>OY998268.1:1062500-2409548 GCA_963922045.1 Persicaria maculosa
TAACCATGCAGGAATTCGATGAAATCGGAGTCAAAACAAAGAAGCCAAGTGAAGCTGAGCAGAGGTCGATATGGACCTGAAGACATCGATATCGACCATAGTTGTCGACACGCCTTCTGAGTGTCGAGATAGACCACACAGACCAACCAAGAAGACATCGATATCGACATACTACATCGATATCAACCTCATCATAGACATCGACTGGAGCTGGACAAGTCGAGCAGAAACACAGACATCGATATCGACCTCTGGTGTCGATATCGACCTTACCTCGACAGAAGATCAATCCGATTTCGACACTCGGATTATGAATTCTATCATCAAGGCCACGGATTATCTTGTTCTTCTAGATAGTTAGCAGCTGAATTTATCTTTTCCTTTAAAGTTTTATCAAAATAAAAGACCTATCTTAATTGTTTGGATAGAGTTCATAGTTTAGATAGAAGTTACAATCATTGGATAGCAAGGATTAGTAGCCTATAAATAAAGCCCTAGGGGCTGGTTTGTTAGATCATCCAAGCAAGTAAGACAATAGTAATAGGAAATAGATAGTTAGAGTTTTTGAGCTTTAAAGTTTTAAGCGCTTACGATAGTTGGCGTTGAGATTGTAAAGATTCAAAATTTTCCATTTATGCAAGTTATTTCAATTCAAAGCATGTCTACATTCAACATGTGCGAGTAGTCCCCCAAAGCTCTTAGGGTCGGGGTGAGCCCGTCGTTAGCCATGCGTGTTCGAAGTAAGTATTAGATGTTGATATCGTTGTGTCTATATCATCTCCTACGATTCTATGTTTAGTCCTAATCGAAAGAAAAGGGATTCATGCTAACAACTTGAGTTCTAAACATAAAATTGGTAGAGACAATTAGGTTTATTTGCAAAAGTAATCCTAAGAGTTGGTGTACAGCGAAAGCTCATCCCTCGGGTGAAATAGCGCAATTGTCCGTCCTATTTATCTTATCGCATGCATTGGTTAACGTTGTGGTAAACCCTAATCCTAGGAGTTGCTTTTTAAATAATTTATACACATAAAAACACTGTCTTATTTCTGATCATTACATCCTCATCCATCCTAAAATCTTCGGCCTTTCTTTGCCGACAAAGAACTAACCCACTGGAGGAAGACATCGATATCGACCCTGAACGTCGATATCGACCACTGAGTTCGTCGACATTTTTCTGAGTCGACGACGATCATCGCTGCGGAGTTTACTGAACATCGATATCGACCCAGACGTCGAAATCGACCCTTCTGTGTCGACTGGCAGTCTTCTGAGCCAGTCGATTTCGTGGACTAACATCGATATCGACCTTCCCCTGTCGATATCGACTACAGTTTTTGTCTCTGCAGGTCTTCTGTTGCAGAGAGGATCGACAGCCGAGGTCGACATCGAAGTCCAAGGTCGAAATCGAGGCTTCTGGTCGACGCAAGATGTGAGATTTCCAATGCTACTAGGATCCCGCTGACACGCCTCCTCGTGGATCGATCCTGACTACCCTTCCACTACAACGGGAGGAAGTCTTGTGATTATTTGCATAGGCTAGGAGTTGGTTTACATTTATACATTTTTATTATTTGTAACTTAAGATACTCGACCTTCCTCCTGCTTAACAAATTGGCGCCGTTGCCGGGGAGGCAATCAATCGCGCCCTAGTAGTCTATCTCATGTTTCTATCTAGTTTGGCCTTGCAGGTGTATGCGACGCGCTGATCGCCCACCTGAATTTGAAGGAGTAGACGACCCTGAGTGCTATTTCCACCTAAGAGCCCAAGCTCAAAGAATCATGGCAGACAACGCGAACCAGGCTGAACTTATTGAGCAACTAAGGAAGCAGGTTGAGGACTTAACGACTAGAGAGGCGGCACTTAATGAGCGTGCGGATAGGGAAGAGGAAGGCCGGAGGCAAATAGAAGCCCAAATCAATGCCCTCCCTCGGAATTCCAAGTAATATATGCACCCCGCGCTCACAGTGCCTGAATCGGCGATTCTTATCCCTGCCTCTAATTTTGAAATTAAACCTAACTTCCTTACTGAGATTAGAAGGCATCAATATGAAGGAAAACCTAATGAATGCCCTATGGCACATATTTCAACCTTCTTAGACCTCTTTGATACTATTGCTGATGGACGAAGTCTTGAATATGTCCAACTAAAAGCCTTTCGATTGTCTCTTACAGGAAAAACTTTGCAGTGATTGGAGAGCTTAGCCCCAAGATCGCTCCGCACCTGGAATGAAGTCAAGGATGCGTTCCTCAACAAGTTCTTCCCTCCTTCTAAGACGGCGTTGATCCGACAGAAAATCACGGCTTTCAAACAAAATCCTGGTGAGGCTCTGGCGACTATTTGGGAATGGTTTAAGGACCTACTACGATCATGCCCGACGCATGGCCAACCACCATATGTAATTCAGGAGATCATATACAATGCTCTTGACGCTGCAACTAAGGAGAGGATCAACACCTACACTGCCTATGGCTACCTTGAACTTGCTCCACAAGAGGCTTGGGAAACCATAGAGAGGTTGGTGGAGTTTGACAACACATATAGGACTCCTGAGGCTTCCGACACATCATCATCGTCGAGGCCTGCCCCATCTATGCCCTTATATGAACCCTCCAATGTAATCGATCCGGATGTGAAGGAGCAATTCCATAGAGATCAACTTCGAAAGCTCCAAAAGCAAGTGAGGTTCCTTTCAGCGAACCAAGATTCCATGGAATGCGGATCGCAGTGGCACACCACCATCGAGTGCCCCCATGCTGAACAAGTACACCTAGCGGAGACTCACCAAAAGGCGTGCTACATGAGGGGTCCCAATCACCAATATTGGGGAGACCAAAGGTTCCATCAACCACAAAAGAACCCGGTTAACCCTTGGGACCCCCCACCTTATAGAGCTCCTGGGCACCCGGAGAGAGACCAAAAGAAGGATGATCTTCAACTTGTGCTTGATGAAATCAGGTGGAATCAGGCTAAGAATGATCAATCCAACAATGCAATCCATTCTTAACTCAATCACCTTACCATAAGGATTGGGGAGATGGATATTTGGAAAAAGAACGTGGAGACCCAATTGGGTCAATTGGCGGCACAAATTCCTAGACCATCCGGAACATTCCCTGGGCAACCCACTACAAATCCTAAGGGGCAATCCGGGATGGGCCATGTCGCAGCCATGCAATTAAGGAGTGGCAACAAAGTACAAAAGCCACGAACGGAATCGGAGAAAAAAGCAGATCCAGTCGACATCGATAGACCAGTCGATGTCGAGGATGAGGTCGATATCGACCCCTTGGTCGACCCCCAGGTCGACGTCGAGGCCATTGCAGAGCCATCATAGCCACAACAGAGGTCGACATCGACCACCCCAGTCGATATCGACCAGATCCCTGTCGATGTCGATATCCAGTAGGCCCCTCCGACCACCGTTTTGGCCCCTCCGCCAAAGAGGACGTTGCCATTCCCATCCAAAGCATTGGAGGATCCCACCAAAGTTAAGTTTAGGCACTTTGTAAAAATTCTTCAAGGTCTTAATGTTACCATCCCTCTTACAGAAGCCCTAAGCGAGATGCCCGCCTATGTACGATTCCTGAAAGACATCCTTAGCAAGAAGAGATCCATGGTAGAGATCGCAGAGGAGTGCTAAAAAATGGACTTCCCTGAGAAAAAGAGTGATCCAGGGAAGTTTGCAATAACCGTGGGACTTGGCCAACATCGTTATAAAGCCCTATGTGACCTAGGGGCCACCGTAAGTCTTATGCCTCTTTCTATTTAGCAAAAGGTGAACATTGGCGCACTTGAACCTGTGGACATGAAACTCTATATGGCTGATAACTCATTCATCAAACCCACATGTATAGTTGATGACGTTCCTGTAAAGGTAGGTAAGTTTTTTGTGCCTACTGATTTCATTGTATTGGAAATGCCTGAAGATCCTGTAGTACCTATTCTCCTTGGTAGGCCTTTCTTAGCTACTGCTGATGCCAATATCAATGTACGTCGAGGATTACTAACCTTTACTATAGGGAACGAAGTGATAGAGTTCTCTTTCAACCCAACCATGAGCGAAAGAAAGCACCTGGAGCAAGTAGTCCTCTCGCCGGCTAAGGAAAAGCTTAGAAAATTTTTGTTGGCGAGGACAGAAACAGCAAGCAGGGTCGACATTGACTAAAAACATCGAAATCGACCCCCCTTGGTCGAAATCGAGTATGCCAGATTGTTGCCAGGAGCTTAAGTATGGGGTCACAGGGGTCGACATCGACCCCCACATGTCGATATCGACAAAAGCTCTCGAAATCGACCCACCTTGGTCGACATCGACCATCCCTCAGCCCAAAGATTTCTGTTTCAGGTCCAAACAGGTAAGATCAGGTATGAGTCCTAACCCTACTATGTCCCTTATTGATAAATCAAGTAAACCAATTATTGATAATTCAACTAAAGAGAGGGTCAAAGCTCAATGGTTTGCCTATATTGCTAAAGTTAGGTCAAGAAAGAGAAGGAAAGCGCCCAAGGAAGAACCTAACGATGAAAAGACCTTGGTCACCGAACTTAGATACTAACAAAAGGACCTAGATGACCCGGGAGAACACTCGAGCTCAAAGGGTCCCTGCATAAAAGGCTTGTGAAGAATTGACGGAGAAGTCGGCCTAGCGACTCAAAACTCTAGAGCTTGTACATAAAACTTGATTTTTTTTCATAGATGGTTTTAGGATTTGACTTTTTTGTTTTTTAAACTTTTAAAACTGAGATAATTCGTGGCTTTATCTGTACTTCTAACAAAGATTTCAGGTCTCTAAGCAAAATGAATGACGAAGAAGAAAAGAAGCTTCTATAGAGGCAGTCGAAATCGACCAGGCCAGTCGAAATCGACCCCCCCACAGGGTCCAGCCACCTCCTGGAGTTGACATCGAGGACTCAGGAGCAAAAAGCAGAGGTCGATATCGACCATTATACTCGATATCGACCACCACCTAGCAGCCCTTGACTTTATTTTCTTCCTCGACTTTGACAGATGCAGTCGACATCGACCACTGTACCCGATATCGACCTCTGGCATCGACCCAAATTTGAAATCGACCTAAATCCGCAGGTTGCACTGTGAGTTTCTCTCTACCCTTGTTCTTCTTTTTAATACAGTGAGGACACTGTATATCTTAAGTATGGGGTGGGGAAAAAACATGTCTTATGATCATAACTTGGTTTTCTTCTTCGCATTACATTTATGTTTAAATTTTTGTTCTTAGTATTAATTTTATAAAATGTCAAAAAAAAATCCAAAAAAATAGAAAAATATCAAAAATACGAAAAAAATGCATGTTTATTTTTAAGTTTAAGCCCTACTTAGATGTCCTATGATGAAAACTCAATGACTGACTTGATCATGTAAATCCTATGGCATATTTGGATGGTTTAGCCTAAGTCCTTAAAATTTTTTATGTAGATTGTGAACTTGTGATGAAATTGAGCACACATGATCCTAGGCTAAAAAGCAAATCTAACAAAAATTGTCCTAGTGAGAATTTTGGCCTATAGGGAGAACATCAAAAATCCCTCCGCTTTCTTGAGTGAATTTACTCTTCCTATGCATCTCTAAATGGTGTGATAGTTATTCAAAGCCAATGCATATATATGTTTATGTTTATGAGAATTAAATGATGGAGGCATCTTTTAAGCCATTTTTATCCTCTCTTTACCTACCTTGCATTATCCCTGCTTGAAGCCGGAAAATTAGCCTGAGCCTGAAATTACAAACTCCACAAAATTATCCCTAGCCAAATTGAGCCTGACCCCCATTTGGGAATTGAGACTTAGATTGGCTGAACTAATGCCTTGTGGAAAGAAAAGTGCATATTGCCCAGTTTTGAGCAAGGAAATTATGGGTTGGTGTATATTTTCATCTTGTCATATTTTGTAAAGGGATTTATGGCTCACCATATAAATGCACATATTTTTTAATATTTATTTGTTATTTTCGTCAAAAAAAAAAGAAAAGAAGAAAAAAATAGAGATGTATATATATAGTGCATGAGCCAAAATCCTTAAGTCTTTTATTCATACAAGTGTTATATTTTTTAGAGGTATATTAGAGTTTGAAAGAACGGTTGATAGTATGGTTTACATCTTTTAGTGCATCTTTAGAGCATATTATATAAAGATGAGTTGGGAAAGAGCATTTTGGGAGATTAAGCTTGGAAAGTGTAACATTGAAGAGTTATGGTTTGGATATTACAAGTGTTGAGATTTAGGAGTCTTGATTCCCAAATTATAAAAGCACCACATAGCCAAATAATTCCATACCCTTAATTCCATACCTAAGCCCCATTACAACCCAGCCGAATGGAGTCTTCTTTGAAGTCTTCCATTGAGCAAAAGTCCTCCTGATAGTTCTTATTGCATTTTCATAATTGGTTGCGAAGTGGATTGTTATAAATTGCAATGTTTATGAGATTGTATATGGAATTGAGTTGAGAGTTGATCTTCATAGCCTAAACACATGAGAGTTGAGTGCAAACACATTATCCCTGTGAGGTTGGATAAAAAATTTCATATGCCTATGGATCACCTAAATATGTGCTATAACGTTAAATTCACTTGCTTTGCTTTGCTACCGCTTATGATGTTGCTTTTGACAAGGGCGAAGACTTGAAGGGCGTATTGTAGGTGTTAGTTACTGCTTGGTTATTGCTTGAGGACAAGTAAGTCTAAGTATGGGGTGTTTTGATGTACATATTTGTACCTCTTTTTATTGCATCTTTTGGCTTCATATTTCATTCGATTTCCAAAGAAAAAGTTCAAAAGAATATAAACTTGTGTAAGAATGGGCTAAAGTACAAGAAATAGAGTCTGCACGAGTTTTGAGCTAACCATGCAGGAATTCGATGAAATCGGAGTCAAAACAAAGAAGCCAAGTGAAGCTGAGCAGAGGTCGATATCGACCTGAAGACATCAATATCGACCATAGTTGTCGACACGCCTTCTGAGTGTCGAGATAGACCACACAGACCAACCAAGAAGACATCGATATCGACATACTACATCGTTATCGACCTCATCATAGACATCGACTGGAGCTAGACAAGTCGAGCAGAAACACAGACATCGTTATCGACCTCTGGTGTCGATATCGACCTTACCTCGACAGAAGATAAATCCGATTTCGAGACTCGGATTATGAATTCTATCATCAAGGCCACAGATTATCTTGTTCTTCTAGATAGTTAGCAGTTGAATTTATCTTTTCCTTTAAAGTTTTATCAAAACAAAAGACCTATCCTAATTGTTTGGATAGAGTTCATAGTTTAGATAGAAGTTACAATCCTTGGATAGCAAGGATTAGTAGCCTATAAATAAAGCCCTAGGGGCTGGTTTGTTAGATCATCCAAGCAAGTAAGACAATAGTAATAGGCAATAGATAGTTAGAGTTTTTGAGCTTTAAAGTTTCAAGCGCTTAAGATAGTTGGCGTTGAGATTGTAAAGATTCGAAATTTTCCATTTATGCAAGTAATTTCAATTCAAAGCATGTCTACATTTAACATGTGCGAGTAGTCCCCCAAAGCTCTTAAGGTCGGGGTGAGCCTGACGTTAGCCATGCGTGTTCGAGGTAAGTATTAGATGTTGATATCGTTGTGTCTATATCATCTCCTACGATTCTATGTTTAGTCCTAATCGAAAGAAAAGGGATTCATGCTAACAACTTGAGTTATAAACATAAAATTGGTAGAGACAATTAGGTTTATTTGCAAAAGTAATCCTAAGAGTTGGTGTACAGCGAAAGCTCGTCCCTCGGGTGAAATAGCGCAATTGTGCATCCTATTTATCTTATCGCATGCATTGGTTAACGTTGTGGTAAACCCTAATCCTAGGAGTTGCTTTTTAAATAGTTTATACACATAAAACCACGGTCTTATTTCTGATCATTACATCCTCATCCATCCTAAAATCTTCGGCCTTTCTTTGCCGACAAAGAACTAACGCACTGTAGGAAGACATCGATATCAACCCTGAACGTCGATATCGACCACTGAGTTCGTCGATAGTTTTCTGAGTAGACGACGATCATCGCTGCGGAGTTTACTGAACATCGATATCGACCCCAGACGTCGAAATCGACCCTTCTGTGTCGACTGGTAGTCTTCTGAGCCAGTTGATTTCGTGGACTAACATCGATATTGACCTTCCCCTGTCGATATCGACTACAGTTTTTGTCTCTGCAGGTCTTCTGTTGCTGAGAGGATCGACAGCCGAGGTCGACATCAAAGTCCAAGGTCGAAATTGAGGCTTCTGGTCGACGCAAGACGTGAGATTTCCAACGCTACTAGGATCCCGCTGACACGCCTCCTCGTGGATCGATCCTGACTACCCTTCCACTACAACGGGAGGAAGTCTTGTAATTATTTGCATAGGCTAGGAGTCGGTTTACATTTATACATTTTTATTATTTGTAACTTAAGATACTCGACCTTCCTCCTGCTTAACAGAGCTACCAAGCTAGAAACCCAAATAAATCAAAGCTAGAAATCTCTAAAACGGAAACTGTAAAAGAATCCACTCAAATTCCATTTGAAACAAGCATCTATGACCTGAAATAGAGGAGCAACCAACTCCACCCCAGAAGGCTTCAAAATCTCCTCTCCCTTCTCTGTATGTTCTTCAAAATCATACCGAATCGAGAAAAACACATTAGATCCGAGAGTCCAAACTTCAGAATCCAAGAGTCTAAACTATAAAATCCTAGAATATGAAAGCAAAGCCATGAATAAGAGAAGTTACTGGAATCAACAAAATCAAACACTAAACAAACTTCAATGCCTCTCGAAATCAAACCCTAACTAAACAGTAATCAAGATTTTGAATTGAAATGAAAAAGGTTTGAAGAGATTACCGGACAATGAAGACGTCGGAGATATGAGAAAGGTGCTCGAGATCCACTTATGTCGAAGGTGCTCCAAAACTACTTATGTTGAAGATGCCGGAGATCTAGGCATGTGCCTTGCCTTGCAGTGCTTTGCTGGTAACAAGGTTTCCTATATCTTTTAGGGCTTTTCTGTTTATCCCATTCCTTACCATGTTCTTTTGCTTTTCAGCCGCCTCTTCGCCTAACTCCAAAATCAATTGAAGCAGCACAACTCCATCTTCGAGGGATCTGAGAGAGAGGCATAGAAAAAACACGGACGGAGGGAGGCTGACAAGAGGTGGCAAGGAGATGTGAAGAAATCAAGAGGGGACGAGAAATTAAGGACGATGGTGGATGGTTCGGTGGAGGATGGCCACTGGCGAGAGAGGGAGATGTGAAGAGATCGTCATTTTGGTGGAGGATTGCTGCCGACGAAAGAGGGAGAAGGAGAGAACGGGTGAAGGTGGAGAGGCGAGAAAGAGGGTGAGACAAAGAGAGAGAGTGGGGAGAAAGGACAGGTTTGGATATGTCGAGTCCAGTTTTCACTAATTTAAAGTATGGGCTGGTGTTTAAAAAAATTGAAGTTTAGGCGGGCGTTCAAACACTTAAGAAATTTCTCTGGAGCGCATTTTAATTTTTTTAAATTAATAATTTAACATCTGTCAAAAAATTCAACTGTTTTCGTAAGTTATTTTTGTAACACCCCCTTTTATAACCCAAGGGAATGCCACAATGCCAGTGATTACTCGGACTTTAATGTCTTTGTAACCACCTTAGGCTTATAGGGACATGCAACCATGCTCCCACAAACAAGATGATGACAGATAATTGACATAAATAAAATACAATTAAATAGCGGAAGTCTTGAAGTATAAAAATAACTCTTTATATAAATTGTCCTCTAAAATCGAGGATTTAATTACAAATGGAGAACAATACAGCGGAAGACTTTTAAATAAAATAAAACAATAAAACTCCTATACAATATATCTAGACATTTAAAATTTAAATACAATGTTAAAATAACTTAAATGCCTTCTCAACTTCTCTTCGTCTTCTCTTCTGAGCCTCGACCTAAACCTGCCGACACAAATAATAGGACGGTTAGTTCGTAAGAACTAGCAAGCAACGACTCGAAAACTGGGACTACTTTGGATTCAAACTCAGTGACCATGATAAGGTATGAATCTAAACCCAAATGTGATTATTGAGAATATTTTATGTAGGCTTAACATTTTAAGACACGACTCTTGTGACACGGATAACCCCGAGGGATTGAAAGAAGAAAAGATGCGAGCGACATACACTCTTAGGAATCATACTCCGATTATATATGGAATATGATACTATAAAACGTTGTTCACACTATGTAACGAAAATATATATATTACACACTTCACTCACTTCCTCACGTTAAGTAGCTTAAACACAAATTTATCTAACACACAATTCACTCACATCCTCACGTTGAGTGGCTTAAACACAAATTTATATGCTTCACACGTTTACCACTCTTAATATGAGTTGAAAGATTTACATCACACACTATTTGTTATAATATGATACCGGCCCCGCTCTCACTAGCAGATATCAGCCTACTACCGGAGGTAGTGTAACATTTCTCTACGGAAATGTGTTAGTTTCATGAAACCCTTTATAGACCGGGCTCTCGCAGCCCCGACCTGTTTCCATTACTTTTATTACTTCACATGTTACATTCACTTTGCTTCACATTCACTGATACGTACATTTTACTTGATTGATCTTGATTCAATTAAGTTCCAATCGTAACACACAATCCTCACATTATTAACTATTTTATTGAGACATCCTAGGTGATCACACAACACAAAATAACCCATGTTATTTATAGGTAACACGGATGCCAATTGACATGAAAGCAAATAAAATAAAGGATGGAAACACCAAAGAAAAGGACATGTTCCATACCTAACCAATTAGCATGAAAGAATAAAGATAAATAATGCTTTAAATAAATGGTGGGTAACTACGTTATTATCTTATATTAAGGTCACCCAATTATACATGCCAAATTCAAATTGAATAGTAAATAAATCACAGAAGCAGGTGAATTGCAATTTATTTTAATTAATTTTGCAAGAAATCAAGGAAAGAAAACAACAAGACACGAAGGCACCGAAATGAGCGGAAAAGCTCGGAAAGTCACTTGCCTTGTTGGATTTCGGTACCAACTATGGACTTCAAAGCACTCGGTGACAGGGTTGATGAAGTCTACAAACGAATCTACACATATGAAATAGGAGACATAAAGAAGGATTTAATAATCAAAATTTTAATAAACGGAATGGACTTATTTAATTTGCCTAAGAATCGAATTAATTTAAAAAGTCGAAAATAATACCAAGATGATCTTCTTGGTACCCTTGAATCATCGAGGATGGGTAAGGATTTGATGATAACGCTGCGGATTAAGGAGATTACGCGAGTTATAACAACATCTAAAACTACGGCATAATTTCTGAAATTTTAGAAACTAAAACAGGGGCATAATTTGCAAAAACTAAAAGTGTGGGACGTTTCATGTAAATACCCACAAACAGACCTCATCCCGACAGTAGCCTTCTCGCAGCTTCAACAGTGATTTTCGGCTATCTTCCGGCGGCTCGTATGTTCTCCTTGCTCAAAGCTCCGTTTGATGCTTATGACCCATCAAACTGACGAGTGAAATCTCTACTTTAGCGTGGTTGTATTGTTTTTTGTCAGAAGATAAACAACGATGTCGAAATAGGTTCTTGAACATTGGCTTTGATTCGAACAAAACAGCACAAGCACATACATGGTTGGTTAGGTAAGTTCGACAGCAATTCGACTTCAGTTAGGGACACCGTAAATGGGTCTTCCAAACTTACCACTGCTCATTGATATGCAAGGTTTCTGTGGAATTGATTCAGGGTCGAAGGCGTTGAGCTATGGCTGCGGAAAAGTGGACCAAATCACATGAATAGATTAGTTTAGAATCCTAACAGCCCTTCGAACATACTTTCATAACTCCTTCATATGAAATCGGAATTAAGAAAAACTAAATGTTTTGGATGTAAGTGTTTGAATAACTAAGTCCTTGAAGGATCTCAGAGGCCTACTCCTGTATATATGTATCATTGGGTGAAAACCCTAAGGGTACAATCGTAAATATGTACAAGTATAAACTATATTGCTAACATCCTCCCTCAGTCGTAGCTAGAGGTGAGCGAATAGCAAGACTGGAACGAAAAGAAGTAAAAAGAGGAGTAGGTAATCCTTTTATGAAGATGTCCGGATACTGATGTGCAGAAGGGACATGTAATACTCGAACCTGGCCTAGAGCGACCTTCTCTCTGATGAAATGTATATCAATCTCGATGTGCTTGGTTCACTGGTGCTGAACCGAGTTCGAGGAGAGGTAAAGAACGGAGACATTGTCGCAATAGACCAAAGTAGAGGTACGAAGCGGAACACGAAGCTCGTAGAGGAGGTTGTATAGCCAGCAAGTTTCCACCACGGTGTTGGCGACACCTCGATACTCGGCCTCGGCACTAGAGCGAGATATGGTCGCTTGACGCTTGGAGGACCACGTTACTAGATTGTCTCCGAGGTAGACGGCGAAGACAGAGGTGGAGCGGCGAGTTTCGGGACAACCCGCCTAGTCAGTGTCCGAGTAGGCTGTGAGGGTGTCGAAACGGCCGCAATAGAGGTGCAAACCAAGGTCCCTGGTGCCCTTGATGTACCGGATGATCCGCTTGAGCGCCTGTAGGTGATGCTCATGGGGATCATGCATGTATAAGCAAACCTGCTGAACAGCAAAGGCAATGTCTGGCCTAGTGAACGTCAGATACTGGAGAGCACCCGCTAGACTGCGATAGGCTGTAGGGTCATTAACCTTAGGACTAGAGGTAGCATCGAGCTTGGACTTGCAGCTGACAGGAGTGGTGGCGGGTTTGCAAGACGCCATCCGAGCTTTGTCGACAATCTCAAGGGCATATTTCTTCTGATGAAGAAACAACTCATCCCGAGTGCGAGTCCCAGAGATGCCGAGAAAGTAGCTCAGGGGACCAAGATCAGTCATGGCAAACTCCAAACGCAGCAATGCCATCAGGCGAGACAGCAATGATGAAGAGGATGCAGTGAGCACAATGTCATCAACGTACAATAAGAGATCGGGGCGGTCGAAACCGTCGATGTGGGTGAGGACGTCATGGCCCCGACAGGCGGTGGTGAAGAGTTCCGCCCAGGTGTCGTATTGAACCTTTTTGAGGTCTAGGGTTAGGAGAATTTGGTTCTTGATGTTGGTAACGGATTGAGCGGAATGAAAAGGGTTTTGTGGCTACGGTGGGGGCAGGGGGTTGACAACGTCAGCCATCGGGAAAGGTAGGGAGCGACGGCGGAAAAAGTAAGCGGCAGCGGCGGCAGTGGAGCAGCGGGTGGAGCGGCGGCAGCTAGAGGAGCGGCGACGGCGGGATCGATTGAATTTGTGAAACGAAAAAGAAACTAGAGTTTCACAAAAGGTTATGATACCATGTAAGTGTTTGAATAACTGAGTCCTTGAAGGATCTCAGAGGCCTACTCCTGTATATATATCATTGGGTGAAAACCCTGAGGGTACAATCGTAAATATGTACAAGTATAAACTATATTGCTAACATTAGAAACTAGACTTACCGAGCTTCATTTCGATATAAAGAACAGGGGGTTTGAGGGAAAAACGAGGAAGACCAAGGTCCCGCAAGTCATCGCAGTTTTCGCTCAGTCTGGGATTTTCCTAGGCACTTGCATCTGCCTTGATGCTTCTAAACACCTTGAATCCTTTAGAATTTGGCCATGCCCTATGAATAAAAGTTGTAGTACATGGATTTGTCTTCAAAACGTGCTATCAACAGATAGAGACAACCCATCACAGCCTCCTAGGCACATCTCGCAAGAACCTGTCGACAATTGCTATAGTCTCAAACGCTGCTGTACTTCAGTATCCAAAATTCCCTAATGTCAGATTGGAATCAAATGAAATTAAAGGCGATGGAAAGTAGACTTATAGCTCTATGATTTAGTATAAAGAATTGAAATTCCAAGGAGAATCGAGCGAGAATGGAGGGTGGAAATTGCGGCAGAAACCAGTCGACACAGTGGCCTCAATTCGAAGCTTGAGGCGACTGCTAGGGTTTGTTCAGAACTGCTTCGGTTGATGTGATACATCTCCTGGGGAACTCCTAGGTGCAGTGGTGGTCGACAACGGTGGTGGAGCAGGTGGAGTCGGCGGCGACTTCATTTGAAGGATGACATGGGGTGAGTTGTTTAGGGTCAATCCGGGGTTTGGCGTAGTTCTCAACGGGGATTGGATTAGGATCTCGAATCTCAAAATTGGTTAAGGGAATCATAAATGTATCACTTTAGGAAGGTTTTATAGTTGATTCGGTTGAGATATGGGCAAGATTGGAGGAGGGAAAATCCACCTTGGTTACACAGTGAGTCCCAGGAGTAGAAAGAAGGACACGGTTCAGGCCGCTCCAGTTCAGAAATTTCATTTTTTTCTATTTGATGGTTCCGGTTCACCTGAACCGGATGAGATAAAGAAAAACCGGATCAAATCTTTTTCCATTTATAAATATATGTAGGTATATGCGAAAGTTTATTTATTAAAATTCTACCCAAGGTAAATTACAACCTAACATAACATTTAATTTGAATACATTTTATTTTGCATAATAACATTTTTCTAAAAGCTTATATTAAATATTAAAGCAAATTATAATTATGAATTCTTCTCTTATTTTGAAGAAAAATAGACAACTTTGACTTAAAATAAAATAACTTCAAATAAATTTATTTATTATAAGTGCACATAAGAATACAAATGGAATACCTGAAAAAAAAATAGTTATAAACTTTATATATATTTAATTTGGAAATTTTTTCTAAGTTCAAAGTAAAAGAATTTTATCAAAAATATATTTACTTAAATCTAAATCCCCAAAAATAATTTGGGGTATTTCAGTTTTAACATCGCAAATTTATTTTTTGATGTAATAGATTAATTTAAAATCGGTTACTTTTTTGACAGACTTAAATCACATGATATCTAATTACATTATTCTAGTAGTGTAACCACTACCTACAACACATCCTTCAAGTCTTTTCCCTTCGTAAAAAAAAACAACATCATAAGCACAAGTGGTATAGAAGAATCAAGCAACCAAACGACATCACACATATATAGGCAACTCCAAGCAAAAGCAATCGAAATTCAGCCTCACAAGGATATATGTGCTTCACTCAACTCTCAATCTGTTTAGGCTATTCATAAAATCTCTCAACTCAATTTTTAATGCAAAAAGCTACATAGACATTGTTATTTATATCACCAATCTCGCCACCGGAGTTGCCAAACCAAATCAAAATCATTAAGTGGACTTATGGCTCAATGAAAGACTTCAAAGAAGAATCCACTCGACCGGTTTGTAATGTGGCTTTGTAAGAAATATAAGGCATGCAATTATTTAGGCAAAGTGGTGCTAAAAATCTAGAAATCAAGAATGTTAAACTTCGAACTCAACTTCTCCCAAATAACTCCTCTCAAAATTCAGCAAATACACCAAACTCGTCAACATTCAAGATATAAAAACCTATAAAAAACTTCTCAACAAATAATTTCATTCAACTCTCACATATAATATAAACTAGGCTCTTAATAAACACTTTTTTTTCCTAGCCGACATTTTCTTTTTTTTCTCTCTCTTTTTTTTGTTCGGCAATAATACATACTTGTCAATTTTCGGAGCCTCTAAAATAAATTACAATATGTGAAATATAGCACATGTTACATAATCTCACTCAATAAATCTCAATCAAATCTCAACAACTTAGATTCTTCTCCATCAAACTCAACTCAATCAATTTCCAACCAACTCTAAATCCTAATTCCCGGATAAGGGGGTCAAGCTTATAATCGGCTAGGAATCAATTTTGTGGAGCTAACAAAAAATAGGCCAAGGCTCAAATGGCTTCTAGTAAAGATAATATGTAAGGTAGGTAAATAAAAGGACTAATGTACATATTTACAGTCATTTTAATTTCATATTTTGACTTAATATTCCATTCGATTCCTATGTCATAGGTTGAGAATAATAGGAATTTGTTTAGAATGGGCTAACGTGCAAGAAATAGAGTCTGCACAAGTTTTGGATTAAATGTATAGGAATTGGAGTGGAATCAGAATCAAAACGAGAAGCCGAGAGAAGCTGAAGAGTAGTCGATATCGACTGGACATGTCGAAATCGACTAGGTCGATCGACCTAGAGACTATCAAGCCAAGAGAACATGACCTATTGGAGAGGCACTCAACACAAGCTGAGGTCGAGTAGACAACTCAACATCGATAGGCCATCCGAGCTCGAGTGGAATCAAGACAAGTCGAGCAGAATAGAGGTACTCGATATCGAGTGGACTGGTGGATATCGAGTAGAAGATTCTCACGGTTTGTACGCGGTTGGAGAATCCGAGTGAAGAGATACCAAGAGAGCCACGGTTTATCATTTATTTTAGATAGATTATGTCCTAAAGGTACTTTCCTTTTTATCCTAGGATATTTATTATTTACCTTAATAATGTTTTATCCTATTTGTGATGGGATAGAATTTAGATAGAGTAGTTTTAGTAGGATTAGAACTCCTTTCCTTTGCCAGCAAGGATTGAGAGGCTATAAATAAAGCCTTAGTGGGCTACATTCAAGCATTCAAAAAACACAACAAACAATCTTAGTAGAGAAGTAGTTTGGAGTTTAGGAGAAGCTTTAGGGTTTGGCGTTTGCGAAAGCCGACGTTGGAGTTGTAAAGTTTCAAAGTTTAATACAAGTTTATTCCTTTCAAGCAAAGATGTTTACTTCCATGAAGAGCGAGTAGTTCCCCAAACTCTTAGGGTCGGGGTGAGCCCGACTTTAGCCATGCGGGCTTGAGGTAAGTGTTTGATGTTGATATCGTTGTGTCTTGATCATCTCCTACGATTTTGTGTTTAGTCCTCATCGCAAGAAAAGGGATTCCTGTTAACAACTTGGGTTATAAACATAAAATTGGTAGAGACAATTAGGTTTATTTGAAAGAGTATTCCTACTTGTTGGTGTACGGCAAAAGCTTGTCCCTCGGGTGAGATAACGCAATTTTCCGTCTTGCTTATCTTATGCATGTTTGGTTAACGTTGTGGTGAACCCTAGCCTTAGGAGTTGCTTTTAATATATATTTACATTCATCTCAAACCTTCTTTATTTTTTTATCATATTTGTATATCCATTCTACTCTATTCGGCCGTTCTTTACCAACGTAGTAACGCACTGCATGAAAACTCGATATCGACACATGTAGTTGATATCAACACCATCACATCGGGTTGACAGTTTTCTAAGTTGAGACCATCTATCTGCTCTTGTTCTGAGCTCGAGATCGAGTGACTAACTCGATATCGAGTCCCCCAAATCGACCGACAGTCTTCTGAGTCGGTCGATTCTGTTACAGACTACTCTAGATCGACTTCTGTGGTCGAGATTGAATTCTGCTTTTGTTTTACAGGTCTTCTGCAACACTGAGATCGACAGTCACTCATCGACGTCGAATACCCAACTGGAGATCGAGTGCCTTCTAGTCGACACATGACGTACATTCAGACTATATACGATCCCACTGACTCGCTTCCTCGAGGATCAAACCTAATTCTCTACTACGGCAGCGGGGAATTTTGAATTTATTTGAGTAGCCGGGGTTGAGTATATTATTTATAT
Source organism: Persicaria maculosa (assembly GCA_963922045.1). Taxonomy (NCBI): domain Eukaryota; kingdom Viridiplantae; phylum Streptophyta; class Magnoliopsida; order Caryophyllales; family Polygonaceae; genus Persicaria; species Persicaria maculosa. Next base: position 1,080,178 of record OY998268.1, read on the forward strand.
ATTGCAATTCAAGTCTCCCTACATCAAATTTTGACGCGGTTGCCGGGGAAACTATCAATCGCGCCCTAGTAGTCTATCTCACGTCCTTCTTGAGTATTGTGTTATAGGTGTATGCGACGCGCTGATCGCACGCCCGCATAAGAAGGAGTAAAAGACACCGAGCGTTATCTCCACTTACATTCTAGAGTCCAAAGAATCATGGCCGACCAAGAAACCCAGGCTCAGCAGATTGAGCGCTTGAAAAAGCAAGTTAAGGACTTCACCGCTAAAGGGGTGCAACAAAGGGAGCGTGGTGATAGGGAGGAGGAAGCAAGGAGGCGATATGAGGCCCAAATCAACACCCTCCCTCAGAATGCAAAGTAATACATGCACCCAATGCTCTTCGTGCCTAAATCGGCTATTCTTATCCCTCACTCAAATTTTGAAATTAAACCTAGCTTCTTAACTGAAATTAGGAGACATCAATTTGAGGGAATACCTAATGATTGCCCTCTAAAGCACATAACTACTTTCCTAGATCTTTGCGACACTACTGCCGATGGACAAAGCCTAGAATATGTAAAACTAAAGGCTTTTCATTAGTCTCTTGCACATAAAGCACTTCAATGGTTGGAGAGCCTAGCACCAAGATCGCTTCGCACGTGGGATGAAGTCAAGGATGCATTCCTAAACAAGTTTTTCCCACCATCCAAGACATCGGTCATTCATCAAAAGATCACGACTTTCAAGCAAAAGCGTAGTGAAACCCTGGCTCAAGTGTGGGAGTGATTCAAGGAGCTTCTGTGGTCTTTTCCTATGCACGGGCAACCACACTACATCATCCAAGAGATAATATAAAACGCCTTGGACGCAACCACTAAAAAGAGGATTAACACCTACACCTCCTATGCGTATCTTAAACTCCCACTGTAGCATGCTTGGGATACCATAGAGAGGTTAGTGGAATTTGACAACACCTATGGGATTCTCGCGGCCTCTGACTCAAGGCCCGCCCCATCAATGCCACACTATGAGCCCTCCAAGGAGATTGATCCCGACTTTAAAGATCAATTCATGAAGGATCAACTTAGGAGGTTGCAAAAGCAAGTCAAGTTCCTTTTCGCCAACCAACCCTGCACCGAATGTGACTTCGAGAGGCACATCCCCACCGCTTGCCCCCACATAGAGCAAGTAGATCTAGCGGAGACTCGCCAGGAGGTAAGGTTCATAAGGATTCCCAATCACCAAGGATGTTAAAATTGGGGAAATCCACCACCCCAGTACAACCCTAGGGATCCTTCACCTTATCGAGCTCCAGGCCATCCGGAAAGAGAGAAAAGGAGAGACGATGTTCAACTCATCATTGATGATTTAAGAAGGAATCAAGAGGCCGACTAACAATCAAGCAACTCCATCCAGAACCAATTACAAAGGCTTAACACCCAACTTGGAGAGATGTATATTTGGAGGAAAAATATGGAGACCCAATTGGGTCAACTAGCAGCACAAGTTTTAAGGCGAGCCGAAACGCTCCCAGGTCACCCACAAGAAAACCCAAAGGGGCAAGCCGAACACATAGCCGTTGTAAATCTAAGGAGTGAACGCAAATTGCAAGAGCCACGGAGCAAAGGAGGAGAAGTTACGGGAGACGCAGTCGATGTCGTCAACCCAGTCGATGTTGACGGCCTTGTTGACGTCGACCATATACTCGATGTCGAGCCCACTGCTACACTAACAAAGCCAGAGAAGCACTCGAGATCGAGTGTCCCACTTGATGTCGATACCCTAGTCGATGTCGAGCCCTCTGCGAATCGACATCAGCTCCAGACTCCTCCAAGGTCGACTAAACAAGACGATATTGACCCTATTGTCGATGTCGACCAGTCCAAAAAGCCAAAGTCAACCACTTTAGCTCCAAAGCCGACGAAGGCACTCCCTTTTCCCTCCAAGGCATTGAAGAATCCTGCGGACACAAAGTTTAGGCGCTTCGTGAAGGTGCTTTAAGGATTGAACATCACTATACCTCTCACGGAAGCCCTCAGCGAGATACCGACATACATGAGATTCCTAAAAGACATCCTAGCCAAGAAGAGGTCCATCACTGAGATCGTCAAAGAATGCCATTCAATTAAGTTCCCTGAGAAGAGAGGCGATCCGGGAAAGTTTGCTGTGACGGTAGGGGTGGGTAAGCACCAATTTAAAGCCCTATATGACCTTGGGGCTAGCGTAAGCTTGATGCCCCCATCAATATGGAAAAAACTTAGAGTAGGACCATTGGAGCCCGTTGACATGAAGCTTTACATGGCGGAGAACTCCTTCATGAGACCCACAGGGATTGTTGATGATGTCCCTGTCAAGGTGGGCAAGTTCTTTGTGCCCACGGACTTCATCGTGTTGGACATGTCGGAGGACCCTATTGTGCCTATCATCCTTGGTAGAACATTACTAGCAACCGCCGACGCCAACATCAACATGAGGAATGGCACCCTTACATTCTGATGTACATATTTAGAGTCCTTTTTATTGCATCTTTTGACTTCATATTTCATTCAATTCCTAAAGAAAAGGGTGAAAAATAGTGCAAATTTGTGTAGAATGAGCTAACATGCAAGAAGTAGAGTCTGCACAAGTTTTAGTCTAAATATGTAGGAATTGGAGCGGAATCGGAGTCAAAACGAAGAAGCCAAGAGAAGCTGAAAAGAGGTCGAAATCAACTTCACTGGTCGATATCGACTGAAGACCTCAACATGGACTCTGAGTGTTGAGACAGACAACAAGACCAACATAGAAGTCTACTCGATATTGAGTAGAGAAATCGATATCGACTTTGCTCTAGAGATCGAGTGGAATTGAGCTTGTCGAGCAGAAACAGAGAGGTCGATTTCGACCTAACTGGTCAATATCGACTGGAATGCAACACGGGTTGGACGCGCTATTCGAGACACGGATTGCAAGTCTATCATCAATGCCACGGTTTATCTTCTTAATTAGATAAGATTATGTCTTAAGGGTGATTTCTTTTATACCCTAAGATCTTTATTGGTTGTTTTAGATATTTACCTAAATAAAGATTTATCCTACTTGTTTGGATAAATTTTAGATAGAAGATAGGATCTACTTTCCTTGGCTAGCAAGGATTAGTAGGCTATAAATAAGTCCCTAGGGGGTTGGTTTTTATTCATTCAATCACGGAGATCATATCTCACAATAGCAATAGAGTTAGAGAGAAGTTTTAGGGTTTGGCGTTTGCGAGAGCCAGCGTTGAGTTTTAAGGCTTCGAAGGTTTAATTTTAATGCAAGTTTTCTTCTTTCAATCAATGGAGTTTGTTGTGATAAAAAGCGAGTAGTCGTCCAACTTCTAGGGTCGGGGTGAGCCCAACGGTAGCCATGTAAGTACACTTATTCTATATTCAATTATGCGATCTCTTCTTCTACCCCGCGCTCAATCCTTTATGCAAGTTTAGGATCATTCCTTATTTACCTTATATGAAGAGAAAGTGGATCATATATGTGAATTTGGATAGTAATTAGGTTTTGCCTGCGAAAGTTGACATAAACCCTAATTATGAAAAGGTAGAAACAATTAGGTTTTTATGTGAAAGCCTCTATATTCCTAATTGATGTTGAGAAAAGCTTAATCTTTTATATGAATTGAGTTATAATACATGCATGGTTACCATCGTGGTGAATCCCTATTCTAGGAGCCTTTGGTTCATTAAGAAAAACCCAAACAAATCTACTGTCTTTATTTCTTTCTTCTTTATTTCTTTATTTTTCTGCACTCGACATCGTCTGAGGAGCCACTTGATATCGACCAAATCAGTCGATATCAACAACCCCGTCAACAGTCTTCTGAGTCGACAGGAACTACCGATCCACTCGATTTCGACCACTCGAGTCGATATCGAGTTCTTTTGTTGTTTTCTCTTCTTCGTAGGTTCTTCACAAATCGACGTCACAACTCGATATCGAGGCTTTTGGTCGACTTGTGCAGAGTTCGTAGAGACTATCCAGGCACCGCTGACCCGCCTCCTCATGGATCGATCCTGATTCCCCTCCACTACAACGGGAGGAAGTCTTGTAATTTATTTGCGTGGACTAGGATTCAGTTTACTTATATTCTTTATATTTGTTTAAAATTGACCTCCTCCTTTATCAAAATCACAATCGACAATGAGATCGTCGAGTTCCGCTTTAACCCGACGATGAATGAGACAAAAAGGCTAGAAGTGAATAACATCGGCCTAAGCAAGGACTATATCCCTTGTAAGGAGGAAATACAAAGAGTTCTCACTCCTGGAATCTATGAAGAAGATGGGCTCACCCCTGTAGAGGAGAACCTTCGCAACTATTTATCGGCAAAGTTCGCGACTGCAAAGAAGGTTGCGATCGACTGCCCCTAGTTGAGATCGACTAAGGAGCTCAAAGTCGACACATCCCTATTGATGTCTAGTACCCCAGAAGATCACCCGACATTCCAGGAGCCTAAGTATGGGGTCCCTACTGTCGATGTCGACCAGACCATATCGACGTAGACTGACTCACTCGAGATGGACTCCACCATGTCGATATCGACTGAACCCCAACCCGAAGATTGCTATTTCGGGCACAAAAAGGTAAGCTTAGGTATGATCTCTAACCCTCATCCGTCCATTACTGATGGTTCCACTAATGGGAGGGTCAAAGCTCCATGGTTTGCTCATATTAACAAAACAAGGTGTAGGAAAAGAAGAAAAAATCCAAAAGAAGAGCTTAATAGGGAAAAAGCCTTATTCATTGAGCTTGGCTATTTTCATAAGGACCTAGATGATCCAGGAGAAGGGACAAGCTTTAAGGGGCCCTAGCTTAAATGGTCTTGATGCGCTACCGGAAAAGTCGGCCTAGCGACTCAAAAATCTAGAGCATGTAAATAAAACTTTAAATTTCGCTTAGAAGGTTTTTAGGATTTGAATTTGGTTTTGGAAAGATTGATGAATTGTGGATTTATAATTTATAAAATAAGAAGAATTTTAGGTTTCATAACACATGGAACGACGAAGAAGAAAAGAAGTCCCTACAAAGGCGGCCGAGATCGACTAGGCCAGTCAACATCGACTGCCATAAGGTCGAGCCACCTTATGTGAACAAGATCGATCACTCAGGATCCAAACACAACAGTTGACATCGAGGAGGTCACTCGATATCAACCACCACCTGGCGACCCTCGACTTTGACTTCTTCTAGAACACAAAGATGCAGTCGACATCGACTCCTTCACTCGACATCGACTACTGGCATCGACAGAACCTGAAATCGACTTCCTCTGTAGGTTTCTCTGTGAGTTTCTCTCTTCACCCTTGTTTTTCTTTTGATACAGTGAGGACATTATATATTTTATGTATGGAGTGCGGATGAAACATGTCTTCATTCAAACTTGGCTTTAGTTGCATTCGTGTTTATGTTTTTTCGTTTCATAAAAAAATACAAAAACCAAAAAAATTAGAAAATGTCAAAAGAGAAAAAAAATGCATATTTACTTTATTTATTTTTAGACCCTACTTAGATGTCCAATGATGAAAACCCAATGGCTGACTTGATCATGTAAATCCTATGGCATATTTGGATGGTTTAGCCTAAATCCTTAAAACTGTTTTTATGTAGATTGTGAACTTGTGATGAAATTGAGCACATATGATCCTAGGCTAAAAGCAAAGTCCAACAAAATTGTCCTAGTGAGAATTTTGGCCTATAGGGATAACATTAAAAATCCATCTTCTATCTTGAGTGTATTTACTCTGCCTATGCATCTCTAAATGTTGTGATAGTTATTCAAAACTAATGCATATATATGTTTGTGTGAATGAGAATTAAATTATGGAGGCATCTTTTAAGCCACTTTTATCCTCTCTTTACCTACCCTGCATTATCTCTGCTTGAAGCCAAAACATTAGCCTGAGCCTTTATATTGTAAACTCCACAAAATTATCCCTAGCCGAATTGAGCGTGACCCCCATTTGGGAATTGAGACTTAGAGTTTGTTAGAATAATGTCTTGTGGAAAGAAAGTGCATATGTTTAGTTTTGAGTAAAGAAGAATTATGTGTCGGTAGTATATTTGCATCTTGTCACATATTTGTAAACGGATTTTGGCTCACATTATAAATGCACCATATCATTTATTTATTTATTTTCGTTCAAAAGAGAAAAAAAAACCGATATAAGAAAGAAAAAAAAGAGTTATTTACATTATAGTTAAGTGCATGAGCCAATTATTCCTCATTTATATTCTTGAGAGGTATATTGGGTTTGAAAGAAAGGTTGAAGTTCTTTATAGAGAAAGTATGTTTGGGTTGTGCATTATTTTGGGAGATTAGGTTTGGTTGATTTGTGTTGAAGTTTATGAGTCTTGATTCCCAAATTTTATTAAGCACAACATAGCCAAATAATTTCATACCCTTTATTCATTACCAAGCCCCATTACAACCCCGCCGAATGGAGTCTTCTTTGAAGTCTTCCATTGAGCAAAAGTCCTCCTGATGGTTCTTGTTTGCATAATTGGTTGCGAAGTGGATTATTATAAATTGCAATGTTTGTGGGTTTGTATATGGAATTGAGTTGAGAGTTGATCTTCATAGCCTAAACACATTGAGTGTTGAGTGTAAACACATTATCCCTGTGAGGTTGGATTTCAAATTGCTTATGCCTATGGATCTCTCATATATGTGTGATGCCGTTAAATTCACTTGCTTTGCTTTGTCACCTCTTATGATTTTTCTTTTGACAAGGGCAAAGACTTGAAGGATGTGTTGTAGGTGTTGGTCATTGCTTGGTTATTACTTGAGGACAAGCAAGTCTAAGTATGGGGTGGTTTCATATACATATTTACAGTTGTATTAATTGCATATTTTGACTTCATATTCCATTGGATTCCTAAGTTATAGGTTAAGAATAATAGGAATTTGTGTAAAATGGTCTAACGTGTAAGAAATAGAGTCTGCACAAGTTTTGATTTAAATGTATAGGAATTGGAGCGGAATCGGAGTCAAAATGAGAAGCCAAGAGAAGCTGAAGAGTAGTCGATATCGACTGCTCTTCAGGGTACTTTTCTTTTTACCCTATGATATTTATTATTTACCTTAATAAAGTTTTATCCTATTTGTTATGGGATAGAATTTAGATAGAGTAGTTTTAGTAAGAATAGAACTCCTTTCCTTGGCTAGCAAGGATTGAGAGGCTATAAATAAAGCCTTAGGGGGCTGCATTCAAGCATTCAAAAAACACAACAAACAATCTTAGTAGAGAAGTAGTTTAGAGTTTAGGAGAAGCTTTAGAGTTTGAGGTCTGCGAAAGCCGGCGTTGGAGTTGTAAAGTTTTTGTAACGGCCCGGGATTATAATACCCGGGTTACGTTTCGAGGGATGAAACCCCTCGTTAAGATCTTGCGCCCTGAGTACAGGTTGAAGGATTGAAATCAACAATTTTGCTTTTAAAGTGGGATTTCGCACCCAAAGCCGAGAGGGACCGCTGGAATCCCCGGGGTAAGTCCCCTGTACCTGCCCTATGGCCTAAGTCGCGAAATTCATTGATCATACAACCAAGAAGATTCCAAATTCATACATAAGATTGCCACGACAGAGCCGGGTCAAATTGTGATCAAAACATCTGAAACCAACCATTAATAAATTGGTGAAGTCAGAGTCTCGACTCTATCTTTCCGCCATGCTAGACCCCGCAGTCATGCAGCCAAACCAGCCTCAATAGTGATAAGTATAATGGATACGTAAAAACGTTAATAGTGGGCGGGATCAAATGATGCCCACATGGGTCTGTCCCTTCATTAAGGGTGCTGCCCCCATAATATATACATATACGCTATACCTAATAATCATGCTTCTAGATGCAAGGCAGAATATTAACACACTAGCATGCCCCTAAGATCAAGTGCATAATAATAATAATAAGGCCTTATCACAGAATACCAAATGGTATATCCCTCTCCTACCTCCAACCCCTTCCGATAGGGCGGAGATTGGCCAGCTCATGAATGCATTCCATTCCATCATAATCGAATTGGCCCACGGCCCCGATCCGTAATCATATATAAAGCCCGCATGCAAATCTCGTAATCATACTCATAATATAAGTAAAGGAAGTTCCATATGACTCGATTGACTCACGACGGGACTTGATGGGACTGGGTCGACCTATGACCCTAGCAATGACTCTAGTTACTTCACAGATAACGACCATTCTGTTTACATACGCATAAAGAAATAGAATGCTCAATGATTAATGCAACCTAGCAGGACACTACATGGCATGCTTGTAACAGCCCGAATATAAATACCCGGGTTACGTTTCGAAGGTTGGATACCTTCGTTCGGATGTTGAAATTTAGGTATGGGTCGAGGTTTCAAACCTCTAAAGATCAGTATTTAAAGCGGGGATTTCGAAACCCAAGCAATCGAAGTCGCGGAAATTCGTTTGAACGAAAATGCGAAAGCAGAATTAAAGTACAACTTGCCATGGCGGAGCCGGGTCAAAACCAAAAAATAGTGGGTGATTTCCATTTTATCAAGTTAGAATATTAGCCGGATTCTTCGGTTCACCAAGAGATTCCCCGTCACAGAAGCAAGGAGCAAATAAGAGCGGTACCTAACACTATCCACGAAGTCAGGCCCGGTAATCGCCTGCGGGTCCTCTGACCGCGTTGAGGCCACATAACATGCCTATACCTAAATAAAGGATGACTAATGCAGTACAAGATTTAAATCACATAAGCATGCTTTGACAGTTGTAATATGCAGAAAAACTGTAAAGGCCCAAGACAATGCCAAGTGGCATATCCCTCTCCTACCTCTGCAACCCTTCCCGTTAGTGCAGAGACTGGCCAGTTTGGTGCTATAGCATAGAAATTTCCTCGTGGTGGTGCACAAACCACGGCATCATCATATCATATGATCTCATCGCTTGCCCGATGGTGCTGGGCTATCATATCATGCTCATATCGACTCGACTGACTCAGGGCAACCTGATAGGGCTGGGCTACCCTATGACCCTAGCAAAGACTCTAGGACTATCACAGATAACGGTCGTTCTGTATTCAAACACACATAGTAATCACATGCTCAGTTCAATACAATCCTAACATGATACTACATGGCATGCTTTAATATGCAACACCTACACATCATATGACACATCAGGCAGGAGGTCCAAGTTACTGAGTATGTCCCGTAGGATAGTTACCTGAAGATGCAGAACAGCGAGATAACACAAGCAAGGGCCCAAATGCAAGTCCAAAGCAATCCAAAAGCAATATACACCTATCATCAAGCCATTTCCATAAGCTACCGGACCAACATTCATACACGCGAAATCCAAGTTCTCAACATCCTCAAAACCAACCAATAGTAAAACCGTTCTCCAAAACCTTTCCGACATGATCAAATCGACCAAAATCATTCTTCCAATCAAACCCCTTGATAAAATCATACCAACCATATTTTCCAAACTCTTAAATCCAAAATTAAGTCAACTCATATTCAAAATAATTCCTCAAATCATACTTGGCCAAATTCCGACATTAAACATTTAAATCCTTAAAGTCAATTTCTCAAAATCATAGTATAGAAATAGTTCCGGCATTTCTTACTTATTTAAAGACATCATCTTAAAATCATTTAATAAAGCATTTATTAATCACACTTCTCAAATAATATCACTTTAAAATTCCATTTTTAAACAACATATAATATCACACTCCAATGATATAAAATTACCAAGATAAATCCATTTTTACCATTCTCATTTATAAAATGACAATACTAAATTACTTTAACACATTTTCAATTCACCATATAACATCATAAAATAGCCCAATAAATCTATATTTTTACTTTAAAACAATCTTATAATATACAAAGATTTTCGGAAAATAATAATACCTCCAAACAAAGTATTATAATAATACTAGTAATAATAGCTAACAATATTTTCATACAAATCATAATATATAACATATATATTTATATATACGTACATAAAAAATATATATATATATATATATTTATATAGTTATAAGATACAACGACAAATAATAATAACAAATCAAGAGACCCAACACAATCCCAACCCATCAGCCCAAGCCCAAACCCGGCCCAGAAGGAAAGAAAAGACAGAACCAACCCCCCCAGAGTGAAGCCCAACCCGAAAGCCCCAACCTGGATCCCAGAATAGAAGGAAAAGAGGAGGACCGAATAGAGAGGCCCAACCGAGAAAAAGACCCAACCCCATCTATCTGCCAAGCCCCGATTCAGAAAACAAAATAAAAGAGTGGGCCCCACGAGAGCTGACGTGGAAGCTGACGGGATGGGCCCACAACCTTCTCCTTCCCCTAGGTTGTTCGAAAGCAATAGATGGGAGAAGACGACGTCCTCTTTCATTTCAAGGCAGAGAAAGGAAAGAGGAGAAAGGAGGCTCGCCGGAATCTGTGGTCGTTCCGGACACCTCTCGCTCTCTCCACGACAGTCAAGAACAAGAAAAGGAGACACAATGAGCCCACGGAGAAAGGAATGGAAATTGAGTGCTCACCGTTGAAGTTGTCTCGCCGGAACGGAGCTCGTCGGAGGGGCGACTTGTCTTCGTCGGAGACGGAAGCGAATCGGTGTTGTCCTAGGACGACGAAAAGGGATTAAAGGTGAACCTTTTCGTGGTTTCGATTCAGAAACGGAGATTGAAAGCTTACTAGAAGTAATCCGGCGCATTGAGCTCGCCAGAGGCTCGAGATGCTCCTGGAGGCTCGGCGACGGTTCTAGCTACGTCTAACGTCGGAGGTGCCATAGCTGCTGCTGCTTGGAAGGAAGGATGAAGGAGCAGGAAGTGGTGAGGTGGTGAGATGGTGGCCGAGCCAAAATGGAGGAGAAGGAGAGCCCCTGCTCTCGGCAAAACCAGGGAAAGTGATGGGGGTGGGGGCTGCGGTTCGTCAAAGGAGATGGAGAAAGAAGATGGACGGTGGCGGTGGTGATGGTTGGAACATAGTGAGGCAAAAGGGGTTCTTTTGTGGGTTTGTAGAAGGGTGAAATGGAAGAGAGAGGGACGAGGGTGTTGTGGGTTTGTATGGTGGAAGAGGAATGCAAAAGGAGGGGGGGTTGGTGCATATCAGGAGGAGAATGAGCTGTATATGGGAAGAAGACAAAAGGGAGGGACCAACTCCCATTTTTGACAGAAATCCGATAGAGGGAGAGAGAGAGAGAGATAGAAATAAAAGAAAAGGGGAATAAAATAAATAAAATTGGTCCCCCACAAAAGAATTCAAATTAGAGGAATAGACTCGAAACCTGCTCGCTCTATCGAGTCCCGACTAAATCAAATTTAAATGAAATTTCAATTCAATTTCAAGATAAACGGAATTAAATTAATTTTTATCAAAACTTGGAGCTTGAAGGCAGAAATAAAATCCGCTAGAATCTAAATTCTCAAAACGATGACGAAATGACTTTAAAATTCAAAACTTATGCTCGAGAACGGGTTTTCTTCAAACCTTATAAACCGGATAAAATAATATATTTTATATTTCTATAGAATAATAATATACTAATATATAAAGTATATTCAGTCTTTACATTTATCCACCTCTAAAAACAAGTCTCGTCCCCGAGACTAAAATCATTTTAAAGCAATGGGAAGAAGTTTGAAATCGGTGAGTCCGAGGACCATGTCCAAGTGTTCGCTTGAGGGCGGGAGTGTATGTAATAGGAGAATAAAATAAAGCACAACTAGACTATCTCCCTTTCCCAAACAAATAATACAAGAATCCCCTCCCTTATAGTAGTAGGGTAATTCAGGATCGAATCCACGAGGAGGTATGTCAGCGCTTCCTTTGTTGTACTCACGATCAAGGCTTTCGACCTCAGAAGACACTCGATATCGAGTATACAGGTCGATATAGACCTCAGTTCTGGTCGATTTCCTAGCGCAGTTCCTGCAGAAGACAGAACAGCAAGTCGACGTCGAGCAGAGACCTCGATATCGATGTTAGACCTTGATATCGACCCTTATGGTCGATTTCGATGCTTGTCACAGAAACTGTTTTTGTAACCAATTTGTCGGAAAAGGACCCGAAGAAAAAATAGAATGGAGAAGGAAGATGAACAGAAATAAAACTAAGACTTTTATGAAGAATTTAATTAATTAAAAGGCTTCCAAAGTCAGGGTTTCATGCCACAACGATAACAATGCAAGTTTCATGCTAAAGATGTGAACTTTAATGTCTTTCCGTCAAATAAATTTCGTTATCAACACTTAGGTGATTAGAGGCTCTCGCATAATTCCTAAGAGTTACTATCCAATTCATGAGCAATTCAAGTTCGCAATATGAGTGACTTTCGCTTCAATAATGCAAATAATGAATCTCCCTAACTTTCGCAAAGGATCATGCATGGGGTAGAAGACGGAATCGCATAAAAGTCATACCTTTGATGCACTTACCTCACATTGCTATCGTCGGGCTCACCCTGACCCTAGAAGTGGGTTGACTACTCGCTCCTCATCATGCACATCATCATCATTGTTATTGAAAGAAAGCTACTTTGAATTAAAACTCCGAAAGAAAGTACAACCGAACAAGCCACTCCACTCTCGCTTTACAACTCCACTTGGCTTCTCTCTCTCTCTACTCTCTATTGCAACTGAAATTCTCTGCGAAAATTGGATACCTAAACTCAGCCCTATTGGCCTCTATTTATAGATGTCGATAAGGACTCGAAACCTTATCTTTATTCTCTAAGATAAATTAAAACAAAGTAAAAGCTAAAACTCAATGGTGAAATCAGCCTCCTCATGATAGATCTGGTGTTGATGATAGGAAATCTCGACCTTTGGATAGATATTGCAAGCATTGGATATAATTCTATCAAAATCGGAGTCGAATTCCTCTGCTGGCATGGTCGATATCGACCCTTGGACCTCGATATCGACCCCTCCAAAATCTTATCTCGAGCTTCTCCTTCTCCTACTCGAACTGGCACTCGACTTCTATCAACTTGGTCGATCTGGTAGCATCGATATCGACCCCCAGACGTCGATATCGACCTCTTCTGTGTCGATATGCTCTGTTTCCTTTTCTGCTCGATTCCTATGTCTCTAATGTACTCGATGTCGAGATCTTCAGTCGATTTCGACCTCTTCAGAAGACTTCGAGTTCTTTTTTTTCCGCTCTTCCGAATTCATCCATTTTCATCCTGTTTTCTGCGAAATCACATGGAAACTCGTGCAAACCCATATATTTGACATTTTAAGCATAAACTACACTATTCCCATGTTTTCCCATTAATGTGCATGCAAAAGACAATAAAATGGATTCATATGTGCATAGAAAATATGGCAATTTGCGCGCACATCAAACACCCCATACTTAAGCTTGCTTGTCCCCAAGCAATACTTTTAATGGTCATTCAGGGGAAGAAAGTAAACCCTCAACATCATAGATTCATTTTTCATATGTCCCTACAATCAATTGCCATCCTCGAGAAGGTACTTATGTCAACCAAGTCCATGCCTGTGCATAAAAGCAATTTCATACTTCATAAAGGAGGTAATATGCAAAAAACAATTTTAGCGACATTGCATTAATAATCAAGAGGACTTTTTTCAAGCTTGTGAGAAGTGGATTGGTAAAAGGCTAAAGGTGGGCTAATATTTAGCCATGTGGTGTTAAATCCGGGGAAACATACTTTCTTTCCAAAATATTCCACATTCCTTCTTCATAATATCTCACTTTTCACTCATCGTTCAATGCTTTTTTCAATATAATGCTTTTACCTCTCTAACCTTAGCACTGCCTTCTCGCGAGTCGCAAACATGGGTGTCATGAATGGCCCCGGATACTTAGTACTTCGGACTCCTCACCTTTGTGTCCCATCTCGCCAAACTATTATCTCAGCGAGCAGGGTCGACCCACCTTTATCTCCTGAGGTGATCGGATTTTTTCTCGCTCATTTAATTTTCCATATTTCATCATTCCTGCCAACAACTTTATAAATGCACAACTCCATATAACTCCAAAGATGACGTCCCTTCAAAAAAACTTTGTCCCCGGATAGGGTATAAGGTAAAAAATGGGCAATGTGTATATGTGGAGCAATAATGATCATGATAAGTCTCATATATGGCTTTTTGAATATGCATAGGTAAGGCTAGGATATGAACTTTGCTTGTATGGAATTTTTATAAAAAGTCCTCCATCATCTTATCATGCACATGTCAAAAGCAACTTCAAATTTTCATCTCCTTTATGGTTTTCTCTAAAAATTTGCACTTCATTGGGACTTCCCTTCACTAGGCAATCTCATGTTATATCTCTAATGAATCTAATTTTGCATCATAGAGCTCTTTTTTATACTTCCATGACTCTTTCTTTTCCAAAATTTTTTTTTAATTTTTTTTTTGATTTTTTTTATGCATTAAAATAAATATGCAACCCTAAACTAAGTATGAATATGCAAATAAGCCTTTCCCCCACCCCATACTTAAAATTTACAGTGTCCTCACTGTATTAGAACTAGGGTTAAGAAGAAAACTTACTAAACCGTCACAAATTTCAGGAGTCGAAGAAGACAACAGGGAAGGTCGATATCGACCCTTTACATCGATATCGATGTCTCTCTTGATTTCTGCTCCGGCTTCAGGGTGATTTGGCCTCAATCACAAACCCTATCCATGTCGACCTTAAGGTCGATTTCGATGTCTGACATCGATTTCGATGCATTTCTGTGTGCTTTTCTCTCTCCTGCAATTTGAAAACTAAATACAAAATATGCAAAACAATAAAGTGTCTAAAATCCAAAACAAAAGCTGTCTAAAACCAAAACTAAGTCTTTGTTACAAACTCTAGATTTTTAAGTCGCTAGGCCGACTTCTTCCTTTGCGCTTCTCAAGGTGGTATCTGCAGAGCCCATGTGGCTTGGGCCTCAAATATCACTCCTTTCTTGTCCCGCAGCTGCATTCCGCCGGGATTGATTTGATTCACCGTGAATGGACCTAAGTTCTTATCCTCGAATCTTGTAGGGAACCAATGGTCCTTAGACTTGGCAACATAGACCTTGTCTCCTATCTCATATTGGCTTGAATCATCATCGGATACCCTACATAAGCGCACATGCCAAGGCACACCTCTTCCAAATAATGATAAGTCCTTAATTGTAATTGAACAAGAGGAATCCGTACCTTGACTTACCTTCTTCTCAGTCTGTGGCTCAGGTCGATGTCGATGTTCGGAGGTCGATATCGACCCCTATTGTACACCTGGAGGATCAGTCGATTTGGGGAGTTTTGACTCGATATGATCAGGTCGATTTCGACCCTCAGAGATTGATATCGAGGTCTCCTTGCCTCCCTTCTCAGCGCTGATGGTGGTCGATTTCGATAGGGCATGGTCGATATCGACCCTTGACCCCGATTTCGATGCTTCCTCTTTTCCTCCGTCGACCCCATACTTATGACCTGTCACAGAATCTTGAACATTAGTGGTCGATATCGACATACCTGGGTCGATTTCGATGTTCTGTTGAGCTCCTTCTTTCAGGATTGCTTCAACTTCCTCTACTTGGGCTTCATTGATGGCTTTTATCTCCATTGGCCCTTGACTTTGCACCGTCTTGTTGAAGGAATACTCTATTACTTCATCACTAATTGTGAGTGAGAGCAATCCTTTCTTCACGCTAATGTTGGCATCGACGGTTGCTAGGAATGGCCTACCTAAAATAATTGGACAAGCAGGGTCCTCCGCTATGTCAACAACTAGGAAATCAGCAGGGACAAAGAATTTACCTACTTGTACTGGCATATCCGTCACTATCCCAGTTGGAATCACTACCGTATTGTTAGCCATGTACAATCTTGCATCCACGGGCTCCAGAGGACCTATCTTTACCTTGTGCCAAATGGTTAGTGGCATCATGCTAACGCTAGCGCCCAAGTCAACTAAAGCATTAAATTTGAATTGACCTAGACCTATAGCGATAGAAAACTTACCTGGGTTCGCCCGCTTTTGTGGTAGCTCCAACCTGTTGCATTCCTCTGCGATCTCAGAGAGCGATCGCTTCTTACCCAAGATGTCCTTAAGGAACCTTACATAAGATGGCATCTCGTGAAGTGCCTCTGTGAATGGTATAGAGACATTAAGCCCTTGGAGCATCTTCACGAACCGTTGGAACTTCTTTTCCGTTGGGTCCTTAGTCACCTTTCTAGTTGGGAATGGCAACACCTTCTTCCTTCATGCGGCTGCAGTGAGGTCGATATCGGCATCAGTAGGGTCGATATCGACTGGAGGAGTCGATTTCTGTGGTGACGCAGAATTAGGGTCGACATCGACAGGAGGGTCGACATCGATGTCACCTTGGTCGATATCGACAGGGGGGGTCGATATCGACGTCTGTTCTGGCTCCTTCTCCTCCGCTTTTTGCTCGGGCGTTTGTAATTGACGCCCACTCCTTAGGTTTACTGCCGCAATATGACCTGTGGTTTTGCCTTTTTGGTTGGGCATAGTGGATCAAGGAGTGATCCGGACGCTTTGGGCATTGCTTCCGCCAATTGACTCATTTGAGTCTCCATGTTGCGCTTCCAAACGTCGATCTCCCCAAGTCTAGAATTGATGCCCTGCAGCTGAGTATGGACGGAGTTATTGGCTTGTTTGAACTCAGCGTGGTTCCTCCGCATCTCATCAAGGATGATTTGCAGGTCATCTTTCTTAGTCTCCCGCTCAGGGTGCCCTGGTGCCCTATATGTTGGGGGATCCCTTTGATAGAACCTTTGATCACCCCAATTTTGTTGATTGCCCCCTCCATAGGAGCCTCTCGTCCATTTGACCTCCTCATGTTGTTCCTCCATGGATACTTGCTCAGTATGTGGACAGGCACTGGTGTTATGCCTTATTGAACCACACTCCTGACAAGGTTGATTGTTGCTCAGGGACCTTATTGCTTTTGAAGGCGGCGTGTTTGATCGTTATGGAATTGTTGTCATACTTCAGGATCTATCTCCCTTGGAGGCTCATATAGTGGCATAGATGGGGCAGGCCTTGTATCATAGGCCGCAGCAGCCCCATAGGTGTTGTCAAAGTTCACAAGCCTCTCAATGGTCTCCCATGCCTCCGTTGGTGTAAGCTCAATGTACCGATAGGAGGTATATGAATTGATCCTCTCCTTATTCGGTGCATCAAAGGGCGTTATAAAAGATCTCTTGGATGTCATATGGAAGTTGCCTATGCGTCGGGCATGATCTCAGCAAGTCCTTAAAGCGCTCCCACGCCTGTGCTAGGGTTTCACCTGGCTTTTGTTTGAAAGCCGTGATCCTTTGTCTTAGCATCGCCGTTTTAGAAGGTGGGAAGAATTTGTTCAAGAATGCATCTTTCACCTCCACCCATGTCCTTAGCGATCGTGGAGCCAAACTTTCAAGCCATTGTAATGCCTTTCCTGCCAAAGACCATCGAAAAGATTTTAGTCGCACATACTCTAAGTTTACTCCATCAGCAACTGTTTCACATAAGTCCATAAAAGTAGAGATGTGTTGCAGGGGGCATTCATTATGTCTTCCTTCAAAAGTATTTCTATTAATCTCAGATAGGAAGTTAATTTTTAATTCATAATTGGAGTGAGGAATTATAATGGCAGATTCAGGAACATGAAGCGGCGGATGCATGTATTGCATCGCCGTTTGTGGATACTGATTTAGCCGCTCTTGGGCTTGTCTGCGCGCATCCTCCTCCCTATCAACACGGGCTCGCTCAGCAGCAGCAGCGACCCTTTCAGCAGCGATTGTAGCATTGTGGTCCTCGATCTCCTTTCTCAACCACTCTATGATCTCAGCCTGTCTCTCGTTGTCAGCCATGATGCGTATTGCTTCGTTGCAAAGATGGTAGAAACGTTCAGGCTCGTTAATTGGTTCCAAGATAGGTCCACGATCAGAACGTCGCATAAACCGGCAGAATAAGCTTAGAAAAAGATCGTGATTAACTTAGGTGGCGATTGATTTCCTCCCCGGCAATGGCGCCAATTTGTTCGCTTGAGGGCGGGGAGTGTATGTAATAGGAGAATAAAATAAAGCACAACTAGACTATCTCCCTGTCCCAAACAAATAATACAAGAATCCCCTCCCTTGTAGTAGTAGGGTAATTCAGGATCGAATCCACGAGGAGGTATGTCAGCGCTTCCTTTGTTGTACTCATGATCAAGGCTTTCGACCTCAGCAGACACTCGATATCGAGTATACAGGTCGATATAGACCTCAGTTCTGGTCGATTTCCTAGCGCAGTTCCTACAAAAGACAAAACAGCAAGTTGACGTCGAGAAGAGACCTCGATATCGATGTTAGACCTCGATATCGACCCTTATGGTCGATTTCGATGCTTGTCACAGAAACTGTTTCTGTAACCAATTTGTCAAAAAAGGACCCGAAGAAAAAATAGAATGGAGAAGGAAGATGAACAGAAATAAAACTAAGACTTTTATGAAGAATTTAATTAATTAAAAGGCTTCCAAAGTCGGGGTTTCATGCCACAACGATAACAATGCAAGTTTCATGCTAAAGATATGAACTTTAATGTCTTTCCGTCAAATAAATTTCTTTATCAACACTTAGGTGATTAGAGGCTCTCGCATAATTCCTAAGAGTTACTATCCAATTCATGAGCAATTCAAGTTCGCAATATGAGTGACTTTCGCTTCAATAATGCAAATAATGAATCTCCCTAACTTTCGCAAAGGATCATGCATGGGGTAGAAGACGGAATCGCATAAAAGTCATACCTTTGATTCACTTACCTCACATTGCTATCGTCGGGCTCACCCCGACCCTAGAAGTGGGTTGACTACTCGCTCCTCATCATGCACATCATCATCATTGTTATTGAAAGAAAGCTACATTGAATTAAAACTCCGAAAGAAAGTACAACCGAACAAGCCACTCCACTCTCGCTTTACAACTCCACTTGGCTTCTCTCTCTCTCTACTCTCTATTGCAACTGAAATTATCTGCGAAAATTGGATACCTAAACTCAGCCCTATTGGCCTCTATTTATAGATGTCGATAAGGACTCGAAACCTTATCTTTATTCTCTAAGATAAATTAAAACAAAGTACAAGTTAAAACTCAATGGTGAAATCAGCCTCCTCATGATAGATCTGGTGTTGATGATAGGAAATCTCGACCTTTGGATAGATATTGCAAGCATTGGATATAATTCTATCAAAATCGGAGTCGAATTCCTCTGCTGGCATGGTCGATATCGACCCTTGGACCTCGATATCGACCCCTCCAAAATCTTATCTCGAGCTTCTCCTTCTCCTACTCGAACTGGCACTCGACTTCTATCAACTTGGTCGATCTGGTAGCATCGATATCGACCCCCAGACGTCGATATCGACCTCTTCTGTGTCGATATGCTCTGTTTCCTTTTCTGCTCGATTCCTATGTCTCTAATGTACTCGATGTCGAGATCTTCAGTCGATTTCGACCTCTTCAGAAGACTTTGAGTTCTTTTTTTTCCGCTCTTCCGAATTCATCCATTTTCATCCTGTTTTCTGCGAAATCACATGGAAACTCGTGCAAACCCATATATTTGACATTTTAAGCATAAACTACACTATTCCCATGTTTTCCCATTAATGTGCATGCAAAAGAAAATAAAATGGATTCATATGTGCATAGAAAATATGGCAATTTGCGCGCACATCAAACACCCCATACTTAAGCTTGCTTGTCCCCAAGCAATACTTTTAATGGTCATTCAGGGGAAGAAAGTAAACCCTCAACATCATAGATTCATTTTTCATATGTCCCTACAATCAATTGCCATCCTCGAGAAGGTACTTATGTCAACCAAGTCCATGCCTGTGCATAAAAGCAATTTCATACTTCATAAAGGAGGTAATATGCAAAAAACAATTTTAGCGACATTGCATTAATAATCAAGAGGACTTTTTTCAAGCTTGTGAGAAGTGGATTGGTAAAAGGCTAAAGGTGGGCTAATATTTGGCCATGTGGTGTTAAATCCGGGGAAACATACTTTCTTTCCAAAATATTCCACATTCCTTCTTCATAATGTCTCACTTTTCACTCATCGTTCAATGCTTTTTTCAATATAATGCTTTTACCTCTCTAACCTTAGCACTGCCTTCTCGCGAGTCGCAAACATGGGTGTCATGAATGGCCCCGGATACTTAGTACTTCGGACTCCTCACCTTTGTGTCCCATCTCGCCAAACTATTATCTCAGCGAGCAGGGTCGACCCACCTTTATCTCCTGAGGTGATCGGATTTTTTCTCGCTCATTTAATTTTCCATATTTCATCATTCCTGCCAACAACTTTATAAATGCACAACTCCATATAACTCC
The DNA here is from genome assembly GCA_963922045.1 of Persicaria maculosa. Classification (NCBI taxonomy): domain Eukaryota; kingdom Viridiplantae; phylum Streptophyta; class Magnoliopsida; order Caryophyllales; family Polygonaceae; genus Persicaria; species Persicaria maculosa. The sequence goes on from OY998268.1 coordinate 1,100,525, forward strand.
AAAGATGACGTCCCTTCAAAAAACTTTGTCCCCGGATAGGGTATAAGGTAAAAAATGGGCAATATGTGTATATGTGGAGCAATAATGATCATGATAAGTCTCATATATGGCTTTGTGAATATGCATAGGTATGGCTAGGATATGAACTTTGCTTGTATGGAATTTTTATAAAAAGTCCTCCATCATCTTATCATGCACATGTCAAAAGCAACTTCAAATTTTCATCTCCTTTATGGTTTTCTCTAAAAATTTGCACTTCATTGGGACTTCCCTTAACTAGGCAATCTCATGTTATATCTCTAATGAATCTAATTTTGCAATATAGAGCTCTTTTTTATACTTCCATGACTCTTTCTTTTCCAAAATTTTTTTTTTGATTTTTTTTATGCATTAAAATAAATATGCAACCCTAAACTAAGTATGAATATGCCAATTTGTTCGCTTGAGGGCGGGGAGTGTATGTAATAGGAGAATAAAATAAAGCACAACTAGACTATCTCCCTGTCCCAAACAAATAATACAAGAATCCCCGCCCTTGTAGTAGTAGGGTAATTCAGGATAGAATCCACGAGGAGGTATGTCAGCGCTTCCTTTGTTGTACTCACGATCAAGGCTTTCGACCTCAGCAAACACTCGATATCGAGTATACAGGTCGATATCGACCTCAGTTCTGGTCGATTTCCTAGCGCAGTTCCTGCAGAAGACAAAACAGCAAGTCGACGTCGAGCAGAGACCTCGATATCGATGTTAGACCTCGATATCGACCCTTATGGTCGATTTCGATGCTTGTCACAGAAACTGTTTTTGTAACCAATTTGTCGGAAAAGGACCCGAAGAAAAAATAGAATGGAGAAGGAAGATGAACAGAAATAAAACTAAGACTTTTATGAAGAATTTAATTAATTAAAAGGCTTCCAAAGTCGGGGTTTCATGCCACAACGATAACAATGCAAGTTTCATGCTAAAGATATGAACTTTAATGTCTTTCCACAAATAACTTTCGTTATCAACACTTAGGTAATTAGAGGTTCTCGCATAATTCCTAAGAGTTACTATCCAATTCATGAGCAATTCAAGTTCGCAATATGAGTGACTTTCGCTTCAATAATGCAAATAATGAATCTCCCTAACTTTCGCAAAGGATCATGCATAGGGTAGAAGACGGAATCGCATAAAAGTCATACCTTTGATTCACTTACCTCACATTGCTATCGTCGGGCTCACCCCGACCCTAGAAGTGGGTTGACTACTCGCTCCTCATCATGCACATCATCATCATTGTTATTGAAAGAAAGCTACTTTGAATTAAAATTCTGAAAGAAAGTACAACTGAACAAGCCACTCCACTCTCGCTTTACAACTCCACTCGGCTTCTCTCTCTCTCTCTACTCTCTATTGCAACTAAAATTCTCTGTGAAAATTGGATACCTAAACTCAGCCATATTGGCCTCTATTTATAGATGTCGATAAGGACTCGAAACCTTATCTTTATTCTCTAAGATAAATTAAAACAAAGTACAAGCTAAAACTCAATGGTGAAATCAGCCTCCTCATGATAGATCTGGTGTTGATGATAGGAAATCTCGACCTTTGGATAGATATTGCAAGCATTGGATATAATTTTATCAAAATCGGAGTCGAATTCCTCTGCTGGCATGGTCGATATCGACCCTTGGACCTCGATATCGACCCCTCCAAAATCTTATCTCGAGCTTCTCCTTCTCCTACTCGAACTGGCACTCGACTTCTATCAACTTGGTCGATCTGGTAGCATCGATATCGACCCCCAGACGTTGATATCGACCTCTTCTGTGTCGATATGCTATGTTTCCTTTTCTGCTCAATTCCTATGTCTCTAATGTACTCGATGTCGAGATCTTCAGTCGATTTCGACCTCTTCAGAAGACTTCGAGTTCTTTTTTTTCCGGTCTTCCGAATTCATCCATTTTCATCCTGTTTTCTGCGAAATCACATGGAAACTCGTGCAAACCCATATATTTGACATTTTAAGCATAAACTACACTATTCCCATGTTTTCCCATTAATGTGCATGCAAAAGACAATAAAATGGATTCATATGTGCATAGAAAATATGGCAATTTGCGCGCACATCACCAAAGATCTTGTAATCATCTCGATTGCGTCTTCCGGGATTATCACAACATCCTAGTCACGGTCATGACATCTCCAATTAGTCTTGACAAGTGTGTAGTAAGCGCCCTTATCACATCCTTGCTTTGACTTTTCGGAAGTACCACAACTCTAAAAGTATTATAGCGTCCCGACTAGGTCTTAGCAAGAAATCTACAAGTGCCCCTATAAGATGCTTGTATCCACTTCGTGAGACATCATTATGTAAATCCAGTTTGAAAAACCTCAAAGCGTTTTGTAAATGGAAAGATTGTCATCTAAATCATTGAAACTCTCGACTTCTTAAAAACCCCAAGTTGGTCCTTTTCAAAACCGCTCAACATCTTCAAATCCGACGTTTAATCAAGCAGCTTTACACCAAAACAAGTCAAATCCTTTCAAATCAAGATTTCGTCAAAATCTTCTGAAAACCCATTCAGTTTCCCGCATATCAATCAATCAACTTCAGAGGGTAGGAGGTGGAATTATCCACCTCTAAGGGCTAATCCCATATTCTCTTCCTAGTTTCCAGAATCGAATCAATCTATCAGTCTCAATTCAAGCAAGATGCATAAGCCATAAGAAATGCATAACTGTAAAACCAACCAATCTCCAACCAATACATCATACGGCAAGTCTCAACATATACCAACGTAGTGCCACAAGGTCACATCAACATCTCCATATCATACTAAAGGTCATGATATGCATCTCAATAATATGCCAAAATCATAACACATGGCCCGATATCACACCAAAAGTCATAAAAGATATCTCACTATCGCATATCACCATCGCAATCATAGTAGGGCCAGTCACAACAAGGGATCTCATTTAAAGCATAAATTCACATAGTCGTCCTATCCAATTTCTATCAAGGATTATCATAATACAGTTATCACATCAATCATTGGTACTTGCAAGGTTAGCCATAGCGAAATTTCATCATAAGTCAACGAAACAAAACTACTTATCAACACATTAATCCAAACAAAGTCATGCTATTAAGATTCAATCAAAAGGGGAGATCAAGCAGTATATCAACATGAAAATGTCAACATGTTCTCTAGACATCATCTTAACTCATCACAATGTAATATAACGATCATTAGCAGTCATGCACCATCATCTCATATATACACATAAGTCATATTCATGCTCCAAGTCATATTCATCATCTAACATACCTATAATCATGCTTGCCAACCATAGAATACGACATCATGTTTACCACCACATAATATAACATCATGCTCTCACACCATAACATATCATTATCTCACATATTATATCGCAACACATCCTAACATGCTTCTAAAACAACATCGCAAAGCATCAATATATCATGATAACACTTGTCACTGCCAACTAGATTTCAATATTGCATATCAACATGTAATATCAGGCCATATCAGGTTTATCATGGTCGCTATCTAACATCATGCCAGTTCATAATCACATAATCAAGAAAGTTTTGCACATTATACCAGTCACAATAAAATGCAATCCCCGCTCGCTCGTCTTCAACTCTCATGCCAAGACCAATTTCCATCTAGACTCACCAACATCAACTCGGATACCAACCCAAGGAAGAAATCCCAATCATTTCGACACTCCAATCTCATACCTCTTCCGCCCAAGCTCTCCCACAAGTAATCCACCTCTAATAACTCAGCTCCTATCTCTGATTTCACACCCGAGCACCCTCGCATACTAAGTTCTCGATACTCACAAGAGCCATTCCCTACACTGCCCATACTACGTAAGACATCACAAGCATAGAACCCTTCTAACCATATCTCTTCTATAAGAATACCCCGATCACCACCTAGCCGGCCTATTCTAACCATACCCCCCACCTAAGATTCATCTAGAAGCTCATCGGAAACCACTAAGCATCGCCTCTTATAACTCTCAAACTCACTCGTTCTTACATAAGCCAAACCCCTCTCATGTGACTTACCTCATACTACCGTCGATCATTCTAACCGCTCAAATTCCTTCACCGCTCTCCGACCATTCTTCAAGAAAATCTCACCCACAAGTTCAAAGAAGAAGCAATCATTGACATTATTACACAAAAGGACTACATTATATCATCTAGCATTTATATCAATAGCATCATTAGTTCATCATTAAGCATTGCAACTGTATCAAAAGTCTCAATTTACCGTCATGCTCAACAAGTATTGCAAAACATCAAATATGAACCTAATCAAATCAAGCTAGCACGTTTCATCATAACCATATCTAATAAACATTTCAGGTTCTCAGCATGTGCAGTTCATACTTTTATAGGCAAAGGAATTTAAGTCATGCTTAACAACTCAGAGTAGCATCACGTCAAGTCATCATAGCATATTAGGACTATAAGGCATCGAATCATATATATCATCATAGACAACAGATAATCAGGCAATACTCATTACCAAGCCATCACATCAATACGCAATTTTCCATGTCAAGTCAGTGCAATATCACCATCAACAAGTTCAGAAAGAATTAGCAATCCGAATAGAGGACACTCTCACTTGCAAGTCATATCGCGAACAGTAGCCGCCATCCTCGAAGTAAGCTTGTCCCGTCGACATCGTCGATCCTGAGGCCCGTGGGTTACGGCCCACGCTTCCGCTGCGCTGCTCTATCGCTATCTAACTTCCCGTCCCCTCTTCTATGCGGTCGCTCATCCAATGCATCGCGTAGGAGTCTAAGTTAGTGGAGATAGGGGAGTGATAAGAGCGGACAACCCAATGTTTTTTTCGGAGACAAAATGGACCAAAGCTAAAGATGACATGACTAGAGACAAGACTCCGACCCGAGAATAGTAACGATGCCCTTATGGAAGTCTATTAGGTTACAATTGTGACAAACAAGGACGAATTCATCATGGAGCATATCAATCACATTAATCCACACTAACATGTAATATCTCAAGGAACAATGACATACATATTCATTCCAAAGATACAATCGAGTCCTACACTGATGCACGTGAGACAAGCTAGTAGTCTTTCATTCCAGGGAAGCAGATATGTCTAGCAATTTCAATTAAGTTATGCAGAGTCAATAATGGTCGTGAAGAGTTCAAGGTCATGCAGGATTGTACGAGGATGACAAGTATCATATATATGAACAATGTAAGAGCATGGTATATACCTAAACAAATGAGTCCAAATATATCATGGCAAGGTATATTATAACAATCAGATGAAGCGTCATACGAGAACACATAAGAGCAGCATAGTAATTATCACATCTGGCAATAATGATCATATAATAGGTTAAGAATGGCATGTCATCATGCGACGAGGTACATTTAGAGAGCACAGATCCTTCATGATACTAGTGATACATGATCAGGCATGGCATAGTCAAGAGTAATTAAATGAGTTCAATATGATATACATGAAAGCAAAAGGATCACCGCATAGTAAACAAGATAACATCACGGGCGATAGATTATAATCATGCTAGGAAGGAACCGTCATAGGGCACATAAAACGATACGACAACTATCACAGTACAGTACAAGCATGTTCACGTAATAGGTCAAGTAAGACATGTCACCATTTCGCGAGTCATATTGGAAATCATAAGCCCTATAGGATACTAGTAACACATATTGAACATGAATACAATCAAGGTAATTCGGCTAGATTCATTCTAACATTTATGCGTCACGCGTATGCGAAATCACGATATAACGTGGTGTGTGATCATGCGAGGTGTCAAGTCATACGTTCATGAAAGCATAAGAAGATATCATAGAGTGATAAAGGAATACCATCGAGCGAGAACATGTAATCATGCTAGAATTAACCATCACGGAAATCAAGTTGATCATCGAATTCAACATCAATTTAATCAGGGTGAGTGGAACATTTTTAAGATGATAGAAAAGGAAAGAATCACACTATCAGGGACCTAGCTCGAGAGAGAATCAACAATAACGTAGGCAAGGTAGAATTCGCACAAGTCACAACCAAGGGTCCTACATGTTACTAATGGCTCAACATAACATATGATACATACATGCACTTGATTGATTAATACCACCATATGCAAGAGTTCAATCGATCACATTCCAACGTTATAGTAGCATGAGAGGAAATGCAGCGAGGTTATAGAGCAAGTCTAAGTAACGGGGCAACATGACTAGGAGACGGGGACATGAGTTCAAATCAATGTATATTGGGATAAAACATGTATTTATCAAGACTCATTTACACCAACATATCCTCAATTTAGCGCAAGTAACACACAACAATATTAATCACAGAACACTCAACAATAATTAATCTCATGAATGCAAAATAGGTGGGCATGCTATAAATTCTTGTCACAAGATGAATGATAAACATCGAGGCGTCATCGGCTAGCATGCTAAGGAGCACAACTTACGAGGCATTCATACAAGAAAGAGTTGATAACACTATCATAGACCTAATCCAGGAGAAAGGAACGATCATATAGATTCATATCATGTGGTTCATGCTTCTAACCAACCATTAATACGATCAATACAATAGGTCAAGTAGACATGCTATGACAACATATAATCATGATAGAAAGCAAGGCACAATAGGAGATATGAACAGGGTAACTAATCATAGATGTAATGACGTGCGTAGCGGTTCTCTAATGGTCAGTCACAAGGTGCATGCCGGAGATCACAAAATCCTATTATGTCACACAATTTCAGAGAGAGTCACAATTACAACCGGACAAAGATCTCTAAGGGCAACCATTGACCTTTCCCAGCTGAATCATCACCCCTCTTTCCCGTGGGACTCTGGTACGACTCTTTGTGGCAAGGAGACACTGGTTGATCGTAATAAGAATATAGAAGGACAGCCCCAGAAACACCTTACTCTCTAACTCGGAATTACATCAAAAGCCAACTTTCAATACTCTCCCAACAACCCTCATATTCAACCACGATTCCTGAAACAATGTGTTTACCAACCCGATTTCCTGTGGAGGAGACCGATATTCAAGAGAAAGATGCGATAAGACCATCAAGGGGTTAACATAGTGGAAGGGGTTGTTTCACACAAGCTGGGCTTAACTTTATAAGAATGAGGATACTCCCGGTATTCCGTTAGCACGATCATTTCAATTACATTTCATAATTAGGCACAACAATCAGATATTCAGCATGACCACAATTAACGTGGAATCAGTCATCAACAGTTTGCGTAAACACAACCAAGCTAACTAACTCACCACTCCAACTACCTCGGTGCAATTCCTTGGAGTCTTCCAACCCATCTGTAAAGAATAAGCTAATATTTCGCCTACCCATTCCCAACGACATCCAATAGGGATGGTCTAGCGCCTTTTCTACCCACTCGATCCCTTTAGTTGGATCCATCACATTTAATAAGCCGAGTTCATATTTAGTCCAATTGAGTTAGGCATATTAAATTCATTTTGCCCCTTTAAAACATCTTCAAATCCTTTGAAATTCATGGGCAATTTTCCAAAACATACACCCGACCCTTGCGTACCCGAATTGCACAACCTGGCTCTGATACCAACTTTGTAATGGCCCGGATATAAGTACCCGGGTTACATTTCGAAGGTTGGATACCTTTGTTCGGATGTTGCAATTTAGGTACGGGTCGAGGTTTCAAACCTCTAAAGATCAGTATTTAAAGCGGGGATTTTGAAACCCAAGCAATCGAAGTCGCGGAAATTCATTTGAACGTGATAGCATGCATTTAGGTACGCATAATAGGTTACATTTAGCTTAATTATGATGCATATCATGCATGACTTAAGTATAATTTGCATATTTGCTCTCTATGTTGGTGAATTCGGAATCTACACGTTTTTATTGATTATTTCAGGTAACTGTGGATCCGAGGATGAGACATGGGTTAATGACGCATTAGATGAGGAAGTCTAGTTGATCGAAGAAGCTTAAATGAAGATCTAAGGAGGTCCTGAGAAGAAGAAGTGACCTTAAACGAAGAACAAGTCTGCAGAAGTTGTCGCCAGACATGCTGAACTTGTTTTGCACTTTCTGGAGGCCTCGGTTGTCCGATCGACTATTATGACCATGCGTTGGAAAGCTGATTCAGAGTAGAGTTTTCGTAAAAGACCAATGCAGCGGCCGCAGCACATATGACGCGGCCGCAGCACATCAATGAAGCAGCGGTCGCAGCTTCCATGCCGCGGCCGCCGCAATTGCCCAGAGCGACGCGTTTTGCATTCGGCGACGGTTTTATCTATCTAAACCCTATTTACCTATCTTTGTTCTTTGGTGGCCGACTTGGACAGAAAAGAGCACGAAATTAGAGAGGGCTTCGCCCTAGGCATTCATTCATTAGATTAGGATTCAAGACGATTTTAGTGGGAGATTGAGAGCGATGTTCGCCATGGGCGGCTAAACTCTCTTCGTTCTATCTACGATTTGAAGCTTTGTTTGAATTGAGTTGTGAGTTTCTGAATCTTGTTCCTTATTTCTTATATTGAATGTTTCAACATCTTTGTGCTTGAATGTTTGATTGTTTTATTCTATCTCGCATGATCAACTTGGTAGAATCAATTCAACTGCTAGGGTTTTGTAGATTCCTGATTGCGAACCTTAACCCAAGTAGCAAACTTGTTCCTTTAGGGCTGATTGAACTGACTGAATGAGTAGGAAGTTGGATGTGTTGTTAAATCCCTCTTTAGGGACTGTAATTACCTTGGCTAATCTCTGAACTTAAAGCTATCAATTGGGTTAAATCCTTCTTTAGGGACTGTTCGATTGATAAGGGTTTCTAGGACTGATTGGACTAGTAACTATATTAGGTCGGGACAAGGGCATTCATAGCAAAACTAAAAGGACAAGAGGAAGTTACAATATCAATTCAACCAAATAAAGTGGAAAATTGTAGGTAGAGCGATCTTCTCTAAATTGTTTTGCATCAATTTGTTTTATTTTATTTTGTTTTCTTTTTCAATCTCAATCAACCAAAACCCTCCCTTTTCTACTAATTGGTAAACACACATTGCTCAGAAATACTTGATTCTCTGTGGGATCGACCTCTTACTTACTTGCTATACTAGTTTGTAGGTTTGAGTTTTATTTTGATACGGTTTACGCGACTAAAAACCGTCCATTAAATTGGCGTCGTTGCCGGGGAATCAAGTTTATTTCTTTGTTTTGTGTATTTATTGATTTTTATGCATATACCTAACTCGTTGTGAACCTATCTTACGGTTCACGACACCCTTGCTACTAACTTTTTAAGATGTTGAGATTGTTGCAGTTTGAAGGTGAGAACTTTCACCAACATTTCACTAGATTGCATGAGTATGTTAATGACCTTGGTTCATGGGGTTATCAATATGGTGTGCGAGAGATGTGTGTTTGCATATTTGATGGGATGAATGCTGAAACACGGAGTCTTGCTGAGTCCATGAGTAATGGAGGCCTATTGGATATGGGACTCTTTGAGATTTGGGATTTTTTCTGCAACATGAGTCGCCAGGTTGAGCGGGAAGTATCAATCCGAACTCTCACACACATGTTGTAGCAGTTGGAGGAAGAAAAAATGAGTCGACTTGGAAAATTGGAGAATCAGATGAGCCAACTCATTCAACTTTTAAGTGCAAAAGGTGAGAAAAAAATGAGCTTCGAAGAAGAAGAGGAGGAATTGGCTGCAGACAACGATAGTGTCTTCGACGATGGAGGAGATGGTCTAGTGCTTCCTGACTTGGAATCTCATGAGTCGACGCATGAGGTTACATGTGATGTGTCTCCTACTCCATCTGCAACATCCATTCTGAGCTTGCCCATTGATGAACCAAGTCTAGAGCCATCAGCTGAGGCTCAAGAGGTAATAAAGGTAAACTTTTGCAATTTGGAAGGTAATGGTGATTATGTTGACCCTTTTTATTGCTATTTTGAGAAGCCACTAGCGGAACTATGTTGGTGGTATCATATTCCTTCAGCAGAGAGTCATGCTAGACTCTTTGATAGATTGAAAGTGTTTTTGAATTTCATATTTTATGCTTTCAATCTATTGTGCTATGATGTTCTTTGTAAGATGTGTGCACAGGAATATGATAGGCTACTGAGGGCCTTGATGATGTCTGATAGATAAGATCTTGAGAATGAGAATAAGTCAAGCCAATGACATTAAAGAAAGACGCTTCTCGGGAGGCAACCCGAGGCAAGTTTTCTAATTTAGTTATTTCAATTCTTAGTTAGCTAGTTTTCTTTTCAATAAATTAGGTTTTCCATTAGGCGTTAGATGGTTGTTTTTATTTTTGGATAGACAAAGTTTTCAGGAAAGGTCGCACGAAACAGGCAGCGGTCACCGCAATGCTCAGATTTGACTTATCTGCCTGCTATTTGTTCATGGGTCTACTCTTTCACCACATTGTGAGTATTTCACTCATCTCTCCCTCTATGTTTTTTTTTTGTCTTTTATGTATTATTGAGGACAATGAAAAGTTTAAGTGCGGGGGAGGGATTACATTGCATATAGATAGAGTTTGCATATCATGTTTATTTATGTTTTCATATTTATTTTTACTCATATATCACATTGAAAAAAAAATCACAAAAATATCATGCATTGCATTTAGGTGTTATTAAAGATACCCATCTTGGTTTAGTTTGTCCTCTAATTTATTTTTATGATCTTATTGCATAAATCCCATGATTTGATTGAATTGCTTGAAAATGATTTTTGGAGCATGATTTGAGAATATAATTGAGCAAGTATGGTTCATAGTTGAGGTTTAGTTGAAATCTAGCAAAAATATAACCCTTGTGAGTTTGTTTTGGCCTTATAGGGACTTTACATATTATTCCATTTTGCTTTTATTGTGTGATTATACTCTCCATATGCTTCTTATTTCAATACCGTATTGCACATGTTTGTTGCTTGTGAATTTCAAATGATTGAGGCATGTTTTCTTTTGTCGTATTATACCTTATCTACCCTTTGCATTATCCTTTGCTTGAAGCTCAGCTGAGCCTTCAAGCCTATTCTTTTTAATAGCTCCACAAAAATATATCATAGTCAATGATTAGCCTGACCCTATCCGGGAATTAGGAGGAGAATTGGTGAAAAATCTTTATGTTGGAGTTGCTTTGAGTGGAGATGATGTATATATGGTTGTGCATTGCGAGAGGCATAGCCGAAATAAGGTAACCCTTCTTGCATAATAGAGATGACTTATTACTAGGGGCCTAAGGAGGATAAAATCCACTTAGGAGTAAAAGTCTAGTAAGCTTGGACTTAGGGAGGATAAAATTCACCTAGGGGCAAAAGGAAGCATAAAAGAAAAGAAAAGAAGTCATCATCCAAATGGAAAAATTGCATGAGTTGTATGGTTATTGAAATCGAAGAGTGCTTATTGATGTGTATTGGAGATTATGTTATTGGAATGGTTCGCGAAGTATGGAAGTTTTGGTGTTGTTCTGGTTGGTTATTGTTCCTTTTTCCCGGATTTTTAGCACCACAAACATAAATATTTCCCATGCCTTATGTTCCTACCAAAGCTCCATTACAACCGTACAAAATTCCTCATGATGTTGTTAGCAAGTGATGACTTTCACGGTGTATAGAGCATTTTGGATTGAGTTGAAAGTTGTACTTTAAAGCCTAAACACATTGAGCACGAGAGAAACACATTATCCCGGTGAGGTTGGATTAAATTTGCCTTTACAATTGGATCACTCATATACTTGCTAGGATGTTTGTTCTCTTATTCATGGCTCCTATTGCTTGATGTTGCTTTTATAAAATTATAGAATGAAGATCTTAATTGTGGGATGATTAATTCTATATTTGTTTTTCATTGCTTGAGGACAAGCAAAAGCTTAAGTGTGGGGGAGTGTGATAGCATGCATTTAGGTACGCATAATAGGTTGCATTTAGCTTAGTTATGATGCATATCATGCATGGCTTAAGTATAATTTGCATATTTGCTCTCTATGTTGGTGAATTCGAAATCTACACGTATTTATTGATTATTTCAGGTAACTGTGGATCCGAGGATGAGACATGGGTTGATGAAGCATTAGATGAGGAAGTCTAGTTGATCGAAGAAGCTTAAATGAAGATCTAAGGAGGTCCTGAGAAGAAGAAGCGACCCTAAACGAAGAACAAGTCTGCAGAAGTTGTTGCCAGACATGCTGAATTTGTTTTGCACTTTCTGGAGGCCTCGGTTGTCTGATCGACTATTATGACCATGCGTTGGAAAGCTCTTTCAGAGAGCTACAACTTTCCTGTTGACGTCGAGAGCTGATTCAGAGTAGAGTTTTCGTAAAAGACCATTGCAGCGGCCGCAGCACATATGACGCGGCCGCAGCACATCAATGAAGCAGCGGCCGCAGCTTCCATGCCGCGGCCGCCGCATTTGCCAAGAGCGACGCGTTTTGCATTCGGCGACGGTTTTATCTATCTAAACCCTATTTACCTATCTTTGTTCTTTGGAGGCCGACTTGGACAGAAAAGAGCACGAAATTAGAGAGGGCTTCGCCCTAGGCATTCATTCATTAGATTAGGATTCAAGACGATTTTAGTGAGAGATTGAGAGCGACGTTCGCCATGGGCGGCTAAACTCTCTTCGTTCTATCTACGATTTGAAGCTTTGTTTGGATTGAGTTGTGAGTTTCTGAATCTTGTTTCTTATTTCTTATATTGAATGTTTCAACTTCTTTGTGCTTGAATGTTTGATTGTTTTATTCTATCTCGCCTGATCAACTTGGTAGATTCAATTCAACTGCTAGGGTTTTGTAGATTCCTGATTGCGAACCTTAACCCAAGTAGCAAACTTGTTCCTTTAGGGCTGATTGAACTGACTGAATGAGTAGGAAGTTGGATGTGTTGTTAAATCCCTCTTTAGGGACTGTAATTACCTTGGCTAATCTCTGAACTTAAAGCTATCAATTGGGTTAAATCCTTCTTTAGGGACTGTTCGATTGATAAGGGTTTCTAGGACTGATTGGACTAGTAACTATATTAGGTCGGGACAAGGGCATTCATAGGAAAACTAAAAGGACAAGAGGAAGTTACAATATCAATTCAACCAAATAAAGTGGAAAATTGTAGGTAGAGCGATTTTCTCTAAATTGTTTTGCATCAATTTGTTTTTTTTATTTAGTTTTCTTTTTCAATCTCAATCAACCAAAACCCACCCTTTTCTACTAATTGGTAAACACACATTGCTCAGAAATACTTGATTCTCTGTGGGATCGACCTCTTACTTACTTGCTATACTAGTTTGTAGGTTTGAGTTTTATTTTGATACGGTTTACGCGACTAAAAATCGTCCATTAAATTGGCGCCGTTACCGGGGAATCAAGTTTATTTCTTTGTTTTGTGTATTTATTGATTTTTGTGCATATACCTAACTCGTTGTGAACCTATCTTACGGTTCACGACACCCTTGCTACTAACTTTTTAAGATGTTGAGATTGTTGCAGTTTGAAGGTGAGAACTTTCACCAATATTTCACTAGATTGCATGAGTATGTTATCGACCTTGGTTCATGGGGTTATCAATATGGTGTGCGAGAGATGTGTGTTTGCATATTTGATGGGATGAATGCTGAAACACGGAGTCTTGCTGAGTCCATGAGTAATGGAGGCCTATTGGATATGGGACTTTGAGATTTGGGATTTTTTCTGCAACATGAGTCGCCAGGTTGAGCGGGAAGTATCAATCCGAACTCTCAAACACGTGTTGCAGCAGTTGGAGGAAGAAAAAATGAGTCGACTTGGAAAATTGGAGAATCAAATGAGCCAACTCATTCAACTTTTAAGTGCAAAAGGTGAGAAAGAAATGAGCTTCGAAGAAGAAGAGGAGGAATTGGCTGCAGACAACGATAGTGTCTTCGACGATGGAGGAGAGGGTCTAGTGCTTCCTGACTTGGAATCTCATGAGTCGACGCATGAGGTTACATGTGATGTGTCTACTACTCTATCTACAACATCCATTCTAAGCTTGCCCATTGATGAACCAAGTCTAGAGCCATCAGTTGAGGCTCAAGAGGTAATAAAGGTAAACTTTTGCAATTTGGAAGGTAATGGTGATTATGTTGACCCTTTTTATTGCTATTTTGAGAAGCCACTAGCGGAACTGTGTTGGTGGTATCATATTCCTTCAGCAGAGAGTCATGCTAGACTCTTTGATAGATTGAAAGTGTTTTTGAATTTCATATTTTATGCTTTCAATCTATTGTGCTATGATATTCTTTGTAAGATGTGTGCACAGGAATATGATAGGCTACTGAGGGCCTTGACGATGTCTGATAGATAAGATCTTGAGAATGAGAATAAGTCAAGCCAATGACATTAAAGAAAGGCGCTTCTCGGGAGGCAACCCGAGGCAAGTTTTCTAATTTAGTTATTTCAATTCTTAGTTAGCTAGTTTTCTTTTCAATAAATTAGGTTTTCCATTAGACATTAGATGGTTGTTTTTAGATTTGGATAGACAAAGTTTTCAGGAAAGGTCGCACGAAACAGGCAGCGGTCACTGCAATGCTCAGATTTGACTTATCTGCCTGCTATTTGTTCATGGGTCTACTCTTCCACAACATTGTGAGTATTTCACTCATCTCTCCCTCTATGTTTTTTTTTGTCTTTTATGTATCATTGAGGACAATGAAAAGTTTAAGTGCGGGACAGGGATTGCATTGCATATAGATAGAGTTTGCATATCATATTTATTTATGTTTTCATATTTATTTTTACTCATATATCACATTGAAAAAAAATCACAAAAATATCATGCATTGCATTTAGGTGTAATTAAAGATACCCATCTTGGTTTAGTTTGTCCTCTAATTTATTTTTATGATCTTATTGCATAAATCCCATGATTTGATTGAATTGCTTGAAAATGATTTTTGGAGCATGATTTGAGAATATAATTGAGCAAGTATGGTTCATAGTTGAGGTTTAGTTGATATCTAGCAAAAATATAACCCTTGTGAGATTGTTTTGGCCTTATAGGGACTTTACATATTATTCAATTTTGCTTTTATTGTGTAATTATACTCTCCATATGCTTCTTATTTCAATACCGTATTGCACATGTTTGTTGCTTGTGAATTTCAAATGATTGAGGCATGTTTTCTTTAGCGGTATTATACCTTATCTACCCTTTGCATTATCCTTTGCTTGAAGCTTAGCTGAGCCTTAAAGCCTATTCTTTTTAATAGCTCCACAAAAATATATCATAGTCAATGATTAGCCTGACCCTATCCGGGAATTAGGAGGAGAATTGGTGAAAAATATTTATGATGGAGTTGCTTTGAGTGGAGATGATGTATGTATGGTTGTGCATTGCGAGAGGCATAGCCGAAATAAGGTAACCCTTCTTGCATAATAGAGATGACTTATTACTAGGGGCCTAAGGAGGATAAAATCCACTTAGGAGTAAAAGTCTAGTAAGCTTGGACTTAGGGAGGATAAAATTCACCTAGGGGCAAAAGTAAGCATAAAAGAAAAGAAATGAAGTCATCATCCAAATGGAAAAATTGCATGAGTTGTATGAATATTGAAATCGAAGAGTGCTTATTGATGTGTATTGGAGTTTATGTTATTGGAATGGTTCGCGAAGTATGGAAGTTTTGGTGTTGTTCTGGTTGGTTGTTATTCCTTTTTCCGGGATTTTTAGCACCACAAACATAAATATTTCCCATGCCTTATGTTCCTACCAAAGCCCCATTACAACCCTATAAAATTCCTCATGATGTTGTTAGCAAGTGATGACTTTCACGGTGTATAGAGCATTTTGGATTGAGTTGAAAGTTGTACTTTAAAGCCTAAACACATTGAGCGTGAGAGAAACACATTATCCCGGTGAGGTTGGATTAAATTTGCCTTTACAATTGGATCACTCATATACTTGCTAGGATGTTTGTTCTCTTATTCATGGCTCCTATTGCTTGATGTTGCTTTTATAAAATTATAGAATGAAGATATTAATTGTGGGATGATTAATTCTATATTTGTTTTTCATTGCTTGAGGACAAGCAAAAGCTTAAGTGTGGGAGAGTTTGATAGCATGCATTTAGGTATGCATAATAGGTTGCATTTAGCTTAGTTATGATGCATATCATGCATGGCTTAAGTATAATTTGCATATTTGCTCTCTATGTTGGTGAATTCGGAATCTACACGTATTTATTGATTATTTCAGGTAACTGTGGATCCGAGGATGAGACATGGGTGGATGACGCATTAGATGAGAAAGTCTAGTTGATCAAAGAAGCTTAAATGAAGATCTAAGGAGGTCCTGAGAAGAAGAAGCGAGCCTAAACGAAGAACAAGTCTGCAGAAGTTGTCGCCAGACATGCTGAACTTGTTTTGCACTTTCTGGAGGCCACGGTTGTCCGATCGACTATTATGACCATGCGTTGGAAAGCTCTTTCAGAGAGCTACAACTTTCTTGTTGACGTCGAGAGCTGATTCAGAGTAGTGTTTTCGCAAAAGACCATTGCAGCGGCCGCAGCACATATGCCGCGGCCGCAGCACATCAATGAAGCAGCGGCCGCAGCTTCCATGCCGCGGCCGCCGCATTTGCCCAGAGCGACGCGTTTTGCGTTCGGCGACGGTTTTATCTATCTAAACCCTATTTACCTATCTTTGTTCTTTGGAGGCCGACTTGGACAGAAAAGAGCACGAAATTAGAGAGGGCTTCGCCCTAGGCATTCATTCATTAGATTAGGATTCAAGATGATTTTAGTGGGAGATTGAGAGCGATGTTTGCCATGGGCGGCTAAACTCTCTTCGTTCTATCTACGATTTGAAGCTTTGTTTGGATTGAGTTGTGAGTTTCTGAATCTTGTTCCTTATTTCTTATATTGAATGTTTCAACTTCTTTGTGCTTGAATGTTTGATTGTTTTATTCTATCTCGCCTGATCAACTTGGTAGAATCAATTCAACTGCTAGGGTTTTGTAGATTCCTGATTGCGAACCTTAACCCAAGTACCAAACTTGTTCCTTTAGGGCTGATTGAACTAACTGAATGAGTAGGAAGTTGGATGTGTTGTTAAATCCCTCTTTAGGGACTGCAAATACCTTGGCTAATCTCTGAACTTAAAGCTATCAATTGGGTTAAATCCTTCTTTAGGGACTGTTCAATTGATAAGGGTTTCTAGGACTGATTGGACTAGTAACTATATTAGGTCGGGACAAGGGCATTCATAGGAAAACTAAAAGGACAAGAGGATGTTACAATATCAATTCAACCAAATAAAGTGGAAAATTGTAGGTAAAGCGATCTTCTCTAAATTGTTTTGTATCAATTTGTTTTATTTTATTTTGTTTTCTTTTTCAATCTCAATCAACCAAAACCCTCCCTTTTCTACTAATTGGTAAACACACATTGCTCAGAAATACTTGATTCTCTGTGGGATCGACCTCTTACTTACTTGCTATACTAGTTTGTAGGTTTGAGTTTTATTTTGATACGGTTTACGCGACTAAAAACTGTCCATCAGAACGAAAATGCGAAAGCGGAATTAACGTACAACTTGCCACGGCGGAGCCGGGTCAAAGCCAAAACATAGTGGGATATTGCCATTTTATCAAGTTAGAATATTAGCCGGATTCTTCGCTTCACCAAGAGATTCCCCGTCACAGAAGCAATGAGCAAATAAGAGCGGTACCTAACACTATCCATGAAGTCAGGCCCGGTAATCGCCTGCAGGTCCTCTGACCGCGCTGAGGCCACATAACATGCCTATACCTAAATAAAGGATGACTAATGCAGTACAAGATTTAAATCACATAAGTATGCTTTGACAGTTGTAATATGCGGAAAAATTATAAAGGGCCCAAGACAATGCCAAGTGGCATATCCCTCTCCTACCTCTGCACCCCTTCCTGTTAGTGCAGAGACTGGCCAGTTCGGTGCTATAGCATAGCAATTTCCTAGTGGTGGTGCACAAACCACGGCATCATCATATCATATAATCTCATCGCTTGCCCGATGGTGCTGGGCTATCATATCATGCTCATATCGACTCGATTGACTCAGGGCAACCCGATGGGGCTGGGCTACCCTATGACCCTATCAAAGACTCTAGGACTATCACAGATAACGGTCGTTCTGTATTCAAACACACATAGTAACCACATGCTCAGTTCAATGTAATCCTAACATGATACTACATGACATGCTTTAATATGCAACACCTACACATCATATGACACATCAGGCAGGAGGTCTAGGTTACTGAGTAAGTCCCGTAGGATACTTACCTGAAGATGTAGAACATCGAGATAACACAAGCAAGGGCCCAAATGCAAGTCCAAAGTAATCCAAAAGCAATACACACCTATCATCAAGCCATTTCCATAAGCTACCAGACCAACATTCATACATACAAAACCCAAGTTCTCAACATCCTCAAAACCAACCAATCACTACTAGAATTCTATCATTTAACATCGGGTGATTAACATCGGTTAGAAAAACACGTAATGTTAAATAACTTTTTAACATTGGTTTTTAAAATTGTGATGTGAAAAGTAAAAGAGACACCATGAAAGTTTTTTAACAGATGTTAAAATATTTTTTAAAAAAAATTTGTAAAGCGCGGAATTGAAATGTTGAATTAATTTGAAAACCCGCTCACGTACTCAAGTAGCTCGGGCCACGCTTAGAAAACAAAACCCTATTTTCTCAATTTCAGAGTTCACACCAAGGTTGCCCCGTCATTTGTTCTTCTCTCTCCTCTCTCGCTTAACCTTGGAGCAAATATGTGGGAGCGATCTCTCCTCTCTCTTCACCCAAATTTTAAGGGGTGGAGGACGTGAATGGGGTGGAAGGAGGTGGAGGTGGGGGCATTTTTCTACCTTGTGGGGGTAGGTAGAGGAGGTGGAAGATCTCCTCCACCTCTTTCACCCCTTAAATGAGAGAATGGGGAAAACACACCCTTAATTCATCCCGATCACGCCACCTCCCTACCTCCCCTTCCTCTGCATCTTCACCCCCACATATTTTAAAATCTAAATCCCTTACCTTTCTAATGTCCGATACGATGACCTCTAATGGCGATGAGACTGCACCGTTCTTCAGCTTTCTTGGCGCCGTTGCTGCCCTCGTTTTCTCTTGTATGTAGGGGATTGCACCGTTCACTCGTTCTCTCGCTCCGCAGGTAAAGGATTGTTCACCACTTCTTTCTTCATCCTTTTTCCCGTGAATCCAGGGACGTTCGCTCTCTCCAATTGTTTTTTGTGACCGAAATGAAAAACATGTTATTATCTCTTTCTCCATGCTTAATTTCTAAAGGTCGGTGATTGAAATGAATCTAACTTGGTCCGAGATTGAAAAAATGGTTTATGATATTGGCCATAGGCTGCAGTAGGGGCTTTATATGAGAAAGAGATAAGATCATTTATATATTATTTCATTGTCTACTAGATAAAATTTACCCCTTAGAAAGTGGTTTAGGCTCCTAATAAGCTTGCCTTAAACATGATATCTTAATCTCTCTTGCTAATCCATCAGAGTGCAAATGATTAATATTCCATTTTGTCTCTGTTTGAATTTATTAATGTGGAAAATTTTATTTTATGTTCATTAGCTTTATGTGTATCCATCAGAGTGCAAATGATGAGAGTATGCTTTTTCCCCTGTTCATAAATGCTTTATGTAGTTGCTCAGTTTGTTTGGGGATGGAATAAGGTCTGTCTTAGGTTACTTCGATTACTTCTTGTTTCAAAACACGGTTTATCTGAGATATAGTACAAATAGAATCTGATCTCTTCTCTTCTTTTTCTTTCTTTCTTTCTATTTGTGATATCTGCTATGGCATCTATAATTGTACTTGAATAATATTTTAAAGTTTTTCTCATATATCAGTGAACATGTACACATGTATTTCATGGTCAGTCATCTTTAATTATCTTGTTTCCTTACTTGATATTGTTACGTCAAACTCTTTTTTAATCACTGCTCTTTGTACCTAATGAATATAGTTTTCCTTTATAGAGGCTTGCTACTCAGTTTAATTGCATGTTAATAAAAATTTATGGAGATTTTCAACTTTGTATGCAGGTGATAAATGACTTACTTGATCCAATTGGCCAGAATTTGCGTGTTAGAGAAGATGGGCAGGTTTGTTATCAGCTGCAATCTCTTTCCCATGCAAGGTATTGTTTTTTGCACTACACTCATTCCTGTGGCTAGTGCCTGGTTATGAAAAACTAAACATATTATACTCGAGAACTTATTAATTGTGAAAGATGAAATTTTTTAGGGCACTTGTGTTGAGGGTATAAAAGAGGAAGTTGTTATGACACCTGGTCACACATTGTCTTTCATTACAGCTGGAGAAGGTATGCTAGTTTTTGTTATAGCATTGTTATTTCTAGCTTTGACGTACCATGATTAGTCTCTTATTTGGCTATATGGAGGTAGAGCATCGTCATGTGGGATCAAATAATTTTAATCTACTGAGTAGCCGAAGTCACACACTAGGCCAGTTTGACGTTCTAGACACGGGCAAATTTCGTCCCCTGAAGAGGGTTTTGGACGCCTACTAACTCTAGGGACGTACATTCGTCCCCGAGGTCTGTGCCTTGTAGAGCGACCCTAGAGCACTTAAAAGACGGACCAATTGAACCTCCGTCCCTTGTTTGATATCCAAGCGATCGACCCTCAAGGCCATTGTCAGACATGATATTGTTGAGGCCACCACTAAAGTTTATGTCTTGACAACTGAGGAGGCAAACATAAGGTGAATTAATGTTGTGTCTTGACGAACATCTGGTTATTCATGTTGTCCCTCAAAGTGTTTAGGTGACGAACATTTGGTTAGTCATGTTGTCTCTCAAAGTTTTACGTGACGAACATTTGGTTATTGATGTTGTCCCTCAAAGTGTTTAGGTGACGAACATTTGGTTAGTCATGTTGTCTCTCAAAGTTTTACGTGATGAACATTTGGTTATTGAACCTCCTTCAGACCATTCAACGGACAGCGTTTGTTGTGACCTGAGAGTTTTGGGGATCAACTTTGGGTTAAAAATGTTTGTGGCTTCAGTTAATAGGAGTTTAGTCGTTTTAGGTTTGTAGCCTGAGTCTATAAAAAATTTAAAAAAAATATACACTGCATTTTTTGATGCTCCCTGTCCGAAACCAAATGTAACCCACAAACACTACATACAAAATAGAGTGCACCAGCACCCATTTCCATACAAACCAAATGTAACCCACAAACACTGCATATTCCATACAAACAAAACACATTGTCCATACATTAAAACCTGCAATACCATGTCATGTTGTTCATCAACCAACCCAAACACCCATTTCAGCAAAACAACCTACCAATGTACTTGAGTTGAAAGACACAAACGGAATTAAAGTTTAGAAACACCATGTTCAAACACAAACTGCACTTAAAGTCTAGAATTGTGACCCAAAAGTTGCACAAACTAACCCAAAAGTGAAGCAAAGAAGTTGTGCAAGCTGCAACCAAGTTCTTGTTAATTGTCACCTACCTAGATCGCCAAGTGCTCAAACCTGCACTTCGGTAGGGAAGTGTTGAGCCATCAGCCTCTCAAAGCGCTCCATTTTATCCTTCATCTGATCATATTTTTCATTGGCTAGCTTGGCATCCTCCTCAGCCTTCCTTGCTCGCTCATTAGCCTCCCTGGCTTGGTCTTCCAACTGTTGTCTTTTTGCCGCGCCTAGAGTGGACCAATCAGCCCCTCGCTTCCTTGGAGGCTTCCTCACAGCCGCGCCCATCCCTAAATGAAGGAAAAGAAGGTGAAAGTTACATGGATATAAAAAGTAAAAAAATCAGATTGATAACATGAAAATGACAGTATGACATTGGTTCCTAAAATCTGATGGTAAAGTTCCTAAATGATGTATGATATAAAATGACAGTATGACATTCATGCTCTTATTCAGTTGGATTTCATGTTGTCATGTAGCTCTTAAATGATGTAAAGTTATGAAAATCGGATTGTAAAGTCCTAACTCAGTTTGAGATGAATCAACTTATATATAATTGAACTCATTTTGAAGCTTTATATAGTTTTATATATAACTGATAGTAATGATAATATATAATCATCAAGTTATATATATATAACTGATCAATTATTAAACTCATTTTAAAGCTTTATATAACTTGGTTTACCTCGTACAGAAGTGCCCCTCCTCTCTCCAAAGGCCTTGACGATTATCTCACACTGAGTAGCTACTGGTATGACATCATTATCTTCTTCCTCTGGTCGCGAATTCACATAGTCGTCAATTGCCTGCTGCATAATTGCCTGGGAACACAAACAAAACATTAGCATCCTACACAATAAAATCATCCAAGGAACTCAACAATCACATCCTAGAAGTCAGAGATAGCTAAACCGTCAGTACACACTCACCACAGTCGACAAATCTTCATCGTCCTGGAGGTATTCGTCTATTGAAGCTTGCACAAAAGGGGCCAAGTGTCCGTCTTTATAGAGCTGCTCTGCCCGGTAGCACACAGGTCTAGGCCTTGAGTGGTGCTTGATAGGCTTGGGATTCTTAGTTCTGTTGAGCTTGTTGCGGTTGCTTATTTCCTCCAAAGACACAAGAACATATAAACATCAGAGAACAACAACACTAAAGCTATGGAAATAGTTGAATGAAAAAGAAACAAATAAGCTAACCAGTTTTTCAGGGGCTAGGAACTCCTTCTCCACAAGGTAGCGCCATTGCTCAGGACGGAGTTTGAACTCAAGAGGTATGGCTGGACCATGCTTCAAGAAGTGGGAATGACACTTGTACTTCCAACTACGGTACCTTGATGCTGCCTGAGTCTCAATATACTTCTTCAATTTTTCATCATCAGGAGATACAACGTACATATTCTACATAAATAAGAATGCAATTATATATATATCAATTACCAGTTCTGAAAATTTACATGCAGTAATAAAAATTTCTTTATACTGGAACAACTAACTATCAGCACATATCAAACTTGATGATGAATTGAGCTTGATGAAGATTGAGATTAACCTTGATCATACAGAATGCAAGTGAAGAACACAGAACAAGAGAGATGGGCAAAGCAAAGTGAAAATGAACAGATGCAAGTGAAGAAAATAGTTTGTTGCATTCAGAATGCAACAAAAGAACACAGAACAACTAACTATCAGAATGCAAGTGAAGAAAACAGTTTATTACATTCAGTGAAAATGAAATTATCATATCATTATCAGACCATGAGAATGCAAGTGAAGAAAGCAAAGTGAACATTATCATATATTATTATCAAACCATTATCAAAATTCAGCAAATACCAATCTCATAACACATTATACAATCCAGCAAAATAAACACTTCAATTTATTGACAACTAACTATCAGCAACTACCAAACTCCTCAAACTCCTAAAACATTATCATATATTATTATCAGACCATTATCAAAATTCAGCAAATACCAATCTCATAACACATTATACAATCCAGCAAAATAAACACTTCAATTTATTGACAACTAACTATCAGCAACTACCAAACTCCTCAAACTCCTAAAACATTATCATATATTATTATCAGACCATTATCAAAATTCAGCAAATACCAATCTCATAACACATTATACAATCCAGCAAAATAAACACTTCAATTTATTGACAACAACTCCTAAACCAGCAGACAAAATAGTAAAAGAAGAGAAGAGAATAATTGATTACATCCAGATAAGCGGCAAGCGTATCCTGGTGCTCCTTCTCAAGCTGCTCGAAGGAGGAGGCTAGCATTGGCACATGTGTCTTCACAGCAGTCCCTATGTCCCTGATCAGCAAGGTGTATTGGTTGAGCTCGGGGTTTCCATGGAACTCCGACCACGAAATTTTTATCTTTCCATAGACCCTCACTATCTGCATAGTCTTGTTACTCACCACAGTTCTTCCTTTCCCTACAAATGATGAATACAACGATTAGATAAACAAAGACCCATACAAACCCTAAAATTTGGGGAATCCGAAAGCCCTAAAACAAAGATAAACCCTAAAAATCTATATTCTCTCTATGAAATCATCAAACAAAGATAAACCCTATAAAAATTGGGGAATCAAATAACCCTAAAACCTCTGAAATTATAAAAAAACCAACCTCGAATTGGTAGATAGACCTCCTGGGGTGCTTCCTCAGCCTGTTCTCCACCGACGGACAGAGGGGGGGGTTGAGGGGTGGTCGACCGAGCCCGTGAGGCACTGACTGACTCAGAGGAGGCCGGAGAGGTGGTTGACCGAGCCCGTGCGCCACCGACAGACGGAGGAGAGTCCAGAGGGGTGGTGGTCTCATCTTCCGCTGCAGCCACTGATAGAGGGGGGGGAGCCTGTTGGGTGGTGGCCGTCGGTGTTATTGGAGA
Source organism: Persicaria maculosa (assembly GCA_963922045.1). Classification (NCBI taxonomy): domain Eukaryota; kingdom Viridiplantae; phylum Streptophyta; class Magnoliopsida; order Caryophyllales; family Polygonaceae; genus Persicaria; species Persicaria maculosa. The sequence continues at coordinate 1,125,002 of OY998268.1, forward strand.
GGAGGCCATGGCTGCCGACGAGGAAGAGTCGCCCCGTACCAGTCGTCTCTTCAGGGGTGGTGGCTTCCGAGGAGCTGCTGTCTTCCGAGGGCTCCTCCGAAGTGGTGGTGACGCGGGCTGAGTTGGCCTCAGAGGTGGTGGTGACGCGGGCTGAGTTGGCCTCGGAGGTGGTGGTGACGCGGGCTGAGTTGGAACCCGAGGTGACCTCCGAGGAGTGGTGGCCGGTTGTGGAGTGGTGGCCGGTTGTGGAGTGGTGGCCGGGCTCGGCGGTGGTGGAGTAACCCTTGGGCGAATGTGGACCTTCTTTGCCTTTTTTGGTGGCATGATGGAAGAGGAATCGGCGGTGGTGAGTGTGAAGAGGGGTTGGGGTTTGATGGCGAGATAAATGACAGATGAGGAGGCCGGAATCGGAGGTGGTGAGAGTGAAGAGGAATCGGCGGTGGTGACTGGTGAGGGTTTGGGGTTTGAAGAGGAATCGGCGGAGAGAGAGAGAGGAGGGTTTGGGAGGGTTGGGGTTTCAGAATGACAGATCTAGAGAGTGAGTACGTGTGAGAAATGAGAGATTTAGACAGTGAAAATATTGGGGGGGAAAATCCCGCCTTAATTGACATTCATTCAAGACACGAACAGAGGTTATGTTTGTCCCTTCAATAATCTACGGTTAAAAAATTTTATAAAGGTATATGATATTTATATGTGTATATGATATTTATATGTTTGTAACTTTGGAGGTGTTGATAATAACTTTTATAAAGGTATGTATCCCGCCAATATATTATATAAAACTAAAACCAATGTATCTTGATTTGAATCTTTATCTCAAATCTCGATCTCAAACGGAAATATGAAATTCATAGATCTTCATCTCAAACGAAATTTAGAAATCTCGGCCTTGATCATATGTTTTGCTTCATTCTTCATCCTCGACGTCTTCCCCGTCCTCGACGTGTTCACCGTCCTCGCCTTCCGTTTCAATCCCATCCTCTTCGTAGGCTTCTTCTTCAGTTTCGACCTCGTAGTCTTCCTCAGCTTCGGTATCTTCGCTCTCTTCTTCATCGTCGCTCTCTCCTACATGGTTGAATAGTGGGAGATCAACGGCAAGGTTAAAATGCCCGGTAATGATAGGGGCGTCCTCTTGATAGGCTTCATCTCCGCCTGGAATGATATCACCTTCAATTGTCGCCAAGGTTCTAGCATCATAGATGTTCCTATGTGACATTACATTGACCACCTTCCATCCATCGCCCACCTTTGGGTCATCAACATAGAACACTTGCTTTGCCGTGGTTGCGAGACAAAATGGAGAATCATCATACCAACTGCTATTCGTGTCAATAGATAACAACCCATGATCGAACATATGCCAATGAGCCTCCAGAATATCCTCTCCACTTAGTCGTGCACGTGAAACATAGCCTTGTGGGCGCACAAGCTCAGAAACAACAGAAATATCGAACACAGAAGGAGTAGTGGTTGATGTCCCATGCTGACCTTCTCCAACCTCCAAGTACAAATTACAATAGGTCACTGCCTCTGCTGCAATGTAACGTGTGGTAATGGTCCCTTCTGGGTAACGAGGATTGACGGCATATTTCTTGTATGCGCCAAGTTGTCTGAAATAGGATGGGTGACTTTCAATGCGACGATATGAACAAAAGGTATAAACTAAACGGAATTAAAGATGATGAAATGAAATGTACCGTTCTATTGGATACATCCAGGTGTAATGAACAGGGCCGGTGAGCAACACTTGGCGAGGAAGATGAACTAGGAGATGGACCATAATGGTGAAGAAGTGAGGAGGAAAAATCATCTCAAAGCTGCATAGAATCTGTACTATCTCATCTTCCATTAGTCGAACTTCCTCCTTCCTTAACTCTCTAGAACTTAATTTCTGAAACCATTTGCATAGGGCCACTAAAGTCGTCACAACGGAAACTGGTAAGTACGGCCGAATTACGATTGGAAGAAGACGTTGAAGCATTACATGGCAATCGTGTGTCTTCAATCCGATAAACTTTTTTTCTCGTACACTTACTCTACTTTTCAAACATCCAGCGTAACCATGAGGATGCTTCACATCACCAAACCATTCAAACACCTCCTGAAGATAATCTGAATGGACTGTGTATGGTGCAGGAGGAAGTTGACCATTACCCCTTGCATGTAGAGATTTCCGCACCCCTCTTTTTCTTAAAGCTGCGCGGGCTTGGGGACCATCTTTGGACTTTCCTTCAATACAGAAAATGGTTCCGATGATGTTGTCAAACACATTCTTCTCAATGTGCATGACATCAAGACAATATCTCACTTTCGTGTACGGCCAATAAGGCAATCTCCAGAATATGGATCTATGAGTCCAACAAACTCTATTACTAGAATTGTACGGAGCCTTGAACTGCTCGTGTGAACTGAGGGTGGGGTACGTGCAGCTGATCAAAAACAAATGATAGAATTGATATAAAGAAATGAAAGTAACGATGGAAATGAAATGTACCATAATGATAGAAAGAATTTTGTACCTGTCAATTTGTGCCAGGAGTTCCTCCCCATCAACGTCTGGCGGCCTTGACCGTAGCTCAGATTTCCCATTGAAAGCATGACCTACTGTCCGCCAAGGATGGTTTAAAGGAAGCCATCTACGGTGACCATCGTAGACCATTCTCCCGCATTCAAATGTTGATGAGATATCATCCAAACAGGTAGGGCATGCTTTATACCCCTTAGTGGCTGACCCTGCTAGCATCCCTAAACCAGGAAAGTCACTAATAGTCCACAACACAGCTGCTTTCATTGTGAAAGTTGTTTGCGGGTAAGGATCAACCGTACAGACTCCAGTGTGCCATAGTTGAAGCAACTCGTCGACCAAGGGCTCCAGGAAAACACTTAGACACTTCGCAGGTGACTTCGGACCTGGGATCAGCAATGTCAACATGTTGAACTCCTTCTTCATGCACATCGATGGCGGTAAATTATATGGAAGTAAAATGACAGGCCATGTACTGTGTGTAGTTGTCATATTCCCAAATGGATTGAATCCATCAGTTGCTAGCCCAAGCCGCACATTCCTCGCGTCATGAGAAAAATGAGGGTACAGTCTATCAAATTCTTGCCAGGCTTCCCCGTCTGCAGGATGTTTCAAACAACCATCATCTTTCACCCGTGAGGCATGCCACCGCATATGCTTTGCAACATCTTTGGACATGAACAAGCGTTTCAGTCTAGGAGTCAGAGGAAAGTACTTTACCACTTTTCTAGCGACCTTGCATCCATCCTCACCTACCTGTGTCTTCCATCTTGAAGTATGGCATATGGGACACACTTCCAGATTCGAATACCTCTTATAAAACAACACACAATTGTATTGACAAGCATGAATATCCACATAACTCAATCCGATATCCTTGCACACCTTGCGAACCCTCTTCCAATCCGGAGGGAAGCTGTGACCTTGCGGAAGAATGTCATTGATAAACGCACAATTGTCATCCACACACTTATCAGACATCCCATGTTTTGCCTTTAACTTCATTGCCTTCAAAACAGCGCTCAAAATAGTTTCCTTACATCCATGAAACAACGGAGTTCGAGCTTCCACTAACAGTCTCTCATATTTTTCGTAATCATCATCCACCACATCCTCAAAACGAACTGAATCATCACCTGCCCCATATCCGGCATGATACGGGAAGTTGTCGTAAAGAATGTTCATCACCGGATCAACGCTAGAAGAACTTGAAGCCCCTTGCTCCAAATATCGCCTTCTGGCAAGGGAGAAACTCGGTGAAACCGGGGCTTCGCCATGTTTGTCCCAAACTGTATAACATGGATCCATACCTCTATGATACAAGTGTGAAAACATTTGTCCAGGTGTCAATGGTTCTCGACCATTACGACAATGGTTGCACGGACAATGAAAATGGGTCCTCCCTGTTGCTTTCTCAATCTCATGGACAATTCGCACAAACTCGATTATCCCATCAACGTATCCTTTAGATTGAAAAGGAAGTTGCATCCAACTCTTATCCACCATCTTTTCGCAAACCACTCCCTATTAAGAAATATATCCACCATAAATTCAATTAATTTAAACTCTTAACCAAATTTCTTTTCACCAACAAAAAAATTCCACAATATCAAAGATTACACTCTTAACCAAATTACATGTATCAAGCAACATAAACAACACACATCTCTCATCATTGCATACAAATTTCATTCTTATTAAAAACTATGAAGTCAAACATCTCATATCCAAATTTTATTCTCCACAATTTCACAAATTAAAGTTTCTATCAACACAAACACACACACATACTATATATTACATATTTGAAGCAACACAAACACACATATCTCAGCATCTCATCCAATTTTCATTCTTTTTCAAAAGTACCAAAAACTCCACAATTTCAACCCTAGCACAACATAAACACATATTTACTACTATATATATATAATCACAATACACAAATGATTAAAAAATGTTTTGCATCACTAACCTCAAATGTAACCAATACTTCCTCAAATGTAACAAATTTGGGGAGAATTTGTGCAATTTATTTTTGTTAAGATCCACCATGAAAGAGAGGTTGAAGAGGGAGCAAGCTCGGTTGTGTACTACTGCTCCCGTATACCCAACACAACAACCTTAAACATTTAAGGTAACAAGTACACATTCATTAATGCGGTTGTTGGAAAAGTTGAATTCAAGGGACGAACAAATAATTGTTCGTCCCTTGAATGAGGTCAACGTCTAGTCAAGTGCTGGTATATTGAATTGGGCTGCAGCTATGTGATTGAGCTTTACAAATTTAACGGCCCATTGTTTTTTGTAGGCCAAATATAACACCATTGAAGCAACAATTACATATGACTCATATGATACAAAACCTACTTGACTTGATGCTAAGTTCAACAAACCGATATCAGAAATTAGATGTTCAAGAAACCGACATAGTAGCTACAATACGATACAAAAGTCTTAAGTTAGAACAGTCTAGTTGCCTTCTTACAGAATCCGATGACGAGAACGACAACATTACATGATTTAAGACACGATTACATAAGGTGGAGGCCATGCCTACTTCTTCACAAATGCAAGGAGGAGTTCTCCCTTCTGACGGTTGCGTTCGGTTAGATCCTGGTTGCGCTCATTTAGCTCCCGGTTGCTCTCCGTTAGACACCGGTTGCGTTCTTCCACATAATGCAGCCGCTCAATTAGATTCTGGTTGCGCTCGGATAGATCCTGGTTGATTTCTACCATCTGACGGATCAATGGATTCTCGCTACTGGTTGCATCATCCTCCTCAGCAGCCGTGACATGGTTCTTTTTCTCTTTGCCCCGCGACACTTCCTCCATCTCTTCACTATAGGGAGTCCACTACGAATCATGACATTATATTTATAAGCATGACCTTATATATAGATGCAATCATACTATCATTTTACGAGGATACTATTATATGTATTCATACAATGTATTTGATGATTTAAAGGCAAATAAGTTCCTTTCAAGAGCCATATGCACCAAAGGAACAAATCAACATTCATGTTCTAGAAAATGACTATTCCTATGAACAAAACAACATTCGATCTAGAAATACAATGCACCAACAATCAACTCAATAACATACGTACACAACCACCTCAATCAACCCAATAAGATATGCAACAAAATCATGTGTAGAAGTTCATCTCCAACAACATAAAAATAAAATGAGGGGAACAAAGAAGCTAAGGCAAAAAAATTCATCTCCAACAACATATATCAATCATGAATGAATTACATTCATCTCCAACAAAATCATTTCTTGCCTTCATTACAAAGTAAAATAAAAGCAAGTTGTTTACCTGACGTTCGTATGGCTCATCCCCTCCAATCCATGGGTACTTTTCGGGACAACCGCTCGGCCAACTACCGGAAGACATGCCTGTGGACGGAACAACAGGGAGTATAAGAAACACCAGAAAATTCATGACAATAATCGAATCCTTATGATTTCAGGATATTCCAGTTTTCCCCCAATCGAAACCATTTCGATTTGAACATATTGGGGATTGTAATCTGAAGCCACACAAACCAGATGAAAAGCAATGCAATAGGACTCTCATGTCACAAAGGAAAGGCAATGGAAGCCACACAAGCCAATGGAACTGAAACCAAGTGTGTGAGTGTATGTGCTGTAACAGAAAAGGCAATGGAAGCCACACAAGCCAAGGAGAAGCAATGTAGTGGAGGACTCTCGTGATTTTCTCATTCTCCTCTACAAATACCGGTTGTAATACACTCCCACATCAATAAATTCAGTTCAGTTTTACAGATCTGGATGAAACCAATGGAGGCTAGGCCGATTTGGGTTTCAGATCTGGAATCACAGATCTGGAATTGAAGCCGAACGAAAACAAATAGCCAATGAATCAAACAGATCAATCGAACAAGGAAGGAGAATAGAGGTACCTGATCGAGCATGAGGGCGAGTGAAGAACAAGGAAGGAGATCGAGGACGAGATGCCAAATAGCCCTCACTGTCTGGAATAGAGGATGCCAAATAACCCCACTGTCCGGAAGAAGAAGATATGCCAAACACGTACGGAGAATCACATGTTTTGTTTTGATTCAAGGGACAAACTTACATATGTTCGTCCCTTAAATGATGATGGCATGACTGGCATCTGACAATCCTTATTGAATCACCATGTTTATCGATGGTCAACGGTGTGGTCAACTTCCACTTAATATTCAGGCGACGAACTTATTCATTATTCGTCTCCTGAAAGGCTCTCTTGGATGGGTATACATCCGGTCCTATTGTAAGTGACGACCCAGTCTATGTTCGTCCCTTGAAGTGATTCAGGCGACGACTAAAAATCCTTCTGTGTCTAGAGCGTCAATCTGGCCTAGTGACACCATATTTACACTGGTAAGCTTTTACGTATGATATGGATTTTTTTAATTATTATGTGTTAGCAAGAATGCTGCCAAATCTTGACTTAGGCACTTGATTTGTTATTTTCTGAAAAGATGATCGAGCTAGATAGTCAGTATTCGTCTTAGGAAAGATGACCTCTTTCTAATTTGTAGCTTATTTTGTGCAACTTTTTTCTCAATTGCGCTTGGTGTTTACCTTTTCCAATGGAGACGTACGTTTGGTAGTCCTAATAGTGTCTTATTGGAAACTGAACCTCAACTCTTCGGTGATGCTGGTTGGGTAGGCAGGAGTAGACGATAATGTTGATCGTTGCTCTCCGGAGAAAGTTCTAATTCCACACGAGCAGGCAAATTTCATCCTTTCTTATGGCACAATTTAATTATACGGGTGTCTGAATTTATTCATTTAGGACATTTTCTTCATAACACCGTGATGATGTATTGAATATCTTGGTTATGATGGCAAAAAGTAGTTAAAGTATGTTGTGGATGGAGGGATACATTGGCGATCACTGATAAGCACAACGTTTACTCTTGGGGAAGAAGAGGTACAAATGGGTAGCTTGGCCACAGGGACTCCATGGACCGGTAATGACCTTTCTAACAACCTTTTGATTAAGAACCACTTATTTTCATGTAATAGTTATCACTTAGATTAGATGATAGCATGGCTCTATATCACATTGCTCTAATGAATAAATGCTCGAGTGATATGGATGATCGTTAATGGCAGTGCTTCTGTAATCAAGCTCCTCTAATGGTGGTCTTTCGCCCTCTTATGTATAGAGTAGGTTTCGAAAGCAAATTGAGCAAGGTGACCTCTTTTGTAATTTGGATCCATCCTTTTTAGACTCTTCAACAATTAGATGTAGACTCTTCTCTGCATTATCATGCTTACCCCAACCAAACAAATTATTCTATAATAGTTTGTTTGGGGTGAATCTAGAAATTATTCTATAATAGTTTGTTTGGGGTGAATCTAGAATAGTTTGTTTGGTGTTTTCTCTTGGCATTAGTATTGGATTAGTAAATGATGCAATAATTTGTTTTATTATTGCAAATTTAAAGCCTATTAGCTCAAATTAGTAGAGCGATGTGTTCAAGCACAAAGTTGCGGGTTCAAATCCCGTATAGGCTACAACGACAAAAAAAATATTTCATTTAACATCAGCTACAAAACGATGTTAATCAAAATAAAAAATCGATGTCTATGTGGGTGATGTTAAAACTCAAAATTGTATAACATCGGTCAAAGCCCGATGTCTTTGTTATGTTATAACATCAGTAATATTTTATAATCAATGTTATAGGATAACAAAGACATCAGATTTAAAAATATAAACGATGTTATAATATATAAAGACATCGGGCTATGACCGATGTGAAAAACTTTTGACTTTTTACATCACCCACATAGACATCGAATTTTTTTTTAAAGACATCGGTTATTACCCGATGTTAAATGACATATTTCTAGTAGTGAATAGTAAAACCGTTTTCCAAAACCTTTCCGACACGATCAAATCGACCAAAATTATTCTTCCAATCAAACCCCTTGATAAAATCATACCAACCATATTTTCCAAACTCTTAAATCCAAAATTAAGTCAACTCATATTCAAAATAATTCCTCAAATCACACATGGCCAAATTCCGACATTAAACATTTAAATCCTTAAAGTCAATTTCTCAAAATCATAGTATAGAAATAGTTCCTGCATTTCTTACTTATTTAAAGACATCATCTTCAAATCATTTAATAAAGCATTTATTAATCACACTTCTAAAATAATATCACTTTAAAATTCCATTTTTAAACAACATCTAATATCACACTCCAATGATATAAAATTACCAAGATAAATCCATTTTTACCATTCTCATTTATAAAATGAAAATACTAAATTACTTTGACACATTTTCAATTCACCACATAACATCATAAAATAGCCCAATAAATCTATATTTTTACTTTAAAACAATCTTATAATATACAAATATTTTCGGAAAATAATAATAACTCCAAACAAAGTATTATAATAATACCAGTAATAATAGCTAACAACATTTTCATACAAATCATAATATATAACATATATATTTATATATACGTACATATAAAATATATATATTTATATAGTTATAAGATACAACACCTAATAATAATAACAAATCAAGAGACCCAACACAATCCCAACCCATCAGCCCAAGCCCAAGCCCAAACCCGGCCCAGAAGGAAAGAAAAGACAGAACCAACCCGCCCAGAGTGAAGCCCAACCCGAAAGCCCCAACCCGGATCCCAAAATAGAAGGAAAAGAGGAGGACCGGATAGAGAGGCCCAAACCGGAAAATCAGGCCCAACCGAGAAAAAGGCCCAACCTCATCTATCTGCCAAGCCCGAATTCAGATAACAAAATAAAAGAGTGGGCCCCACGAGAGCTGACGTGGAAGCTGACGGGGATGGGCCCACAACCTTCTCCTTCCCCTGGGTTGTTCGAAAGCAATAGATGGGAGAGGACGACGTCCTCTTTCGTTTCAAGGCAGAGAAAGGAAGGAGGAGGAAGGAGGCTCGCCGGAATCTGGGCTCGTTCCCGACACCTCTCGCTCTCTCCCCGACAGTCAAGAACAAGAAAAGGAGACACAATGAACCCACGAAGAAAGGAATGGAAATCGAGTGCTCACCGTGGAAGTTGTGTCGCCGGAACGGAGCTCGTCGGAGGGGCGGCTTGTCTTCGTCAGAGACGGAAGCGAATCGGTGTTGTCCTAGGACGACGAAAAGGGATTAAAGGTGAACCTTTTCGTGGTTTCGAGTCAGAAACGGAGATTGAAAGGTTACCGGAAGAAATCGGGCGCATTGAGCTCGCCGGAGACTCGAGATGCTCCTGGAGGCTCGACGGCGGTTCTAGCTACGTCAAACGTCGGAGGTGCCATAGCTGCTGCTGCTGCTTGGAAGGAAGGATGAAGGAGGAGGAAGTGGTGAGGTGGTGAGATGGTGGCCGAGCCAAAATGGAGGAGAAGGAGAGCCTCTGCTCTCGGCAAAACCAGGGAAAGTGATGGGGGTGGGGGCTGCGGTTCTTCAAAGGAGATGGAGAAAGAAGATGGACGGTGGCGGTGGTGATGGTTGGAACACAGTGAGGCAAAGGGGGTTCTTTTGTGGGTTAGTAGAAGGGTGAAATGGAAGAGAGAGGGAGGAAGGTGTTGTGGGTTTGTATGGTGGAAGAGGAATGCAAAAGGAGGGGGGGTTGGTACATATCAGGAGGAGAGTGAGCTGTATATGAGAAGAAGACAAAAGGGAGGGACCAGCTCCCATTTTTGACAGAAATCCGAGAGAGGGGGAGAGAGAGAGAGGGAGAGAAATAAAAGAAAAGGGGAATAAAATAAATGAAATTGGTCCCCCACAAAAGAATTCAAATTAGAGGAATATACTCGAAACTCGCTCGCTCTATCGAATCCCGACTAAATCAAATTTAAATCAAATTTCAATTCAATTTCAAGATAAACGGAATTAAATTAATTTTTATCAAAACTCAGAGCTTGAAGGCGGAAATGAATCCGCTAGAATCTAAATTCTCAAAACGATGCCGGAATGACTTTAAAATTCAAAACTTACGCTCGATGACGGGTTTTCTTCAAACCTTATAAACCGGATAAAATAATATATTTTATATTTCTATAGAATAATAATATACTAATATATAAAGTATATTCAGTCTTTACAATGCTGATCATGAATGCAACATCTAGTATATCATGCACATAAGGCAAGAAATATCTATTCGATCTGAGTAAGCTTCGTAGAGACTTACCTGGCTATCAGATCAGCAAAAGAAGAACCCAGCACACAGTAAGCACAATCAGATAATATCACCTAGATACATAGCGGAAGTATATGAGTCTACATCTAAGATACTCTAAGCATACATATCACACACACTATACACTCAAATAGGTAAATAGATCACTTCATTCACACTTGTCATCCCATCATGATTAATCAACTCATCAAGTCATAATATCTCATCAGATAACAATAATTTTCCAATTTATAGCCAGATTCGCATACTTATCATACCATACTTGCATATATATATATATATATATATATATATATATATATATATATATATATATATATATATGTATGTATGTTATATATATATGTATGTATATATATATATAACATATATGTATGTTATATATATATATGTATGTATATATATATATATGTATGTATATATATATATATATATCATTTCTCATCATCATGTATGACATTTGTAAGATATTACTTAAGCCATAGATCATTACTACGATATCATGCTATTAATCACACATTCATGCTATTAGTCACACAATCATATCATCATGCTCATTAGTCATCGAATAAGTCGGATTCCCAAGTTAGTTTCCAATCCATTTCAAAGTTCGAGTCAAATCGCTAGAAATTTCGATTTTTGAAAATATTTGTCAAATCCCTTTTTGATTTAAACCGATAACATATTTTAAGTTCCAATATTTTATAAGGTCGTAACATAATATCTTTTAACTCTCAAAATAATATTTATATCTTTTAAATCTCAATATAATATTTATATCTTTTAAATCTCAATTAATATAATATAATATTTCAAATACCATTTCCTTGAAAACACTTTCAAATAATATTTTCAAAACCTTAAATAACCCACCATTTTATTTAATTAACAAAACAGCCCCACATTTTATAAAATCAGAAACCGACCCACCCTTTTATCCATATACCAAACCGAGCCCATTTTTATTACCCAAAACCGAGCCCATCATTTACTACCCAAACCGAGCCCATTCAATTATACAAACCCAAACCGAAACCCATATTTAAAAAACCCAACCAGATTTTGGTTTTTAAAACAAAGCCCAATTCCTTTAATAAACATCAACCCATTCGGCCCAAAATAAAAAAGGCCCAATGCCTCTCCTCTTCAACCGAAATCAGCCAAGGAGATAAAAAAAAAAGGGGCCCAGTGACGTGGCGAGGAGGTGGCAAATGAGGGTGGCCCACCACGTCTTCTTCTTCCTCTATTCAGATCGAAGAAAGGAGGGGGCCTCCTCTGCTCAGCAACGTTCGAAGACGGCGGAAGGGAGAAGGGAGGATGGGGCTGTCGGCGGCAACACCCAGCTCCGACTCCGGCCACGACGCCGACACCCACCCAGGGATGGAAGGAAACGAAGAAGAAGGAAGGAAGGCTCACCTCGGCCTTCGACGCCGAAAAGCTCAGAGCTTCGGGGAGGTGCGTACGGGACGTCGGTGGTCGATTTCTCGCCGGAATCTGCCTAGGAAGGGCGGAGGAGCGTTAAAGCTTCACTTTTAGGTTGATAGGAGGTGAAAAGAGGAAGGGTGAGAGGAATCGGGCCTTACCGAGGCAAAATAGAAAACAGGGCGTGAAGGAGGACGGTGGCGGCGCTTCGGCTACTTCGGGCGGCTTCGAGGAGGAGGAGAGGGTTGTTGTTGCTGCTGTCTCGGAGGGAGGAATGAAGGAGGACGAGCGAGGTGGGTGTGTGGGGTGGATTACTTGGCTCGACAAAACAGAGCGAGGGGGGGATGGAGACTGCGGTGGCGGCGGTGATGGTGGTGCAGTGGGAGATGGTGGTGACGGTGGTGCAGTGGGAGGTGGTGGTGAGGTGATAGAAGGGTGGGATCAAGGAGGAGCTCCTCCTCGGCAGTACAAGTGGATGAAAAGAAGGGGTTTGGATTTGAAAATCAAATGGGGATGATGGGGCTGTGTTTGTGTTTTGGAATGAAAGTGAAGAATGGGGTTGTGTCCAGATGGTCAAAACAAGCTTGTCCTTGGCAATATTCAGAGTGCACAGTAGATAGGGGTTGTTTGTTAACCCAATAAGATGGAATCAAGAAGGGAGGGAGGGAGAATAGGGTAGGATTTTACCCAAATGAGGGGGTGTGAGTTGGATTCGATAAGAGCGGGTGAATATGACGGTATTGTGGTCTCGAGTCGGAAATTCAAATTTTTAACGTTTGGGATCCCGAATCCCGCTCTCTCGATCAATTTGTTTTTAAAAGCTGGTAGTATATCGTTATTCAAAGAAATTTTTCGGAATCCGAGAAAAATGACGAAATCGATCTTAGAATGTTCAAGATGGGCCGGAATTTGTTTTATGAATCTCGAGTTCGGTTTATTAAATTAAAGACGAGTTTAATATTTTATTATTATTATTATCATTATTATTATTTTAAAAAAAATAAAACCCGATCAAATCCGTTCTAATTTTATTTTTAATTTCCTTTTTCCGAAAATCAAGATTTTAAAATCCGGGCCTTTACATCATCCACCTCTAAAAACAAGTCTCATCCCCGAGACAAAAATCATTCTAAAATAGGGGATGATGTTTGAAACGGTTGAGTCCAAGGATCATGTCATTGATCCCGTAAATTACCTCATAAGTGCCCCTATTAGATCTCACAGTACCGTCGCCATGATCATAATACTCCCAATCGGTCGTAGCAAGAATGTGGTATGGGCCCTACCACATCTTCACTCTGACTTTTCGGTCATATCATAACTCAAAAGAACATCATGGCGTCTCCACTAGGCCTTAGCAAGCGATCCACAAGTGCCCCCAAAAATCCTTGTATCCACTTCGTAGGGCGTCATAATGGAAAAAAAAAAAACCGGGTCGGAAAGTTTAAAAAGGGTTCCTCAATTTGAATAAGATTGGTTTCAAAATCTTTGAAATTCTCGGTCGCGTTCTTTCATTCAAAACCCAAGTTAGTCCTTTTTATGACTGTTTCAAATCCTTCAAATCCGATGTTAGCTAAGCAATTTCAGTACTCAGGAGGTGGAATCATCCACCTTTAAGGGCTAATCCCGTATTTTCTTCCTAGGTTCCAAGTCAGAATCAGGTTCAACCAATTCAGCTTCTATCATTCTAACAATTTCGATTCAAGGCATCTCATAACACAACTGTCATGTAGCGCATTCAATAGCATGCTAAGTCATATCGAGAATAATCACACCCCATAACACATCTAGTATAGCCTCACACATAGTAGGATTCATCACATAGCAATGGGTCACATCATCAAGAACCTGCATATAGCTACCAATCATAACATAACACAACCATCACTCATCCATCATTTCTCTCAAGTCAAAATCAAACCTTATCTAGATCTACCAACTCAATTCCGATAATCTCCCTAAGTACCATTGCATCTTGCTTATTCTATATCCCACTCACAGATAATCTTTTTAGCCTCATAACACCCGTCATCAAGCTTGAGTCCCCAAACTAATTACTAGGTATTTAACACTTAGGTCACCCAGTCATTCTAGGATCATATTTTCCTCAACAATTCAAGCTCAAGTCCTAACATTCCACCTAACCATCTAGGACGCACATCCCGGAATCCACAACCGTCCAATTACCTATTCCGTCAAGCTCAACACCTTAATCATCTATCAAGACTCCTATCAAGTACATCCTCATCCTAGGTGTCCCTTACTAAATTCATTCATGGCATCTATGTCCTTAAGATTCCGCCTGACCATTATCCCTTAGACAGAATCCCAAGTCACCTCAATATTCAAATCTTACTTTCGATACCCCTAAGCATTCCCACTAATAATCCACCTCTGAAGATTAGACTCCTATGGTTAGCTTCGTCAACAACATCATACTACGTCCGCAATACTCAAGATAAGGTTCTTTTTTCCTAAACAGCCTATACATCTCAAGACAACACAAGCGCCTCACCTCGACAGAAATACTCAACCACCTATTCTCTCCAAATTCTAACCTAGAGAACCATCTAGTGCTCACTCCTAATCACGAATCATCAAGTCCCTTCTTATCCACACTTATCCCCAATGACCAATAGATATATTCAGGCCATCTAACTTCTCAGGACATCTCTAATCCGAATCGCATCTCCTTATTTCCCAAAAGTCACAATATTTTCACTTACTCCCAACTCTAATTCAATGTTCAAAATTCCACTAATCTTCCCAATGATCACAGTCCCACAGGTCATTTCATTCTAGTTCCTTATTGTCGCATATTCCTAGTTCACCTTAGACTACAATCCTCAACAACGACACTTTACCTCTTAATGACCTTTACTTTCAATCATTCCCTCAGAGCATCTCTATGTTATCCTTATTTAATTTTTACCCAAGGTATTATAATCTATTTGAATTCCCAAAATTCCACACCCGTCGGTATTCCCTATTTCCACAATCATCGGTACTTACGTCGTGCATCGTCAGTCATATCACGCAACTCAAGGTATCTTACGTCGTGCTTACGAACACCCTATATCTACAACATCATTAGTACATCGTCAGTCATATCACGCAACTCAAGGTATCCCTACACTCAGTAATATTGTGAATCATTATACATATAGATATACTCTAGTCAAATCATCAAGTTGCATCATGCTAACGACCACGGCAAGAGTAATACCATATCAACGTCACAATGGTTCATCATCATGCACTAATAGAGTCTATCATCTATCATATCATATCAACAAATCAGGGTCCCACATTTGAAATTCACATTTTATAGGTAAAGCATTCAAGCAATAATGTTAACTCAGAATGTCAATATGTCATATCATCATTGCATATCAGAACACCAAGCCATCGAGTAACATTTATTATCATCCAATCTACCAATGTCAGCACATCAGAATTCATCCTCATGTTAATTTTAGGACTATCGCACATGATTCCAAGTTAACGGGGATAGGGGGAAGACAAGGGCGGATAATCCAGATTTCCTGACAACCTTGAACACGGACCCAGGCTAAGGACGATAACACTAGAGACAAGGTTCCAACTCGAGACTGACAATGATGCCCTAATGGAAGTCTATGAGGTCATAATCGCGGCAAGCAAGCATGTATTCATCCCGGAGCATATCAATCATTTTAATTTCACACTATCATGTACTTACCTAAAGAAATAGCACGACATGCATTCGTAGAGGGAAAACATGCTCAAATTCTATATCAATGCACATGCGAGGCGATCTAGCAACCTATCACCTCATGTAAGTTGATATGCCTGACGATTCTATAAAAGGTACGTGGAATACAATAGTAGTCATGCAAGTTATAAAACTATTTAGGATTGAATAAACATCATAAGCATATCATGTATGATCAGTTAATCATGTTAGTTAGACACATAGGCAGGTCATATCATCCCGGAGTCGAATGCAGGCATGTTGAGGTATGTCCTAAATATCAAACTAATTTGTGATGAAATGACACGTATGAGGGGTATCATGAATTATCTCATTTTATGACAACGATGCTCACATAATAGGGTAAGTATGGCATATAGTAATTCAGTGAATCATAACCAGTAAGCATAGATCCTACATGACACTACTAGCACAGGGCAAGACATGAGCACTATCAAGGTAGCCTGAATAAGTTCAACATATTAATCATGTATCATTTGTATAAGAGCTCAGGATATAGCGTGGTGTGTGATCATGCGATGTGTCAGGTCATAGGTTCATGAAAGCATGAGAAGACACCACATAGCAGGTGAGAAACATCACGGATGTCAGATGGGTGAGCATGTTATTAGTTAATTGTCATAGAAGGCATAATAAGTAACGAGGGCAATACTAACATGCTAAGGAGACCCACTTACATGGACATACATACAACGAATAGTTGACCACACTACCATGAAGCTAATCCAAAAGAGAGCAACAATCATGCAGAGTTATAACATGTTACACATGCGCCCAAGCAATCATTAGCACGACAATGCAATAAGCCAAGTATATCATGTTGGAACTACATAGGATCATGACAGAATTGTAGGAAGGTATAACATGAGACCTAAGCAATGTAGCTAAGCATGAATATAAGGGCATATGTAGTTTCTCATAAATGGCCATTCACAAGGTTCATGCCAAGAACGTACATAATATCATATCAAGTCATGCAATTCTAAAGAAGCTACCATTATGATCAGACAGAAATCCCTAAGGGCGATCATCGACTAATCCCAACCGACTCATCACCCCATTTCCCTTGGGACTCTAGTATTGACTCATTTGGTGAACACAAGGACACTCGCACTGTTTCTAAGAGGGAAGGGTAGTAGTTCTTGTAGATTTAATTCATTGGACCCTTTTGGCAAGAAGACACGGTTGACCATTACAAGATTTGAGAGGGATGACTCCATAGACGACTCGTTCTAAACTCTAAGAATAATGCCAATACTCACCCTCCCTAACATACTCAAGTAATCCTCACGTTCGAACACAACCCCCGAAAGTAGTTGGCTGACCGACCTAATCCTCATAGCGGACGTTGGCATAGGTAGGAGAGTCGATTGGAACAGCAATGGCCGGAATATGAAATAGGACTCAAAACGAGGAGAACAGACTCTTTTCGACCTTTACCTACACGCCTAGATGTCTTGTGGAACGGACGACAAAATTGGATTATTAAGGAGGGTTGAGCCATGGAAGAGACAGTTCGGACAAGACGGGGTTCTGATCATATGAGAATAAGGTCTCTCCCGCTATCCCATTTGCACAGACACTCATTACATGTTTCAAGTTAAGGCATTCCGATTAGTTCTCCAACCCTCTGGCTCCTTGGAGTCTTCGAAACCCGTCTGTAAAAGAAAGCTAGTATTTTGCGTACCGTTCCCCGAATTCTACATCCATAAGGGATGTGTACTGCTTGGGTCTCTACCCACGAGTTCGATCCTAAAGGCCAATTAGTCTAGGGTTAGGTCCAATTAAATTTATTTTGCCTTTTCAAAAACTTTTGAAAGCCATTTGAAAACCTTGGGCCATTTTCATAACCACTTCAACCTATCGTACTCGGTTTGCAAAACCTGGCTTTGATACCAACTTTGTAATGGCCCGGGATTATAATTCCCGGGTTACGTTTCGAGGGATGAATACCCCCGTTAGGATCTTGCGCCTCGAGTATAGGTTGAAGGTTTGAAATCAACAATTTTGCTTTTAAAAAGGGATTTCGCACCCAAAGCCGAGAGGGACCGCTGGAATCCCCGGGGTAAGTCCCCTGTACCTGCGCTATGGCCTAAATCGTGAAATTCATTGATCATACAACCATGAAGATTCCAAATTCATATATAAGATTGCCACGGCGGAGCCGGGTCAAATGGTGATCAAAACATCTGAAACCAGCCGTGAATAAATTGGTGAAGTCAGAGTCTTGACTCTCACTTTCCGCAATGTTAGACCCCACGGTCATGCAACCAAAACAGCCTCAATAGTAATAAGTATAATGGATACCTAAAAACGTTAATAGTGGGCGGGATCAGATGATGCCCACATGGGTCTGTCCCTTCATTAAGGGTGTTGCCCCCACAATATTTGTCAAATCCCTTTTTGATTTAAACCGATAACATATTTTAAGTTCCAATATTTTATAAGGTCATAACATAATATCTTTTAATTCTCAATAATATTTATACTCCCTCCATTAATTAAAACTTGACGTTTTACTATTCACGCACACTTTTTGAGGTGTTAAAAACTATATAAAAAATTAACTTTTTTAACATTTTTAAAATTTTTTTTTTGACGCAGAATAAAGATTAGGTCGGGTTGTCCGAAGCCGAAGCCCTTCCTAGCGCGTCCTTCCGGACGAGAACTTGCAGTTCTGGATCCTCCTCACAGCAATCGTCGGCAGGGTATGCATGGGCACTACGAGCAAGATAGTCAGCCACAGCATTCGATTCCCTAAAAACATGACAAATAGCAACATAAGAAAAGGACGAAATATCTAATAAAATATCCGATTGCAGAAGTTCAATTTGCCAAGGGCACTTCCAATCCCCTAATAAAGCCTTAATAACCAGTAAGTTGTCCCCTTCAATCTGAAGATTTTTAATTCGCATCGCTTTTGCACGCGCAATGCCCATCTTAAGGCCTAGGTTTTCCGCGCAGATGACAGAGGCGTTATGGCAAAGACCTCTACCAAGCGAGGAAACAATCCCCAACGAGTCGCGAATGACAAAACCATAAGAGGCGTTTCCGTTTGGTAGGACAGAACCGTTGAAATTCAGTTTGTGACAATCGTTTGGAGGCTTTTCCCATTGGTCCGAACGTTTCTTATCTCGGGCAAAAGAATTTTTGTCAAAAACAACACTCGGTCGGAGAGATGAAGAGTTACTAGCATTACGTTGCTGAGGGTGATCAGAGGCGTGTGAGTCCAAATACTTAGATTGTGTCCAGCAGTGGTCGGTGGTGGTATAAAGCAAGAAGATCTCATTAATGCTTACCTTATTTGTGTTTTGGAACACAATTTGATTTCTGTGGAACCACAAGGCCCACCATACTATAGCTAATTTAGCAAAGGTTTTGGTTCCGAGTGCTTGTTTGACATCATTTAAATGGAAAAACATGCTTTCGCGGAGAAGCGAACCAGTACGTGGAACATTAATTCTCATAGTTTTCAACAGATTTACGGCCATAGGACACTCTAGGAACAGATGAGAGAGCGTTTCATTTAAGTTATCACAAAAGGTACACCCCGAAGGCACGGCGATATGCGATTTCTGTAATCTAGTAGTGGTTGGCAAACCGTCACGAGAAATCTTCCATAAAAAATGTCATACTTTTGGGGGAACATCAAGTTTCCAAATCTAGCCGCAGTCATAAGTAGACATACCAGTGTTAGCTGTTAACACCGAATGAGCGGAATTGGTTGAAAACCACCCATTTTTACTTGGACCTCAATAGAGACGGTCCGTCATAGGATTAGTCGGTAAGGGAATACGTAAAATGTGGTCAATGTCAACGGCGGACAGAACGTTAGTTAACGACTCTGTTACTAAGTGTGTATTCCATTTCATGTCGTTGTCAAGAAAATAAGATACTTTATTTCGAAGTAGGTTATCCGGTATAGGATGAACAATTCTGTGTATAAGTGGCTCATGGAAAGCCCAGTTATGATTCCAGAAATCAATAGATTGACCATCTCCGACACACCACCGTAATGCTGGTTTAAATTTTTCCCTGATGGACATTAGTCGACCCCACTGCCAGGAAGTACCTCTTTTCTTGGTGTAAGAGAGCAGATCATGCCCCTTTAGATATTTTTGGGAGATGACTTGTACCCAGATATTATCTGGTTCAGATATAATTTTCCACAGTAGTTTCATCTGTAATGCTATATTCATATTTTCAGCTTTGTGTATACCGAGACCCCCTTTCATTGTATCGGAACATATTTTTTCCCAGCTAATCAACGGTGCAGCGTTAATATTTTTGTTCCAAAAAAATTATCTGTAAACTTTATCCAATTCATGTAGGATATGCGAAGGAAGTAAAAAAGCCTGCATAAGAAAAATAGGTTTGGCACTGAGATTGGCTTTGATAAGTATTTTGCGACCTTCGGCCGAAAGATTGGTTGCTTTCCATTTTGTAAGTTGTTGTTTGGTTTTAAGGACAACGTCTGCGAAGGTATCTCTGTTGGTCTTACCATTGACTATAGGACAACCTAGATATTTGTCGAAATTATTTGCTTGTGGAATTCCAAGCACAGCTATAGTAGACGTAATAGCCGCGGCTGTTGTGTTAGGAGATGCTTGGAAGCTAGATTTGTGTAGGTTGACTTTTTGACCTGAGATGGCACAGTAGCGATCTAGAATGGATAGGACAATCGTGCAAGCGGATTGTGAAGCTTTACAGAATATGAGTATATCATCTGCGAACGCAAGGAAAGGAATTTTAATCCCCGGTCTACCGAAGGTGATCCCAAGGTCTTTATTTCCACATCCCTGGTGGTGCAATTTTTAACTTTTTCCCTCTGGATAGGACTTGATAAGTTTTTGACCTCGTTTCGAAGTGGCAATTTTGTGAAAATAGCCGGAGTTTGAGTCATTAAGTCTGGCGTGTTTAACTTTTTCCCTCTGGCTCCAATAGCGTCTATGGAAGTCCAACATTCGTTCTCTTTTGTTTAGCAGCTGTTTTAGAATTCGGAGGTCTTTGTCGTTATAATTTGTAAGTAGTGAAGTTTGCAGCTGAAGCAATTTTTGGTTGGTGACCAGTACTTGTAGGTTAATGTTCTGAAAATTTTTCTTATGCCAAGTTTTGGAAAGCTTTTTAAGTAACTTACCTTTCTGTATTAGTTTGAACATAAGAGAACCATTGGGATCCACCCTCCAAGCCTGAGCAACAATATTTCTATAGTCCGATCTGGTCGCCCAAGCGAGATCGAACTTGAAAGGTCTGTTTTTTGGTTGAATATTAAGACGAAAATCAACAGAGATAGGGGCATGATCAGATCGTGTAAACGGATGAATCTGGGTACGAAGTGATGATGTGCGCGCATATTGCCATATTTTCTATGCACATATGAATTCATTTTGTTGTCTTTTGCATGCACATTAATGGGAAAACATGGGAATAGTGTAGTTTATGCTTAAATGTCAAATATATGGGTTTGCACGAGTTTCCATGTGATTTCGCAGAAAACAGGATGAAAATGGATGAATTCAGAAGAGCGGAAAAAGAACTCGAAGTCTTCTGAAGAGGTCGAAATCGACTGAAGACCTCGACATCGAGTACATCGAGACATAGGAATCGAGCAGAAAGGAAACAAAGCATCTCGACACAGAAGAGGTCGATATCGACGTCTGGAGGTCGATATCGATGCTGCCAGATCGACCAAGTTGATAGAAGTCGAGTAGGAGAAGGAGAAGCTCGAGATAAGATTTTGGAGGGGTCGATATCGAGTGGAAGGGTCGATATCGACCATGCCAGCAGAGGAATTCGACTCCAATTTTGATAGAATTATATCCAATGCTTGCAATATCTATCCAAGGGTCGAAATTTCCTATCATCAACATCAGGTTTATCATGAGGAGGCTGGTTTCACCAAGGAGTTTTAATTTTTACTTTTTATTTATTTATTTTAGTTATCATAGAGAATAAAGATAAGGTTTCGAGTCCTTATCGTCATCTACAAATAGAAGCCATTAGGGCTGAGTTTAGGCATCGACACACGCAGAGAATTCAGTTTTCAATAGAGAGAATTTGTAGAGAGAGAGAGAGAGAGTGGCCGAGTGGAGTTGTAAGGCGAAAGCGGAGTGGCTTGTTCGGTTGTACTTTCTTTCGGAGTTTTAATTCAAAGTAGCTTTCTTTCAATAACAATGATGATGATGTGCATGATGAAGAGCGAGTAGTCAACCCACTTCTAGGGTCGGGGTGAGCCCGACGATAGCAATGTGAGGTAAGTGCATCAAAGGTATAACTTTTATGCGATTCCGTCTTCTACCCCATGCATGATCCGTTGCGAAAGTTAGGGAGATTCATTATTTGCATTATTGAAGCGAAAGCCACTCATATTGCGAACTTGAATTACTCATGAATTGGATAGTAACTCTTAGGAATTATGCGAGAGCCTCTAATCGCCTAAGTGTTGATAACGAAAGTTATTTGATGGAAAAGACATTAAAGTTCATATTTTTAGCATGAAACTTGCATTGTTATCGTTGTGGCATAAAACCCCGACTTTGGAAGCTTTTTAATTCATTAAATTCTTCATAAAAGTCTTAGTTTTGCTTCTGTTCATCTTCCCTCTCCATTCTATTGTCTTCGGATCCTTTTCCGACAAATTGGTTACAAAAACGGTTTCTGTGACAAACATCGAAATCAACCTTAAGGGTCGATATCGAGTACTAACATCGATATCGAGGTCTCTGCTCGACGTCGACTTGCTGTTTTGTCTTCTGCAGGAACTGCGCTAGGAAATCGACCAGAACTGAGGTCGATATCGACCAGTATACTCGATATCGAGTGTCTGCTGAGGTCGAAAGCATTGATCGTGAGTACAACAAAGGAAGCGTTGACCTACCTCCTCGTGGATTCGATCCTGAATTACCCTACTACTACAAGGGAGGGGATTCTTGTATTATTTGTTTGGGACAGGGAGATAGTCTAGTTGTGCTTTATTTTATTCTCCTCTATTTTATACATACACCCCCCAACTTCCCGTAGCGAACAAATTGGCGCCGTTGCCGGGGAGGCAATCAATCGCCACCTAAGTTAATCACGATCTTTTTCTTAGCTTATTTTGCAGGTTTATGCGACGTTCTGATCGCGGACCTATCCTGGAACCAATTGACGAGCCTGAACGTTTCTACCATCTTCGCAACAAAGCAATTCGCATCATGGCTGACAACGAGACGCAGGCTGAGATCATAGAGCGGTTGAGAAAGGAAATCGAGGACCACAATGTTACAATCGCTGCTGAAAGGGCCGCTGCTGCTGCTGAGCGAGCCCGTGCTGATAGGGAGGAGGATGCGCGCAGACAAGCCCAAGAGCGGCTAAATCAGTATCCACAGACGGCGATGCAATACATGCATCCGCCTCTTCATGTTCCTGAATCTGCCATTATAATTCCTCACTCCAATTATGAACTGAAAATTAACTTCCTATCTGAGATTAAAAGAAACACTTTTGAAGGAAGACATAATGAATGCCCCCTGCAACACATCTCTACTTTTATGGATTTATGTGAAACAGTTGCTGATGGAGTAAACTTAGAGTATGTGCGACTAAAATCTTTTCGATGGTCTTTGGCAGGAAAGGCATTACAATGGCTTGAAAGTTTGGCTCCACGATCGCTAAGGACATGGGCGGAAGTGAAAGATGCATTCTTGAACAAATTCTTCCCACCTTCTAAAACGGCGATGCTACGACAAAGGATCACGGCTTTCAAACAAAAGCCAGGTGAAACCCTAGCACAGGCGTGGGAGCGCTTCAAAGACTTGCTGAGATCATGCCCGACGCATGGGCAACTTCCATATGTCATCCAAGAGATCTTTTATAACGCCCTTGATGCGCCGAATAAGGAGAGGATCAATTCATATACCTCCTATCGGTACATTGAGCTTACACCAACGGAGGCATGGGAGACCATTGAGAGGCTTGTGAACTTTGACAACACCTATGGGGCTGCTGCGGCCTATGATGCAAGGCCTGCCCCATCTATGCCACTATATGAGCCTCCAAGGGAGATAGATCCTGAAGTACGGCAACAATTCCATAACGATCAAACACGCCGCCTTCAAAAGCAAGTAAGGTTCCTGAGCAACATTCAACCTTGTCAGGAGTGTGGTTCAATAAGGCATAACACCAGTGCCTGTCCACATACTGAGCAAGTATCCATGGCGGAACAACATGAGGAGGTCAAATGGACGAGAGGCCCCTATGGAGGGGGCAATCAACAAAATTGGGGTGATCAAAGGTTCTATCAAAGGGATCCCCCAACCTATAGGGCACCAGGGCACCCTGAGCGGGAGACTAAGAAAGATGACCTGCAAATCATCCTTGATGAGATGCGGAGGAACCACGCTGAGTTCAAACAAGCCAATAACTCCGTCCATACTCAGCTGCAGGGCATAAATTCTAGACTTGGGGAGATCGACGTTTGGAAGCGCAACATGGAGACTCAAATGAGTCAATTGGCGGAAGCAATGCCCAAAGCGTCCGGATCACTCCCTGGATCCACTGTGCCCAACCAAAAGGGAAAAACCACAGGTCATATCGCGGCAGTAAATCTAAGGAGTGGGCGTCAATTACAAACGCCCGAGCGAAAAGTGGAGGAGAAGGAGCCAGAACAGACGTCGATATCGACCACCCCTGTCGATATCGACCAAAGTGACATCGATGTCGACCCTCCTGTCGATGTCGACCCAAATTCTGCGTCACCACAGAAATCGACTCTTCCAGTCGATATCGACCCCACTGCTGCCGATATCGACCTCACTACAGCCGCAGGAAGGAAGAAGGTGTTGCCATTCCCAACTAGAAAGGTGACTAAGGACCCAGCGGAAAAGAAGTTCCAACGGTTCGTGAAGATGCTCCAAGGGCTTAATGTCTCTATACCATTCACAGAGGCACTTCACGAGATGCCATCTTATGTGAGGTTCCTTAAAGACATCTTGGGTAAGAAGCGATCGCTCTCTGAGATCGCAGAGGAATGCAACAGGTTGGAGCTACCACAAAAGCGGGCGGACCCAGGTAAGTTTTCTATCGCTATAGGTCTAGGTCAATTCAAATTTAATGCTTTAGTTGACTTGGGCGCTAGCGTTAGCATGATGCCACTAACCATTTGGCACAAGGTAAAGATAGGTCCTCTGGAGCCCGTGGATGCAAGATTATACATGGCTAACAATACCGTAGTTATTCCAACTGGGATAGTGACAGATGTGCCAGTACAAGTAGGTAAATTCTTTGTCCCCGCTGATTTCCTAGTTGTTGACATAGCGGAGGACCCTGCTTGTCCAATTATTTTAGGTAGGCCATTCCTAGCAACCGTCGATGCCAACATTAGCGTGAAGAAAGGATTGCTCTCACTCACAATTAGTGATGAAGTAATAGAGTATTCCTTCAACAAGACGGTGGAAAGTCAAGGGCCAATGGAGATAAAAACCATCAAAGAAGCCCAAGTAGAGGAAGTTGAAGCAATCTTGAACGAAGGAGCTCAACAGGACATCGAAATCGACCCAGGTAAGTCGATATCGACCACTATTGTTCAAGATTTTGTGACAGGTCATAAGTATGGGGTCGACGGAGGAAAAGAGGAAGCATCGAAATCGGGGTCAAGGGTCGATATTGACCACACCCTATCGAAATCGACCACCATCAGCGCTGAGAAGAGAGGCGAGGAGACCTCGATATCGACCTCTGAGGGTCGAAATCGACCTGATCATATCGAGTCAAAACTCCCCAAATCGACTGATCCTACAGGTGTACAACAGGGGTCGATATCGACCTCTGCACATCGACATCGACCTGAGCCACAGACGGAGAAGAAGGTAAGTCAAGGTACAGATTCCTCTTGTTCAATTACAATTAAGGACTTATCATTATTTGGAAGAGGTGTGCCTTGGCATGTGCGTTTATGTAGGATATCCGAAGATGGTTCAAGCCAATATGAGATAGGAGACAAGGTCTATGTTGCCAAATCTAAAGACCATTGGTTCCCTACAAGATTCAAGGATAAGAGCTTAGGTCCATTCATGGTGAATCAAATCAATCCCGGGGGAATGCAGCTGCGGGACAAGAAAGGAGTGATATTTGAGGCCCAAGCCACATGGGCTCTGCAGATGCCACCTTGAAAAGCGCAAAGGAAGAAGTCGGCCTAGCGACTTAAAAATCTAGAGCTTGTAACAAAGACTTAGTTTTGATTTTAAGACAACTTTTGTTTTGGTTTTAGACATTTTATTGTTTTGCATATTTTGTGTTTAGTTTTTCAAATTGCAGGAGAGAGAAAAGCACACAGAGAGACATCGATATCGATGTAAAGGGTCGATATCGACCTTTCCAGCAGTCTTCTTCAACTCCTGAAATTTGTGACGGTTTAGTAAGTCTTCTTCTTAACCCTAGTTCTAATACAGTGAGGACACTGTAAATTTTAAGTATGGGGTGGGGGAAAGGCTTATTTGCATATTCATGCTTAGTTTAGGGTTGCATATTTATTTTAATGCATATTTATTTTAATGACCCCCATCAAAAAAAATTTTGGAAAAGAGAAAGTCATGGAAGTATAAAAAAGAGCTCTATGATGCAAAAGTAGATTCATTAGAGATATAACATGAGATTGCCTAGTTAAGGGAAGTCCCAATGAAGTGCAATTTTTTGAGAAAATCATAAAGGAGATGAAAATTTGAAGTTGCTTTTGACATATGCATGATAAGATGATGGAGGATTTTTTATTCCGTACAAGTAAAGTTCATATCCTAGCCTTACCTGCGCATATTCACAAAGCCATATACGAGACTTATCATGATCACTATTGCTCCACATATACATATTGTCCATTTTTTACCTTATACCCTATCCGGGGATGAAGTTTTTTGAATGGATGACATCTTTGGAGTTATATGGAGTTGTGCATTTATAAAGTTGTTGGCAGGAATGATACAATATGGAAAATTAAATGAGCGAGAAAAAATCCGATCACCTCAGGAGATAAAGGTAGGTCGACCCTGCTCGCTGAGATAATAGTTCGGCGAGATGGGACACAAAGGTGAGGAGTCCGAAGTACTAAGTATCCGGGGCCATTCATGACACCCATGTTTGCGACTCGCGAGAAGGCAGTGCTAAGGTTAGAGAGGTAAAAGCATTAAAGAAAAAAAGCATTGAACGATGAGTGAAAGGTGAAGCATTATGAAGAAGGAATGTGGAATATTTTGGAAAGAAAGTATACTTCCCCGGATTTAACACCACATGGCCAAATATTAGCCCACCTTTAGCCTTTTACCAATCCACTTCTCACAAGCTTGAAGAAAGTCCTCTTGATAATTAATGCAATGTTGCTAGAATTGTTTTTTATTACCTCCTTTATAAGTATGAAATTGCTTTTATGCACAGGCATGGACTTGGTTGACATAAGTACCTTCTCGAGGATGGCAATTGATTGTAGGGACATATGAAAAATGAATCTATGATGTTGAGGGTTTACTTTCTTCCCCTGAATGACCATTAAGAGTATTGCTTGGGGACAAGCAAGCTTAAGTATGGGGTGTTTGATGTGCGCGCATATTGCCATATTTTCTATGCACATATGAATTCATTTTGTTGTCTTTTGCATGCACATTAATGGGAAAACATGGGAATAGTGTAGTTTATGCTTAAATGTCAAATATATGGGTTTGCACGAGTTTCCATGTGATTTCGCAGAAAACAGGATGAAAATGGATGAATTCAGAAGAGCGGAAAAAGAACTCGAAGTCTTCTGAAGAGGTCGAAATCGACTGAAGACCTCGACATCGAGTACATCGAGACATAGGAATCGAGCAGAAAGGAAACAGAGCATCTCGACACAGAAGAGGTCGATATCGACGTCTGGAGGTCGATATCGATGCTGCCAGATCGACCAAGTTGATAGAAGTCGAGTAGGAGAAGGAGAAGCTCGAGATAAGATTTTGGAGGGGTCGATATCGAGTGGAAGGGTCGATATCGACCATGCCAGCAGAGGAATTCGACTCCGATTTTGATATAATTATATCCAATGCTTGCAATATCTATCCAAGGGTCGAAATTTCCTATCATCAACATCAGGTTTATCATGAGGAGGCTGGTTTCACCAAGGAGTTTTAATTTTTACTTTTTATTTATTTATTTTAGTTATCATAGAGAATAAAGATAAGGTTTCGAGTCCTTATCGTCATCTACAAATAGAAGCCATTAGGGCTGAGTTTAGGCATCGACACACGCAGAGAATTCAGTTTTCAATAGAGAGAATTTGTAGAGAGAGAGAGAGAGAGTGGCCGAGTGGAGTTGTAAGGCGAAAGCGGAGTGGCTTGTTCGGTTGTACTTTCTTTCGGAGTTTTAATTCAAAGTAGCTTTCTTTCAATAACAATGATGATGATGTGCATGATGAAGAGCGAGTAGTCAACCCACTTCTAGGGTCGGGGTGAGCCCGACGATAGCAATGTGAGGTAAGTGCATCAAAGGTATAACTTTTATGCGATTCCGTCTTCTACCCCATGCATGATCCGTTGCGAAAGTTAGGGAGATTCATTATTTGCATTATTGAAGCGAAAGCCACTCATATTGCGAACTTGAATTACTCATGAATTGGATAGTAACTCTTAGGAATTATGCGAGAGCCTCTAATCGCCTAAGTGTTGATAACGAAAGTTATTTGACGGAAAAGACATTAAAGTTCATATTTTTAGCATGAAACTTGCATTGTTATCGTTGTGGCATAAAACCCCGACTTTGGAAGCTTTTTAATTCATTAAATTCTTCATAAAAGTCTTAGTTTTGCTTCTGTTCATCTTCCCTCTCCATTCTATTGTCTTCGGATCCTTTTCCGACAAATTGGTTACAAAAACGGTTTCTGTGACAAACATCGAAATCGACCTTAAGGGTCGATATCGAGTACTAACATCGATATCGAGGTCTCTGCTCGACGTCGACTTGCTGTTTTGTCTTCTGCAGGAACTGCGCTAGGAAATCGACCAGAACTGAGGTCGATATCGACCAGTATACTCGATATCGAGTGTCTGCTGAGGTCGAAAGCATTGATCGTGAGTACAACAAAGGAAGCGCTGACCTACCTCCTCGTGGATTCGATCCTGAATTACCCTACTACTACAAGGGAGGGGATTCTTGTATTATTTGTTTGGGACAGGGAGATAGTCTAGTTGTGCTTTATTTTATTCTCCTCTATTTTATATATACACCCCCCAACTTCCCGTAGCGAACAAGTGAATTAAACACTGATAGGATATCTGTATGAATAAGAATACGGTCGAGCTTCTCAAGACAAGTGACGTTGCCATTACATTCCCTTTTCCAGGTAAATTGACCACCATGCGATGGTACTTCAATCAAAGAGAAGTTGCTCTTTAGATTCGTTAGGCGAGTGAATCTTGAAGCTAATGGATCGACGCCTCCTAACTTGTCGGTCGCTGAGCTAATCACATTTAGATCACCCATAATGCAGTATAGAATTAATAATGCTTGTATGTATGCGAAGATAGAGTCCCAGAAAGGGACTTTTCGTTTTCCATCCGGGGGAGCATATACTATTAGCAAAGCAATTGTGCGATGAGTGGCGGAGTCGAAATAATTGATATGTATGAATCGAGTTTGTACAGATTTTAGTTCGATAGTTCCTTGTGAGGGAAGAATATCCTTCCAAAGTAAACAAATACCACCAGAGAAACCCTCCGCAGGGTCAAAAGCAATATTGGTGAAACCACACTTCCGCCAGAGGTTTTCTTTCGGGTGATTATCAGCTTTGGTTTCTAATAGAGCTAAGACATTAATATAATTGTTCTTATAGAAAATATCGACATTCGTCCAAAAATTTCTGGACCGGATGCCCCTCGAATTCCAAGAGCATATATTCATAGGAAACTCTTTAGGCGAACTGTTTGTACTAAAATAAATATCTGGATGTATACAATTTGGGAGTTAATGAGGAGTAAGACGGATCGAGTAAGTTTTCTGTATAAGAAGAAATCACGAGATCGATGTTGAGGCTCAAACACTATAAATCCAAATGTGGACGTTGGTAAGAATGCTTGATCAGCAATAAAGTCCTGTAAGGACAATTGATATTGGTATGCTAATATATAATAACCATCCCTGTAATAGGTCATTGTACGAGTAATCACATAAGTTATTACAAGTTGAGAGAAATACAAGTAAATGGCGGAAAGAATTAGAAAGCACCACCAAGCTAGGTTGAAACTAAGATAAGTAAAATAGATGGGTAGAAGAATTACATTTAACTTGTGAATATACCACAGTTGAAAAAAATACAAAGTAGTTATGCTATTGATGATACAGCAGTGCAAAAGCATTCCAAGATTAAGACGAATCTGGTTGAGCTGTGGCTCCCTGAAAAGAAATGGTTGAAGAGAGCAGCTGCTTGAACTGTTGAAGACGAAAATCCAGTAGAGAGCAGCCACAAAAAGTATACAGAATCTGCAGGAGTGTTCCTTGGGTTGATATATGAATCTGCACAAAAACACAAACAACCGAGAGTACTTCGAATACAAGATAATAGGTGCAATGAAGGGATAAATAATACCGAAATGAATAACACTATGAGATGTGAACAAACATAACCCGTGAAGCCTAATGGAGCAGGTAGAGCTACAGAAACACAGAACACAAACCACCTCAAGGGCAGAAGACAAGTAAGTAAACAAACCGGTAAAACCATAGGTCGATATAGAAGTGAAGGCAACATGCCAAACTAAGGAAAACAAATAGCGATGCCCAGGTGCAGACCAAGAACCAAAAGACAGGGAGTGAACATCAACATAAAGAGCGTCTGGGGACGATTTAGTAGCCATCAGAGACAGAGAGAAAAACCGAGAGGAAGAAGGAGAAAGCAGTCGACAGTGACGGAGAGAAGAAGAAGGTTTGCAAGGGTTATTAGCCAAAATACCTTGGGAAGGCTTTAAGTAATCCAATTGCTGGTAGGCAAATAGAGTAATTGATTGAAGATTGTAGGCAAATAGAGTAATTGAGTGTAGGTTAGAGAGAGAGGAAGAACTTACAGAGAGGTTTGATGCCGGATTTGAGAGGAGCAAAAGGCAAGCAGAAGGAGGAGACCCAACCATCCGCCCACAGAGCTGCGAGAGGAGACCAATGCCGTCCGGCCAAGCCCAGCCGATCCCATCCCACATTAAAGCCCGATAAAGGAGCCGAAAAGTCCACTTGGATGACGGATCTCGCCAACAAGAGCACGAATCAAGGGGTACCACCTCCCCTTCATGAACCTTTCGCAGGTTGAAGGAGATGGAGCTTTTGGGGGGGGGGGGTATTTAGTGAAAACCGATTCGACAGGGTGGGTACAAGCGGACCAGAGGCAAGTTTAGGGTTTTTGTTTGGCGTTTGGGCGAAAGCTTGGGCGTTTGTTGTTGTGATTGAACGCTTATTTCCAGGTTTTATATTATTGCAAGTTTGGTTTATGTTTTCTTCTCTTAAATTCATGTTTTTCATTGTCATGTTTGAATAGTTATCTTCCTTCTAGGGTTGGGGTGTGCCCAACAATAGGCACGTGTGTGATGGATGAATCTATAATTGTGTGATGTTTTTATTGTCTTCTATCTATGTGCTTAACCTTTGATGAAAGTTTAAGGAATTCATAGTTGCAATTGAACTTGAAAGAGGAAATTGTTAACTTGATAGTAATTAGGGTTTTCTAATGAAAGTTAAAAGATCCTAATTAAGAGAAGGTAGAAACAAGTAGGTCTTTTATGCGAAAGTGAATGGATTTACTTGTTGATTGATGAAACTCAATTGTTTGATGATAAAAGCATGACCTTTTATGTGATTCATTGATTTTCCCATGTGTTTGTTGTTGTGGCGATCCTTTGCCTTGGAAGTTTTCCCTTTTATTAATAAAAATTCATATTTTATTCTCTTATCACCACCCATCTCTCTTCCATCTCTTTTGTTAGTTTCAACCCGACAAAGTAACTAAATAAGAAACGCTGACTCTCTCCTGTGGACGATCCTGACTCCCTATGCTATAGCGGGGTCTTGACTACAAATTTATTTGGTCGAGAAACCCTCTCATCAAATTGGCGCCGTTGCCGGGGAGATTTTAATCGCGCCTTGTTTAGTTGTTTTTAGGGTTTGGGAATAGCCCACCTCCTTTATTATGTAAATATCATTTTATTTTCTTTATTTTAGTTTTTATTTTTTATTTTTTTGAATACCACACCTCCCACCACTCCCCTCCTCGGTACCTACTTGGTGTCGAGCCCTTGCTATTTGATTTGTGCGCTTGTTTGAGTTTTCAAGATTAGGTACAAGATGCAGTACACATATGATTATTTTGAAACAAGGGCTGAACAAGAAAGACGACAAGCAAGGAAAAAGGAGTATGCGAGCTATCTAGCCGAGGTTGATGAGGAGGATGAAGATTTCATTGATTTTGATAGTTGGAAAGCAAAGTAGTCCTCCGAGGATTCAACCAAAACCCAAGAGTCATATGGGTCCTATCAACCAACGGAGAGGTATTATGCTCAACATGACTATAAGGACTCGTATGAGCCCTCCTAACCATGGAATCTCTATCATGAACCACCTCCTCCTTATGAGCAATGGGAGCGGCCTCCGGAACCATCACTGGAGGTCGACGCTAAAGAGTGTAGGCACACCATAGATGATGAAACAACAAGCAAATGAGGGCTGAGATGGCGGAATTACGACGCTAGATAGAAGCTGAAGCCGCTGAAGTACGACGACTAAGGGAGTACAACACAATCATGCGTGAACAACTGGGCGAATGGAATATGCTGCAGGCTTTGTCAGAATCACCCTTAGAAGACGTAGCCCCCCAACCAATAGAGACAGCGTATCTGCATGAGGTTGGTTCATTTGATAACATTATCTTTTGCGAGTTGGTAGGTGGAGAAGAGCTTGAGGAGGAGTTGGTTCCTATCCCAACCAAGTCAACATACACTTGTGCTAACTCAACTCAGGCCCCTGACGACGCAATTGCGTGTCCTAATGAGGAAGAAGAGAGTTGCCATGATCCTACGGAGCTACAGGTAAGGTTAGATATGGTTTTCAACCTCTTTTCTCATGATGAACATGTTGGTATCGAGACATTTCAGGAGAAGCCATGTGAGGAATCCCATCAAGAGGAAGAAGTGCTCAAAGAGAAAGAGGAACCCCTTGAGGAAGAAGAAGAAGTGATAAAGGAGGAGCCAAAAGTCATTGTTCGATGCATTACACCGCCACCTTTACCATTCCAGGTGAAGGTGATTCCCGACGATCTCAAACAATCGACTTTTGCATTTAAGTATGGGGTACTCGCAAAGTGACATGTTGAAGATGAGGCAGAAGAAGAAGAAGTGGAGGAATCTCTTCCCCCTCCACCATTGTACACCGAACTCAACAATGAAATACATCTATTTGTGTATGATGGTGAGGAAGCTCAAAAAGTCAATTCAATGAAGAGGAAGAGAGGCGCAAATGAGGAACACACGTTTGCTAAGTGCTTTCCAAGACAGTTGCTAGCTAGAGCCAAGAGAGATGAATGGGTGGAATATTGGAGTGTCCACTCGGGAAGGTTCAAGCTCATCCATAAGGAAAGGAGGAGAGGCATAAAAAGGTACAAGGAGCAATAGCCATATCACTTGACAATCTATCCCGATGTACCACCGGAGGATGTTCTCCCACCGTCTCCACCAGCGGAGCCACCGGATCCACCACCTCCTCCTGACCCGGATTGAAGAAAAAAAAAGGGAAGTATGTCGAGCTATAGACTTTAAATATA
Source organism: Persicaria maculosa (assembly GCA_963922045.1). Taxonomy (NCBI): domain Eukaryota; kingdom Viridiplantae; phylum Streptophyta; class Magnoliopsida; order Caryophyllales; family Polygonaceae; genus Persicaria; species Persicaria maculosa. The sequence goes on from OY998268.1 coordinate 1,158,715, forward strand.
GCGCTTACGGGAGGCAACCCACTTTATTTTCTTTTCTTTCTAAGTTTTATTTTTATTTTTTAAGTTTTAGGATAGGTAGGATAGTTGGGGTGGAGCATATTGCACTAACCATGCAGGGCTTAGGAGGAAACCACTGCGAAAACGGGCGAAAAACGGAAAAAGAAGCTCAACAGTAGCTGTACCGAGGCCATACCGAAGCACCTAGGGTCGGTACCGACCCTCCTGACGGACAGGTAAGTGAATCTCAGAAAACCGAGAAATTTCAGTAGCTGTACCGAGGTCGTACCGAGGTCCCTAGGGTCGGTACCGACCCCCCTGACGAATAGGTAAGTGAATCTCGGAAAATAGAGAAATTCCAGTGGGCATACCGACCCCGTACCGAGGTCCCTTGCCTCGGTACCGACCCCCTACCAAAAAAAAAATTTATTTTCAGAAAACCTTTTTTTTTTCTTTCCTTCTTTTTTTTTCTTCTTCTTTCCTTCCCTCTTTCCTTCTCTTTACTGTCTATCCAGCCCTCGTTTCACAGCCCCCCACCTCGGTTCCTAGCCCCCACACCCAGCCCCTCCCTCTCTGGGCGCCACCCACCACCAGCCCGAGCCACCTCCGGCCAAGCCACTGTAGCTGTACCTCGGTTCCGAGCCCCCAGCAGCCCAGACCAGCCCCCGTTATTCACCCTCCACCTCGGTTCCGAAGTCCGCAGCCCAGCACCTCTTCTCTCCGCGCCTCCCATCCTGTCCCCGAGCCACCTCCGGCCAAGCCACCACCACAACTCGACCCCCCCTCCTTGGCGCACCCCCTGAGCCCAGTAGCACCCCGGTTCGAGCCCCACAGCACCCCCACCGAGCCACTTTTGCCGACAGCCCTGTTCCGCCTTTTTGGCTCGTTATACCTTTGAAATCCCGATTTTTCTTCTTCATTCAACTCGGTTGTGGTATGATTTCTTACCCTAAACTTGTTTATTTCAATTAATTGGATTGATTTGATGATTTGGGTTGAGATTGAAAACATAGGGTTTGATTTAGAAGCGGAATTTAGGGCTTTTTACCGAAGGCCAAATTGGTCGAAATTGATGATATGGTTGTGTTGTTGGGTTGATTTGGAGCAATTTTCATGTTCATAGCATTGTCAAATTGTTTATGGATTGCGAGCTAATTAGATTTTAAGATTTCATTGCGATTCGTTCGAGGCTTGGATTTGTGAATTGATTTTTATGCTTTAAGTTGATTAGTTTCTTCTATTTTAGCATGAAAATTATATTCTTGCAAGATTTGACATGTGCAAACAAGTTGTATATATTTCATATTTATCTTACTTGTTTTGAACTTAAGTATGGGGTTATGGTGGTTGACTTGTTCATATTGATTTACATTACTTATATGGTTTATATTGAGAATATTTTTATAGGTGATGTATTATATTTTATATGGTGGTGAGTTTGGGTGCATTTGAGCTTATTGCTATTTTTAAGAATGCCCTTTAACTTATATTATTGCACTTGCTTTCTATGCTTATATGATTTATTTAGTGCATACTATTCTTGTTATTTTGCTTGGTTTACGTGGTTATTAGGTGTGGCCTGGGCATATATTGGTTCGACCCGCCGCCCCCCTTTCCATAGAGAGCTTATTGATCTCAAGCAGCTTCTGAATCTTGATTTTGTGAGTTTCGGAATCTTTCCCTTTTACTTTGATTTTCTTTTGACAATGGGGACACTGTCTATTTTTAAGTATGGGGTGAGGGATTCAGAAACTTGTTTGATGTGTTTTTGATTATGTTTATGTTTATGTGTTGCATTTTACTTTATTTGGATTATGTTATGCATTCAGGTTTGAAATTTATGCATTTGAGTCTTTTGTCATGTCTTTAGTTATGCTTTTAGTTTCATAAAAAGAAAAAAAATTAAAAAAATGTCGAAAAAAAAAGATAAAAAAATGCATGTTTATTTTCATTTTGTCTTATATTTTAGTTGAGTTTAAGAACACCTAACTTAGATGTCCAATGATGAAATCTAATAATTGAGCTTGATCATGTAATATCCTAAGGCATAGTTCGGATGGTTTAACCTAAGTCGCACAAAATGTTTTTATGTCAAGTTTGACTTGCAAATGAAATTGAGCATATATGACTTTAGGATTTAGGTGATTGGAATCCAACATGTCCTAGTGAGTTACTTGGCCTATGAGGAATTGATCTTTATATTTTTCCTTCTTTTTGATGTGTGTATTACTCTCCTTATGCATTACCTCTTGATATTGCGATGTATATCTAAGTCTCGAAACCAATATGAGATAGCTAGTCATTGTATAATTTGATCAAATGATAGAGGCACTCTTTATTAGCTACTTTTAATCCTCTTTTACCTACCTTATATATGTTTCCTTTGCTTGTAACCACTTTGAGCCTTATAGCCTATTCTTGTAACTCCACAAAATCTATCCTAGCTAATGATTAGCCTTACCTCCTTATCCGAGAATTAGGACTTAGTGATTGGTAGAGATTGATGTTTGAGGAGTAGAGATCTATGATTTGGTCTAAGTGTGGGACACATTTTTGGGTGGGTATTTTATTTTCTCGCCACTTGATCTATTGTAAAAGGTATTTTTGGCTCTTATATTAAAATAAATGCACATGAGATTATGAAAAAGAAAAGAGAGTTCGAAAAAATAAAAAGAAAAAGAAAAAAAAAGAAAAAGAAAAAAAAAAGAGAAAAAAGGAATAAATGAGAAATTGTGCATGAGCCAAATTTATCTTTATTTATTTTATGTGAGATATATTGGATATTTTGGGGTTATTGAAGAGGTGTGTTATATTAGATGAGTTTGGAAGTGTTACTATATGATGAAGTTTTGTTTGGATGAGTTGAGTTGGAAATTTAGGAGTCTTTGGTTCCCGGATTTCTAGCACCACATAGCCTAAATGATTCCTACTTTTATGTTCTTACCAAGCCAAGTTACAACCCGGCCGAATGAGACCTTCTTTGAAGGCCATTGAGCCAAAGTCCTCTTGATGGTTAATGCATGTTTTGACATCTCGGTGAATCGATTGGTGATATTAATTGCAATTTCTATGTAGCTTAATGTCATAAAGGATTGAGTTGAGAGATGTACTTCAAGCCTAAACACATTTGAAAGGGAGTGAAAACACATTATTCCCCTTGAGTGGTTGGATTCTAGTTGCTTTGCCTAAGGTTATCTAAATATATGTGATGATGGTTCAATGCTTGTTCTTATTTGCACTATGCCAAATTGATGTTGCTTTTGACTAAGGCGAAGACTTGAAGGCATGTTAAGGGTTTTGGTCATAGTTTGGTTATTGCTTGAGGACAAGCAAGTCTAAGTATGGGGTGTTTTGATGTATGCATTTTTAGTTATATTTTGCATCATATTTTCGTCTCATTTAAGTCATTTTATTTACTTTTGTGTTGGGAAAGTGTGTCGTTTGTGTTAGTTTTCGTATTATTTAAGATATGGAGTCTACACAAGCTTTGGTGGTGTTTTTGTAGGTTTTGAAGCTGATTTGAAGGAGTTTGGACGCACTTTAGAGCTTAATGAAAAATCATGAAGGCAATGGAGATGCCAAGCAAAAGCAAAAAGTGGTGCAGCTGGAGAAAAGCCTTATTTTCGCCATCCAACACTTCGATTCAAGTTCTGGAGCCTTCATGAGAGTTGTAGTCCTTGAAAAGAGCTTTCTAACACATATTCATATGCGTCAATCGGATAAATGAGGACTCGGAAAAGTGTGTTTGAAGTCAGAGTCGAAAAGCTGGAGAAAAACAGAAGTTACTGCATTCAAACAGACCCTCGGCGCCGACATGTCAGACCTCGGCGACGAGGTATCTGCGAACAGGAGAAGTTTTTGCGGGCTGATTTTATTACTTAATGGGCTTTTTAATTAGGATTTTCATCTGAATTTCTTTTAGGATCTTTTAGTTAGATAGACTTGGGATATTTTATCCTTCCTTAGAGGGATTTTATTATTTTCCTAAGATAAAATCTTTTTTTCCTTGGGGATTAAGTCTTAATTTTTATCTTTTAAATAAAGGCTATTAGGGGCTGATTTGAGAGGAAGACGACAGACAGCGCAGGGCTGCGCGCAGCAGCTGTAGGACGAGTTTTAGGGTTTTTGTTTGGCGTTTGGGCGAAAGCTTCGGCGTTTGTTGTTGCGATTGAACGCTTATTTCCAGGTTTTATATTATTGCAAGTTTGGTTTATGTTTTCTTCTCTTAAATTCATGTTTTCCATTGTCATGTTTGAGTAGTTATCTTCCTTCTAGGGTTGGGGTGTGCCCAACCATAGGCACGTGTGTGATGGATGAATCTATAATTGTGTGATATTTTTATTGTCTTCTACCTATGTGCTTAACTTTTGATGAAAGTTTAAGGAATTCACAGTTGCAATTGAACTTGAAAGAGGAAATTGTTAACTTGATAGTAATTAGGGTTTTCTAATGAAAATTAAAAGATCCTAATTAAGAGAAGGTAGAAACAAGTAGGTCTTTTATGCGAAAGTGAATGGATTTACTTGTTGATTGATGAAACTCAATTGTTTGATGATAAAAGCATGACCTTTTATGTGATTCATTGATTTTCCCATGTGTTTGTTGTTGTGGTGATCCTTTGCCTTGGAAGTTTTCCCTTTTATTAATTAAAATTCATATTTTATTCTCTTATCACCACCCATCTCTCTTCCATCTCTTTTTGTTAGTTTCAACCCGACAAAGCAACTAAATAAGAAACGCTGACTCTCTCCTGTGGACGATCCTGACTCCCTATGCTATAGCGGGGTCTTGACTACAAATTTATTTGGTCGAGAAACCCTCTCATCAGGCTCACCTCAGTCTTCGACGCCGGAAAGTTCGGAGCTTTGGGGAGGTGCGTTCGGGGCGTCGGTGGTCGCTTTCTCACCGGAATCTACCTAGGAAGGGCGGAGGAGCGTTAGAGCTTCACTCTTAGGTTTATAGGAGGTGAAAGGAGGAAGGGCAAGAGGAATCGAACCTTACCGAGGAAAAATAGAAAATAGGGCGTGAAGGAGGACGGTGGCGGCGCTCCGACTGTTTTCGGCGGCTTCGAGGAGGAGGCGATGGCTGCTGTTGCTACTGTCTCGGAGGGAGGAATGAAGGAGGACGAGAAAGGTGGGTGTGTGGGGTGGATTCCTTGGCTCAGCAAAACAAAGCAAGGGGGGATGGAGACTGCGGTGGCGACGGTGATGGTGGTGTACTGGGAGGTGGTGGTGACGGTGGTGTGGTGGGAGGTGGTGGTGAGGTGGTTGAAGGGTGGGAGCAAGGAGGAGCTCCTCCTCGGCAGTACAAGTGGAAGAAAAGAAGGGGTTTGGATTTGAAAATGAAATGGTGATAATGGGGTTGTGTTTGTGTTTTGGAATGAAAATGGAGAATGGGGTTGTGTTCAGATGGTCAAAAAAAGATGGTCCTTGGCAATATTCAGAGTTCACAGTAGATAGGGGTTGTTTGTTAACCCAATAAGATGGAATCAAGAAGGGAGGGAGGGAGAGTAGGGTAGGATTTTACCCAAATGAGGGGGGTGTGAGTTGGATTGGATAAGAGCGGGTGAATATGATGGAATTGTGGTCCCGAGTCGAAAATTCCAATTTCTGACGTTTGGAATCCCGAATCCAGCTCTCTCAATCAATATGTTTTTAAAGGCTGGAAATATATCGTTATCCGAAGAAATTTTTCGGATTCCGAGAAAAAGGACGGAATCGATCTTAGAATGTTCAAGATGGGACGGAATTTGTTTTATAAATCTCGAGTTTGGTTTATTAAATTAAAGACGAGTTTATTATTTTATTATTATTATCATTATTATTTTTTTTAAACAAAAGCCGATCAAATCCGTTCTAATTTTATTTTTAATTTCTTTTTTCCAAAAATCAAGATTTTAAAATCCGGGCCTTTACAATTTCAAAGTTTAATGCAAGTTTATTCCTTTCAAGCAAAGATGTTTACTTCCTTGAAGAGCGAGTATTTCCCCAAACTCTTAGGATCGGGGTGAGCCCGATGTTAGCCATGCGTGCTTGAGGTAAGTGTTTGATGTTTATATCGTTGTGTCTTGATCATCTCCTACGATTTTGTGTTTAGTCCTTATCGCAAGAAAATGGATTCATGTTAACAAATTGGGTTATAAACATAAAATTGGTAGAGACAATTAGGTTTATTTGCAAGAGTATTCCTACTTGTTGGTGTACGAAGAAAGCTTGTCCCTCGGGTGAGATAGCGCAATTGTCCGTCTTGCTTATCTTATGCATGTTTGGTTAACATTGTGGTGAACCCTAGCCTTAGGAGTTGCTTTTAACATATATTTACATTCATCTCAAACCTTGTTTATTTCTGATCATACTTCTATATCCATTCTACTCTCTTCGGTCGTTCTTTGCCGACGTACTAATGCACTGCAGGAGGACTCGATATCGACAGATGTAGTCGATATCGACCCCATCACATCGGGTCGACAATTTTTTGAGTCGACGCCATCTGTCTGCTCCTGTTCTGAGCTCGAGATGGAGTGACTAACTCAATATTGAGTGACCCAACTCAACCAACAGACTTCTGAGTTGGTCGATTTTGTTACAAAATTACTCATTAAGAGCGGTTCTTTATAGGGAAAGACAACGCTTATTGTGGTGATGTTAATCAAAGCGCTATGAGTATGGGTAAGAGCAGAAAATAAAAAGCGATGTTAAAATGGGAAGGACAGCGGTTTTTAGTAAAAAGCGTTGTCAAACTTGTTTTTTTTTTTTTTTTTTTTCAAAAAATTTTTTCTAAATGACATCAGTTTTCTGAAAAAGCGCTGTTAAAATGGGAAGGACATCGGTTTTTAGTAAAAGCACTGTCAAACTTGTTTTTTAATTTTTTTTTAAATTTTCTAAACGACAGCGGTTTTCTGAAAAAAACGTTGTTAAAATTACAAGGATAGCAGTTATTTGTAAAAACCGCTATCATTCTTTTTTTTCGCGAAAAGATAGCGGTTTTCTTAAAAACCGTTGTCTATGCATAATTTTTTTTTTCCGGCCAGCTAATTAATATATTCATCCAGAAATCCCTGTTAATAATGTGAATAATAGACCATATCAAGATTCAAATGCACAAATGAACCCAACAATATCAATTTTCACACACAAAGAGTACCAAATACTTGAATTGTCATAACAATGTCAAAAATATTAAATTCATGCATCATAATGAAAATGAAATGTCTAATATGTTTAAGTACAAAAAGTATTTCGTAGATAATCAAAATAATTCCTAGATAATCAAAATGATTCCCATCTACCATACCCACGAGTCGTTTCCTGCTATCGGTAGTCGAAACACACCTAAATATTCACATTCATTCGAAGAAACGGTTCCCGAAATTCAAGCCATTCTTCCTATACATCATTGATTTGACCTTCTGTAAATGAGGATCCTGAACATGGAAAGTACTACAGAAGAGTTTGTTAACCAAAATCAGTCAGTTTATATTCATGCATATAATATTTAATATATAGAGAGAAGAACACTAAACATTTACACATACCGATTTGGGAATAAAGTCGGCACCTTGTTCTATGATGTCTCTCATGTATCGACATATGTAAAACTCACATTGCTCATCATTTGGTTGAAGAGGACACTAGTTAGAAAAAAATAAGAGTTGAGCATCGTGTTGGATATCCTTTCATCATTATATACATACAACGAAAATAAATGAATGAATGCAACTTATATTATACATACAATGCAATGTATAAATAAGGATATGAATGGTATTATTGAATAAAAGAGAGTTGTATTACAAAACGACATGTTGTTATTACCAAGTTACCCTTAACTAATTTTGTTTTAAAAAATTAAAAGAATTAAATAATAAATATGGAAACTATCTCACAAAAATCTTAAAGGATAAGATTACCATCAAATTTGAAACTATTTTACTTCCCTAGTTAATATAAGATGAGAATATAATTTATGAGGGCAAAATAAGTATTTTTCACCCAAAAAACAATTAAAAACTACAAGTGGAAAATAATTATTATATTTTTTTACTATATTTTCATTTTATTACAATAGCTAATAAAAATACAATCACTTGTGGTCATGCAAATTAAAATGAGGAATGTGAAAAAAAATAAGGTATTGATCTGAATATATCAAATAATGACATTTTGTTGTGAAATCATGCCAAGTGATCATGTAATCATAAACTAGGTAATCATTATTGGACTTGAAAGAAAATGTAAGCGATCCTCACATAACACTATTTTCAATCCATTCTAGTAGTTTTTATACTTCTATTTGGGCTTACAGATATCTCTAAACTTAAAAGGAGGCACAAGTCATCCTTTCAGTTTTAGAAAACAGAACAGTCAACTTGTACATTAAACTAGAAAAGAAAGAAATTATAGCAGAAATGAACTCTAAGAAGCATAAAAAGTTGACTTGAAAGCAAAAGCAGTGTACCTTCAATCACTGTCCTCAACAACGTGTCAACTGATTGGAAAAATTCATTAATCTTTGAGAAATTGATCTCAGATGAAGTTCCTCTAATGCACTTGTAAGTGATTAACATAAAAGCCCGCATATACTTCAGTCCTTTTTGAATTTGGAAACACAAACAATAAGCCATTAGAAAAGCTACATTAAAACCACAGATATGTGATTAAAGCAAGAATCAACAGGTTAACGGGTTTCCTTATAGGAAGGCAGGAGACAATACACCTGCTTTAGCCCCTCCCTTATAGGAACCTTCAGGTTAACGGGTTTCCTTAATTTGAAATGGATTACTTTTACAGAAAAGAAAATAATTCTAGAATCAATGATACAATTCATGGTGAAAAAGGAGTCATACAGTAGAAGGGGAAACCGATAGAAATCGAGCACAACTTGAAGGTTGGGCACTGCTTGAAGGTTAAGACCAAGTTCTGGCTGCTCTGCTTGTGCTTGTTTAGACCGAAACTGATGGAAATCGAGCACGACTGTTCGCAAACCAGTATAAGGCGGAATTTTGAAGAGTAGAAGCTGGGAAGAATGTCAAAATCAAACTCAAATAAAACACAAATTCCGCCCCACCTAGTGCTTACCACAAGTTTTGTTGAAGCTTTTGATCGATGACGATGGAGATTGTCGGAGGACTGTTGGTGAGCGGCTAGACAGGACCGGTAGGTGCTCGTCAGCTCGTCTGGTGCTGTTGGAGATCCACAGGACTAGTAGGTGCTTGTCGGCGGTTGTGAGGCCGGTCGGGAGTAGCCTCATTGACGACGCCGATGATCTCAACTGAAGGAAGGAGAAGAATCAAACGGGCTACTGGTGGTCAATTAGGGTTGCCTGAACGATGATGAAGTTGGGGCAAAGTAAATTTGGGGTTTCCTTCAAAAAAATTTCACATATTTTTTTCCCAAACAATATTCTTGCAAAATTTTTTGAAGATAGAAGTAGAACTAGATAGGCGATTCAAGTCTAATAAAAAAAATTAGGTGATTCGAGATTTCGCGGGTTTTTCTTTTGGACAGCGTTTTTATTAAAAAACGCTAAGAAAGGTTTTAATTTAATAGTGTTTTTTTATACAAGCGCTATGGTTTAAAAATATATTAAAAAAAATAAATTCATTCTCAGCTCTTTTCAAAAAACCGATGTGCTTCCCATTTATTAAAAGCGCTTTTTTAAAAAAACCGTTGTGCTTCCCATTTATTCATAGTCGTTTTTCTATACAACCGCTATAATTGAAAAATTATATTTTTTAAAAAGTAAACTAAATATATTCACAGTGCTTTTTTAAAAAAAGCGCTATGCTTCCCATACATTAATAGCGGTTTTGAATTAAGCGCTTTTAAATTTTCGCTATTAATGACATAATTTGTACTAGTTAATTTACAGGTCTTCTGCCACACCGAGATCGACAGTCACTCATCGACGTCGAATACCCAACTCGAGATCGAGTGCCTTCTGGTCAACACAGGATGTACATTCGAACTATCTAGGATCCCGCTAACTCGCTTCCTCAAGGATCGAACCTAATTCTCTACTACTGCCGCAGGGAGTTTTGAATTTATTTGAGTAGCCAGGGTTGAGTATATTATTTATATATTTCATTTCAATTCTCCCTACATCAAGGACAAAATACGGCTAAGAAAAATATAAGTCCTCCATCATCTAATTTTGATAAAAAAAAAATGAACTAATATCTCATAATCGGTCTCAAGAAATAGATAACCACACCAATGTCAAGAGGTAATAACATAAGGAGAGTAAATCACTGTATCACACATCAAAAATGGTGGGAAATATAGAAATATAAAGAAAATTCCCTATACGACCAAAGATATCTCACTAGGACATAGATTTGGATTTCAATCACCTCTACCTAAAATCATATGTGCTCAATTATAATTGCAAGTCAAATTGCCATATAAAAACAAAATTTCCAGGAGACTTAGGCTAAACCATCCAAACATATCATAGGGTTTATGTGATCAAGTTAGCTATTAAGTATCATCATAGGACATCTAGGTTAGGTGTATAAAAATCTGAAATCTAAAACAAAAACTGATGAGTTTCCCCTTGAGGATCCTTAAATCTCAGTACAAAGTAAGTCGGAACAAGCCTCGAACGAACCGGTGGAAGATGGATGATGGAGATAGATTTCGGTGGAATATTTTTGGTATTTTTGTGATAATGATAAAACTCAGATTTGGGGGAAAACAAACTGAATTTTATAAAGGATAGGTGAACAAAAACAAGTGGATATGACTCACCACAAGTTCTTGAACATAGATCAAGTACAAACGTATATTACACACCGAAAATACAAGATCGGACCTTTGATATAACTCACGAAGGAGATGAAGTTTTCAGGCTTCAAACTAAGGATATAAACCTGGTTTTTGATGACAAATGGCGTGCCCTCTAATGGCTACAAGGGCTACATAATGTAGAGAAAGTTTGTGGACAGCTTGTGCAAAAAGGTGGCTTGCATTAAATGCAATCTTGGAAGTTGTTCTCTTCACAAATGCACCAGCTGCATGGGGGATGTATTCCATGATGTCTTCTCTTCCCAATGTGCAATTAAATGCATGAGAAGTTTGAATTTGGATCTGATTTGCCTCCATAATAATCAGCTAGGACCGAGGCATTTCCGGGCTTCTTGGGCTGCGTGTTGTGATCTTCAATTTGTTGTAGACTTGTGAAACCTTGAACTTGAACTTGATTGTTCATGGGAATGGTTAAGAGTCCTTGAAGAAGGTCCGCTTGAAGTCGCCTTGCCCGAGCTCGAGTGATGGAACCGAGAGGCAACTCATTTGATGAGTCATTTGGAGCTTCGTCAAGTTTTGCTTCTTGATTGATCATAGGTGTGATCACATCATCCTCCCTTCCTTGAAAAGGATTCGACCTCGAATTAGACCCGTCGTCTTGTTCATCATCTCCTACAACAAAAGGAGACAAGTCAGAAACATTAAACACATCATGAACACCATACTCACCGGGAAGCTCAATTTTGTAGCCATTGTTGTTGATTCCTTCAAGCACTTGAAATGGGCCATCTCCTCTTGGCTTCAGCTTGGAATTTCTCAATGTAGGAAATCGATCCTTTCTAAGATGAATCCATACAAGATCACCCGGTTCAAAGATGACTTCCTTTCTTCCTTTGTTAGCTTGTTGCACGTATTGGCCAGTTCTCTTTTCAAGTTGCAAACGAGTGGACTCGTGCAAACTTTTGATGTGCTCAGCTTGGTTTGCACCTTCAACACTTTCTTTCTCTTTTATGGAATGGGAAACCAAGTTAAGAGGAGTTATGGGATTCTTGCCATACACAACTTCAAATGGTGTCTTCTTGGTGGCCGAGTGGACTGACCTATTGTAGGCAAATTCAACAAAAGCAAGACATTCTTCCCACCTACGAAGGTTAGTTTTCAACAAAGATCGAAGCAAAGCACCAAGAGTTCTATTCACAACTTCAGTTTGTCCATCTGTTTGAGGATGACAAGATGTAGAGAAAAGCAACTTAGTTCCTAGTTTAGACCAAAGTGTTTTCCAAAAATAACTAAGAAACTTAGCATCACGATCAGAGACAATGGTCTTAGGAATTCCATGCAATCTAACAACTTCTTTAAAGAACAAATCAGTCACATGAGAAGCATTGTCGGTTTTATTACATGCAATGAAATGAGCCATTTTGGAAAACCGATCAACCACAACGAAAATAGAATCTCTCCCCCTTTTGGAACGAGGAAGTCCCAACACAAAATCCATGGAAATGTCTTCCCAAGGAGTATGAGGAATAGGGAGGGGGTATACAATCCATGGGGATTCATTTTCCACTTAGCACTTAAACAAGTAGTACATGCAGCACAAAACTTCTCTACATCCCTATGCATGAGAGGCCAAAAGAAGTGCTCCTTCAAAGTATTCAAGGTTTTGGTAACACCAAAATGCCCCATTAAACCGCCTCCATGAGCCTCATGAACAAGCAACCTACGAATAGAACTACTAGGGATCCAAAGCTTTTCAAACTTAAAGAGATAACCATCATGCATGTAAAACTGATCACTACTACCCTTATCCATGCAAATGTGATATATTTCACCAAAAACAGCATCATTAGCATATAATTCACGCATGAAAGCAAAGCCCAACATTTTAGCATCTAGGGTAGAGATAAAAGAATACCTTTTTGAGAGTGCATCAGCCACTACATTGGCTTTTCCCTTCCTGTACTTGATCACATATGGGAAAGCTTTTATGAATTCCACCAAATAAGTAGAAACACTTAGAGGAGGCGGATAATTCAAATATTGGGAAACAAACATATTATCTTTAAAAAGCACAAGAAAACATGTTTTACTCCCCTTAATGGCATACTCCACTTCTTTTGCCTTAGCTAGGAGATTCTGTTGAGAACTATCCATGTTTCAACCAATGGCTAGCCTTTTCTTTTCCGTTCTTCTCTCCAAGTTAGCTACATGGTCAGCCATAATCTCATGAGAGGCCATAGGATGAAGTGTAATTTTCTTACCTTCCATTTGGAATGTGTGCTCATTAGTGACTCCATTGTGGATCACACCTCGATCATATTGCTATGGTCTCCCTAAAAGAAGGTGACACGCTTTCATGGGGAGAACATCACAAAGGGTCTCATCTTTATATCCTCTAATTGCAACTGCAATAATGGCTTGCTTGTCAATTCTTAGAGGTGCCTTGGAATTCAGCCAATTCAAGGTGTATGGCTGTGGATGTGGGCTGCATTTGAGGTTGAATCTATCTATAACCTATCGATCAATAAGATTGCAGCAAGATCCTTCATCAATTATCACACTACATACCTTGTCTTTGATGAGATTTCGAGTATGGAAGATGGTCTCTCTTTGAGTGGGCAAAGAAGGAGCATCATTGGAGACCAATGCTCTATTCGCCACAAAATATTCTCCAACAGCCGCATTAGCATGAATTTCCTTTTCCTCATCTTCTAAGGTTGGCTCTTCTTGGCTCTCCTCCTCGGATTCATACTCTTCTTGATCATTGAGTAGCACTTGCTTTCGAGTACGACATTCTCTAGAAAAATGACCTTTACCCCAGTACTTATCAAGCTTTTCATCTAGGACTCTCAATAGGTCAGCCCTAGTTCTCTCATACTCTTGTTGTCTCGCAGCCACATCTTCTTCCCTAGATTGTCTAAGAACGGCTTGCAAATCAGCTAGGGTGATAGCTCTTCCTTCATTCCCTGCATTAGACATGTTTTCCTACACACAAAATGCACAAACAAAAGGAAAAAAAAAAGAACCAAGAAAATAAAAAAAAAACATACAAACACGTGAATTTTCACTCGTGACTCTTTTCACTCGTGAATTTTTCTAGAGAATGTCGTAATGCAGGGAATGCAGGGAATGCAAAAAACATGCAAACATCAAAAGATCTCTCTCTCACCTCCCTCATACTCTTTTCACTCGTGAATTTTTCTTTTGGGGGTGAAACTCTCCCTCACTTTGAATGTGATCTCACTTCACTCAAAATTTAGATTGTAAGCACACAATTATGCAAACGACACTTCTTCAAGCAAGTGATGTGACGGTGCTTCTTCCTTGCTAGAACAAGGTCTATCTCCGCCGAGGTAATGTAACTTAGTGATGTTGTCCTGGAAACTTACACAAAAGTATCAAAAGCACAAGCCAAGGCAAGCCCAAACGCAAGTATTTACCAAATTCCAAAATCAAGTAAGTAATGCTCGAATGGAAAAGGGTAAACAAGATTTAGGTAAGGCAAAGAACAAGGCTTGGAGCAGCTAATGATATGATGAGAATGTCTTTTTTTTTAGCACAAACAACAACAACACAACTTTCACTCCAAATGCTCACAAAGTGCACATAGAACAACTTTTGGAGCTTTTCTAACTGGTCTTTTTCTTTCTTTCTTTTTTTTTATGTTTTTTTTCCAGAAACTTTAAGCACACAAACAATACTACAAATCTGAATTTACTTCAACTTCAAGTACATATCAAGCATATTCAATGCTCATCACCATATACGATGCAAAGTATTAGGAGAATAATGGTGCAACACATTTAAGGGTGAAGTTCAGATTTTTGGTAGGAAGGTTGAAGGTTCATACAAACACTCAAGAACACTAGGTAGAAGCATAGAAAACCGAAAGAACAATTGATAGATCTGAATTTCTCTTCTTCTTTTTTCTTCTTTTTTTTTACAGATCTTAACCACACATATTAAGGTATAAAGGACGAAAAAAATGATGGGAAAGGCTGGAGAACAATCAGGAACAAGGGTGGATAGAAATGGCTGAAAATCGAGCAAAACAAACCGAAAATGGAGAGGTAATTCGTACCCCTTTGGCTTGAGAAACTTACCTTGAAGATAGCTCTGATACCACTTGATGAGTTTCCCCTTGAGGATCCTTAAATCTCAGTACAAAGTAAGTCGGAACAAGCCTTGAACGAACCAGTGGAAGATGGATGATGGAGATAGATTTCGGTGGAATATTTTTGCTATTTTTGTGATAATGATAAAACTCAGATTTGGGGGAAAACAAACTGAATTTTATAAAGGATAGGTGAAATGAGCGCACATCAAACAAAAACTTGTGTAGACCTCTATATCTTGCAAATAAACTCAAACTACATAAACTCACTACTTTCCCAACCCGAAAGTATAAAATATGCACAAAAACGAAATAGATGTAAGCATGAAACATGGTGAAATGAGCGCACATCAAACACCCCATACTTAAACTTGCTTCTGCTCAAGCAATACTTTCAATGATCATTCATGGGAAGGACTAAACTCTCAACATCGTAGACCCATACTTATATAACCCTACAATAAATTACCATCCTCGCAAAGGTACTAATGCCTTCAAATCCATGCCTGTGAATGAAAAGCAAGATCTCGCACAAAAGGAGGGTTATGCAAAGACAATTTATAGCATAACATTAATAATCACGAGGACTTTTATACGCAATGGTGAAGAGTGGGTAAAAGGTATAGTGGTGGGCTATATTTGGCAATGTGGTGCTTAATCCGGGGAGAAATTTCCAAACTTTATTTCTTAAATGCACTTCTCCTTTATAATTTCCACATTCCTTTTCCTCATAATGATCTTTTCTTTTTTGAAAAAATTTGTCAAACAGGCACTTTTTTTGGCTGAATTGGTGAAATGTCCAATGTTTTGGACAAATTGCAAAACTGTCCACTTTATATACTCCTGTCAAGGCATTTTTCACTTTGGCTGAATTGCCTCGCCGGATCGCTCTCTCTCTCTTTCTGGATTTTTCTTTCCCGTTCTCTCACACGCGCACACCCCTCAAGGTCGAGCAGCGATGGCGGACAGGCTCGGCGGGGATGGCTTGATCGTAGAGCCCGCAACCGCCTTCTCCTTCATCTCCGGCGAGCGCAAATCGTCGGGCAGCAAGGTCGAGCGGCCGGAGCGAGCGAGGTCGAGGTCGAGCGAGCGAGCGAGGTCTTCCAGCAATAGGTCTCATTGTCAAAGCGATTTCTCTCATCGATCTGATTTCGTTTGCCAAGTTCTCATTGTCGAAGCAATTTCTCTCATTGTCTTCCAGTAACAGGTCTCAATTTTTTCCTTTTTCTTGTCAGATTCAATTGCCAAGGTTTTCGCATCTTTTTCGGATTTAGCTTGTTTCTGGATGTTGAATGCAATATTGTTTCTGGATGGTGGTCCTGATCTTATTTGATGTTGAATGCAATATCCTGCCATTCAAGGAGAGAAATGAGTTAACTCCCTCCTCGCATCCATGGATTCCATATCCTGTGTCCTTACCCTGCTCTATTTTTTCTGCTACATAATGAAAGATCTATTTTTTCGCTTCTACTGCAAATTCAGGTTTTTGATTCACAAATTGAACTCTGGAATCCATGAAATACTTCCTTATTGGCATTTTGGTTGTGTACTTCTGCTACATAATGAAAGATCTATTTTTTCGCTTCTGCTGCAAATTCAGGTTTTTGATTCACAAATTGAACTCTGGAATCCATGAAATACTTCCTTATTGGCATTTTGGTTGTGTAATTTTGCTTTTAGTTGCTTTAAAGTGAACAGATACTGTTGGCTCTTGAAAGGGGCATTTTGGTTGTGTATTTTTTGTAGCTTGGATGTACTACTACAGCTGTGTGGATAGATATGGGGATGTTGTTATGGTGACAAGTGTACACCTATACATTTCTAGTTGGCTTCTGTAAAAAAGATTGAGCTATCTCAGAGTTGAAGTTTAGTAAATGGTGTATGTAGTTTTAGTTGTTGAATATGTAGATTGACGGAGTGAGTTCTCTAACCCTTTCTAGAGAAGTGAAGCTTTTAATTTATGTGCTTGTTGGTTAGTCGTCTTTAGGGATCTGTCACAAGTGAAGTTTCTCCTTGATCAGTTTGGAAACTGAGAATATGTTGCTTAGCTCCTTGAGGGAAGTTCGAGTTCTTTAATCTGCCTATGAACTTCATTTTCTATGGAGATTTTTTTACCAATCCTGTTATGGTTGTGTCACTTAACTCTTCAATGTTGTATCATTGTATATGATTGTCTTGTAAGATCGACTTATCCCTTTTTCATTGGGTTCTTCAAAGCTGTTGCCTATATTATGTTTAGCATCTTCTTGGAGTTGATTGTTGTGTTCTTTTGCTATGTATTGCAGCTTCAGGTATGGAAGTTGATTGTTGTGCAACTCTTAAATAGAGTTGTGCAACTCTTAAATAGAGTTGTGCAACTCTTAAATAGAGTGTGCAACTCTAGAAATCTAAACTTACTGTATATAGGTGCTGTTTCTCGATTCGGCATGATTTTTTTAGAAATTTAAGGCAATCTGACCTGCTGAAATGAGGCAATTCCACTATGTAAGGATGGAGTGACCATGTAAGTTGGGCATGGGGTTGGCAATGTGCTCCATGACAGATTCTTTGGTGTGTGATACTGAGCTTGTAGGTTGGATAATAATGCATCAATTTTTCAGTTCCTTTTTTCTCCTCTATTTGTTTGTCACTTACAAGTTACATGCTCATGACAGGATTATGATCCTTATGAAGAAAATCCAGGAATTGCTCCTTTTAGTGAACCTGAAAGTCAGATAATGCGAAGACTAGCTGTGACATTTGAGCCACATATATGGATAAATGTGCATTTTGGAATGGAGGTAATTTGACTTTCTTTTTGTTAATTAAAATTTGTGTTATCCGATAACGACTTTATTTCCAGTTTTGGGCTTTTTTGTTGAGGAAAGGCAATTTCATTCTTAGATTTTGCCTTTCTACTTTTTCTATTTCACTATCTTACAAGTATTACCCTAATAAAATTGGAAATTTGGATCAAGATTGTTTTCTCCAATAATTTTGACCCTTGATTGTTGCATTATTATATAATGTTCTTGAGCTATAAAGATTCCTTGTGTTTCCCTTTTTTGTCTTTATGATAAGCCTTTTTACTCCATTGACAGCTGACAGCAGCCGTGATTTTATGCAGGCTCTTTTTATGCCATATGACCACAGAAATGTTACTCCAGAAGGTTTGCTTTCAAGTAGAGTTAAGTTGATTCTGAAGAAACTGAATAATCTTCACTTCCAAAACCGTTGCATGGTTGGTTCAGGAGGAGGTTCTGTTGGGTTAGTTTTTTAAGTCTTTTGCTCTGTCTTTGTTGTTTTACAAGTTTAAAATCACCCCTTTTTCACCATCTGAATCCTATGTAGTTTGCTATTAAGAGATTTGTTTTGGAATGATTAACTAGCACTATTTTCTGCATTTTCCAACATTATAAGAAAACTGAAATTGGAAAGTGAAAATTTGGGGATGTAAATATTTTAATGGAGCAACTGCCTGGATGTAACCAAGCGGCATCTTTGCTGGCAAATTTTTTGTTGATATGCATTTTACCAATCGTCCTTGTTCAATTTTAGTTTTGTGTGTTTTCACATCATCAAAGTTGCGTATATTCCTCTTTCAGTCTTTTGGCTAGTTTCTCATGTTTAAGACGTGCTCCTTCTCAGATACTTGGCACATGGAACTGCAACTGACTATATGTATGATGTTGCAAAGGTGCCCATGGCCTTCACCTTCGAGGTTAGGGAAATATTTTCACATTAAATGATTCATTTTAACCTATATTTTCCTTTTTCTACTACTTTGATTATTCTCTCAAATTTCGATTTTCAGATATATATGGAGATCTTTCAGCTTCTGCAAAGGATTGCTTCAGAATGTTCAACCCTGTAGATCACCCCACCTTCAATGTACTGTATACGCCCCTGCATTATTCATCTTCTAGGACAGCATTATTTTTCTGTTGCCAAAAAGTGACTCATTATAGTCTTACCTGCGATTCATGCATTACATTTTCAGAAAGTACTCAATGACTAGTCGGCAGCGTTTTTCACAATTTTCAAGCTGAGTCCATGGGAGCTGGGTGAAATGATTGAGAACAACAAATCTGGGGCGAATAAGCTGGTATCCATCGACGAATACCTGGAAGGTTACTTAATGGGGAGGAGGAATAGATATGGGAAGAAGCTGGAGGTCCTGGAGGTTGGAATGATGGAGATACGAACCTACTTCAGACTATTTATGCTATCGTGTGTGCTGTTAATGTTCATGTTTTGTAGCAGAATTTCAAAGAGCAAGTTCTACCGTCCATTGTCGGTTTCCATACCTCCCTGAGCTCAATGAGCTTGATAGGGTGAAGGAGGGATAGGGTTCCACAGCTATTGAGTGTGTACCACATCAAAATTTTACTTCTATGAAGCGAAATCCACGAAGTGGAAGTTTGGGTGTAATTAATTTCTTTACAATGTGTCCGGCAACTTAAAACTCATGTTGTCATGGGTGATGAACCTGATAAAGAGGTTCTGAAGATGGTTGCTAGAACTACATTAAGAACAAAGGTATACTATTCTCACAAGTCTCACCTCTAGTTGCCCTGCAAGTGTTTGTTATTTATGTCATTCAATGACCAAAGTCTAGCAAAATTGTATAAGAAGGTAAGGATCATCAGCAGAACTGCAATATATGTCAAAATAATGAATGAATGAGTTCTCTAAATCTGATGTTTTTTGTTGCTTGTCTTTAGATTTTGGAGGCGGGCGAGTGTCGTGTTGCACAAATTTCAACTTTTCTAGAATAAAAAGTGCTGACACAAATAGAATAAAAAGTGCACAAATTAAAATAAAAAGCGCAAGAATAATATTATAAAGTGTACAAATTAGATTCGAATTGTTTATTGGATAGGAGTATGAACAACATAGTAACTCCTGATTACTCATTATAAATTGTACATTCAAACCAAAATAACTTTCGAATTGTTTAAGTTCTAACTCACCGGGAAATATAATTGACAAAATACTTGATTTAAGGGGGGGAAAATCTAATTTTAGATTTCTAAAAAAATCAAATTTATGAAACGAATATATGTACAACACAATATTTGCACAACATAAACTTATATTTGCACAAAATAATATTATATTTGCTCAAGGTAAACTTATATTTGCACACCAAAATAAAATTTCAAAAAGGTGCTGACATGGGGGGAAAAGCGCAATTTTAGTTCGAATTTGCAATTTTAGAACTTAAAATGTGCAATTTTAGTTTGAAAAAAGTGCAATTTTAGCTTGAAATTGTGCTCAACATGAGCTTTTTTTTTCTCAATATTATTTTATACTTGCTCAATAGATTGTTGCACAACATGGTCTTATTTTTGCTCATCAATAGACTATAATTGCACAACATGGGGGATTGGTGGAAATTTGCTCAACATGATCTTATTTTTGCTCAACAATATATTATATTTGCACAACAATTGAGACTTGTAAAATTGTGCTCAACATGATCTTATTTTTTCTCAATATAATTTTATACTTGCTCAATAGATTATTGCACAACATGGTCTTATTTTTGCTCATCAATAGACTATGTTTGCACAACATGGGGGATTGGTGGAAATTTGCTCAACATGATCTTATTTTTGCTCAACAATAGATTATTTTTGCACAACTATTGAGACTTGTGAAAATGTGCTCAACATGATCTTATTTTTTCTCAATATTAATTATTTTATAGTTGCTCAATAGATTATTGCACAACATGGTCTTATTTTTGCTCATCAATATACTATTATTGCACAACATGGGGGATTGGTGGAAATTTGCTCAACATGATCTTATTTTTGCTCAACAATAGATTATATTTGCACAACAATTGAGACTTGTGAAATTGTGCTCAACATGATCTTATTTTTTCTTAATATTATTTTATAGTTTCTCAATAGATTATTACACAACATGGTCTTCTTTTTGCTCATCAATAGACTATAATTGCACAACATGGGGGATTGGTGAAAATTTGCTCAACATGATCTTATTTTTGCTCAACAATAGATTATATTTGCACAACAATTGAGACTTGTGAAATTGTGCTCAACATGATCTTATTTTTTCTCAATATCATTTTATAGTTGCTCAATAGATTATTGCACAACATGGTCTTATTTTTGCTCATCAATAGACTATTATTGCACAACATGGGGGATTGGTGGAAATTTGCTCAACATGATTTTATTTTTGCTCAACAATAGATTATTTTTGCACAACAATTGAGACTTGTGAAATTGTGCTCAACATGATCTTATTTTTTCTCAATATTATTTTATAATATTATATTTGCTCAATATAATATTATAATATTATATTTGCTCATTATAATATTATACTTAAATAAAGGGAAATTTTATAAACTTATATTTGCACAACACTATATTATATTTGTACAACATAAATTTAAGTTTATACACCAATATAAAATTTCAAAAAGTGATGACACGGGGAAAAAAGTGCAATTTTAGTTTGAATGTGCAATTTAAAACTTAAATGTGCAATTTTAGTTTGAAAAAGTGTAATTTTATAACTTAAATACAAAATTGAAAAGTGCAATTTTATAAACTAATATTTGCACAATATAAACTTATATTTGCACAACACATTATTATATTTGCACAACATAAACTTATATTTGCACAACAATATAAAAATTCAGAAAGTGCTGACACGGGGAAAAAAATGCAATTTTAGGTTGAATGTGCAATTTTTCATGCTCGGCTCAAGCTCGACTCGTGAACTGAACATAAAGCTCGAGCTTGATCTCGTTTATTTTCATGTTGAGCCGTCGTAGGCTCTTTTTTTCTTAATGTGTTCATTTTGCTTATTTTGAGCTCGATTTGTTTTTGTTCGAATTTAACTCGTTTGCTCATTTATTATACAAGTTTGAAGCAAATAAAAACATACAATATGAATTTAACCCGTTTGCTCATTTATTATACAAGACAGCTTGTATTTATAATGAAATTGCATAGAAATTCTATGACAGCAAAAAAAAATCAATGTACTTTTAAATTTGCTTCATTCAGTTTGACCAAAAAAAATTTGCTTCATTTAGTAAGTGCAAAATATGGGTAGTTGGTCTTACATTTGACCATGTTCTTTTTTTTTTTTCCCAGAAAGGAGGCTAATGCCTCTTAGAGTCTTAATTATTATTGGATGTAGTAGGAGCTAAAACTCCTATATCATTGTTTAAGAAGCTACATAAAAAGTTTGGTTAGCTTGCATATTCAGTAACAATGGGTGGTATTGGTGGAGAACGTATTAGCCAATGCATCCGCAGCTCGATTAGCTTGACGTCGGACATGGCTGATGCTAAGCACACAACCCTCTTCATCAACTCTCCTCCTGCACTCATTGACAAGAGCATGGTCTAGTCTTGCCTCCGTCTCTCTGTTTGTAAGCAGGCTACAGGCGTTGGTGGAGTCCGATTCAAGGATGTTCTTGGTGAATTCAACAGCTGTAAGGATGCAACAGAAAAGGAAGCAAGTCGACAAAAATGGAAACAAGGAACTGACCAGATTAAAGTGTCGCCAGTATCTCCACAACGCAGCAACTTCTAGCATGTGCTGACACCGTTCACTCCTCATCCATCAAGTGCACCAAGCCAACACCAAATCAACACCAAAATCAGTTTTTGACTTGGTCGAATTGGACATGAGGAGCTTCTTTAGAGCCTTGAAGTCTTTGGCTATGCAGGCCTAAAAGTGAAGGAATGTTTGAGCAGTGAGTTACAAGCAGTTACAGACTTCCATCATCATTCATCATGAAAATAATTTTCAACCAAATGCAAATTGCAACAGTAAGGAGAAAGGATAACATTAAAGTATAGCTATATACTATGGTTACCGGGTTCCTTTCTAGAGCAAGCAAGGCATTTCTAAAACACTAAATTCAATAGCGCCAAAATCAATGAAACACAAGTTTGGTCATTAAACTTTATTTGCCTTTTTGGCCAAATAGCCTCAAGTGCTGAAATTATATTGTGAATTTCAGCTTCAGATACGTCTAGGACTTGAGATAAATCTGTTTTATACTTTCTTGTACTATTTACCTTCCAAAAATCACCATGCTTGCATCATGAAATCCTTACCAACTGCAATTTCTTCTAATGTACATCCTACATACCACAAGTTCAAGCCACAAAATGCTGAACTGAAACCTTTGATCGACGGTGATCCTGCAAGAAAAGAATCAAAGTCAGCAGAAGCAAAGATCAATTTCAGGGCAAGTTCAAGCCACAAACTGCTGAACTGAAACCTGTGGTTTGTCTCTTTGGCATTTTGTCGAACAGGTGGAGGGCACAAAGTCTGCATTTTCAGGGCAATTTCAGAAAGATGAAAGAAGTGCAGTGAATCAAACATCCCAATTTCAAACCAAAATCTGTCACATGTATGCTCAATTTCAAAGCCTTCACAGTGCAATTTGACAAAGAAACATAAACACAAACACCTTGAGTGCAACAAAACAAAGCGAAAATAAAATCTGCCTAAAAGAGTACCTCTGTAATCAGGAAAGAAAACGTTAACTGATAAATCTCCACATCATAGCTAGGTAGAAAAGAAAAGCAAGAAATCAAACAAATTAAGCAGGAGAAGCAATCGCAGCCATCACTATGTGAACCTCTGGAGGGGCCAAGGCAAGGGACTCCACAAAGTGCAAATTCGCATCACTACATTGAGCAAAAAAATATGTATATCCAGATGAGCATACATTTTTATTACTAAGTTTAAACTGAACAAGCAGCTTTCAGCTAGGGGTCCTTACCCAGCAAGCTTCCTTGCAAGGTAGAGGAAATGCTTCTCAAAGAGCAACCTTTGTCAGCGCAAGAGGAAACAAAATTAAGAATCATGTGAACATAAGGCTTAGCAAAACAAATTGGAATCACTTAGCAGCAATCATGCAACTTATGGTGCAGACAATTACATCCTGATGTACAATGATTCAAGCATTAGCAAAACTGGAAAAGAGTTTAGTTGTGAAGCTGCACAGAGACATAACAGTGCTCCAAACATTCCATGAACTGGTAAGAGGTGAACTTTCATAAAAACCCGGGACACTGGTGCATAAAAAATCGAATGGACTTTCATAAATTGAATGATTGCTGCTAAGTGGATAACTCATTTTCAGTTTCATTTAACATTTCATCCAAGCTACTAACCTTTCATTGGAGGTTATCCATTTCATCTTTAAGGCAACTGTTCTCTTGACCTTTGCTTGTGAGCTGTTCTTCCAACCTCTTTACTGCTGAGAGTTCGTTTTCTAACACCTTTCTAACACTCGGGACAATGTCTGCTGAGGACGAATGAATCACAAGCCTGGATAACAATTTCATCAACAAGCGAAAAGAAGCACAAAGAATCGATCAGTTGATGTCGAACGGGTCGAATGAATCAAAGAAGAAAGAAGAAGAGAAGGTTAGGTTTAAGAAAATTAAGATCAACCAAATCGATTGACTGAACCTTTCCCCAATCCAAATCCAGTGAAAAAACCTAACTCAATCACGAATTGATCAATCAATTAGCTAAGTTGATACTCGATTTGGTGTGGATCGATTGAATCAAATCGAATCAGATGCGCGCAGAGATGGTGAGAGGCAAGATAGAAATCAAGGAATTGCAAGAGAGAACACATACTTTTCCACATGAGATTCATAGCAAGATCTCGAAATCTTCACCGTCGCCGTCACAGGGACTCGACGCAGGCGAATCTCCCACTTGGAAAGGGGAGGCTTGTGGGCGGCGCTGCCGCCGAGGAACTGACAGAGGTCGGGAATTTGCTGAAGAGGGGGCGCTGATGGAGGGGGCACGTCGAGAGGCGGTGGCGGATCTGGCCACGAACAGGCGGCGCCGGGAGGAAGAGCTGAGGAAGAAGCCAGAGATCGGTGAACGATCGAGGGATCTGAGGAGGACAAGTGAGCGAGAGACAGAAGAACTCCGGCAGAAGACTTGATTTGCCCACCTCCGGCGTCAGAAATAGAAGAGATCGAGAGAGCGAGACAGGAGAGAGGTCCGGGGAGAGAGGAGAGAGAATTAGGACGGGAGAGAGAGCGTAAGAAGGTGTATATATTGGACATTTTACCAATTTGTCCGAAAACGTGGACAATTTACCAATTAGGACATTTTTTTTGGACATTTCACAAAATCCCCCTCCTTTTTTTCACTTACTAGGTTAACCGCGTGCAAATGCGAGCGGTGTTGTCATCTTTTATAATCCGGATGCACTTTCTACTAATCTCAAACAACTTTATAAGTTTAAAGAGAAAATATGTAAAATATTATATCGCTTAAAGTATTTAATAAAAAAATACAACTAATTTCATTAGAAAAAAAATATATACATTGTAGTATATAAGATTGAAACATGACAAAGAAGCATTCCAACATTTGAAGTTTAATACTATCTTCCAGTGATCCAGTCAAAATCAAAGATGAAAGCAATTGTAAATAACATAATATGAGATTTAATTACATGTTTAGCCAGCTAAAATGCAGTTCGAAGCTCCAATTTGGAGCAACATTAAAGCGAGAACAAATAGAAGATCCACGCCGCTAAAAAAATAGAAGGTCCATTATGCAATGATGTAAATAGAATTAATGAGGATGAAAGAGTACTTAATTAAACATGAAACAATCTTTTGTTTGCAGTAAAGTACCATGATGAATTGCAGTTATCAGAAGAAAAATAGGTCCCTAATTCAACTTCATATCCATGGCTTTAATTAGACATGTTAATCAATCCTATTCAATCTTCATCATCTTGATAAATCAACCGGCTACAAATTAAACATGTTCCCAGCACCAAGGAAATTTTACTTTGTGCTACAATCCTGAAAAAATGACACCATCCATTAACAAATGGAAACCAAATTTAATTTGCATTCCCATCAAGATCCAAGATAATTCGAGTAAATATGCATTTAAATCAAAAACCCAGAGCACCTTATTGAGAGAGATCGACTGAAAGGGAAAGTATAAGTAAACCTAGATAAAAACCCAAGCCACATGCCAGTGTACAGGAAAGAGGAAAGAAATGGAGGCTCTCTGGTCATGCGTAGAAATACCAAAGAAACCCCTAAATTGCTCGAGGCAACCAAAAAAGGGGAAGTGCATAACTTTTGATGTGCTTTACCTTAACCATAGTTCAATCTTTGAGATAGCTACTTGAAAAATAGTCTTTTCAATTTAAATTTTCCTTTTAAGAAATTATTTTTTGCTTTAAGGATATCTTGAAAAAGCCATCTGTCCTTTTACCTGTAAGAAGTCTCAGGCATAAGTCCAATTACATTGTTTTGTATTGGTATGGCTTACGGTTTATACTTCTTTCATTCTTTAACGTTTCAAGTTCAAATTCTTTGCATTCTGATGGGAAGTTATTCAAATAGTGGCGAAGAGAAGAAAGAAAACATACCAAGCCATGCATGCCCTGCTGAGGAGCCATAAAAACTATCATGATCAGGTGTCATTGAGTTTAATCCCTACAAAATTATAATTTCAGCATTAATCAAAATCTGGATCCAGGCAGCTATATCAGAACTGGAACATTCTTGCAATCTGACATACCAGTCCTAGAATACTTGGCTGATTACCATAGTTACAGCTGGCAATTCGGTCGTTCGGGTCGGGTTCGGGTCAGGCTTGCTCGAGTCGGGTCACAGACGGGTCGGGTCAGTTCGGGTAAAATTTATGGTCGGGTACTGGTCGGGTCCGGTTCGGGTTGGGTTCGGTCATAATGAATTTTAGATTGGTCGGGTTTCGTGTTAAATCGGGTCACGCCCATTCGGGTTCGGGTCAAAGCGGGTCGGGCTCGTTCGGGTTTTGGGTCAAGAGGCGGGTCGGTCTCATTTGAGTTTCGAATCAAAGTGAGTATAACCGTATAGGTGGTTTGAGTTTTCGGTCGAATCATATTTGACCCGTTTGGATAATTAGGTTGATTTTGACTCGGTTGAATACACTACAAAAAAAAAAAAAATTTGCCACACTACCTAGCTTCGGCAAGAGCTTGCCGTGGCAATTGGTACCTTTTGCCACGGCATTAGCTACGGCAAGCCTTCAATCTAGAAAAAACCAGGACATTAGCCACCGATGGTAACTTCGGCAAAAATTGACGTGGCTATTGCGTCGATTTGCCACCCCTATTAGTAACGGCTAATTCACCGTCGCTGAAATTCGCCACGACGATGTGGTTCCCGTATTAAAAATAGAATGAAATCAATTAATTTGCTACCCTAAAAAACTTCCCGTGGCAAATGCATAGAATTTTTTTGTAAAAAAATATAGAAAAAAACCCTAAAAACCATCCGCCTCCCTCTTTGATTCACATACCCTTTTCTCTCTCGTAGATCCATCCTCTTCCATATCCTCTCAACTCTCAACTCTCTTCCTCCTGGAAACCCTAACTAGATCTGCCGCCGCCTCATCCTTTCCTCCCCCGCCGTTGAGCCCAAGCCCACCGCCCCCGCCTCCAGATCTGGCCCCTGGCCCCGCAGCAGCTCCGACCCGCCAACATCTCCTCCCTCTCCTCCACCCACAACCACAAGCACGTCTCATCCTCCCTCGTCGCAGTCTCCGTCTCCGTCTCCGTCTCCGTCTCCGTCTCCGTCTCCGTTACCCTCTCCTTCCATGTCCTTCTCTTTGTCGCCCCCTCCCTCTCTCTTGTCTTTCACGGTCGCTACCGCCGCCTCCCCCTTTCCTCTGCCGTTGTTGTGCCCCAGCCTGCCGCCCCCGTCGATGTGTCGAGGTCCTTTGAGGTGTCCGGTTCGTTGGCCTTCTTCAGCGCTCATTTGAGGTGTCCCGTCGTTCTCTTTCTCCTCTCCGACCCCCACCAGGGTCCTCTTGCTGCCTGTGTAACCAGATCTGCGACCTCCAATCCACCACTGGTAAGCTTCCTCCTCTCTTTCCTTTTCTCTGAATCTCGGATCTGCGAAAAGACTAAACCTTTTTGTGCTTCTCCCTACCGAATACCGATGACAAATTAGAGTATAAGAATATAAGAACAAGTTGTGCTTTAATGCTGGAAAAGTGGAAAACACCAAGTTTAGTTCACAATCGCCTTCTGTAAATTTCTCCCTGAAACCAGATTGACTATATTTGATTGTGATTTTTCGGATTGCAGAAGTAGTTCCATGAATTATTTTCTGAAAGCTGCCTCTTTTTGTCCCTCTTTGAGTCTTATTTGGGTAGAGGAGGAAGCCTGAGACCCTGAACCTGTCTGTCTTTTTCTCCTCCCCAGGTAATATTATGTGCTTTCAAATGGTACCTAAGTCTCTTTTCTCTAAACTCAACTAATCTATATGCTCTTTGGAATGTAAGATTTGTTAAGGGTCTGTCTGTCGAGTAGTTAAGCTATTTCAATGTTTCAAATCTATTGCTTAGAGAAGTTATATACCACTTGTTTAAGTACATGATTTATTGTGGTAGATAACAAAAGTCATGTAAAAGAAACACAATAAAGAAGCAGCAGTACCATTTTGAGCATTAAAAATAAACTAAAAGAGCATATAGATCAGCGGTGAACCTATACTAATTTAGTACCTATTTTCCTCTTCGCCATGAATTCGAAAATAATATGAAAATAAACTAAGTTTGCAATTTTAATTATTCAAAGCAATGCCAGCATATCACTCCTTAAGATTGAGTTTTAAATTCTCCGTGTTTTTGTTTAAATTTGTCTTTTCTAAATAATACTTAGATCCTTTTATCATTAAAGGTGGCATCTTCACTTCCTATATCGGGTGCTCAATCTTTGTTCATCATTTGTATTTTCGTAGGTCAAGAAATCTAATTGAAGGGACTTCTGGAATTGCCAGTGGGGATGAGACTGTACGTTAGAAGTTGCAAACTTCCACACATACTTTTGTGTGGCACATTTATTTTGTGTTGGTTTAAGTTATACAAGTGAGTAACTGGAACAGGTACCATACCATTCCATCTCTTGGTGCAAAGAATGGCTTGGATCAAACGTTAACATTACAAGGACTCCGCAGGTACAATGAAATAAGTTGAATGCATTTGCCTTTGGAATAGTTAGTTGCAATAGATAGAATCCTAGTGTAAACATGATACTTTCTATTGGCTTTATGTGGCAGTCAGAGCGGTTTATATATATGGGAAATCAGTTTTATTAGCCTTGAATAAATTTATTTTACAAATATCAAAGGGCATAAAGAATTGTGAATAATTATTTCTCCCTCCCCTAAAAAAGATTTATTTTAGCCTCTTATTCTTGTCCAGGAAAAGATGAAATTTTGGGTTTTCTAGGCAATAACCATCAGTGAGTTATTAGGTTTGTTAGTGAAAATTGCATGTATTGAGACTTTTAACCTTTTTCATGCATTATTTTGCAGTGTAATTAGCATCTTTTAGCCTTTTTCTTCTTCTTTTTATCTCCTTAAAATCACTATATTTTCTAATAAATATATCTGCTGCATTGCTAAACACATAACATCAAGGAATCCACATGGATTTAATCGATACACAGGTGGATCTTCGTCAGGACCAGCAGCACTTGTGGGATCTGGACTCTACTCTGCTCTTGGATTATCTTGAGAGGAAATACAAAGACAAACCAGTATGGTCCTCATCTTTGATCAACTTAGTCTTCATCATGCTCTCTTTTTTTCCTGCCATTTTTTTCTCTCCAGGAATGTTTACATGTTATATTTTTTTGGTCTGTTTTATGCATCGAAAAGTATCTTTATACATCATCAAACTTGTACCATCTTTTCTGCCTTGTGTCCTATTTAGCTAGCTATTGAATTGAGTTGACCGGATGTGTTATTGGTGACTGATTTTTTTTACTCTTCCTGTCAACATTGCTTTCACTTTCTCTACTATTTACCATCAGTGAGGATTGATTTTCATTCTTTGATGATCTTCTTTGCTATTTCTCTTAGATGTGGACAATGTCTATTTCTATAGATTTTGATTGCGTGTTTTCTAGATTTAAGCTCTGATTTTGATCAGTTGTCCTAGTATATGATGTTCTGGATTTAAGCTCTAATTTCCTGGATTAACCATACAAGTCAGCTGCTACTAAATTAATACTAATGTTCAAACTCCTGACATTTTAACATATTATTATTGCTTAGTGGTGAGTTTTATTTTTTGACATTTACTTTCTTTTTATCTTTAATGAATTAAGTGGATTGTATTCGGAATAAAAAGAAACACAATCCATCTCCACGATAGCATATTAACTTTGGTTTAATGAGCATGGTCGTCACACAAAAAATGAATCCTTTTTTTAGGGTGGAACCTGAGCATGGATAAATAACTTAAGCATCTGAGCATACCTGCACTAAACTCAAATGTCCAACCTACATGTTGAACTTTGGTTGAGTTTTCCAATGTGTTGTGCCATTTTAGTTTTTGATTTTATTCGCCTGACTCTTATGAATAACTTATTAATAATATTTTTGTTTACCTTGTGCTTAAGGATGATTATTTTGTTGGCATCAGAAAATTGGGGAAGCTAAGGTGGAAAAGGAGAAGGATGTTGATTATCTTTCTTCAATAGAGGTAATTTGTTAATGGTTTTTGTTCTTCCCACCCTTTTTATTGTAGTCATCGACGTATTTTATAATTTATTGATTGGGCATATTTTAGTCATAGACCATGCTCATGTGATCACTATGTAGGTGAGAACAACAATCAAGACTTATTTCTTCTGCATATGAGATACTGGTTTGATACTATGTTACTCTGTTACCATTATAGAATATTTATTTTAATTTTAAAAAATAGTTTCAGTTAAAATGTTATTCTTGGATAAGATACAGTATGTGATCTATAGGCTGTGATATAGGTTCATAACTATTATTTTATTTTGAATTGCTGGTCATCTTGGAAAAAAAAAGATCCAATATTTTGGATCTGGCACCTAGCTATTCCTTCAGAATGATTTTGTCAAGTATATACATTCTCTCTTTTCTGATTTATTGAGTGTCTTGAGTTTGTCTTGATCAACAGTATGTAAATCTTGCATTTATGTTTTACTTGTTACCAGGAAAACCAAGTTCAGGAAATCCTGCTCAAAATGTAGGTTTGGACATTTTATTGGTATATAAATTATGTAGTATTTGACCTTTTATTTTATATGTACATTTTGTATTTATTGTATATAAATTATGTAGTTTTGACATTTTATTATATATGTAAATTTTGTATAATTAATGAAATTTTATTATATATATATTATATATATATATTGTGTATTGTTTTTTTTTTAAAAAAAATATTGTACTTTTTAGCCCGGGTCTGAAGAATTCGGGCTAAAAAGTAGGGTTTTTTTTTTATTTTCCACCCACACTTTAGTTACGGCTACTTGCCGTGGCAAGTGTGGGATTTTTTTCGTAGGGGTCGCTTCGCCGTCGCTTAGTCGTGGCTAATTTTTTTTGCCACGGCTATTTGCCGAAGCTACTGAATTTTGCCACCGCCCTATTCGCTACGCCCCCATTTGCCGTCGCAGAGCCGAAGCTACATGCCTTTTGCCACCACAAAAAGCCCTTTTGCCATGGCTTTTTGCCGAAGCTAATTTAATTTTTTTTGTAGTGATACTTAAATATGTAATTTACTTAAAATAAATGATTTTGACTCGGTTGAATACTTAAATATGTAATTTATTTAAAATAAATGATTTTGACTCGGTTGAATACTTGAATATGTAGACTCAGTTGAATACACTCATTGTCATTGACTCATAGGTTGTCGACCGATTTTCAAAAAAGTCATAATCGGAAATTCGGTATTCGACAACATCGTCTTTTTTTTAAACATTTAAACCAATTGATCGTTGCTATAATTAAATCAAATTAATTGTACATTTAGGATTTAACCTTATTTTAACTAGCAAGTTGCAAATGGGCTTATTTGTAGTTTGACTATATTATTGACCTATATCATTTTCAATGCCCATTTAATTTTTAGCTTTTAACCCATTAGTTTTTTTTCATTATTATTATTAGTTTTTAACAAATCTAGATATAAATATTTAATTCTATCAAAATATAATAATATAGATAAAAATAAAATAACATCTACAAAATTATTGATTTGGATATAAATAATTCTTTCCGCAAAAAAAATAATCATGTATCATAATTCATACAAACTATGGAATATGGATTCAAAGTCGGGTCGGGTTTAAAGTCGGGTCGGGTTTGGGTCGGGTTGGGTTTATCTGTGTTCGGGTCTGTTTCGAGTCGGGTCAGGTTCGGGTCAGGTTCGGTCTCGGGTTCGATTGACTCCAGATTTTTAGGTTTCGGTCGGGTTTGGGAGAGTCGGATCGGGTTTTCGGGTCGGGTCAGATTTTGCCAGCTCAAACCATAGTAGTTGTCAGATGTAGGAGCCAATAAGTTCAACTAAACATGAAAAAATGAGCGGAAATAATCAGCTGAAGAATCAATTAATCATGAGATGTAAATAATCCACAACTCAAGCACTTACCACTCTTGGCACACTTTGTTGTGTGCTGTAGAATCCATCAAGGCTTGCTACTCCTCTTGAGCTTAGCTTGTCCTGTAAATGTACGACTGTGAGAACTATTTCATTTATAAACGGGAAAAAGGAATAAGTACTTTTTAACTATCTAAACATTTATCTATATTATGAATATGTCAAAAGGATTTGACCATTTTCAAAACGGTGTATTTTTTTAGTCAGAAAAGATGCTATCAACTAAAGGTAGGGGCATAGTGTCTGTTGCAGATTTTCCTAGGCTCCGACAGTCATAACTTCTGCCTCCGTGTTCACCTGTAACACCATGAAACCTTGGGCCAATAAGGATGACAGAAGAAGCATAACCTTGTGATAGCAAAGTGTTATTCACATAATAAAACTAACCTTTCTTTTCTAAGTTATAGTCTTTTTCTTGGCTATCTTATTCGAACTCTTGCTTAGGCTATCATATTTAATGCTTAAAAGTCCATGAGACATTGAAATCAGCTTCTGGAAGTTCCTTGCAAGAGTTATTTAAGCTTAAAGAGTTTGCCAAAAGCTTCTTCCATTCACAAAAAGCAAGTGTATAAGGCCTTGTTAATGTTCATAAAAGGGAAAGTGGAAGAAAAAGTTAGGGGGAGTAACAAGAACTAACAAATAGTTGTCAATTCTCACTAATAAATCAGCATACATGTAAGCTTGGATCACTACCATCAGCACCTGCGGTGTTTTTCATCAAAAACAAGATGAAGAATAAGATGATTTTCACGAAAATTAAAATGTATTTTATTTGATTTAATGTATACATGTATAAAGTCACTATCAAATGCATCACACGAATACACGATGCAACCTTCTAAGAATCTAAAACATTTTTTAGCCTTTTGTTCCCAAAGTAGCTTCCTCAATCTTTCTCTATAAAACCTGGGAGAGGGCAACCACTTAATAGAGTAAGCATATGTATATTGTTAGAATTATTTGATATAATTCGGACATAATTAAATATACGCCCAAAAGATAAATAACCTAATTTCCGTAATTAGGGAGTCAATTCTTATACGTTAAGAATTAAGTCTTATTAGGATAAATAATATATATTCGTTATATATTTATTTATCTAATAAATAAAAGAGATATATAGGAGAGACTCCTGTCTCATAATCTCTAACTGAAACCCTAGAGAGTCTGTTCGTCAGACGTTTCTCTCAGGAAAGAAAACCCACAGAGAACTCTCCTCCGTGGAGTGAGTCTCCTTCCTCTCCAACACTCTCCCATGGTGTGTAGGCTGTGAATCGTAGGTTCTCCCCTGCTCCCGAATCTCTAACGAGATTTAGGGCTATGGAGATCTACCCGGTGATCAAATTCGAAGGCAAGGCGATCTAGATTCCGCTTCCGCTATTCGAGGTAATCCGTTTATCCCTCAAATTCTTACATTGGTATCAGAGCTTTAGGCTCATATTGCCTTTGAATTTGTTCAATAGGATTGAATAACAGCGTGAATCGTGTTTTTAGAAGTTAGAACTAGATTCAACTTGAAAAGTCCAATTTGTGTATTTGCCGTGTTCGTGTTATGTGATGAACTGGGCACTTTGTTTTCACAAAATTAATTATATGCTCAGCGGTACCAAACTATCAGTTCTTGCCCGCAGCGTAATCTTCTACATTCGTCCTCCCTCCTAGTTGCGATCTCTCTATACGAAAAAGCAGGCTTATTGTTGATCTGATTACGTTTCAGTCTCCATGTGTATGCTTGTTTGTGCTGTTGAATTTGTTGCTTGAATTTTGGATTTTTGTTCCTGATTTCTTGAAGATTGCAAATTTGGTTTTTGAGAGTTTTTGGGCTGAATTCGAATAGGGGCTCGAATTCATTCTCACCTTGATGAGTTCGAGATCTGTGATGTGTCGATTGCATCCGTTGCGATTGATTTTGATGGATCTGATTTTCAATTCGTGTTCAAGGGTTTGTGTTCTTCGTGAACGTCCGAACCAGATCTGAGCAATTGGAGCTTTTGTGGCTCGAATTGGGCATGGATGATGGAAGATCTGAGAACTCCAGCCTAGAATCAACAAAACCCATGCTCATTTGGTCATTTTGATTAAATTAAGAGATGTGGTTTGAGATTTGGGGCTTTAACCATGCTTCTTGACGGAGAAGGAAGGTGGCGATTGAGTCTTGAAATCACTGCGCAATGAGAAACGATGGGGTTCGTTCCTCTTCTGGCTTGTACTCGCCGGAGATCCAAGGCTGGGCGGTGTGTTGCGCGCCACCGTGCCCCTTGACGGAGCACCTGGAGGCGCCGGCGCCGCAGCCTGTATTGTCGACGGTGGGGAAGCAGTGGAAGAAGCTTCGAAGGAGGCCGAGCTCGCTGCTATGGAACCTGGCCGGAGATCCATGGTGTGGCGGCACCACTGCCACCGTGCTCCTCGACGGGGCACCTGGAGGCGGAGGCGCTACCGCCTAGGTCGTCAACGGCGGGGAAACGGCTGCACTCTGCTCAGTAGGATGAGAGATACGCCGGAGACCTCAGGCTTGGTGGTGCCGTACTCGCCACCGTGCTCCTCAGTTGAAGCACCAGGAGGCGGCGGCGCTACCGCCTGTTCAATCGTCGGCGGAAGATCTTGCTGCACAGAGGGAGGCGGACACGAAAGGACCTCCAAGCTCGCTGCCATGGCGGCGCTCCTGTGAGGTTTTCGGGGCTTCGGGTCGCGTCGGGCTTAGTGACGGGCTGAGCCGGGCTGCTGTGACCTAAGGACTCGGGCTTGGTCGGGCCTTCGGGTCGCTCTTGGGCCTCAGTCATGATCTGGTCAGTGTCTTGACTCAGATGGGCTTCTTTAAACATTTGGGCCTAATTCGTTTGGCCTAATTTGTTTTTGAAAAAATTGGTTGAGCATATTATTTCTGGGACTTGCTGTTATATGTTAAACGTGACTAGTTTGTTCGGATTCGTTTCGGATATTGACTTGTCATGTTTGACCGATCATTGGAGTTGTCTTGGTCGGGTTCATACCCGGACTGAGACTTGGTGGGTTGCGTTTGATGAATTGGGCTTAGCCCGATTCGGTTCAAACGCGAATCATCGCTTTTATATAACCAAGCTGTGACTAAGTTATGTGAACTAGGTCAAAGGAACCAGCTTTTCGGTTATGTTTGCTCTCAAAATTTTGATCGGACTATGTGTCTGATTGAATTTTTGATTGAAGCGAACAAACTTGAAAGTTATATGATATATCGACCTACGTGGCCCTTTATCTAATAACGAGCGATGATGAGTCTTAAGTTATGTTGATACGTTCACATACGGACTGAGCTCTTTAAAATTCTTTTTCCAAGAATTTGTTTTTCAAGGATATTTAACCTTGGTTGAATATCGTTTTACTTGAAAATTGAGCGGATTTAAATAATTCAATTGTGAATTGTTTAAAATTATTTTGAGTTAATGGATAGTTATTGCGTATAACTTATTAACTTAAAATGGAAAATTGACTTTATGTAAGTTAATTAAAATCTGAGAAATAAATCTTTTATGTAAAGATTGTAAGAGATAGGCATTCGGGATGCATCTCTGAACCTTGCGATAATTTCTTGTTTTACTACTAACGTGGTGATGTACTTGAGATTATGAAAAGACACTTGACTTGTTTGAGTGTGATTGCAAGGTAATCGAGCAAGTAATTCATTTGTTAAATGGATGAAATATGTTCAGTAATTTTGAATAGCGTTTTTAAACGTAGTTCCAAAATTCTGAATAAACCCTTATGGGGGCAAGGACCTATATGTCTAGGATCCTGAAAGTCGAT
The DNA here is from genome assembly GCA_963922045.1 of Persicaria maculosa. Classification (NCBI taxonomy): domain Eukaryota; kingdom Viridiplantae; phylum Streptophyta; class Magnoliopsida; order Caryophyllales; family Polygonaceae; genus Persicaria; species Persicaria maculosa. Next base: position 1,194,810 of record OY998268.1, read on the forward strand.
AGTCCTAATAAAGACGTGTTATCTGACTTTGCTCGATTAGACTGGATTTGTTCTAGTGTATATCCATACGTTGGATATAGAAATAAAGTGAGCCGAGGTTGAGTACTTGGGGTACGTCAACAGTAATGCAGTTCCCTTGAAAATTAGAAAATGAGCAGATGGACTTGATGAGAGCTCAGCTCTCGAGTCCTAGGCTTTAAAAATTATTTTCTAATTTGTAAAGCTCATTTTGGATTTTCTCAGATCAAAAGAGTTGTAAAGCTAGATTTCATGTTTCTAAGGCATTTTCATACTAGGAAGATTGTTATTTAGTGTACTCTGTTTCACTTAGGGACATGGTCCTAGTAGGAGCAAATCTTTAGACTAACTCGCACAGTTCAAAAGATAATCTTAAACATACGTTGTTTGAAAATCGTCAAACGGACGATTATGTCGTCATGAATCTGTGTTCTAACGGAGTTGATTGCATGCTATAAGTATGTTTTTACTTCGAAGGTCATGGTAAATGATGATATGCGTTGGTTTGTGCTTCGTGCATAAACGGTAGCATGTTTCTGGTCAATGGTGATAGACGGATAATATACTCATTTCACTGATCTGAATCAGAAGTTAGCAGAACTGAGGTTACATTGATTTATATCGTAGTAATAAAAGTTTAGCTTTCCTGAAATGGTCAGGGGCTTCTGAAGTTTCCTTACAAAGACCATGTGATGTCATGATGCTAGTAATGGAACATACCTTGAGATCTTATTGGATTTCGGTTCCAATGTTATGATCATAAGTTTGCTGATTTTGTTTCAGTAACAAGAGGTTAAATTTGTCACTTTTGTGATAATGGTTGCAAATATGATTTGTAACTTATGCATAATCTGATCATTAGGAATAAGCAAGTCGTTGCTAGGTCCATGTGAAGAAGTTGCGATCTACTTAGTTCAAGTAGATCACTAGGCAATTAGATCAGATGATATACCCAAAGATTGGTGATGAACTTCGAAGTTAAGCTAAAGCCAATCGTATAAGATGATATCAAGTTCAGATCTTGGTATTTTCTAATCCTCACTGAATTTTTGTAATTCATGAGAAGTGTCACTATGGAAGCATAGTTTAACCACTTTGCTAAGTGATAAAGGGTAGATGAAATGCATACTCTAAAAGGTATTCTACTAGCGAGTGGGAGAATAGGTTCAGTGGAACCTGAGAGAAGATAGAGTTATCAGAAGAGGATGTCTCCTAATCTGAAAATGATGTGACACACCTTGGGGTATGTCCAGGATGATCATTGTGGGATTGTCCAAAGAGATTAGATGCTTATTGCGTTAAGCACTTCTCTTGAGGCTTCAAGTGTAATCTGTTACTTGTAACAGATCACTATTTTTGTAGATTACGTTCTACAAAATATAGAAGCTGAAAGCACCAATTCTGGTGTGCTATTTGAATTTCATGATTTCCTAGGATCAATATGGATCTAAGGGTATAAATGGATGTTGATATACAAGGTAAGCTTGTTGGTTAACATATATCCATGTTTTCTCTCACATTGGGTAATGAAGAAATCAGATGAAATTCAAAAAGTTTTCTGTCTTAAATTCTCTTGTTGACTGTAGTTGCACGAAATGGTCAAATCCGAGCACCAAGCATTGGTTTCTGCTGAGTGCGTATTGTTGATTTAGGGAGTGATCCATTTGTTGGACAATCCTTAGTCAGTTACTTCCTGAAAATGGCACAGGTGTCATGTTAAAGGCTAAAGGCATAAGATGATCTCTAAGAGATGTACTTATGATTGAGGGTCACTTGATGAACCTTAAGATATGGAATAAGCTTAAGAAGCTAGTTCTTATATATTTTAGCCTTATCTGTTTAATTGCATCAAATCAATTTGGATAAATGGCATCAAGAAGAATGTATGTACTAGGCATGAGGCTAGGTACATGAACACATTCTTAAATCATCTTGGAAATGCGAACTTCTAAGATTGATGAGAGCAATCTGATAAGGAAGATGAGTTTTCGTAGCTCAGGGACCCTTAATCATGATTGTATGACGGTTGTTAAACCAACTTAGGATGAGTTTTGATTGATAAAACCACAGCATAGCCTCTGGTAGTTCAGTTATTACATCGTCTTATGATAGTTGTAATACAAACTGTCTTGCCACGTTAAAATTCAGGATATTCCGGATCAATCGTGATCTAGTGTTCCTGAGAATGTTCAGAGCTAAAGAAGTTTCGTTCTTGGCTCACAACTTGTTGAACAAATGTGTTTCGAGTTCAGGATTTTATCTAGAACAATTGTGAGCATATCGAAACCACTTTAGAGTGGGAGTTGTTTTGAACACGAGGTATCTCAGAAACACATTAGATGTGGTTGCTCCAAAAGTATCCAAATGAGATAGCACTAATCACCACTTAGAGTCTATGATCTATTGATAGATCTAAGACAAAACCAGCGGATGGTGATGACAGATAACGAGTCTATGAAAGAAGCCATGTTTTGAAATGGTTTCTATCCTGCCTAGACATAAAGCAATGAGATAATTGGGTTCTTAAAGCTTTATAGGCGGGATGATCCATTGAGAGTTATACCCTACATCAAGAGATTTAGGTTGGAACCTTCTCTCTACTTGGTTAGATTGTGTTCAATCAGACCGATGAATGGCTACAAAAGCTTGTATCCGTTTACAAGTTAACCTAGATAGCAAAGTTTTTCCCAGTGGGAGGACTTCTGGAAATTTGTTTCCTAGAAAAGTTTCTGCTAAGGTTTTGAGAAAGACTTTAGTCTTGTGCTCACACCTATGTAAGCATTGAAACATTGCATCTAGATGACAATGATTAGATGTTTTGTACTTGGTGTTCGAAATATGAATCATTGTAAGTATGTCATATTGGAAAGGTTAACTTTCTGATGCAGTAGATGACACACTTGTAGCCAACTATGTTGTGATTCGAGGACGACAATTTTGATACAATTGTCCGTTGAATCTGTTGCATAGAAATTGGGTAGTTGTCTATGAGGTTATTTCATATAATCTTAAGCATGTCATTCTCATACATGGAAATGTGTAAATGGACTTACATAGGAAGTGGATTAAGTGAGGAACACTTGAGAAACTGAGTGTAATCTCGCATTCTGTTGTATGCTGAGATGAGACAAGCGAACATGTGTTTGTTTACAAACTGATTCGAGTCTTATACACTGAACACAATAAAAGATTGCAAAAGCACTCTTGTAGACTGTGTATTGTGTTATGGTGGATGATGTCTATGCCCATGTTGGAACATAGATATGGATCTTAGTGATCAAAGGGAGGAGACACTGATGTAAGAATCAACATCAGTCTGTAGGTCTTATCTCTAAGGAGAAGAGACGTTGTCTAGCAAGAAACTGTCTTGCTTGTCCTTCCACCACGGAAGCTGAGGTTCTTACATCATCAGTAGCTTCCGAGGAGATTATGAAAAAGGATTCTCCTGAAAACACAAATTTGGTTGTGGCAAAACATGGTGAGCAGATGTCATGACTATAGGTTATGGTTGTCCAGTTTTGTCAATACCAGGATTTCCAAACGATATTGGAGATCAAATGATATTCAGATCAAACCCTGTCTAGTCAGAGAGACGTTGTTCAAGAACAACGTTGTCGTAATATGTTTGACTCTTGATGGTCATGCGAGCCACCTCTCTGATTTGAGTTTTAGCAAGTGGGAGACTTTGGTCTTAACTCATATGTTGTGCCATTGACATGGTGAAAACTGGTGATGTAAATATGAAATATGTTACATGTCACTGAACCATAGTTTGTTCTCTCACACGAACAAACGTTCCTATAAGTGTTCGTCACTGTAGGTGTAAGGTATCTCAATTCTTATGGGAACAGAATGAGATGATAACCGCCTTGACTATCTTTGGATGTCAAGATGAAGTCTCTCCGGTTGGGAAAGACTGAATGGGTAATTTATAGTAAGTCATTCATATGACTTGTAACTATGCTCCTGCGCCCATTGGTTCAGAAAAGCAAGGTGTTGTACGGTAAATAGTTCTCAAGTCTACGTGACTATGAGATGAACACCTTTACAGGTTGAGTGGACAACGCTTTAGAGAAGCGCTCCCTGTATCACACTGTCATACTAGTGTGTGCAAGTCGACCCTATGAGGTGATAGATTGATCCCATCTCTATCACTGTGTGAGCTAAGATATATGTAAACATAGCAGCCCTTAGTGACTAACGGCTTGGGTTACTGATTGTGGTGGTGATGCGCTACTTTGGTTGTGTTCCGATGGCCATGAGTGATGCGGTCTAAGTGGGACACTTCTGGGAAAGTGGTCATCATTTACATGAAAGTGATGCCAGTGCGAAAGGAAGGTATTATGAGTAATCGTTGACGGAAATGGGATTTGCTGGATCCGACAGTTGCGTACTGTTGTGAATCGCCATTATAGTTGAACCAAGCTGAGAGGGATCTAGTTTTGTGTGTCAACTAGTCCGATGAAAGATAATCCTAGGGATGCAGCAATACTTTTCAACTAATGTTGTGACCTAGTCCCTAACGGGATTTTTATGCAGGTAGTATTGCCGGGTCGCACGGTCTATACACGACGAGTATGAGAATGAGTTTTGGAGGAATATGATCTTTTGTGCAAGTGGGAGATGTTAGAATTATTTGATATAATTCGGACATAATTAAATATACGCCCAAAAGATAAATAACCTAATTTCTGTAATTAGGGAGTCAATTCTTATACGTTAAGAATTAAGTCTTATTAGGATAAATAATATATATTCGTTATATATTTATTTATCTAATAAATAAAAAAGATATATATGAGAGACTCCTCTCTCATATAATCTCTAACTGAAACCCTAGAGAGTCTGTTCGTCAGACGTTTCTCTCAGGAAAGAAAACCCACAGAGAACTCTCCTCCGTGGAGTGAGTCTCCTTCCTCTCCAACGCTCTCCCATGGTGTGTAGGCTGTGAATCGTAGGTTCTCCCCTGCTCCCGAATCTCTAACGAGATTTAGGGCTATGGAGATCTACCCGGTGATCAAATTCGAAGGCAAGACGATCTAGATTCCGCTTCCGCTATTCGAGGTAATCCGTTTATCCCTCAAATTCTTACATTAACATGATTTGAACAAGGGGAAGCAAGGTAAATAATAATATGTACCAATTTTTGCTGTTGATTTAAAGCTATCAGCTTATGCATTTCGTACTCATTCCTCTTTCCATCTTTCTTGAGCTGTATATAATCAAAGTACGCCATATAAGAGAAAAAGAAGGCTGAGACTTCGTATAAAAGAAAGATGTTCCAAAAATGTAGGATAATTAAGATAACTAAAGCACAATCTAAATTGTTCAAACTCCTGCCTTATTTTGGTTTGTAGTTGAACCTAAATTTTCCATATAATGAATTTGAAGTGAGAAAAAATATAGCTTTATTTAGCTGCACTAATTCAAAAAATTAAAGACTTAAGACAAACAAAAGAAAAATATTATTGATTAATTGCAAACTAAATATACAAACCTTTTGTTACTTTATACGATATGTATTTCCTCTTGTAACCTTCTTGTTGCATCATTCACTCTTTTGTTTCTGTCAAAGAAGCTGAGCATGTGCTTCTTATTTTTTCATTAATTCTATAACCTGCATACCATGATATAGCTTAACAGTCAACTTGAGAATACTAGATTTTCAGTTTAGATTGCTAAAACATGGAGACTAAACCAGACCTTTGCTTCAAGGACGTTCAAATTTTGAAGGTACTCTTCCTTTAGCTTTTGAGCACCAGCCCTAGATGTCGATGAAATGCTAGAAAGGTTACCCCTTAGCATCTCAATTTCACTCTGTAAGTATACAAGTAAGGCCGCATTTGTTTACAAAGAATCATAAAGAATATAAGGAAACCAAGGTGAACATTACTTTCACCCTCCAGTTGGAAAGCAATAGGAATAGTATATATTTTTTAAACTAGTGTAGGTTTCGTCCATGTACGGGGAAAATACATTAATAAAATATTATATATAATTTAGTTAGATTCAAATAAATAGAAAAATAATAATTTAAATATAAATCATTTTCCACCAAAAATTAATATAGATATAAATAAAATTAGTTCGACGGATTATAAAAAATCTAAATATCTTTTATTTAGATTCGCTCAAAATATAAATAAAATTCACATTTATAAGACAACTTTTGCTCTAATCTACAATTAATTGAATCTCATGTAATTTAATCGATAGCTATTTTTTAAAAATATATTAATATTGTTTTTATTAAATATATAGTATATATTTATTACGTTACTTTACTAAAATATCTATCCACGGATGAATTGTGGCTGCATAATATTTTGATAAATTATTTTAGTCTCAAAAATAATGTAGATATAAATAAATTAACACTTATCAAATACTACATATTGATCTATTAATATTTTTGGTAAGTATAACTATGAAATATTTTTTTATTTATGTTTTTGTTAATTAACTAATATATATATATATATATATATATATATATATATATAGATTGTGACTTATAACTTTCTATAAACTATGATAACTTGTTATTTTATTAAATTTTTTCTAGAATCAACCACAACGCGCCACATAGGATTCATTTTTCCTAGAATCAACCACAACACGCCACATAGGACACTATGCATCGGTTTTAGTAAATGTCTATATAGTATATATTTACACGATTTCTGTTTAGCGCAGGGTTAAATTTCCATTTAGCGCATGGACAGGTGGTCGCAACGACCAAATAACATTTGGTCGTTGCAACCAACTTTTTTTTTTTACAAAATACCCATGGTCACAACGACCAGATTCCAATTAGGTCGCACCGACCATTTGCAATTTGGTCGCACCGACCATTTGCAATTTCTTAGGTGGCTACTATGCAATTGAATACAAGTTGAATCTTGATTTGCAGGTCCCCGATTTGACTAGCTAGCTATCCCCCAATTACTGCTTGATGGATTACATATATTTTTTTTTAACAAGAAATAATTTAGCTGTATGCAAAGCATACTAGATAAGAGCATCCTTTCGGATCATTTCACTAAGAACATCATCGGGGGGGGAAGACGAGCCAGAGAAGTCGATCCCAATTTGAGATAGATGGTCAGCAGCTCGGTTACCATCCCTGAAGATATGAGAGATCTCATATTCCGAAAAAAGTGTCAGAGCAAATAGAGCATCCGATAATAACATCTCTATTTCGCCATAGCTAGACACACTAGTGCTAAGTCTTTTGATAATACTAAGATTATCGCCTTCAATACAGATCTGCTCGATGTGAAGATCCCGTACTTTTAGAATACCCTTCCATAATCCAAAACATTCAGATCCAATCACGGAAGAGATAAGAGAGGTGCCTGATTTTGAATACAGAACCCTACCCAGGCTATCACGGATAATAAATTCATAAGAGCCGTAATTGTCAGAGGAAAGTGCTCCATCGAAGTTTAGCTTTTACCAATCGGGGCGTGGCTTAGTCCATTTTGTTGGGCGTTTTCTGCCCTTACTTGGCTTGGGAGTATTTGTTCTTGTATTAGTGTCCATACCTAGGTCGTCAATTTTTGCTTTTTCCCAGCTTGACAATTGGTTAGTTATGTGGGATGTTATTGTTGTAACGGCCCAAATATAAGTATTCGGGTTACGTTTCAAAGGATTGGATACCTTCGTTCGAATCTTGCAATTCAAGTACGTGTTGAGTTTCAAAACAAAGTGTTAATACTAAAAGAAGGGATTTCGTACCCTAAATCCGCGAGAGGTCCGTTGGGGACCATAACCTGTCCTACATGACTAAGTCGCTCTAAAACTATTTTTAGTTCAAAACAAAATAAAAGGAAATCGACGATATAACTTGCCTCGTCAGAGTCGGATCAAAACCAAAATAAACGAGTATAAACATCCAAAGCGTCATGTCTGGTGGTAAATCAGTCTCTTGGTCAGCTGAACGTCCCAAAAGAAACCCTCGTCATGGAAGCACGGAACAAGCAATGATCAAATCCCTGAAACTATACCACGAGTCAAGGTCGAGCCACTCATGCGGGCCCTGAAGACCTCGCTGAGGACATATAATATGCCTATACTATTGAATCTCTTCAGCCAAGAAGGTTGCAGTAGGGGTTACCCTTTCCCTAATTGTTCCACGATTTGAGAACATTCAAGGTCGAGTTAAGGGTTGACACCCTTAATTAGGAGGAGGATAGTCGTCGATGCGCTGAAGAGTATATTGGCCTTATTGAAGGCGGTGGCGGCGACCTTGATCATAACCTCTTAGTCGCAGCACTTCTTGTAGCTTCAGCACCTTTGATTGCGTATTTGGGGTTGTGTGCTCCTCGACGGAGATTTCCTCGCTTGACTCGGGGCTCAACGGATCAGTCTCACAATCGTGCTCCTCGTCAAGAAAGGGGAGTAGGAGTTGGCAACAATGGAGGCGATAGTCGAATTGGTGGCGACGACAGTGGGGCGAACTTGGTGATTGAGAGTTAGAGAGGGGAGAGAGGTTGGGGCAAATCATCTCCCATGGGTGACAATTGTTAATTGGAAGAAGAAGAGAGACGAAGAGGGACGAGCGAGAGAGCAAGACGGGATACAACGACTATTTTTTTCATTAGGGTACATTACGGCTAATTATATTTCATTGGGGTATAATTACCTAATTAAGGTTTTTAAAAGGTACACTCTACCAAATTTCCTCAAAAAAAAATCAAACTGTCAAAAGATTGGTTATATGAAACAAGCAACAACATAACACTTAAAATTTTGATATTTAGATGTGTTTCATTGAGATTTGATTTAATTTGTATGAAGGTTTCATATTTTCATCAAAAATTCGACTTTTAATGACCAAAGGTCTAGACAATGAAGAAAAGAATAAAAATGAAATTATGAACAATAACAATAAAAAATGAACCGAGAAATTAAATATGAAATTCTTTGGTCAATCAAAACAACAGAGGTGGTAGAAAGAAAAAAAATAAAGCTCAAGAAGGCTCACTTGAACAAAGTCTTCTTTGTTCAAAACTTGTTGAGCAAAAGTCGTTCATCAGAGTTAGTTTTTGAGACTTGAAAGTGGAAGAACGTGGAAAAAAGGTTGCTCCAAAAATTTTAGCGTTTGCTGCAAATATGGGGAAGATACCCAGTTGTTTCTATGACATCCCTATTTTGGAGAATGGGTTGAGAAATTGTTGGACCTAAAAAAATGGCCCAAAATTCCCCAAAAGCCTGATATTCTCTAAAATAGGGATTCTCTTAGGGTTGCTCTTACACACTGATTATTATCTTTTACACGCTATAAGTTCAATAAAATCAACTCTTTAATGAGTGCATGAATCCGCCATGAAAACGTTGTTACAAAACGATGTTACAAAATGACAAATACCTATGGATGTTATATTGATGGTGTTTATATTAATAAATAATATTGAAATGTAAAGATAGTCAATAAAAGCAGTTATCCCATTAGTTCTGCCTTTGCATATAGTTCTCAAAGTCTCAAGTTCGATTTCAAACTGCTCATAATTTTTTTACTTGTAATTTTTTTTCCTTAGGATAAGAAGAAAGCTTGGCAAAATTTAACGAGATTAGGAAGAAACCTCAGCTTGATGGAGTGATTATGGTGGGAGCTCGGCTAAATATGGAGAGCTTCACACGTCTTCTCATTCTAGGGTTTAAATTATCAAAACGGTGCCTATAAAAGCTCGGGATGGTTTTGGAGGGAAAATTAAGGAGATTTGGAGGGAAAATTTAGGGTTTTATGAGCCAAAAAATTATATATAAGATCGTCATAGTGGTATAAAATATTCACAACTCCAAAAGATGGAGGAAAAACACAAACAACATGTTCGCGACCTTGTTGAAGTTCAATGTCTTATGCGGAATTTGATCGAGGAATTCGGGTCATCAATTGTTGCATCGAACATTTGCAAGGGAACGAGGGATCTCCCAACCCTAGACGCAATATATGAAGAGGAATTGAACCACTACAAGTTAAGTAGGAATCTCGATCTTCGACAATTGGTTCAAGCGGATAAACAGGTGCTTGCACCTTCGGTTGCCGATTTATGTATCGTCAAAGCAGAAGGTCCTAGAAGATCAACTAGAGTGAAGAAGTTGAAGAAAAATTAATATTGAATGTTAATCTTTTTTCAATCGACTTTTTCATTTTAGTTATGAATTTGTTCTTTTATGGCTTTTGGATTGTAATGAAACTCTGATTATCACTAAATTCAATACCCATAACTGTTATCAAGATCAAACTAACATATCAAGTTTGTACACTACCGTGCATATGAAGCTACAATATAATCAAATGTTTAGGTTGAAATAAAGAAATGCACTGGCAACCATATCTAACTGAACGCCGTGCCATTTTCGTCATTCTCATCCCCCTCATCATCATCCTCCTCTTCCTCGGACTCTTCGGCGGCCTCCTCCCCCTCGAACTCATTGTCGTTATCCTGATCAGCCTCTTCGTCATCACAATCCTCCTCGTCTTCATCGATGATGACATACTCATCATCTTCATCACGTTGCTCCATCTTGTACGTCTTCACTATCCCAACCACGATCCTCACCCTCGTTCTTGTCTTCGTATTGTTAAGAATAACCATACAGTTACTTATAGGGTGTCAGAGGGGAGAGTGTAAGTTGTTGGTATACCCCCACCACATGATCAAAGTAGTAACTAGGTACATCGGGATATGATAGGGTCAAATCATAGAGAAACGGAATATTCTGATTGATTCACTGTGATAAGTAATAATATCTTAGTGGATAAAGATATTAAATCATATATTAGATCCTCAATATTTCATAGATTACCTGAGTTGGTGTGTAACATAGTTGCCCCTCTTGGAGTAATGTTGTTGAGCATATTAATGATCCGTGGGGAAATCATAGGGTGAGTACGAATAAGGTACCATTCCATAGACTCTGGCTTAGTGTCCCATGGTGCTCTCATTAGAGGACACATGGTCTTAAGTGGGATGCGGTGTGTAGGGAGTTGATGACACAATGCCCACGAGGTATTTGGTACTCAAAAAGTAAATGCGTGTTATCGCCCAATCTATATACACGTGTCGGTTCAATCACATGTTGTGGAATACCTTGCACACGTCCAAATTGATGGGACACTCTATCTAGCATATATGCTTCTTTTATGTCCCAACAAGATAGAGTTCCAAACTGATTAATTAAGGGACGAGAGAACACAAATAACCCGGATTAACAACTTTTCATAAAGCTATGTTCAAGGACTCAAAACAGAAGCATCAGGACACCAAAGAAGCTTTGAGTGGTGCAGTGTTCTAAAAATCGTGCCTAGGCGACGACTAGGTGCTAGGCGGGAGGGTACCCATGAATTTTTAAGCCTAGGCGGGCCTTTTGGCAAAAATCCGCCTAATCCGCCTAGGCACCACCTAGACCCCACCTAGTCCCGCCTAGGCACTTCCTAGACCCCGCCCAAGTCCGTCTAGTCCCACCTAGGTGCCGCTTAGGCCCGCATAGCCCAACGATTATTCAATTTTAGCGTCTAGGAAGGGATGTATTTGCTTTTGAGTCGAACCTATGGTTTTGGATTTTAGGAGGTTTACATTCGCGACTCGGACACATATTTTTGTGTTTATTTACATTAGTGGTAGTTAAGCATCACATCTTTGAGTTTATGAATAATATTATGGATTATTATTACATTATATGAGTTATAAACATGTGATATGCGTTAAAATCTAAGGAAATAATCAAGTTTGTTCTAAGTCCGCCTAGGCGCCTATGCGCTAGGCGGCCACCCATCGCCTAAAGGACGCCTAGCGCCTTATAGAACATTGGAGTGGTGGCGCTGGAAAGATGGCACTGTAAGTTTCATGCTTGAAGTAGTAATAGTCACTGGGGTGCAATGTGAAGACAATGAGGATGCTCAGAATTTGGCTCCGTGTGTAGTTTTTACCCAAAATCTGGGTAACTGCAACCCCTTGGGGGATGTTTTAGGCCACAAAAACATTGGGATCTCGACAAGACTTCTCAAAGGAAGATGTAGGGTGTCATTATCTACAAGAAGATCCATCAACAGACTTAATCGAACCACCACGGCCTTCTAAAAAAAGACCGGATAAGTGGAAGTCCTAAACAGAATATATAGATGAAAACTGTTTTGCTAAAAATTTGGTTGTTGGAGAATTATTAATTCTCTAATATTAGGAATTATAATAATAGTAACATCTATTATTCATAATTGAATGAGAATGCTCTTTTGTAGGAGGCGTAATAGAGTAATGAAACGTGAAGCAAATATTAAAGATGGAATTTGCACCAACCATTTGCTCTATTGAAAGCCTATATAAACCAATAAGTTTTCATTTGTAAATCATCCAAAAAAAATACAAAGAGAAAAGCTTAGTTTAAAGCATTAAATAGAGAGAAGCTTTCGGGAGAATTTTCTGCGTAAAATTCCAGAGTGTAGTTGTGGGTGTGGGTGTTAAGTAATTGAGTTGTAATCACGTTATCATTCTATCAAAGCTTAGTTTAAAGCATTAAACATAGAGAAGCTTTCGGGACAATTTTCTGCGTAAAATTCCAGAGTGTAGTTGTGGGTGTGGGTGTTAAGTAATTGAGTTGTAATCACGTTATCATTCTATCAAAGTTTTATGACAGATTAGAAACATCTCGTGTGTGTATTTTCTATCATTATCATTCTCATTATTCTGATTTTCGGGAAAGTTGAGTGTATTTTTTCCAACAATTGGTATCAGGGCGTTGGTTATAAACAATACACATAAAGTCATATTTGAGTGGGAGCAATGGCCCCAAAAGATAGAAAGGTGAAACCAGACAAGTTCGATGGTGCAAATTTCGGATTTTGAAAGATGCAAATCGAAGATTATTTGTACCAGAAAAATCTTTATCAACCTCTGCCAGAAAAGAAGCCAGAGGGCATGAAGGATGAAGATTGGAATCTTATTGATAGACAACCACGGCGGGTCTTATGGCAGCCCTTTCTAATATGTACGAGAAGCCATCTGCCTCTAACAAAGTTCATTTGATGAGGCGATTATTCAATTTGCAAATGACAGAAGGTGCATCAGTAGCTCAATATCTCAATGAACTCAAAACAATCACAACCCAGTTGAGTTCGGTTGGGATTGAATTTGATGAGGAAGTACGTGCCTTGATACTTTTGTCTTCTCTTCCAGATAGCTAGAATGCTACTATCACGGCTATGAGTAGCTCATCGGGAAGCAATAAGTTAAAGTTCGATGATGTTCGTGATCTGGTGTTCAGTGAAGAGATCTAAAGGCAAGGGTTGGGTGAATTATCAACCTCTTCAGTTTTACGTACAGAGTCAAGAGGGAGAAAATCAACCAGAGGAAATGCACACGGAAGATCGAACAATCAAACCAGACGAAAAGACAAGAGGTCAAGGTCAAGGAATCCCAATAGTTCCTGTAGCTCGAAGACCATCGAGTGTTGGAATTGTGGGAATATCAGGCACTACAAAAATCAATGCAAAAGCACTCCACATAAACAAGAGACGAAGGTGGAGGAAAATGTTAGCTTTAATTCTAGAGAAGATGATGCATTGATATGGTCCTTAGAGAGGAAGGATATATCTTGGGTGTTAGATTCTGGAGCATCATTTCATGCTACTTCAAAGAAAGAGCTCTTTGAGAGCTATGTCCCGGGGAACCTTGGAAACGTATATCTTGGCGATGATCAACCTTGTTCAATTATTGGCAAAGGTGAAGTGAAGATTAAGTTGAATGGCTTTGTCTGGGAGCTAAAGGACGTTTGACATAATTCCTGATCTAAGAATGAACTTGATATCAGTAGGGCAATTAGCAGATGAAGGCTACGATACAATTTTCAATGGTGATAAATGGAAGATTTCAAAGGGTGCAATGACAATAGTTCATGGAAAGAAGAGAGATACTCTTTACATGACAACAGGGGCACGTTGCTCAATTGCAGTTGCATCAGAAAATGAAGATTCCAAAATGTGGCACCAGAGACTTGGCCACATGATTGAGAAATGGATCAAACTCATGCATTCGAAGGGAAAGCTTCCAGGTTTACGCTCAGTTGAAATGGGCATGTGTGAAGATTGCATACTTGGAAAGAGGAAGAGGGTAGGCTTTCAAACAAATGACAGACCTCCAAAGAAGAATCGGCTAGAGCTTGTCCACTCCGATGTTTGGGGGCCAACCACTACTTCATCCATTGGTGGAAAACACTATTTTGTGACTTTCATCGATGATTACTCTCGAAAAGTATAGGTGTACTTTTTAAAATACAAGTCTGAAGGTTTTCAGGCTTTCAAAAGATGAGAAGCTATGGTTGAAAATGGGATAGACGTGAAAGTTAAAAGGCTTAGAACCGACAATGGTGGTGAGTATGTAGACACCATGTTCAAAAGCTTTTGTTGTGAGCATGGGATCCGAATGGAGAGAACGGTTCTAGGTACACCTCAAAGCAGAGTGGGCCAGTGTATGCAATTACAGAGATATTCCAAGTTGTCCTATGACAGATGCAATCACAACAAATCATCAGCCAGAAGAGCTCGTTGGACAAAGTGGTGCACAACAGTCTGACATGCCACAACCTCCTACTCCAACTCTTGTATTGAGAAGGTTTTCTCGTCCTCAAGTGCCTAACAGGAGATATATGAATTATTTGTTGTTGACTGATGGAGGAGAGCCCGAATGTTACGATGAGGCTTGCCAAAGAAGTGAAGCAAGCCAGTAGGAGCTTGCAATGAAAGATGAGATGCAGTCTCTGATTTATAACCAAACCTAGGAACTTGCTAAGTTGCCCATAGGAAAGAAGGCACTTCACAATAAATGGTTGAATCGGGTGAAAGATGAGCATGATGGCTCCAAGAGATACAAAGCTCGATTATTTGTCAAAGGATTTCAACAAAAATAAGGTGTTGACTACACAGATATTTTTGCCCCTTTTGTGAAGCACACTACTATTAGATTTGTGTTGAGTATTGTTGTCGTTGAAGATCTCCATCTTGAACAGTTAGATGTGAAGACTGCATTTCTTCACGGAGACAGAGATGAGGAGATATACATGTATCAACTAGAAGGTTTCTCTTAAAATGGAAAAGAGAATATGGTGTGCAAACTTAAGAAGAGTTTGTACGGCATAAAGCAAGCTCCGAGACAAAGGTACAAAAAGTTTGATGGCTTCATGCACAAGGAATTTTACAAGAAGTGTAACGCCGATCATTGTTGCTGCGTCAAAAGATATCAGTCCAGTTATATCATTTTACTCTTATATGTTGATGGTATGTTGGTATCGGGTTCTGATATGAATGATATCAGAAGATTGAAGAACTAGTTATCAAAAGAGTTTGACATGAAGGACTTGGGTCCAGCAAAGAAGATTCTCGGAATGCAAATTACAAGAGATAGACATTTGAGGACATTGCAGCTATCTGAATCAAAATACATTAAACGTGCTTTGCACAGGTTCAACATGGGCAATGCCAAACCAGTTGGTACACTTTTGGCTAATCATTTTCGCTTATCTAAGGATCAATCCCCTACAATAGAAGAAGAAAGAGCTCTCATGGCTAAGATTCCTTATGCCCCGGCCATCGGGAGTTTTATGTGCACGACCAGATATTGGACAAGCAGTGGGAGCTCCCTGGGAAGCAGTGAAATTGATTCTAAGGTATCTACAAGGAACTACAGAAAAATGTTTGTACTTTGGTAAAGGTGAATTAAAAGTACAAGGCTATGTAGATGCTGACTTTGGAGGCAAAGTCGATCACTGGAAGAGCACAACCGGTTACATATTAACTGTCGGAAATACAGTTGTTAGTTGGATGTCACAATTGCAAAAGATTGTTGCTCTATCGACTACAGAGACTGAGTATGTAGCAGAAGCTAGTAAATAGATGATATGGCTTCAAGGTTTGTTAACAGAGCTAGGATTCGTGCAAGAGAATAATGACTTGTACAGTGATAGTCAGAGTGCAATACACTTGGCAAAGAATTCAACATTTCATTCAAGAACCAAGTACATTGGATTTCGATACTATTTCATCATATCGTTGTTGGAAGATGAAGTATTAAAACTAGAAAAGATCCAAGGCAACAAGAATCCAACAGACATTTTAACAAAGACAATGACACTTGATAAATTGAAGTTGAATTGAAGTTGTGTTCAACTTCAATTGGCCTCCAGGAGTGACAAGACCATATGTGTGAAGAAAGATTGAAATCAGTCTTCAAGTGGAAGATTTTTGGAGAATTATTAATTCTCTAATATTAGGAATTATAATAATAGTAATATCTATTATTGATAATTGAAGGAGAATGCTCTTTTGTAAGAGGCGTGATAGAGAAATGAAATGGGAGGCAAATATTAAAGATGGAATTTGCACCAACCATTTGCTTTGTTGAAAGCCTATATAAACCAATAAGTTTTCATTTGTAAATCATCCAAAAAACACAGAGAGAAAAACTTAGTTTAAAGCATTAAACAGAGAGAAACTTTCGGGAGAATTTTCTGCGTAAAATTTCAGAGTGTAGTTTTGGGTGTGGGTGTTAAGTAATTGGGTTGTAATCACGTTATCATTCTATCTGATATTCGAATAACGAATAGGTTCGAAGTTTAATATGCAAGTTCGAAGAGTTTGAGCAAGATTGAACAATGTAAAGCGAAAACAACACACCAGTTTTTACGAGGTTCGGATCTGAGATCCTACGTCCTCGGGGCCTCAAGAGGCAGCCTTAATCCACTATATCAAGAAGATTACAAAAACAGGGGCGAGTTTATGCGTACAATGAAGATCTAAGCAAACAAGAACATAAAGCACAGAATCAAACAACAAAGGGATGAAGAACACTCCCTAGAATCTAAGATCTCGAAGATACAGATTCGAGATCCAAGATTGGGAAACCCAGGACAGAAGCTGGCGACGCCGGAGGAGCCTTTGTCTTGCTTTCACCAGAAGGAGAGCCAGGGAAGAAGATCTTCACTGGTGGAACTGAGGATCGCAGTGCGGAAGAGGCTTGATGGAGCAAACCCTAGATCGACATAGCTCTCTCTCTCTCTTCTTTGGATTACCTGGAGGCTCAGCTACAGAACAACGGAGCTTGAATGAACAGGATCCCTTTTATAGGCATCATGAGGAAACCCTAGATCAAGCGCTGCGTTTCAGTAAGTGGAGCTTCAAACCCTAGCGCCTGCCTTAGCTTCAAGTCCATGGGCCAGTGTTAGACATTTGGTTTGGGCCGAGTGTCTTGGCATTTGAGTTGGTTAGGAGATCAAGCCCAATGGGCTCAATTCAATCCAGTCCAACTCAGTTAGACTCCCAAGTATCTCATAGGCCTAAAGCCCAAAATATCATACCACTTAATCTATGCTATACAATATTAATGTTCTACTTATAATATACACATAAAAGACTTAAGAGAAATATACACATTCTCAACAATTGCCCCTGTAGTTCTCTAAGTCTGCCTTTGGCAAACATAACCTAGTAGTGGTCAGAGGGCTGTGTCCATCGTCGGCCCAAGTCACCTGTAACAGAAGAACTATCAAGTGATTTCCTCCAAATGGAGGAAATTCCTGCAAAACAAAAATTTGTCAACAGTAACAATTTTAGTGCCAAAGTCTGCAGGGTTATGGGTACCATCAATTTTCTTTATATGGATAACATTATCATCAACCTTTTCACGAATAAAGTGGTACCTAACATCTATATGCTTGGTACGTTCATGATACATAGGGTCCCTGCATAAGTATAATGCACTCTGGCTATCTATATGCAGTAAAGATGTATAATGTTTCCTTTCTATCTCCTTCAAGAGACCTTGGAGCCAAATGGCTTCCTTACAGGCCTCAGTGGCTGCTATGTATTCAGCCTCAATGGAGGATAAAGCAACAATAGGTTGCTGTTGAGTTTTCCATGAAATGCAGTTACCTGCCCAAGTATAGACAAAAGCAGTAGTAGACTTTCTATTATCTTTATTTGAGGCATAATCTGCATCAACATAACCAAATAGCTCATGTGTTGAGCCTTGACCTGCAACAAACTTTAAACACAGTTTCACAGTACCAAAAAGATATTTCAACAGATACTTCATAGCCTGCCAATGCTTTTCAGCTGGGTCAGACATGAACCTACTCAAAACACTTATAGCAAAAGCAAGATCTGGACGAGTGCATATCATTGAGTACATAACAGAACCAACTACAGCATCATAAGGGATTTTCTTCATTCTATTAATCTCAGCAGAGGATAAAGGAGTTCTAATTTTTGTGAGATCAAGATGACCTCCTAAAGGAACTGTATTGGCCTTACCATCTGTAATATGAAATCTATCTAACACTTTAAGCACATAATCAGATTGGCACAGATACATAACCTTCTTACCTCTGTCTCTTATGATGTCAATGCCCAAGATCCTTTTTGCAGGACCTAAGTCCTTCATATCAAAGTGTTTTCTAAGTTGTTGTTTGATCATATTGATTTTATCAAAAGATTTAGCAATAAGCAAAATATCATCAACATACAACAAAACATAGAGAGGATCATTCTTTCTTGTATCTTTGAAATATAGGCAAGTATCAAACTTGCTTCTTCTAAATCCTAGACTTCTCCTCATACAAGTATCAAACTTTATATTCCATTGACGAGGAGACTGTTTTAAGCCATATATGGATTTAACAAGTAAACAGGCATAGTCAGGATGAGCAGTGTCAATAAAGCCCTTGGGCTGCTTCATATAGATGGTTTCATTAAGATCACCATGCAAAAAAGCAGTCTTGACATCCATTTGTTCCAATTCATAGTTATACACAGCAGACATAGCAAGAAGTAGTCTCATAGTCTTGTATTTAATGACAGGAGCAAATATCTCATTATAGTCCTGACCTTCTCT
The DNA here is from genome assembly GCA_963922045.1 of Persicaria maculosa. Lineage (NCBI taxonomy): Eukaryota > Viridiplantae > Streptophyta > Magnoliopsida > Caryophyllales > Polygonaceae > Persicaria > Persicaria maculosa. Next base: position 1,213,715 of record OY998268.1, read on the forward strand.
TTGGGTAAACCCCTTGGCTACAAGTCTAGCTTTGTACCTTGGGGAATCACCCTTAGAGATGCCTTGTTTTATTTTATACACCCATTTACAGTCAATTAACCTAGCACTAGCAGGTTTCTTAACCAATTTCCAGGTGTTATTTTGATTCATAGAATCTATCTCTTCCTGCATAGCCTTCTTCCAGTCTTTAGCATGAGCACACTTTATAGCTTGTTCAAAAGTATCAGGGGTATACAAGGTGATCACATTAGAGACAAGACAAGCAAACTCAACCAAATTACTGGAGTACCTTTTATTTGGAATAATATTCCTAGGTTCTCTATCTCTTGTAAGTTTCCAATCAGTTAAGTCATGTAATTGCACAGATGAACCACTAGAAGAGCCAGCAGCATGAGTATCAATCACAGACAAATCAGAAACAGTAGAGGTAGAAGCAGGAGAGACATCAGAAATGAGGGGAGGATTTTCTGAGGTAGAGGGAGAAGAGGGTTCATCATGGTGAACCACCATACTACCTGTTGCAGCATCTGTACTCACTTGCCCACCTAAGTTGTGAGTTTGTGAGTCAGTACTACCAGTGGAGTAACCACTATCAAATTCATTATCAATTTCACCCTCATCAGGGGTGTAAAATTGATCATTTGGTGCCTGCAAGTTAGTCTGAGCAGAAGATATAGTATTTTTAAAATGAAATTCATCTTCTTTAAACACAACATTTCTACTAAGAATGATTTTATATGATCCAGGTTGGACAACCAATAACCTATAACCTTTAGTGCCATCAGGATAACCAAGCATAACACATTTTTGAGACCTAGGATTCAATTTACCATCATTCACATGAGAATAAGCAACACATCCAAAAGGTCTTAAGTGACTAAGGTCAGGTTTCTTTTTGGTCCATTTTTCATAAGGAGTTTTAAATTCAATAGCAGAAGAGGGGGATCTGTTGATCAAATATGCAGCAGTGACAACAGCTTCACCCCATAAGTTGTGTTTTAGCCCAGAAGAAATCAACATGCATCTAGCCTTTTCTAGAAGGGTTCTATTCATCCTCTCAGCAGTCCCATTCTGCTGAGAGGTTCCAGGAATTGTTAAATGTCTTTTAATACCTTCATTTTTACAGTAGGAGTTGAACTCATTGTTACAAAACTCCAAACCATTATCTGTCCTAAAGCATTTTAGTTTTAAACCAGTTTCAGTTTCAACTCTGGTCTTCCAAACCTTAAAGTTTTCAAAAGCATCAGATTTATATTTAAGCAAATACACCCAAACCCTTCTACTAAAGTGATCAATAAAAGAGATAAAATATTTCATGCCCCCTGCTGTGTCAACCTGAGCAGGTCCCCACAAATCAGAGTGCACATATTCTAAAGGTTGATTTGCAACATATGAAGATGACTTAAAACCAAGTTTGGATTGCTTTCCCATAAGACAGTTTTCACATAAGTCAATATGAGAAGGTTTAGCAGAGATAATGCCATTTTTAAACAGATTATCAAGACCTTTGTTACCAATGTGACCCAATCTAGAATGCCATAACAGAGAGTCATTCATGCTCATGTTTTTCACAGAAACATCAGAAGCAGAAGAAACAACAATATTACATTCAGAAGCAACAACATGATATAAACCATTTTTCTTAATACTTCTAATAAGCAATTTGCCATTTTTAAAGACATCTCTGACCCCATTCTTAATCCTAATATCACATTGTTGGTCATCAAAGGTACTTTCAGACAATAAATTCCTTCTCAGATCAGGAACCCATCTAACACCTTGAATAATTCTTATCACACCATCATGCATCTTAAGAGGCACAGATCCAATACCTTTTATTTTTAAAGAAGAGTGGTCACCAAGCAAAACCTCACCATAATCAGATAGTTTTAAATCAGAAAACCACTTTTTATCAGAAGTTGCATGCATAGTGCACCCAGAATCTAAAAGCCAAACATCAGACTCAGCATGATCAGAGACAATAAGTACTTCATGTGTGTAATAAGAATGACCTTCAAGGACAGCAGATACATCAGCAGATTTCTTAGCAGCTTTTTCTTCATCCTTCTTTCTTTTATAACAATCCTTTTCATAGTGACCAGTTTTATTACAGTACAAACACTTGTAATTTTTCTTATCAGATTTAGGTTTGTCAGAAGGATGATTATCACCTTTAACAGGTTCTTTGTTTGTCTCTTTATTTTTATCCTTATTTTTCTGGTTGTTCTTGTTATTGTTTTGACCCTTAGATTTAAACTTAGCCATAAAAGCTTCATTTTTAGCCTCTTGCTTAGTTTTGAAAACCTTTAAAACATCATTCTTTTGAATAATAGATTCAAGGACAGCCTTTTTAGTCAGAGTAGAAGAACTAAACTGAACAACATCCTTAAAGGTTTCAAATTGAGGTGGGAGAGCATTTAAAAGCAAAACACATTGGTGGGTTTCATCAATTTTGTCTCCACACCTTTCCAAATCTTGAGTCATAGCAAGAAATTTATCCAGATTTTCAGGTAAAGAGCAATGTAAGTCCATTTTAAAGTTGAACAACTTAACAAGGAGATTTATGCGACTGGGAAGAGATTTTACCAGATAGAGCTCTTCAAGAGCAGTCCACAGCTTTTCTGTGGTCTTATAGGAGATTACCTGCCTAGCTACCTCATCTGAAAGTCTCAGCATAATTTCACTGTGCGCCTGGAGATCTTTTTCTTCCATGGCTTCTTTGTCCAATTTTCTGAGAACTTTGAGGTGACTGCTTCCCAACATTTTTCCTTGATTAGCACAGCTTTCATTTTCACCTGCCACATAGCAAAGTCAGTTGTGCCGTTAAAAGGTTTCATACGATAACTAGATTCACCCATTTTAAGAATAAAAAATAGAACGTATAGAAACTCAAAAAAACAACTACTGAATAACAGTAATAAGAAGAGAAACAAGATTAACTTGTTTTATCTCAGAGGGCCAGTTTCTTCCAAGAAACTTACAGAGGCCCTCAAATTTCTAAGAAATAGTCTTAGATCACACAAATAATTAAATAACAGATTGTAACTTGTAAACGAGAAAACAAGAGGAGCAGATCTAACAAAAAAAAAGGAACACAGGTCCAGAATCAAGAAATGCAGAGAAACCAAGAAAAAACTTCTTGAACATAAAACGAAATTAGATCCAGGAGGAACCTGACTCTGATACCAATTTGATATTCGAATAACGAATAGGTTCGAAGTTTAATATGCAAGTTCGAAGAGTTTGAGCAAGATTGAACAATGTAAAGCGAAAACGACACACCAGTTTTTACGAGGTTCGGATCTGAGATCCTACGTCCTCGGGGCCTCAAGAGGCAGCTTTAATCCACTATATCAAGAAGATTACAAAAACAGGGGCGAGTTTATGCGTACAATGAAGATCTAAGCAAACAAGAACATAAAGCACAGAATCAAACAACAAAGGGATGAAGAACACTCCCTAGAATCTAAGATCTCGAAGATACAGATTCGAGATCCAAGATTGGGAAACCCAGGACAGAAGCTGGCGACGCCGGAGGAGCCTTTGTCTTGCTTTCACCAGAAGGAGAGCCAGGGAAGAAGATCTTCACTGGTGGAACTGAGGATCGCAGTGCGGAAGAGGCTTGATGGAGCAAACCCTAGATCGAGATAGCTCTCTCTCTCTCTCTTCTTTGGATTACCTGGAGGCTCAGCTACAGAACAACGGAGCTTGAATGAACAGGATCCCTTTTATAGGCATCATGAGGAAACCCTAGATCAAGCGCTGCGTTTCAGCAAGTGGAGCTTCAAACCCTAGCGCCTGCCTTAGCTTCAAGTCCATGGGCCAGTGTTAGACATTTGGTTTGGGCCGAGTGTCTTGGCATCTGAGTTGGTTAGGAGATCAAGCCCAATGGGCTCAATTCAATCCAGTCCAACTCAGTTAGACTCCCAAGTATCTCATAGGCCTAAAGCCCGAAATATCATACCACTTAATCTATGCTATACAATATTAATGTTCTACTTATAATATACACATAAAAGACTTAAGAGAAATATACACATTCTCAACACTATCAAAGTTTTACGGCAGATTAAAAACATCTCATGAGTGTTTTCTATCATTGTCATTCTCATTATTCCGATTTTCAGAAAAGTTGAGTTTATTTTTTCCAACAGTGGTAACTTTCTAATACGAGATCCAAATCAAGAATAGTAAAAAGCTATGGAAAGCAGACTTATAGATCTTCGATTTGAAATAAATAACACATAAATTTATTCAGAATCAAGAGAGAACGGAGCCCCGCAAGTTGCAGCGGACTTGCATCGGAATTCTGACACCTATCACCGTTCGCGAGGAGGTTCTGTTTATCGCGTTGTGGAGACCACCCGGTTACATAAATGACTATGATGACTGAATAAAAATTGTAAAAAATTTTGCAAAGAAGAAATTTTATGTGAAAGGGATGACAGAGGAGAACCGTGGGAGGCGTGGTGGTGGTGACAACGGACAAAAGATCAACGTAGTTGCTGTAAAAATTCAGCAACTTGCCACAAAACCCGATCAGCTGTATAAGTCTTGGGTTTCTTTCGAAAATATGGGAAGATAGAGTTGTAGAGGAGGAAACAACGAAGCGATAGCAATTTGAATCAGTTGATTAGTTGCGTTTTGAGCGAAAAAGTCGGGATTCAAATCCTCCATGGATTAATACAGGGGCCAGAAGGAGGAGGAGCTGTCTGATCCGGTTTCAGATCTGGGACCGGATCAGAACCGGGTCGGGCCTTTTTGGTTCAATTGGGCCTCTGGTTTTGGTTGGGTTAAAGACCACCTCAATTCTTTTTTTTTTTACAGTAGGCAAAGTTTAGGATACTTCTAAGTATCCATGATCATCAAGCATGATGATGTTTTGGAAATTACAGTTATAGTTAAGGATAGAGTTACAGCTCAGTTGAGATTTTGCGATAAAGTTTGCTGCACTATTTGCCTCTCTGTAGCAATGTTGGAATTTGATGAGTTCAAAGTCTTTGCTTAGAATTTGAATCTCTTCTAATATTTGTGTAATCTCCCATGGAGGGCTGATTTTCTGGTTGATAGCATTGATGATGATTGCACAGTCGCCTTCAATGATTACTCTCTGTATACCAAGTTCTGCTGCCAATCTTATACCTGCAAGTATTGCAAAGCATTCTGTTTGGATAACCGAAAATGTTTGACCATTACATTTATGTATTCTAATTATATGTCCTAGATTGTTTCTTACTATACACCCAATCTGAGATTGTATTCCATTTTTGACAGAGGCATCAACATTTATTTTTACAACATTTTTGGGTGGATATTTCCAATTTATGTTTTTATGGGGCCTAGTATGCTTAGGAGACTTATTTATTGAATCCTCTTTTTTCCAGCATAGAATTTTATCGATAGTTTGAGTGAGAGTGTAAGCTATATTATTGTTACAATTTTTTGAAAAATGATTTTATTTCGAAGTTTCCAGATTGAGTGCCATAGATGGCAGAGGTCTGTAAAATCTATGTTTTGGTTCTTAGTATTGAAGATGTTTTCAGAGATATTATCTATTATGTTGGGGATATTAAAGGTTTTATGTAATCTAATACCCAAATTTTGGATTAATGATCTAGTGATTTGACAGTTAAAAAATAAGTGATTTGCGTCCTCCGGTTGATAGTTGCACAGAGAGCAGATGCTGGGTACCCTATTTATGTATTTGTTTAGCCGTTCGGCGGTAGGTAGGATATCTAATATAGTTTTCCAAATGAAGTTTTTGATATTCGGTGCGATATTTAGTTTCCAAATCCAGTCTGCAGAAGTATTATTGTTGTTTCTTATGTTAAAGAGAGAAGAGGTAGATTTTACTGAGAAAATTCCATTTTTGTTGTAGATCCAAATTAGTCTGTCCGCGATGTCAATTCTGGGGATGTAGATGTTGGATATCATTTCAGTAATGTGTGATGGGAATATGTCGTTTAGTTTCTTAGTATCCCATTTGTTTGAGTTTGTGAATAATTCACAGACTTTTAGGTTAGGGTTATGATTGTTTCTAAACATTTCGAGTTTCTGAGCATTTATCCAGATGTCAGACCAGACATTAATGGTCTTTCCATTACCAACTAGCCAGAGTAAGCCTTTAGAAAAGGTGTCTCTAATGTTTAAAAGTCGTCCAAATTGCCATGAGGTTTTCCCTTTGGTTCTTTCCATTAATGGTTCTTTTGATAGGTATTTTTCAGTGATGACTTTTGACCAGATATTGTCAGGGTTTGCTATTATCCTCCATAGAAGTTTCATTTGCATTCCTAGGTTGATTTGTTCAGCTGTTTTAAAGCCTAGTCCACCATCCTTTTTTTGGGGTACAGAACCGTTCCCAGCTAATTAGTGGGTGATAGTTGTCAGATTGAACTTTGTTCCAGAAGAAGTTTTTGTTGATCTGGTCAATTTTGTCAAGAATTCCTTTTGGAAGAAGGAAGGATTGCATGAGATAATTGGTTTTAGAATTAAGATTGGCTTGTATAAGAACAGATCTTCCTGCTTGAGATAGAGTGTTCGATTTCCAATTTAATAGTTGTTTTTTTAGATTTGTGATGGCATCGTCGAAGACATTGTTGTTTACTCTGCCACTGATGAGTGGTATTCCTAGATATTTTTCTAATGTTTTGGTTATAGGAATGTTTAGCTGTTGAGCAAGACTTTGTGCTTTCTGAGTGGAGATATTTTTAGAGACTTGTAAGGAGCTTTTATTGTAGTTTATGGAAAGGCCTGATATGTTGCAAAAGTTGTTTAAAAGGTTTTTTATTGTGTGGAGACTTAGGTCATTGGCTTTTCCAAAAATGAGTGTGTCGTCTGCAAAGGAGAGAAAAGGGATAGGATTACTGTTGTTTGTCAGTTTGATTCCAATTAGCGGGTCAACTTCTAAAGATTCTTGTTGTATCATTCTGGGTAGAAGTTCCATAACTATGACAAAAATATATGGTGCAAGAGGGTCTCCCTGTCGTATACCTTGAGAGGTTTTGAATGTTTTACCGGGTAAGTTATTGACTAGAACAGAAAAGTTGGTTTTAGTTAGGCATGTCATAGTCCAATTTATCCATTTTTGATGAAATTCGAATTTAGTTAGAACGATGCGTATATAGTCCCAATTTATTTTATCATAGGCTTTTTCCATGTCTAGTTTAATTGCCATCCATCCATATTTCCCTTTTTTGTTATGGAAGGAGTGGAAGACTTCCTGGGCTATTAGGATGTTATCCTGAATATTTCTGCCCTCAACAAAGGCTCCTTGAAAAGGGTTGATAATGCGAGGTAAAATAGGTTTTAAGCGGTTAGCTAAGAGTTTTGATATAATTTTATAGATGGTGTTGCAGAGGCTAATGGGACGATAATGGTTAATATTGGTGGGGTTGTCAATTTTTGGAATGAGTGCAATGAATGTTGTGTTTACTTCGTTGAGAAGAGTGCCAGAATGAAAAAATGATTTGATAGCTTTGCACGGCAGGTTTCCTACAATGCTCCAGTATTTTTATAGAATTCTGGGGGGAATCCATCAGGGCCAGGAGATTTGTCTTCTTTCATAGAGAATAGGGTGTCCTTAATTTCCTTATCTGTGAATGGTTGGGTTAGGGTTAAGTTTTCTGAGTCAGTTATTGTTTGTTTTATTAGGTTTGGGAAATATTTATTGTTTGTTTGTTTATTTGAAATGAATCTTTCAGCCAATTCATTCGTTATTTCATTTCTGATTTGGTTTTCATCTTTAATGACTAACCCATTTTTATTTGTAAAGTTCCGGGTAATGTTTTTAGAATTCCTGATTTTAGAGATTGATTGGTAGTATTTGATATTCCTGTCTCCGAATTTGAGGAAGTTAGATTTAGCTCTTTGTTTCCAGAAGGTATTATTAAAGTTCATGAGTGCTTCACGTTTATTTAGGAGTCTTTGTCTTTTGTTTGTTGTAATATCATCATAGTTTCCAGTAATTTGTTGGGTTTGTAACAATAAGAGTTGATCCTCAATGTTTTTTAACTGTCTAAGATTATTATTTGGATGTGATTTACACCAAATTTTTGTGTTTTTCTTAAGCAGTTTTTGTTTTTGTAGTAATGTGAACATGAATGATCCACTAAGTCTATTTTCCCAGGTTGATTTGACTAGTTTATTATAATTTTCATTGTTTGTCCAGGCCATTTCAAATTTGAAGGGTGATCCTGCTCTAATTGGTTTCGTTCCTATTGAAATAGAAATTAGGGAATGATCTGAGCTTGTAAAAGGATGGTTGTGTACAGTTAAGTTGGGGAATTGTTTAGAGATGTCTGTATGGATCATGACTCTGTCTAGACGTTCATAGATATTGTCAATAGGGGTTTGTCTTTTTCTCCAGGTGACTGCACTGCCAGTGTAGGGGATAGTATGAATATCTAGTTCTTCATTAATTTGTTGAATACGGGTGAATCTATTACTTTATGGATTTGTTCCACATATTTTGTCATTTATTGATTCTATTTCGTTGAAGTCTCCCATTAGTAGGGATGGATATGTAAATTGTCGTGTTACTGTGATTATTTTGTTCCAAAAGCTGTTTTTATCAGTTTGATTTGATAGTGCATAAATAAAGTTGAGAATAAATTTCAAGTTGTTGATATTAGCCAGGTATATTATGTAGTTACATGATCCACTTATTTCTTCTAAATTGTTTGTAAATTCAGAGGTTTTGAAAAGGATCCACATTCCTCCTTTTGATCCATCTGATGCAATATGGTGGGCCTTTTTAAATCCAAATTTTGTATATAAATTTTCTATTGGTGCATTAATTGTTTTAGTTTCAGATAGGGCAAGGATGTCTAAGTTATTTTTCTTTTGGATATAAGCTAAGTCTTGCCAAATATTAGGTTTTCTAATGCCTCTAATGTTCCAGTATCCTATGTTTGTCATTTAAAAAAGTTGATAATGTGTATCCGCTTTTTGAGCATTTCTAAAAAATTTTGGTATTTATTTTTGGTGAAATAGTGGTCATTGATTTGTGCAATTTGTTTTGGTGATTTAAACCAATGTAATTTTATATAATAGATGTTGTATATTTTATGATAAATATTTGATAGATCATGTTTGTTGGGATAAATATTTGATTTTGTTTTACCATATTTTTTCCTGAAAATAATTTTCTTTTTGTGGTATTTTTTGTTTAGTGGGTAAGTGTAAATGTTATAGGTTAAATTTATCGCAATTTTATTGTTTATCTTGATGGTTTTTATGATGGTATTATAAATAGATATTAATTTGTTTGGTAAGCTTGTTTTGTTGTTAATAATCTTTTGTAGGGAGATGATTATTGTTCTGTCGATTTTTATTAATGGGTAAGCATGAATTTTATATGTATTTGTAAATGATAAGATTAAAATTTTTTCTTGAAGATCAGTACTTCTGAAAGAATTTTCGTTGATCAAATTCTTTGGATTTTGCATTAATAAAGAGGTATAATCATGTATAAACTTCATGATAAATATAAAACGTAACAAATGTAACTTTATTTAAATTAGATTATTATTTTTATACCTTATATTAATGTTGATAACATATTACTAATAATAATATGAGCATAAAATTATACATCTTTGAATAAAATACTATTAAAATCTTTATTTTTATATAGAATCAAATACTTATTAAACTCTATATACTCTACTTAAAAGTTAAAAATAACGATGAAACTAGTTTTCACATAAAAATATAATACTAATTATTATAACAAAATTACTTATTTAAATGAAAAACGAAATAACCAAAAATACTTTGGGGTATTTCAGGACTTGTGTGCAATTTTATGAAAATAGTCTTGCCAATAGCCCTTTTCCATCTTACCTTACAACCACTATGTTATCTGTAGGAAAATTTACAGAAAAACACCCTTTAAACATGAGAGTTTTCACTTAACCACCCTTTAAATTCAAAATTTAAAAAATACCCTTTAAATGGTCTTTATTTACAACTTACCACCCATTCATCTATTTTCACTAATTTATAATTAAATATACGATATTTTAATATTTTTAAACTCAAATTTGATTATAAATATAGTAAAATGTTGAATTTAAATGCTTGATTATATTTTAGGATCATGTTATTTATTTTTAAAAAATAATAATAAATATAGCCTAAAATTATTAGCTTAATTTATGTACGAAAATGCTTATAATTTATTAAAATATTATGTATATTATTATTTTCTTTATAATATGATTAGGAATCATAATTTCTATTTATAAAGTTCAAAATCACCTTAAAATTAATATTTATTTATAGTTTAAAATTTTCATCCAATAATTAAACATTGTTAAATATGCAAAAAGGTCTATAATTGCATGTATTTAATTTATACGATTAATATATAACCTAATATTTTTTTTTCAAATTAGGGAAATTTAAAGAAAAAATTTATCTATAAGACTATAACAAATAAAATGGATTAAAATCATATTTTAAGTTTAAAAATATTAAATTTTTTTTAGGGATAACTTTCTTTTTCATATAAAAAAACTTTATATATAGGGGGGAATTTACCTTCCTTTTACCTAAAATTAAAAAAAAAATAGTTTATCGATTAATCATATAACTTAAATATAACAATAGACCTTTTTGAATTTTTATCAAAGATAATTATTGAAAAAAAATATTTAAAATATATAAATAAACAATAATATTTTTAAAATATTTGAAATATAAATAAATAAGACTAACTTATATAATATTTTAAAAATGTAAATATTTTCAAACATAAATTAAGATAATAATTTTAGACTATACGGAGTATTTATTATTTTTAACAAAATAAATAAAATGGTCCCTAAAATATAATCAAGCCCTTAAATTCAAAATTTGAATATATTTATAATCAAATTTGAGCTTAAAATTTTTAACATATAGTATATTTAATGATAAATTAGCGAAAATAGATGAATGGGTAGTGAGTTGTAAATAAAGATCATTTAAATGGTGCTTTTCTATAATTTTGAATTTAAAGAGTGGTTAAGTGAAAACTCTCATGTTTAAAGGGTGGTTTTCTATACATTTCTCTATTTTTTACGAGTGAGGCTACTCACAAAATGATAAAATGACTAATGACATGAAAATTTCAATTAAATTAAACTTACGTCCTTTTTAACTGTTCAAAATATTTACGAGAACTAAAAGTGAAAGGCAAAGAAAGGCAAAATCTTGAGATAGTCCTTCTACCGCACACCACACCAAGTGTTGATGAAGATTGATTGATCAACTTTACTTTTCATTCTCAATTAATTAGCAACCCACTCTTCATCTTCCGTCGACATACCCTTATTAATTAATTGAATTGAATTGTCTGCCACTGAATTGAGTTAGTGTTATTGTAATTTGGTGGATTCAATCGCAAAATTTGAAGCTTTAATTCCATGCGATATCAAATGCTATATTCCTTAATGTCGATTTGGATTTTTGGTTAGATCTATAGATTTTCTATTAGATCTATAGAATTTTGTCTTAAATTAGGGACTTTTAGGGTTTCCTTAGCTTGTTCGAATTAGGTTTTGGGATAATAGATTAGGGTTTCTTGCTTCTTCAAAGTAAAATTAACAGTGAGAATCAAACATTCTAATTAACTACTAACTCCCACCCTATCTTGTTCTTTCAATGGAGAATCTTGAAATAACAATCGGGAGTGGTGGTACGTGGTTGGTCGGAGTCTAGAAAAGAAGAAGATTGTGCTGGCGGCGAGGCGGGTTTGGGTTAGAGCAGTGGTGGTTCACTGACTAGCAAACGATTGCTAAGGTGTGGTGGATGGTGAGGAATCGGCGTCAGCGGTGGTACGTTGGGTGGTCAAGCGTATGCAGAGGGATGGAAGACGGTGAGGAGATTGAAAATGGGGGAATGAACCATTATGTAATTTTTTTTTTAAAATGGAACGACTTTTTGTAATTTTATAAAAATGGTCTTGTCAATAGTAATTTTGCTATCTTGTTAGTAGCCCGTATGATTTTTTATTTGTTTTGTTGACAATTCTCTCCCTAATATGACATTAGCTAATGGGTGAATTGTGCTCTTTGTTTTTGTTGCCTCTATTTTCAAGGTTTGGCCTCTTTTAGTATGTTTTTAGCCCATTGAGAACAAGTAAAGCCCCTAACATGGATTATAATCTGATTTTTTTCCTGCTAGCCAATTTGTTTGTGAAGGCTAGGATTAAGCAAAGATTTTAATTACTGTTGGATTTCCAGAAAGAGATCGCCATCGATGCGATTGAATTCGTAATCTCCGCAGACATTGCTAGTAACTTAATCGATGAGAGGTCATTGAAAGCTCTTGAAGTGAGATTTACAGACACAAGTGCAGATAAACCAAACAGAGCTCAAGTATTCGATACAAAGGAAGTGTTTACAACCAAATCGAATAACAAAAATGATGGAGAAAGTAAAGCGGAGATTGTTTAGCCTCAACTAGGACACCAGTTACCAAGGCTAGAACTAGAAGGGCAAAGTGGATACGAATCTCTCAGCTCTGTGTATGCGCTCAGTGTTTTGGATGGAAGGGAGCTCGATCTATGCTCACAAGGCAACTAGAGTATAGTAGGGCAAAATGGCTACAAATCTCTCAACTTTATGTCTGCGCTCGGTGTTTTGGATGGAAGAGAGCTCGATCTATGCTCACAAGGCAGCTAGAGTATAAAAACCCTAGAAAGTCGCCATAAGAGACAAGAACGGAGTAACAATAAACCCTAGCAGCTCTCTCACTGATTTAGGGTTTCACAAACCCTTTTATATCAAAGGTATAAGATAAACGACGTCGTTAGCAAATGGGAGAGCCAGACAATGTGTAACCGAGTGGGCTTCAAGCCCATGGGCTTCTAAGATCAGAGTTGGGTTAAAGCACTGTTCTAAAAATCGCGCCAAGGCGCTAGGCAACTCCCCTCCTCCTAGGGATAAACGACCGCCTAAGCACGCCTAGGCGTCCGCCTTGACTGCCTAGGCGCTAGGCAGCCCCTCAACGCCTAGGATCCGCCTAGCGTTTTTTTGAACACTGGGTTAAAGGCCCAACTCCAATTCAGTCAGATAACCTGTACACATATACAAATCCATATAACACTTAGAATTACATACATAAGCTTATGAAATGAGCCTAACAATTGCCCTCCTAATTCTAAGTTTACACAAATCGTAAATCATCCTTGTTGTAGTATGAACTGGCTTTACTCCTTTATCTATCATCAGCTATTTATACTCCTTCTCGGCATCAGTTGGGGTTGATCAAATGCAGAAATTCCCTACAAAAGAGAAACTTATCAGTGATTACAATCTTAGTACCAAAGTCTGCAGGATTATATTTCTCATCAATCATTTTGACAAGGAGAAGATGTTAAATACCAAGACTCTAATGAAGTGGTATCTAACATCAATGTGCTTAGTCCTCTCATGATAGACAGGATCTTTGCACAGGTAGAGTGCACTCTAACTATCCATGTGCAACACAAATTTATAGTTCTTTCTATCTACCTCCTTCAAAATACTTTGGAGCCAAATTGCTTCCTTGGAAGCTTCAGTTGCAGCAATATACTCAGCCACTGTTGAGGACGGAGCTACTATTGGTTGCAACTGTGCCTTCCATGAAATGCAATTGCCACACCAAGTATAGAAGAAGGAGGTAGTAGATTTCCTATTATCCTTGTTGACAGCATAGTCAGAATCCACATAACCAAACAGCTCAGTAGGTAAAGTATGCAAACCATAAATCAAACCAATATCAAGTGTTCTAGCAATGTATCTCAGGAGGAACTTTATGGCTACCCAATGCTTTTCAGCAGGATTGGACATGTGCCTGCTCAAGACACTCATAGCAAATGCAAGATCAGGTCTAGTACAGATCATAGCATACATAACTGAACCAACAGCTGCATCATAAGGGAGAGATCTCATATAGTCTTCCTCCTCCTTACTCAGGGGTTCCTTGACCTTTGTAAGGTCAAGATGTCCACCTAGAGGTATAGGAGTAGGCTTGACATTAGAGACATTGAACCTATCAAGGACTTTTAGCAGATAGTCCTTTTGAGACAAGAAGATCTGATGTTTAGACCTATCTTTAGAGATTTTTATTCCAAGAATTTTCTGGGAAAGACACAGATCTTTCATGTCAAAAAATCTCTTGAGTGAATCCTTAACATCAGAAACTTTTGCTCTAGACTTGCAAATAATAAGGATATCATCCACATACAGCAAGACATATAAGGGGGATTTAGACTTCAAATGCATGAAATACAAGCAAGGATCATAGCTGCTCATTTTAAAACCAAGTTTAAGCATGCAAGTATCAATTTTTCTGTTCCACTGCCTAGGAGATCGCTTTAGGCCATACAGAGATTTTTTAAGCAAGCAAACATGATCAGGTTTAGACTTATCCTCAAAACCCTTAGGTTGTCTCATATAAATAATCTCATCAAGATCACCATGCCAAAAGGCAGTTTTCACATCCATCTGATCAATCTCATAGCCATAAACAGCAGCAAGAGCAAGCAATAATATCAGAGTCTTGTATTTAACAACAGGAGCAAAGATGTCATTATAATCAACCCCTTCCTTCTGGGCGAATCCCTTGGCTAACAACCTAGGTTTATAGCTAGGTTAGCCACCAGGGCTCACTCCATTTTTGAGTTTATAAACCCATTTACAACCAATAAGTCAGGCCTTTTTAGGCTTAGGAACAAGTTCCCATGTCTTATTGGTTGTCATGGAATTTATTTCCTCTTTCATAGCAAGCATCCATTTTTCAGCATGAGTACATTTCACAGCATGTTCAAACAACTCAGGAGTGTAAGCATCAACAACCTCAACAATGATGAAAGCAAACTCAAATTCATTGTCAAAATATCTCCTATTAGGAATTCTGGCTCGAGGTGATCTGTCTCTAGTCAACTAATAATTAGCCAAGTTTGGAACTTCATGAAAAGGTTCATTTTCATGCACAGATTCTTGCTCAGAAACATCAGATAAAGCATCATTAAACTCATCATTATCATGCTCATACATAGAATCAGACAAAGCATCAGACAGAGAGTTATGCATATCACCATGATTATCAAATGAAGAAGAAGAGGGAGAAGAGTTGCTTCCCCCCCCCCCCCCCCCCCGATTGGTGAGGGCTATCTTCAGTACTTGCAGGAGCATTTTCATGCTCTATAATGGTGCTGTCAATGCCAAAAGGCCTCATGGGAATGCCAATATCAAACTCATCATCAAGGTGTCCTTGGTGAGTTTCTGGGTCATAGAACTGACTAGTGGTACCTGTATTCTCAACAATTTTTTCAAATAATGCCAATGACAGAGGGTTTGCTTTCAACTAAGCCTTGCTTGAACAAATAATGGAGGCCTTTGTTACCAATATGACCAAGTCTAGCATGCCATAACATAGTATCATGAAGATTCATAGAAGCATGACATTCAGCAGATAAAGATGATGCACAAAGAACAAGATCTCAGATATGGAGATAAAGGGAAAAAAGATTTCACCAACAGCTTCAACAGATCCTAGATCTATAAACCCATAACCTGACTCTGATACCACTTTGAAGTGAGATTTACAAACACAAGTGCAGATAAACTAAACAGAGCTTAAGTATTCGATACAAAGGAAGTGTTTACACCCAGATCGAATAACAAAAATGACAGAGAAAGTAAAGCGACGATTGTTTAGCCTCAACTAGGACACCAGTCACCAAGGCTAGAACTAGAAGGGCAAAGTGGCTATGAATCTCTCAGCTCTGTTTCTGCGCTCAGTGTTTTGGATGGAAGGGAGCTCGATCTATGCTCACAAGGCAGCTAGAGTATAGAAACCCTAGAAGTCGCCATAGGAGACAAGAACGGAGTAACAATAAACCCTAGCAGCTCTCTCACTGATTTAGGGTTTCACAAACCCTTTTATATCAGAGGCATAAGCTAAACGACGTCATCAGCAAATGGGAAAGCCAGACAATGTGTAACCGAGTGGGCTTTAAGTCCATGGGCTTCTGCGATAAGAGTTGGGTTAAAGGCCCAACTCCAATTCAATCAGATAACATGTACACATATACAAATCCATATAACACTTAGAATTACATACATAAGCTTATGAAATGAGCCTAACAACTCTTGTGTCTTTAATTAATGTCTTGATTTTGTTTGCTTGATTGTCGAACTTTGTATGACCATCTCCAAGAGCTTTCCTAAAATTTTCCCAAAATAAGGAAACAAAATACATATTGTTCGAATTATTTTTATTTTAACTCCAACAGCTTCCCCGTTTCGAAGATTTGGAGAATCATTTAGTTTGGAGAATGTTGCAGATTTAGGGAATTATCTCTATTTTTTCCGCTGCTTCTCTATTTTAGAGAATTTGATAGGGAATCTGTTGAACCAAAAAATGCCTCAAAATTCTCTAAAAACTCCAAAATCCCTAAAATAAGGAAACTGTTGGAGATGCTCTAATACACAAGACTAAGTGTTTGGGAATGTAATATATCATCTAGCTTAGAATTATATTGATTGTTTAATAAATTCTCTCTTGGTGGATATTACTTTAGAATGTATTTGTACACATTTGCCAAATAATGAAAATTCACCCCTAAACAGTTGGTTCATGTGGCCTTGTATCACATTGAGTTGAAAATCTAGTGTATCGAGTTCAACCGTTGTCTTGTTCAACTACATAGTGTACATGATAGTTTGATAGTAGATAACAGAGCAGTTGTGTGGCCACCTATATATATGGGTGGAAGGTGGGAGATTCTTGTAAAGGCCGAATATATTTTTTATATTATTTTAATATTATTTTAATTAAATATACTATTATTTTATTCAATTTGTAAAAGTGGAATAAAAACCCGTCCTCGAGCATCAAGTTTCGATTTAAAATCATTCCGGCATCATTTAAATTTTGGATTTTGACGGGATTCGATTTTCGCTTTCAAGATCAAGTATTAATAAAGATTAATTTAAACTCCGAGTTTTGATTGAGATTTATTTAATTCCGTTACCTTGAGATTAGTAAATTAAATTTTATTTAATTTGATTTAGTCGGGATTCGATCGGGCGAGCGGGTTTTGAGTCTTTTCCGCTAATTTGAATTGGTATTGTTGGGACCACATATATATATATATATACACTTGTTTTCCTTTTTCTTTCTTTCTTCTCTCTCCCTCTCTCTCTCTCCCTCTCCCTCTCTCTCTCTCTCTCTCCCGAAATCTGTCCCAAATAAGGGTTGGTCCCCCCTTCCTCACCTCACCCCACCTTCCTCTGCATACCAACTCACTGTAACAGCAACCTACACCCCCCTTCAGCTCTCTCTCTCTGCCCTTACACCCCCACACCCACAATTTCACATCCCCCTTATACCTTTCTTTGATTCACACCACACAAACAAGCTGTGCATTGCAGCAAACCCCAAACACAAGCCCCACATTTTCCTTTTCTCATCCCCTGTTGAATCCTGCTTGCCAGCTTCCTCCAAGCCCTACCACCACCCCTTGTCTCGCCGCCATCACCACTGTACCACCCACTCAAGCTCTCCTCCCTCCGAGTTCGAACCAGCATCAGCCAGCCTTTGTTCACGCCACTAAGAGCCCCATCAAAGCCCAGGAGCCAAGCCCTCGAAGCCGCCGCCCAACCGTCGTCGCCGAGCTCCATTTCTCCCTCCACTGCCCTGTTTTCGATTCGAGAAGACCGGTCCAGGAATCGAGCCCGACGAACGACCTCCGACGAGCGTGTTTCAGCGAGATTTCGAGCATCCCGGTGAGCACTCCCCTTTCTTTCCTTTCTTCTTGTCGTTCTGTGTGTGTGGGTGTCGCTTGGGTGGTCGGAACTCAGAAGTCGACGCCAGCGAGTATCCCCGCTCCTCCTCTCCTTCCTCCGTCGAACACAGGGATTCCTCTCCCCGTTCTCTGTTTCTCCAAACAGAACAAGGAAGAAGAGGACTAGTGGCCCCCACCTTGCCGCGTCAGCACTGGACCCTACCTCCCTTTAATCCTCCGAATTCAGTTGAGAGTGTGAGAGAGAGTAAGTGAGTGAGGGTTTGGGCTTGAGGATTTGGGCTTCAATTTTCGGGTCTGGGCCTCTCTCCTCTCTTTTCTTTTCTTTCTTTCCCTTCTGGAGCTGGGTATGGGTTCCGGGCTTGGGCATTCGGATCCGGGTAAAAGGGGTGGGTCATGTTGCATCCGGACTAGGCTTGGATTTGGATCCGGGTATGGGCTCGGGTTGGGCTTGGCAATCCGGGTAAGGGAGTGGGCCTATGGGTTTTTGGGTTTGGCTGGATTGTTATTTTTTTTGTTTGTTATGTTTCATATATATTTTGTGTTATGTTATATATATGTGTGATGTTAATTATTATTTCTGATTTTAGAAAAATAGATATATATTTATATGTTCTGAAATTATTAATAATTATATTTAAAAAGGTTTTAAAAGTGTTATTATCTGATAGGGAGTTATAAATAGATTTATGGTTATTGTTTTGAAACTTTATGAATATTAAGTGTTAAATTATTTGATATTAGAATTATTTTGGGATTTGGTCATAATTATAATATTCTGGAAATTTATCTTTATATATTGTGTATATTGTTTTAAAATAGTATTAATTGGATGATTTATATATGATGCATTTTATGAGGAATTGAATATACGAGTTGGAATTTTTTTTAAAAAAAAAGTGAATTGTTGGTTCTGATTCATAAATATCAATTGTGAACATAGGATTATTTTGATGATTTAATATTGCAGTTTATTTATATAATGTTTTGAAATGAGAAAACATGCCGGAATTATTTTATAACATGATTTGGGAAAATGGGCCTTAAGGTTTAAATGTTTAATGTCGGGATTTAGATAAGCGATTTTAAAAGAGTTGTTTGATTTTCTAAGTTGAGTTCCTTGAGAGGTTGTTTTGAAAATGAGATGATGAGATGAGATGAACATGAAATGAGATATGAAAAGAGATGTATGATAGTTAGGGGCGCCTTGTGTGAATTAGATAGACTTATGCATTTGTATGTTATTAGGTGATTGTGATATGTTGGACATTGCTTGCTATTGGTGACTCTTACTTGGATTCTGCTTCTGCCTTGTTCTCTACTGTTCGGCTTATTCAGGTAAGTTCCTTTATGGGCTTACTCAGATTCGAAAGAGATTACCGGCTTGTGAATGTATGACATACTAGGTGTTGCATAAGCATTAAAGCATGTCATGTAGTATCATGCTAGGTTGCACTTGTGATTGAGCATTCTATTTCTTTACGCGTATGAAATAGAACGGCCGTTATCTGTGATAGTCCTAGAGTCTTTACTAGGGTCATAGGGTAGCCCAGCCCCATCGGGTACCCTGAGTCTATCGAGTCGATATGAGCATGATGATAGCCCAGCACCATCGGGCATATTTATTTTAATTTATGTTATGATGATGAGATATGATGATGAGATATGATATGCTATTGCATCGAACCGGCTGGTCTCTGCACTAACGGAAAGGGGTGCAGAGGTAGGAGAGGGACATGCCACTTGGCATTCTTTGGGCGCCTTTACAGTTATTTCTCGCATATTGTAAATTAGGATCATGCTAGTGTGATTTAATTTTCGCATCTGCATCATCTTTATTATTAGCGTATGTGTATGTTCGCTTGCTGGACAGAGCGTGTTGGGGCCTCGGTCTGACCCCACTCGCACCCAATGTTTTTAGGTATGATTGCTCTCTGTTTATATGGCGTGGGAAAGTCCCTCGGCGATTGCAAAGAAATCTGTCTAACCCCGCTAATCTGGCCATCCGACTTTAGAATTATGTTTTGGTTTTGACCCGGCCTAGTCGTTGCTTTTGTATCTAAATCATATTTCCATTTCACTTTCGTTTAAACTGAATTTATGAAATTTCGATTGATTAGAGGTTTGAAACCTCGACCCGTACCTGAATTGCAACATCCGAACGAAGGTATCCGACCTTCGAAACGTATCCCGGATATTTATATCCGGGCATTTACAAAGTTGGTATCAGAGCCAGGTTGTGCAATTCGGGTACGCTAGGGTCGAGTGTATGTTTTGGAAAACCGCCCATAGATTTCAAAAGATTTGAAAGTATTTTAAAGGGGCAAAATGAATTTAATATGCCTAACTCCAATTGGACTAAGTAATGAACTTGACTTGTTATAAAAGAGGAGAACCAACTAATAAGGGATCGAGTGGGTAGAAAAAGGCGATAGACCATCCCTATTGGATGTAGTCGGAAATGGGTAGGCGAAATACTAGCTTGTTCTTTACAGATGGGTTGGGAAGACTCCAAGGAGAGCATTGTAATTATCATTAACTGATTCTATGATTGAGTGCTTGATATGCTAAAGATTTGATTGTTATGTTCTAACTATTGAATGTATATTGAACGATCTGTGCGAACGGGATAGCGGGAGTACCCTTCCTCTTATGTGGTTAAGCTCAGCCTTTGTGGAACCGTCCCTTTCCTTATGAACCCTTTTGACAATTCAATCGAGTCCTCCCTTCGAATATCGGTCTCCTCCACGGGAAATCGGGTTGGTAAGCATAGTGTTTCAGAAATCATGGTTGGATATGAGGGTTACTTGGGGAGGGTATCGAAAGATGGCTTTGATGTCATTTCGAGTTAGAAAGTAAGTGTTTCCTAGGTTGTCTTTCTTGATTCTTATGACGATCGACCGGTGTCTTCTTACCACGAAAAGTCGTATCCGAGTCTCACGGGAAAGATGGGTGGTGAGTCAGTTAGGGAGAGTCAATGTTGCCCTTATGGACCCCTATCGGGTTATCTTGATTGCCCTGTTCATGATTGTGTGATTCTATATGCAATACTCCTTGACCTACAATTGATCCTTAGTGTGAATTCGTGCTTATGTGCTTGATGCTCATGATGACCATTGTATAGGTTCGAACTACATTTATTATGTCTATATCATTTCGACATGATCTGTTTAGTATATTACATTGTCATACTAGGGCACGATTATAGAAGTCATATGTTAGGAAGATGTACAATTGATATACTCCCCTTGAATAGGTTCATGATAGTGTGATCGACTCTTCTTTATATGAATGCCTCATAAGATGTACTCTTTAGCATGCTAGCCGATGACGCCTCGATGCTTATCATTCATTCTGTGACAAGAATCTATAGCATGCCCACCTATTATTTGTTTATTCTTTAACCGTACGAAATACCCGACAAATGATTAACTATTGTTGATTATTCTAGTAACTGCTATGCGTTAATTGTGCTAAGTGAGAATATGGTAGTGTGAACGAGTCTTGATAAATACATGTTCTATCCTAGTATACATCAATTTGAACTCCTGTCCTCATATTCTAGCCATGTTGCTTAGATTTGCTCTATACCTCGTTGCGTTTTCCTCTCGTGCCACTATGTCGTGAGATGTGATTGAATGAACTCTTGCATACCGTCGTATTAACCAGTCAAGTGCATGTATGTACCATATGTTATATTGAACCACTAGTAACATGTTGAGCCTTGGTTGTGACTTGTGTGAATTCTACTTTGCCTACGTTATTGTTGATTCACTCTCGAACTAGGTACCTGATAGTGTGGCTCTTTCCTCTTTCTGTCCTCTTAACATGTTTCACTCGTCCTGATGAGTTTAATGATGAATTCGATGATTGACTAGCTTTCCATGATGATCAAACCTAGCATGCTTACATGGTAAAGATGTCTAATACTCTATGATGGCTTCTCGTGCTTGTATGAACCTATGACTTGACACCCCGCTTAATCACGCACCACCCTATATCATGATTTTGCATCTGCATGACGCATGAATATCGGGATGAATCTAGTTGAATTACTTTAATTCTACTCATGTTCGATGTGTGCTATTAGTATCATGTAGGGCTTATGATTTCCAATATGACCCGCTAAATGATCACGTGTTGTACTTGTTCTATGATGTGACAACTATTGTACCCTATATGTACTCTATGATGGTTCTTTCTTAGCATGATTATAACCTAGCATCCATGATGTCCATCTTGTTACTTTTGATGATGCCTCATGTTTCGTGAACATTATGTTGAAACTCCTCTTAATGAATCTTGACTATGCTTGTATCGCATTATATATCGCTAGTATCATGTAGGATCTATGCTCTCTAAATGGATCTCGTCATAGGATTCCGTGCCATGCTTGACCTAATATGCGATCATTGATGTTAGATGTGATAATTACTATGCTACTCTTATGTGTTCTCGTATGACGTTTCATCTTATTGTTATAATATACCTTGCCATGATATATTTTGACTCATTTGTTGACTTGTATACCATGCTTTTACTTTGTTCATATGCATGATGATCGTTATCTTCACTAAATTCCGCATGACTTCGAATCATACATGATCATTGTTGGTTCCGCCCATCTTGCTTGAAGTTACGTGGCATATCTGTTTCCATGGAATACTATAATGTTAGCTTGTTTCACAAACATCAGCGTAGGACTTGATTGTGTCTTTGATATGAATACGAACGTTGCCCCGAGATAGGTACATGATAGTGTGGATTGAAGTGATTGATATGCTCCATAGTGAATTCATGCTTGTTTGTCACAATGGTACCCTAATGGACTTCCATAAAGGCATCGTTGCTATTCCCGAGTCGGAGTCTTGTCTCTAGTCATGTCGTCTTTAGCTTTGGTCTATTCCGTCTCCGAAAGGAACATTGGGTCGTCCACTCTTGTCACTCCCCTATCTCCGCTAACTTAAACTTCTACGCGTTATCTTGGATGAGCGACCACATGGAAAAAGGGATCAGGAAGTCGATAAGCAATAGAGCAGCGAAGCGGAAGCGTGTGCCCATAACCCACGGGCCTCAGGATCGATAATGTCGACGGAACGAGCTCGCTTTGAGGATTACGATTGTCGAGTACGATATGACTTGCAGGTGGGAGCGTCCTCTATTTGAATTGCTAACCCTTTCTGAGCTTGTTGATGATGATATTGCACTGACTTGATGTTGAAAGTTGCTTGTTGATGTGATGATATGATTCGATGCCTTAAAGTCCTAATGTGCCATGATGACTTGACGTGATGCTATTCTGAGTTGCTAAGCATGATCTAAATTCCTTTCCTATATAGTATGAACTGCAAATGCCGAGAATCTAAACTAGTTATTAGCTAAGATCATGATGAAACTTTCTAGTTGAATTGACTTTATTCATATATGGTGTTATGTGATAATTTCGAGCATGACGGTAAATTGAGACTTTTGATACTTGTTGCAATGCTTAATGATGCTATTGATATAAATGTTATTTGATATGATGTAGTCCTTATGTGCAATAATGTCTATGATTGCTTCTTCTTTGAACATGTGAGTGAGGTCCCTTGGCTGAGCGGTCGGAGAATAGGGAAAGGTTTTGAGTGATTAGAATGATCGACGGTGGTAAGGGAAAGTTGCAGAAGAGGGGTGTTGACTTAGGTTGGACCGAGTGGGTTCGGGAATTAAGAGGTAATGCTTGATGATTTTCGACGAACTCCTAGGTGAATCTTGGGTGAGAGTATGGTTAGGAATAGGTCGGATAGGCGGTGGTCGAGGAATTTTACTGGAGAATGTGCGGTTAGCAGGGCATGATGCTTGTGAACTCTTGGGAAGTGTGGAAGTGTAAGAAATGGCTTTTAAGAGTAAGGAAGATATAGTATGAGAGGGCCTCGAGTGTGAGGTTAGAGATAATAGTTGGATTCTTAGAGGTGGATTGCTAGTGAGAGTTCTTGGTGGAATGAGGGGCGAGATTAGGGTATCGAAATGAATTGGGACTTCTTTTGAGGATGTTACCTGAGCTGATGTTGGTGAATCTAGATGAGGCTGGTTTTGATGTAGGAATTGAAATCGAGCGAGCGGGGTTTTCGTTTATTTTGCCTGGTGATGATGTGAAAGCTTTCTTGATTATGTGATTTATTAAAATGACTTGGCATGATGTTAGATAGCGACTATGATGAACCTGATATGGCTGATATTACATGTTGATATGCAATATTGAATCATAATTGGTAGTGACAACTATACTCATGATATAATGACCCATTGCTATCCTACTATGTTGTTCTAAAAGCATGTTATAATGTGTTGAATGAATCATGAAATTATGATATGTTGCTATGTGAGAGCATGATGTTATATTATGATCAGGAGATGTTAAATGATGAATATTGATTTGGATCATGAATCTGACTTATATATATGAGATAATGGTGCGTGAGTGCTAAGTGATCGTTATATGACATTGTATGAGTTGAGATGATGTTTTGCGAGTATGCTGACGTTTTGGTGATTCACACATTGACTGACCTTTCCTTTTGCTGAATCTTAATAACCTGACCTTGATGTGTTGATGTGTTGATAATGGGTTTTGGTTCATTAATTCTGTGATGTGAAATGCTTTTATGACCTTTGGTATGATCTGGAGATGGGATGTGACCTTGTGGCACTACGATGGTATATGTTGAGACTTGCCTTATGATGTGTTGATTGGAGATTGGTTGGTTATACAGTTATGCATTTCTTATGGCTTATGCATCTTGCTTGAATTGACACTGATAGATTGATTCGATTCTGGAAACTAGGAAGAGAATATGGGATTAGCCCTTAGATCGAGGTGGATGACTCCACCTCCTACCCTCGGAATTTGATTGATTGGTATGTGTGAAGCTGATTTGGTTTTCGGAAGAGTTTTGACAAAATCTTGATTTGAAAGGATTTGACTTGTTTTGGTGTGAAGTTGCTTGATTAAAAATTGAATTTGAAGATTTTGAGCGGTTTAAAAAAAAAATTGGCCAACTTGGGGTTTTAAAGAAGTTGAGAGTTTCAATGATTTGGATGAAAATCTTTCCTTTTTCAAACATTTTGAGATTTACAAACTGGATCTACATTATGACGTCTCATGAAGTGGATACAAGCATTTTATAGGGGCGCTTATAGATTGCTTGCTAAGACCTAGTCGGGCGCTATAATGCTTTTGGAGTTGTGATACTTCCGAAAGGTCGAAGCGAGGATGTGATAGGGGCGCTTATTACACACTCGACAAGACCCATTTGGAGATGTCACGACTGTGACCGGGATGTTGTGAGAATCCCGGAAGACGCAACCGAGATGATTACAAGATCCTTGGACATGGTCCTCGGACCCACCGATTTCAAACTTCTTCCCTTTGCTTTAAAACGATTTTAGTCTCGGGGACGAGACTTGTTTTTAAAGGAGGATGAATGTAAAGGCCGAATATATTTTTTATATTATTTTAATATTATTTTAATTAAATATACTATTATTTTATTCAGTTTGTAAAAGTGGAATAAAAACCCGTCCTCGAGCATCAAGTTTCGATTTAAAATCATTCCGGCATCATTTAAATTTCGGATTTTGACGGGATTCGATTTTCGCTTTCAAGATCGAGTATTAATAAAGATTAATTTAAACTCCGAGTTTTGATTGAGAT
The DNA here is from genome assembly GCA_963922045.1 of Persicaria maculosa. NCBI lineage: Eukaryota > Viridiplantae > Streptophyta > Magnoliopsida > Caryophyllales > Polygonaceae > Persicaria > Persicaria maculosa. Next base: position 1,239,187 of record OY998268.1, read on the forward strand.
TTATTTAATTCCGTTACCTTGAGATTAGTAAATTAAATTTTATTTAATTTGATTTAGTCAGGATTCGATCGGGCGAGCGGGTTTTGAGTCTTTTTCGCTAATTTGAATTGGTATTGTTGGGACCACATATATATATATATATATACACTTGTTTTCCTTTTTCTTTCTTTCTTCTCTCTCCCTCTCTCTCTCTCTCTCTCCCTCTCCCTCTCTCTCTCTCTCTCCCGGAAATCTGTCCCAAATAAGGGTTGGTCCCCCCTTCCTCACCTCACCCCACCTTCCTCTGCATACCAACTCACTGTAACAGCAACCTACACCCCCCTTCAGCTCTCTCTCTGCCCTTACACCCCCACACCCACAATTTCACATCCCCCTTATACCTTTCTTTGATTCACACCATACAAACAAGCTGTGCATTGCAGCAAACCCCAAACACAAGCCCCACATTTTTCTTTTCTCATCCCCTGTTGAATCCTGCTTGCCAGCTTCCTCCAAGCCCTACCACCACCCCTTGTCTCGCCGCCATCACCACTGTACCACCCACTCAAGCTCTCCTCCCTCCGAGTTCGAACCAGCATCAGCCAGCCTTTGTTCACGCCACTAAGAGCCCCATCAAAGCCCAGGAGCCAAGCCCTCGAAGCCGCCGCCCAACCGTCGTCGCCGAGCTCCATTTCTCCCTCCACTGCCCTGTTTTCGATTTGAGAAGACCGGTCCAGGAATCGAGCCCGACGAACGACCTCCGACGAGCGTGTTTCAGCGAGATTTCGAGCATCCCGGTGAGCACTCCCCTTTCTTTCCTTTCTTCTTGTCGTTCTGTGTGTGTGGGTGTCGCTTGGGTGGTCGGAACTCAGAAGTCGACGCCAGCGAGTATCCCCGCTCCTCCTCTCCTTCCTCCGTCGAACACATGGATTCCTCTCCCCGTTCTCTATTTCTCCAAACAGAACAAGGAAGAAGAGGACTAGTGGCCCCCACCTTGCCGCGTCAGCACTGGACCCTACCTCCCTTTAATCCTCCGAATTCAGTTGAGAGTGTGAGAGAGAGTAAGTGAGTGAGGGTTTGGGCTTGAGGATTTGGGCTTCAATTTTCGGGTCTGGGCCTCTCTCCTCTCTTTTCTTTTCTTTCTTTCCCTTCTGGAGCTGGGTATGGGTTCCGGGCTTGGGCATTCGGATCCGGGTAAAAGGGGTGGGTCATGTTGCATCCGGACTAGGCTTGGATTTGGATCCGGGTATGGGCTCGGGTTGGGCTTGGCAATCCGGGTGAGGGAGTGGGCCTATGGGTTTTTGGGTTTGGCTGGATTGTTATTTTTTTTGTTTGTTATGTTTCATATATATTTTGTGTTATGTTTTACATATATATATATATATATATATGTGATGTTAATTATTATTTCTGATTTTAGAAAAATAGATATATATTTATATGTTCTGAAATTATTAATAATTATATTTAAAAAGGTTTTAAAAGTGTTATTATCTGATAGGGAGTTATAAATAGATTTATGGTTATTTTTTTGAGACTTTATGAATATTAAGTGTTAAATTATTTGATATTAGAATTATTTTGGGATTTGGTTATAATTATAATATTCTGGAAATTTATCTTTATATATTGTGTATATTGTTTTAAAATAGTATTAATTGGATGATTTATATATGATGCATTTTATGAGGAATTGAATATACGAGTTGGAATTTTTTTAAAAAAAAAATGAATTGTTGGTTCTGATTCATAAATATGAATTGTGAACATAGGATTATTTTGATGATTTAATATTGGAGTTTATTTATATAATGTTTTAAAATGAGAAAACATGCCGGAATTATTTTATAACATGATTTGGGAAAATGGGCCTTAAGGTTTAAATGTTTAATGTCGGGATTTAGATAAGCGATTTTAAAAGAGTTGTTTGATTTTCTAAGTTGAGTTCCTTGAGAGGTTGTTTTGAAAATGAGATGATGAGATGAGATGAACATGAAATGAGATATGAAAAGAGATGTATGATAGTTAGGGGCGCCTTGTGTGAATTAGATAGACTTATGCATTTGTATGTTATTAGGTGATTGTGATATGTTGGACATTGCTTGCTATTGGTGACTCTTACTTGGATTCTGCTTCTGCCTTGTTCTCTGCTGTTCGGCTTATTCAGGTAAGTTCCTTTATGGGCTTACTCAGATTCGAAAGAGATTACCGGCTTGTGAATGTATGACATACTAGGTGTTGCATAAGCATTAAAGCATGTCATGTAGTATCATGCTAGGTTGCACTTGTGATTGAGCATTCTATTTCTTTACGCGTATGAAACAGAACGGCCGTTATCTGTGATAGTCCTAGAGTCTTTACTAGGGTCATAGGGTAGCCCAGCCCCATCGGGTGCCCTGAGTCTATCGAGTCGATATGAGCATGATGATAGCCCAGCACCATCGGGCATATTTATTTTAATTTATGTTATGATGATGAGATATGATATGCTATAGCATCGAACCGGCCGGTCTCTGCACTAACGGAAAGGGGTGCAGAGGTAGGAGAGGGACATGCCACTTGGCATTCTTTGGGCGCCTTTACAGTTATTTCTCGCATATTGTAAATTAGGATCATGCTAGTGTGATTTAATTTCCGCATCTGCATCATCTTTATTATTAGCGTATGTGTATGTTCGCTTGCTGGACAGAGCGTGTTGGGGACTCGGTCTGACCCCACTCGCACCCATTGTTTTTAGGTATGATTGCTCTCTGTTTATATGGCGTGGGAAAGTCCCTCGGCGATTGCAAAGAAATCTGTCTAACCCCGCTAATCTGGCCATCCGACTTTAGAATTATGTTTTGGTTTTGACCCGGCCTAGCCGTGGCTTTTGTATCTAAATCATATTTCCATTTCACTTTCGTTTAAACTGAATTTATGAAATTTCGACTGATTAGAGGTTTGAAACCTCGACCCGTACCTGAATTGCAACATCCGAACGAAGGTATCCGACCTTCGAAACGTATCCCGGACATTTATATCCGGGCCGTTACAATTCTGATCCACATATCAACTATCAAGTCTAGAGTTGTTTTTGGTAGGTGGGTTGTAATTTGGGTTCCAAGGTCCCAGTAAGAAGAGTTGGCCTTATATATGGTAAGATCTATCATCCTAGACTCTTTTGAGACCAATAGGTTGTTAAATTTGATTTCAAATCAACCATGTCCTTTATCAAATAACTCGATTTATCCCTTAATGAACCTCCATTGTCTTTGTTAACCCGAACTTGATTATTTACAATTCAAGTGGGTCGCCAAAGACCATCCCAATGAGAGAGTCTCTCTTGACCTTAGAGGCTTTCTTTTTTAGTTTTGCAAATTTTTTGCTACAGAAATCTTCTCCTATTTTTTGTTTACCCTTATCTAGAGGGGTAGTTGTTTCATGGACTTTATGTGTTTTATGTTTCCCTTTGTCAAGGGGAGGGACATTTTCTTCGGTGTTGATGAAGCCTCATCCAAACAAAAGTGAGACACTTCATTTAATTTAATTTTCTAAGACCCTCCGCGGACCAAAGTGCTATTCGTAAAAATAACCGGATACAAGGTGCCATGTAAAGAACCTGAAAACATGTGGTTTAACAAAAGGAAGCGTAGAAGGAACTTTATTTTTTCCATTGCTTTAACTTTTCCGCTTCAAGATAATGACCTGCTAGGCTATACAAGTCCTAATATTAATAAAAATAAATCTCCTAGATTTGTTATGCAAACCTGCAATAATTTCTAGTAGTTGAGGCTAAGTAGTAATTGCTTAGGGAGAAGAATACTTTCATGTTATTGCTTATGGCATTACAACATAAATATTAGAAACTCTTGAAGAGAAAAGGACATTGTCTACTTCTGTTGTCATTTTCTTCTATTTGTGGCGTAGGAGCACACGAAAAGTTCCATTCAGATGAGCAATTGTTATAATGTTCACACAGTTGTGGCTTGCTTTTTAGAAATTCTATGTTTTTTTGGGGCATTGTTGAGAAACGGGTTGGCATGACATATTAGATTTGTATCTTTTACAGTGGATCTATAATGTACAACTGAAAATATAAAATCTTTTTTCTGAAGGTAAAAAGAACACTTAAAAAAAGTCGAAGCAAGATTGGATGAAAAAGCCTTACATCTATTATCAAAAGATAAGAGAAGCCAATTCTGGAGTTAATCTCATCGTTCCTCACTCACCAACATTCGAAGGAGATGGACTTAGTCCCCATGGCAATTTAGGGAGACACTTGAATTCAATATAAAGGTATTCTTTTTTGTTTTTCTTTTTTTATTATCGGAATTTTCGCCAAATGCCCCTGAGGTTAAGGCTAATTCGCGTGGTGTAGAAAATTTTGACATATTTCGCCAGATGCCCCAGAGGTTTTCAATTTTTAGCCAAATGCCCTTGAGGTTTTCATTTTTTTGCCAAATGCCCTTCTGTCGAATTTATTAACATTTTGGTTGAAAACTAGTACAATCCTCACGCCATAGTGCGTAGTTTTCTTTTTAGACAATAAAATAAAATTATAAGTATAAAAAATTACTATGAAAAATTTAAATAAAATATTATCAAACGATAATATAAAATAGAAAAAAATAGATTTAATAATTAAGTAAAAATAATAAAAATATTTATGAAAATGTGTAAAATTACATGAGTTTAAGATTTAAATAGAATAGGTTGATTGGGTTAAAATTCTAAAATAAATTTGGTTATAACACCTAATAAAATATATGCTAATGATTTAATAGTTTGATATAGCTAGATTGATTAAAAAAATGTGTACAAATTTTATTAGTTTGCTTTTTTTCCCTAGATTTAGTTGATTGGGAGGAACTTGTAAAAATTAAAATGATTATGGCATCTAAGCAAAAATATTTCTCATTTAATAGTTGGAATAGGTAAATCTCATTGGTTAAAAAATATTTAAAAGTTTTATTATTTGAAAATTTATGTAGATTAGGTTGAGTGGGTGAAAATCCAAAACTTAAGATTATTATATATAAAAAATAGTTTTCATTATATATACACACATAGCTAGAGAAAGAGAGAAAGAGAGAGAGAGAGAGAGAGAGAGAGAGAGAGAGATTGGTTGCTTCGGGAAAAAAAAATTCGTATATTTGGAACTATGTATTTTTAAAAAAAAAAGTTTTGAATTAATTTCATGGTTTTTTAAAAAATAGCATGAAATGATATCATGTAATAATGCATAATGAAATAATATTGTATAGTTAATCTTAACTTTATTACATAAAAGTTTTGAATCCCATTGGTTAAAAAATGTAGTATAAAATGATATTGTGTAAATAAATTAGATAATTTAGTTATTATAATTAAATGATATTGTGCAAATAATACCTTATAAAAATAATAATGAAATAATATTTTCTTTTCTTTTATTTTCATCCAAAATGTTAACAAATTCGATAGAGGGGTATCTGGCAAAAAAAATGAAAACCTCAGGGGCATTTGGCGAAAATAATAAAAACCTCAGGGAGTACCTGGCGAAATATGTCAAACTTTCGTGCACCACACGAATCAGCCTTAACCTCAGGGGTATTTAGTGAAAATTCCGTTTTATTATTATGAAACTTGTTAATTGCTTCTCTTGGGTATTTGATAGATTTTGGTTTGCTTCAATTCAGATTGGTTCATAGATGTGGAATATTATATGCATTTGGGTAATTTGACTCATTTTCATTTATACTACTATATGGGTACGTATGAATTATGATGGAAACAAAAGGTGTCATTGTAATTAAAGAGGGATTAGTAAAAGAGTTTTTTTTTGGCATTGTTGAGAAACAGGTTGGCATGACATAATAGACTTGTATCTTTTACAGATCTGTGGATCTATGATATACAAATGAAAATATAAAATTCTTTTTAAAGGTAAAAGGAACACTTAAAAAAAGACGAAGCCAGATTGGATGAAAAAGCCTTAAATCTATTATCAAAAGATAAGAGAAACCAATCCTTGAGTTGATCTCATCGTTCAACACTCACCAACATTCGAAGGAGATGGACTTAATCCCCATGGCAATTTAGGGGGACAATTGAATTCAATATAAAGGTATTCTTTTTTTTTCTTTTTTTTATTATGAAACTTGCTAATTGCTTCTCTTGGGTATTTAATAGTGAAGAACAAAGTAGAAGATATAAATAGGAATACTCTAGAAGGGGGGATGAATAGATTATGGAAACTTTTTGCAAACTTATCGCAGATGAAACTTCAAGGCCTTGGAATGAATCTCAAAGTCTTGGTCAGGATGTCAGGGTCTTAAAATGGGACTCAAGATCTTGACCAATCTCAGAAACCTATTCAGTTGTATGTAAATCAAATGTTATTAGAAAATGCGGAAATTAAAGACATAGAGAACACACGATATGTTTACGAAATTCGGCTCTAAACTAGCCTACGTCTCCGCCTAAGGTTATCCAACCTGTAGAATGTAAACCACTATTATTTCACTTCACTTGAGTCCTAGATACAACCTAGAAGAACATCCTCTCTTCTAACAACTTGTAGCCTAACCCGCTACGATCTAGTCAACTCACAACCCAGTGAAACAATAGTCCGTTTACACCGAAGTGTAAATACGTTTGAGTATAGGGATACTCTTAGTATAACAGGGATTGTAGGTTCTAGACATCTAATTTGTTACTCTCCCTGACAAATTCGACCCATATGTTTCCAACTTATAGCTCTAGGTTCGATCACACAAAGAAGAACAAGAACCCTAATCATAATCATATAATTTCATAAGGTAGTTGGCTTTTTTAGCATCTTTTTTAATTTGGCCATTGAAAACAATGAACATCTCTTCCAAACAATGTGTAGGCATCATTTACGATTTGTTAGGAAACTCCTATAATTAATTAATCATTACTCTTTCAAACCCTAAAACTAAATCACCCCATTTTTGAGCAATTAGAGGAATGAGATACCTTGATTTGTAGATCGATAGAAAAAACAAAACTTTCTTTAGTAACCTGGGTGTAGATTTTATATTATTCACACTTGTAAGGGTTAACTCCACTGTGTGGTATATAGAGAAAAGGTATGCGGCCGGTGCAGTTTGGGAGAGAGATAAGAGAAAGGGGTATATAAGTGGTAAATAATTTGTTTTAAGAAAAAATTTGGTGAAATATCCATTTAGGGTTGATTATTAGCTAAATGTCCATTTTTTATTAGTAATTAAGTAAGTGTCCATAAATTTTTTATAATCCCCAAACTACCCTTGTTTTAATTTTCTCATTAACCCTCCCGTTCATCTCTTTCCCCCATTCAATGATGTTTTGCCCATCGATCCTTGATATGTACACTCAATGGTAATTCCACTCCTCCTGACCACTGAATTTTGCTTAATTTCTCGCAGTTTTTCTTTTTTGTGCTTGATTCTATGTCTTAGTTGCAATAGTGTGATATTTCATTTGGAAAAATAAGTAAGGACTCGTAATTGGAGCATCTCAATCAACGCAACTAGTTCAGTGAGCCATGAAAATGAACAACTTTGAGATGGGACGGTCTTACTGATGGACGATTTATGATTTATTAAGAAATTTTGAGTAGATTTAGGAGAATTGATTGCACTTCCTGACAATTTATCTGCTAAATGTCATCGAACCAAATTCCTGGAAGGAGACTGAGATCCGCCGACTTCGCATTTGGTAGAAATTTGCTCTGACGGTAAAGTTGTATTTAGCACTTTAGCAGATGAGCAGTTTATTTAAATTGTTTTTAGTTATGAACTGTTTTAAAGATCAGCAATATCAATGTGATGCAAAGATTGATGTTTGTTGTTGAATGAATTTTTAGTTATGACGAGGGTTAATAAGCACATTGATCAGCAAGATCAATGTGCTTGCTTTAGACCTGTTTTTTTAGCTATGTTGAGGTGTCTTTCATAGGATTGTTTGTTGTTAAATGAGTTTGGTGCATAAATTGTCGCATTTATGATGTTTGTTGGATGTATTATTTTATGATGTGGTGATTGCTTTTCAAACTTGTGAAGGTGTGGACCCTGTGAAATCATTGCTCCAAAATACCAAGAACTATCCAAGAAGTATCTCGACTGCATCTTCCTAAAGCTCGGCTGCAACCAAGATAACAAGGTGCATTCTGGTTTATATTTCAGTTTTATAAAGCATAAACAAATGAATTTGATGATATCCATTCCCTTGATGCCATTTTGTGTCAACATATATGGCAGCCCTTGGCTAAGGAACTAGGTATTCGGGTGGTTCCGACCTTCAAAATCCTGAGTATTGTTGATGAGGAATTAGATCTCTAGCTTGATGGAGATGATAACCTCAATTGAGAAGATTGAGTATTGTTGATGAAGTTGTCATGTTGTTAAAACAATCAAAATTTTATGTAAAGAAGTGTTGTCAAAACAGTCAAAATTTTCGTACCTTGATGATGATATCAAGTGTTGATATAAATAATCATAACCAGTTAATTCATAGTTGTTGTTCAATTTTAGAGTTGGTGGGAACAGATTGAATCCCACTGATTTTTAGTTTATGATAGATTTATGTTGTTATTTTGTTGTTTTTTTAGATCGGTGACAACTAATCACCTATGTTTATAGTGACATTAACTCATGGTTGTTTAGTGGTAAAGTTATTTATTATGTTTGGTGACAAATTATTTATTTATGCTTGATGATGAGCCATTTTAATTCAATCAAGAGGGCCGATGGTCTTGCATAGAATAGTGGAGGGTATATTTTTTTCTCATGTGTTACGATAAATTTCATTATTTTAATATCTCATTTAGTTATAATCTAATTTTTATTTTCCTTGTGTTCAATTAGAGTGGAAGTTGTGGTATGTATACCATCAAATATATATCGAGTGTCTTGCATTTCATGGTGACATTGAAGTTATTTCTGTCGAATATATGGATGCGTATAGAGAGATGATGGCTATGGATTTGTTCAAGAAGTGTTGAGCATGAGATTTTTAGGAGTACAATCTGCCTACCTTTTTATTAGGGATGTGCATGATTCGGCCCAAACCGAATTTTTGGGCCGAACCAACACAAATCGAACCGAACCTAACCGAACCGAAGTTTTTAGGTTCGGCTTTCGGTCCGAGAATTTCCAATTTTTGGTTTCGGTTCGGTTTGTGTTCGGTTTAGGTTCGGTTTGTGTTAAACCGATTTTTTTTTTAAATATCAAACTGTAGGCTTATAATTTTATTAATTTATAAAACTTATTAATTTATAATCCATATAAAACTTCTTTTTTTTAATGTTTTATCACTTTTATGTCTACAACATCAATGTTTTTTTTAATGTTTTATCACTTTTATGTCTACAGTTTCAATAAAACTTACTGTTTTTTTAAATATCAAACTATTATGCAACTTAGCAACTATGGATTGGATTGTTATTACTGTAAATCTTATCGAACTATTTGCAAGTTATTCTATATTTTCCGCCACATGGATCGGATTGTGGTTACTGGTTTTGTTATGCAACTATGGAATCGATTCAATTAGGTTAAAACCGAACCGAACACAAACCAAACCGGCAAATAACCAAACTGAACCTAATACTTTCGGTTCGGCTTTCGGTTTGGAATTTTGAGATTATCGGTTTCGGTTTCGGTTCGATTTGACCCGGTTCGGTTCGGTTTTAGACCGATGCACAACCCTACTTTTTATTGTCACTATTTTGGGAAGTTAAGTAATAAAAAGTTGTATGGTGATTGTATTTTGATACTCATTGCAATCTATCTATCATGGTGATTGTCTTAGTACTAGTTGGTGACAATAGATCACTGACAAGAGGTCGATGACAATAGGGTGGTGACAATGTTTTGTAATTGACGACAATACGTTGGAGAAAATAATAGGGTTACAGTGTTTCGTAGTTTGTGACAATTAGGTTGGTGATTGTTTTATGTAGTTAGGGAAAATAGATAAGTTTTTAATAGTTGGTGACAAAAAAAAATTGATGACAATGTTCTTTAGTTGATGATAGTAGGTGTGTTTTAGTACTAGTTGGTGAAAATAATTTTGTACCAGTGTTTGATAATTGGTAATAATAGGTGGTTATAGTGTGTTATAATTTGTGATAAATTGTTGGTGACAATGATTTTTAGTTTGTGAAAATTGATATTGACTATAGTTGGTGACATTTTTCACTAGTTCGTGATAATATTTGGTGATAATGTTATGTTATTGGTGACAATAGTTGGTGGCAATGTATTCTGAGAAAAAATAATGTTAAAAATAATTGTCACCAAAATAAAAAAAATAAATTGTCGAAAAAATTATCACCAACAACTGTCACCAGAAAAAAATGTCACCATCAACTGTTACCAGAAAAATGTCACCATCAACTGTCACCAGAAAAAAACTGTCACCAACAACTGTCATCAAAACTGGACGTTGACCAGAACGGTCAATGTTAACCGGTCAAGGTCAAAATTAAAATGGTCAAAGAGGAAAGAGGGGGAAGGAGAAAATGAGATAAAGGAAAGGTAAAATTGTCAACGGTCTTTCTATCCTATGCCCTTAGGGCATAGGATAAGAACCTTAATCCGAAAAGATTCCCTACCAAAAAAATAAGCGACCCTAGGAAATCAATTTTAATAAAAGCTAAAAATAATTTAAATTTGGAAAATCTTTCCCGATTGAGCTTGTTATCCTATGCCCTTGGGGCATAGGATAGAAAACCCAAATTGTCAATTATGGACAATTACTTAATTTGTTTAAAAAGTGAACATTTACTTACTTATGTTCATTTTTTTGAACAATCACTAAATTAAGCCTTGTTTTAAAAGATATTTTACCCTATTTAACGCCTAAATAGTATTCCTATTTTTTCAACATGTAGAAATGTGCAAGAGAGATTTTGGATGCATAATTCCTATTAACAACGTGAGTTTATAAAAAAAAATGGTGTTTTTTAGGGTAAAATTAAAAAAATCGATTTTTTTTAAGACGGGTCGACCCGTGACCCGGCGGGTCAGTGGACCCGCCGATCCGCCTATCTCACAGGTTCGGGTTCGGGTCGTGACTTCCCGACCCGTCGACCCGTCGAGTCCGACCCGTGGACAGGCCTAACGAGAATTCCATTACCCCTATGGGATTCCCGTCATGGGGACAATAAGATGGAGAATGGATCTCCTACAACACTAGATGAGACATTACATGTAACACAAAAATATTTGGAGTATTATAAAAATTATATTTAAATTGTATATGTCAAATAATATACATTTGTATGTTTGTTTCTTTCAAAATGATATTTTAATAAGTATTATAATTAATATTCTAAAATAATGACTCTTTTAATTTTAATATTTTTTAAAATATCATTTTATATTACAAAAGTATATAAATATATGTTATTTGACATATAATTTTTTTATCATTAGAAAATACCCCAAATATATTTGTGTTACCCATAGTAGGGGTGGGCGTGGGACGGAATGGAACGGGACGGGACCGGGATGAGGCCCGTCCCGCTTTAATTTTTCCGGGACGGGACCGGGACGGGATTCACCTTTTTTTTTAATCCCACACGGGCCTTATCCCACACGGGACGGAACGGGACGGGACCGGGACGGGACTTGTCCCTCAAATAAAAATAATAAAATATTATAAAACTTGTAAAATAAAAAAAATGTTTTCATAGTCCATGCTTTATAGAATGATATCACCATAATGTTAACACTCCCAGCAACATAATTTCATACAAAAAAAACATTGTCAGCAGCACAAGCCTCCTGTAACCCTAACCGATTAGAATTGAATAGAGATTTCACTATTTCAAAATGGAGAATAAATTGTTTTGTTGCCTCCTAGAACCCAAATCCCTAACCCCCCAAGCCCGTAGTAATTTTTTATTTTCAAATTGCTTACAAGCCTTACAGTATTATTGTAACTTGTGTTTAAAATAACTAAATATATCATATAAATCACTAAATTATTAAAAATTTTAGTACTACCAAAATTAAAACTCTTGTCCCGTATAAATATAAATATAAATATAAATGTATTTATATATATAAATTATATAATATATATATATATGCGGGACGGGACCGGGATTTGCGGGATCCCATAGTCTTGTCCCGCATCCCGTCCCGCATAATTTTTGCGGGACGGGACCGGGACGGAATTCACTTTTTTTTCCTTAACTCCCACTGGGACCAGGACGAAACCGGGATTTGCGGGATTTGTGCCCACCCCTAACCCATAGTGTCTCATGTAGTGTTGTAGGAAATCCATTCTCAATATGATGGGGATGAGACAGGAATTGGGAAAACGTGCATCTCATTGTGGGGAGAAGCTGAAGCTGGAAACTACAGGTAGATAAAGTAAAAGTTTCTTACCTTGATGCCTAAGGTAAAGCATTATGTGCTGTCACGTAAAGTTGCTAAAGTATTGCATACCAAAACTAGTTTGGTTTTGTCTACTTAGCTTTTGTCTTAGTCCCCTAAACAGTCACAGGGCTCAATGCCATCAAGAATTCACAGAGCCAAACCTAGTTAGCTTTGTTACGTATACGTGCAAAACGTCGGGCAAGCGTCCTGGATGTTTCAAGACTAGGATGAAAGAGGCTCTACAATCAGTTAGAGATGTGACGATTATTTCTTCCTACTGGTATTTTGGAGAGTAAAGAAGATTCCTCCCTCTGGTGATGGTTTCTCTTTGCAAGTATTCTTCCTGATTGATTTCTAGTTCTATCACATCTCCTCTCATATAGTTAGCATACCAAGGGAAGAGGGATCAGAAGAGCTGCAGTCCAGACAAGAAAGGTAATTGTACATATACAAGTTGACTGGCGCTTCTACACAGATATCTGGTGTTGCCCGTATGCTACAAAATAGGTTCAAAGACAAAAGAAGGGAAAACGACTGGATTACCTAACAATAGGAACCTTTAGAGTTTAGACGACAAAGGAAAATCCTCAGCATTCCAACAAGATGCAGAAGGGACGAATGGACATCCCCGTATCCATAACCTCAATCAAATTCATTATTCTGGATCAGCAACATATCTTTCTAAATACATCAAAAGGTTCAGCATAGCAATCGTTTCAATAAATCCCAAGATAATTTATCTCATCTTTCAAATTCATCAAAAGAACTACGAATACTACCTACGCATCGTCATTATGCCAAGTGAAAATTTCATTTAGGATAATCCTTTATTCTCTGTTTGGTGCATAAGAAAGCTGAGCAAGTTTCACACAGATTAGCAAAACAAGTGACAATTTCATTTATTCGCTGTTATGTTACGAAACATTCTATAAAATCTTGGAAGCCAATGATAAGCTGTCTTCTTGCCTCTAATGCCCCCGCAACTGATAAGGGCAATTGCTAACTCCCTATGAGGAAATGAAAGTTTGAAAGGATGGGAAGTATCCAATTTAATTCAGCAAGATATTTAGCTTTAATCCTACTGGGTATATGACTTACCATGTGTCCATATCATATGGACACATGAAGCTGAACTTTTGTGAATGTCAGTGAACTGTTGTGATTTGTGATTGTGTTACTGGTGTACTATGCATCTGTACTCCTGCTATGGAGAATCAGTGATCTATTGCTTAGGCTCAGGGTCTTCATTGGACAAATTTACCAGTTAATCTTTATTTTGGCATCAACTGAAAGCTTTTCCTGTAAGCTGGTTCAAGGAGATAGGATTCCAAGATCCATGATTTACATAAATAAAGATCAGACATTCTACGAATGCCATTTCAAAACCAAGCTAAGTTTGGAAAAGAACCAACTTCAAAGTATGAGAGACTGCATTTTCATGATAAACTCACAAACACATCTGAAAGCTTTGTTATGAAATATTTAATCTCCATGTCCATAATGTTTTACTCTTTAAGTGCCATTGTTTTGCCAAATTGTACCAATGAGACATGGCAAACTAATAAGAAATGAAGTGTTAACACTTCGGTATACCTTGATTGCCTATTAAAACAACAGAAAAACAAAGACAAACTGAGTTGGCAAGCTCACCTTCATCATTGCTTGAGATACTCTAGGTACCACTTATATGTGCCCACTAGCCCGTCCCTAAGAGAAACCTTGGGTTCCCAACCAAGCTCCATCAACTTTGAGCTGTCCATCAGCTTCCTAGGGGTGCCGTCGGGCTTGGTGGCATCCCAAACGAGGTCCCCTGGAAACCCAACCACCTCCTTCACCTGCTCAGCCAGCTCCTTGATTGTCACTTCCTTCCCACTCCCAACATTCAAATGGCCCAATCCGCTGTATTTGTCCATCAAGAAGACCACAGCGTCAGCTAGATCATCAACGTGCAAGAATTCCCTTAGGGGCGAGCCTGTTCCCCATACGACCACCTCCTTATCTCCCCTCACTTTCGCCTCATGAAACCGGCGAATCAATGCAGGCAAAACATGTGAATTTTCAGGATGGAAATTGTCATTTGGACCATACAGGTTTGTCGGCATACCTGCAATCGATCACAAAACATGTGAAATTTTAAGGATGGAAATTGTCATTATGGATTCCAAATATCCGCATCTGTATTGATTTCAAATTCTGACTCGACTAAAAATTCTGTAACTACAGACACTACAGATCTCCAATGACCAGAGCAATTATGCAACGAAAGCTCCAAAGAGTGGACAATTTTCACCAGAAAACGTTGATATTGAGATGAATTTCAAAGTCAAGCTGTTTAAAATCGAAATCGACCTACCTTATTCTTATAACTACCATCAAAGATCAAATAACAAATCATGAAACCTTTCCATGAAAGCAACGTCAAAAGTCAAACTATAATCCTCCAAAGCTACCTTAAAATTCGGGGGAAATAAATAAATACGGTAAATAAGAATTGAGGACGTGCCTGAAATAGCATCCCAATTGTACTGAATCCGGTAAGCCTGGCACATCTTGATCCCGGCGATCTTGGCGATCGCGTACCACTCGTTAGTAGGCTCCAACGGAGCGGTCAAGAGCGCGGATTCAGGTATCGGCTGCGGCGCGAACTTCGGGTAAATGCAGGAGGATCCGAGGAAGAGAAGCTTCTGGACACCATGGACGTACGCAGAGTGGATGACATTGGTCTGGATCTGGAGGTTGACCGCGATGAAATCGGCCGGGTAGGTGTTGTTGGCGTGGATGCCGCCGACCTTGGCCGCGGCGAGGATGACGAATCGTGGATTCTCAGCGGCGAAGAAGGCGTCAACATCGGCCTGTACGGTGAGGTCAAGCTCGGCGTGTGTGCGGAGGACGAGGTTTGTAAATCCGAAAGACTGAAGCTTTCGAGTTATGGCGGATCCGACGAGTCCACGGTGCCCGGCAACGAAGATCTTTGCTGACTTGTCGGAGAGGAAAGGATTGTCAGCGCCGGCTTTCGCGTTGAGACCCGCCATCTTCGCGCGGAGGAAGAGGAGGAGGAGGAGAGAGACAGGGATGGAGGACAGCAAGCTCAGACAAGTGAAGCTGTAGGCGATGAGATGCGGGCATTTCTGCTATGTTATCTGTTGGGCCTGTCTCTGTAGTTGGTTTGGGCCCAACAGTCAGCTTCCTAGAGTCCGCAATCCTCTTTACGCTGCGTTTGTACCCAACAATTATACATATGAGTTTCGAAAAGTGGTTAGCCCCATTTTAGAACATTATTTAGGGTGAGAACATATTGTTTTAAATCTGTCCTAGAGTTTGAGGATAGTGTGTGTATGATCGAGACAGACTAATTTATTTACCACACTATTTATTTATGGATTGTCTGAAATCAATAAAGGTCCATCAGAGAATTAGAAATAATCATTTTGAATTGTCTTAATTATACGAAGATTGTCGACTTGAATTTCCATATTTTAAAATGTTAAGTTTTAATGCTCTATGAATCCCCTCTTTACAAGTTGTAGCCTCTACTCTTATAACCGAGCATGACAGGACACTAGGACCGTTCATCAAGACCAATTTTCATTTGATAGAGGCTAAACCTACACCCACAAGCGTATGAAATTCAATTGTAGTATATCGAATGTCAATCATAGGGACTCTGTAGTATCGATTGTATCTTCAAACTGATTAAACTAAGTCAAGGAAATCAAGGAAAAAATTTTATATGGATGG
Source organism: Persicaria maculosa (assembly GCA_963922045.1). Lineage (NCBI taxonomy): Eukaryota > Viridiplantae > Streptophyta > Magnoliopsida > Caryophyllales > Polygonaceae > Persicaria > Persicaria maculosa. The sequence continues at coordinate 1,255,260 of OY998268.1, forward strand.
AAAGTAACCAACTGATAATAAATACTATAAAAAAAGGTGGTATTAAAAACACAATAGATACGAGGCATATCTAAGATAAAGGATCGCCACAACAACGCTTTAGTAGATTAATATAGATATTCGTGTCGCCTTGTCTGAGTTTGTTGAAGATAACTATCTAATGTATTTACTATCTCTTTTCGAACTCAAGTAATTGCGCCTACATTGGTTATCAATCTCCTTTCGATCTTAAGCAACCAGTTTAAACCCTTTGAGCTCTAGATACTAGACCTCAATTGCATCAATATCCGCTTTTGTGCTCAATCAAATACAACTTCAAACAGTTTATAAATAACTATTAATCCACAAGAAATTCAATAAAGCTTTCACAATGATAAATTTCAGGTTCAAACATAAGGTTCCAATAGTAAGTTATAACTTTTCAACCTCAAACCCTTATTTAATTGCCATATTAGTCTTATCATCTTTCCGTCTAAAATTCCTACAAGAACTCCAATCAATTATAAAATAAATTAGATTAAGCACATAATCATTGGGATCACCTAAAACGTAGAACGGAGAAATCAACTAAATATAATATAATAAACGATGAAATAGATTATAGAGAGAAATAAATCAAAGTTTATAATAACTTACTAAGAAATCTTCGTCCTCGATCTACCCCCCCCCCTTCACATATGTGATGTGAGTATATGTATGTATATATAATTTTTATTAAGTGAAAATCCGTGCTTAGACAAGCCTTCTGAAACTCGAGAAGCCGACAAGTCAGCAAACAACAGACCATCACACATACAACATAAGTACAAAAAAAGGTGCAAAAGACTAAGTAACACAATTAACGAAAGATGAATCAAAGCAGACCTACAACTAGAAAGTTGGGGACGTAAAACACAAACGAAGTCAAGCACCATCGTATAGCAATGTTGACTAGCGATACTCCAAGCATCCCTATGAGTAGTGAAGACAAACTTCAAAGGAATCTTTCCGTACATGGAGTTGCCCCATACACACTCCCACATATATGTACGTATATAAATTTAATGAAATTAGGTTAAAAAAAAAAAGAATTAATGAAATTATAATTTCAGGCGAAAAAATTAAAGAATTAGAAACTAGCCCAATACCCTATTATAAATTTATCCCATCACACTTCTAAATCCGGTAGCTTCGAAAAAATTTGGTCCAAAGGCCTTTGGGTCAAATACAATTTGTCCCACCCTTTTCCCTTTCCTAGCAAATGTCCAAAAATCTTTCATAATTCCCCTTTTACCCCTGTTTTAATTTAACCCCTTCCCCTCCTACCGTCTTCCTCATCTGATGAAATCGACCGATCCTTTGCCTTCTGCGATTCCTTGCCATCGCCGGATGGAGAGCCTAGCACCAGTGAGCGTCCTGAGATCGGATCTGAGGAGGAAGCACCGGTCCTCCATCTCCGTCATCTTCTGCGTCCTCGTCGCCTCCCTCGTTCCTATACAGATCGGTCGGAGAACCGCTTCGCGCCGCCGGGGTTTCGTTCAAAGAGAAAGGTCTCGATTCCGCCAGATGCGAGCGGGGTCTTTGGCTGCTCTCTCCTCTATAATGGCTACATTTCGTACTCACCCCGGAAAAGGTCGACTTAGTTCTCGATGACATCATGCCTTACCTCATCTCCGACGGCGGCAACATCGACGTTGTTTCTGTTGAAGACGGCGTCGTCTCTATCTCTATCAATGGCTCCTATTTTCTTCTTTGTTGTCTAATTCATGTGATTTGAAGTGCTTGTTGTTCAATTACTTAACAGAAAATCGCTCTATTGATGGATTTATTTGCTATGCTAGTTAGGGTTTTGTTCTCACCATTGTGTTTTTTTCGATCATTGAGTCCATCCCGGCTCAGATCTAGGGTTTTATTGGTTCAAGTAGTTGAACATTGATCAGATTTTGGGCTTCTTATGATCATTTATTGTGCAGGATTGTTTCTCTTTGCCGGTAATGAAAATTGATATTCTGTACTATGTAGCTTTATTTCTCGGTTAGATTAACAGTGAGGAAATGCTGGTGTCACCAACCCAAAATTGAAGCTCTCTACACGCACTGGCTTTTTCTCAAAACTTCATTCGTTTTAGCTTCTTCCTTTTCCTGCAATACATTAGTAGGCATTTTTATCAAAATTTATAAGCTTCAATCCAACTCTTTCTGTAACAGAGCACACCTTTCAGGGGAAAAAAGAAAGAAAATCAAAGAGGAAAAAAGGAAAGATATAGCTGTTTCAAAGCCCTTTTTAGGCACCTATCACCAAGGATTGCACCTAATATCGCTTTGTGTAAAAGCCGTACAGAAGATACATCCCAAAAACAAAATAGAACAACTGCCCAGGACATAAGAAAGAAATTTTAAAAAATCATAAGATACTTTATCAAGACCTTTGATAAAAATAAGGTAAGGCTTTGCAGCTGTTACTGCATACTTCCTATCATGCATCATTGTTTAAAATAATCTCTAAATGGGTGGGCTGGGGCCCATTCATTTAGAATGGCCAATTTGATTTGTTTTAATGTGCTTTTAATGTGTTTCAAGATGTCCAAAACCACTCATGTCACCAAACCACTACTTGTCTAGGGTGGTGACACAACTAATAATACTTATCCTAGAGTTTTCTTTTGATGACAACAGTAGTTTTGCTTAGCATTAGGCTCTATAGGATTTGTGTTTTCCTTATCCTAGGTTTTCCTTATCCTAGTTGTCACCGTATGTTTTTATAGTGGTGACAGTGTCTATGACCATGTTTTTAGAGCGGTGACAGTGTCTATGACCCTGTTTTTATTTTGGTTACATTGCCTATGACCCTTTTACCCATTCATATATTAGAGGAGAACTCTCACCACATGTATTTTGGCTCCTCATTAGCCCCTATAGGGTTTGTGCTTCCCTTGTCCTAGAGTTTTCATATGGTTACAGTATCTATAAACTTATTTTTATAGTGGTGACAGTGTCTATGACCCCGTAACCACATGTATTTTGAAAAGTACTCCTTATATTCTCTTTAGTTTTAATAATAATAATAATAATAATAATAATAATAATAATAATAATAATAATAATAATAATAATAATAATAATAATAATAATACGTAATATATTTTGAACATAATTAGCCCTCCTTGTTATACGGTTTTTCTTTGGTGACACTGTCACCAAATGTTTTTTTGCTGGATTTTCCTTTGGTTACAGTGTATATGAGAATTGTCACCACATGTATTTTGGCTTCTCATTAGTCCATATAGGGTTTGTGCTTCCTTTGTCATAGGGTTTTCCTTTGATTACAGTGTCTATGACCCTATAGGGTTTGTGTTTCCCTTGTCCTAGGGTTTTCCTTTGGTTACAATATCTATGACCTTGTTTTTATAGTGGTGACAATGTCTATAACCCTGTAACCACATGTATTTTGACAAGTACTCCTTATATTCTCTTTAGTTTTAATAATAATAACAATAATAATAATAATATATTTTGAACATAATTAGCCCTCCTTGTCATACGGTTTTTCTTTGGTGACACTGTCACCACATGTTTTTTTGCTGGATTTTCCTTTGGTTACAGTGTATATGACCTTGTTTTTATAGTGGTGACAGTGTCTATAACCCAATTTTTATTTTGGTTACAACGTCTATGACCCTCTTACCCATTCATATATTAAAGGAGAACTGTCACCACATGTATTTTGGTTTCTCATTAGCCCATATAGGGTTTGTGCTTCCCTTGTCATAGGGTTTTCCTTTGGATACAATGTCTATGACCCTGTTTTTATAGTGATGACAGTGTCTATGACCCTGTTTTTATTTTGGTTAAAACGTATATGACCCTCTTATCCATTCATATATTAGAGGAACTGTCACCACACGTATTTTGCCTTCTTATTAGCCCCTATAGGGTTTGTGATTCCTTGTCCTAGGGGTTTCATTTGGTTACAGTGTCTATGACCGTTCCTTGTCCTAGGGGTTTCCTTTGGTTATAGTGTCTATGACCGTTACTTGTCCTAGGGGTTTCCTTTAGTTATATTTTCCATGATCATGTTCTTACAGTGATGACAGTGTCTATGAGTGTTTTTTTTTATAGTGGTGACAGTGTCTTTTTAGTGAAATTAATACATGGGCCTGATTTAACGAAAAAGAAAAAGGGCTCAATTTGGCCCAAAAACAACTTCCTCCTCTTTCCCCTTCCACTTCCTCTGAATCTGAGACTTTTCCATCGCCAAATCTGAGACTCCGCTCTCCATCTTCAGCCGCTGCACCGACGGTTGCTGGTCGGACTTCTCCATCGCCATTGTTGTCGCTGCTGTTGCAGGCTCCTCCTCAATTGGCGCCTCTGAGACTCGTCCGAAGCCGCCGCCGGTCAGATCGCCTGCTGCCATAACCAAAGCTCTGTCCAATTGTTGGTTAGGCTCCGACGCGTCTTTTGGAATTGGACCTTCTTTGGGGCGCCTTGAGGATACGGGCTGGGCCACCTACTTTGCGCCGGCAACCTACTCGGGGTGTTCTTCACCGTCGGAGTTTCAGCCCCTCCGCCAACCACTGGAACCCTAATTGTGAGTTTTCTTCCCTCATCGAAACAAATTTGTCTCAGATTGCAGTTTTCTAAGAGAGATCTCATGCCTGCCCCTTAGCCTCTCGCTTTTCTTGTCTCAGATTGCCGTTGTCGTTCCCCATTCATCTGCAATCTTTCCCCGTTCATCTACAAGGGTGCACGAGGAGCTTCGGGAGGGCTCGGTTTTGAGGTCTGGGCGAGTGCGACAAAAGCAGGGGCAGACAGCGCTAGCAACGGGGCAATTCTGGCAGTGCCGGTGATCAGGGGTGTTGCGGTAATGGCCTCCAATGGTGGATTGAATTGGCCGGTTTGGGAAGAAGATTGAATTGGCCGATTTGGGAAGAAGAAGCACGGGAAGGAGAAAAGAAAATTATAATACCAGGGGTAAAAATGTCATTTTGGAACATTCACCCAATTTTACTAGACAAATGGACTAGGAGCTAATTTTGACCTATAATATGGACACATTCCAAAATTTTCCAAAAACTTCCACATTTAGCTAGTTAGATTCTTAGGTCCGATACAATCATGCTCGCCGCTCCATATTAACTCACAAATTTCCACAATATTAGTCTCAAAATGCTTGAAATAAATAAAAACCTAGTGTAGACTCTGAAATTGCAAAATAAAATAAATCAAGTATAAACTAAGATAAATATGCATGAAAATGTCCTAAACTAATAGGAAATACAACCTAAAATTAGTCTAAAATAGATGTTGTCAAATCATCTCATGCTTGAACCTTACTTGTCCACAAGCAAACTATTCAATAGACAAACACGACTTTAAAAGGCAAACAAAGAACATAAAGATATTTTTATGAATGATCACTCATCATTATGGTTACTATGACTTTTTATAGTATTTCTAAATTATATGACACTATGAGACCCACATCTAATATTTTATACTCATTATATAGAAGCTCTACTTAAAGGTTTAATTAGGGGATGCTTGCATTTAGAATGTATCGAGCAATAAAAAAAATAGTTAGCAATTAAAAACAATCATAAACGCCCATGTATTACTAACTCTTCTACTTCGGATTTTCAATGGAGCTTTTTATTTTTCTTTTCCCTTGAATTTCATCCTCCACAAGCAGGATCGGTTACTTACCGTTTTTTTTTCTTTTTTCTCGAGTGAATTTTATCCTCCTCGAATATGGCACTATCTAAGCTTTTGATTAGGTTATTGATGATTATTTTCACTCAAGTGAATTTTATTCTCCTTGCACTCATCAACCCAACATGTAATTCCAATCACAACAAGCAGATAACTGAATTTACTAAGGCTTCTCATTAAGGGTTTAGACATATACGATGAAAATCAAAGAAAATTATTCTAAACTCAACTTCCAACTAATAATCAAGCCAACTAATACTCATACTCCAAATTGTGCCCATACAAACAAGCACCAACATACAACAACAAAAAAACATGATATTAGAAGGTAGTTACGATCCCCTAATTACATCCATCCAAAGCACAAAAACATTGTACACCTACCCCACGGTGAGGACACCCACCCACATACAACCATCCAAAAGAGAAAAATATAATGTCGCTAAGGCTCACAAAGTAGTTACCACTTGAATTGGTTGTTTGCATCTTGTTCAATTATGGTAACTATCCTCGTTTGTACATATAACGCGTCTCACGCGGAAGACCTAGCCCTTTGTGTCTTCCAGTAGCTGCACTGTACACCCAGCTAGGACTTCATCAGTTCTTAGATCTGCACCGGAACCAGCTCATTTTGCATGCCAGTGAAATTGAAATAAGGAAATGTGTAGAACACACATGAGGATATTTCCTACGGCAAAGATGAGAAATTACATGTGTAGAAAGTGTTGCTATAATGACATAATAACCTTTTCAACATGGAAAAAATGTGTGTCAGAGATTCTCTTATTACCTTGACACTAGCCGCTTACCCGTCAACTTGGATGTGGCTTGTCGATGGTAGTTGCTCATGACATTGGCCTCGCAGGTGTGGCGGTCCACCAGTTTATGGATCATCCATAGGCTTGTCTTTGAGTATTTGGATGCTTGACACATCCAAGTGCATTTTGGCACTGGCCAGACCAACACGTACACCGACTTCGTAAAGTGCTTCACCAGGTCTCAAAGCATCCATCCAGCACCTTCCATCTCAACCTAGATTGGACCTCCTCCTTGGTTCTGAACATTTATCCCTCTCGGAGCTCATTTATGGTGTGATGAGGGTCACCTGATTGGGTCGTAGTCCGCACCACCTCCTCCCCCACTTGCTCCATCATCAATGGTTGTCCCTAGGCCCTTGCGTATCTCTACTCAACATCCCGTATAGTTGCCTCCGCCTCATAATCCCATGAAAATGAGGTCCTTGTCATCGATACCCCCCACCTCCACTTTAATAGTCGACCCAATGTTGTCCACCTTATCGGAGAAGCTTCCTAGATTGATGGGGGCATATCCCATCCGGAACAATTTCGTCATTGTTATTGCTAACTGTAATAATTTGTTTCCGAAGTTTGATGGTATCGGCCTTGTGTGTCTTGTCACTTTCATACTGCACTCCTTTCATCTTTGTCAAATTGTCTATCCTGCCACTATCATTTTCTTTCTTGCCATCTTCATTTTCCCTTATGCCACCTTCACTATCTCCCTTGCCGCATATTTCATCGTCCACTACCACAACCATCGTGTTCAAGTCGATCAATGGTGTCTCCCACTTAGCGGAGTCATCTTGTGTGACGAATTGCTCGCTTGATTGTACATCTCCATATGGGGGGATCGACACATCCACCCCGATAGAGTCTCTACTTGGTGATCCATGTGAGAGGGATGATTCCCTTCGTCCTTTGTTGTGCAAGGACACATGGAGTTTCAAGGGCCAAGCTTGTTCGTTAGACATAGCGTTCAAGAATTTAAAGCCTCCAAGTCATCTTCATCCCTAGCTTGAAGAGGAGTGGATTAGCCCTTCATAAGGGGTATGTGAGCTCAATGCCATATAACCTGCAATCCATATCGTACTTTTCAATTATCAACTACTTCAATAATTCATATCCAATTTTCTCATTCACAATCATTGCTTTATCGTTACCATTAAACACCCAGCTCTCTCCATTATAGGCCTACCATCCTCCGAATATGACCCTCACGCAAATCCTATCCCCTGTTTTATTAGATGTAAAGGCAACTTGTCAACATGAAATAAGGGAGAAAAGACGGTAAGAATTACTACAATTCAACAACAAAGGTACATGTGCACTTACCCATCGTTTTGAATCGCCACCGAAAATTCTCTTAGAATCTCCTACAAGTATCAGGTTGTGCACACATTGTGCCCCTGATGTGCTTGCTACTTGGCTTTAATGGTGAGTGTGATGGTTTCCCATAGGGGTGTTATGTGAACACGAGTAGCTCGAGTTCGGCTCGTACTCGGCTCGAAAAAACTCGACTCGAGCTCGTTCACATTTGAAAACGAGTCGAATACGAGCAGGTTTTCAAGCTCGCCACGAGCTCGAGCCGAGCTCGAGCTTTATACGAGCTTGCTCGTAAAGCTCGTTTTAAAGACATAAATTACTTATATGCCCTTAGGGTTATGTCACCCTCTCTTTATAAAACCCTTGATCCCCTTGAATGCGTTGATCTGTCTTCGCCGCCTCCAGCCTCCTCACTCCCGATTCCCATCTTCCCTAGTGCCCTTCCAACCCTCCGTCGCCTCCAGCCTCACTCTCGATTTGTGTCTGCCCTTAGTCGCCTCCAACCTCACTCTTTTCTGGCAAATTTGGCGAAGCGAATAACCACCGATTGTAGATCTGAACTTTCCCTGTTTGGCCGAGGTCGCACGTATTCCGTCTAGTCGCCCTATCTCGTGCCTGGTATGTACCCTTCTCCTTTCTTCCTCTTCATCTCCCTTCCAGATCTGAGATTAGTTCCGCTAAATTTTTATTCTTCATCTCCATCGTTTCCCATCTGTCCTTGTTTGGTTTTGGTGTATTTGTTGTTGAAATTTGTCTTATTCTTGATGAATTTGTTGTGGTTTTGCATAATGTTGAAAATACACGAGCCTGGGAACTTATTGTGCAGGAACGATATCGGACAGGAACTTGATTCCATGAGCCTACAAAAATTATAGCACTTGGAGCAACAAGTTGACAGTGGCCCAAGGAAATTTCAAACCATAAAGGTAACAACTTTGCAATTTCAGCTTAGAATAAGCATGAGTCAATATATAGGTGACTATGTTATGAATTCTATTTGTATTTTTTACTGAATTTCTTGGCGAGTTATGCTGAAAACTTTTGTTGAATTTGCCTTATTCTTGGTGTTGGGAGTGACAAGTTACTACTAGATTTTTTGCTAAAATGTGCAATGTTTATCTTCTTTCCAGGTTTTGTTATTAAAGATGGAGAAATCCAAGATCTAGGAAGACTATGATAAAGTCCATGGTTCAAATGAAAAGCCCATCTTGCTTCCATAATACTCACAAGTGTAGCTGGAAGTTCAATCTCACATTTTGCCTTATTCTTGTCCAATTTGTAGAGTTCAACTGAGTTGTTTTTAAATAGAAGTATTTGGCCTTTTTAAATAGCTGGAAGTTCAATTTCCCATGATGTCTCTTCTCTTCTCCTCCCTATTCATGACTTCAATTATGGTAGAAATGATTGTACTTTAAGGGTTATATAGGTGTGTTGTGACACTTTCCCTCTCCCTTTCTATTTTTGGGGCCCAGGTGGAAGGCGGAAACCTAGTTTCGGGATCCCTTTGGCTTCCTCTGACTTCAGGTACACCCTCTCTCTCTCTCACACAGATGCATAGTCACTCGCTCTCTTTTTCTGATTTTTCTGACTTACTTGCAAATTATCTCTCTTTTCCACTTTCTGTCTCTTTTTCCGACTTCCAACCTGTAAAGTCGGTTATTCTTTTGTATTTGCAAAAGTGACCAAAGATCTACTTTTACAATTAACACGAATTGGGTACACTGTTGCAAATCCCACTTTGTTTTGATCCACTTACCCAAATCGCCCAATTTATACTCCCTCCGTGTCAAAATTTAAGTCGTTTTAGGATTTTGCACAAGTTTTAACAAAACACTCACTCATCAATCAACATCATCATTACACTAACTTTTTCATAAATTTTATTATTTTTAATACACACTACATTTTTTAACCAATTAAAATCTTTAAAAAACTCAACAATACACAAATCGATACAAATCATTACTATCCTCTAACTAGAAAACCTAAAATGACATCTATTTTGATACAAGAATAAAGACCTAAAACGACCTAAATTTAGAGATGGATGGAGTGTTGAGAGAATGGAGAATGTGAAGAGACCAAAAGAGTCCCACATGATAATATGAACAAACAAGCCTTAGTATATAACCTAGTGGGCTACTCCTCCTAATGTCAATTGGTTTTAGGATGGAACCCCGCTCGGCTTATGTGTTAGGCTATTAGCGCATGAGCGCACGTGTGCACACGACCTCCGATCCCCGAATCTCAGCAAACATCAGTATGGTATCAGAGCGAAAAAAGTCAAACGGACCGACTCTCGATCCTGGACTAACTAAAAAGAAAATGAGATGCTAGACCCGTTGTCCAAGTGTCAACTAGAGGCAAAAAACAACCCTGATTGCACTTGCGGGAGCGTGTTGAGAGAATAGAGAATGTGAAGAGACCAAAAGAGTCCCACATTGATAATATGAACAAACAAGTCTTAGTATATAACCTAGTGGGCTACTCATCCTAATGCCATTGATTTTATAATGGAACCCCGCTCGATTTATGTGTTAGGCTATTAGCGCATGGACGTATGTGTACACACGACCCCGATCCCCAAGTCCTAACGGACTTCATTAGGAAGTATAGGATCTGTCAAAATTATCCATGGATATAGCAAAAAAGGCATAGTAAATCATAATACATGTATTGATGTACAACACGAATATTATACAATGACCTTACTATCATGGGTTAATCAAATGACATAGATTATTCAGATAGATATCCCCTATGGGTCAACGAATCTGTCATTATAACCCTGCATCCATCATTCACTGCTACAATGTTAATTTAATCAACTCCGCATTATACTACCACATTCCATGATTAAAGTTTAGTACTCCGCATTTCTGTATTTTAATTACATTAAATAATATCCTCAGCTTATAGCAATTGCTCCAGTAATTAGGTTCCATATGATGAATTAAGATTAGGTTCCACGTGATGAATTAAAAACAAAGGGGCAAAAAGGAAAGAGTAATTCGCTTTATTAAAATCACTTTGGGTAGTTTTTTTTTTAACGTAAAATCATATGAAGTGAGATTTCATTAATATTACATTATTACTTTATTACTAATGCTAACCTCATAACTTAGATAAAATAAAATATTTAATAACAAGTGATATTTTAGTATCCAGCTTATTATGGTCAATTTCTCATCAAATGCATGATTTTGACACCAATCTTTGATATCGACAAGTATTTTTGTCTGAATATAATTTATCGATAACGACTTCCTATTCTCAGTAAAATGTCTGCCGACTAGGGAAGCCAATGTTGACAAGTTATTTTTAGACGAAACCACATGTCGACCCCAGAAGCAGGTCATGACCGTTCGTATGGCAAAAAATTGACAGTGGACATAGTAACCTCCTTTAGTACTCTCTCCGTTCGGCAAAATATGTCACTTTACTATTCACGCACGCTTTTTTAGGGGATAAAAACAATATAAAATATCTATTTTTTAATAATTTTTTTTAACAATTTCATAGTTATTATTAATAAGTACAAACTTGTTAAAAAAAATTATTAAAAAATAAATATTTTATATAGTTTTTATCATTCTAAAAAAGCATGCGTGAATAGTAAATGACATGTTTTGTCGAACGAAAGGAGTATTTTCAAATATTTTCAAAGCTTAAAAATGGTTATGATAAGATAGGTGGTTATTTTAATAATCCATCTTATCCGAAATATATGTCGTTTGACTTTTTAACAGACATTTTAGTTACTTAAAAATTATATAAAGTATCAACTTTTTTCTTAATTTTTCTTAATAATTTAATATTTATCAAGCATTAAATAATAAAAGAAATTTAATTAAAAAATTAATATTCTATATAATTTTCAACTCTTTAAAATGCATATTAAAAAATTAAATGACATATTATGGATCGAAGGAAGTAATAAAATCTAATTTATGATTGAGTAACTTGAATTTGTAAAAAAAAAAATCTAAGGCCTCGTTTGGTTGAACGTGGGAAGTACAATTCCCAAGAATTCAATTCACGTGAATTAAATTCCCGTCAATTGTACTTTCGGTTAATTGAAAAAAGATGTTTGGTTAGATTTTAAATGATAGGAAATTCAAATGGTGGAAGTAGTAATTTTGTACACAAAAGGGTGGAAGTTCAACTTACCTAGTCTCCCCTAGGTAAGTTAAATTCCCCCATTTCATAGGAATTGGAATTACTGGGAATTCAAGTTCCTGAGATTTTGAAGAAAAAAAATTACAACAACCAAACACATGTACTTATCCTACTTCCTAGGTTTTTTCACTTCCTGGGTTTTTCAATTGTTAACCAAACGAACCCTAATTACGAGAGTTTGTAAAATATAGGAGAACTAGTACGATTCCCGTGCCATGGCGCGTTTTTTTAAAACTAAAATATTATATATAAAAATAATATAAAATATTAATAAATGTTAAGATAAAATCATAAAAAACTTTACAATAAATGTATCTTATAATTATATTAGAAAATTATTTTTTAAAAATCTTATGTAAAGTATAATACATAAATATAGATATTTTAAATAATTCAGTAATAATAATACCAATTAAAACATTGTTTAAATGTGATGTGTCATAATCAATAGTTATATTCAATATTTTGAATTAAGCGCAATAGTTACTAAATAAATTTGAATTAAGCCCAATAGTTATATTAGATTGAATTCAATGTTTTGAATTAAGCCCAATAGTTAGTAAAATTAAATAAAAAAAAGAATTAAAGGAAAAAGAAGAAAAAAATAAGAATTAAAGAAAATCAAAGAAAAATGGCAAAAAAAAATATGATTGGTCAAGACTCCTAAAATGCCTCTAAGATTGACACATCATCCTAAACTCTTCTAAATTAAGAGTTTATATAGATAGATATAGATTAAAGAAAATCAAAGAAAAATGGCAAAAAAAATATGATTGGTTAAAACTCCTAAAATACCTCTAAGATTGACACATCATCCTAAACTCTTCTAAATTAAGAGTTTATATAGATAGTTATATTAGATTGAATTCAATGTTTTGAATTAAGCCCAATAGTTAGTAAAATTAAATAAAAAAGAGAATTAAAGGAAAAAGAAGAAAAAAATGAGAATTAAAGAAAATCAAAGAAAAATGGCAAAAAAAAAATATGATTGGTCAAGACTCCTAAAATGCCTCTAAGATTGACACATCATCCTAAACTCTTCTAAATTAAGAGTTTATATAGAAATAGTTAGTAAAATTAAATAAAAAAGAGAATTAAAGGAAAAAGAAGAAAAAAATGAGAATTAAAGAAAATCAAAGAAAAATGGCAAAAAAAAAATATGATTGGTCAAGACTCCTAAAATGCCTCTAAGATTGACACATCATCCTAAACTCTTCTAAATTAAGAGTTTATATAGATAGATATAGATTAAAGAAAATCAAAGAAAAATGGCAAAAAAATATGATTGGTTAAAACTCCTAAAATACCTCTAAGATTGACACATCATCCTAAACTCTTCTAAATTAAGAGTTTATATAGATATAGATATAGATATAGATAGTTATTAAAATTAAAGAAAAAAAGAATTAAAGGAATAAAGAAGAAAAAAAAAGAGAAATAAAGAAAATCAAAGAAAAATGGCAAAAAAAATGATTGGTTAAAACTCTTAAAATACCTCTAAGATTGACCCATCTTCTAAATTAAGAGTTTGGAAGTGAGGAAATGACCGAAATGAGAATAGGAGGGCTGGCTGGGTACTAGGGATGGCAATGGGTCGGGTGATGGGTGGATGATCTACTTCCGTCACCCGATCCACCTCCCAAAACCCTTCACCCTACCCGACCCATCACCCACCAAATATTTCACCCGCCCCGTCCACCCATCACCCACCGGGTGATCGGGTGGATCGGGTGATAATTCGGGTGATAATTCAAGACATCAAATTCATCCAAAAAAATTATTGAAAAACATACGTCGAACACATTGATGAATAAACTAGTACAAAATATAGTCAAATTCGATCAAATACGTGTAAACATCCACAACTTTCAACATTTCAAGCAAGAAGTCTTGGAAATAAAAAGATATTACAACAATTATGAATAAAAAGAGAAAACATAGTCTCCAACAACCAAAGCTTCAAGCGAAAAATCGTTTGATATGTATCTTGAATTGGGGTTTATGGGGTATATTGGTAATTTCACATATAAAATATAATTATATAATATAAGTCGGATGATGGGTCGGGTGACGGGTCGGGTGATGGGTCGGGTGACGGGTGGGGAATGTCTTCACCCGAATCCGACCCGACCCATCACCCGTTCACCCATCACCCATTTAATATCCGCTTTATTTCGGATTTTCACCCACTTTTTCGGGTCGGGTGAGACGGATATCCGTCGGGTGCGGGTAAAATTGCCATCCCTACTGGGTACTTGAGGAGAGAGAATGTCGAAGGCACGAGTTGCCCACTTTAGCTTTTTTATCCATCCCATGCTCTTCTTCTTTTTGGTTTAATTATTTTCACTTTTTTATTTTTTATGCCGCTTTATAAATTCTCTTTCCCTCTTTCTAAACCGCAAAATCCATATTCCATACCAAGCAAGGAGGAGTACTCCGGGAGTAGATTAGTTTAATGGGGGAAAAAGAGACAGGGGGGGTAAAGTAGCAACGGCAGCAAACGTGTAAAGAATCAAGCAAGGATTTGCAACGGTTCTCGGGGTATCGAATCATTACTCCATTTTAAACTTGGACAATAAAATTTAGGTCGTTTTAAAATTTTATTTTTATATTAAAATAGATGTCATTTTAAGTTTTCTATGTAGGGAATAGTAATGATTTGTATCGATTTATGTATTGTTGATTTTTAAAAGTTTTTATTGGTTAAAAAATATAGTGAATATTAAAAAACAGTAAAATTTATAAAAAAAAGTCAATGGAATAATGATTTTGATTGAGAGGTGATTATTTTATTAAAACTTGTACAAAATCCTAAAACGAATTAAATTTTGAGACAGGGGTATGACATTGCATGAGTTTAAAACCCAAACTTGAAGGAAAAAGGGTTTAAAATGAATGGGAAATATTCGTATCAAACACATTATATACTCCGTAACTGGGATTACAATATGGGTTAGTGTTAATGGGGGTGTTTGGATTCCAATCATTTATCTAATATGGAGTACTATTATAGAAGTAGTAGCAAAGTTATCTTAGGTGATAGAATCAGAAGTATTTATTCATTTGAAAGTTGTCATATTGTCCACTCTTTTTTTTCTCCATGTGAACCACTAAAATAACTTTACTTTATTTGTATTCATCAAGTCATTTTTGTAATTGTTATATCTCTACTAACCACACTCACTCACCCCATTAAGAATGACAATGGGTCAGGTGGTGGGTAGATACCTGATCCATGGATGAACTATCACTCCACTCAACCCACCACTCATATTCACATCATCCATATCCCTTTTCACTCATATCCATCGGTTGAGCGGGTGAAATGGGTGAAATATGGATGACATATGAGTGATTTTTGCTAAATACACATCATTGAATTCCAATTAAACGTGTAGAGAAAACGTGGCTAAAATAACATCATCTTACACATTATGTCTTAAATAAATCATCATAAGTTTAAATAACATTATATTAAACACATGACCATAAGTTTTAAACACAAACGGGAGTTTAAATAACATTCTCTTGAGGAAAATAAATCGTCCAGCAACAGCAAGACAAGAGTAGTAGAGGACGAAGAGGGCAAGAGGTTTGCAGAATGAAGTGCCGATTAGGAAGTGAGGGTTTAGGAAATTAGAAAGTTTATATAATTTTTATATAAAATATATAAATAATATTTTATAATGTAGATAGATGGTGGATCGGGTGTGGGTGGAAAAAATATCACCCGACCCACCACCCATATCCACTTTCCACCCGCTTTTTTTTCGGGTTTTCACCCACTTTTTCGGGTCGGGTGATTCGGGTTGAGGTCGGGTGCGGGTGAAATTGCCATTTCTAAACCCCACTACTCGAGTATTAAATTAATCAGTAACTAACTAATTGTATATTAATTGCTTGATCTTAGTCTTACATGTGATCTTCGTCAATGAGGTAGCCCAGACAACGACTCAATCTAGAAGACCCTCCGATCTCCCCAACCAGGTCGACGTCGGCTTCGGCGGCCTCGATGGCTTCCAAACCATTCTCATCCAAGACCGCCTTCGACCTTAAGGCCTGCCGCAAGGTGATAATGCATATTTTAGATAGTCATTATAGGCATTTTTAGGCTAGTTAGGATGCATTTGGTGCATGTTTTGGAGTTAAATTGCACTCTATGATTATTTTGGAAAAGTTCGGATTATTCACAAATTTGTGGTCTATTTTGCAGGATTAGCAATTCGAACATTAGAAGAGGATGCAATGATCTTGGAGTCAAAATTACAAAGTGAAAGATTGAAGAAAGAAGAGAAGAAGTGAATCTGGAATCTAATGCAGCGAGCTAGGAAGAAGTCGCAGCATTTAGATGCCACGGCCACGGCTACTGTGTAGTAGCCGCCACAAGCTCCCAGCCAGAAGAATCAGAAAACCAACAGGCAACGGCTGCGACATCTGTCCAGCGGCCACCGCATTGGTCGACAGAAGACCCGAAACGATTCATTTTATTATAAACCTAATTTTTATTAGTTTTTGCTGGCTTTTAGTTTTTAAGTACATGGGAATAGTCGTAATTCTACTATCTACTATTCTATTCACCGTTCAGCAGACAATTAGAGATTGAGCGATGTTTCCGATGAGGAACTAAACTCCCTTTGTTTTATCTACAATTTGAAGCTTTATTTGGATTGAGTTGTGAGTTTCTGAATCTCGTTCCTTATTTCCTATATTGAATGTTTCGACTTCCTTGCGCTTAATTCTTGATTGTTTTGTTCTATCTTGTCTGGCCAACTTGTTAGATTCAATTCAATTGCTAGGGTTTTGTAGATTCCTGATTGTGAAGCTTAACCCAAGTGGAAAACTTATCCCTTTAGGGCTGATTGAACTAATTGGATGGGTGGGAAGTTGGATGTGTTGTTAAATCCCTTTTTAGGACTGCAAATACCTTGGTTAATCTCTGAACTTAAAGCTACTGATTGGTTTAAATCCTTCTTTAGGAACTGCTCATGAGATAAGGGTTTCTAGAGCTGATTGAACTAGTAACTATATTAGGTCGGGACAAGGACATTCATAGGAAGCCTAAAAGGACGAGAGGAAGTTACAAGGATCAACTTAACCAAATAGAGTGAATAATTGTAGGTAGGACTATTTCTCCATATTGTCTAAATCAAGTCTCTTTATTACTGCTTTCATTATTCCGCTTTGACAAAAGACATATCTTTTGCATTCTAAAACCTCCTTTGGTTACTCAATGGGAACTGAGTCACACTCGAATAGCAAATTTCCTTGTGGGATCGACCTCGTGCTTATTCACTATACTAGTGTATAAGTTTGAATTTTGGTTGACAGGATCAATGACATGTTTTCCTCCCTTCACAAGGCCAAGGACAAGTTTGAATTCGACGAGGGTAAAGCTTAGATATTTCAATTAAGGTTAGGTGACGCCCAAGTGGGCTCCCGGATTTATACCTTGGCCTCATTACAACCAATGAAAGACCTTATGATTTTTATTGTATGTACAATCACCAACGGCGGAGAGTTAGAACAGTGGTGTGAGTCAATTGTAGCTAAGCCTTCGATGATTGAGTTTGAGCTTAAATTTCTTAACCCTAAACATATGAGTGAGAGTGAAACAAAGTCCTAGTGAGGTGCAGAATTGACATGTTTGCTTGAGTTTATTGGTTACTAAATATGTGCAATGATTTGTCAATTGATCATGTTTTCTTCCCTTTTATCTATAAAGGAACGATTGGGGTGGATACATGAAGGGTTTGCCTGTGGGGTATGGAGTGATGAAGTGATGTTTTTTATGCTTGAGGACAAGTAAGGTTTAAGTGTAAGGGAATTTGATAGCTTGTACATAGGTAGTTTCAATAGTGCATATTTATCTTAGATTAGTTGCATATTGCATTCATTATAGTAAGAAATTGCATTATGGTGGGAAAGTCGGATTTGGTGTGTTTATGATGATTTCAGGACTTTAAGGATCCGACGAGAAGAGGTCGCTGAGCTCTGGAGTTGAAGAATTATTGAGTGCAAGAGAAAACCAAGCTAGAATAAGAAGTTAAGGGAGGAGAGAGGAGAAGTAGAATCTGCAATGTTGTCGCAAGCATAAGAGAGCCGGTCGCAACCATGTGCCACGACTACAACAACATGAAGCCCATCCGCGACCGCAACACGACCACGACCAGAGAAGATTGGTCACGACAACGACAGATAGTGTCAGCGAAATGCGGCTTAAGTCTATCCGGGAACAAAAGATCCTATCCTAATTTATTTTTATCTATATTTTATCATAAGACACGATTTTGTGTCTATATAATGAGATCTAGACTAGGGTTTTTACTCATTCAATACAATTTAGTTTAATTTGATAGTTTTTGTCCATCATGTGCAACTAAAATCTCTGCATTCTGCCTGCAATTTGAAGCTTTGTTCGCATTAAATGGTGAGTTTCTAAA
Organism: Persicaria maculosa; assembly: GCA_963922045.1. Taxonomy (NCBI): domain Eukaryota; kingdom Viridiplantae; phylum Streptophyta; class Magnoliopsida; order Caryophyllales; family Polygonaceae; genus Persicaria; species Persicaria maculosa. The sequence goes on from OY998268.1 coordinate 1,273,689, forward strand.
TCTTGTTCTTATTTCCTATATTGAATTTTTAAAATTATTTACGCTTAAATAATTTATTGTTTTATTCTATATGACTTGATCAACTAGTTAGAGTTAATTCAATTGCTAAGGTTTAGTAGATTTTTTTAGCGAACCTTAACCAAAGTAGCAAACTTATCCTTTTAGGGCTCGTTGAACTAATTGGATAGGTAGGAAGTTGAATGTGTGTGAAATCCTTCGTCTATAAGGGTTGCAGATACCTTGACTAATCTCTGAATTTGAAGCCATTGATTGGGTTAAATCCTCTTGTAAGGACTGCTCAAGAAATAATGGTTGCTAGAACTCGTTGGATTAGTAACTAAATTAGGTCGGGATAAGAACATTCATAGGAAAACTTAAAGAACAAGTGAAAGTTACAAACATCAAATTCAACGGATAAAGTGGATAGTTTTAGGTGAAACTATTTTCTCTAAATTGTTTTGCATCAATTTGTGTATAGTTTATTTTGTTTTCTTTCTAATTTCATCACTCAAAACCCCATTTTTCTATTAATTGGTAAATATACATTACATAGGAATAATTGATTCTCTATGGGATTGACCTCTTATTTGCTTACTATATTAGTTTGTAGGTTTGAGTTATATCTTGATAGGAACACCGTTCGTTTTCTCCTGTCATATTCCACCCAACGTTCATCAGCTAGATCAGTGAGTGTGTATCCACTGTTTTATTCATGGTCCTAGTTAATAATGGACCAATTGAAGTTTTCAAGCCAACTAGGGGATTAAGACAAGGTGATCCTTTGTCTCAATTCCTTTTTATCTTGGGTGTTGAAACACTGGAAGGAAGCTCTGCTATGAATCGAAGCAATGGAAAAGCAACATAGGATTCCAATTTGGTAAGAACGAACCTAGTATCCCTTTTTGTCTTTTATTAATGATATACTTATCTTTACAAAGGGAAGTGATTGAGCTGGCCAACAAATCTGTTGTATTTTAGATGAGTATTGTAAGATATCGAGACAAAAAGTTAACTTCCATAAGTTTGTGTTCCAAACCTGTTTTGGTATAACACAGTGGTGTTACCCTCCCTTGACACTTACTTAGGATGCCCAATCACTAATGACGAAGTGAATCAAGCCACTTTTGAAGAGATAGTTTGTAAATCCAAGGATCAACTAATGAAATGGCCTCTCATAAGAAGGTCGAACTATTCTGTTTCGATCTAACCTTGCGACAAACCACTATATACAATGCAAAGTTTCATGCTGCCAACAAAAGTTCATTAGGAATTGGACTAAGTAAATCGCTCCCTCTTTTGGAATAAAGACGTCTATCACAAACCCCTAATCAATTGGGATCGTATTTGCAAACTAAAGAAGGATGAAGGGCTAGATATACGAAAAATGAAGGATATGAATAAAGCAGTTCTATTGTTGACTAGATCACAATGTTTGGTTCACTACTGCTAGCGCAATACACTTACTCACGGATCATCGTTACCCAAATGTTGATCCAACAACATGGATTTGGAAGATAGACACATATCCTAAAATTATTTTTTTAAGGACCTCTTCCAAAAAGGTCTACAAAAAAAACCTCGATTGACACAATTGGTGTACATGTTACCTCAACATGTGTCCTCTGCAATGGAGCAATTGAATATAATCTCCTTCTTTTCACCGAATGCAGCTTCTGCAAAAGACCTACCATACAGATTTTAGGAGTGGCACATGCACTTAATGGTAGGATTGTTATAGCCAGTGATTTAACAACTACCATAGGAGTCCTAGGAAGTATATTGACAAGAGAAGAGAAGGAAAGTTTAGCACTGAAATGGTGGACTATATGGTTTTTCATAAACAAAATGATCTTTGAAAATAGATCCCTTCCATCATAAACACAAGTGACATTAATAATAATTACTTAGCGAAATAATTGGAAACTTGCAACACAATATGATTCACAAGCACTTAGGCCATGTTTATCAAATGATACTAGGGATATTAGGAATACTAATATTTTATTATTCTCTTTCTGCCACATCATCCTATCATCCCATTCTCATTTTTCTCATTTTATCAATAGCATCTCTAGTATCCCAAAATCCATCTTTCATACCAACTCAATTTACATATATACCCCTCTCTAATAATTATTTTCATTCTCGATTATATTATTATATTAATTTATTATTATTCAAATATTAATATTAAAATAATATGAATTATAAACTAAATAGTGCGAACTATAAATAACCCAAAAAAGCAAAATTAAAGAGAAATATTTAAAAAAATATTTTTGTAATAAATATTTATTTTATATCTTGCATTATTTATTATTTAAAATTATTCCATAATTATACTTCAATTTTTCGGATTTTATTTTGCATATTTATAATCAAAGAGAAATATTTTTTTTAAATATACTCAAACATATTCAAATTTGATGTCTACATGTAGATAAAAATGAATCTAGTATTGTAGTAATTTTTTTACATTTTTTTACCGAAAGTCCAAAATATTGATTTTAATGTGTAAAACTAATTTTTCCCAGCCGAAATCTCGGTCGTCCATCACTACACATGTGCCCCCCATCTGGGCGCTTCTCCTGCAGGCGAATGAGGGCGCACCACCTGTCCACCTCAACAACAAGAAGTGCAGGCGCTGAAGTGCTTCACACGCAACATTTTCGCTTCTTCAACACCCCAAGCGACGTCGTTTTGCAACCTAAATTCCCAAATGTTTAATTGCCTACCAGCTGGCCTGACACGGGTTGAATAAAATTTGGGTTAGTATCGATACTTCAGTAGTATCGGCTAAGTATCGCAATACCATCTGTTCTAATTTTTTTTATTATTGAAACTCCTAGTATCTTGAACAGTATACCATCCAATAAAAATGTTCTTACAGGACAATGAAAAGCAAAAGTACACCAAGGGCACAAACAATATTAGGTTCCAAATGGAAAAAGTCACGTCATAGAATATTTAAACTCAACTTTGACGGATTCACTTTATCCAATAAAGACATTTCCACCAGATATATCCTTAGGGATTAGAATGACAAACCAATAGAAATGAATTATGCCAAAATTAGGAAAGAAACCCCGCTTAAGGCTGAAGCCTTAGCCCTACAAACTGGAGTATAGAAAGCCATTAACTTGAATGTACAATACAAAACATATAGATAGAAGGAGAAGACCATTATTGACTACTTGAAAAAGGTCGACAATGTTTATGTGAAGTAGAATTAATACTATCAAATATCAGGATGGACTTACAGAAATTTCCGAACATTAAGGTTTTCTCATATCTACAAGTCGATAAATAAAGTGACCGATAAAGTTCTACACCTTGGTCGTGTATACAAGTCCCATACTCTATTTGGAAGAATCAAGGTCTATGGGACCTCATACAGATTAGAAGAAAGAAAAAAAGGAAAGAATAAAATAAAGAAGGGAAAAAGAGAGAAAAGACGTGTGAAAAGAAAGGTGACATTTCAGAAAGAAGAGAGATTTTGGTTTCAATTCATATCATCACTTTGTAAGTTGCCACTCTGCCCAGATGCTCCTCTCTCCTCACCTCCTCTTACCTCTGCATCTGCTCCCTCTTCCTCTACTTTCATCCATCATCATTTCAGTTCCTCTCTCTCTCCCCCAGCCATGGAGCTCCTCCTCACATTATGTATCATCTGTTCGTTTGCTTTGCGTTCGCTCTCCTATGAGCCTCGCAGCCATGAAGGTAATCTTAAACTCACTCTCCTATCCTACCCCCATTTTTAATCTCGCTTTTCCCTCTTATCTTTAAATACTCCTCTCTAATTGATATTGATATTGATATTGATATTGAAGTTTGTGTTGCTTATTAATGGATGTTGTTCTCTATCTTTCAGTCCAAGCTCTGTTTGACATAAAGCAGAGCTTCAACGACCCCCACGGTGTGTTGAGCAACTGGGACGAATTCTCTGTCGACCCCTGTAGCTGGACCATGATCACTTGCTCCCATGAAAAATCCGTCATTAGCTTGTCCGTTTTCTCTTCTTTCTCCCCCAACCCCTCTTAATTAAGTTTTAACCTAACCCTAATTCTGTTTCTGATTCTTTTTCCTTTTCCTTTTCCTATCCAACAGGGGAGCTCCTAGCCAGTCTCTTTCCGGCACCTTGTCTTCCTCCATCGCTAACCTCAAAAACCTTCGCGAAATGTAAGCTCTCTCTATATATCAAATATAATCAGTAATCACTTCCTTCCTTCCTTCCTTCCTGGGGCCGAATTCATAATCACCGTTTGCCTTTTGAAATCTCTCAGATTACTCCAAAACAACAACATCTCAGGCACGATTCCGCCGGAGATCGGCTCATTGCCGAAGCTTGAGACACTGGACCTCTCCAACAATCGATTTTCCGGGGACCTCCCCGAGTCCTTAAGCCAGTTAATTAGTCTTCAGTATCTGTAAAATCTCTCTCTCTCTCTACTCTTTGTTTTCCCCCATTTTGAATTTACTTACCGAGTTGGATTGGACTTTGCTCTTTGTGTCTCCCCAGGAGGCTCAACAACAATAGTTTGAGTGGTCCTTTTCCCGCTTCCATAGCCACGCGTTCCAAGCTCATGTTCCTGTGAGTATCAACAGTTCTCTTCCTCTTCTCCTTCTCAATTGTCTCTATTGAAGGGATGTTTTTTTGTTTTCTTCCTTTTATCTGTTCTTGTCTTGATAACTCCCTCCATGAATCTTGATACTGGTCGATTTAAATTTCCTTTTGTTTGTTTGCTTGTGTTTTTGTTTTGTTGCTCATTGCAGGGATTTGTCTTTTAATAATCTCAGCTCTCCTGTCCCCAAATTTTCCAGTAGGAATTTCAACTTCAAGTATGTTTCCTCTATCTCCTTGCCTTGTAGGGTGATTTTCTTATTTAATTTTTTTTTACATAATTTGTGCATTTGTCCAATAGTTTGTTACTAAACATAACTAGTTTAAGCTAAAAACTCGTGGAAAGTCAAATCCGATTCGAGGATAGTCGAAACGAAAGATTGATCCTTGTTGTGTACTCGTAGTATCAAAGGGAACCCTCTCATATGTGGAAGGAATTACGTCGATGGCTGCTCTGGTTCGACTAACGACGATCCTCTATCTTCATCGGTTATGTCATCTCCAGGTGTATTTTTAAGTAAAGTGCAGTTCTCTCATTATTTATGATGAACCATGATTTTATTCTAACACTTGTTTGGTGAGCCATCTCAGGAAACGCATGGCCTAAACGATTCGCTGTCGCTCTTGGGTTCACAATCGGTCTACTTTCTTTGCTCGTCATTGCCTTGGGGATCCTTCATTATAGGAGGAAGAGATATAACCCTTTGATACACAAGATCACAGGTCAGTGCATTAGCATTTTGATGCTTGATTATTGCGTTTTGAATTCATTTCGAAACCTGAGTTTTTACGTGTGATTTTTGCAGTGGAAAAGCAAGAAGAGGGTCATTTAAGCTTGGGTAATCTCAGGAGCTTTAGTTTCAAAGAACTTCAGTCAGCAACTAACAATTTTAGCAACAAGTACATACTCGGGAGTGGAGGTTTCGGGAACGTCTACAAGGGTAAGTTGGTGGATGGGACGATAGTGGCTGTTAAGCGTCTCAAGGACATGACCGGGACTTCTGGCGAATACCAATTTCAGATGGAGCTTGAATTGATAAGCTTGGCTGTCCACCGTAATTTGCTCAGGTTGATTGGCTACTGTGCTACCTCGGGTGAGAGGCTATTGGTGTATCCCTACATGTCTAATGGCAGCGTGGCTTCTAGACTCCGAGGTCACCGTCACTCTCACCAGCTAACTCCTTGTACCTATGGTTTGCAAGACACTCTTTTTGGGGGGGTTCTTACTTGTAAGGTTGGTAATTTTTTTCAGGTAAACCACCACTGGACTGGAGCACGAGGAAAAGGATAGCGATCGGTGCGGCTAGAGGTCTTTTCTATCTACATGAGCAATGTGATCCTAAGATAATTCACCGAGATGTAAAGGCAGCTAACGTGTTGCTCGACGAGTATTGCGAGGCTGTGGTCGGTGATTTTGGACTAGCAAAGCTCCTTGATCATTCCGATTCCCATGTCACCACTGCAGTTCGTGGGACTGTTGGCCACATTGCACCCGAGTACCTCTCCACTGGCCAATCATCTGATAAGACAGATGTGTTTGGCTTCGGAATCCTCTTGTTGGAGCTCATTACTGGAATGAGGGCGCTCGAGTTTGGGAAGACTGTGAGCCAGAAAGGAGCAATGCTGGATTGGGTATTTAAACGATCTCCGTACGATCTAAATTCCTGATGCTATATATGCAATCCTCGCCTAAATGGTCTTTGTCTCTTGGCAGGTCAAGAAAGTGCAAGAAGAGAAGAAGGTGGAAGTGTTGGTGGACAGGCAACTTGGAACCAACTACGATCGGATAGAGGTCTTAGAGATGCTCCAAGTGGCACTCCTTTCTACCCAATACATGCCCGTGAACAGACCCAAGATGTCCGAGGTAGTCCTAATGCTCGAGGGCGATGGGCTGGCCGAGCAATGGGCAGCAGCCCATGGTCACAAGGACATCCACATCAGCATCACAAGCCACTCAACGAACAAAGAATTGCAACCTTCAACCATGGACGACAACGCGAACAAGCACAACAAGGCTCACAAGGGTAATAACACTAGGGAGACCTCCTTGGATGCCAACGCCACCCAAGAAGACGAGGACGACGACAACTCAATGGACTCCTACGCAATGGAGCTTTCGGGTCCTAGGTAGAAACGGTGATTCTTTGTTAATAGGAGAAAATCGGACAATAGGCAGTTAAACGTGTTAAATCTCGAATTTTACCTCTTGTGAAGTACATAAGTTAATATGGTCGACATGATTGGCCTCCTCCATGACTTTACGAGAGTCGAGTCGATGGCAGAGGGAGTCGACGACGACAAAGAGAGCAATGATGCGTGGTGGGTGGTGAGGAAGCAAATGTGGTCAAAAGAAGCTGGGTGTGGGTGCTGTGGAGTTTCAGCAGTGCGCGTGGCAGCATTGGTAGCAAGCGAGGGGAAAAGATGAAAGGGGAATTAGTGTACTTTTTTGGAGCTTTGGCTGTCTTGACAGTTTGACAGTGGTATCCACTTACTTACCCCACTTACCGTGCTGAGCATGTGAAGTTATGCTTTTTCCCCCTTTCTGGGTAAATTTGCCTTTTTTTTTTACCAGAAAGAAATTCCACACTTGTTTCTTTTTCTTCACTTTTGATGCTAAAGCCTAAAAGAGTAAAAAAAGCCAACTGGGGTTAACTTCAAATACTACCGTTAATGCTTGAAAGTTTCAAAAATGGCCCCTTCAAAGTTTCAGTATCTGGGTTTTTGTTTTGTTTTTTTTTTATTAGATAAGAATTCGAGTTCAGACATATTTGTAACTCGAGGGTCGACTAAGCTGGCAGATGGGAGACCCGTCTAATAACCGTAATATACAATAAAAGAAAACGGTGCAAACTCAAGCAAACACTCTACAAAAACGAAACCCAGCAGACCTAAACCAAACAAGACGTGGCCGAAGACGACGGACGAAGCCAAGCCCCACCCTGAAGCAGAATCGTAGGTCAGCGATACATCAGGACTCGATCATCCTGTGGGCAGTGAAGACAAAACTCCAGGGAAGTAGTCATCCCGAGTAGTGGAGACGCCATGATACACACTGCCACGACCCCAACCTATCCCGACTTCAACAGTCAGAAACCAAATCCAAGGAAAAGATCGCCAAATCACGTCACCGTAAAGCCACACACCGCCTGAGAGAAAAGTACCCTAAAACCCTCTCGGGATTTAGACAGCCCTAACGGGATTTAATACACGCTCGTACGAGCGAGGTTTGATATCCTAACGGGATTTTAATCAATATATATATATAGTACGCAGGGTTTTTTTTCTTTTTCTATCCGGGTTGGCTTTGGACCCAAGGAATTAATTGCCTTGGGCCCAAAGCTCATGGCAAGGGTGAGCCAAAGCTCATGCCGCCGCCGACGGGAGGAGGGGAGTATGCGATTGGAGTTGGCTGCAGATCCACGACCACTGACCAGGAGCCGCCGGAAATCGGCGAGGTTCGGGAGCCCAGAGGAGAGGGCTGGAATATATGACCCGGGAAGGAGGATGTCAGGGACGACCAAGGCGAGGGAGACCCAACAGAACCGCCACCAGGGCGACGCCGTCGAGCCCATCCGAGGGAGGAGCACGACAAGGTAACACATCCGAGCCCAGCAAAGCCGGATGAGAATAGGAGGAAGGGAACCTGCTCTTCATCAAGAGGACACTGCAATCCCCGAGGGACCTCCGAGAGAACATCCACGGGAGAGACGAGGGGAGTGAGAGCGCGAGCGAATTAGACTATGCAATTTCAGATTTGGGAGGAGGAAACTCCTATTGACGAAAACCCCAACAAATTGATTTTGGAAGAACGAGATCGAAATCCAAAATCAACAAACGGGCTATGGTTATTGGTTAGTTCAACCACAAATCACAACCGGAACTCGCCGGCGCAAAGACGTGGCAGCGCCACAGAGATTTGATGACGGCCGAAGCTGGGTTTTGGCGGCCGGAGCCGGGGTGGTGCGGCCGGAGCCGATAGCGGCACGAGGGCGGTCGGATCCGGAGAGCGACGGCCGAAACCGGGTTCAGTTCTCTCTCGCACAAGAAAGCATGAAAGAGGAGAGATCATCTTCCGAGCGTTTTCCTTTGCCTCCGAAGAGGTGGTTTTCCGACCTCCGAAGAGGTGGTTTACAAGCCTCCGAAGAGGTGGTTTACAAGCCTCCGAAGAGGTGGTTTTCCGACCTCTGAAGAGGTGGTTTTCGAGCCTCCGAAGAGGTGTTTGACGGAGGTGTTCACCACCCCAAAATGGGTTTTTCCAGCCCTCTCAAAAGAGAGCTCATTTAGTATCTGGGGTTTTTATGATTTTATAAGGCGTTGTTATTTGAACCAATAAAAATTAATTTGAGCAACTAGAATAAATTATTTGTGAGGTGTATGGTCCAACGGGTAATGTTTTGTTAAAAAAAACAAAAAAAAAAAAACAAAACAAAAAAAAAACGGAAATTTTGCCCGGTACTCATGAGGTATAAGCTTTTTTATATGGTGTACAACAGAGCAGGTCTCCGTTACTCACATCTTTAGAGAGGCCAACAGGGTGGCTGATCATCTTGCACACCTGGCTCTGGATTCCGCCTCATCCTCTTGGAGCTCTGACTTAAAGTTTCAGACTCTCGTCCGCAAGGATACTCTTGGGTGGTGGTACAACCGGGAAGAGATGCTTATCAGGATGGCGGTCGCAGTTGGTGGAGATGTTGTATGGTTGGGGTGGCTGAGGTGGTGGTAGAATAGAACCCGTTCTAACAACGGGCATCAGGTTTTCATTTTTTAGATTTTCATAGCAGCTGGTGGAGATGCGAAAGACCAAAAGGCGATAATAGAAGCTGCTCGACTTGAGTCGGGTTCTTTTTCCGTTCTTCTCTTTTTAGATTTTCATTTTTTTAATTCAAAACTAACGGGACTATTTACAAGGGCATCAGACGAAATTATTATAAAACTGAGGGGTATCTAGTGAAATAGGTAAAACTCTTGTACACCGGGCAAAAAAACCTATACCTCAGGGGTACCAAGCGAAATTTCTGTAAAAAAAGGATTGAAACGTTGCAGGTGACCTGACTGACACACAATTTCCTTTTATTTAATTTTTTTTAAAAGTGTCTGTTAGGTCTTGAACCTAATCGCAAAGTTTTCTATTGAAAAAAAATGAAATGTTACAGACCTTTCGAGCCATCGGCCAAACAAGTATTAAAATTCTATAGCACCAATGACCCGACATGCTACAGAATGCAACGGTGCAACATTCAACTGTTTACAAGTTTTTCTTATATAATGAGACGCCGTAGAGATTTTCTTCATCCACAATTACTCTCAAAATTTTTGGGTTTATTCTTTAAGATGTCTTCAAATGAAGACTTATAAGATGAGTTCGATAGTGAGGAGATGAGTGATATTGAAGGATCATCTGATGAGGACATCAATGAGGCATTACATAATCAAATCCAGGTTAGTTATCATTTTTTAACAACATTAACAGTGGTTCGTTAACATTGTTAGCATAAATTGAATGTAGGGTGTTATGACTAAATAGAAGAACTTAGGGCTCGTGATTTTTATAAAAGAGATGAAATATTGTACTTTATTATTATAAGTTGAAATCAAATTCATATTGAAAATTATTTTCATTTTTAGAACTTGGATGATATCCATATTCGAATTTTTTGCAGTTGAATCATCTTGATTATTCGATTTATTTTAAGAATAATTATTATTAAGCAGGTATGAAGCAAATGCTAGATTGGACTAGTAAGATTGCCTTTTCTCATAACTTTTTCCTTACAAATATAAGATTAATATAGTAGCTTTGCAACCCGACGTGGATTAATTTTATTCGGTTGTGAAAACTACTGGGAGAATAGAAGCCAAAAGAAAAAAAATTGTGGGAGTTGAAGTGCCTATCTCACACAATGGAAAGTTGAAGAAGGACAATTGCCCATTTTTGTTGTAGGGTTGGGAGGCTGAAAGGAACATATGGAGGTTGAATGTGTTGTGTTGTGATACGTTTGGAATTCCCGATCCTTTGCCTATGGGCTCGGAATCAAGAACACCAACTTGTTGATGGCCCGATCTTGCAATTATCCTTGCTATATTCTCGATGTTTATAATCAATTATAATAAAGCCTTTGAACTATTGTGGAAGAAACGAAAATAAACAAATAAAAAACTAAGGCAAAGGACAACAAATGACTGTTATAGCGACGGAGCCAAGGATGCAGCGACGGTGGCGGCGGGGAGGCAGCAACTATACAGCGGCCGCTGCAAGTGATGGGGCGACGGTTCCTGGAATTCAGCGACGGCTGCACTAGAGTTTCTGCGACGGTTTTTCTGCAGAATTTGTGTTTTGTGTTTTGTGTTGTGTTTGAGGTTAGGGTTTCGAAAGGCACTTGTTTGGATGATTAAAAGGATGAAGAACAATCTGAATTTTTGAATGCAAAGTTTTTGGATTGATAATCGAAGAACCCTTTAGCCAAAGGGTTTCTTCAATTATATTTCAATCTGCCTTTTATTGAATGATAAAGAACGTTTAAATAGAAATCCTAAACCCTAAAATCTTCTAGGGTTGGCCAGCCATCCTTTACAAAAGGATAGACTTGGATGACCTAATCATAATCTAATAATATAAATAAAATCCTAACTAGATAAATCATAAAAAGATGATAATTAAGAAAGCCTAAGGATAGACTCTCCTAACCATCTTATTTAACCTAACTAAGTAATACTATAAATAAGACATTCTATAAATAGCTCCAACTAACATAGGAGTTACTAAATATGGAAAGAAAATAAACTAATAATAATAATAATAATTAAATAAATAAAATATCTTTTCTTCAAGCCATGGTGGCGCCTTCTTCTTCCTCTTGAGGACGACACTCTTTGCCATCAATAGCCCTCGAATCGATCTTGAGAGCTCGCCTGGATCAAGATCATTGTTTGACCCACAGAAGGCCATCTTGATCCGCATCATTTGTGCACAACCATAACTTTCTCCCTAGTTTGCAAGGTCATCAAATGGTGTCACGGTTGAAGGATAAAGAGTTTGAGTCGTTAGAGATTTGACATTGTCATATGGATGAAGGCTACTTCCTTTCTTGCAGCATTGAAATTTACTCATAAGGAGAATATGACTTCGAGGCAACAAATTTACAATGCTAGAGCAAAAATCAAGAAGAATGAGATGTTAGAAATTATGTCAATCCTCCCAAATATGCTTGTGCATCATAAATTCACTTTCAGTTATAAGCTTCGTCATGAAGGATCTTTAAAAGACCTAGCATTGGCCCATGAGGATTCATTGAAACTGTGAAAGATATTCTCATATGTCACAATAATGGACGCAAACTATAAGACCAACAGGTAAAAATAATCTTACGATATACAAGTATTTTATTTTTATTTTTTTGTCATAAATTTATATTCATATAATCTACAATTGGTTATCGTATAGGTTCGGTTTGCCGTTATTTGAGCTAGTTGGACAAGCATTGAGAAAACATCCAACTAAGGCTTTGCGTTTATGAGTGATGAAACAATTAGTACATACATTTGGGTACTGAGACAGGTGGAGGGTTATTGTTCGATTTGTCTGATAGTTATAGTGACCGAAAAAGATGGTGCTCTTATGAATGTTGTTCTAATTGTATTTACAGAGGCACACCACATTTTGCGTGAACTTCACATGCATCACAAAATAGAGGAAATTGCATATAGGAAATCGAGTCATGAGGTCATGCAGAAGGATTTTTCCCGAGATTGCTACGCCTTGTTCAAATCAAAGTCAAGAGAAACATTCGACCAATGTTATGAAGTTATGAAGTGTCGTTGGGGGACAAATTGGGGTCTGATGGAGTATCTAGACCTTATTTGGATAAGTCACAACTAGAAGGTGGCTTGGCACCTAACGGGTAAATATTTTCTTCTCAACAATGAATCAACAAACAAGTACACACTCTTGTCTCCTTGTTTTGTACAATGAAATCACATATGTTGTTTAACCATTGTGATAGTTTGTCTATAATTTAAAATAAAAATATAGGGTATAATCTGCACACTCGATTCTAAAGCAACCGTTGAAGGTAAGCACCGAAAAACTTGACACGGTTGTCGAGCACATATCATGAATGTCAAAGGACCAATGCTTGGTGTTGGATGTATCATTAGAGATGTCTCGTGAGATGATCCTAATGCAGATCAAGAAAATTAACATGTTCATGCTACTTTGACATAGGGTGTCCGAGAACGGTATCAAATGTCTCCATGAGATATACCTATTAGCATGCAGAGGAGGATTCGTCATTGAGTGTTGGGATTGTTACATACATTATAACATCCATGAGCTTACCATGTGTGCATGAGGTGGTTCATAGAATGCATGTGAAGCATCGTATGTGGAAGATTTACATATATATTATGGAAATAAGTGGCGGAATGGTGGCGGCGATATCCTGCCAAATAGACACCTTATATTACTCACCCATACGTCATAAATAGGCTACCTAACGCAAAAGTAGGCAGGTCAAAAGATATCTATTCATGAAATGCTTCACGATCATCATGTTAGTATGCCTCCTCTTCACGATCGTGATAATTGTCCTAGGTTTAAACACTAGGAACTCACTCATGAGAAGCCTTCATGATTGTCTTATCAGTTTACCCCCTAATCCTTGTTTGCGATCACAATAAACCGCCATAAGCTTGACACTGCAAACCAGAAATCCACTCAAATAAAACATTTGCGACTACTGCATTGATATACTCCTTGTCCGTGATCATCATCAGTCATGAAGTCACCTGCTTGCCTCGCTATCGGATACGCATTAGCTCGCCTTGTGCGATGTCACCCACCCGACCTACGTCGCTTGCAGTTAGACCTGTCAAATAGGTCGGGCGGGTCGGGTTTGGGTCGGGTCGTCTCGGGTTCGGGTCCATTACGGGTCAGGTCATGTCGGGTTACGGGTCATGAAATGCTCAACCTAGACCCATATTTAACGGGTTTGGGTCGACCCAACGAGTCAAGAGCGCTACTCATCCAGAAGTTTTTAAATGTCATTTACTATTTATACACATTTTTTAAGGATGATAAAAATATGTAAAATATCATTTTTTTATTTGTTATAATTTCATTCTTTTTAGTACGTTTGAAGTATGAAATTATATATAATATATAAATTGATATTTTATAGTATAATTTTTATCATCCTTAAAACCATACATGAATAGTAAACGACATTTAAAAGTAAACAGATGGAGTATTTTTAATGACTATTTACATTGCTCCTAAACCTAAAATTGTCATATTACCCTAATAATAGTTATATTATTGAAAAAAAGTAATTAATGTTGCTACAATAGTAATATGTATTTTTTTTATATACATAACAATTTGCAAGAAAATATTCAATCCTAATCATTATTAGTAATAAATTTCAATATTAGGTTAAATTATAATTTATTTATGTTTTTATTATCTTAGAGCTTGACCCAACGGGTGACCCACGGGTTGACCCAACCCGACCCAGAAATTTGCGGGTTGAACGGGTTCGGGTTGCTTCGGGTTTCGGGTTGAAATATTTGCGCCAAAATCCACGTTTTACGGGTCAGGTTGGGTCGGGTCCTCGGGTCGGCTCACGTTTTGACAGGTCTACTTGCAGTGATAACAATAGCCTATCTAGGCACCGTCACTCACATAGACGTACAAACCCTCGCATGCGTTCTCTTACGGGACCACCTACGCTACTAATTCCGCCCATACAAAAGTGGATCTTAGGTGCTATCGCGCTGACAACATCTCAATGGCTCCTGTTCCGCGGTTCTCCTACGAGGTCTCACTGACTGCTCACACTCTTACACTATAAATACGCCCCCCTCAACCTCATTCAAAGGGGCCGATTTTTAGAGATAAAAAGAAAGAAACTCTACAACTATTTCATGAAGTAAAAATCCAGGAATTTGAGCATCCATGTCTCCTAATGGTAGCGAATCATTTGCAAGATAACTCAATTAGTCAAAGTTACACTCACAATGTCGAAGGAACAATAAAACACAAAAGATAAATCTAATCGCGAACCAAGTCAAGTAACATCGCGAATCACATCCAGGTTTCATCGCGATCATTACTCCTGGCTTTTATTATTCAAGTATTATCCACCTTATTTACATGAAATATGGAACACGTCAGCAAATTGAGGTAATAAATATAAATGATTTTCTAGAAATGATTCATTGGCGTCGTTTGTGGTAACGTTTCACGACGAGAGGTTCCTCGAAATATACGTTGTTTATATATTTTGTAACTATATTTCAATTTCTTGCATTTTTAAAGATTAATAGACTTTTATTGTTCGCGATTGTTTATAACACTAACCCTTTGTTTACACAACTGCTCTTATTATTCAAATCGCGAACATGAATTTCAATTTTTTTAGGGAGGAATATGGTCAGCAACATCTTTCCGTAGAAGAAGAAGGCAATAACCTGAACCCCAACGATTACCCTGGGGGAGTGGACCATCCCCTTCAGGAGAACAATGCCCCCTCTCTGCTATTTTAGAACTACACAACAACATCAATGCCTAACCTTATACAATGGGTGGGGTGGTATCCCTTTTGGCATACCCCATCTCGATGTTCATGATTTTAGTCATGTTTTATAGTGTTTAATTAAGTTAAATTGAGTCTTTTCATTAACTTTTGTGTTTGGGATGTGTGTCGTTTGTGTCAATTTTTTTATTTTGCAAGATATGGAGGTCTACATATGCTTTGGTGGTGTTTTGTAGGATTTGGAGCCATTTTGGAGAAGATTTGATGCACTTTGGAGCTTAACAGAAAGTTATGAAGACATTGGAGTAGCTAAGGAAGAGCAAAAGTGTTGAAGTAAGAAGAAAACCCCGATTTTCCCAATTTTGCACTTTGAATAAAGTTTTGACATCTTTATGAGGGTTGTAGTCCTTGAAAAGGGCTTTTCAACGTATATTCATATGCATCAATCGGATGAACAAGGACTCCGGAAAGTGCGTTTCAAGACAGAGCTGGAAAAGCTGAAAAATAGGCCATACAATGCCCACACCGACCCTATATCGACCCATATATGGGTCGGTACCAACCCGAAAAGCAGGCCATACAGCGCCCATACCGACCCTATATGGGTCGGTACCAACCCGAAAAGCGGACTACCGAGATTCAAATTTGAAGCAGCATAAGTCATATCGAGGTGAATAGTGCTCGGTACCAAGGGGGCCTGGGTCAGTATGGGCCGTATGGATGCATTTTCTGTCCGAAGTTTATCCCAATTTTAGATAAATGTAGATAGATCTTTTTAATCCAATTTTTTCTAATATAGAATTAAGTTTTCTAGTATAAATAGATCCCTTTAGGGTTATTTTTTACACACAATTTTAAACAATAATTTATGAGAACTTACAACTGCGTTTTAGGGTTTTCTAGAGGGGGATTTGAGAGCTTTTCAAGGCAATTTCTTAGGCGAAAGTTTAAGACACTTTGCAAGGGCTGTTGATACACTATTTTGGAGTTCTTTCCAGGTTTTTATTGCAATTTAATATCCGTTTTTCCATTGAATTTCATGATTTTTATATTATTTTCCATGAATATGTGTGAGCAGTGTTCTAAATATCGGATATATCGGCCGATATATTGGCAATATATCGGGGATATTTAGAATCCGCTACGATATCAGCATATCGGGTGAAAAATATCGGTCAACGCCATATATCGGGACGACGCCGATATATCGGTCAATATCGGCAATATATCGAGTCAACGCCGATATATCGGGCCAATATCGGAGATATATCGGGGATATTTAGAATCCGCTACAATATCGGCATATCGGGTGAAAAATAAGGTAACTTTAGCCTTTATGAATGAAATTGTTTTTATTTTATCAAGTTTATTTGGTAATTTTGCAATTTAAATATTATTTTTTCATGTATAATTTTACATTTTGAAGTATAAATATAGTACTTATAGTTAGAAATTAGCGAAACCGAAAAATCCGATATATCTCGATATATCCCCGATATATCATTTTTACTCCTAACCGATACGACCCGATACCCGATATTTAGAACCTTGTGTGTGAGTAGTTAATTTTTCTAGGGTTGGGATGATCCTAACGGTAATCATGCGTGTTTGATGCTATGAATCTATGATTTGAGTGCGTTTTATCTATCCTTGTGCTTAAATACCTTGCGAAAGTTGGGGAAATTCCTTGTTTGCAATTAAATTGAAAGAGATAATATAATTGTGAATTGGATGGTAATTAGGATTTTGAAATGAAAGTTTTGAATAACCTAATTAGGATAATTGGTGAAGTTAATTAATTTAGCGAAAGTTGATTAATTGCTTTACTAGGTTTGAAGAAAATTGATCTCTTTAATGGATAAAAGTGCAATTTTGATGTGATTTGTGGTGTTTTACATGCATAATTGACGTTGTGGGAAACTCTAAACCTTAGAATTCTTTTATATTGAATTTCTTCCAAAAATCAACCACTTTAACCCCCTAAAATCCCTATTTTCCACCTATCCTTGCTACTTCTTTGCCTTTCTAAAGTAACTAAGCTTAGGAACTGACTATCTCCCTGCGAACGAACTTGACTCTACTATACAATAGCGGGGTCTCGATCTTATAAATTTGTTTGATTGAAAAACCCTTTCATCAAATTGGTGTCGTTGCCGGGGAGATTTCGTTTATACCAAGTTTTAGTTACTATTAGGGTTTGGGAATAGCCAATCCATTTTCTTTTGTAAATATTATTTCTTGTGAATATTCAATTTTCTTGTCTTTTTCTAGTTATTTTTTATTTTTATAAATAATATATATATATATTTCTGAACACCTCCCACCTCTCGCCTTATCGGTACCGACTGGGTACCGTGGCGTCTCTATTTGATTTGTGCATTTTGTTTATGTTTGCAGGATGAGGTTCACGATACAGTACGCATGGAAGGTTTACCTGAGTAAATATGAGGCTGAGAGGGCAACCCGTAAAGCGCGAAGGGAATCTGTTGCGAGATATCTAGTTGAGGTTGAGGAGTATGACTGCATTGATTATGACAGCTGGGTAGCAATGAAGTTCCTCGAGGATCCAACCAAAGTCGACAAGCCATATGAGTCCTATCAACCAGAGGAGGGGTATTACACTCAACACAACTATAGGGACTTGTATGAACCCTACCATCCATGGAGTGTCACGCAACAAGCGTCAACTAAGGAGGATGAACTATTAAGGGAAAATACCAAGCTAAGGGAACAACTACATTTTCTCAAGGCTAGCCAGCCTTGCCATCTATGTGGAACAAGGTATCATCTTGGCCTTGCTTGCCCTAATCTGTATCAGGTACTACCTCATTTTTATGAACAATGGGAGCCGCTTCCAGAAGAATCATATTGGTATCCCGAGTATTAGGAACCACCATCATGGGTATAAGGGTTCTACAATGGGATCAATGGAATCTATGCCGACCTCGCCAATCTCAAGAGCGAAAAAGATTCGCCAGATCAAGCGGATCCACAAACGAAGGACTAAGAGAATCGACAGTCCTATCGACCCCTTTACTGACCCCATAGGGTCGGTACCGAGGCATTTCAGGAGGAGGCAAGGTTCTGCATTCCTACCGAGGTCCCTACCGACCTCCTAGGGTCGGTACTGACCCTTCTATAGACACAGGTACGATCCTTTACCCTTTCTCCACAGGGTCGATAGAGCTTATTTCCGAGGTCATTCCTTCCCCAATTTCGACACCGATGTAAGGACCTTGTTTATTAAAAATTGATTTTAAATATATTTAAAAAAAATGGATTTAAGTCGAAAATTTCAGATATTTTGAAAATCCTCGTCTTTGATTTGATATTCGTATTTTAAAATCCTTAAAGCGGATTCCGGCCTAATTTTGAACTTTTAAAGAGATATTCCGTCTTTTCACCTCGGGATTTGAAAATATCTTTGGGTGTCAAATAATATCCTCTTGGTTTTCGAAAAGTTATTTTGATCAAGTCGAGATAAGATCGAGAGAGCGGGTTTCGGGAACTAACTTTCGGGAATTTGAATCTCGCGTTTTCGGGACCACTTCCTCTTTGTTCTTTCTCCACAAATCTTGTCTCCTTCCTCCCCAAATACAATAAAAAAAAATCAGCTGCTTGCTTCCATAAAAAACATCAGCTCCTTGCTTCCATAAAAAAAATCAGGTCCGTCAAAATCCAGCTGCTTGTTTCCATTCTTATTTCCTCTTGTGCTTGTCGAGACAATGGGCCACTAGCCACATCAGTAGCCACCATTTTTTTTTTACCTTTGAACACCTCCAAGACATGGAGAACCCTCCAAGGTTCAACTATAGCAAGAAAGGAGTGTCTTTTGTCCATCTTCCATTCCTCTTCGGTCCAAAATGACCCCATCGCGAGCCTCCCCTCTAGATCAACTCCTTATGTATTTCCAAAATAAATTTAAGATTTTGAGTTAAGTTTTCATTAAATGTTAGGGATTTGAAGAAAAGGTGGTGACTTGGAGCCAAGAACCCATTTTTTCAAAGTGTTTTCTAAACATGGTGAGTTTTCTACCGTGTGTTATGTGTGCTTAGTTTTGAATGCTTGAAATTTGTAGTTTGATGATACTGTAATGTTTTTGACAAAATTGGGTGGTAGAAGGATAAATTTGGACAATCCTAACACTAGGAATGTAGTATATGTTTTGCTGGGTTCTTGTTACATTTTTCGGAATTGTTAATCATCTTATAAAATTCTCATCTTTTACTATGTGATATTTTGTCATGTTTGGGAGCTTCTTTAATTTTTGTGAAAATTTTAAAGATGTTTTAAAGGACGCAATTAATTTTCAAACTCAGGTTGTGCTCCTAGAATTCCTTTCACTGTTTGATATAGGTTCGGTATTAGAAGGATAACTACTTGAGTTTTTATAATAAAATTTTGTGTAATATCAATATGTAAAGCTGACTTCTGGGACTACAATATTGGTGTTGAGAGTTTTTGCAATAGCCTTATGAATTATAAGGAATCTGGGTCGAAAGTAAATTGATTGCTGAAAGAGAAAAATATGAGATACGTTTTTGTGAAAATTTTTGAGGGATCATTACAAAAGTTATTAATGAGATTCAAGAGGCTAAATTGTAGCACCTTTTATGTAGAATGTGGTAAAAATGGGATATGTATGCATTAGAGTATCTATGAATTTATTTTGGATTTTTCAATGGACGTTAGAATCTGAAAGAAACCGAGAAGTTGCTTGCTTGTTGATTATATGTGTAAATATGAATTGTATATATGGAGTTATGTGATATGATATGTTATGATATGAATATATGTTAAAGCATGATTTATGTTGAGATCTTAAATTTATGAGTTTGAAGCATGATGTATGATATATGAGTATTATATGATAGTGAACGAGATATTATGATGAAATGCTATAGGATAATGTTACATATGGAGATGATTTAGAGATGAGATATGATATGTTGATATATGTTGAGAAGTATGAAAGCATGAGATGTTATATGATGATGAGTTATGATGAGATAATGCGATGAGTTATGAGATAAGTTGAGGTGATGATGATGATATGAAAGTTGTGATGATGAGATATATGACTATGTGAACTTATGTGAGGTTATTTATGTTTGTGTGTTTGGATATAGACTTATATGTTTATTATGCCTGCTAGATGATCTCTGACCTATCTTATTACTCTACTTTGCGGTTCTGCACATCCAGGTAAGTTCCCTAGGGGGCTTACTCAAGTTGGACTCTCATGCCTGTTGTTGCATCTTATGCTAGGTGTTGCATTTCCATATCGCATGATCATGTAGTATCCTGCTTAGGTTTTTCACAATTGAATGAGCATCTGTTTACTCTATGCGTTTGGTAGAACGACTGTTAATTGTGAGGCCTATAGTCATTTGCTAGGATCATAGGACAACTCAGTCCCATCGGGTTCGTTCCTCATCGAGTCATCGAGTCTATGATACCGTATGAAAAAGAAATGGGAAATGAAAATGAGATGAGCATGATATATGAAATATGAGCTATGATATTATATGATGAAATTGCTATATAGCTACAAGCTCGGCCGGCGTCTGCACTAACGAGAATGGGTGTAGAGGTAGGAGAGGTACATGCCACTTGACATTCTATGCGGGTACCCTTTATTTACATTATCTATACACTATATAAACTGCCAACATGCCTGATTATTTAAAATTCTAGTAATGCATTAGAAGCATCTTTTTAGGATTAGCGCATACTGTGGGGTGACAAGACAAATTCGTTGTATAGCTAGTAAGTCCAGAGTCGATCCACAAGGAACTACTTTGACTTTATGTGTTGTAACTACCAATAAGAGTAAACAAAGGGGTGTAGAGATGTAAAGATGAAAATGAACTAAAGAAGTAAGTATGGTGATGGTTATAAACAATGATGAATGAGATGTTTCACCTACGATTCTCAACGTTGGTTCATTTACTTGATCATTTTTCATCCTTCTAGTTGTTTCTTTTCTATCATCCACTCTTATCTTGATTTGAATAAATTATCAGCCCTATGAGTTCTAACAATCCCTTATTCCTAAGCAATACGGATTAAGGTTTAATCCTAGGAGTAGCAATAAGTCTCAAGATATATAAAGCTTATAACCAATATTAACCCCCTAGAGAAATAATATTTAACATATAGTCAACTTCCTACACATTCAAGCTTTCCTATGAGGTCCACTAAAATGTGTTTGCTACTTTGGATTAGGCTTCACAAACGTATGAATCAAACCCTAGCAATGATGTAATTCTAACAAGGTCGCGAATCAAGAAAGAATCAACACCAACAAGCAATTAAAGCACAAAGAAATCAAAGCAGATAATAGAAATAAACTAGAATTCGAAACTCACAATTCAATGAAACCAAATCTTAATCGTAGGCAAAACAAGATGAGTTTAGTTGCTCATGCTTTCAAACGCCGTCTCTCAATTCTTCAAAGCCAAAAAGATAAGAGAAAAACATCTAAAAAGAGTTCTTTTATATCCCCCTAAACACCGTCATAAAACCCTAAAAACTGTTCTTCAAAGATAGACTCTAACTTAGGAAAGTTAGAGATTCGGCGCTGAATCGGCCCAGTAAAGCCGCGACCAGACCGCGACCAAACCGCGGGTGCGGCTTTTCTGGATTTCTGTTGTTTTGGCCGCGAGTTGCGGCTTTCCTCCGTGTGCTTCCTTGCCTCTTCCTTGCACAGTTCGCTTGACTTCTCTTGCTTGATCTCAGCTCCATATGGTTCCTAACACTCTCATGATTGCCCTCTTTACCACATCAAATCTATAATTACGCACATACACACTAAACTTATGTAGATTCTGAACTTAACCACCAAATGAGCAAATAAATAAACTAACCAATTAACATGTAATATATACATCTAAATGACCATAATACTACTCTATAATGCCTATCTAAATATGCATTATCATGTGGCCTCAGCGAGGACTTTCGGTCCCACATGCATGGCTGGACTTGACTCCTTTCCCTGTTCTTCTTTTAGGTATAAATGCATGCTTTTGAGTAATTGATTGATCCGTGCTGATGTGATGAGGTTTGCTATGGGCGCACGTAGAGAGACTAACTATGGACTCTAGTATTTTGAGATTTGAACTTGTAATATTCTGATTTTGACCCAACTTCGTCGTGGCACCTTGTATTGAATTTATATTGCCGCTTGGTTTGAAACTAAATGTATTCTGCGACTTAGAATATAGGACAGGTACAAGTGTGTTAACACTGGGTCCCCAATGGACTTTTCAAAATTTAGGGTTCGAAATCCCTCCTTTTCCACTAATCATTTGTTTTAAATCCTCAACTCGTACTTGGATTGCAAGATCCGAATGAATGTATCAAATCCTTCAAAACATAACCCGAGTTGTATGACTCGGGCCATTACATCGCTACCCCCACTTCCGGAGGATCATTGTGAGAGAACCCTAGACGAAGAAGAAGTGCTAGAAAAAGAGAAGCCAAAAGTCATTGCTCATCGCATTCCACTGCCACCTTTACCATTCCAGGTGAAGGTGATTCCTGACAATCTCGAGCAACCGACTTTCGCATTCAAGTATGGTGTCCTTGCAAAATGGCATGCTAAAGATGAAGTCCTAGAGGATGAAGTGGATGAATCTCTTCCTCCTCCACCATTATACACTAAACCCAAAGAAGCAATACAACTAATTGTGTATGATGGTGGGGAAGCTCAAGGAGCCAATTATCTAAAGAGGAAGAGGGTCATATACGAGGGAAGCACACCCGCTAAGTGCTTTCCAAGACGTCGTCTTCGATTTGTTTGGTTTGGCTGTTGTTAGGTCTTATCTCGTAATGGTTTGCTCATCAACTAAGTTTTCCCAACCTCTCAAAGCATCAACTTGTGTAGTACTTTGAATCCTTTCATTATCAAGAAGAACAAAAGGGTAAACTGCAGTAAATCACCCCTTAAATATGCCACATTGCCCTAAACCACCCCTTATATCCGAAATTGCATAAAAACACCCATCAAACACAAATTGTTAACAAAAAGCCACCCATTATCTCAATTTTGTTCACTTTTCGTTAAAATGCCTGAATTTACAATTTCACCCCTAGACTTTTATGTTTGACATTACTCTTTTCAATTGATCCAATTTTTATTTTTGTCTCTATTTCTTTTATTTATTTAATTAATTAAAACTAAAAACTGAATATATTATAGAAAAATATTATCATATAATATTTTTTTAACCAAACCACACTTATTTTTTTAAGAAAATATGTTTTATGTATTCTTTAGGCTTAAAACAAATTCTAATATTATTTTTGAATTATTATTTAGGAATACCTTTATAATTTCATTTACTTTACATTTTAAATTCAGTTGTTTTATTTGCAATTTTACATTATTTTTTTTTATTTTTTGAGTCATCTAGTAGTTAAATAGCTAATGAAAATATAAATTTTCCTTCAAAACGTAAAAAAATCACCGCCAACGAATCTCACTAGACCGCCAACCCTCTTCCTCCCTATACCTTGCTCTCAGATCGCTCCCCTTTCACCCTAACCGCTCAGGCCAATGGTGCCCACTCGTTGTTGCTTCTCACTAGTCACCTCTTCACAAGCCCGTTTCTAGGCAAGGCTGCTGCTATGCTTGACTTGGGGAGGAAAGGGGTGATTGCAAGAGGGGTTTGTTGAAAAACATAAACTTAATTAGTGCTTATGTTACTTCTTTCTCATTAAGCTAGAGGTATGTTTCAAGTAGTAGTTTTATATCTTTAAGTTTCCTACGTTTGTGAATTAAGTTGTAGGGTTAAAATCCTAGTTAATAACTCATAAGTTTTTAAGGTTGTTTCATGTACTAGCATCCTATAAATAGGTACCCTTTGTAAGCTTGAGACATATCAATAAGAGTGAAACACATTTCAAGAAGCATTTGAGCTTCTATTCCTCTTCAATTAGCCTCTTCTTATATTATTTCCTCGTAAAATTCTATCAAATTGGTATCAGAGCCCGGTTATGGCTAATTCAAGTTTTCCATTCCAATTTCCTCGTCTCACAAAAGAAAATTATGAGAACTGGTGTCTCCGCATGAAGGCACTTCTTGGTTCCCAAGATGTGTGGGAGATTGTCGAGAGAGGCTATGAGATGCCTCAAGATGAAGCTTTGTTGACTCCCACCGAGAAGGAGGTCTTTCAAAAGACTCAGAAGAAGGATCAACAAGCTCTCACTCTCATCCACCAATGTCTGGATGAGTCCATGTTCGAAAGAGCGGCCAATGAGACGACCGCCAAGGAAGCATGGGAAATCTTGAAAACCTCTAACCAAGGGGTTGACAAGGTGAAGAAGGTGCGCTTGCAATCTTTACGAGGAGAATTTGAAGGTCTCCGAATGCAAGAGTCTGAATCATTTGCGGATTTCTTTGCAAGATTGTTAGTCGTGGTCAACCAAATGAAGCGATACAGAGAAAGCATCAAGGATGCTCGAGTTGTTGAGAAGATACTTCGTTCATTGCCAACGAAGTTTGATCACGTCGTAGTAGCCATCGAAGAGTCGAAAGACTTGGAGACTATGACGGTTGAAGAACTCATGGGTTCTTTACAAGCCCGTGAGGAGAGAATCAAAAGCAGAAAGGATGAGCCAACAGAGCAAGTCCTAGCCACCAAGCACTCAACCCAAGAGAAGGGTGATGATCACGAGAGGTCTCAAAGAGGAAGAGGACGAGGACGAGGACGTGGACGTGGATCTTTTCTAGGAAGAGGAAGAGGCGGACCATCAAACCATGACTCCAATGATGGAGAAGGTGGTCAATCCTCGAGAGGACAAGGAAGAGGAAACTTTGGCAGACAGGATAAGTCGAAGGTTCGATGTTATAATTGCCAGAAGTTTGGGCACTATGCTCGAGATTGTTGGAGTGCTCCTAGCAATGTTGAGGAGAAGGCCAACTATGCGGATGATTCAAAAGTGGATGATGTCACTTTGTTGCTAGCCTACCAAGGAGAGGACAAATACAAGAAGGATGTGTGGTACCTTGACAATGCAGCGAGCAACCACATGTGTGGTGACAAGAAGAAATTTGTAGATCTTGATGAGTCGATCACCGGAGGTGTTACGTTCGGAGACAACTCCAAAGTTCCCATCAAGGGAAAAGGTAAAATTCTGATCCGTATGAAGAATGGTGGTCATCAATTCATAAGCAATGTTTATTTTGTTCCTAACATGAAGAGCAACATTTTGAGTCTGGGACAACTTTTGGAGAAGAACTACGAGGTGCACATGAAGAATCGTAGTCTCTTGCTCCAGGATGATCATCAGAATGTGATCGCTAAGGTGCCGATGACGAAGAATAGAATGTTCTTGTTGAATATTCAAACGGATGTCGCCAAATGTCTCAAAGCTTGTGTAAATGAGACACCATGGCTATGGCATCTAAGGCTTGGGCATGTGAATTTCGGGAGCTTAAAGTTGATGTCTCAAAGAAAGATGTTGAATGGCTTGCCTCCAATTGATCAACCAGATCAAATTTGCGAAGGGTGTCTCGTCGGCAAACAAGTCCGAAAAAGCTTTCCAAAGGAGAGCACAACAAGAGCAAATCAGCCACTTGAACTTGTCCACGCTGATGTTTGTGGACCAATAAAGCCAGCCTCGTTCGGTAAAAATTGGTACTTCCTGCTCTTCATTGATGATTTCAGTAGAAAGACCTGGGTTTATTTTATGAAAGAAAAATCCCAAGTTTTTTCTATGTTCAAAAACTTTAATGCTCTTGTGGAGAAATAAACTGGTCTTTATATCAAGTCTCTTAGAACTGATAGAGGTGGCGAGTTTACTTCTAATGAGTTCTGTGATTCGAATGGCATCAAAATATTTCTCACAGTGCCAAGATCCCCTCAACAAAATGGCGTGGTTGAAAGAAAGAATCGGACCATTCTCAACATGGCCCGAAGCATGCTGATGACAAAGAAGATGTCGAAAGAGTTTTGGGCTGAGGCAGTTGACTGCTCAGTCTATCTAGCCAACCGATG
This sequence comes from Persicaria maculosa, assembly GCA_963922045.1. NCBI lineage: Eukaryota > Viridiplantae > Streptophyta > Magnoliopsida > Caryophyllales > Polygonaceae > Persicaria > Persicaria maculosa. Next base: position 1,299,848 of record OY998268.1, read on the forward strand.
TCCGACGAAGAGCTTATCAGATCAAACTCCTCAAGAAGCATGGAGTGGAAGAAAGCCAAGTGCATCTCATTTGAGAGTGTTTGGGAGCATTGGCTATGTACATGTGCCAGATCAGATGAGAATAAAGCTTGAAGATAAAAGCAAGAAGCATGTCTTCATCGGCTATGACCAGAGATCGAAAGGCTACAAGCTCTATGATCCAGTGACGAACAAGATTGTTATTAGTAGAGATGTTCAATTCGATGAAAATGATGCATGGGATTGGAGCCTTGAAGACAGGGAGAGATATGATTTCTTTCCATCTCCTACTGAAGAAGAGCAAGGTGAAGGTGTTTATCCAGAACCTACAACGCCTTCTCCATCACCAAGCGTTCAAAGATCACCATATTCTTCAAGGATGTCAGCATCGCCATCATCCTATGAAAGCTCGAGTGGGAGACCTCCAAAAATGAGAAGCCTTGAAGAAATTTATGCTCAAGAGGAGGATTCGCATGATGATCTAACTCTCTATTGTTATTTCGCTGATTCTAAGCCCGTGGATTTTCAGGAAGCAGTGAATGACGAAAAATGGAGAGTTGCTATGAGTGAAGAGATCAAGTCTATCGAGAAGAATGATACAGGGGCGTTGACAACTTTGCCAAAAGGTGAAAAGGCCATTGGTCTAAAGTGGGTTTTCAAGGAGAAGAAGAATGCTCAAGGAAAGGTCGAGAGGTACAAGGCAAGGTTGGTTGTCAAAGGCTACAGCCAACGTCCAGGGATTGATTATGGTGAGGTATTTGCTCCAGTTGCTCGATTAGAGACTGTTCGTCTGATGATTTCACTTACTGCTCAGAGAAAGTGGAAGGTTTACCAGATGGATGTGAAATCAGCATTTTTAAATGGCGTGCTTGAAGAGGATGTTTATGTTGAGCAACCTCCTGGATATCTCATCAAAGGCCATGAAGATAAGGTGTTGAAGTTGAAGAAAGCCTTGTATGGCTTAAAACAAGCACCGCGAGCATGGAATAGCAGGATTGACAAGTATCTGCAGGAGAACGGGTTTGTCAAATGCCCGAATAAGTATGCACTCTATGTCAAGGTCTGTGAAAATGGTGATACTCTATTTGTTTGCTTATATGTTGATGATCTCATTTTCACGGGTAATAACCCTAGAATGTTCGGAGATTTCAAGCAAGCCATGACGAGAGAGTTTGAGATGACTGATCTGGGTCTCATGTCTTATTATCTCGGCATTGAGATTAAGCAATCAGATGATGGGATTTTCATTTGCCAAGAAAGATTTGCTAATGAGATTCTGAAGAAGTTCAGAATGGATGATTGTCAGCCCGTAACTACACCGACGGATTGTGGGGTTAAGTTATCAAAGTATGACGAAGGTGAGAAGGTTGATTCTACAACTTTCAAGAGTCTTGTTGGAAGCCTGAGATATCTAACATGCACTCGACCAGACATTCTATATGGAGTTGGGCTCGTGAGTCGATACATGGAGACACCGACATTAGCACATTTCAAAGCAGCAAAACGTATTCTTCGGTACATCAAAGGTACTATCAGCTATGGTTTGCTTTATTCTTCTTCAAATGAATATAAGCTTGTGGGTTATAGTGATAGTGAATGGGTCGGAGATGTTGATGATCGAAAGAGTACTTCTGGTTTTGTTTTCTTCATGGGAGATACTGCTTTCACTTGGAGTTCTAAGAAGCAGTCTATTGTTACTCTTTCTACTTGTGAAGCTGAGTATGTTGCTGCTACATCTTGTGTTTGTCATGCTATCTGGTTGAGAAGATTGTTGGGAGATTTGCAGATGCCACAACCAGAAGCCGCAGAGATCCTTGTTGATAACAAGTCAGCCATTGCTTTGGCTAAGAATCCAGTGTTCCATGATCGCAGCAAACACATTGACACGAGGTATCATTTTATTCGTGAGTGTGTTTCCAAGAACGATATTGAAGTCAAGTATGTGAAGACTTAAGACCAAGTTGCGGATATTTTTACGAAGCCTCTTAAAGCTGAGACTTTTATCAAGTTACGGTCGATGCTCGGAGTTACCAGAAATTAAGTTTAAGGGGGTGTGTTGAAAAACATAAACTTAATTAGTGCTTATGTTACTTCTTTCTCATTAAGCTAGAGGTATGTTTCAAGTAGTAGTTTTATATCTTTAAGTTTCCTACGTTTGTGAATTAAGTTGAAGGGTTAAAATCCTAGTTAATAACTCATAAGTTTTTAAGGTTGTTTCATGTACTAGCATCCTATAAATAGGTACCCTTTGTAAGCTTGAGACATATCAATAAGAGTGAAACACATTTCAAGAAGCATTTGAGCTTCTATTCCTCTTCAATTAGCCTCTTCTTATATTATTTCCTCGTAAAATTCTATCAGGGTTGAAGTCGGCGTCGAATCAAGGAGCACAAGAGGCAGACGGTGATAAGCGGTAGAAGGCGATGGCGGTTGCAAGAGGGGTTGAAGCCAGCGTCGAATCGAGGAGCACAGGAGGCCGATGGTGAGAAGCGGTCGAAGACGGCAGCAACTGTGTCCCTATTTATTCTTCATGGGTAAGTATGTTCGCTAAAAGTCGCCATGTAAGCACAAATGATAAATCGATGTAATTGATCTAGGTTTTTAATTAGGTAGCTAATCTTCATCTCCATTGATGAGATAGCAAGATGAATTGGCCTTTAGATTTTTTAATGAACTAGTCTAATGAAATCTTTAGAGTTATAACTTCCTTTGATGTTTTCTGAAGGCGTTATACAACAACTTAGCAAGCTATAACTGAGAAGTTCTTTTCATTGTTCTTCCAAATTTGTTGTAGTTTAATGGCTGTAATAGTTTCTCGGAAGAGTCTGATGGGGATAATGATCCTAATAGAATGAAATTATGTTATGTTAATGAAAAATATGAAGATCCGGTTGTCTTCAAATTGAATGCTTACTTGTAATAGTTGCTAGCAGAGGAGCTTTCAAAAGACGGAGGATTGTCTTCGGGAAAGAATGAAGAAGTGGCTGGAAAAATTGTGTCGAATTTTGGTTATTAGTGTTAATGAGTTGGTTAATTATTCGGTGAAATATGAATTATTATTCGTCAGTATATGGAGTCTTTGGTTTGACAAATAACATAAAAAAACCTTCATCACACGAGTATAACTGCACAACTTAAACAAACATATACAAGTGAATAATCACTCACATACGACCGAATAATCATTCATATATCATCGAATACTCATATTCTACTGGATAATGTTGTTTCTGTTTTCTGAAAAAAATATAACTATTCTACCGAATAATATTTCAAAACTGAATGAATAAAATTTAACTGGAGTCAAAACTAGAATTGATGGATAAAAAAACATTATTCGGTAGTATATGACAAATTATTTAGTGAAATTGGTAAATTTTGATCTGAACTGGATGGAAAAAAATATAACATTATTCGGTAGCATATAAAATATTATTCGGTAGAATTACCAAAATTTTCAAAACAACGAAATCAGATCCGGAAAAAGAAGTTAAGCGCGTCAGACTTTTTTAGGTGGGACCCACCATTTTTTAATGAAAAAAATTAAAACACTCATTTAATCCTGACTTGCATTTCATCTACATCAACGGTCCAGATTTGCATACAAGATACATCCTAAGGGGTGAGTACATCCGAACCACCCTATATATACATACATACATACATACATACATACATACATACATACATATATATATTATATATATATATATATATAAAAGATTAACTTTCTAGAGTTTTTTACTTTTGAAAAAACATGTTAAAAATATAAAAATTAATTAATACCGGTTGGATGAAGTAAAATAATAATAAAAACAAGAGATATAATTGAATTTTCATGCACTTTAACATTCAATTAACGGAAATTTGGTGATGCGTGTGACTTTGCAAAGAAAATGGTTTTAACGGGCGATTTTCTACAATTTTAGTTTTTAGGAGTGATTTCCCGCAAAACATCCTATTTAAAGGGTGGTTTTCTGCAATTTTTCCAAAATTATAACCAGTCCAAATATATGTGCTACTCCATGGCTGTGTATGGGCAAAAAAAAAGAAAAAACAGTTAAAAAAGTGTTAAAATGTGGGTGTTAAAAAAAACAGTGTTTGGATGCTTAAAAAACAGATTTTGTTGTTTAAAAACAGCGTTAAAAAAAAGCTACATCAAGCTACTTATTTGGTGTTTATTTGGTGTTTATTTGGTTTGAAAGTACCATAATACCCCTAATAATAACCAAATAAACACCGCTTTTTTACAAATAAACACTTTTTCGTCCCATACGGAGTTTATATTTTTTCATAAATTTTTAACTATTTTTACCAACTGTTTATAAATTTTACCCTGTTTATAATTTTAGCCTTTTTATTAACTACGTCCCATACGAACCCATGAATAATGCGTGTTATTTGCTAGAGGATAATTAGGGATTTGAGGCATAATATAAAGACAAAATTACTGAATTAGAAGTTTGGTGTTTTTTTGTTCAATATGGGAGGGGATATGCTTCTGTGTAATTTATCTACAAAAAGAAACAGCTGTGCAATGGTTTCTGTTCAAATCTTGGCTTGTTCTTCTTGAATCTCACTACAGAAGTTGTGCTGCAATAGGACCTGGGTAGCTCCACTCTCTCCCTCCCTATCTATCTTAAACAGACGGAAAGATTCCCCAGTTCAATTCCTCACATGGCGGACGATCAAAATTCGAATCCGATTATCTGCGCTTCTTTCAATCAAGATGCCAGGTTCATTTTCATACTCAATTTCCTGCTTGCCTCTCAATTTCCTGCTTGCCTCTCAATTTCCTGCTTGCCTCTCAGTTTCCTACTCATATGCTTACCGATTCTATTTTCGGACGAATTATTGGTATTTGATTTTTCTGTGTTCTTCAAAAATTTTGCAGCTACTTAGCAATCGGGACGAGACTTGGGTTCATGATATTTGAGGTTGACTCTGGTAGACTTTGCTACCAGAAAGGTAATCTCCTTGTTTTGAAACTCCATTTTTACACCTTGTCCTTTAGGGTTTCTCTTCTGCTAGTTTCTTCCTTTATTATGCTTGCAGCTTTGCAATTAATGACCAATCATGAATGCTCAGATCTATTGCTTTCGGAATTAAATTAATTACAGTTACAGTATGATGAATTATTGGATATAGATGTGCTCTTGATGAAATAAATCAGCAGGAATTTGGGGAAAAAGAAACTGATGTCAATACATATGAATTTTGCGTGTTGCCTGGTGATTTGAAATTACGAGGAGAGATCTTTATGCTTTGAATTATCGGGTATATATGCGCTTTTGATGAAATATATCAGCAGGAATTGGGGGAAAAGAAACTGATGTCAACACACGTGAATTTTGCGTGTTGCCTGATGATTTGAAATTACGAGGAGAGATCTTTATGCTTTGAATTGGTGGATATATCTGAACCAAGCTGAGTTACAAAAAAATTGTACCTTACTAAGGGTCAAGTGTAAGAGTTACCAATAAAGGAGGAAACCCAACCTATTATCCTGTCCCTTGACAACCCACAAACATGCACCCCACTTGCTCAATGTACGTAACTGAACCACCTAGGCATGTAAAGCTCAAATTTACATTTGACAGGCAAACAAGACAGTCAATAGTGGACTTAGCACATTCATCAGGTTTACATTTAATGCCAGAAAAAATGACTCTATTCTAGTAATCCAAGCAAAATATACAACTGCACATAATGACATAAGCTTGCTTTGGAAGATCAGTGATTTTCTTCTTGTTTGAGATTCTCTGGCAAACCAATCAAGCTAGGCTCCGTGTTGTCTTCTCTATGCTCCACCTTGATCCAGTTCCACACTACTTGACAAAGGTGTGAAGTTGTCTCCTTCTCCCCAAAATGGACAAAGGTGAAGTTGTCTCCTCTTCCTTCTCCCCAAAATGGACTAAGGAGAGCTACATTTCCCCCCATCCATGCAGCCTCTTCGTTGTTTGCAATCTGTCTTGCATTGCCTGCCACGTGATAAACGGCCATCTTCTGCATTGAGCATCCTTCCAGAAAAAAACTGCCCCACCCGACAGTAGTGCACTTGGCCCTTAATAGCTCATAAACAAGCTTACATGAAATCAAACCTGATGGGAGTGCATGATGCTTAATTGCTTATGCTTTGGCATCATCTTTTATGCAATGACAAATCTTTGGTTCTTTTTGTACTTTATTTGAGATTTTGGCTGATAGTATTGATCTTCTGGTCTTCATGCTGTGGGTTGATCAGATATTGGTGCTTTTAGTATTGTTGAGATGCGGTTTAGTTCAAGTCTTCTTGCCATTGTTGGAGCTGGTGAACAGGTTCTTATAACAAGCCCTTTTTCTTTATTTTTTTAATACAAGAGTAGGATCAGCTTATTGATTTCTCTTCAAATTCGTGACATTTCTTTTGGTTTTCTGATTATTTGATTAACTGTCCTATATGCCTTAGCCAGCTCTATCTCCCCGGCGCCTTTGTTTGTTCAACACTACAACTGGAACCGCCTACCAAGAACTCAACTTCTTGACTTCCATCCTTGCTCTTCGTTTGAATAAGCTCAGGTGAAGAATTCGTAATATATATTTGGTTCCGATGTTGAGAAATTGTGTTTCAGAGTTCAGAGCATGTGATGTTTGGTTTTGTAGTTATCATAATTGATGCCTGATCTTCTAAGGTGAGCTGGTGGTGATCTTAAATGAATGAAATTTTGGAACAGCCGACTCTTTTATATGGCTTGCTCAGTATTTACTGCCTCTTTATTTTTTATTTTTTTTGGTGGGGATTTACTGCCTCTTTATTAAACATGTCATTTTGCATCTTAAAATGAATAGCAATGAATAGTATTCATTAAATTCAAGTTTACAAATTTTTCATAGCTTTGTGGGAGATCTTTATGTTCAGATCATCTGTTCTTATAAATATGATGCAAGAAATTTTTGATAAGTGAATTTTGTAATCTAGTTGAGACATTATAATAATATCAAAATCTAGACGTGTCTTAAATATGCAAGGAAAAGTGTGTTCTATGAAAACCATTATCTAAATAACAAGGTCGAGATTGAGTTAGATATTTTGCTTTATTTTCTCTACTCTAACTTGTTAATGAAAAACTTGTTTCAACAATCAAAGACTGTTTTTTAAGCTCATTTCACAAACGTATTATTCTGTTTAATATTGCAGATTGATCGTGGTATTGGAAGAGAAGACATTTATATATGACATAGACAATCTTGCTATCTTAAGCACCATTGATACCGTGCCAAACCCAAAAGGTGACTATGAAATTCCATTTAGTTTTCTACAGTTCGTAAATTTATGTATACATCACTTGTGGAGTTCAAGTGTCTGCTTAGCAAACACTCAGTTGTCATACAAGGGATCTTTATTAGCACATTATCACTCGATCAGTTAGACAGCTACCTTATAAGGCCTTATCAATTGCTCTATGAGTACCCTCTTCATTGCAAGTAGGTTTCCCAAACAAACCCTTGTGGTCTTTCACTTAATTCCTCAACATAATTCATGTGACTATCCCATAAGTCACCAATAATAATCCAAATTCCCCTTTTTCTGATGGGTGAGTTCTACTTGATATTTCAGATTTTCTCTTTTTATGTTCCTAGGGCTATGTTCATTTTCCCATAACTTGGATGGTTGTTTTCTGGCCCTCCCTGCAAGTACTACAAGAGGATCAGTGCTGGTGTACAATGTTATGGAGCTTCATTCTCATTGTGAGGTTACTAAGTTTATATGTCCCTTATTTTTACTCTTCTTTTCTACATGAGCAAAAAACATCTTACTCCCCTCTACTCTCATTTCAAGGTTGTGGACTATTTACTTTGTTTGAATACCATCTCCAGTTATTTTTTTTATTATTTTATCAAATCGCAGATAGATGCTCACCAAAAGCCATTGGCGGCAATGGTTCTTTCCCCTGATGGTACTTACTTGGCAACAGCATCAGAGTATGGGACCATCATCCGAGTTTATCTAGTTTCTGATGGGACTAAAGTAATGTCCTCATCCGTGTACATAAGGCAAAATATTATTTCTGTCGTTACTATCTGTTTTAATATGAATAGAAAACACTAATGAAGAAAACATAAGTCGTTGGAAGTGCAGAAGGTTGCTTTTGATCTTAATGTCTTCTAAACGCTTCCAGTAATTCTCTCTCTCTCTCTCCTCTTCTGGCAGTGTTACAATTTCAGAAGAGGGACATATCCTTCAACTATTTTCTCCTTGTCATTTGGTTCCTCTGCTGAATTACCTGAAGCTGTTGTTGCCACAAGCTCTTCTGGTTCTCTTCATGTGTTCATGCTTGGACCTGCTGCAAATGAAAGGTTTTCTTACGCATTCAAGACCTTGGCTCTTCTGGTTTTCTTATGTCATATTTTCTTCTTTGGATCAGTACATTGACAGACGTTATTGTTCCATGTATTTTCCATGTTTGGAACTTTGAAAACAAGAAAACCTGGTAGCTTTCTTCGGTCCATAACTCCCAGCTCCATAATTGATGCCCTGGATCCAGCACACCATCACATCCTTCACAATGCAGTTCCCGAAGGAGTGAAGAGGTGAGAAGAATCTTCCGTTTTACTTGATTTTGCTAGTTAAATAATCACTAAGCATCATCTTTCCTCGTGGCTGGAAGAGGTCTAATCCTTGCATCTTTCCTGCATTATCCTCCTAATCAACTGACTCCGTCTACTGTAAAGTTGATTTGAAGGTGCAGGAGGCATTATGCACAGAAATGCAGTAATGCAAAAACTTGTCAAAATTCTATGCCACTTGTCCATACAAATAGATTTTCCTCATTTTGAGAAGATTTTTACAGATGATCATTAATTTTAATAGGAGTGAATTGTACTCCTTTTTGTATCTAAATTGGTCTTTCTTCCTCTAGCTGTGCAGTAATACGCAAAGTGGATAAAGCTGTTGACCCCTCTGCATCAGATGTTATTTCTTTCAGGTGAGAGTAGAAGCAGTCTGTTCCACAGTACTCAAATTTCTCACTATAAGCAATATGAGTAACGCCTAACAAAGTGAAACACCTTGCTTTTGTTTTAGCAATAGATTCCGCATCATGGTTTTCTCCATTTGACTTGTGAAAATCCTGGCTAATTTGAAAATGTTTTCAGGGCAACAATATCCATCATCACCCACACGGGATACTTCCGAGAGCACAGTTTGCACGTCAACCAGAACGAGTCTTCTTGGAGGTTGGAGCGCGAGTTCAACTTGCTGTCTTCAACCATCTGAATGACATTAGTTGAAACAGCAACACCAGTGGCCTGTCCATAGATGTGCCTTTTCTTTTATGTTTTCATATTCCATGAGATTTTATGTAACAAGATTCATCAGCTGAAATACAGAAACATGAATCGTGTGTAGGCATTGAAGAGCAAAGATGTTCGCTGTAGGGAAACTAAGCATGTATATATATATATATATAGACTATGAATGTACTCGTCCAATACAAACTCCACAGGGAACGCAAAGTAAGAAGCTGGAAGAAGAGCAACCAATTTGTGCGGATGAGCCATGATCCAGTGCTTCATTTCATATGGCTTCTTTCGGTAAGTCAATCAAACTATTTTATTTTATAAATGGCTTTACCTGTTGAACATTAGTAGATGAGTGTGGAAGAAGAGATGCTTGAAGTGAGATTCACTTTAGGGATCTCTATTAGTAATTTGGTTGTCCCACCTTCAGATATGGTTGCTTTGCTTGTGAATGATAGGTATAAACAAATGCGCTGGAAATGACTACATTAAGATGATATATGTATGTATCCTTATTCTTTTAACCTTTTGCTTTTCATTGAGAAAATAATGGACTATGAAAATAATGGACTATGAAAATAACGACCCTATAAATTAGGGAGTAATTTAAGTTGTTATTCCGTTGTTATACGGAGTGAAAATAATGGACTATGAAGATAATTAATGTTTGATGATGATGGAAAAAGACAGTGAAGTGGCCCATCTTTATCTAAGGTGTTGCCATGCGAATGGGTAGTAAATATGATGAGTCATGCCAAATTATACACTGATTGCGGTGTGTTGGGTCCCACAATGACCTTATAGTTAGCTTATTCCCCCCCTCCTGTTCAAAACTTCCATCCCTATCTTCTACCATCACACAGATTCACATGTTATGTAATGCCAACAGAGGCAAATATTTCCATTTCTATATTACTGATAGTGCTATTACAAAAGTCCAAAACGTGTAAACCTGTAATAGTGAAACTTGTTATTTTCAACATAAAGATCAAACTCTGCAAGAAAATTGTCTACATAATTATTGCAATTCTTTATTTTTATTTTCTTGGTCAGTAAATTATTGCAATTCTTTAATAAATAAATGTATAAAGAATTATTGGAAGATTGAAAGTAAAATTTTATAATCCAATACACATTCTCATCAGTAAAAAAAAATATTCAAATTCATCAATTCACAATTCAACTATACAAATTATTGCAATTCATTGTCTAGAGAATTGTGTTTAAAAAAAAAGTATCTAAAGAATTTCAAAAAAAAAATCATCAGATAGAATAATACTTATCTCTGTTAACTCATGTCATTTTTTTTATTAGGAAAGGATTCGGGCGAGCAAGCTCTACCCGGCAGCATTCTTACGGATGAGGTTTAAAAGACCTAAATCGTTGTGAATATCGACTCCCCGGACAGAGTGACAAAGGTGTGTAACCTTATCAGCCACTCTATTGCCCAAACGGGGCACATGAAGGAAGGAAACTTCTTTCATAGTCGATAGAAGAAGTTTTACATCAGATAAAATTAGCTCAATTTCCCAATGACATTTAGATTTTCTGTTTAAGTGATCAATGATTATACTAGAATCGCCTTCGATGTGGATTTTGTCAATATTGAGTTGAAGAACGTGTTGGATTCCCATTTTAAGAGCAAGTGCTTCCGCTTTGAGAGGACTTTGTTTACCAAGTTTTTGATAACACGTTTGTATTAGTTGACCATTCTAGTCCCGGATTATTGCGTCTGCTGTACTGTCATTATTTGTTAGCGATGATCATTGTTCCAAAAAAAGGCCTGGGCCTCCGCCTATACCCCGCCTAGACCCTTGAAAGTCCCCCACCTTTGAGTTTAGCCGCCTAGGCCCTTGAAGGTCACCTGCAAGGTCTTGGCGGCCTTGCGGGTTTGGCGAGTTAGTGAAAAAAACCATTTTAAGGTTTTAACTCCTAAAACCCCCACATGTCGATCTCTCTCTTAGTTCTCAACCTCTATACTCTCTCTTACTCTTGATCCCTCACTCCCATAGTCCTCTAACTCGCGACCTAACCCCCATTGTTAACACCTAGACTATTAATTAAAGTTTATTTGTTTATATATGTTATGAATTAAACTTTATTATTTTATATATGTATTGAATATGGCCTAGGATTAAAAATACATCTCAAAATAGTAAATCCGCCTAGACCCCGCACAATCCACTTAGACCCTTGACCCTATGTAGCCGTCGAGCATCCGCCAAGCGTTTTTTGGAACATTGGCGATGATCCATCAAAATTAAGCTTAAGCGTACCCATTGGGAGTTTGCGCCAAAAAATCCTTCTTGGGGTTCTTTTTCTTTTTCGGGGGTTTGGAGTTATGTGGTAGTATGGAAAATTCCTCATCTAGACTAGCCTCTAGCAAGGCTGTTTTACTCCAATTATCGATGTGGGAGTTAATCAAGCGTAAAGCTATGTCTTTCCGCAGAATGGGGACCTGCCGAAACAAATGTTGGTTTCGAATATACTAGACAAACCACCAAGAGAAGGCTAGCACCTCCTTGGCCGACGAATTGAGATCGTTCCCAATGAACGATAGGATAGGTTTAATGTCCCGAGAAGGAACTATCATGTCATTTTAACCTTATATACAATACGTAGTATACAATTTTTAAGAAAAAACAACAAATATAGTAGGTATTATTTTACATTATTTATTACATTAATTTTTTTTTTATTTTAGCAAAATTAATAATTTAAAATAGAGTAACTTATTTCGTTAAACGAAGTAGTTAATGAAAGGGAATCAAATAAAGGATAGGAAAGGAAACACGGCAATAGAGTTAAGAGTAAAGGCGAGTGAGTGACAGGACTAAACCAAAATTGAACAAGTTACTGCAAAAATACAGTAGTATTTTCTGGTACAAAACTGGAGGACGGTGATCTGGTGATTTAGGCGAGGGAGGATTTATTAGCCCTTGTAAATTTGGACAGTTCAACTTCAAGTTGATTTGCCTTGCCAGCTGTTTTACTCCAACTTTCTCCCCCACATTCAACCACATTCTGAATTAAGCAGTGAATTAATAAATTACCCCCTCCCTCCCCCTCTAATGTAAGTTCCCTTGTACAGTAAGTTGTATTCAGAAGAGAATTCAGATAGAGGGGGGAAAGACATGATGATGATGATGATAAAGAAGATGATGAATTGATGATTCACATCGACCAAATTGGAATTGGATTAACCCATAAAAGTTGGGTAGGTAGATTAATACTCCGTACGTACTGTCGAACAAAAGAAGAAAGTAAATAGAGGACAAGGAAGGAAGCAACAAATAAATAAGAAATGTTTGCTAATTCACATTGTGTTTAGTACCACCGCCGGCGCCGGTGCCGCGATTGTATCCGTAATAGGATAGGTACCACTTGACGAACTTCTTCAACCCGGTTTCCAAATCGGTGGTTGGTTTATACCCGAAATCCCTTCGGGCCATGCTTATGTTGGCGTGCGTGTACGGCACGTCCCCGTTTCCAGGCATCTCCACCCAATTCTTCTTCGCCTTCACCCTTAGCTGCTTCTCCAGGATGCTCACCAGCACCGGCACCGTCACCGGCTGCGTGTTCCCCAGATTGTATATCCTGTACGGCGCCGCCCCTGCCTTCTTCCCCCCGGTCCCTGTGCTCTTACCCGCCGTCTCCAGCGCCCCTACGCACCCCTTCACTATGTCGTCTATGTACGTGAAGTCCCTTGCCAGATCCGCCCTGTTCTTCCCCCTGTACACCGTTATCGCCTTCCCTTGCAGGATGTTCCTCGTGAACGAGAAGTACGCCATGTCCGGCCTCCCCCACGGCCCGTACACCGTGAAGAACCGCAGTCCAGTTATCGACAGCCCGTATATGTGGTTGTACGTGTGTGTGATCTCCTCCCCTGCTTTCTTCGTCGCCGCGTACAGGCTCGCCGGCCTATCCGTCCGGTCCGACTCTGAGAACGGTGCGTGCTCGTTTAGTCCGTACACCGAGCTGGACGATGCCCAGACGACTGCGGGCTGCGGTTTCGCCGATTTGCAGACCTCTAGGAGGTTGACGAGGCCCGCGATGTTGCTGTGCACGTACGAGTGGGGGTTCTCCATGGCGTAGCGCACGCCGGCCTGGGCCGCTAGGTGGAGGACGTGGGTGAAGGGGACGGTGGCGAAGAGGGCGGAGAGGGTTGCCGCGTCGTTGAGGTCGGCATCGACCACGAAGACGCCGTGGGAGGTCAGGAGGTGGTGGCGGGCGCGCTTCAGGGAGGGGTCGTAGTAGGAGTTGAAGTTGTCGAGGCCGACGACGCCATCGCCGCGCTTCTTGAGGGCGAGGGACACGTGGGAGCCGACGAAGCCAGCGGCGCCGGTGACGAGGACGGTGAGGCCTGCGGGGCGGCGGGGGCGGGAGGAGGAGAGGAGGAGGCGGTGGTCGAAATGGACGGGGAGGTGGTCACGGCGGTGGAGGAGGCGGCTGCCGGTGGAGACGAAGGACTGGAAGGAGAGGTAGGAGGCGGTGAGGGCGATCAGGAAGAGGGCCCACAGGAACATGGTGGAGGTGGAGGCGAAGCAGCGGTGAAGGTGGCGGTTGTAAGGAGAGCCACCGTGCGAGCCCTTGAACTTCCCCGGCGTCGACGGCGGGAAGAGTTCTTCCTCCATTGACGGCATCCTGTAAAAAATTGGGCTCCCTGGAGAAGAAGGTGAATGAAATTGAATGCAAATTCAATCCGATCGGGGATCAATTTTTAGGGATTCGGATGAATTTCGGGATCACGGAGGCCAATTTGGGGGAAATTCGGGTTATTTTTGTTTGGATGGGATTGAATCGAATGGATTAAAAAAAAGCGCAGATGCAGAGGAATGGTTAGGGTTAAAAAAGGGGTTCCCTTGCATCTGCTAAGGGAAAAGGAAAGACAGGAGGGTATATATATAAAGTGTAGTGGGCCACCACAAGGTATTCGTACTTTTGCGCGTGAACGCGTTTATGCCTTCAATTTTATTCCGGGTGATAGCACTAACAATTTGTAAAATTACGCCTCATAGACAAGGTTTTTGGCCGATTTGAGAAAATACACTAATTCGGTGTTCTGTTGGTAAAAGTATATCTGTTTTGTGAGAATAGAAAAAATAAGATAGACGAGTCATTTGTACTAAAAAAAATTAAGATATATTTTTATCTTTAAATTTAAATGTAAAAATCTTTAAAAGGAGAATTTTGAATTAAAAGAAAAGTTAAGAAAAAATGAAATAGCTATTAAAATAATTTTTTTATAATTTTTTCAGAAACTTACAAATAACAAAACTAACAAGAATAAAACTATTGTCTTATTAAGGGATTAATAAAGAATTTTCAATTCGTATGTCTCCACACCATAAAATTTTCACTTTGATATGATAAATGTTGATCATGACAAAGTCGAGCATTAATGCTGACATGATGGAAGCAATAATCGAGACGAGCTCTTATTTTCTGTTGAGTAATAATTCGAATAGTTTTTTAATGCGTTCGAGATTAAAGATACGGTTTTATCCAACATCATAACTAATAGATTATTAACCGTAATTAGAAGAGGCATGTCAATACGTGTGTCAATACACTATAACATTTTTACTTTGACAGGATGAATATCCATGATGACAAAGTTAAGTATTTACATTAACAAGATTAATGTTCATGGTGACAAGGTTTATTATTTACTTTGAGTTTGAGATTTACTTTTGAGGAATTGAACCACAACATTCAAGTCCACTAGAGGTCATCAAGCATCGGTGAGGCTGAGATGAGGTATGAATGGCGGCGCAAGGGTGGTGGCACCTAACTATTTCAATGATGGAGCAAATCATCGACGATAGAAGAATTTTGCCTCCTCCCTATCATCCGACATCTCTCTATATATCCTCACTCCATGACTCTGTCCTCAACCTCTCATTCGTCGATGTATTCTCCTTCAATCCGGCATTATCCTTCAGCTCTTCCTCCTCGTCGCTAGTTCTTTAAGAAGTCCCAAATCTTCAAGCGCAACTCTCGAAGAATGAGAACGAAAAAAACTCAAATAATAAGTGTAGTCCCAAATAGAGCAAACTTTTTCCTTGTTACTCAAATTTGGCAAGGAAACGGGAATAATACATAGTATTGTGGCCTACCGCATATGGATAATTTTTTTTTTACAAATGATTCGATTTTGGTTTATAGATCAATTTTTGGCATTTTAGGATTTTGTTTTTCGAGGCACATGCATACCATACAATTGGGTTCTCAATTGTTCTTTCTTCCTCACTTATCCAATTAATATCATCCTCGTTTTTTTTTTCTAATCTTTTTTCCTTCAAGTAAATTCAACGAGTATTAAAAAAAATTGAGATAAAAATGGATATTTCTTAATTTTAACAGAATCTTGACAAAAACCTAACAAAAGTGGTTGATTGCTAAGGGAGATAGTTTTGTGGGTAGTTTTTGGTAAATAGGTATAGGATGGGTAGTTTTGAGCAAATCTTGACAGTGCTAAAGGGAGACATATTTAGAGAGTGATTTTTTTTTACCAATATGGTATATTTGGTAAATACATAGTATTTTAATACAACAACTTTTTTATGCTAAAAAAATGGCTAAAAATATAAAATTGTTGCCTTATAACTCAAAATTTAAATTGATCTATATATTAATTAAAACCAAAACACCTATGCCAAGTGTCGTCCCCTCATGTAAAGTTCTTTTTGTAAAGTATTATTTACCAAATATCATTTAATTGTAGTAAATAAACTATCTAATATCATTTACACATTATTAACATAATATCATTTCATAATATATTTTTTAAGCAATGAGATTAATTCAAAACTTTTTTTAAAAAAAGTTTAATATTAACTATATTAACTATTTAATATTATTTCATTATATATTAATTACACGATATTACGGAAATTAAACTATCTAATATTTTTTTAATGCAATCTAATGTCTACTATCAATCTATATGTAAATGTTTATATCTATACCTATATCTATATATTTATTCTTAAAACATAAGAGTTTTAGCCTACGTTATCCCTACCGTTTTTTTAGTTAGCTATTTAAACCAATAAAATATTTTTTTCTTTAATTTTTTTTCTTTCATTTATCTCTTTAAATCAATCATTTTTTATTTTATTTTTAACACATTTACTAACTATCCATATATATTCTTAATACCAAATGTACAATGATATTATTTTGTAAATAAAGTTACAATGTTTTTATTATTTTTTTACTAACCAATAAGAGTGATTTAAAATTTCTATATATTTATATATGCTAATTTAAATGATATTTTTTTAAAAAATATGAAATTATTTCTGTGATACTTTTATGGTAATTATTTTGATGATTTTTATCCTAAATTTTATTAATATTTTATAATATTAATTTTTATATTGTTACGATTATATTTTAAAAAAAATCGCGTCATGACGCGGGTACTGTACTAGTTTAATTTAAAACAAAAGTGAATGGTAAAAACATAGTATTTTAAATTTTAATACAAAAACTATTTTATAATTTAAAATTTTTTTAAGTATAAATGAATTTATGGTCAAAATTGTAACTTGAAAAATAGTTGATACATTTTTACAATGGAAAAATAGTTTATCAATTGGCTATAGAAAATCTAAATTCATCAATACAAGTAAGACTTAACTTGTTTTTATAACCGGCACTGAAAAAGATTGGCACAATCCTGAGTTTACCCTAATATTTGAGATGAATGAATTGACATCTACAGTAATTGCTTTTTTATAGGCCAACTGTTAGGAGTATTCAGCTCCAACTCCTCCAAGAATACACCCAGGTTCGACTCTCGGAAGACACACATTAGAGCATTCAGCTTCCGCTCATGATTCATAAAAAAAACAGCTCCAATGATCCTTCATGTGTGAAACTTCGTACTGCTAAGATCATCAGGAAAACTGAGCTGATTTGTAATAATAGAATAAAATATGGAAAACCAATGGCAATTGACACAATACAAACAACTTCCGCTCTCCTTTTTATTTGAGTAAAATATGTGAAAATTGAGTCTCATTGCTTCACTTCCAAATTCCATCCAATACCTTTTACCAAATGTTGTGGTATCAAGGACTGGTCTGAGGGGGCACACATGACAAACGAAAATCCTGAGGAGATAAGGGGATAGTGAAGTTGGGTTACTAGAGCTTCACACCACTCAACGGTCTCTGACCCAGTTGGTAGTACTTGAAGAATATTTGCTCGTAATGCTTTACCCTCTTGTACAACTGTGGTCGATCTGCTGTAACCATTTCATCTATGGGTCCGACCTCTCTGTCTGGATCAGGGAAATAAAACATTGCCAAGGAAATCCTTTCTCTTTCTGAATTCGCCACCACCCTGTGCACTGGGCTTTTAAGCATTCCGTTACTCATTATCTGAAAATGACACATTAATTCAGTTAGATATCCCAGGCCTGCTTCGCTGATCAAGTTCATCTTTTCGTAGCATTCACAGTAAAAGACTGGTAGCTTTTCCTTGTCTTAGTTGTTTACAAAAAAAGCTAGCCACTTCCAAAAGTGTTTGATCGACTGATTTCAGCATCGTCATAATGCAGCGAAGAAATTTTTTACCCCAAACAGAATTGCTGAAGGATTATCATTACCTCTAACAGATCACCAGCATTGACGAAAAGAGCATCGGGGATGGTGGGAACTCTGAACCATAAGTCGTCTTTCAGCACCTGAAGGCCTTCAACTTCTTTGTCCTGTAGGAGCATTGTAATTGTGGTTCCATCTGCATGTGGTTTGGTACCAAGGACACTTTGAGGCTGTGTACAGCGAGGGTAGAAATTGAACCTCCCTGCCATATTTACGAGCTCCCCATGTTGGATCAAGAAGCAGTTTTCGTCCAAGTTCAGGGAACGTGCCATGGCTTTTAAAAGAGGCTCAAATAGCATCCTCAGCTTTGTGCTATATTCTTGTACAATTTCCCTGTTATCACACCACGCACTCAATTTGAAGGTTCTCGACAAAAATTAAGTATGTCTCCAAGCAGTGTCATCTAAAATGAAGGCAGATGAAAACACACGAGTGACATATGACTATGAACATAAAAGTTAGGGATTACCTGAATGCTGGTAGATTTTCTGGCCAGAATTCGGGCTTAAGTTGATCTTCTGGATGAACCGTCAGATAAAGCCGATCATTCCAATCAATAGTTTGATTCTCAGAAACAATAGTATCGTTCCCATAACCTTCCCAATCCTCAACCGTTCTGGCAGATTTTAGCTTCTCCTCCGGAGGCAGCGCAAAAAAAGTCTTTGTAACTTCACGAACCTCGTCAAGGAATGAGCTAATCATTCCATGATTTATAGCCTGATTTCCAAACAAACTTTAGAGTTCTGAATACACTTGTTTCTTTTAAACACTTAAAAAAAACATTTTAAAGATATCTCAACAATTAGTATCCTATATACCCAAAACTAAGCACTGGTTTTCAATTCATCATAGTTTCCATATCCATCACAAATAGAATCTCCTAGATTCCTTTTGGAATGAAATGTACCATTACTTGGACTAATTGGTGGACTGGTGGCTACCAATCAATGAATAAGCAAGCAACAACTCACCAAGCCATTTTCTGGTAGTTGAATACCAAGCAAAGTTTAACCTAAAACCCCAAATTAGATCCAGTGCTAAAAGTCAGCTAAATTATACTCATGCCCAAAATGCCATGAAGTAAAATTTTCTACCTTAGTAAAGGACATCAATATTTTTAACAGCAATAAGTTCCTAATCAGTTTCTTATCAGCACAAATGAAATCATCAACAACAATCAATATATTGTGACAAACAGGCATCGATATCATGGACCTAGCTGGGGTATCAAGAAAAAGATTAAATGAACTATAAAGATACAATCAGAAATTCCTAGATTATATACAGTACATCGTTAGGACAATATGCATCCAAAGATTCAAAAATCTTGTTACTGATTTCCTAACCATCCAATTTTTTGCATTAAAAAAATGATAATAGAATTATTAAATAGGGATATCAACCAAGTAGAGTGAGTTAAGGGTTTGACAGATAGGGAAAAAATGGAGAAGAAGAAGACCTGAAAGCAACCCCATTTGCTGAGTGCTTCTTGAAGCTTGACCAGTTCTTGCTTAGTGGCTTCTGGTGATGCAGATGAAGTTGGGGAGAGAAGAGATAGGTCAACCACCGATCTGTCCATGTAAGGAACAGAAGCAACATCTGACTGTGGGTACCCAACTTTGTGGAGGAAAGCATCTGGTACCACACCATGGTTGTTGCTGGCTATCTCCTGAACTGTGTTCAGCTTCGCTGCCATGTCAATGGTGATTGCTGCACCTCAATTTGACCTTCCCTTAGGTTCTCAATGGCAAATGCTGCACCTCAATTAAACTAGCTGAGATATGTGCATATTGAAAGTTAAAAATCCGCACTCATTTCGAAAAGTTTCATTGAAGACTGTACACAAGATATCAAATTTCTCATGTTTAAAACTTTGCAAAATCTCCACCTTTATATCAATACATTCAGAATCTTTCATTTAAGTAGGTAAATAGTACAGTACCCGCGCCATGGCGCGATTTTGTAAAAAATATAAAAAAATTAATATTATAAAATATTAATAAAAGTTAGGATAAAAATCATAAAAATAATTACCATAAAAGTATCACGGAAATAATTTTATATATTTTAAATAAAAAACTCATTTAAATTAGCATATATAAAAATTTATAGAAATTTTAAATCGCTCTTATTGGTTAGAAAAATAATAAAAACATTGTAACTTTTAAAAAAAATAATATCATTGTAAATTTGGTATTAAGAATATATATGGATAGTTAGTAAATGTGTTAAAAATAAAAGAAAAAAATTAATTTAAAGAGATAAATGAAAGAAGAAGAAATAATTAAAGGAAAAAAATATTTGATTGGTTTAAATAGCTAATTAAAAACACGGCAAGGATAACATAGGCTAAAACTCTTATGTTTTAAGAATAAATATATAGATATAGGTATAGATATAAAGATTTACATATAGATTAATAGTAGGCATTAGATTGCATTCAAAAAAAATATTAGACATTTTAATTACTATAATATATAATATGTAATTAATATATAATAAAAGAATACTATATAGTTCATATAGTTAATATTACCTTTACTAAAAAAAAGTTTTGAATTAATCCCATTGGTTAAAAATATATTATGAGATGATATTATGTTAATAATGTATAAATAATATTAAATAGTTAAATTACCATAATTAAATGATATTGTGTAAATAATACCCTACAAAAATAACTTTGCGTGAGGGGACGACACGTGGCATAGGTGCTTTGGTTTTAATTAATACTGTATATAGATTGGTTAAAAATATATTATGAGATGATATTATGTTAATAATGTGTAAATAATATTAGATAATTTAATTATCATAATTAAATGATATTGTGTAAATAATACCTTACAAAAATAACTTTGCGTGAGGGGGCGACATGTGGCATAGGTGCTTTGGTTTTAATTAATATATAGATATGCACATATTTCAGCTAGTCATTCTGAAAGATTTAGCAACTACTTAGAGCAATATTGCATCAATGTAGTTCTACTACACGCAAATTTTGTAATATGCACATATTTCAGCTAGTCATTCTGAAAGATTTAGCAACTACTTAGAGCAATATTGCATCAATGTAGTTCTACTACACGCAATTTTTGTTTCATCTCTAAAATGATTATATGCAATCAAAATTTGCAATGAAGTTAATACGATCAGATAATACAAATAAAACTTGATTTCAATCATTTGACATGGAATCTACCTCAACTTAATCTACTTCATGGAATCTATTTTGGTTACAAAATGCCAACTTTTTTCATTCAAGTAGTATATATTCATTCTTAAATAGAACAATATGTATATATTTCCATATCTTTCCTACCCATTGGCGGAGCCAGGGGCCTAGAGTGTCATGTGCTCCCGTTCTCATTTGACGAACTACCTAAATGTATTATTCTCGTCGACAACTTCATTTTGATATATAATACGCTCTAATTCGATATGTGAGTAAAAAGTTATGAATGTTTAAAAATTGAAGGTATATATTAATCACTTTAATTCTATTTCAATAGACTGTAATGTTTTCATATTTTACTTAAATTAACATTCACATACTATAATTTATCTCGAAAACTTCGAAACAAGAGGTTATACTAATCATTTTGATAATCAGATAAGAAGTTACGCAAGTTTAAATTTTTTATATCTGATTATACATTATTATATGTTAAGAGTGCAACAAGTTACATATTAACTAGGGTTGTTATTCGTGTCAAACGATTTTAGTATTGTTTAATTATATTTAGCTCGTTTAGAAGCGAGTCCAGCTCGAGTTGAGTTTTTTTTTTCAAGTATTATGCAATCTTACTTGCTCAAGACATAGTAACTTGAAAAAAATTTGGTAAATTCACAAAATCCACGCTATTTGAGCTTAAACCAAACCGAGTAGAGCTGATCTTTGAATCGAGCTTTAAAATGTTATCATACTCAACTCATTTAGTAAATGATGCTCGAGTCGAGCTTTTATTAAGCTAAACCCGAGTTTCCGCTCATATAACAACCCTAATATTAACTTATTGTTTATTATATTGTGTTTTCTATACTTATTTAGAAAAAAAATTCGTATTTATCGTTTATTTATTTATATTTCTTTTTTAAAACACAAAAAAAATGTTATGTTTGATCATAAATCGATCACATTTTATCCTAAAATAACATCATTTATTGTCGTATTATAGACAGTTATTTATACTGATTTAATCCAAAACAATATCGTACATGTATAATTGTGCCCCTCCGAAAATTTTCGGGCTCCGCCACTGTTCTTACCTGTCAATAAATGGGTGTAGTACAATAAGTTGTCCTTTGGATGTGGGATACCCTACAAGATCTATCTCCACACTGAATTAAACTGAACAAAAAGATTGTACATGAACTTGAAGCCCTGGCCTCCAGAGACTGTCATGACTTTTGCTAAAAGTAGTATAAGAATCAAAAGACAAAGCAGCTAACCTTTATGATTCAAAAATTGGACTGAATTGACAGGGTCCACATCATACACGAGCAATTGTAAATGAAAAACTGCCTATTTATTGCCAACATATCCCTATCAGCAAAGATCAAATGTAACTAAACTTCAACAGAAACCAAACCCTCCAAAGGAAAAAATCAGCTCAGTATTCCATTACACAGCTTAGCAGTACTAATTTTCAGTAAATTGCACAAAACATTTGCTCAAAGTCAAAACAACGGTGTCGATATTCAAAATGAAACCACATAACTAAGCTAAAAGAAGATCAAAGCATCCAAGTTCATCCCATTCGGTACAAGAATCATAATGCATCTGACCTCGAATTTGAAGCCGACGACAATTACACAAGAGCGAGATTCAAGAGCAATGTCGTGGAAATGCGAAATTTTAGGAACGAGAGACGAGGAAGAAAAGATCAAAATAGATAACACAAATAGCACTTAATGATTACCTTAAGCACTCGAAACGACGACTAGCGCGGCGAGGGGATTTGGGGACGATGAAGAGAGAGGATTTGGGCAAGGCGCTGCAGACAGTCTAGAATCGGGAAGAATGAACCCAGGCTAGCAAGTGAATTTGGATTTCCCCAAAGTAAAGCAACGCTATTTTTTTTTTCAAAATTGACCCGGTCGGGTACATACGGACACGATTGACCCGAAAAATTAGCAAAAATCACTTTGCAAAAATCATCCTATATACTCCCTCCATTCAGCAAAACTAGGACCCGCTGGGTGTATCTCAATCAGTTCCTGCTGAAACACATACGTCGCCATAGTGTCTTTGGCGGGGCGCGCTACTAAGTCACTGCATACTGTGCAACGTTGCGAATACGCGAGGGACTCACGTCGTTGTACATACTATTGAGATTGTCCTTTATCTTCTCCAACACCTGAGGGTAGTACGTCGCGGGGTCATCGTCACAATTCTTTCCTCCGAAATGCACCTACGTTGACCACTCAGAGTAGCGACAACACTGCAGTGAAAATAAATTGCATGGATAAAAATGGAGATACTTCATGTGCTTGTAGTTGCAAGAGCCACGTTCCGGCTGCTTACTGTGTCTGGTCACTCTAACAGTGAATTGGGTCACGTATGTGAACTCGCCTTCCTTAACGAAGTTGTATGGGGTTGAAGGCATGGTTGAAAGCTTGTGGGCGTTTGGTGTATGGGTGATATGGGAGGGGGGACCGGAGGTTGAGTTTTATACGGGGTCCTACATTACAACGTCGGATTGGACGTTGTCAAGGTTCATGCCCCCATGACAATGTCCAATTGGACGTTGTATAAGGGGGATGCGACGATGTTGCAACGTCCAAATTGACGTTATAATTGCCGTTACAACGTCCAAATGGACGTTGTATATGTGGGATCTCTCCTTTACAACGTTCAATATGACATTGTAAAGGAGTGTCACCTTTTACAACGCCCAATATGACGTTGTGAAGTCTGGCCCATAGAACGCACATTTGACGTCATGTATGGTCCTCCTCGATGCCTTTATATACATCCAGCATGAGAATGAATGATTGTCGTCACTTCAACTCACACAAAGTAATTTCATCTTTAGAGAGGAAAATGTCATCCTCAGAAAGTGAACGAGAGATGGAGGTGGCATGAGATGAAGCTCCCGCACCATCGAGCAATGTCGTCCCACAAGTAAAATCTTATGGTTGTATTCTTTGCTACTATTTTTTGTCTGTATCCAGTTATACTAAAGTAAGGATATACATTTTTAGTAAAATCAATTGCATATACTTCTTATGTCTTTATCTAGTTTCGAGACTTCACAATTGCGTTTATGGACACCCGTATTTGGACTTGCCATAACAAAATGGTCGACCATTTTAAGTAAATCGGCGTTTAACACAATATGGTCTTAGTAATCAAGCGATCGTGGTCTAGTGCTGCAAACCGACCGAGTGGCATGTTGTTAGCGTGCAAGCAATATGGGGTATTTCGTAGAATGGGGAAACAGATTCGCAGCACGTAGAGTAAACTAACCAACTGTCTATTCTCCTTACATGGTCATGAGGGGGGACCGGTTATGTGGACGATGACCGTCCAAAATGGAACGCACAGCCATCACCCCACGTGCCGATTGAAGGGTCATGCTTACGCGATAAGGATGAAACCGAGGGAGAAGAAAATGTGCAAGTGGATGAAAGACGTAGGAACTCCGCCGAAGGCCATCGTGTACGGGCTATAGCAAGTAGATGCGATTAGCGTCACCTCAGTATGATCACTTGAGAACACCCTCAATAAGCTCACCGTTGAAGAGAGAGAAAATCGGACGATGACACAAGATACCCTCTATCGTCTCCGAGAAAGAGGCTACTACTACGAATTCAGAAAAAGCCCAGACAATGACAACGTATTGAATGACCTTTTTCTTGCACACCCGAATGGGATTTGTCTCTTAAACAAATACACGTATGTCATCGTGATGGATAGTACGTACAAGACCAACGCGTAAGTATTATATCCTATGTCTTCGTACATTTCTTCCTTAACGAGTGTTATACTTATGTGAGTACGTTGCTACGTTTCGTCTACAGGTACAGCGTCGCTTTGTGCGAGATAGTGGGCTTAACGCCAACGAGAAATAACTTTTACATCGCCTATGATTTTATGGCTCACAAGAATGAGGACACGTACGCTTGGGTGCTCAACAACCTATGTGTTATTCTTTAGGGTAGGGTACCCGATTCTATCATGACAGATCGGGAGCTGGGACTTCTCGCTGCACTTAGGGTCGTCTTCCCCGATGTGCAACATCTACTATGCTGGTTACATTTAACTCGCAAGTGTGAAGAGGCCGCATTGAAGATTATCAAAATTTTGCAACTTGCAGTTATATTCAAGAATCACGTGTGGGTTTATTCTAGTCTTCTTTGGAGGAGTCGTTCGAGCGGCGTCGGCAATGGTTTCACGATCAATGGTGGGCCGCACCCGGGCTCATGGGGTATCTGAAATCAGTGAGGCTCATCCACTGGACAAGCCTTGTCAGATGTCACACCGACCACGTTCTCAACTTTGGAACGAAGACAACTAATAGGTACGCATATCGTTTCCGCCGTTACCCCTGTAGCTCCTTTCCTAAATTTCGGCATTCGTTCACCGTGAGCACATGATGCAATGTGTAGGGTTGAAGGCCAACATAAAGTGTTCAAGGAAGCATTGCACTCGTCCACATGTTATTTTTATGTCATGGTGGATGCCATTCATCGAGTTAATGAATGTCAGGTGCATGATCTCTAGACTGCCTTGGAGATAGATCGTTTCAAATGGCCAAGTAACGCACACAACGTCCACTTATTCGAAGAGGTTAAGCACATGGTTTAGAAGAAGTGTTTCGAATATCTCTACGATCATTGGAGGACTGTTGTCGATGGAAAAGTATCCGAAGAGTTCACTGACCGGTATTGGAGAATTTGCTATGAGCTATCGTATGTGCACGATGTTCAACGTTGTGTTGCTGAAGGAGTTCCAATATCACCAGATGACATCCACCCATTTTGGAGAGATCTGTCGTGTGTGATGAATCAAAAAATGCTGTCTTACCCTATGCCATGTCGTCTTCGTACACTGCCTCAAATGAAGCCTGTGACTCAGATCTGCACCCACCCGCGCATGGTAGCACACGTTCAAAGGGTAGACCTAGAGGGAGGAGGAACGCTTGCAGAACGAATCCCTTGCGATACGAGGAATATCGGGCGAATTTTGAAAGGGAGGAAGCCAGAGAAGGTCGCCGTGGTAGGGACTGACAGTCCCGACCTCCGTCTGACGCACAATACTGGGGTTTTGACTGGGGTCTCAACAATATGGACCCTTTTATGTTCAGGCACATTGCAGCAGCCGTGAACACCGTAGAGATGGTCACTGTGGATATTGGGCTTTGGCACAACTGATGTTACGACCAGGGGAGACACGTTTCGCAGATATGAAAGGGTTATTGTGCAACCATTTGGAACAGAATCATCAACTTTACATTGGTTGTTACATGGGAGGGTATTCGTTGGAGGAGTTTGTCGACCTGTAGAGTTACTCCGGCATAGTGGGAGGTGACCGAAAATACTGGATCGAGTTGCCGATCATAGGTCTTGTGTTCGCAACTTTCTACCAGGTGCTCCTCGCCGTCTTATCTTGGCACATGCCCCCCTATGTACACCGAACAACCAAATGACGCCCCTCATGAGGCCATACTAAAGCTGGCATGCATTAGGAACCAACATTATTTTGCAGCGGTGAGTATGATATGTGTTACTCTCGCTTCAACTGCATTTCATTCATAAATTACCAAAATTAACATTCTACTATACTTATTGCAGATATGGTTACATCCCAATGCTCCTTTACCTCATTTAACACATGAATGGACGACATACCATCACCCGAGCGTCAACAGATGAGATAAGTCTTCTATTGAGCGAAAGACCTCATGATGATACTTATTTGATTTGAAGTATTGGGTGGAGATAATGTTATATAAATGTCAATATTTAAGATGATTTTTGTATAAAGAATAGATTTAAAAGTTGTTCTTAAAGCCTAAACACATAATAGCGAGTGAAACACATATTCCCTGTGAGGTTGGATGAATAGGGCATGAGTGCTACTTGATCACACATGTACATGTTAGGACATTTGTTTACTTTACCATTGTTTGCACTTTCTTGAGATTTTGTTTTTAAATGGAGGCTAATTCATGAAGGATTGTGTTTAGGGGATATGAATGATTTTATTTTGACGTGATTTTGATCGAGGACTAGCAAAAGGTAAGTGTGGGGGATTTGATAATGCATGATTTGTATAGGTATTATAGGTCATTCTTAATTCATTTAGGTTGCATTTAGTTGAGTTTTTATCATAAAGTACGATCATTGCCTTGATGCAAAGTTCAGAATCTACGCGTTTTATACCTATTTATGCAAATTCATAAGGATTAAGCTAAAGAAGACAGAGGAAAGCTAAGATATGAAGATTAAGAAGCATAAGGAAAAATCAAGGAAGAAGACGGAAGGAGAAACGAGCAAGACAAGACAAGAAGAAGAGAAAAAGAGTCACTGCAAAGAAGCGGAGCCCGTGGCCAGGAACTGGCACCCATCGACTTTAGCCCACAGATGAGGCATCCACGGAGCTACAGTGGATTGGCGCCCGCCGATCACTAGTTGCGCCCGCCGATGCAGATTCTTGAAGATTTTCTTTCATGGACAAATCTGGTCCATTGGGCTTTTTTTAAGTTCTTTGATTTCTACCTCTCCTATGCCTATAAATATAACTCTTCTCAGCCCCATTATCAACATCTCACACATTCACATCCCTCTATTTCTCTCTTTTCCTTTTTCTGCTATTTCGGTAAGTCATGCTCGGCTAAACCCTTTTTATAGTTTTGCTTATATTTTATGCATTGGTTAGAGACATGCGAGGGTTGTTTAAATACTATTTTATAGTTATGGTTTATGCATATTTGGTTATTTATCACTCTTGTTCTTTATATGTGAAGTTGTTTACTTATTTTAATTGGCCACTAAGATAGATAATCAACATGCTAAGAGAATATAGCTAAATCCGCTATTGTGGACATTAATCTGATATAGTAGAAAGCATATCATGATGAACAGGTTGGGATTCGTGAATATGAAAGAGTAATAAAATATAGTTTAGTGTTATTCTTAGCGGATGCGATAGCTGGGTTGACAACCAGGTGATACGTCGAATATGCGAGAATTACAAGAATTATATGCTTATATGATTAGGGACTTATTGCTTCTCGAACCCCATGCAACAGCTTAGGGTATTGATAGTGATCGAATCAGGAAACTATTCAATTATGTGCACATATCGACACTAAGATATCCAAGCATAACCAAACAACCCGATGATCATGAAAATATATACCAATGTTGCGAACATAAGTGAAACTATATACTTTTCTCATATTATTTACTTTGCAATCATCATCTCGTTTACTTTATTTTCTCTCATCACCCATAAACACTATATAAATGATTTTAAACTTTAAGGATTTTTTACATAGAGAGTTTTACATTTGAACCATTATCTATCTATCTATACATGTTAAGAGAGTTTTACATTTAAATCGTTTTATATCGGGGCTTAAGTCCCAAAAGAGCTTGAAATCCCGCTCGAAATAGCTTGATTTAAACCCTGATAGGACTTGACCGGTCTGTTTCGATTGGTCCTCCGAGGTGCGGTTTGATTGGGTGGTGTGCGGCTTTGCTACGAGGTGTTCTTCTTCTTCGTTGGGGTTCTAACAGTCAGAGTCGGGATTGGTTGGGGTTGAGGTAGGCGTGGCCACGGGTCACGGGTCAACCCGTGACCCGGCGGGTCGTACGGGTTGACGGGTAGCGGGTTAGGGTTAGGGTCGGGGTTTAGTAACCCGGTGATCCGGCGGGTCGACATATTTTAAAAAAGTAGCCGTTGACGGGTGGGGCCCATCGGAGGCTGATTTTTTTTTAAAATGTAGCCGTTGTAACGGCTAGTTGGTGGGAGATTAGGCTCGGGCCTATAAATAGACGACTCCTTCATGTCCCAAATCACACATATTCCCATCCAATCCATCAATCACCTATCAATTTTATTTCATAAGCTCGTAATCATGTCCGACGCAACTAGATCCGGTGATAACCTTCGGGCGGAGTTGTTCCGGGATCATTACGAGAAGGTGGAGCAAGCCGGTGGAAAGTTCGAAGCCGTTTGTCGTCATTGCGGTCACAAGTACAAGGTGACAAATAACCTTGGATATGGAAATTTGAAGCTTCATATCACCAAGAAGCACCTCGATAAGATCAAGAACGATGGAGCATCGGGCTCGAGTGGTGGTAACTAGTCTAGTATTCCTAAGTCCTAAGTCCTAACTCCTAAGTCCTAATCCTAATTAGTGATTTAGTGAGTAGTGTAGTTATGTAGTTATGTAATAAGTTTATGTTTTAAGTTTTTAACTTTTTATGTGATGTGAATCAGTGAATGTGAGTTGTGATTTGTGAACTTGTAATCGTATGTCGGTTTACAATAAACTTGTGTTTGAATGATTCTATAATTGGTGTTGTATAAGATAATTTGTTTAGTAATTACCTAACAACTTAGTAAAAATTACCTAAACATTAGATATCAAATTTAAAATGTCAAAAAAATTAAAAACTCAATAAAATAAATTAAAAACTTCACATATAACTTTAATTACAAGTTAAGAGGGATTAAAAGAAGCCAAACAACACCAAAAAAAAAAAAAATAAAGGGCAACGACTACTTTCCAACGGTCGACCCGCCGGGTCGACCGTTGGACCCGGCGGGTCGACCGTTGCCCATCGCGCGGATTGGCCCTATAAATACCGCTTTTCCCTCCCATTTTCAACCCACACCTCACTCATCTCCTCTAATCTCATCTTCATCTCTCTAATCGCTCTCTTATCGCTCTCTAATCGCTCGATCTTGTCTCTCGTAGTCCCGGTTTCCTAATCTCTCTCTTACATCTCCTAAATCTCTAAAATTCAAAATGTCGGGTGTCTTCAACCGAATTACCCGGGGTCGCAAGAGTGTTAGTGGAGCCCCATCTTCATCGACCCCGAGTGTTGGAGGCGGAGGCGGCTCGAACCCGGCGGCAACACCAAGCCTTCGGCGAAGTGCATCGGTCTCGGCGGCGAGCGGATCCCGACATCATCGAGATGATGCTCTTTTAGCCGACCACGTCGACGAGATTATGGAGGAGGAGGAGGCCGAGCCCGAGGGGACCCCCCAAGCCGGAACTCCGACGATTCCGACCCAAGAGTCCGGGTTCCCCGCCGAAGGAACTCCGACCGATGGTGACCCTATTACTACGGCGGAAGTTCGAGCCGCTACTTTCAAGTATTGGTTCACGAAGGGGCCTAGGGATCCGGCTTGGGAGGAAGACAGTTGCTCGGCCAAGTGCAACTTCTGCGGGACGGTCTACAAGCACAAGAAGGGAGGCGGATATGGGAACTACGGTCGCCATATCCGGTCGAAGCATCCCGAAAAGCTCGGCCTCGCCAAGGGACAAACTCAACTAACTGGGTACGCATCTTCTTCCTCTCAACCCGCTGGTTTATGGTCTTATGATTATCGTAGTTGTCATGATAACTATGCGGAAATGATAGCTGCCGAGGGTTTAGCTTATAGTTTTTCACAACGTTTATGTTTCAATGATTTTATTACACAAAATGTTCAACCTGCATGGCAAGGTATTAGTCGAAACACGGTTAAGAGGAAAGTACTTAGACGGTATACCGCCCGTAAAAATGAATTAATCGAATATTTTCAAAAAAACCATGATTTAGAAGTTTCGATTTGTAGTGACATTTGGACCGACCATTGGCAACATCACTCATACATGGGTGTTACTTGTCATTGGATTGATCAACGTTTTCGATTGCACAAACGTGTTTTAGCTTTTCGAGTTTTTGACGACGCACACACGACACGAAACATAGCATGTGTCCTTTTAACCGTTTTACAAGAATATAGATTGACTAAAAGAGTTTTCAGTATCGGTTTTGACAACGCTTCTGCCAACACCGCATCTATTCCGGAATTAATCCAATTCTGTCAGCCCGGGATAGGCGGTAAGTTTTTCCACATCCGTTGCGCCCCTCATATTTTAAACTTATATGTCCAAGATGGTTTAACATATTTACAATCTGTTGTTGAACCAATTCGATTTGTTTTGCGGGCACTTTGGCGAAGCAAACAGCTACGCAAAAGTTGGAGCACTTATTGTCGCTCTCACCAAACGCGCCCAAAGCAGTTCCCCAAGGACGTTTGCACTCGGTGGAACTCGACTTACAAAATGATTTATGATTCCATCGCTTATAAGGAACTTCTTTCCGGTTTTGCAACACAAAACATCGAAGGGTCAAACATCTTGGCGGAGGTTTGGACTCAGGCCCGAGATGTTGTGGAGGTTTTCAAAGTTTTTTACGACGCAACTCGAACTTTCAGCCACGTTATGCCTACATCAAACCTTTTCTGTTTTATTGCAATGAACGTAGCAATAGCCCTTCAAGACGGGATTAACGTGCCTTCCATCAAAATCGTTGTTTTGGAGATGCGGCGAAAATGGTTGGCATATTACAAAGTTATACCCGATATTTTCCTCGTAGCATGTTGTTTCGACCCTAGATATAAATTAAACGGGGTTCAAAAGTTTTTAGAAAACTATTTTCCGACTTTAGAAATTGAGGAAGATCCCGATTGCAATGTTCCAATTGTAGTTGCTAGAGTTAGAAGATTATTAGAAGAATTATATACTCAATATTCGACGGGCGATAGAGCACCCTCCTCCGGTCGTCCTCCCGTGCCTTCCAGTTCAAGCAGGTCACGAACAAGCATCACCGCTAGAACTAAGGCACTTGCCCGAGATATCTTTGGGTCAAAGAGGTCGAGATCTTCGTCGAGCCCCCACTCGGAGCTCGACGAATATTTGTCCACTGACTTTGATTTTCACAGCGATGAGGAAGAAGATTTCGATGTCCTAGAATGGTAGAGCCGCCCCGAAAGACAACGATTCCCGACGTTACAGGTAATCGCCCGACAAATACTTGGGGCCCCTTGCTCCACCGTTGCCGTCGAGCAGCTTTTCAGTCGCGGAGGTCAGATTCTATCGGAGAAGAGATCAAGGTTGCTTCCCGAGAACCTCGAAGCCCAAGTTTGCCTTACAGATTGGAAGAAGGCGGATATGCGGATGCAGAAGAACAGCTTGGGGACTGATTCCGAGGATGACGACGGAGTGGATATGGAGTCCGTTGGGAGCTCCATTGACGGCGCGGTCACAGATGGCTCAGGAGGTGGAGGGTCCGACGATCAACAAGACTAGAAGAATAGGTAACCGGGCCGGGGTTCAGACATACACAGGTAAAAGAACTACGTGGGCTTTGATTCCTCAACCCCGGGAGGATACGTAGGCAATCGGGAAACCGATTCAAGCCCTTCTTCTTCCCTTTTTTTTTCCCCACACTCAATCATACACAAATTGTACAATTGTAGTCTTGTATACTTATAGTTGAAGTTGTAGTCTTGAGAATTATAAGTTGTAATATTGTAATTTGTACCTAAATGGCAAACACGAAAGGATATTTTTCAAACATATATGCGTCCAATACCTGTTCTCGACAATTCCGTAAACTCCGAACAAGTGCAAACCCGTCCAACCCGGGCCATATTCGTCGGGTCAACCCGCCGGGTCGACCCTTCGACCCTCTGACCCGCCGGGTGACCCGAACCCGCCAACCCGTGGAATTCCCGGGTTAGGGTTTGGGTCACCCCTCCCCGACCCTTGACCCGGCGGGTCGAACCCGTCGACCCGCTGGGTCAGACCCGTGGCCACGCCTAGGTTGAGGTGGTGTGTATGGGGCGACTTGGTTGGGGAAGAGGTTTGTCTTCACTACCCACAGAGATTCTTTATGTATCGCTGACCAGCGGTCCTGTTTCAGAATGGCGCTTGACTTCATCTGTAGTCTACATTCCCAACGTGATAGATTTAATTTTGCCTAGTTCCATCTTTCATAACGTGTGCCTTGTTTTATCTTTTGTAACGTGCGTTTTCGCTTATTGTATTGCACATTTTCTATTTTCGAATGTATATTTTGACAGTTTTTTGTCTACCGATAGGGGTGTTATTCGAGGCGATCGAGCCGAGCTTGGCATGTTCAAGCTTGGTTCATCTAGTAAACGAGCTCGAGCCGAGCCGAGCCCAATTTCTAAACGAGCTTTCATTTTTGTTCAAGCTTGGCTTGTTTTACTAAATAAACGAGTTTGAGTCGAGCTTTTTTCGAGCTTCAAGTAGTTTTACTTGGTCATAACATATTAATTTAAATAAAATTTTAGAAATTCCATAATATTCGAGTTATTCGAGCTTAAATCGAACGAGCCGACCTTTCAACCGAGCTTAAAATTATGTTCAGGCTCGGCTTGTTTAGGTAAGTGAACGAGCTCGAATCGAGCTTTTTTCGAGCCGAGCTCGAGCTGTTCAGCTCATATAATAGCCCTACCTACCGACTTGTTAACCATTGAGATTCAAGTAAATCTGATCTCAAAGTATTACTCCCTCTGTTAATTAAAACTTGTCGTTTACTATTCATGTACGCTTTTTTAGAATGATAAAAACTATATGAAATATTAACTTTTTTTAAAATTTGTTTTTATAAACTCATACTTAATAGTAACAAGTATGAAATTATTAAAAAAATATATTAAAAAAGTTAATATTTTATATAGTTTTTAACACCTCAAAAAGCGTACATGAATAGTAAAACGTCAAGTTTTAATTAACGGGAGGGAGTACTTAATAAAAATAAAAAACAAAATCACACACAGATGCAGAAAATGACATTTGTCCATTGCCCGTTCCCGACTCGCCACGTACAGTATCAGAAAAGTCAACAAAGTTCCAGTGACCCACATTTCTTGCATCTTGATTCTTGATTAACTGGCCAACCCACGTCAAAATCCCCCCTAATCACCTCAAATTCAACAATTCCATTTCTCCCCTCTCTGTGATACGGAATATTTCAGGAAGCAATGCGGTATGTGGTACAGATTTAAATATTAATGGCATTCAGGGCCCAGAAATCAGAATGAATCGCAGCTGAAAGTGGGATAGTCACGAGAAGTGGATGCCAATTTGGCAGCGTCTGGCGCTCAAAACTCCCAAATTTATGGAAGGGAACTGAAAATTCAAAGGCATGCCGCCCCTCATCTTATTTTAATCGCTGATCCACCATCAATTCATCATATTCAAATTTTGGGTGCTTGACATGTGAGTCTCTCTCTAGATTCATCCATCTCAAAGAATAGTTTAAAAACCCCCAAATCTCGAGTGACCTCACAGCCACAATCGTGGCCTGGCCTCTGCAGCTGGATGAGAATTGTTTCTTGGTGAGTTGTCATCATTCTAAATCTCACATTTCCCCTATTTTTATTCATTTCCCCCCTGTTATTATCCGAGTCCAATTTGTGGAAAATGATCGATCGAAGGACTCGAAGGAAGGTTTCTGGCTTTCTCCCAAATGTTTCTATTTTTCTATTGTTTTTGTTAATTTAATTGTTGTGAATGGATATGGTTGGAACTTGCACAGTGGCATAGAAATTTATGATTTAACTGGACATGGGGACTTGGAGATGTAAGCTTGTGGGTTCTTTTCCAAGTGACATACAGGATTTGTGGACTTTGCATTTCTTTCTCCCTTTCCATAAATCCTTTTGCTCTCCAAGATCTTCTCTTCCATGTTCCTTGCTTTTGGGAATGTGTTTTGATTCCAACAGTTCATGTATACATGATCTTATTTTATGGTTGTTTTTCTCTTTGTTTGATATGCTTTATTGCACATCTGATCACTTGAACACAAGCTGATTTGAATTTTTTGCAAGTTCAACTGTTCAGGAATTTGGTTCACCTTTCCCCCCTGAGCAGCGTGGAAGATGATGATCAATGGATGACGTTTTTGCTAGGATTTTGAACTTGACTTCTTATATAAGCAGTCAATTAGTTCACTTAATTGGTGAGTTCATACATGGTAATCTCTATATATCTCCAACTGTTAGTGCTAGATGTAGAATTTGGTTGGTTGAGGTCTTAAGTAAATTGATATGTGAATTCGTTATCCTTGTAGAGGAAATTCTATATGGATTTGTTATTGGATGCCCTGGACCTATTGGGTTTAACCCTTGTAGAGATTCATCATCACCAGTGATCCCCACAAACTGGAAGACCTCTTCAGAGTGTTCTTTGTCACTGTCGAAGCTCACTGAAGCTGTCGAATCTCCGGGAACTCATCAAGTAGGATCCTCAGGTGTTGAATGCTCCCGAGGCCTAGCCTTTAACCTTAATTATGGTTGCACACAAATCAGTTTTCCAGGGTAAGTTGTTACTCCTCTTCTCTAGTTTGGGTTTAATTTGTATGATTTTGAGCTACCAACTTCATATATATCTGTAAGTTGGTATTGTATTTTGCCTGAAACCAGAAGTGTTTGTGCTTGTCAAGATCTAGGGTAAGTTAATGAGATAAGTTCCACACTAGACATTTACCTAACAATGTCCATGAAGCTAAATCCAAAGGTACTTTTAAGCCAGAAAGTGAAATTGATGTAAATGTAGAAACAAAGTAGGTTATTTCTTGAGCAATGTCAGACTGGGCGTGATTTCAATGTGAATGTGACGTGTCTCGTGTCCCTATTAGGATCATGATGACATGATTTCAGTCTCTTACCCAAGTTTTTGCTGTTGAATAACTGCCACTTGATAATCTTAACTATTTTTCCATTAGATTGGTGCTACCATCATGTGGTTTCGAAGCCATCTGTACATTAGCATTGTCCTGTTGGAGATGTCTTGTTGACTATACTGAATGCTTGAAGATTCGAGTCATTCGGTGAGTATAGAACTATATTACTGTAGAGCACACTTCACTACTACTAGTTTGTGTTATAACAGCCCTACAAGGCATCGGGTTGACATTAGGTGAGTCTATAACCATACCCTGTACAGGTTGACATCTCAAGTTCGGAAGACCTTACGTGGATCATCAGATGATATTGGATGGCTGCAACAAACTCCTGGCATGGATCTCGCCAAAGATGGTACACCTAGGTTTCTGGAACTGCTCCAAGACATCAGGTAGGCAACCTATATTCTATTTATTGAAGTTGCAGTTTCTACCCGAAAAAAGAAGGTAATTGTTTGATGATGAAAGTTCGTATCCAGTAAATCTAGATCTTCAGATTGCTTAGGTTTAGAAATGTGCATGGAGATAATGCAGATGGAAATTCAATACATTGTGCCTAAGTTTCTACCATTACGAAGCTGATATTTCTAAAAAGAAATATTGCCGAATAGCCTGATGATCCGAGTGCTTTACTGTTTTGTGGAGAGAACTATTTACGTTACTTGCATTGATGCACCTTAATATATTTGGTTCATTTATGTATTTGCTTGTCAGGATGGGAAGACATGTGCTACCCGATTCATTTGTGTATCTACTGATACCCGGTAATGAACATGTGCATATTCTCCTTGATTTTTCTTTGCTCTGTCTCTCCAAACTCCATTCGGAAAATAGCTTGCATATGAAGTGTGTAATGTTCAAATTTGCCATAAAATCAGGTCTTTTCAGCAACCACAGTCCCTTGTATTTTGTGAGCACAAAGAAGTTCTTATCAAAGATGGGCCTTGCTTGTCACATCGCCAAAATCCACAGTGAGGTAGATTCTGAATTCCATTTCCCCTACAAATTGGAAACATCCACATGACAAATTCACAGGCGAAGAAAGAAAAATCAGACAAGAGATTGAAAGTAGAAACACGTTACAGAGTCGTTTGAAGCTATTATTATCAATTTTGATGAAATATGACCAAGTTTTATACTAAACACAACTTTTTTACCCTCAATATGTTCAACTGCTAACGTTTAAGCCATCGTTATTCAAAGGCATCTGTGGAAAGAAATGCTTGGGTATTGAAGCATTATGTGGAGGAACTTTTCTGGGGCTCAGGCAAGCGTGTTATTCTTCTCGGCCACAGCAAAGGCGGGGTAGATGCAGCTGCTGCACTCTCTCTCTACTGGAATGACTTGAAGGACAAAGTTAGAGGGTTGGCTCTGGTGCAGAGCCCTTTTGGTGGGACACCTGTTGCCTCGGATATACTTCGTAGAGGTCAGTTTGCTGACAAGCAAATCAGGAGAATCATGGAACTCATTGTTTGCAAGCTGATCAAGGTGTGTTCCTCTCTCTTGTAAATGATATTATGATAGATACATTTTGAAGGTTTACACAACTTGATGATTAATCACATGACAGTTAGATTTTTCACTTTTGAAGGGAGATTTGCGGGCATTGGAGGACCTTACGTATGACAAGAGAAGGGAGTTCATCCTTAGACATAAACTTCCGCGGCAAATCCCTCTCATCTCTTTCCACTCTGAAGCAAGCATAGGTCCCAGTGTCCTTGCCACCATGACCCAGATTGCTCATGCTGAGCTCCCATCACTCCCTCTTCCCGGCTTTAGTTTTGGAGGATCCTGTGATGATCAAGTCCAAGCAGTTCGCAAACTGCCTGTGGTCATCCCCATCTCTGCCGCTATGGCTATCTGCGCTCTCCTACTGTTACTCAGGTACAACTCCAAGACCTTGACTATGTAATGTACAAGAACATCACAGCAATAGTAACTTTGAGATCAAGATTAGCTTATTGATGACTGACATCAATTTTATACTCGGGTTGGGTCAAAATGGAGGGGAATGTAAGTATGAGTTATTTGTAAATGCTATTTGTTTGATGGCATGCTGCTGGAACTGCTCAGGTACGGGGAGAAGAGTGATGGGATGGTCACAAGTCGGGATGCTGAGGTGCCAGGCTCGGTTGTCATTAGACCAGATAGGAAGCTTGATCACGCGTGGATGGTACACTCGACGTGGAACAAAAGGACACCTGTCGATCCTGACTGCTCGGAGATGTGTGAGGCCATATTGACCATGCTTGTGGAGCTTGGGGAGGAGAAGAAGAAAAGGAAGAAATTGGAATAAGAGGAAGATGGAATCACATACTTTTTCATTGGTGTTTTAAAGCTGCACAATTTCGATTTTTGCTCTATTTGCTTATTATAAGGAAACAGGAACAACAACAGGGAATGGTGATGAACTTTTAGTTTTCAGAACTTGTTTCCATTTTCAACATGAAGACAATCATTATCGATATTTTCGTGAATGTTTACATTTTGTACAATTGCTTTCAAAATCTTTTCAGTGTAATTAAAATATGTCATTTTAAAAATTTGCACAATTTTTAATAAAACAAATAGAAATACACTTATATTTGTAATTATTACTTTACCTTTTATTTTATTGAAAACTACAACTAAAATCCCTCTAATCATTATAATGGCAATTTTGAAAAATAAACGTCAAAATACCTAAAATGACACCTTTTTTCTTAATAAAATATTTTCCCTAAAATGACATGTTTAACAGATAGAGTATTTGTTAGTGTCAAATTCTCAACGTTATTTTTTAAAAGAGTTTTTCCCCCAAAAGATTATTTTTTTAACGGAAAAGTGATTAGGGAAGACTATCCATGCGTCGTTGGCCACCCTATATCATCCTTTTGGATAAGAACTTACCGTTCATGGTCAAAGATAATTTGAGTAGAAGAGAAGGAGTGACCCAAAAGAGTAAACTAGTAGTCTACACAGTTGATTTCCCTATAGACATGTTGAATTTGGACATTACTAAGTTTTAGTAGGTCCAAACGGGAATCCGAGATGATATCTCAATATCCCAATGGCGTTTCCAATCGTCCCTCAATCCACCAATAACACAAATTATCTTTCGATTTTAATGTGCTTAATGTTAAGATTAAGTGTCTTTCTTATTCCATTCCTGAGAGCATAAGCTTCAGCTATCGGAGCCAAGGAAAGAAAGCGTTGATCGATATTCATACATACCACATTAGCAAGGTGATATCTGATAATATATTCTAATGACACCTCTTCATACGGGAGTAGGAACCCGTCGAAATTAAGTTGAAAATAATTTGCTTTAGATTTTTCCCATAAAGCTTTTTATTTTATGATATATATCTAGTCCCCATATCCAGGCACATGTTGGGGTATAGGACCTCTTTTTCTTGTTGGGAATGTCAATTGTAGAACTAGTGGTAAACCACTCGTTGTTGTTGTGACTCTAATTGAACATGCTTGTGCGTTCGTTTATTAGGATTCGTGTGTGAATGTTATATTTGTTTAATTTTTTTTGTCTAGTTGTTCTTTAAGTAGGACTACGAGTTTAGGAATATCCCAGCTCATCTTTTTCACAATGAAATGGCTCGTCATAATAAACTTATCTACAATAGCAACATTCGTCGCATATTTGATAATGGGTAGGGAATGAGTCAATTGTCATTTCAAAAATTGATGGATTCACCATTTCCAACAAGCCATAGCAAGCTTTTTTTTTTTAACTTCGTTAAAAGCATCAAGAGTTTTCCTTACATATTCGATCCTTATCCACCGAAGCATCACACCATTTCATCCAACGGCTTCCTTCATTTTTTGGGATGGTTAGCCACTGCGCTACCTCCCTCTCTCCTTGATTATTCATACACTTCCTATACTCCTCCACCACCTTCTACCATCCTACATTCCTACAACCAGAGGTGGCAATCGGGCGAGTCGGTTCGGGTTTGGGTCGGGTTATTCGATTTCGGGACATATCGGACTCGTGTTGATATCGGATGTGATGACAATTCGGGTCTGATCGGGCTCGGATCGGGTTTATTTGGACATTATTTTATCGGATACAATCAGGTTTTTGGGTCCTATTCAGTTTAGGCAAATTGGGTTTCGGTTTAAACGGGTTGGGGTGAATTGAGTTTTGGTTTAAACAGGTTCAGGTGAATTGGGTTTCGATCGCAACGGTTTTGGTCGAATCGGATTCAGTCAAATCGAACTTGTAAGAATCATATTGGATAAAACAAATCAAATTTATTTAATTTTTTTTACCTATGAGATATTTATCCTTTTATATAGATTAAACTAAAGTTTATCAATTCTTAATCAATACTGCATTCGTTAAAAAAATGTAAGTCTTCTCACTTTTTAGAACATTTTTTAAAAAAGTCATAATTATATAAAATATTTTTTAAATATTAATTTCATACTTATTACTCATACTAGTACAAATTAGGTCAAATATCACGGATATTTGAAGGCAAATATCACGGATATTTGAAGGCAAATATCACGGATATTCTCCAAGACACGCCCGGGCTTCCCCTCGGTGGGCTATTAGGGGAGCACTAGTACAAATCTTCAATTATATCACATAACCCTAATATCACGGATCTAATATATCCGTGATTTTAGGCATTTTTAAGTCGGAAAAATAAAAATTTAATAGATAAAGACCTAATATCACGGATATTAACACATAAAACCGGAATATTAGGGGTAGATTCCAAAATGTAATAAAATCTAATATTCCGGGGCATAAAATGTAAAACACGCCCGGGATATTAGATGTAATATCCCGGAAAAATATCCCGGATTGTAAAAAACGGAATATTTGGGTTATATTTTACAATTTCTAATTTTTTACCCTACCCTCACCAGAGTCGTCGTTTCTCTAGTCTTCATCTGGGTCTCTTTTCTCGCCAGACTCTTCTACAATCCGGTAACCATCGCCGCCCTCGTCTCTCTCTCTCCGGCCTCGTCCTCGTCGCCGTCTCTAGTTCCGTCCTCGTCCTCGTCCTCGTCGCCGTCCATCGCTCCGTCCTCGTCCTCGTCTCTCGCTCTCTCCGTCCTCGTCTGCACACCTCACCACACCCTCTCTCTCGCCTCTCTCGCTCGCCGACTGCACACCTCACCAACCCAACTCCTCCCGTGCCTTTGCCTACGCACCTCCGACTGCCGCCAGATCCACCGTCGCTGTAGTTTTGGTCTAGCCGGACCTCCGTCATACCATCGCCAGCTCACGAGGTTTGTGATTTCTCCCGCTCTCTTTTTCTCCTTTTCTCTGGAGCGAAGATCCTGATTGCGATCGAATTCGAAGTCAATCCTGATAAGTGATTTGGATTCGGATTCCGTAGAGAAGTGCCTCAAAATCTTGTGATTTATCCAAACCCTAATTTGATGGAGTAGATAATCTGGAAGTTTTGGCGTTTGTTTTCTTCGATTCCTTGTACCTGCTTAAGTATCTACTTTCTGCTGTTTGACCTAGATTTGTAGTGTATCGATTTATCGGTTGCCTCTGTGGGATTTTCTCAGAAAAATAGGATTTTACTCGATTCGTCATAATCTGTTACATCCTAATCCTTTGTCCCTTGCATTAGTGTAGGGACATAAAATGATAAATTTCCTTAGTTACTACTGTCATTGCTAATAGGCAGCATGTATATTGCCTTACTAGATAGGGGTTTTGTATATGATACCTTCAGTTGGGATTTTAGAAGCTCAACTTGTTGGACATTTCATTTCCTTGAAACCTAATCTAAGCAAAGCTGTGAATTTATCAGCTGGCACTGATTAAGTTGCTATAATAAGTGTTCTACTTTCATGGAAACCAATATCTATTCATTCACATATAGTATTTCATTTTTGGTGATCATTGTACTTGAATTCAGCTTCCTTCATCTCTTCACCTGAACATCTGCTATGCGGTTTCTTGTGTGAATAGCGAATTATTCAGCATATTAAAGGCAAGTTAATAGTATAATACTATAATGTACTTGGCTTACTAATTTGTAAGCTGATGAAGTCTATATAAAATCCATTTTATTTCTACTTGAATGTCATAATTGTATCTTCTTCCTTCTCGTGTCCTTCTCCCCACCTAAGTGTTGGAGAATAAAAATAATAGTAATATATGAGGTAGAACATGTAAAACACTGAGATCTTATTATAATTGAAAGTCACATTTATTCTGCAGTTCAAGACTAGCCCTGCCTGGACCAGAGGAGAAAAGTATAGTCACTTCAAATAGCCTAGGTGATACCAGCAGGAATCCATCCACAAGTGTTTGTCCATCCATACTTGAATGTCATAATTGTATCTTCTTCCTTCTCGTGTCCTTCTCCCCACCTAAGTGTTGGAGAATAAAAATAATAGTAATATATGAGGTAGAACATGTAAAACACTAAGATCTTATTATGATTGAAAGTCACATTTATTCTGCAGTTCAAGACTAGCCCTGCCTGGACTAGAGGAGAAAAGTATAGTCACTTCAAATAGCCTAGGTGATATCAGCAGGAATCCATCTACAGGTGTTTGTCCATTGCCTCTGCATGCCTTACATGATGTGACACCTGAAGAAGCAATAATTGTGCACAAGACATGTGAACCTATAGTTGAAGAGCCAACTTCACCAGAACCAGAAAGCACAGAAATTTCAGAGATTCTTGACATTGAGGAAGCATTCTATGAGGATTTTGATGAAATTCCAACAATTAGGCTGAATGTTGAAGAGTTCACACAAAATTTGCAGAATTTCATGCAAGAAAATATGGAACTCCAAGAAGGTGATTTTTCAAAGGCGTTGGTTGATTTTGACCCAAAAGCTGCATCCATCCCTACACCTAAGCTAAAGAATGTGAGTCGGCTAAGGACGGAGCACCAAGTGTAAGCTTAACTTTTCCATTTCTACTGCAATCATAATATGGTACACCACAAGAAACATAATCTAACATCCCCTCAAAACTATATGTTAGATATATATGATTTCCTTTGTCAAGGACCTTTTTCAAGTATTCCATCTAGGGTGATTCAATATACCAATAGTTGGAATCGCTTGGTTCTGATCTTAACAAACAGGCTATCATTCAAGCCATTGTACAACAATCAATATTATATATTTTGTGGATCTAAGACTTTTCAAGCATATTACATTAGCTTACTATCTGTCTTAATTTAATGTAGGTACCAGCTCCCAGATTCGCACCTTCTGTTGAAAGGGGTATGTCATTCCACATTTCAAAATATGCAAAGAAGGATTTAGCTTTGATTTAAACTCATGTATTTGGTTTGACAGCTTGAAAAACGAGAACCTAATGATCC
This sequence comes from Persicaria maculosa, assembly GCA_963922045.1. Taxonomy (NCBI): domain Eukaryota; kingdom Viridiplantae; phylum Streptophyta; class Magnoliopsida; order Caryophyllales; family Polygonaceae; genus Persicaria; species Persicaria maculosa. The sequence goes on from OY998268.1 coordinate 1,342,804, forward strand.
CAGCCCATACCTTCTCGCCATATAGACTCCAGGTATGGCTCTGACCTGATAGTCACATATGATAAATAGTTATTGTTTAGGATGAAATACGAGCTCTATTGATTGTTATACAGGATTATACTCAACAGAGGACCTATCTCACCACCATATAGATGCACATAAGAAAATACAAAAACAAAAAAAGACTACAGAGAGAAGGCATGCCGGTCCGGCACAACCTAAATAGCAATGCATCAATGAGTGGATGAGGGACATCCTGTTAACTGTGTTAATATGAAGAAAACAGGAACACTATCAAATAGCTTTAGATTCGTTAATTGATTTAGTGCAATTTCAATCATTAACATAAAGTTACTAAATAACAGGTGAAACTTCAAGTTCCATTCTGCCACCTGAAGGAGTATGCAATTTCCATGAATCAGGACAGTTGTGCAATGAGAATGCATGCTTCACATGCAGTAGCGTAAGAGAATCAAATGCACAGACAGTCAGAGGAACACTTTTGGTTAGAGAACTTCCCAGATAAATTTATAAGATCTAGCGTCAAAAAAGACGATGATAGTTTATCATCTTGCTTGCTAACAATGGCAAGATACATTTGCAGATGCCATGTAGAACTGCTATGCCATGTAGAACTGCTATGAGAGGGAGTTTTCCTCTCAATGGAACATATTTCCAAGTTAATAAGGTATTCTCTGATTCTCTGTGCTGTTCTGTATCGAATGTCAGCTTAATATCAAAGTTAAAAATTTTCAATTTAGACCTCATTCTTTTTTAATGTTCTATGCAATGCCTGATCATAAGAGTCAGTAGAGGAAACTGACTCCTGATGACCTTTTCTTGTTCTTCAATAACCGAGCATGCCTGGCACTTGACAACATGTTTTTACTATCCAGATTTTTGCAGATCACGAATCTGAGTCTCTTTACAATCAAATACTATATGCATTTTTTTTACTATCATTCTATAATCTTGTGTAACTTTATCACATACAAAGTTGTATACTTTATCTTTGATCTTGACGGTTAACGAAATGTTAGAAATTTAGGAACAATTCTTAGTTTTAACTTGTTTCAGACTGAGCTTTGGTGGGCAATCTTCATTTTGCAGGCATTGCAACAACTGGAGTGCAAAAGGGTCGATCTGAGTAGCATAAAGTAGTTGAAGAAGCTATGGTATTTTTTCCGTTTTAAAGATATTTAGTATGTTGGGAGCATTCTAAATCTGTAGAACAATAGCAAGTATGATTTCTGTTAGTAGGTTAGACTTTGGTTTACCGAAGGACACAATTTAGATTGTAATGAACTATTTTTCGATGTAATATGGAAGTTATGGTTAGTTTTGTGGATAAATTTTGTACTTGTGTGTTGGAAGTTTGGCCAACCCCTACGTAGAGGTAGTATTACAAAAAATTAAAAAGAATATTTAAAAAACCGGACATAATTATATAGCCCGGATATACAAAACCGAATTATATATATAACAATTTCATGCACTAATCTACTATCACGGGTGAGGATCCGTGATATATGACCAATATATTAAAAGGGATCACACCTAATATCACGGATGTCCCTAGAGGGAATCCGTGATATTAGACTCTAAAAAAAATATAAAACACCTCTAATATCCCGGGCGTACCCATTGGCAGATCCGTGATATTAGAGTGTAATATGAAAAATAATAGACCCTAATATCACGGGCGTGTCAAATAGAATATCCGTGATATTAGAGTGTAGTATTAAAAATCCACCAGCCTAATATCACGGGCGTGCCTATTTTCATATCCGTGATATTTGATTGCCATGCCTAATAGCCCACCGAGGGGAAGCCCGGGCGTGTCTTCAGATATATCCGTGATATTTGGCTCCAAATATCCGTGATATTAGAGCTAATTTGTACTAGTGGAGGCAATCAAATATCACGGATCATTAAAGAGGCACGCCCGTGATATTAGGCTGGGAGATTTTTCATATTGTAATATCACGGATCATTAAAGAGGTACGCCCGAGATATTAGGGTCTTTTATTTCTCATATTACACTCTAATATCACGGCTCATTAAAGATGTACGCCCGGGATATTAGGGTTTTGTGTATTTTTTTACGAGCCTAATATCACGGATTCCCTCTGGGGACGTCCGTGATATTTGGTGTGATCCCTTTTAATATACTGAACATATATCACGGATCCTCGCCCATAGTAGATTAGTACATGAAATTGTTATATACATATTTCGGTTTTGTAGGTCTAGGCTATATATTTATGTCCAGTTTTTAAAATATTTTTTTTAATTTTTGTAATACTACCTGTACTGTACATAGGGTTTGGCCAAACTTCCAACACATAAGTACAAAGTTTGTCCACAAAACTATCTTCCAGATTACATCAAAAAATAGTTCATTGCAATCTACATTGTGTCCTTCGGTAAGCTAAAGTCTAATATACTATCAGAAATCATACTTGCTAATGTTCTACAGATTTGGAATGCTCCCAACATACTAAATATCTTTAAAACGTAAAAAATACAATAGCTTCTTCAACTACTTTCTGCACATCGACCCTTTTGCTTGTTTGTTGATGAAATCAACAAACAATTTATTAGTTCTTATTGAACCCTGTTGCAAGACACTGACCTAGATGCCTTAGACTCAAGCTCTTAAGCGATATCCTCGTGTAAGAGACGGAAACATTACTAACCTAGGGAAAGTAGCAAAATCCTTGAAATTAATTCGGATGACAATGGAATATTTGATCATCTTTAGCATCTTTTCATATGATCATCAAATGCACATCCTAATCAAATAAATATAGTCAACTAGAATACCTTACCAAGGGAATAGATGATGAAATCGGCAAGTTCAGGAACAATAATAACATGGGCTCCTTTTTCTCCCTGAAAAGCAAGAAGTGACAGATAAGTATCCTACCTACCTAGCTCTTCAAGAAGCATATGTTTTCTTTTGCATCTAGCAAGTAGCAACAATGATATAAAAGCTCATGAATACCTGATAAATAATAGTTTGTCTACTAGTTCACAGTTCACAAAACCCTAGCAGATTATCAAGAGTATCCCAAACAAACAAACAAAACATGATTCACAGTTAATACAAAAATAAAAAGACCTGCTCTGCAGTGGGTAGAAATAATACCTGAAGGATAATATCTCCAACTTTTTCTCTAGTGATCCCAGTGCCAAGAACTGAACCCAGGAAGTCACCATGGTTACAAGGTTGAAACTTGAAGGCCCCTGTAATACTAGATAGGGTAAACGATTTAGCAACTTATAGCATTCACGAGATACACCCCACATAGAAGGTAGAACCGTAGAAGTATAGAACCATAGAACTAATAAATAAAGATAATAGAACAACATCAAATACCTTAATGCTGCAACTACTTCAGCATCATTTGCTGTAACATCCAGATGTCCAACTGAAATCCGACATCGTTCAACCTATTAAGCATAAGAAGTGTCAAGCTATGAAGCATTGAAGAAAACCGGCCATTCATCGTAAGAGTAGGTGTAAGCAAGTCATATCTTAAGTCGTGAAACTTACCCTTAAAAACAAATTATTCTTACATGGTAAAGTGTAATACCTGAGAAGACCTCCCTTTTGGTTTTTGTGGAAGAGATGGATTAGTAAAATCCCTAAGCAGACAAAATCAATGAATCAAAATTATCAAAAATTGCAAGGGGCTAAAAATCATAATTTTAGATAAATAGAAAGTAAGATGTCAGATTAAACTTACCTTGTCAGGTCATTCTTATAATATACCTACAACTCATCAAGATTACACCAAGATGAACAAAAAAAAAGGCATAAAAATCTATATCAGGGAAAGGAGTTTATTTTTTAAATAAAAAGGCTAGATAACACACAAATTTATACCAAAAAAGGAAAGTCAAGAGCAAAAGATAATACAAGTTTTGAACATACTTTGAGAACTGAATATCAAGCTGTCAGCAACCACCATAGATATTACGTCCCTGAAAACATCATAAATTTAGCTTATTTCTTCCATGCTAAATTTAGAGTAAAATAACATATAGATAAATTAAAAACCTAAAGTGCACTTCTTGCAGCTTTCACCTCTGGATATCCACCATGGGGCACAGCTTTGATATCTGCCAACTTCTCCAATGCTAACATCGACTCCCTCAATAAAGGTAGCGTGAGAAAATTTGTATAGAGAATCTCCCTCCTGAGTAGCACCCGATTTGCCTAAAATTAAAGACAGAGAGAAGACCAATTTGACTTGTTATTTTTATAGGTCATAAGCCCTATGTGTGGGATCACATAAAATTGAAGATCATGAATCTGATACAGGCAAGGAATGCATTAAGTACCATTTCAACAACACGCTTGACTGTTTCCGCACTAGTTCCATAACTATGAAATTATAAAAATAACCAAAAATTCATATTTATATAGTTTTAGCGTCTTAAAAAATGCTAAAAAGTCAAATGACTTTTTTTAATGAAGGGAGTACAAATTTATATTTAATTATACTATATGCATGATAATATTACCATCTATTATTAAGTAATAAAATACTTAGGTTGTTTTGAGTATTTTAGGGAAAATGCTAAGATTTTTGTTAGTTTCGGATATAATCAGGTTCGAGTTATTTCGGGTATGGGGTATAATCGGGTTCGAGTAATTTCAGGTTTCAGATATGTTCGGGTCGGGCAATTTCGGGTTTTGAGTTGATTCCGGGTCGGTTCATTCGGATTCAGATTATTACTAGGTTCAGATTGCTTTCAGGTTCGGGCTTAACTCGGATCGGGTCGGTCGGTTTCGGATCCATTTTTTAATTATTCGGGTGTCGGATGGGTGCGGGTCGGATCAATCGGATCGGTTTTCTATAGTCGGGTCAGGTATTGCCAGTCTACCTACAACACCCGCTTCACCTCTGTATGCTCTCCCTCAAACACACGCTGATTGTGAGTCTTCCATAAACCGCTTAGGACTGCAGCCCAAGCTGCTAGCCTATCTTCGGCTCCAACACCTCCCTAGCCTTCGCCAAACAGTCCTGGAAACTCACCCTTTCGCTGCTCCTTATTGGAGATTATTTGGTATGAAAAGACAATACTACTTCTAATAATAACCAAATAAATCTACACTTTTTACAATTAAACTCTTTTTTTTTGTTCCATACAAAGTTTATTTTATTTCATATCCTTTTAATCCTTATTTACCATAATTTATTAATTTCAAGTCGTTTATAAATTTTTGTTAGTGTATCAACTTCATTCCATATGAACATAACCAAGTGAGAGATAAAAAAACATCGAGTATCAAATGAAATTTTACAAATCAAACTAGATAAGAATCCACCCTTTAAAAATTAACCCCTCGAAGTTACACCCCTTATTTACGAATGAGTCAAAACTAAACATTGATTATATATATAGGTTTTGGTTCAAATGTAAATGATTCTTAACGTCTAAATTTGGCTTAAAGTGTAAATGGGCACACTAGCCTAATTTAACAAAAAAAAAAGGTCGAACTGGCCCATCACGAAAAAAACCCTCATCGGATCTCATCTTCTTGCGCTTCCCAAGCCAGCAAACGCTTACCTTCATCATAGCACTTCAGATCTCCATCACACAAAACTCATGTTTAACCTTAATTGGTAAATAGACTTTACTTAAGAATAACTTGATTCTCTGTGGGATCGACTCGTGCTTACCACACTACATGATTTAGGTAGGTTTAAATTTATTTTGATACGGTTTATGCGACTAATAACCATTCATCACCCTCCTACCTGGATGGTGTGCACATGAGTTTGATTTATTGCTTAAGGCATTGACGATGTCCGGGTAAGTCTTAAATGGAGAACCAAAACATCGAGTCTAGTTATGACGTTAACCACTGACGCTTCTTGGGAGACAATCCAAGGTTAGTATTTCATAATTGCAATTATTTTTCTTCCTCTGCTTTTATTTTTCACATTGAGGACAATGTGTAATTTAAGTGCGGGGGAGGAAACATTCACATGTTAGTAAAGGTTAGGTTGCATTACACACACATATATTCTCATTCTTTTCATGTTTTTGCATTTCATGTTTGTTGTTTTTAGTCTTACATATTATATTTAAAAAAAAACAAAAGAAAAAAAATCTGAAAAGGCATAGAAATAACCAAAAATATCATGTATGATATTCTAGATTTATGATCTATCGAACAACCCCATCTTTACCATTTGCCTTCTATTTACTTATTCTGCATCAAATCACAAATGTCATGATATGCTTGAATTGTTGATCCTTGTCTAATTTGTTTAGTCTATGGAAGCATGAGATAATCGATTGACTGAGCATGTATAACTGTTAGATTTTAGGTGGCATTGAAATCCGACAAAATTTACCCTATGAGTTTATTTTGGCCTTATTGAAACTGTGCTTTATTGGCGTCCTTTTGCTTCTTGTGTGTGATGCTCTCCAATGCTTCTACCTTTTAGAATTGAGATTGATATCTATGTTAAGGCCGTATATTTTGTAGATGTCAATTATAATTATTGACAACAACATCAACATGCATCGTGGTAAGTTTAACTTTTTTGTTGTTCATTTCTATATATCCTCTAATGTTTCATCTTGTTTAGTAATAAATTTTATTACTATAGTATAAGGAAAATGTATATACTAATGATAAATTGCACTTAATGTTCAAATTAGTTGATCTCATCTCCTATCAATATGATTATACTAACAATTGTGCTATTCAATTTAAAAGTTATAATACTCGTGTTTTCATGTGTTGTTATAGGAATGCAAAAGACATTTTAAGTCAGGCTCAGTACCTTTTCATAGTACGATGACGGTGGTTTCTTTTGATTTGTAATAGCCTTGAAGATCCCCAAGTAATTTGTCAAATCCACATATTATTATACTTTAATTTATTTTCATGGTACGATGACGGTGGTTTTCGCCTTTTTAGTTTCACCATATTAAAGTATTATTACCAACTCATAAGTAAAATTTCATATTAAATTATGAACGCTTATTTTGAATTCTATGTTTTCATTAGCATTTGTAATAAAAAATATAATACTTTGTTTGATTACATTTATACCCTAAATAAATTTTCAAAAATAACATGATAATTTATCTTTTTCTAATCATCACAGACCAACCCAACCGTTAGATGAAATTACCAAACAATTCCACCAAAAAAAGTTTTAATTTTTTTTTGGTAAACAAAAAAAAAACGTATTAATAGGGTGGATTAGATGAAATTACCAAACAAATTCCACCAAAAAAAGTTTTAATTTTTTTTTTTTGGTAAACAAAAAAAAAGTTTTAATTTAAAGAAGAAGCTTGAGAAGTTATATTTATGAATAGGGGTGATATACGAGCAAACGAGCTCGAGTACCGGGTGTTCAAGCTCGGCTCGTTTACAAACGAGCCGAGCTCGAGCTCGAGCTCAATTTCTATTCGAGCCTAAACTATTGTTCAAGCTCGGCTCGCGAGCTGAATATGAAGCTCGAGCTCGAGCTCGATAAGCTCGTTTATTTTTTTAGTCGAGCTGGGCTCGAATTCGGGCTAGTAGGCTCGGTAAAGGCAAACAACTTCATTTGATTTACAATTACAGACAAAGATAATTTCAATTTTATTACTGTAATATGATTACAAACAAAGGGTAAACTAATTCAATTTTGACATCAAACAACTAATTAGAATTGAATGAATCAAAACTTACAATTACAGACAAAGAATTCGCACTAAAAAATTATAGACAATGAACATAATTACACATACAAATTGAAAGAATCAGTAAACATGAAATTGAATGAATTAAGGAGAGGGATATATGAAAGCAGTACGAAGAGCGAGCAATGGAGGGAGTTCGGAGGAGGAAGAGGGGCGACGGGAGGACTACTAGGGGCAAGGAGGGCAACAGGACGAAGAAGAGTACAGAGATCCAGATGTGGTGAACAGCAACGAGGCCGATGACGAGGAGCGAGATCTAGATCTGAAGAGCAACGAGGCCGACGACGAGGAGCGAGATCCAGATCTGAGGAGCAACGAGGACGACGAAGAGAGATGATTGCAGATGGGAGGACCACGCGGAGCCAAATCTATACTTGAAGCAGCGAGGACGACGAAAGGACAAAGAGGATTCAGATCTAGATCTGAAACAAGCAATGCGGGGAGACAAAAGGATGAAAATGAGAGGCTGGATAGTGGAGGCTTCAGATCTAAAGAGAGGGGCGGCTATTGTGAACGGGAACATCTAGGGTTTGAGAATGAAAGCGGAAACGAGCTTAAATAGCATGATATAACTAGGGGTATATATATAAATACACTTATTAAAACGAGCAAGCTCGAGCTCGGCTCGAGCTCGGCTCGAGCTCGTCACGAGCTCGCTTCTGAGCTCGAACTCGGCTCGTTTTCAAATTCGAACGAGCTCGAGCTGAGCTTTTTCCGAGCCGAGCTCGAGCTACTCGGCTTGAATAACAGCCCTATTTATGAACATGGAAGGGTCTGATGAGTAGTAATTTCCCCGGTGGGAGGGCCCACTTCACATGACAGATTATTTGAAAACGTATTAATAGGGTGGAAGATTGTAGAAATAATTGCAGGCCCAAATAACCCATTCCTGGACCATCAACCCAACGTGGACGCATTTAGTTTGTTTTCACCAATATGGAAAGTTATCAAAGTACACATGTCAATAAACCTACTTCGTACTTTGTTTTCGGTCATCAAAATTATCAAATTACCAGGAATGGGCATAAATTTAGCAAATTTCGATCTCGTTCTAGTTTCCTCCCAATTTCATTGGAATTTGAAAAAAAAAATGAACCCCGTATATCTTACTCTTCTCTCTTGAATTTGGTAAATAGAGAGCGGCTATCCGAAGTTAAAATCGAGACCTTTGAATACTATGCGCAAATTACCAGGAATGATGATTCTTCATGTAAATCATACTCCATAGTCCATCCCATATATACATATATATTAATAAGTATTATAATTAAAAATATTAAAAATATTAATATTTTATATAGTTTGTAGCTCCTTAAACTACGTGAATAAAAATCAAATGTCTCCGATTGTAATCAGAGGGAGTATATTTTAAAATATATATATGCGGGATTGACTTTTCATTCTTAATACATGTACCTATTTAAATTTTTTCAGTAGAAATATAAAATCGGCATATACGTGCTTGTTAGTTGTTACAGGGTTCGTTCACCCAACATCATTAACATATTCTCTTCATATATGAAAAGAGTTCAATTAGATTTCATTTAATATTAATATTCAAGTGTTGAAAGATAATAATAAACAAATTGTGAATTTGGAGGCATTTTTATAATTTTTTTATTTGAAGGATAAGACTCATTCCGTCATGTGAGGGACAGGGTATGCATGAAATTAAAAAAGATAAACAGTGACACCAGTCCTTGTCTCATATATCTTGCAAAAATTACGTAAGATGAGACACAAGATGCCCCCAATTCCGACATGTCTTACGCCCACTCTTACAGATTACAACGATGGTTCACTCTTATTACACATTTAATGTTGATACATGTTTTTAAAAATGATAAAAAAAAATTTCTTTTTGATGATTTTATAGTTATCCTATTAGAGCTTTTCAACAACTACTAGGGGTGTTATGTGAACACGAGTAGCTCGAATTCGACTCGTACTCGCTCGATAAAAACTCGGTTCGAGATCGTTCATTTTCTAAACGAGCCGAGTATGAGCACATTTTTAAGCTCGGTCTAAAATTCGGCTCGTTCGAATTAAGCTCGAATAGCTCGAATTTTATGCAATTTCTAAATTTTCCTTTACGTTACTGTATAATAAGCAAGTAGAACTGCTTAAAGCTCGAAAAAAGCTCGTCTCGAGCTCGTTCATTTCCTAAACGAGCCGAGTATGAGCACATTTTTAAGCTCGAGTCAAAATTTAGGCTCGGCTCGAGCTCGTTCATATTCTAAATGAACAGAATATGAACTGACAATACTCGGCTCGTTCGGCTCGAATAACAGCCCTAACAACTACTCACCTAACTTTTCGAAGCTTTTGGTTTTATATTTACGAGTTTTCATTAGCTATCATAATAGCTAAGTTTACCAAACATCATACTAGCTTGTTAACATATATTTAACGCAAATAATTCATCAGTTTCAACTATCTCACTACCTTTTACCAAACCGAGCTTTAATTTGTGTTTTTAATGTAAATAGTAATTCAATATAACTATACTGAACAACTAACTTTTCTTGTAAATTCTAACCCAGAGATTATTGTTATGAATTTTGAAAATTACGTGAGATTTTTTATAAGTTAAAGAGATTATCACTTCCAATACTTCTCTTTGTTAGTTGGTCCATCACTAAATTTTACTTGGCTTATTCATACCCCTAATATTTAGTTATATATTTATTATTTATATGGGTCTCTCGGAAACACCTTATGAACGTAATCGGGAAAAAGGTGCGTACAACTTAACCCCTATACCCTACTTGTAGGGGGACACATCAGATTTGTTGTTGTTCTTGTAATTCGCATGCGATAAATTTATAATGATTTTGTGAATTCTTTGTACATAAGAAAATATAAATAATTTAGAGGAAAAAAAAGACATTTATAATATTAGGCGTTCCAACCTAGTTCCAACATACAATATACTTCTCGGAATAGGAAAGCGAAATAACATGACATTAATTAAATTTTCAAATTCAATCCATTTTCAACTAACTTTGTTGAAGATAATAAATTCAAATGTTAAATTACCCAAATGAAAGTACAACCACCTATTGATTCATTTAATACATGCGCTCTAGTGAAATAGGGAAATAATGAGCTAGCCCATTGAGAATGATCTTCTTTTGATATTTTTGAAAGAAAAAAAGAAGAAGATAAAAGTAAGGTCTTTTGTATGTGCATATTAAACTTATTAAGGCAAAGAAGTAGATAAATAGATATGATTTTTGTTATGTAAATTTATAGCATTTTTTCAATATTGTATTTTGGTTGAAAAACGTATAATTATGTTGTGATAACACTTCATAAAAAAGATTTTTTTTTTCAAAATATTCACTACAAAATACTAATTACATTAATATTCACACATTAAAATATTTACGAAAATATTCATTTTTTTGCAGGGTTTATAGAGAAACTGCGTTTCATTCACAAACGTTAACTAAAGTGAAGTGAGAAAAAAAAATTAACAAAAGAAAAGCGAGTTGAAATCGCGTTTTATAATGAATTTTGGGTAAAATACGGTTTAAAAGCGCTTTTATATCAATATATTTTTCAAAATAAAAAAAAAAGAGAAATGAAGCGCGGCTTCAAACCGCGCTTCATGTGTATATTTTGATTCAAAATTTTGAGGCACGTACAACAGGACATCACCAATCCCATGCCAGCTCCCACCTCCCGCCTCCTCGCACCTCAACCATCTCCCTCTAGCTCGCAGCCCACGACAGGCCATCACCAATCCACCACTGCCTCTCCCTCGCAACCCACTGTCGAGCCTGTACCAAGATTCATGGAACCAACAACCATCTCTTTCCAACATCGTTTGATGGACACCCAATCAAAAGTACCCTAAACTTTCGGCCAAGGAATTAAGCACACCAAGATTCATCATCAAATCATAAACAAAAGAACGTACTACTCACCAAGGTTATTAGGATCGAGATTATAGGATCAAATCACGACAGGGTCTGTGCATCGGATTGTAAGATCTCATTAAGGGATTGTATATAATATCCTCGAAATATAATAAAAAAATAATATATATATAAATATATATAACAAAGTGACTTAATTTAAAGTTCTAGATTGAAGAAAAAAAATATTAGATACACAATATATTTTGGTTTCAAGACATAAAAAACTACACTTATGACCTTAGACGTTGCCATATTGGATAAAAGACTCAAAAATTATTATCTCTAAGCCATTTTTCACGTTGCATACATGAATGTGTACATTTAAACACCCTAAAATCAACAAGGAAATAAAACAAATGTTTAAAAAATACATATTGTTAATAAAAAAGAGGATCATTAGATCGCGTTGGATCGTAAGATTCTATCGATTCATTAGGATTCTAAAGATCTCATAGCAAATCCTACACAAAAAAGATTCTATGCATAGATCCGGATTGAGCTTCTGAGTTGGATCGTAGGATCTTAAGATTCTAAAGTTCCGAATCAAGATTCTAATAACAATGCTACTCACAATTCATCAACAATACTCACACACAAACATTGTTGGGATCAACCCAATCCTAGAACACAAAGAACTACTCACGATTCATCATCAAAGCATAAATAAAAGAAAGGAAGAAAGGATGAAAGAAAACACCTTGCATAAATCTTCTAAAAAAAGGTCTCAACTTCGTCTTCTACCTTTGAACGTCTCTCCTAACCCTAAGAGTGACTTTCTTCGTTTTCTTCTCCTGACTTAACCCCCAAGCATCCTCCAAAAACGTTCCAAGCCTGGACCAAGCATCCTCCCTAAATTCCTTATTTATACTAAGAGGGATAAAATAAAAATAATAATAATTAAATAATAGGTTTTTATAATTAATTTTAGGAAATGAAATATGCAAATAGCTCTTTCGAGTGTCTGCTACCGACTTGGTAGGGATGGGTACCGAGTCGGTAGGCGGTGATCTTCTCAACACAATCTCAGATTCTTCAGCTTTGGGGGTTGGTACCGACCTGGGCAGCTAGTCTAGGTCGATAACCACGTCGGTAGAGTCACTAGTGCTCGCTCAGCTTCAACACTCTTCCTCTGTCAACTCAATATTGGTAGGTACCGGCTTGGTATCCCTTGTTTCTCCTTGTCTCACATTGTTTCTAACTTCTTTTACTTCCTTACCTCCTCGGTTATCTTCTTGATCTTCCTTTAAGGTCTATAATGCATCAAATCTCATGTGAAATAGCTCTAAAATCCTACAAAATGAAAAACATACTTGTATAGACATTCATATCACAATGAACAATACGAAAATCCCACAAACGCGACTCAATCCTAACCCAAAGTAATGAAAATGCACTCGAAACAAAGCTATAAAACATGCTAAAAACGTGGACATCACTGGTAAGGTATCATCACAAAGGGGATGACAAGACACAATGACATCTTGGAAATAGTGTGAACAACGACAGGTAGTGACTGATGAAGGCATCCCAAGAAATTGTATAAGGGGCCCACTTTCGGTGGGTCCCCGGGGGTTTAGATGCGAGTGACTATTTTTATGTTACACGGGCTTACCTGACACGCGAATCTATTTCTTCGCTATTCAACCTGGGTTGCGCTTTGGTCGCGTACATAAATTCTACCGTAACCCCACATTTCTTATGGGAGATCATCCATTTGTTTTAATGATTTAAGGGTTCATACCTGTCCGCGGAGATTCACCTGAAGTGTTTGCTTCGTCGCTTCGTACAGGATGAGATATCCTTTCCTTTATTCAGACTTCTTAATTCACCGTGGATTATATGAAGATTCTGCGGTCGACTTTTATGATTCTCTAAATCTCCTTCTTCTTTTCTTTCTTTCCTTCGTTTCTCCAAAAAACCTCCCCTTCTCTTCTGTTCATTTCCCCTTTTATAGGGATTGGCCAGAGGCCCCCATCATGACACTTGTCACTCTTGGGTTGACACGTGTGGTCATCGTGGGTGGTGGGCATGATGGATATGTGTCATTGTTTTGTGTCCGCGTCCTCTCTATTTTCTAGGTCTCCCTTGGTGTCGTTTCGCTATATCCACGTCCGAATCTTCGTTTAATCATTTTCGCATGGTTTCATCACAGCTCCTCGGGTCGGGTTGAGCTCTATGAGAGCTTGAGACGATTCGATTTTTATCCGCGGAAATGTGTTCCTCTTTTCATCTCTAGGGGGGTAATTTCGTATTTCCTGTTTTAAATAGAGTTTGTGGGCCTGGTTGAGGATCTCCTTCGGCCCATTAAGGTTTTACCACGGCCCATATTGTCTTGAGGGGAACTGAAGAGTCGGCAATTTTCTTATAAATTACCCCGTTATGTTTTCACTTTTTCACTTCTCATTATTTGTCTGCTTGTGGCGTTTGTTCATCTTTTCGCTTTTTCAGAGTTTTCCGTTGGTCTTCTAGCTTTCTGGTTGTGTTTTCCGGCGGTTTCTTCGTTCTTCCAAGGTAATTCTTTGTTTTTGTTCTTGAGTTCTTAATTTCTCCGTGAAATGTTCTTGAGTGTTCTTGCTAAAATTTTATTTTTTGTCAAAAACTTTAGCTTTCTCCCTCTTAGATCTGTTCGAGTCTTCCCCTTTTATCCCAGTTTTGTTTCTTTGGGATTTTTTTTTGAATTTTCGGTCCGCGTACGGGTTCCTTTTCAGATCAGCTTTTAAATTCCTTCAAGGATGGCTAACTTTGAGGGGAACCCGGACGCGCTGGACGAGTTTGAAAGAGAGGAAGGATGGAGAGAGGGCTTACCCTCGATTTCAGGAGGGAATCCTCCCGCGGTCGTTTTGGATTCTTCTCCTTCATCTTCCGGCAGGAGTTCCGCGTCTGATTCAGAAAGTTCTTCCGACTCTTCCTCTTCCTCCAGCATCTCTTCTCCGGACCGCGTGGGTCCTTTCGGCAACCCTATTAAGGTGAGGAGACGACGGAACCGCTCTGATCGTGATTATTATTCCTCTCCTTTTTTAACTTCTTCTTCTTCGAAGGGGGATGACGTTCATCCAATGGACGTGGAAACTCAAGCTCACTCCGATGCACGTGCTTCCCTTAGCCCGCGTCCGTCAACCAGTGGTTTGGAATCCGAGTTGTCATGGGTCCCTTACGCCGAGTCTGTAAGACCCGGGGTCTTAAGAGGCGCCAGCCCATGCCACCTAGCCCTCTCAGGTCCGTTGTCCTCACTTGGATCCTGAAAAGGAAGAGCTCTTGTAACATGGGTAGGGCTTGAATCACTTATAAATCACTCCCAACATCCTTATGATATCCGATGTGGGACAGGGGTATTACAATCTCCCCCACTTAAAGCACTGACGACCCCGTCAGGCCCAAGGGACTGCCCTCCGGGAGGAGCGTACCCGAGCATACTGTCAGAGTACCTCCGGGCCCAAAGTCGGCTCTGATACCATCTGTAAGACCCGGGGTCGTAAGAGGCGCTAGCCCATGCCACCTAGCCCTCTCAGGTCCGTTGTCCTCACTTGGAGCCTGAAAAGGAAGAGCTCTTGTAACATGGGTAGGGCTTGAATCACTTATAAATCACTCCCAACATCCTTATGATATCCGATGTGGGACGGGGGTATTACAGAGTCTCCCATCGGGTTTGCAGAGAAGTGTGCAATGGTCCACTCGAAGGATGTTCTTAGTGATCTTGATTTCCCGTCTTATTCCCTTGACGACTTAGCCTCTTGTTCTTTCCGGGGAGATTTCTCCCTCCGTGATTCTCAACCTTGTCCTCCTGTCATCTCCGAGAGAGTTCGTCCGCGTCGTTCGCCTAATCAAGAAGTGCGAGGATGCACGACACTGCTCGATCTTTCAAGCGTTGAGGCCATAGCCCGAATATTTCCATGGCCAGCGGGCGTGGAATTGTGTCTTCCCTCAGATGGTGGAGGGTCTCTGGATGCTTACGAAGATTGCTTGGTAGTGTACGCAGCGAGTTTATCCCAAGGATTTCGCCTGCCTCTTCACCCTCTGTTTATTGCTTTCTTGTCCGAGTACAATTTGATCCCCGTGCAAGTTGTGCCGAATTGTTGGATGTTCTTTGCCAGCTTTGTGATGCGGTGCTTGGATATCGGAGTGCCTCCGACGAAAGAGCTGATGCTCAATATCTTTTCCCTGAAGAGAGGGCCCCAAGATCCTCGGTTTTATCAGTGCAACTCCAGTTGTAGTTATATTGAGAGACTTTCCAGTAAACCGAACTGGAAACACAAGTGGTTTCTTGTTCGTGACAAGGCTGGCGTTTGTCTTGAGTTTAAGACCGTACCCGGATGGTTCAGCGCGGTCAAAAAACCGTGGGCTGCGCGTCTTGACAAGTTCAAAGACTCTTTTGTTCACGAGTCTAAGTTACCATGGCGATCGATGGTTTCAGCCCTTCGACTCGAGATGGCGGGGTTGAGCCTGCCTCATCCGCGATTAGGTGTTTGCTTTAGTCTTTATTATATTCTATTTTTGTGATTTTCTTGGTGTTTCACACATTTTTTTATCATATTCTATTTTAGAAGAATTGGGAGTTCGTTAGCGGTGTTTAATGTCTTCTCTTTTCGTTTTCTTTTCGGCAGACCTAATGGATTTGAGCTCTTTGGCCGATCGACACCATGTTCAAGAAAGTGGCAAGTCGAGGAAGAAAAAGTCCGACAAGCGTGTTCCTCGCCCTCTTGCTGCCTCCCAAGGTGCGGCTGTGGAGGAAGTGGAAAGAGCCAGTGAACCTGTCGTGGAAGCTGAAGTCGTGGTTTCTGATGCCCGCGAGAAGTGTCCTTGTCCTTCGGACGCGGGCACTTCTCGTCCTCAAAAAAGGAAGCAAGCTACGGGCTCATCTCGAGCTTCCGGGGCTGGGGAAGAGGAGGCTCTTTTTCTTCAAGGGGATGATGCTCTGCCTGCTTTCCGCATTCCCGGCTTTGGAGTTGACGAGCTCGTTCGCCTTTGCTGCCCCGATAAATTCGCACGGAACGAACGAGCGTGGGTGCGTCGCTTAGAGTGGGATGAGTTTTCTCTTCAGTTCGAGCGTGTAGCCGAGTGGGTGAGTTGCCGTTGGGATCTTTTATTTTCGCTTACGTCGTCGTTCAATTCCTGTCTCTTTATTTTCGCCTTTGTCCTTGCTTCTTCAGGTTAGGAGTTTCCAAGTCGACTCGGAGAGGCGATTGTCTTTCTACGTTGAGGAGCTCTCTAAGAAAGCCTCGGAGATGAAGGTGTTGAATCACAAGTTGAGGACACTGGGTAATACTGTTGGCGACCCCTCTTCGGTGGAAAAGTTCAAGAAACGATCCGCGGAACTTCATGAGAAATTGCAGGCCGCCAGTGAACAGATCTCCGCTTTGAAAGAGCAAAACTCTTCTTTGTCTACAGAGCGTGACGCGGCACTTTCGAGTTCGGACGCTCTACGCCGCCAAGGAGAGGAACTTCAATAGTCTGCAGTGCATCTGAGGGAGAAACTGGAGACAACCGAGGCACACTTCAAAGATCTTCAAATCGAACACTCCATTGTTGAAGAGGATCGTGCTTTAGTGAAGCAAGAATTGGAGAAACTTCAGTCTCAGTCTCCTCAGGAGGTTGCGCTTCAGTGGTTGGAATCTTCCGCGGGTCTTAAGTTTTTGACTTCCGAATGGTTCAAAACCGACGCGGGTATTTCCTTCCTTTCTTCGATAGCTAAGCCATGTCTTCGATCTCCAGAGGGAGTAGAGCTTTTAGAGGATAAGTGCTTCAGCTATTTTCAAAAGGGGATGTCCGCTGGCATCAACCAGAGCGTCGCCCGCTCGCAGGCTAATCCGGGTGTTCCTTTGGAGAAGTTTGAGGCGAGCTTGTCGGTGGCGGATTGGGGACTGACTTCGGAAGAGATGGCGGGAGAGGAGGACTCAGACGAAGAGGATTACGACGATGAAGAGGTTGATACCGCTGTCGATCCTTAAGGCTTGGAAGGATTAGTTCTTTTTATCTTTTCTCGTAACATTTTACTGGCGCGGGCCAGTTTTGTAATTAACTTTTGCTGAAACCAGACAATTTCGCGCCCTTTAATGTTCAGACAATGGTTTTTACCGCCTCGTTTAAGGGGCTGTATTTTTGTATACTTCAACTTTTCGTAGCGAATATCCCCTCTACTTCTTATTCTTGTGTCTATCATTTACTGGCTCGGCCACTTGTGCTGCAGTTTTTGATTCTGATTTAAAAACGTTCTTGGCACTTGTCCACCATGCTTGAGTACGCCTTTTTCTCTCCCCTCTTTTTAAAAACTTCTTGGTTTGGGATTTTTAATTTATTCCGCTTATAGTTGTTTGCTTGGTAAGGATTCATGGCGCCTGAGAGTTCTAACCCTTGGGCGTTTTTCAATACTTTGGAATGCATCGACCAACTCTCTTCGCTTGTATGATTTTCTTGATACTATTGATTCCAACTGTTTCTCTTTCCCTCTTCTTTTTTAACTTTGAGCCTTTATTTTGTGTCCCTTTTTAGCAGCCCCTTCCGCCTCAGTTTGAGGTGGAGTTCAGATCCTCTCCTCCGCGGAAGGTTCTCCTGTCTTCTTACGCCATTAAGAACCTCAAGGTAGAGGTGAGTAGAGAACTTGACGGTCGCTTATGCCTTCGTCGCGGATGGGATAGATTTGTTGCTGATCATGGGTTTGTTGTGGGGTCGTCGATGACTTTTTTCTACATGGATCGCGCTCGTTTTAAAGTTTGTCCGCGACGTGATTTGGAATGTGCTGAAACCGAGCGTTGTACCTCGGCTGTTTCCTCCAGCGGCTCATGCTGGACCTCATTTATAAATCAAGAAAATCTATTTGCTGTATGAGTCTGTCTTGCGAATAAAGGAAACGTTTCGCTTTTGAAGTTTTTAATGTAGAGACTTGTTCTTTTTATTTAAAAACGACAGCATTACAAGATCCCTAGATCTTATTAGCTGGAATGTTATTTCGTTCTCTTACATTTTAAAGAGTAGTGTGATTACAAGGCTCTCATCCTCGTAGTCGTTCTTTACCCGCGTCCTTCTACTCCGTTGTAGTCGCAATCCGGATTTGCAACATAGACCTCGAAGATTGAATCCCCCTGGTACACAAAGATCAGAGCGACTTCAACACTTATCCTGTTGGCTTCCATAAATCCTGGCCATCCGTCTGTGAACCAGTAGATCCCGTCCGCGTCCACTTCGACCTTGACCTCATGCTCGCGATTGGATCGGGACCACAAATGCACCAGGCGATGGGCATCCTCTTCTAGAAGGACGTACATCAGTGGGAGCCGTAGAGATTGAAGTTGTTCCTCTGTAACAATTACTCTATAAAAAGCTTTGGGGGAATTTTCAAATTCCATCTCTTTGTTTTGCGTATGATATTTTCTTCAAGATTTCACGGGGTTCTTATATTTGCTCAAACATGCCGCGTGTTTGGTTCGTTGTTCTGGAGTTTCTCCACGGGGCGTTTTTTAGGCCGCGTGTTTCGCTTAGGCCTGAACCTAGCCCGAATTAAAAATCTTTTGTCAGCTGTTTCTGATCGTCAAGTCGTTTCACTGAGCCTTCTTTTGCAGTTCTCGTGACTATACTGCCATCTTGGTTGATGAGTCTCTTCTCTCTCTTCAGAGGAATCTTATGCCAGATGGCGTTCATGCGTGTCGCTTCCCCAGCTTTTATAGAGGGTATTTTTCTTCCCTTTTTTTTTATTTCGCAACTGTTTACTTTATACTTTAATCGTGTTCATGGTTGTTTCTAGCGCGGGTAGATGGGCTTTCTTTTAACCGATTGACCGTGTTGATCAAATATCCTGTTTGGCAAGCCCTTATTGGAATGCTGGTTTTGTTTGATAGCTTTCATTCTTTACATTCGACCCTTTGTCTTATTTCCATTTTTAGCTCTTGCCCATGCGCTTTGAGGGGGAGTATGCGGATCCCGTTCCAGAGCAAGTTTTCCTTTCATCTCATCTCTTACGTAACTTTCCAGTCCGTGTTTATAAGGGTGATTATGGAATGTACTGGCTTCGTCAAGGATGGGGAGATTTCATCGAGTCTCATGGACTCGCGGTCGGATCTTCTATGGTTTTTATCCACAAGGGAAATGCCCGTTTTGAAATCCAAATCATGGGTTTGGAGGACGGGGATGAGATCGTTGGCCGCCTTCCTTACGAGGACGCGGGTATTTTGACTAACGGCTCTTACCCGTGACTAGCTTTTCTTACGACTTATTCGTTTGTAAGCAGAGGGGATTATTTCTGCTGATACGTGGTTTTCTTTTCCGCGGGCAATGAATAAAAGTGGTGTCTGTCATCCTTTTTGGTTTAATATTGAGATTGTGTCTAGGGTTCTTCTCGGTTTTTGTGCGATACAGGCCTGTCTTCTCAGGTCATATCTTCTGTAAGTTTTTGATCGTAGTGGTTCTGCTCTTCTTTTGAGGATTCTAAAGGAATCTTTCAAAAGCACGCTCCGTGATCATCATCTCGTGGAGCCCTATATAAGCGAGGCTTAGTTTAGTTTTCCTTTCCAGCCTTTTCTACTTCAATATGGATGCACCAAATGAGACTCCCTGGGCTTTTTATTTAGCCCTGGATTTTGAGGATCAACTGCAAGAACGAGTAAGTTAACTTCTTCTTGCGTCGTTTTTTTAAAGATTATTCTTTTTCTTATATCTCATTTGTTTTTATCCTCTTTCAGTCGCTCCCCGCTCTTTTTGAGTATGAGACGGGCGTTACAGACCCAACTCAAGTCTTTCTGTCCCTGGGCTCAGCCGTAGATTCCCCAATTCAGATAGTCAAACGAGACTTTGGGATATTTTGGCTAGTTGGCGGTTGGAGTGATTTTGTTGCATCCCAAGGGCTAGGAATGGGGACCGTCATGGTTTTCCGCCATCGTGGTGGAGTTCACTTCGACGTTCGCGTGCTTGATGAGGGATCCATTTGTGTGGAGAATGGTTATGTTATGTCGCCTCCAAGGCCGGTCATCCTTCCAGATGTGTGACTTATTTGTTTTTGAACAATGATCCCTCTTATGTTTCAACTCATGTCATTGTACCAGAAAACTTCTATGTAGTTGCTGTAACATTTGCCCGCGTCTTTGGTATATTTTTTTTACGCGTTTATGCTTGTTATGGGATCGATGGATCGAATGTTTCCCTTGTGATGCCATTCGTAGTAATACCCCTCAGAGTTTTTATTATGTTCATATTACTAAATTTTGTCGCTATTTGATCTGATCTTGAGAAGTCGTGCATCTTGGTCAAAGGAGGGGCACAGAGAAGATTCTAGCATCAACAGACTCTGGTGTTTGTTGGGTCGATTTTTGAGAGACCAGAAATCTCAACCAAAGGAGCGACACGGAGAAAGCTCCAGCGTTGGACGATTCTGACGTTCGTTGGCTCGACCTTGAGAGTTCAAGAGTCTCAATCAAGGGAGTGAAGCAGAGTGAGCTCCAGAGTCAGTCGACTCCGGCGTTCGTTGGCTCGATCTTGAGAGATCAAGAGTCTCAGTCAAGGGAGTGACGCGGAATGAGCTCCAGCGTCAGTAGACTCCGGCGTTCGTTGGCTCGACCTTGAGAGATCAAGAGTCTCAATCAAGGGAGTGACGCGGAGTAAGCTCCAGCGTCAGTAAACTCCGATGTTCGTTGGCTTGACCTTGAGAGATCAAGAGTCTCAATCAAGGGAGTGATGCGGAGTAAGCTCCAGCGTCAGTAGACTCCGGCGTTCGTTGGCTTGACCTTGAGAGATCAAGAGTCTCAATCAAGGGAGTGATGCGGAGTAAGCTCCAGCGTCAGTAGACTCCGGCGTTCGTTGGCTCGACCTTGAGAGATCAAGAGTCTCAATCAAGGGAGTGACGCGGAGTAAGCTCCAGCGTCAGTAGACTCCGGCTTTCGTTGGCTCGACCTTGAGAGATCAAGACTCTCAATCAAGGGAGTGACGCGGAGTAAGCTCCAGCGTCAGTGGACTCCGGCGTTCGTTGGCTCGACCTTGAGAGATCAAGAGTCTCAATCAAGGGAGTGATGCGGAGTAAGCTCCAGCGTCAGTAGACTCCGGCGTTCGTTGGCTCGACCTTGAGAGATCAAGAGTCTCAATCAAGGGAGTGACGCGGAGTAAGCTCCAGCGTCAGTAGACTCCGGCTTTCGTTGGCTCGACCTTGAGAGATCAAGACTCTCAATCAAGGGAGTGACGCGGAGTAAGCTCCAGCGTCAGTGGACTCCGGCGTTCGTTGGCTCGACCTTGAGAGATCAAGAGTCTCAATCAAGGGAGTGACGCGGAGTAAGCTCCAGCGTCAGTAGACTCCGGCGTTCGTTGCCTCGACCTTGAGAGATCAAGAGTCTCAATCAAGGGATTGACTGTTGTTGCAGGAGGCTAATATGTCGAGTAATTACAAATATAAAGATGTAAATAAATGTAAACCAACTCCTGGCCTAAGCAAATAATTACAAGACTTCCTCCCGTTGTAGTGGAAGGGTAGTCAGGATCGATCCATGAGGAGGCGTGTTAGCGGGATCCTAGTAGCTTTTGGAATTCTCACGTCTGTGTCGACCAGAAGCCTCGATTTCGACCTTGGGTCTCGATGTCGACCTCGGCTGTCGATGTTCGCTGCAACAGAAGACCTGCAGAGACAAAAACAAGTGGTCGATATCGACTAGTGGGGTCGATATCGATGTCAGTCCACGAAATCGACTGGCTTAGAAGACTGCCAGTCGATACAGAAGGGTCGATATCGATGTCTGGTGTCGATATCGATGTCAGCAAAACTCCGCAGCGATGTTCGTCGTCGACTCAGAAAACTGTCAACCAACTCAGTGGTCGATATCGACGTCTGGGGTCGATATCGATGTCTCCCTGCAGTGAGTTAGTTCTTTGTCGGCAAAGAAAGGCCGAAGATTTAAGAATGGAGGGAGAAGCAATGAACAGAAATAAAGACAGTGGGTTTTGGTGTATAAAATATGTAAAAAAGCAACTCCTAGGATTAGGGTTTACCACAACGTTAACCAATGCATGCGATGAGATAAATAAGACGGACAATTGCGCTATTTCACCCGAGGGACAAGCTTTCGCCGTACACCAACTCTTAGGATTACTCTTTCAAATAAACCTAATTGTCTCTACCAATTTTATGTTTATAACTCAAGTTGTTAGCATGAATCCCTTTTCTTTCGATTAGGACTAAACATAGAATTGTAGGAGGAGAGATAGACACAACGATATCAACATCAAATACTTACCTCAAGCGTGCATGGCTAACGTCGGGCTCACCCCGACTCTAAGAGCTTTGGGGAACTACTCGCTTCTCATCATGGAACTCATCGTTAATTGAAAGGAAGAAACTTGCATTAAAATAAACTTCGAAGCTTTACAACTCAACGTCAACTTTCGCAAACATCAAACCCTAAAACTTCTCTCTAACTCTAACTCTATTGTCTATTGTCTTTTTCTTGGGTTAATGGATTGTTCTGGGATTGGATGATCTAACAAATCAGCCCCTAAGGCTTTATTTATAGGCTACTAATCCTTGCTATCCGAGGATTGTAACTCCTATCTAAACTAATAACTCTATCCGAACAATTAGGATAGGTCTTTTATTTTGATAAAACTTAAATAATCTTAAAGGTAAAAGATAAATAAAACTTCAGCTGCCATCTATCTTGAAAGTATGAGATAATCCCGTGCCTCCTTGAAGATATAGTTCCAATCCGCATTCGAAATCGAGTCTATCTTCTGTCGAGATAAGGGGTCGATATCGACACCAGAGGTCGATATCGAGGTCTCTGTTCCTGCTCGATTTGTTCAGCTCTGGTCGATTTCTATGTTGAAGGTCGATATCTACACCAGAGGTCGATATCTGGGTCTAGGGTCGATATCTACCTCTTCTCAGCTTCACTTGGCTTCTCCGTTTTGACTCCGTTTTCGCTCGAATTCCTGCATGGTTAGCTCAAAACTTGTGCAGACCCTATTTCTTGCATTTTAGCCCATTCTTACACAAGTTTATATACTTTTGAACCTTTTCTTTGGAGATCGAATGAAATACGAAGTCAAAAGATGCAATAAAAGAAGGTACAAATATGTACATCAAAACACCCCATACTTAGACTTGCTTGTCCTCAAGCAATAACCAAGCGATAACCAACACCTACAACACACCCTTCAAGTCTTCGCCTTTGTCAAAAGCAACATCATAAGCGGTAGCAAAGCAAAGCAAGTGAATTTAACGTCCTAGCACATATTTTGGCGATCCGTAGGCATATGCAATTTTGATCCAACCTCACAGGGATAATGTGTTTGCACTCAACTCTCATGTGTTTAGGCTATGAAGATCAACTCTCAACTCAATTCCATATACAATCTCATAAACATTGCAATTTATAATAATCCACTTCGCAACCAATTATGAAAATGCAATAAGAATCATCAGGAGGACTTTCGCTCAATGGAAGACTTCAAAGAAGACTCCATTCGGCGGGGTTGTAATAGGGCTTGGTATGAAATAAAGGGTATGGAATTATTTGGCTATGTGGTGCTTTTATAATTCGGGAATCAAGACTCCTAAATCTCAACACTTGCAATACCCAAACCATAACTCTTCATAATAATGCTCAATCTCTATAATGCTTTTTCCAACTCATCTTTCCATAATATGCTCTCAAAAATATAACACTTGTATGAATAAAGGACTTAAGGATTTTGGCTCATGCACTATATATAGATATCTTTATTATTTTTTTTCTTTTTTCGAAAGTAATAAGTAAATATGTGCATTTATAGGTTGAGCCATAAACCCTTTTACAAAATATGACAAAATGTAAATATGCGCCATCCTATAATTTCCTTGCTCAAAACGGGACATTATGCTCTTTTCTTTCCACAAGGCATTAGTCCAACCAATCTAAGTCTCAATTCCCAAATGCGGGTCAGGCTCAATTCGGCTAGGGATAATTTTGTGGAGTTTGCAATTTCAGGCTCAAGCTAATGTTCTGGCTTCAAGCAGGGATAATGCAGGGTAGGTAAAGAGAGGATAAAAATGGCTTAAAAGATGCCTCCATCATTTAATTCTCGTAAACATAATCATATATATACATTGGTTTTGAATAACTATCACAACATTTATAGATGCATAGAAAGGGTAAATTCACTCAAGAAAGCGGAGGGATTTTTGATGTTCTCCCTATAGGTCAAAATTCTCACAAGGACAATTTTTGTTGGATTTGCTTTTTAGCCTAGGATCATATGTGCTCAATTTCATCACAAGTTCACAATCTACATAGAAATTTTAAAGACTTAGGCTAAACCATCCAAATATGCCATAGGATTTACATGATCAACTCAGCTATTGAGTTTTCATCATAGGACGTCTAAGTAGGGTTAAAGAATAAACATGCATTTTTTTGTATTTATGACATTTTTCTAATTTTTTTTTTGATTTTTTATTTTATAAAAGTAAGACTAAGAACAAAAATTTAAACATGAATGCAATGCGAAGAAGAAACCAAGTTATGACCATAAGACATGTCTTTCCCCCACCCCATACTTAAAATATACAGTGTCCTCACTGTATTAAAAAGAAGAACAAGGGTAGAGAGAGACTTACAGCGCAACCTGCGGATTCAGGTCGATTTCAGGTTTGGTCGATGTATGAAGTCGATATCTAGGTCGGTGGTCGATGTCGACTGCATCTGGCGAAGTCGAGGAAGAAGATGAAGAGAAGGGCTGCCTGATTGGGGTCGATATCGAGTATTAGGGTCGATATCGACCTCTGCTTTTCGCTCCTGAGTCCTCGATGTCGACTCCAGGAGATGGCTTGACCCCGGGGGGGTCGATTTCGACTGGCCTGGTCGATTTTGACTGCCTCTGCAGAAGCTTCTTTTCCTCTTCATCGTTCCTTTTGCTTGATAACCTGAAATCTTTGTTAGACATATAGATAAAGCACGAGTTATCTCAGTTTTAAAAGTTTCAAACAGCCAAAACTTAAATCCTAAAAAAAACATCTATGAAAAATTTAAAAGTTTTATGTACATGCTCTAGATTTTTGAGTCGCTAGGCCGACTTCTCCGTCAATTCTTCATGACCCTTTTATGTAGGGACCCTTCGAGCGTGAGCATTCTCCTGGATCATCTAGGTCCTTTTGGTAGTAGCGAAGTTCGGCGACCAAGGCTTTTTTTATGTTAGGTTCTTCTTTGGGCGCTTTTCTTCTCTTTCTTGACCTAACTTTAGCAATATAGGCAAACCATGGAGCTTTGACCCTCTCTTTAGAATTATCAATAATAGGCTTAATTGATTTATCAATAATGGACAGAGGAGGGTTAGGAGTCATACTTGGGCTTACCTGTTTGGACCCGAAACAGAAATCTTCGGGCTGAGGGGTAGTCGATGTCGACCAAGGTGGGTCGATGTCGAGTATTGTGGTCGATATCGATATGCGGGGGTCGATATCGACCTCTGTGACCCCATACTTAAGCTCCTGGCATCGATCTGGCATACTCGATTTCGACCAAGGAGGGTCGATTTCGATGTGTTTAGTCGATATCGACTGGTTCCAGTCGATGTCGACCCTGCTTGCTGTTTCCGTCCTCGCCAACAAAAATTTTCTAAGCTTTTCCTTAGCCGGCGAGAGGACTACTTCCTCCAGGTGCTTTGTTTCGCTCATGGTTGGGTTGAAAGAGAATTCTATCACTTCGTTCCCTATAGTAAAGGTTAGTAACCCTCGACGTACATTGATATTGGCATCTGTAGTAGCTAAGAAAGGCCTACCAAGTATAATAGGCACTACAGGATCTTCAGGCATCTCTAATACAATGAAATCAGTAGGCACAAAGAACTTACCTACCTTTACCGGAACGTCATCAACTATACTTGTGGGTCTGACGAATGAGTTGTCAGCCATATAGAGTTTCATGTCCACAGGTTCAAGCGTACCAATGTTCACCTTTTGCCAAATAGAGAGAGGCATGAGACTTACACTTGCCCCTAGGTCACATAGGGCTTTATAGCGATGTTGGCCAAGTCCCACGGTGATTGCGAACTTCCCTGGATCACTCTTCTTCTCAGGGAAATCCATCTTTGAGCACTCCTCTGCGATCTCTGCCATGGACCTCTTCTTGCTCATGATGTCTTTGAGGAATCGTACATAGGCGGGCATCTCGCTTAGGGCTTCTGTTAGAGGGATAGTGATGTTGAGTCCTTGAAGTATCTTTATGAAGCGCCTAAACTTACCTTTGGTGGGATCCTCCAATGCTTTGGAAGGGAATGGCAACGTCTTCTTTGGAGTAGGGGCCAAAACGGTGGTCGGAGGGGCCTGCTGGACATCGATGTCGACTGGGCTCTGGTCGATATCGACTGGAATGGTCGATTTCGACCTCTGTTGTGGCTATGATGGCTCTGCAGTGGCCTCGATATCGACCTGTGGGTCGACATGGGGGTCGATATCGACCTCATCCTCGACATCGACTGGTCTGTCGACGTCGACTGGGTCTGCTGCTTTCTCCGATTCCGTTTGTGGCTTATGTACTTTGGTGCCACTCCTTAATTGTATGGCTGCAATATGGCCCGTCCCGGATTGTCCCTTAGGATTTGTGGTGGGTTGCCCAGGGAGTGTTCCGGACAGTCTAGGGATTTGTGCCGCCAATTGACCCAGTTGGGTCTCTACGTTCTTCTTCCAAATATCCATCTCCCCAATCCTTGTGGTAAGGTGATTGAGTTGAGAGTGGATAGCATTGTTGGATTGATCGTTCTTAGCTTGGTTCCGCCTTATCTCGTCCAACACAAGTTGAAGATCATCCTTCTTTTGGTCTCTCTCCGGGTGCCCAGGAGCTCTATAAGGCGGAGGGTCCCTAGGGTTGACCTGGTTCCTTTGTGGTTGATGGAACCTTTGGTCTCCCCAATATTGGTGATTGGGACCCCTCATGTAGCGCGCCTCTTGGTGAGTCTCCGCTAGGTGTACCTATTCAGCATGGGGCACTCGATGGTGGTGTGCCGCTGCGATCCGCATTCTATGCAATCTTGGTTCACTGAAAGGAACCTTACTTGCTTTTGGAGCTTTCGAAGTTGATCCCTATGAAATTGCTCCTTTACATCCGGATCGATTACATTGGAGGGTTCATATAAGGGCATAGATGGGGCAGGCCTCGACGATGATGGTGCGTCGGAAACCTCAGGAGTCTCATATGTATTGTCGAACTCCACCAACCTCTCTATGGTCTCCCAAGCCTCTTGTGGAGCGAGTTCAAGGTAGCCATAGGTGGTGTAGGTGTTGATCCTCTCCTTTGCTGCAGCGTCAAGAGCATTGTATATGATCTCCTGAATTACATAGGGTGGTTGGCCATGCGTCGGGCATGATCGTAGAAGGTCCTTGAACCTTTCCCAAACAGTTGCCAGAGCCTCACCAGGCTTTTGTTTGAAAGCCGTGATTTTCTGTCGGATCAACGCCGTCTTAGAAGGAGGAAAGAACTTGTTGAGAAACGCGTCCTTGACTTCATTCCAGGTGCGGAGCGATCTTGGGGCTAAGCTTTCCAACCACTGCAATGCTTTCCCTGTAAGAGACCATCGAAAGGCTTTTAGTTG
Source organism: Persicaria maculosa (assembly GCA_963922045.1). Lineage (NCBI taxonomy): Eukaryota > Viridiplantae > Streptophyta > Magnoliopsida > Caryophyllales > Polygonaceae > Persicaria > Persicaria maculosa. The sequence goes on from OY998268.1 coordinate 1,370,982, forward strand.
GACATATTCAAGACTTCGTCCATCAGCAATAGTATCACAAAGGTCTAAGAAGGTAGAAATATGTGCCATAGGGCACTCATTAGGTTTTCCTTCATATTGGTGCCTTCTAATCTCAGTTAAGAAGTTAGGTTTTATTTCAAAATTAGAGGCAGGGATAAGAATTGCCGATTCAGGCACTGTGAGAGCGGGGTGCATATATTGCTTGGCATTCCTAGGGAGGGCATTGATTTGGGCTTCTATTTGCCTTCGGCCTTCCTCCTCCCTATCCGCACGCTCCTTAAGTGCCGCCTCTCTAGTCGTTAGGTCCTCAACCTGCCTCCTTAGTTGTTCAATAAGTTCTGCTTGGTTCGCGTTTTCCGCCATGATTATTTGAGCTTGGGCCCTTAGATGGAAATAACGCTCAGGGTCGTCTACTCCTTCAAATTCAGGTGGGCGATCAGCGCGTCGCATACACCTGCAAAACCACACTAGGTAGAGACGTGAGATAGACCACTAAGGCGCGATTGATTGCCTCCCCGGCAACGGCGCCAATTTGTTGTTGCAGGAGGCTAATATGTCGAGTAATTACAAATATAAAGATGTAAATAAATGTAAACCAACTCCTGGCCTAAGCAAATAATTACAAGACTTCCTCCCTTTGTAGTGGAAGGGTAGTCAAGATCGATCCACGAGGAGGCGTGTCAGCGGGATCCTAGTAGCTTTTGGAATTCTCACGTCTGTGTCGACCAGAAGCCTCGATTTCGACCTTGGGCCTCGATGTCGACCTCGGCTGTCGATGTTCGCTGCAACAGAAGACCTACAGAGACAAAAACAAGTGGTCGATATCGACTGGTGGGGTCGATATCGATGTTAGTCCACGAAATCGACTGGCTTAGAAGACTGCCAGTCGATACAGAAGGGTCGATATCGATGTCTGGTGTCGATATCGATGTCAGCAAAACTCCGCAGCGATGTTCGTCGTCGACTCAGAAAACTGTCAACCAACTCAGTGGTCGATATCGACGTCTGGGGTCGATATCGATGTCTCCCTGCAGTGAGTTAGTTCTTTGTCGGCAAAGAAAGGCCGAAGATTTAAGAATGGAGGGAGAAGCAATGAACAGAAATAAAGACAGTGGGTTTTGGTGTATAAAATATGTAAAAAAGCAACTCCTAGGATTAGGGTTTACCACAACGTTAACCAATGCATGCGATGAGATAAATAAGACGGACAATTGCGCTATTTCACCCGAGGGACAAGCTTTCGCCGTACACCAACTCTTAGGATTACTCTTTCAAATAAACCTAATTGTCTCTACCAATTTTATGTTTATAACTCAAGTTGTTAGCATGAATCCCTTTTCTTTCGATTAGGACTAAACATAGAATTGTAGGAGGAGAGATAGACACAACGATATCAACAACAAATACTTACCTCAAGCGTGCATGGCTAACGTCGGGCTCACCCCGACCCTAAGAGCTTTGGGGAACTACTCGCTTCTCATCATGGAACTCATCGTTAATTGAAAGGAAGAAACTTGCATTAAAATAAACTTCGAAGCTTTACAACTCAACGTCAACTTTCGCAAACGTCAAACCCTAAAACTTCTCTCTAACTCTAACTCTATTGTCTATTGTCTTTTTCTTGGGTTAATGGATTGTTCTGGGATTGGATGATCTAACAAATCAGCCCCTAAGGCTTTATTTATAGGCTACTAATCCTTGCTATCCGAGGATTGTAACTCCTATCTAAACTAATAACTCTATCCGAACAATTAGGATAGGTCTTTTATTTTGATAAAACTTAAATAATCTTAAAGGTAAAAGATAAATAAAACTTCAGCTGCCATCTATCTTGAAAGTATGAGATAATCCCGTGCCTCCTTGAAGATATAGTTCCAATCCGCATTCGAAATCGAGTCTATCTTCTGTCGAGATAAGGGGTCGATATCGACACTAGAGGTCGATATCGAGGTCTCTGTTCCTGCTCGATTTGTTCAGCTCTGGTCGATTTCTATGTTGAAGGTCGATATCTACACCAGAGGTCGATATCTACCTCTTCTCAGCTTCACTTGGCTTCTCCGTTTTGACTCCGTTTTCGCTCGAATTCCTGCATGGTTAGCTCAAAACTTGTGCAGACCCTATTTCTTGCATTTTAGCCCATTCTTACACAAGTTTATATACTTTTGAACCTTTTCTTTGGAGATCGAATGAAATACGAAGTCAAAAGATGCAATAAAAGAAGGTACAAATATGTACATCAAAACACCCCATACTTAGACTTGCTTGTCCTCAAGCAATAACAAGCAATAACCAACACCTACAACACACCCTTCAAGTCTTCGCCTTTGTCAAAAGCAACATCATAAGCGGTAGCAAAGCAAAGCAAGTGAATTTAACGTCCTAGCACATATTTTGGCGATCCGTAGGCATATGCAATTTTGATCCAACCTCACAGGGATAATGTGTTTGCACTCAACTCTCATGTGTTTAGGCTATGAAGATCAACTCTCAACTCAATTCCATATACAATCTCATAAACATTGCAATTTATAATAATCCACTTCGCAACCAATTATGAAAATGCAATAAGAATCATCAGGAGGACTTTCGCTCAATGGAAGACTTCAAAGAAGACTCCATTCGACGGGGTTGTAATGGGGCTTGGTATGAAATAAAGGGTATGGAATTATTTGGCTATGTGGTGCTTTTATAATTCGGGAATCAAGACTCCTAAGTCTCAATCAAGGGAGTGACGCGGAGTAAGCTCCAGCGTCTTTTTAGGGGAATTTGACATCCCTCGTCATTCGTTACTTACAGAAAACGCCCGCTAACCGCTCATTCAACTTCCTGCGGGGGCGATTATTTAATTAAAAACAGTGTTTCGAAATTACACAAAGTACTTCTTTAGACAGTCAGCGTTCCAAGTCTTGTTCAAGGTTTCTCCATTTTCATTCTTCAACTTGTATGCACCAGTTTGGATGATGTCAGCTACTACGTACGGACCCTCCCAATTGGCATCCAGCTTTTCTCCGGTCTGCACTCGTCGCAAGACTAGGTCTCCTTTCTGGAATTGTCGCGACCGAACTCGCTGATTGTGGTACCTAGCAGCCCGTCTTTTGTATTCTTCTGCCTTCAAAGTTGCCATCATCCTGCGTTCTTCCCTCAAATGCATCTCTACTTCGAGCGCTTCTTCGTTGGACTGTGGTTCGAATCCGACAACGCGGGCCGACGAAATCATTCGCTCAATCGGAATGACCACATCTACGCCGTAAACCAAAGAGAAAGGTGTCTCTCCTGTCGGTGTCTTCGCGGTCGTCCTGTGAGACCACAGTACTAGAGGAAGGAGTTCCGCCCATCTTCCCTTGGCCGTGGCTCCCAATTTCTTATGTATCCCTTCCAATATTTGCCGATTGGTGACCTCTGCTTGTCTGTTTGTCTGAGGATGTGCTACGGATGAGAATTTGAGGTTGATATGGAGGTCTTCACAGAAATTGTGGATGGTTTCGCAGTCGAACTGGGGACCGTGATCTGTGATGATCGACTCCGGGACCCCGAAGCGGCACACTAAGTTCTTCCATAGGAATTTCTTCACTTTCTCAGCAGTGATGAGTCCCATCGCTTCTGCTTCTACCCACTTGGTGAAGTAATCCATAATTACGATTACATATTTCAATTGGCCAGGCGCGGTCGGAAATGGCCCCAAGATGTCCATCCCCCAGAGAGAAAATGGGCATGCACCATAAATCCCCTTCATCATTTCCGCTGGTTGATGGATAGCATTCCCAAGTTTTTGACACGCGTCACACTTCTTGATGAATCCTTGAATGTCCTGCTTCATCATTGGCCAGTAGTATCCTATCCTCATGATCTTGACTGTCAGTGCTCTCCAGCCTTGGTGATGTGCACATATTCCAGAGTGAAGTTCCTGTACAATTACCATCCCTTCTTCAATGGTAACACATGTCAAATCAGGCTGCGTGAAACCTCTCTTGTAAAGTTTTCCATCGCGGACAGTGAATCTCGCTGCTCTTATCTTGATCTGCTTGGCCTCGGGCTTTTCTGTGGGGAGAATTCCCCTCTCCAAAAACTCTGCTACAGGTGTCCTCCAATAGTTTTCTCCGTCTGTCTCAATGAAGAAAACTTCTTTTACAACTCCACGACTTTCTCTTCTTTCGAACATGAATTCCGCGCCGACCTCGGATGGCATTGCCGCGCCTACCCGTGCCAGTGCGTCTGCTTGTTGATTTTCTTCCCTTGGGACAGCCGTTACTGTGAAGTTTAAAAAGGCTCTTCGCAAAGCTTGAACTTTCCTCAAGTAATCTAGCATCAAACCTGTTTTGGCCTCGTATTCCCCTTCTATTTGCTTCGCCAAGACTTTAGAGTCTGTGTAGGCGGTTACTCCTCTTGCTCCTCGTGACAAGGCTATTTCTAGCCCTGCTATGTGGGCCTCATACTCAGCTTCGTTGTTTGTTGCTTGGAAGGTGAGTTTATAGGCATAATTCACTACCTGCCCTTCGGGGGATATCAAGGCAATCCCAGCTCCACAACCAGCTTGATTGACTGCTCCATCAACCTTCAAGACCCAACTCCCGTCTTCGGATGATGCTCGTTCTTCAAAACTCGTCTCACAGATAAAATCAGCCAGGGTTTGTGCTAGTGCTGCCTTCCGCGGTTTGTATTCGATCTCAAACTCTGACAATTCTACTGCCCACTTCGTCATCCGCCCTGAAAGGCAAGGGGAGTGCAAGATCTGCCTTAAAGGTAGGTTAGTCAAGACTTGAACTGGGTGGTCTTGGAAGTAAGGCCGTAGTCTTCTTGCCGCGAATACTAGGCACATAATCATTTTCTTGATCGGCTCATATCTCGTTTCAGCATCCTGCAGTACCCTGCTAACCTAGTAAACCGGATATTTTTCTTCGCGGGTGAGCACTGCACTGATGGTTGTGCTTCTGATGGCCAAGTAGAGGTGTAGAACTTCAAGTCTTTCCGGTCGGTGTAGAGTTAGCAACTTCATCAGGTAATCTTTCATCTCTTCGAAAGCTTGCTGCAGGTCTGGCGTCCACTGGATGGGCCCTCTCTTTTTTAATAGAGCAAAGAACGGCAAAGATTTATCCGCAAGACAAGAGCAGAATCGGCTGAGATAGTTGACAGCGCCGTTGAGAGCCTGGACTTCCTTGATCGTTCTGGGTGGTTGCATGCTTTGAATTGCTGCAATCTTCTCAGGATTTACATCTATTCCTCGCTGGCTAACCAAGAATCCCAAGAACTTTCCGGAGTCAACGCCGAAAATACATTTTTCCGCGTTCAGATTAAATCCTCCGCGCCTCAGAGAGTCAAAGGTCTCTTGCAGATCAGCCGCGTGATCTTCTTCCCTCAAGCTTTTCACCACGATATCATCCACATAGATAGATACGTTCCTTCCAATTTGGGCACGAAAAAATCTTGTCAACAGTTCTTTGGAATGTGGCTCCTGCATTTCTCAACCCGAATGACATGACCTGATAGCAGAAAATCCCCTGATTTGTAATGAAGGTAGTGGCCTTTTTATCAAGTGGGTCCATGCGGATTTGGTTGTACCCTGAATACGCGTCCAGAAAACTGAGGACGGCATTCCCGGCAGTTTCATCAACCAGCTCATCAATTGATGGGAGCGGGTAGCTATCCTTGGGGCAAGATTTGTTGAGATCAGAAAAATCAACACACATACGCCACTTTCCATTAGACTTTCTGACCAGAACCACGTTAGACAACCATTCAGAGTCTTCTACCTCCTTAATGAAGCCTGCATCTAATAATTTTTCTGTTTCTTCTTTCGCGGCGAGGGACTTTTCGGATGCCATTTTTCTCTTTTTCTGAGCGATCGGTTTGGCATCATGTTTTATCCTGAGTGTGTGCAAGGCGATTGACGGGGGGACTCCCAGCAGATCTCTTGGTGACCATGCAAAGACGTCTCTTGATCTTGTTATAATATCAATGACGCGTTCCTTCTCTTTGGGCCCTAACGCTTGCCCCAAATACACCTTTTCCTCATGATTGGAGAATGGAAGGTGAGCCTGTTTCTCGTCAGTGGTTGGAACTTCCCTGGCCGCGGGCCTTACCTCTAGTTCTGTTTCAGTGCGAGTACTTTCTGGATCGGTCTCTTCCACAAGCTCTTCCCGTGGGTTCTCTCTTTTCCTTTCAGTCGTGCTTGCGGCATATTCCTCAATCTGCATCACTTTTTTTTTCTTCCTCAGGGAGGTTAGATAACAGCTTCTACTTTCTGGTTGCTGTCCGCGGACCTCACCAACTTCTCCTCCCGTTACAGGGAACTTGGCCAAAAAGTAGTAGATAGAGACCACCATCTGGAATTTGTAGAGAGATACCCTCCCTAGCAAGGCATTGTATACCGTTGGGACTCGGACGACGGTGAAGACTATGTTCTCCATCCTTCGTTTTGGCGCTGATCCAAGCACCACCGTCAGCTCGATGGTTCCTGCGACTGGTATTTCATCTCCAGAAAAAGCAACCAGCGTTCCTGAATACGGCTTGAGTGCTGTTGCTGAGACTCCAAGTTGCAAAAAGGCCTCCCATGCAAGTATATCGACAGATGACCCTGTGTCAATGAAGACCCTCTTGACAGTCTTGGTTGCTATCTGAGCATGTATAACCAGTGGGTCAGAATGAGGCATCCTCACATCTTCCGCGTCACCTGCTGAGAATATTAATTTCGCGTGAGGTGTGTGGGCAATTCGCCTGCTCGTTGCGGAGGGTGGTTGCTTCCCTTCCCGTTCGTAATTCTTCCTCTCTTGGTTGCTGGCTCCTGAAAGAGAGGGTCCTCCTGCTAGAGTGTCGATGTATCCTTCGGGCTCTGGGGTTCATTCGACCGCGGACCTTAGCCTTCCTTCTTGCTCTCGGGGAGCCTGATTTACTGACCCCTGACGGGGTGGGGGGCCATTATGGCGTCCTCGTCGCCATCTTCGCCCCCGGCCCCTCCCTCGATTCGGCTGAGAGGATTCCTCGCGTTCTCTGTACTGGTTGTGATTCCTGTTCTGATGATGAGGATACTCCTCAACTTGCGTGTGATGCTCGACTGGGTGTCGATCGTCCCTTCTGTTCTGGTGGTGCTCGCGAGGATGGTGATCCCGATCATTGTAATCATCCCTCCGCGGCTGATGTGTTCTGTTTCGGTCATTTCCTTCTCTCCGATCATCTCTTTGATGACGATGTTCCTCCCTCCTGTCTGAATTGAGGTGGACCTCGTCATTTTGTCGGTGGTGTCCTGCCGATGGTTGTTTGGGTGGTTTCGCTGCCCCCTTATCCATTCTGAATTTCCCAGCTAGCTTGCTGAAAAAGCCTTGATGCCCGCCATTTGCTCTTGAGCTTGACGCGACTGCTTCCTCTACATCTATTTGTCGTGACACTAGATCTCTCAATTGATCATAATCCCTGGGCTTCTTTCTAAACAAGTAAGTCTTGAAATCCCCTTCCGCTAGATTTCCCATGAGGATGATAGTCGCGGATTCATGATTGAAGTTCGGGATTTGAACAACTACACTGGTGAATCGGGCAAAGAAATGCCCCAGAATTTCATCTCCCCCTTGCTTGATGGAGTTCAAATCTAACATGGTCTTCTTTCTCGACCGTGAACTCCCAAAGTGGGACTGGAAGATCCGATTTAACTCAGAGAAGCTGCTAACTGAATTCTTTGGTAGGTTAGTGAACCAAGTTAAGGCAATCTTCGTGAGGGTTGACGGGAAAGTCCTACATAGCATGGCATCATTGTACTCATTGATTCCCATCGCGGTCATGAAGTGACACAGATGATCTTCTGGGTCTGTGGTCCTATCGTACTTCATAAGATTCACATCCCTCCATCGCTTGGGTACCGGTGCTCGGCAAATGTCCTGAGTGAAAATAGAGGGCAAAGCATCAGGGACGTCGATCTTCATTTGTGTTGAGCCAGACTTGGTGGAAGTGGATACGTCAGTCGAATGCTCTCCTCGTCGATGTTTGTTGGGCCGCATGTCAACCCCTTGCGCACCTTGATGCAAGGGATCGAATCCGTGACCTGACGCTCCGGGTGCTGGGTTCCCATACTGATTTAGATTGAATGCATCTGCCGCGTTTGGCTATCCATACGCGTCATATTGCTGATTGTGAAAGTGGGTTCTGTGTTGGCCTTGGTACGAGTTTTCATAACCATGGTAGTGTCGCGGCTCATTCATCGGTTGGTACTGGTGTTGAGGATCCGGTACTGGCTGATAATAGTATTGCGGCGCGGGGGCCGGTTGATAGAAAGGTTGAGGCTCAGGCGCGTGCTAGAAGTAATAATGCGGCTCTTGCTGTACTCCATGTGGCATGTATACAGGTGGTATGTACTCTGGCGTGTACGCCGGGTAATAAGGGGGTACATATGGTGACGCCCACATGCCTTGTTGTTCCTCCGATTGAAGGACGGATGGGTTGTACATGTTGGTGGCCTCTTGCTCTGGTATTGTGCTTTGGCTCATTTCATCTGAGTCTTCGTTGTTGTACATCGTTCCTGTCTGTCAAGAGTCACTGACAGCTTTGTTAGTAAAAAGACTTGGCAGGAAATTTGTTATTTCAAATCTTTAGATGAACTTTCTCATACCCCCCTCTTTGTGGGAGGGTTTTCGTAGAGACCCGTGTGTTCCCAGCAGGTATGAGGTGTCCATGACCCAAAACATATGTAATTCATTCGCTGATAAATAAAAAATTTAAAGTTGAACCCCTCAGGGTGAGTGGGTTCCCACAGACGGCGCCAGTGATTAAGGCATCCCAAGAAATTGTATAAGGGGCCCACTTTCGGTGGGTCCCCGGGGGTTTAGACGCGAGTGACTGTTTTTATGTTACACGAGCTTACCTGACACGCGAATTTATTTCTTCGCTATTCAACCTGGGCCGCGCTTTGGTCGCGTACATAAATTCTACCGTAACCCCACATTTCTTATGGGAGATCATCCATTTGTTTTAATGATTTAAGGGTTCATACCTGTCCGCGGAGATTCACCTGAAGTGTTTGCTTCGTCGCTTCGTTCAAGATGAGATATCCTTTCCTTTATTCAGACTTCTTAATTCACCGCGGATTATATGAAGATTCTGCGGTCGACTTTTATGATTCTCTAAAACTCCTTCTTCTTTTCTTTCTTTCCTTCGTTTCTCCAAAAAACCTCCCCTTCTCTTCTGTTCATTTCCCCTTTTATAGGGATTGGCCAGAGGCCCCCATCATGACACTTGTCACTCTTGGGTTGACACGTGTGGTCATCGTGGGTGGTGGGCATGATGGACATGTGTCATTGTTTTGTGTCCGCGTCCTCTCTATTTTCTGGGTCTCCCTTGGTGTCGTTTCGCTATATCCGCGTCCGAATCTTCGTTTAATCATTTTCGCATGGTTTCATCAGTGACAGCTCACCGAATTAGGGTTAAGTTTGACAGAGAAGGGTGAGCAATTGATAGAGGCTTGACGGAGGGAGATGGAGAGGAGGCAACAAGAGGGAAAGCAGTCAACGATAGAAGGAAGCGTGAAAGAGCGGATCAATATAGATCATTGATAGAAGGAGGGATATGTGGGTTGTGATCGAAGGTAGAGAAAACAAATGGTGAGAAGGGGAGGAGAAGAAAGAGGATCGATGATAGGTTTAGGGCAAATTTTTTTTAAAAAAAAACTAGAGAAAGTCTGATACCATGTAAAAATTGATAATCTCCAGTGAAATTGTCTTCTCTATCATTATAATATATATATATATATATATATAGAATACGGATCAAATGTTAACAACTCTTACGGTGTTAAATGTTAACAAATCAATATTCGGTAAAATTTATCAAATATTCATCATAGTCACTCAATTATTCATCAAAGCTTTTCGATAACATTTAAGAGATTCATTTTAATTAATAATTATTGTCAATTAAAAAAAATTATCACCCAAAAAACTCAAACCCTTGCGCGTGTATCCACCCCTAATCCCGTAATTGTGTTACTGTGATGAATATTTCTTAAATGTTACCGAATATTGATGAATATTTGGGAAATTGTGAATATTTGAGTGATTGTGATGAATATTTGATTAATTTTAACAAAAGCTTTGATGAATAATTGAGTGACTGTGATGAATATTTGATAAATTTTGCCGAATATTGATTTGTTAACATTTAACACCGTAAGAGTTGTTAACACATGACCCAACCTATATATATATATATATATATATATATATATATATATATATATATATAAGAGTCCAGAATGATCTAATTGCAATCGAGCCCTTAGACTTATCTATATATTACATCTATCACTTTTCACCCTTTTAACCTCTCAACCTAGTTTTGTTTCATCATGAACCCGCGAACAATTCTTTCAAACTCAAATAATTGGTTACAAGTTGTTGTAATTTTTGAACTTCTAGCATTTTGTACAACACACATCGAAAAATTTATCGTAAATAAAATATTCTGAAGTTGGGGATAAAATTGCAACAAACGAAAGCATGAGTGAGGTAAATAATTCCATAAATAAATATGAAGCGACAAATTTAAAAAAGAAAAAAAAAGGAAAGAGGGAGTGGAAACATAAAGAGGACAGGGAAGATCGCACGTTCATTGTTTGCATTTGGATCATTTATGATTTGGCATGTACCTCGCTGCCACTTATTCAGGATCTTCTTCCCAGGGACTTGGCTGTATACACCTTTTCAAACTATATTACCAATATTTATGATTTTCTTTTATTTGTTGTTTTGGTTAATTTCTAGGTCCTCTCCAACATATGGCAATATATTTGTTGGTTTCATATGTTTTCTAAGATCAATCTTTCATTTCATGATCCATCCGTAAAACGCTTTATCACGTACATTTACATTTATATAAAGATAAAGAGTGTTGTGAAGTTAGCTCATGCTTGGACATAGGCGTCAATGTTTAAAGTAGGGATTGTAAACCACAAATTAAAGGTGGAATATATATAGAAGTAGTGTGTCCCGTTCTGTATATAAAAATCTGTTAAAATTATAGCTGCGAATTCCATAACATCATCTTTCTAGATGATCATGGATACTTTTAGTATCCAAAACATTGTCTACTGTAAAAAAAATTGTTAAAATAATATTCTAAAATTATATCTTATATTTTATACAATACTAAAACAAAAGTTGAACTACACATGTCAGTTTCTAGTTAAATTATACTCCATTTGTATCAGTATAATTGACCTTTTGACCACTTTTTCACGTAACAAAATATTTTTTTCATTTTAACAACATTAATAATAAAAAATTTCTAATTTTATCAATTCATACTATTCTCTTTTTTTTTTCATTGGTTCATTTTTTCACATTATTTATTTTCAAAAAATGTAGCTATTCTTCTTTATATTTTTACCTTCTTTAAAAAGTGTGAAATTGGTCAAAAAGTCAATTATACCGATATGGAGGGAGTATCCTATACTACATGAGAAAATTTGCTAGAAAGGCACTTTATAAGGCTTAAATTAACAAATTGTCCACGTTTTTACTTTATTTGTAAAATGTTCATCTCCCCAAATCGAGATATGAGAGGTTCCTCTCCACTTCCTTCCATGGCATGGTCGGAATGCAAATTAGGGTCCAAAATATGAACTTTCTACTAATCACCCCTATATACATTATAATGCCACATATTTATCCATATATTTGCGATTGTATTCCATAGTTGTCAATAACTTTTATTTCTACTAATCACCCCTATATACATTATAATATTCTTTGACTTATTTTTATGCTTGATTTTTTCCTTCATTTTTTAGATGTAGAAAAAATGACTTAAAATAATACCAACAGTTAGATATGAACAAAAAAATTGGAATAAAAAAGTTTTAAAATCATACAAACTATTAATATATAAACCAGAAATAATATAAACTTTGAACCTTCGACTTCACATAATACTAACTTTTGAACTTGGAATAAGAGAAGAATCAAAACAAAACTCTATTTATTAAATTTATATAAAAAATCCATAAATAGTCAAACTTTGCACAAATCCACCCCTTTTATTTTTAAATACACCACAACTACTATTTATTGGTCAAATGTTACAAAAAAAACTTTTTAATTTGAAATTACATAAAATTACACCCAGTTTATCGTTAATTTATGAAAAATAACAAAATAATCATAGCTTATAATTCATGTAATTTGGTGTAATTTTAAAAATTGGGAATGCATGTATTGAACAAATTTGGACAAACAAATAGTGGTTTTGATCTATTTAAAATAGGCTAAACTAATTTAAATAACCCCATCTTTAGAGGAGTGTTAAAAAAATATCTCCACCTTTCAACTGTAAGAAAAATAACCCAACTTTTGAGAGATGTGGTAACAAAGTATCCTGATTTCTTTTTTTCAACCACAAATTCGTGCCAAAACGATGATATATAACTGACAAAATTAAGATTTTGGTGAATTTTTGGTGATATTGAGTTGTTTTAATAAGAATGATACCATTTGACCAATTTCATGTCATTATTTTGGCCCAATTTATGGGCGAAAAAATAAGTTGCGATGCCACTTTATTATCACCTCCCCAAAAGGTTGGGTTATTTTTCTTACATTTGAAATGTGGAGATATTTTTTGTAACACTCCTGTAAAGGTTAGGTTATTTAAATTAGTTTCGCCTTTAAAATATAAAGGGTGGAATTGTTAAGAATAGCTATGGATTATTTCTATAATTTTGATAAGTAAAGTTTTGTTTGATTATTACCATAATTCAAGTTCAAATATTTGTATTATTTTAAGCCAAAATTTCATGATTTGCATTATTTTTGCTTTATTTTAAAGTTCATATTAATTCGGTTTATATGTGGATAGTTTGTATTGTTTTAATATTTTTCTATTCGTATTTTTTTTGTTAAAATTTGATAGTTGGTATTATTTTAAGTTATTTTTTCTTATACTCCTGATCGAAAATATTTGATGTTTTAGAGATATACACAAGGATTAAGAAATGTCACTTTCACCTTTAAATACCCCATCAAATAATTTTTACTCCCCATCACATTTATTATGCACAAATGTAATTGATTAAACAAAAAAAGTACAAATTATATTGATATTAGTGTAAAAGTAAAAAAAAGTGTAATTATACTTTTAAAACATCAAATGTTGTTTAGGAACATAAGATAGGTTCACGATGAGGGTGAACAATGAAAACACATAAAATTTGGTTCTATTGATCTAACAAAAACTTGGATTTTTCTTCGTTTTTCAGTTCGAGTAGACGACAAATATCCCAAACCCTCTGGCATGGTGGTTCATAGAAGATCATAAATGTAGAAAATTGAGAAGTAAATTGAAATTTTTCTAAAAAAAATTCAAGCACCTTCAACAAAGAGCAAAATTATGTCTCAAATCAGCACTAAGCAATTATACTTACGTCTTTTTTGAAGAGTTCCCCCTTGGCTTTGTCATTGGCGGGTGCTTTCCGCTTCCTCATCCTTCATTGTGCTTCATCCCCGTCAATGGCTTTCATCTTCTTCGATCGACAAGGGCTCGAAATTGGACCATTTTGACTCGGTATTAATGGCTCTTCAAAATTTCTCTTTCTTTGCCCCTTTCCTTCCTTTATAAGTCTCGACTCCTTACCACCTCTTGTAATGGCCATGGATCGCAAGTAATTTTGAAGACTAGGGTTTACTCGATTCGATGACAGAGAGAGCGTGGAAGTTCAAAGGAGATCTACGGGTGAGGCTGGACCAGCTGATGACCGAGGGCGAGCACCGGTACTCCGATCTGAATAGGCGTTGGTTTGCTGGTTGAGATGATGGTGGTGGTGGAATGACACTCGATGATTTGGAGCGAAATAGGTGAGAGGGGAGGAGGAAGATGAGAGGAGGTCGACAGAGGAGACATGTTAGTCGAAGGTCTGAGAGGAGAGGGAAGGGGTTGAAGTCGAATATGGTTGTTGTGGTCTCTATTTTCCTCGGCCTTTTTCTTTGTTTTATTTTTAGTCATTTTCAGTCTTTATTTCCCGTTTTTTTTTTCAAAATCTGATTTTATCTGTTTTTCAAAAACTGCTTATATATATTTTATATTTTTTTTAATTAAAGCACATTATATCCTTTTGGATAAATATGCAATTTTATTAAGCATTTTAAAAATAAATTTACGCATATTTACAAAAAAAAAATACAAAATAAGGTGTCTTTACATATCTCTTATATATTTGGGGTATATTTTGCTATTCTTCCATTATATTTCACATCTCAAGAAAAGTTAATTTTCACAGTAAATGCTACAAATTTGAAGAAACATAACACTGATTTCTTTTCTGCACCTATAATTTGAAAAATAGGATGAGAAATTTGTTTTAAAAAATTGTTCAAACCTTTCCATAACCTCAAATAATATTGAAACTAGATTAGTGCCCGCACAGTTGTACGGATGCTTTTTATATAATAATTTTACACATATGTAAAACATTTATATAAGTTGAAAATTCAGTAGGATTCTTATCACTTTATCTAAATTCCTTTTAAAATTTAAATAAATTTCATATTAATACCCGTTTTTAACTAATGATTTACCTTTACTATATAGTTGCATTAATTCAATAATATATTATAAACTCCTAAATCTATTATCTTTCACAACTAAACTAAAATAAACGAATTATTTTTCTTTAATTTATTACCTGACTTTTTTATTACCTGATTATACTACACACATATATATATAGACACACACACATATATAATCTTCATTGCTATCATTGAAGTGAGAATAATTGATTAAAGTAAATATATAATCAAATTATAACAAAGTAATTTATTAAAGGCGAAACTAATTAAAATAACCCGACCTTTAAGGGTGTGTTAAAAATATATCCCAACCTTTCAAGTGTAAGATAAATATCTCGACCTTTAAAGGGGTGTTAAAAATATTTCTCAACCTTTCAAATGTAATATAAATATCTCGACCTTTATAAGTGATGTTAAAATAATATCTCAAAAAAATTTATACAAAAAAAAGCTAACAGTACATGCATATATGGCAAAAAAAATTTTAATAAAAAAATAAAACTTTAAAAAATCTATATAAAAAATTATAGATTTACATATGTTTCATCTTTTATATTTTATACACACTATTTTCTTATAACTCTATATTAAAAACCTTGTTTTATTAAACCAGTTTTCTTTTTTTTTATCAAGGGAAAGAAATAAATTAATAAAATATAAATATAGATAAAAATGATAGATTTACAAGTGTTTAATCTTTTATTTAGATGATTTTTATATTTGAGGGATAACACCCATATTTGTATAATGGGCCATTTAACTAATTTCGCATTATTAATTAAAATTTAAAATAGAAAGAAGAATAGTTAGAATTTTAGTAAATAAATTATGTAAAAAAAATGGGACAATTGAACAAAGAAGAATAATATGGAAAATTGAAATATTAATAAAGTGTCTTGAAATTTTTTTTAAAAAATAATAAATGAAAAACCTTGTTTTCTTAAACCCTTTTATTAATTTTTTATATGTATTTTTGAAATTTTATTTTTTTATTAATTTATTTTGCCATATACGTATGCCATGTTAGCTTTTTTTTTTCCTAGAGAATTTTTTTAGATATTATTATAACATCACTTATAAAGATTGAGATATTTATCTTACATTTGAAAGGTAGGGATATATTTTTAACACATCCTTAAAGGTTGAGATATTTATCTTACATTTGAAAGGTTGAGATATATTTTTAACACACCCTTAAAAGTCGGGTTATTTTAATTAGTTTCGCCTTTATTAAATGGATCTAATCGTTATTTATATATTATCCCATGAATCAAAACTATAAAAAAAATTATATGTTTTTATTGAAAAAAGTAATTTCAAAAGAAAATTGCTAAGATTTAGAAAAAGAAAAGAATTAATTAATTCTTTAAAATAAATAATAATTTGTTTAAATATAGAAGAAAAATATTTGATTGGTTAACAAACAAACATATATTAAAGAAGAATCTGCCACATGATGTAAGCGATTTCTCGTTTAGTATTATTAATTGATTAAAAAAAATACTGAAGATGCTCTAAACGAAAAAATAGGTAATCAAGGTAGAGTCTGAAACAGGCACGGAACCAGGATTATAATCTTGGGTAGGCTGGATTTACATATAATTTTAATTTTTGCATTCAAAAAAGATAAATACCCATCTAATGATGAAATTAATCCATATTTTTTTTATCTATATTTAAAGTAGTAATATTAGAGGTTTTATATATAATGGATGATATATTTTTGTGAAGAAAAAAGTGGGTTCAATTCAATTTTGGTGGGCTCCAAAAATGGAGGCGTACACACTGAGGGGAAAATTGAAGTTGTGGGCAGGATTCGAACCCGGGCTATCATGCTCTACTTTTTGTTCCCAACCAACTGGGCCACTCAGACATTATGACATATAACCACCTATATTATACTACCTCCGTTCGGCAAAATTTGTCATTTTAGCTTATTTCACAAGTTTTAAGGCAATTAACAAATGTATTAATTTACCCTCAATTATTACCCTCCTTTTTTACTTTATCGAAAACTTCAACTAACAAACCATCAATCATATCAAGGGCATTTTTGTAAAGTGAAAGGCAAAATACCTATAATGACAAGTTTTTTTGAACAAAAATAACACTCTAAAATGACAAGTTTTGTCGAACGGAGGGAGTATATATTACTGGTAAAATGGGGTGGACTGTAGCATACACCAGCCCACCCTAGTTCCGTCCCTGGGCTCTGAAATTATTCTTTTAATTAAATTAAATATAGTCCGTATGATAAATAATTTAGGTGAGCTAGGTCAACGCAATCTTGTCATCAAAGCTAATTAATTAATTAATTAATTAAGATATCGATCAGAAATCAAAGTTACATATATATACAGAACCCCAACTTCGAGGCCGAAGTAACTTAGATATACACCAAGTTTCAAACAACAGTATAGACATGGACTTGACTTTGATCAACACTCCACCTGCGAAACCGAAACGATGGTAGTGCGGTGAAAAGTTGTCGCAGACTCAATAAACCCCGCCGAGATTTTCGAAGGGGGGGGTTGATCACCGTCCAATCTATCTGACGTCCATTAATTCAATCATACATGTACAGATGAAGCAACTTTATAATTTTAAACTCCGTATAAGGTGTTACCAATTAATCTCAATCCCCAAAAACGCCATAACTAATACTCTACTACCTACACTGATCTTAGCTTAATTAAATAAATAGGGTATTAATGACACCCGCCCTTGATAATCCAACCCAACCATACAATCACAAAATTAATCAATTAGAAATCCACGG
Organism: Persicaria maculosa; assembly: GCA_963922045.1. Taxonomy (NCBI): domain Eukaryota; kingdom Viridiplantae; phylum Streptophyta; class Magnoliopsida; order Caryophyllales; family Polygonaceae; genus Persicaria; species Persicaria maculosa. Next base: position 1,388,298 of record OY998268.1, read on the forward strand.
AATTAAAGGAAAGATCGAAGCACCCACAACGAAAGCGGGGCCGGCCCACTGCCTCGGGCGGGTCGCTTTCTGCTCCTTTGAAATTACTCCCTCCATTTCCTCCCTTTTATTCATTGTACGTGAAATTAATTACTAGCTTGCTATTTTTTGAACTAAACACAATTCATCATCAATTGTGAACAAAAATGAAAATCAAGAAATCTTCAATCGTCACTTTTCTTCCATGTTCATATTTCTGTTTTAGTTTGTTACAACAGAAAATCTAACTGCAGAAGAGAGAAGAGGAAGGTATTTATAAGCCCTTCCTTTTTAGGTAATTACTGAAATGCCCCTGATCATATACTCCTACATACCCCTCAAGCTGGACTTGGGAGTGGCTGAACAAGGCCAAGCTTGGAGCACAAAAAATCATGTTGTTGAGTGCCTAATGCCTTAGTAAACACATCAGCAATCTGTAAGGATGAAGACACATGAGATGTAGATATGAAACCTTGCTGAACCATCTCTCGAATAAAGTGTGCATCAATTCTAACATGTTTGGTCCTCTCATGAAAGACAGGGTTGGCTGCTAGAAGCTGAGCTGCTTTGTTATCACAGTGAAGTTTGATAGGAAGTTGAACCTCAATGCATAAGTCAGCTAATACCCCTTGAAGCCAGACAAGCTCACTTGCTGCAGAAGACATACTCCTATACTCACTCTCTGTAGATGATTTGGATACTACTTTCTGTTTTTTCGTTTTCCATGATACCAAAGAAGACCCTAAGTACACACAGTATCCTGACAATGATCTCCCTGTGTCCAAGCAATTTCCCCAGTCAGCATCACAGTATGCAGACACAGTGAATGAGGAAGAAGATGAGTAAGACAGAGCCTTGTTGAAGGTAGCCTTAAGATATCGAAGCAAGTACATGGCAGCATCCCAGTGAGGTTTCAGAGGTTGCTGAAGAAATTGGCTTAGCTGTTGAACAGTATATGCAATATCAGGCCTAGTCAAGGTGAGGTACAACAATCTTCCAATTAATCTCCTATACAGCTCAGGATGCTCCAAAGGTTCACCAATAGAGATAGACAACTTAGAACCATGTTGCATAGGGAATGATGCAGGTTTGCAATTTATCATTTTAGCATCTGTCAAGATGTCTAATATGTACTTCCTTTGGTTCAGGAGAATCCCAGTTGAAGCTCTAGAAATTTCCATCCCAAGGAAATATCGAGCAACCCTAAGTCCTTAATGGTAAAGGCTGAGTGCAGAGCCTGTTTTGTGACAGAAATCTCAGAAGAAGAATTTCCAAGCAACAACATGTCATCCACATAGACTAAGGCTACTGTTATATCAGATCCCCTGGCTTTAACAAACAATGAGTAGTCATTTTTGGATTGAGAATAACCCAAACTCAACAAAAAACGAGTAAGCTCATGATTCCACTGTCTGCTGGCTTGTTTGAGTCCATACAGTGATCTATTGAGCTTACAAACCATCCCTGCACTGACTTTGTATCCATCTGGAGGCTTCATATATACATCTTCTTCAAGATCACCATGCAAGAATGCATTGTTGACATCCAATTGATGTAATTTCCATCCTTTAGAAGCAGCTAAGGCTAAAATAATTCTGACAGTAGCTAGCTTAGCTACTGGAGAGAAAGTTTGCTTGTAATCCTTCTCCTTGATTTGGTTATAACCTTTAGCTACAAGCCTAGCTTTGTATCTTTCAATCTCATCAGTGGGTCTATACTTGATCTTGTATATCCACTTACATCCAATTGCCTTTGCTCCTGTAGGCAAATGAGTCAGGGTCCATGTGTGATTCTGTTCTAGTGCAGCTAACTCTGTTTGCATAGCCTTCTGCCACTGAGGTGAGTCTTTAGCTTTAGCATAACAACTAGGCTCATATGTCTCACACATCAGGACAAGAGAATTCACATATTCAGAAGACAAATGAGCCATATTCTGAAGATGAAACACAGCAAAGGACTGAGAATCTGACTCACTGATTGCACCCCTGTGAGGTAACTGTGAGCATATGTAATCATGTAATTTGGAAGGACGAACAATTTGCCTCTTTGATATACCCAGTTATCTCTGTGGAGGAGTACTGTTGACACTGTCAGATGAATTGGCAGCTTCTGATGGCAAAGATGAACTAAATGAATGAGGAGAAACCCCATGAGATCCTTCACTTCTGTGTGAAGAATTCATGGGAGAAGATTCAACTTCCTCAGATTGCCTATTTCCTTGAACTGAAGAAGGAGGAGGGCTGGACAACAATTCATAATCATCTTCATGGTCAAGACCCACCAAAGGGAGCATGGCAGATGACTCCTTTGTGGATTGCAATGTGGGGCATTTGAAAGGAAATATGTTTTCCTTGAAAACAACATGTATGCTAATAATGATCTTCTTAGAACTTAAATCAAATAGTCTAAATGCTTTCTGACCTGGAGGATAACCCAGAAAAATGCATCTTCTAGCTACTGCATTGAACTTGTCTCTAGGATCATTAGGTTGAACAGCATATGCTAAACAACCCACAATGCGCAAAGAATCATACTCAGGAGCTTTATGATATAGCTTTTCAAAAGGAGATACCCAACCTAACACAGATGATGGCATCTTGTTGATAAGGTAAGCAGCACTTAAGATACAGTCACCCCAAAATTCAACAGGTAATCCTGCAAACATCCTAATGGCCCGAGCAGTTTCTACTAGATGCCTATGTTTGCGCTCTACCCTGCCATTTTGCTCAGGCACCCCTGGTGCAGACCTCTGATGTATAATTCCTCGAGAAGAAAACAACTCAGCAACACTTCTCTGAGTAAATTCAGTACCATTGTCTGATCTCACACTTAACACAGAAGCATGAAACTGATTCTTTACTAATGCAAGAAACCCAGTGATTGCCCTCAACACTTGCATTTTGTCTTGTATCAAATAAACCCATGTGGATCTTGTGCAATCATCCAGTATAGTTAGAAAATATCTAGCACCACATATGGATGGAGTTCTGTAAGGACCCCACACATCCATATGCACTAACTTGAAAGGGGAATCAGCAATATTATCACTTCGAGGAAAAGGCAAGCAATGTGATTTTGACATAGCACAAGTATCACAGTGAAAGGATTTCAAATCTAATCCATTACAATCAGATACATGTTTCATCTTTGAAGCAGATAGATGTCCTAGTCGAGCATGCATAAGCTCAACATTATTACAACTTGCAAAACTAGAAGCACTTGACTCCAGCACACCATCACATTGCAATTCAATTTGATGAGACTGCAGCACGTACAAACCACCATCTTCATGACCTTAAGCAATAACATCTCTAATTGTAGGGTCCTGTAACCAACAGGACACACCATCAAAACCAAACTCCAGTCTCTGTGACTTCAACATCTTAGACACAGATAGCAAGTTATGACGAAACTGAGGAACATACAACACATTTCTCAATTGAAGATTATTTCTTAGTTGAACAGTCCCCCTCTTACTAACTAGTATGGTAGATCCATCAGGAAGACCAAGGGAAATCTCTCTAGCTAAACTCTCAACATGAATAAAGATGCTTTTATCAAAAGCAATGTGATCAGTTGCTCCTGAATCCACTATCCAAGTTAACTTGTTCCCTTTATTTGCCCCAATCAGAAATGAAACACTTAGATTACCTGCAAAATGCACAAATGCTTGATTGGCTGAATGATCATTACTGTCAGCATGTCCTTTCCCTTTCATCATCTTCACCACCTCTTGAAAGATAGCATTCACCATCACAGGATCAGGTTTAGCTTCATTGTATGAATGCTCAAAAGGACTGTCATACTGAGTTGTTTCCATATTTGCAGCAAATTTCCCATCATTGTGCTTAGCTTTGTCACCATCCCTTGGTCCTTTAAACCACTCAGGGTATCCAACTAACTTGAAGCAGTAGTCCTTTGTGTGACCTCTTTCATGACAATGATCACAAACCCTGTCATACTTCATCTTTTTATAATCTTTCCTTCCACTGTCATTGTAGTTACCATTATACTCTCTTCTTCCAGAATCACCCTGTCTGTTAAAGTCACCTTGTCTGTTGGAGTATCTATTAACTGCATTAACCTCAGTTTCATTGAAGCTGCCTGTTGCAGCCCAAGTACATGAGAATCTCCTGTAATCGCAGATGTTACTCCCTTTGACCTTTCAATCTGAGTAGCCATTTGAAAAGCCTTATTTACACTAGGAAATGGATCCTTTGACAGCACATTGTTCCTAAGAGGCTCATACACATCATTTAGTCCCATGAGAAACTGCATTACTTTTGCTTTCTCCTCTCTTTCTACAATCCTTTTCAACACAGCACATCCACACTGACTCAAACCACCACAATTACATGTAGGAATGGAATCCAGCAGCTGCAGTTCATCCCAAATTCGCTTGAGTTTCCCAAAATATACTCCCACTGACAAATTTTCTTGCTTCAGATTGCACAGATCTCTTCTAAGTTGAAATATCAAAGGATCATTTGATTCATAAAATCGCTCAGTCAATTCATCCCAAAGCTCCTTAGATGATTGAACATACATAAAATTCTCTGCCATTTCACTAGTCATGGAATTGATTATCCAACACATGACCATTGAATCTGCCCTAAGCCACTTATCAAACTCTTCTGTACCTTCCATAGGTTTCACACACGAACCAGTGATGAATCCTAATTTCGTCTTTGCTCCCAAAGCTAACCTCACACCTCGATTCCAACTCGTAAAATTTGATCCATTGAACAAATTCGAAACTAATTGCATGCCAGGATGGTCGGAATTTGACAAATACAGAGGGTTAAAGTGAACTGTTTGCGTACCTTGTGCGAAATCGCCAAACAGTCCACCATTGAAAGCTCTGTCACCTGCACCAGGTGCAGGAGGAGTCACACTGACAAACGTTCCTCGACCAGCTCCATTGCCAGATCCTGAGCCTTGTCCATGATTACTTCCAGATCCTCGACCAGCCATACCGATCACTACCTCAGCAAACGTCAAACGCGGAATTTTGACGAACTGAGCAAGAACAGAGCAGCAATCTGCAAATCAAGCTTCAATTCCACGAAATCAACCAGCGATCGTCACCTGCTGGCTCTGATACCATTTGAACTAAACACAATTCATCATCAATTGTGAACAAAAATGAAAATCAAGAAATCTTCAATCGTCACTTTTCTTCCATGTTCATATTTCTGTTTTAGTTTGTTACAACAGAAAATCTAACTGCAGAAGAGAGAAGAGGAAGGTATTTTTTTAGTTAATTACTGAAATGCCTCTGATCATATACTCCTACATATTTAATTCGTGGAATGGCTTAAATTGAATTGTCTACTACTCCGTATATAAGTTTTTTTAATTTTAATTTTAATTTTAATTTTAATTTTAATTTTAATTTTATTTTTATTTTTGGATGAATAGTATACAAGTTAATTTGTAGCAGAAAAGTTTCGGGGGCATGGCAGAAAGTCATGATAGATTATGTTAATTAGTAAATGTATGTCTACAAGTAGTAAGTGCATATAATAAATATCAAAAAAAAAAATCTACTGTACAAAAAATTGAAGGAAAAGCATGAACGACAATTAAGATGATTAATTATAACAAATGCTAAATAAAGAGCATCAAACTTTAGTCATTTGTTCAAATTAACTAACTGTTGGGGTTAGATCACGTTGGGTAAAATGTATGCTCACTAGATTAGGTCAAACTAGGCCAGTCAAAATGAATTTTAAGTTGTTTAGGTTTCGGTTGCATGAGATATTGAATTTGAATCCATATGAAGCACCTGATCCCCTAAGAAAGCATAATAAGCATGTCGGATTTATCCACGATACATATGATAACACTAGGAGACTCGTTAGTCATGCCCAAAAAAATATTTTCTTATATATTAACATATATATACTATGAAAAATATAAGATGCATAATATATTAATAAAACGAAGTTATAAAAAAAATATACACTTATCGACCATTTATCCGAGTTAAAGAGGGGCGAATGGCCTCCTTACCCCACTATATCAGCCCCTATCATGTACGAAATCCTTGATTGGCCTACCAAATTTTAACCTTATACTCCATCCGTTCGGCAAAACTTGTCATTTTAGCTTCTTTTATAAGTTTTAAGGCAATTAACAAATATACTAATTTACCCTCAATTATTACCCTTCTTTTTTACTTTATCGAAAACTACAACTAACAAACCATCAATCATATCAAGGACATTTTTGTAAAGTGAAGGGCAAAATACCTACAATGACAAGTTTTTTTGAATAAAAATAATATCCTAAAATGACAAGTTTTGTCGAACGGGGAGAGAGTATGTGAAAGTGAATCGGATTAATTAACATATAATCGTCAAATATCAAATCAGATACAGCGTCCAATGTGTGCGTGTCGTATCTACGTATCTCTAGTCTTTATATATATACCCATCTTTATATATATACCCATCTCTCTCCCTCTCTCATCATCATATCTCCCTATTTCTCTCTACAACAAGCTAGAATCATATCATTCATCATATAAGGGAGATTATATATAAAACAGGGTTAATTAGTGTACTAGTACACTGCTTTTTAGCTTAATTAATACAACAGTCAACTCCATCAATGGCGGAGGATCAGCTCAGAGTATTAAGCTCGTCAGCCTCATCGGAATCCCGATGCGAAAGCAAGAAAAGGGGCCGGAAGGAGGAGGAGCTGGCGGCCGCCTCGGGAGCAGCCAGCAAGCACCCGGTTTACCGCGGTGTGAGGATGCGGGCATGGGGGAAGTGGGTTTCGGAGATCCGTGAGCCCCGCAAGAAGTCACGCATCTGGCTCGGAACCTTCTCCACTCCCGAGATGGCTGCACGCGCCCATGACGCGGCAGCCCTCACTCTCAAGGGGGAATCCGCGGTCCTTAACTTCCCCCACCTCGCCTCCACGCTCCCGCGCCCATCCTCGTCCTCCCCACGCGACGTCCAGCTCGCCGCCTCCCTGGCGGCGTCGATGCCGGAGCACCTTATTGCATCGCCTGATCAGGAGGCCGCCGAGAGCTCTTCTTCGGCTCCTTCGGCGTCGGAGGCTTCATGCACTTCAGAGGAGCACCAGTTGGGGGAGATCGTGGAGCTCCCGAGTCTCGGGTACATTGACTCGCCGGAGTCGATCAGGAGCGCCGCGTTCGTGTACGCGGACACGTTGGAGGATGGGTGGTGGTTGTACGAGGACCCACCGTGGTTACAGCAGGGGTATTATGGGTATTTGGATGAGGAGACGGTGGGTCCCGCCAATGCCTTTGAGATTGAGCCTCCGTTGTGGCAGCATTAAATTCGCAACCTCCCTCTTTTAACTTCTTTGTCTTTCTCCACAAAAAAAGAAAAGAAAAGGAAAAATCTCCCAATCTTAATTTCCTTGGTCTCTTTTATTAGTTTTATATGTGTGCTGAACTTCAGATGTAGTTTAAGTGGGGGAAAAACTTAAAGAGGGCCGATTTACAATTTTGTTGACATAAGGGCTAAAATAGAAATTTATTTATCATTAGGGAAAGTGATTTGTGGTGGTTGTCTCTTTTTCCATTTGTTTTGTTTACAAAATCAGTATACCATTCCGTGAATTATAAGATTGGCTTCTTTATTTTTTAAAAAATTTAGTGTTGTGCTACTATGGCTCCATGAATTATAAAATGTATAATGATTTATGTCATTATTTGAATTGGATGTTCCCTCTTCCAAATATATCAGAAAGTGAAGATCGAGTTGCTCAAAATACTCGAGATTAACAATAATGGAGAAGTTATTGCTCTCTGATCTTAAGTTTTTACTCCGTAGTATTTGTTGTTTTTTTTTTTGGGTTTTCTTTTTTTGTTTAGCTGGTTATGCAATAATTTTGGTACGTACATTGAGTTGTGTTTTGATTTTATTAAGGATCTCCAATAATCCCATATATATAACCCATACCATAATATAATTAACTAATTTATTTAGGATAGATATTGGTAATTAAAATAATTGGATCTAAATTTACATTTATATTATAAATAACTAATATTACATATTTGTAAACATTTATAATAATCATATATTATACTCCGTATGTATTATGCTTTACTACTGTGATGGTCGTTGTCCGTTGATTTTTAGCGGTGCCCTCCCATTTAGGGCAGTTTTCTCTTGCTAGGATCCAGCAATAAGAACTTTTTTCTTAAATTATTTTCACGATAGGGACTGATTAATTAATGAAAAACAAATTATAATAAATCAATATTTAAGGGTGGTAAAAAAATTTTACCTTTCAATTATACAACCTTTGAGAAAGGTAGTGACAATTAATATCTCACTTTTTTTTTTCAACTACAAATCTAGCAAAAACGATGACACAAAATCGATGAAATCATGAGTTTGATGCATTTTGAATGGTGATAAGTACGTTGTTCTAATTAATTAAAATTATATTATTTGATCAATCTCAGTGTTTTTACCCCATTTATGGTTACTAAAAAATTCAAAATAGTTTTTTTTCTTACAGTTGAAAAGTATGAATATGTTTTAATGCCTCTTCAAAAAAATTGGGTTATTTTAAATAACTTTGTATAGTATTAATTAATCAATTTATATGTTTATTGAACAAAACTTGGAAACAAACTGAACGGAATATAAGGATGAAATTGAGTTGACTATACTACGACTACGTACGTTACAATCAATATATTAACTCCATCTAAATCGATCAACACCGGATTTTAATCATTTTAATTCATATATTCACACTTGTAGGTTGTGTGGTTCATTTACCGGGGTTGAATAGAGCTAACGTACATTTTCGAGTTATCAAAATTTGCGGCCCGAAGTTCCTCAACGTGCTGCATGAGATGGTCCGTCAACACAACCTACATGTAGTGAAACCCCATATTAATTAGTGTTGAAAGGCCTGATAACATGTGCCGTCGCATCGGTTATGATATTGGAAGCTAACAATTTTGCAGCTGAAATCCGCTTTCTTTAGAAAGCTGTCGAAGTTAATTTTATGGTCTTTTTGATTTTTGAAAAGGTAAATATATAGATAACATAACAAGAAAATAATGGATCAAACAAGCTAGCTAGGAGTCTCATGTCAAATACAAGGTCAAGGCTACTCAATGATATATCGCCCCACAGACCAAACAAGGAGTCTTCTTGGTTCACCTCAACCCATGACACATGGGATTATTGGAGGCATGGGTTTTTTCCGAGTATCTACGATGGCCCATATGAGGCTAGGAGGTACGAACACTACGCCAGAATGACACTTGCACGATGGACGCTCACTACAGGAAAAGCGGGCCATTTAATTTCGACGCTTTTAATGGTCATTCTCGATGTTATAAAGCGTCGAAAAATCAGTTTTGATGCTTTAAGAAAGCGTTCATTATTTTTTTGTGTCACGAATGGTAATTTGTCATTTTCGATGTGAGATTATGTCGAAACTCATTTCGACGCCTAGAAGCGTCGAGATTGACATGTCATTTTCAACACCCTAGGGCGTCGAAAATGGATCATTTAATTTCTTACAATTTCAACCAATATTGAAACGTTAGGGTGCCGAAAATGACTTATGTCACCGCTTTACCAATCTTGACAAGAAGAATAAAATGAATGATCATCCGTCTCACTGGTAATTTATTTACCTCCAGTAGCAAGTATTGACCATAAAATGAAGAGCACGCCAAAGAAGCTACAAGCAAGATCAACCTGGGGAGTGGGTAAATGCTGACAGATCCGGTAAAAAATGAAGGTTAAAAATGAAATCAAAATCCTACTCTTACCAATTGTACATTATTTCACACATCACTAGAGGTTAAAAATGAAATCAAAATCCTACTCTATAGCTACCAAAACTACGCTGCTAGGAGGAAAGTCCTAGGCAAAAAGGATCACTTTTTTAGGGAAAGGTATTGTAGAAATGTACGATTGATGTAAAATCCTCCTTAGGGTTTCATTCCTCATCATATCAAAATATATAGATTATAAGTGGGCAAGATTGGGCTTTTAGGCCCATACACTATACAATATATGAATATGTAATCTATCAAACCCCCGCAGTCGAAAGTGGAGGGTCCCGAACAGTGAGACTGGACCGAAAATCGAGGAACAACTAGCGAGGTAAACCCTTAGTGAAGATATCAGCGTACTGATAGGAGGATGGGACATGTAGTACACGAACATGTCCAAGAGCAACCTTGTCCCGAACAAAATGAAGATCAAGCTCAATGTACTTCGTGCGCTGATGTTGGACCGGGTTGCTGGCAAGATAGACAGCAGAAACGTTGTCTGTGTAGACCAGGGTTGCCTTCTACAAAGGGCAACGGAGCTCAAGCAGGAGATTGCGCAGCCAGGAGCACTCGGACACAACGTTGGCGACACCCCTGTAGTCAGCTTCCGCGCTGGATCGCAACACCACAGACTGACGCTTCACCGACCATGACACAAGAGTGTCATTGAGGAAGACACAGTAACCAGACGTAGAGCGACGTGTGTCAGGACATCCACCCCAATCCGCATCCGTGTAGGCGATGAGGTCATGCCGTGAGGAAGGGGAGATCGTGGTGCCCATATCCAGTGTACCACTGATATATCGAATGATCCGCTTCAAGGCCTGAAAGTGCGGCTCTCTAAGCGCATGCATAAACAGGCAGATCTGTTGAACGACATAGCTGATGTCTGGCCGTGTAAAGGTAAGATACTGTAACGCCCCAGCAAGACTCCAATACAGTGTGGGATCATCAAACAAAGGACCAGAGTGGGCGCTGAGCTTGTTGGAGGAATCGACAGGTGTGGCGACAGGCTTGCAGTTGCTCATCTTGGCTCGAGCAACAATTTCGGCCGCATACTTACTCTGAGAGAGAAACAACCTAGACGCATGACGCTGCACGGAGACCCCCAAGAAATAAGTCAACGACCCAAGATCAGACATGGCAAACTCAGAGCTCAACTGGGCAATGATGGATGTCCGAAGTGCATCAGAGGAGGCGGTGAGAATGATGTCGTCGACATAAAGTAACAGGAAAGCCATGTCTGTGCCTCTGCGATAGATAAAGAGAGAGGAATCGGAGCGGCTGCCAACGAAACCCAAGCGGAGCAAATGGGATGCAAAGCGCTGGAACCACGCCCGAGGGGCCTGTTTCAAACCATACAGAGAGCGCTTCAGGAGACAGACGTGCTTGGGGCGATCAGAATCAACAAACCCTGGCGGCTGAAACATATAAACGGTCTCATTCAGATGGCCATGCAGAAAGGCGTTCTTGACATATAAACGGTCTCATTCAGAATCAACAAACTCTTTTAATATTAAAAGAGTCATTAAATAATTCTTTAAATAATATTTCCAAAACTCATATTTCAAAATCGACCTTTGACCAAAATTCGACTCAAAAATCGAACCAAAAACCAACAAGTCTTCCAAAAGATAAGGGAGCAGCTCGGACAAAGCTGCTGGGATAGTTTTCACGGCGTCGAAAGGGCCATTCGCCGCGGCAAAAACCATCCCTGTGCTCCGTGAGAAGGGAGCTCTCACTGGCTGCGAAAGTCAGATTTCACCGCTGCGACACCCGCGATTGCGGCCGCGAGAAGCGTCCTCTTCCTTCCTCTGGTTTGTTCTAACTCGCCGCAACGACCATGGTTTCGCCGCAGCGAGATTCGAAACTTTTTGCTCATTTTTATCTCGATTCAAATTCTTTTTAAACTAAACTAGTTTCAAAACATTTCTAACACAAAATCGACACCAAAGAAACACAAAAGACCCAAATGAGGACTAGAGGGGAGAGCAAAAGAGGGATTACCTAGCCTTATTGAGGCTTCTTCGAAAATCTTGAAGGAGGTAGGTCCTTTGGCTCCGATTCAACGAGGTTGCTACGACAAGGCCTAGGAGGAACAGATCTTGGTTAAAAGACAACCTTTACGAAGTTTTAGATCCAAAATGAGAGGATTGAAGGGTGGGAGCTTACCTTGCTCAAAAACAGGGGATGAGGAAAAAAAGGGCTCGAATCTGCTTTAAAAGGAGTTAGATCTGATTTTTTTTTTACCTTGGAAGGTAGAGGAAAGAGTGAGGAACAAGCGGAATCAAACGGGGAAGAAAAAGGAGTTAAAATCCGAATATGATAGCGGAAATGAAATGGACAACTTACATTTTAAAACGTGTTAGAATGAATTTTCAAGACTTTCCAAATTTAGAAATATGCTCGAGGACGGGTTTTCCGAAATTTTCCAATTTTGGTAATTAAATAATTATTTAAAATTCCGGTCTTTACAGAAGAGCCCTGGTTTTTTTAAACTTTCAAAGGTAATTAACAATTTGAATGACAAATTTTAGATTTTGGTGTTGGAGGATAAGAATTTGGTGAAATTAAAGTTTTTTAAGCATCTCCAACCTCAAATTGCGAACTATTTTGTTTTAAAATGAGAGCTCCAAGAAACTTCATTGACAACTATAATATTTTGTATATACACATTCCAGTCACTTATATATGTTAAATTACTAGAGTTATTTAATTTGATATTTTGTTTGAGGATGATAAACCAAACACATATGGATGGACATGTACCTCCAAGAAATTGATGATAAGGTTAGATTTTACACAATTTTTTTCTCCTCGTCTACTTTGCCCTTTGATACAATTTCTGATTTGGTGCTAAACATTTGAAAAGGACATATTTCTAATATTTATATTTTGTTCCAATACATTGAAAAATATTATTAATCACTTGTGAAGTTCTTTTAGTTGTGCTCTTAATCCTATATGTATAACTGTATTTTTAAGAATAATGTTGGATTGCGAGATGATCGTTATTACATGTTTTTACTCAGTTGTGAAGTTCTTTTGCACTGCATGTTGCTCGAGGAAAGGAAAAACTGGGTTGGTGGGCTGAGAAGGAGGTCCAGAAACAGGATGTTGTGACCCTTGGGTGTATGTAGGCATTGGTTCGAGTTCAGACTAAAGTGCCAGCCCACTAAGTTAGGATGTCAAGGTCAAGCTGTGCAACAAATGCTCGACAAAAGATGCCAGAAGAAGGTTGATCTTTGGAGCATGCTGAGGTATAATGGGCAAAACGAGACTTCGGCCTTGAATTTTCGTGAGTATTAGGGTCCACCTAGTTTAGCTAATGGCTTGATGTATATGACATAGTTTCGGGAGGGATGGTGCAACAGTAAAGGAACAATAGTTGACATTTAATATTCGAGTTTGTTAACTGTATTACACAGTACCTTATGTTTGCAGCAGTTGACATCAATGTAAAAACAAGTGATTTATCATTGTTTTTTTAAATGTGGGATTTTTTAGCCCGAGCTTGAAGATTCCGGGCTAAAAAGTATTTTCTTTAAAAAAAATCCTTAAATAAGTTAGCAACGGTAACTTGTCATTGCTTTACCATGGCTAACTGCTAGCTACGACTGTATTGCTACTCTCTTTTTGCCACCGCATGTTTCGCCACACGTTGTTTTCCGTGACTAAAGCCGTTGTTAAACACCTTTTTACCACACTAGATGGACTTTTAGCCATTAAAAACAATTGTTGCTTTTTTTTTTTGTAGTGCGAGTTAAACGATTCACGTTGAAATCGACACCCAATTTCTTGAGGAGTGATGATTGTAGCCCAGCCTAAAACTGGTTCACCATTTTTTCGGATCGAGGTTCAAAGGGACCGATAAAGCTGAATTTCTTCAACCCATTTTAATAAAAATTTGAATTGATGAAAAACTGAAAGGTTGATCCTCCTAAGTTAAAAAAAAAGAGAGAGAAATTGAGAACTCACCCTTAACTTCTTAAATCCATGCCCCCATATGCCATAACCCAAATTAGTGGGTGAATAATTTTCATAATGGAGAATGAGAGCGAGGGACATCAGAAGGCGTGCACAGTGGACGTATTTCAGATGCATGCAACAGAGACGAAGCCTTCAGCGGCAAGAGCTACAAGCCCAAAGAGACCTGTTCAGGGTCAGCAGCCGAGGAGAGGCGGACAAAAGGGGAAGTGGAGAGGAGAGGAGCGGCTGAGGTCGGGAGGCAAATTGGCGGAGAGGCAAACAGCGAACCGATGGGGTGGAGTCAAGAGTATAGGTGGAATCGGGCGAGTCGGGTTGGGTTCGGATCAGTTATTCGGTTTTGGGTCATATCGGATTTGGGTTGATATCGGATTTCATGACATTTCAGGTTGGGTCGGGTTAATTTGGGATCGAATATAATCGGGTTTTCAGGTCCTATTCAGTTCGGGCAAATCGGATTTCGATCCAAAACGGGTTCGGGCGAATCGGATTTCGGTCAAATTGGGTTCAATCAAATCGAACCCGCATGACTCAAATTAGATTAATCTAATCAATTTTCAATTCAATCAAACTTCGATTTCATTTGAAATTTCAATTTGATTTTAAAATTTGGGGATAAGTTTCAATTTGATTTTTAGTCATATTTATGAAAAAAAATTACAAATGAGATATTTATCTTTTTATATAGATTAAGCTAACGTTTATCAATTCTTAATCAATACTACATCCATTAAAAAATATAAGTCTTTTAACTTTTTAGAACATTTTTGTAGAGTAAAAATTATATAAAATATTAAAAAATTATTTTTTTATATTAATTTCATACTTATTACTTATAAATATGAAATTATAAAAAATAAAAAATTTGATATTTCTGTGATAAAACAAAGAGAAAAAGAGAATATAAAAGAGGAATCGGTGTGTTTATTGGGGTTCCAAATGACCATTTATGCAGGAGTTCACGAGGAAACTAGGGTTTTCAAGAGCTTATCCAATACCTTCTTAGAGTTTATCCAATATCAACATATAAGAATACAAATAATATTATAACACTCCCCTTGGATGAACCTCCTTATATAATGCCTCATTAAAAACCTTGCATAAAAAACCCAATAGGACGTACAAAAACTAGAATATAGAGAAATAATGCAATGCGTACTCCTCCACCTAGCAATTCAACATCCATCTTGTAGTCTTCTCATTCTGATAAGTTTTTTTAAACTTCTTGATGACGTTGACTTCATAAGCTGCATAGTCGAGTCTCAACATTGTCTTTGTTGTGCACAAGCCATAATGACTTCATGAGCTGCATGGTCATGTCTCAATATTGTCTTTGTTGTGCACAACATTGTCTTTATTCATATATCACAAGTGACTTCGACGCACTTGACACTCATGTCTTGGTGTTCAACTACTTTCAATGCACAAACATAAGATACTTTATGACCTAATGTGCTCATCATCATTTGATCTGGGGGATATAATATATCGACGGTGTATAAGTTGACTCATTTAAAATCTCACCTTAGAAAAACCCAGTGAGATAAAAACCAAGATTAAAGGAAAATAATATAACTTTGTATGTATTTTGAGACCTAATACAATGTTATCACTTTCACAATTATAGATATTTCAGGTACTCTTATAAAGATCTTTAACCAATTGAATGTGATAGAGCTTTGACATTAATTCTTCAGGCATTTTCAATTGATCCTTATATTTATATTCAATGATCAATTAATGTGGTATACAACTACAACATCCGTCAATTTCAATTGAACCTCTTAGCCTTAAATAATAAAAAAAATTATATTACAAAAAACATATTTTTTTAATTTTCCACTGAGTTAAGGGCCGGGGATCAGACTCAAGTCAACCCTGCGTCATACGTGGATAATTAATGAGTGGCTAAACATTTGTGACTAACCCATGGATACTATTATCGCTAAACCAATTTTATTTGTAGTGTAGCTACATCCGACAATAGTATTTTATCTAGAAAAATCGACTCGAGCTATACAAACCTAACGACACTAGCTTGAATTTCATTGCCACTCGTGCATAAGCCTCCTTCCTACACACACCAACGGAGCCAGAATTTTATCCAAGGAGTATTGAAGTTTTTTCTTTAATTAATTTATCGAACTAAAACTATAATATTTTAGATTAGACGTTGATATTTTAGTTTAAGACAACATTTTTTTTAGTTCAAAATGACATTTTTTAAGGTGTTTTAGTTCAAAATTTGTGCCATTAGGTGTTATATATTTTTTCTTTTTAAACAAAAGAAACGATGGATAACAACATTTTTATTGTCTAAAAAGAAATCGTTTGAAACCTACAAAGTCAATATGCAATATATTATTCTCTTAACGTACAATAACGTGTAACAAGATATATAAACTTTAAACTTGAATAATTTTTCATATAATTATCGAATTTAAGAATATAATCTCTTATTTCGAAGCTCTTGATCGAGTTGAATTATATTAACAAAATATCAAATTAAGTAAAATATAAAAGCATCGTGGTTTATTAAATGACATTTGAAATAATTAATCTGTATTTAACTTTCAAATGTTTATAACTTTTTACTAAGTTATCGAATTGAGACTTGTAATATATCAAAACGAAGCTATCAACAAGTATAACAAATACAGGTGATTCATCAGATGAAAGGAGGGGCGAATGCTCCCCTTTCCCCCTAGCTCCGCCCATGCTCTTACCCATCACCTTTGACCCTAGCCTCCATTGCGTGACCCAAGTTAAGCAATAATAAGAAATGGTGACAGACGTAAAAATTTATAGAAGAAGGTCCACCATGGCACCATTACGTATAAAAATTCAAATGATGCCTCTATAAACTAAACAATGATGTTTTGTTTTAAAATGACATTTTTTGTTACTTTGAAAAGGAAGAAAAAACGTAAACAATGACACTGTTTTGGCCTAAAATTAAATGTCATAGTATTAATCTATTAAAAGAGAACGAATTCGCTAAATAGCATTTGAACAACACAAAGTATGAATGGATCATTCAATATAAGAAACAATTACAAAAATTAGATAAACAAATGAAATAGTTAAGGAGAGAAAACTAACAAGAAAAGAATAGCAATAACATAAAACATGATGGACATCAAACTCTAGACTAGTTATGCAATCCACCGAAATCATGAAACATATATTGAGTTAATAGGTAACTTATTCTTTTAATATATATAGTAAATCAACTCATTTTAAAGCTTTTGGACCGACTAATATTATAGAATATCAATTTAAGCAAAATATAAATAATTTTTGTATATTGAAATATATATATGTATAGGGGGACTTTTCAATGAAACATCGTTTACCATGTAACGGAGGGACAGTTGTGGACCATTAGATCAAATGAGCCAACGTCACAAATGAATGAGTATTAAACCGATGTGCTGCATTACGGTAACCGCTTACAAGTTACAATAACCAATTGCAAAGGGTAAATTTGTATTTTCCAACAAAACAAATTGTTGGCAATCAACAACAAAATCTTTCTCAGTACGTGCAAAATCCATCTCATCTTCTATTAACGTAAAAAATGATGAGTAATTTTTTCTTGTTTGCTAAATTTGAAGATTTACGCTAATATCTATGAAAAACTAGGTAATAAATACGAATAATTAATTTATAAAATATGAACAATTAGTTATTCATAAACGGTGATTTGTTTTTAGCAACAACACTGATTATTCAATGTATTTATTTGGCTGTAAATATGAACAATAAATATGAACCAATTCACCAATAAATATGAATAATTAAGGTATTAACTATGAATACCAATTCAAATTTGAATAGTTAGTTTGTTAAATATGAATAGTAAGTAGTTGATTATAAACAAGTATTCTGTATATTATTAGTTTGATCATTGTGAAAAAATTTGTCATTTAAATTTGAATAATTAGATTGTTAAACATGAATAATTAATAGAAGTGGAATACTGGAATTTGGTCCGGCAAAAAAAAAACGTAGAAGTAGAATTTGGTCCGGCCAAAAAAAGAAGAAATGTAATTTGATTTCCATAGGACGATAACTGTCTTTTCTTGTTAGTTACAAATTTACCCTTTTGTTTTTAAATTAAAAGAAAAATTGGAATTATCTGGTTTATTGGATGTTTTAGATCCTACGCTCGTCTTCCCGTTTCATGGTAAGGGTTGTTTCACTTGAAAGCCCCTATATATATATATATATATATATATATATATATATATATATATATATATATATATATGCTCTTTCCGGTGAAACAACTCTTACCATGTAACGGAGGGACAAATTTGAGCCATTAGATTTAAAAGAATCAAGGGTCAGTATTTATTTTGAAAGAAGCGTGTAACTACCTAGTATTCATATTTAGTGTTAAATATGAATACTAGTTGGTTAAATGCTTAAAACTTGTAACCACCAACTATTATTCACCAAATATGTTAATATTCATATTTATTAACATAATTATTCAAATCTAAGTTATTAAATATTGAGCGTTTTGCACAATCTAACCCACTATCCGAACACCTTTGCGCCCATAACCCACTATCCGAACCAATTGCAAAGGATAACCCTCCACCCAAAAAAATTGGCACTCCATCCGGTAAAATGCAACCGGGACAGAGGAGAGAGAGAGTGAATGTGGAGAGAGGGAGTAACCGGGGGAAGTTAATGAGGAGAGAGAGTGAGAGAGGGAGGAAACAGTTTTATAAAAAAAACTGTAAAATAAACTGTACCTCATGGGCCTACAAAACAGGAAAAGAAAAAGAGAAGGAAGAAGAGGAAGAAGAAAAAGAAAAAGAGAGAGGGCAACAGTCGCTCATGCAAACCTGAGGAAAAGAAAAAGAGAAGGAAGAAGAGGAAGAAGCCGACAGTGCAGTGCAAGAGAGGTTCGAAGAAGGTGAGCCGACATTGAACAGGGTGATTTTGAAGTAAGTAAACCTTAACTCGATCGATTAATTACCAATTGCTTGGATTCGTAGGGGAGGAACCGATTGGAAGAACCTAAACTGTTTTTGATTGTGTGAAAATGGGATAAAGGGGTCGAATGGGTTGACAGTTCGCAATTTTCCCTGTCATGTAGGAAGTAACCGGCGTCACGTTAAAACCAAAGGGTGGAAAGTTTGGGAACTGCGGTGTGCGGAGAGAAGGGAATTATTGGGAAAGGGGAAATTGAGGAACGTTTATGTCGAATTCGAATTTTCAGGAGTAGGGTAGCTGTAGATACGTTCAGTTTAGGGGGGAAATTGGCCGGAATGGGGCGAATTAGGGTTAGGGGAAATGTTACAAAGGGTGAGTTTTCATATGTGTAGGTTGATTGAAATTGGACAGGGGAACTGAATATTAATGTCAGTAGGTCGAGATTTCTGATGAAAAATTTTGACACTCGTGTGCAATTTAGAGATGTACAAATTGAATAAGTCCAGTCCACTGTCATGTATAAATAATTAGGTGTCATGTATAAATATTAACGTGTCATGTATAAATGTTTAGGTGTCATGTAAGATAGACTGCAGGGATGAATATGGAACCACTGTGTGCATTCAATCTTAAGATGAATAAGTAACTGTCATGTACATATTGAACCATTGGGTGCATTCAATCTTGACACTTGATATGCATAGGTTCTGAATGAGTAACTGTCATGTACATATTGAATTCTACAATGTTTGTGGGACTGATGAGAAGGGAACTGTGGGCTGGGGGACGCGAATTGATTTCGAGATTACTGATATTTGGTCTCCCAACATGCAGGATATCTGCTAAATATAAAAAAAGTCGCAGCGGCGGAGTGGAAAGAAGATTGTCGACCCTGCATCGCAAACCTCCGGCGCGGTATGATGGGCATTCGTTGAGTAATGTAAGTTGTGATTGTCGTGGTGCAGCATTTCTCACTTGTTGAAGTCTGTGCAGGCTGTGTACGCTGTCGAGGAAGACAGACACTTCAAAGCGCGATGTAACCAATACTGTCGGTTGCCCCTCCTAGTAAACATTGACAACTGGTTGAGCGAGTCCCAGTGGAAGCGCCTTATGGACAGCCCGTTGGGGGGCGTTGCAAGAATGGGCATAAGCACAAGGGTCCAGTTCTCCGGGCAGCTTGTACACTACGTTCTCCAACGACAACTGAAGACGAAGAAGAAGCATGAAACATGGTACAAGATCCATGATGCGGTTGTGAGTTTCTCAATAACTGAGTTCGCCCTTGTCACCGGTCTCAACTGCGGCTATGTCGACGAACCTGAGAATGACTCGGCGTGCGAGACGGCAGTGTATGATTTCTTTGGAGTTACCAAGTTGAAGATGTCCGAGTTCGAGGTGATGTTCCAAGTGGCAATGGCATCTGAGAAATCGTCTGCCAAGAAGTTTAAATATGTCCTGCTGATGCTGGTCGAGGGCGTGTTGTTCGCGAAGGAACCCCAAAACTACATTCAGGGGTGGGT
This sequence comes from Persicaria maculosa, assembly GCA_963922045.1. NCBI lineage: Eukaryota > Viridiplantae > Streptophyta > Magnoliopsida > Caryophyllales > Polygonaceae > Persicaria > Persicaria maculosa. The sequence goes on from OY998268.1 coordinate 1,408,563, forward strand.
GGACAACCTCGTCTCGGACATTGAAAGGTTCCTGGCCTATCCATGGGGCCGGCTTTCCTACGAGCAAACGAACGAGTTCCTGAACCATGCAATTGAGAGGAAGCTCCAACACACTAGCAACAGCCCCACTGCACCACGTCCGTCGTACGTGCTGATGGGATTTCCCCTCGCCTTCCAGGTTCGTTCACAAATCTCACAGGACGACTAATGAATTAATACTAGTCATTCATATACTTTATATTGGACAACAATTGACCTTGTACTGGACATACGTTGTTTGCAGATCTGGGTGTACGAAGCCCTCCCTCCAGTGGGCGTCCAATGTGAGAGCGTCATAGATGAGAACATGTACCCTCAGTGTCTGCGATACGAGTCTAAGGAAGGGAACCTCGAGTATTCCGCAATCGAAACCCGACTGCGGGAGGCTGTGGAGCTCGGGTATTTCGATGACCCTAACGCTGTGAGGCCGGTTCTCATCCCCGACGAAGTGGAGGAAGCTACCCGTTTGTACCGCGATGCCCGATACGGTCATGATAAACGGGACCAATTCTTCGACGACATTGTCCGGGCGTTCTTAGCAGCAAATCCGAAACCCACACGGAAGGAACAACCACAGGAAGCACCTGGGTCAACGCCAGAATCAGAGGAGGGTACGCAGACAAAAGCTGCCATCTTAGAGATCGAGTCAAGATTACTGGCAAAGTTGGACGACATGGCGAGGAGCATAACCGCGGAGTTAGGATCGAAGATGGCGACGCTTGAGGAGTCGATTGAAGACTTGAAGAGGGCATTGAGGGGGAAGGGGACTAGGGAGTCGGAGGAGCAAGGGGAGGTGCTGCCAAAGAAGGAGGTAAGGCTTTTGGTGTGTCATGGCATCATATTGAGCGTCATGTAATTATATATCATTGTCATGTCAATATTGGTAGGTGTCATGTTAATGTCAACACATGTCATAAAACTATCAGTTTCTGTCAATTTAATTTGATGTCATGTGGATAGGTTCATGGAGCAGTGAAGGAAAAGGAAAAGTACAAGGAAGAGGAGGAGATACAGCCGACCAAGGAGGACAATCAGTCAGAGAAACCTACTCTGAAAATCGGCGAGGTATGGACATTTGACTGTCCTGTCAAATTAACTATTTGTCATGTTATATGCACTATGGTGTGCTGGGTGCAGGTTGATGTTGAGGCTGAGGTGCCCCTCCAACGGCGCGGTAGGAGGACCCGTCTACATCCTGATACATTCTCCCCGGGGGAAGTAAAGCAGCCAGCGAAGAAGCCGCGTGTGGGCAAGAAGGCATCGCAAGCAGTGGATGCCGTGGACCTAGGCATGACCACGAGGGCAGACGTTGATGCGTTTTCATCCTGGATGAAGGACGGAACTGACCCTGTCCGGTCGGTTGAAGGCAGCCTACTGCATAGGGAGTTCTTCACGGTACTCCAATCACCGACAAGTTGGGTCACATCCGATGTTAGGTTCCCACAACGTGATTCTATGAATTTCCTTCCTCGTCATATGCTCTTCCATATGAATGGTTTTCCGTGCGTGCAGCATATCGAGCAGGCATGCGCCCTTCTGCGGAAGGACATCAAGGACGACGACAAGTACGAAGATGTCGCCGTCCTTGATTTCTTCTGGGGGTATCTACTGCAGAAGCATTTTGCAGATGCGAAGGGAAAACTTGATGTGATCAAGGGGGACGAGAAGCTGTCCCACTACTTCGATGGCAAGTCACCGGAGAGGTTTGCAACGGATTGGGCCGTTGTCGACCGGTTGTTGGCGCCTTGGAATGTCAAGAACGAGCACTGGGTGGCGCTAGAGATCAATCTCGCGGAGTGGACAGTGAACGTCTACGATCCCGACATCAACCTAGTCGCCAAGCGCCAAATGGCGGGCTTTCTAAAGCCGGTGACCCACCTCCTCCCCATTCTGATGGACAGCCATCCCGAACTTCGGGTTAAATGGGTCGGCAAAGTCCCGAAACCCTTTGCATACAAGAGGGTGAAAGGGATTCCCCAAAACAAACAATCGTAAGTAATATTTCCACTTGTTCCAAATATAAACAATTGTCGCAGGTTGGGTGAACATGTTTCGTTGTCGTGATGTAGGGGCGACTGTGGTCCATACGCCATCCGCTTCATGCAGCTCCTCACGACCGGAGACACCACGTTCCGTGGCCTTGACGATGACTTCATTGCGGTGTACCGCCAATTCCTTTGTGCTGCCATCTTTCACGGACGTCTTACACCCCCATCCGACCCTTAAAAGTACTTCCCGATTGGTTTTAGACTGTTGTGTTTGGTTTTAGACTGTTATTGGTTGGTTTTAGACTGTTGTGTTTGGTTTTAGACTGTTATTGGTTGGTTTTAGACTGTTATTGGTTGGTTTTAGACTGTTGTGTTTGAGACTGTTATTGGTTGGTTTTAGACATTTATGTTGGTTCGTTTTAGACTGTTGTTGTTTCGTTGTAGACATTTCACTTTGCCATTGTTATTGGTTTGTGGACTTGGTTAGTTAGTCTTAATGTCATGTAGAATTTTATAGATGTCATGTCAAATATATTATATGTCATGCTATGTTCATTGTCTGTTATGTAAACCAAAGGTACGAATTGGGGTAACCACACAAAGTAGAACAAAGTAGGGCAAATCAAACCAAAGGTACAAACTGGGATAGCTACATACTGAATTGCAAAAGGTGGACTTGGTCAGTCACAATGTCAAGTGAAGTGCATCTTCTGTCATGTCAAATTTCGTAGATGTCATGTCAAATTTATCATATGTCATGCCAAGTTCATTGTCTGTCATGTTTACCAAAGGTACATATTGGGGTAACCACACAAAGTAGAACAAAGTAGGGCAGACCAAACCAAAGGTACAAACTGGGATAGCTACATACTGAATTGCAAAAGGTGGACTTGGTCAGTCACAATGTCAAGTGAAGTGCATCTTCTGTCATGTCAAATTTTATTGATGTCATGTCAAATTTATCATATGTCATGCCAAGTTCATTGTCTGTCATGTTTACCAAAGCTACATATTGGGGTAACCACACAAAGTATAACAAAGTAGGGCAGACCAAACCAAAGGTACAAACTGGGATAGCTACATACTGAATTGCAAAAGGTGGACTTGGTCAGTCACAATGTCAAGTGAAGTGCATCTTATGTACACCCGCCCACTCTATTGGTTCACTTTTGACAGTTGTCGGAAATGCTTCGGACTTTCCTTTTGCGCGTTGGTATGCTTCCTCTACTTCCCTCACCGCTCGCTCCGCCTCGTGATCCCATGGGCTGACTACATCTTCGACGTCACTGCTGACACAAATTACATGCTTCCCACTTGGCTCTAACTGGACACGTGAATCTTCTACCTGGACAGATGGATATTCTAACTGGACGAGCTGAGTTTCTAACTGGACATCAGTTGGTTGTCCACCGACACCTTGTGCTCCCACAACTTCCACTTCTTCATCCCCTGCCAAGCGGGGGTCCATATGTGGGTGATCTTCTTGGGTCACGGGTGGCCCACCCCCGACTGAATGGGCCGTTGTGGATCCTTCTGTAGTGGCCACTTCTCCACCAAACTTGCGTATCAGGGAGACATGGAGGTCGATAGGCCACGATCATTCTCCCAATAGACCATTTAAAAACTTGAAGGCCTGCAGGTCTTCGTCATCCCCAATGTAAAAACGTCTGCACCCTTCCTTTTGCGGCTTTGCATATGTGAGCTGGACGTCATGCCTCCTCCCATCGACATTAAACTTGGCCATCAGCTGTTTCTTCAGGGAGACGTAGTCAATACTTTCGTCTACCAGGACAGCCTTCTCGCTCCTGTACCCCTCCACGACCCAAGTGCCCTGTTCATATACCCACCATCCTCCAAACACTACAGTCATACAGACGAACGATTTGTCCCCTGATCCATTAGTTAGAGGGGGACACATTCAGTTTTACAGGAAGATGAATATATTTTCGAAGGAAGATGGTGATCTTAGTGTCTTTCACTTGGCTCGTTCCTTCATAGGTGATGACCAGTTTGTCCCAAATCTCTTTAGCTGACCTACAAGATGAAATACGGTTAAACTCATCAGTGCTAAGACCACAATAAAGTAAGTTAATAGCCCTGTAGTTTTTGGAGACGAGTTCAAGATCCGCTTGGATGTATTCAGACTCCTTCTTTGCGACTTTGGTTCCATTTGGTCCGTCTTTCTCTGGAATCTTCGGACCATTCTCTATAATGTTCCAAAGTTCCAGATCTTGATCAATAATGAACATTTTCATCAAAGATCTCCAGTGGACAAAGTTGTTTCCTACAAAGAGTGGTGGTCTACTCGTGGACCTTCCCTGTGCAAATCCTCCGCTTGCTTCACCAGACATGATCGAAAACTCACAAAATTGTTAGATCAAAAACAGTGAGTAAAGCTCGGATACCAATTGAAGGTTCGATAATGTAAAACAAAGTAATATAGAAATACTCTAGAAGGGGGGGTTGAATAGAGTATGCCGGTTTTTCGCAGATTATCAAGACTTTTGATGCTCGTGCAAAATCCTTTGAGATTAGACTTAGTCTTTTCTCTGAAAACCTGAATCACAAAGTTAAACAGTAGAACCAAGTGCGGAAATAAGGTAAAGCAATAAGTAAAGGACTCGATTAGTTGTTTACGAGGTTCGACACGAACTTGGCCTACGTCCCCGCCTAGGGTTCTTCCACAACCCTAGGATTCAACCGGCTTTTATTGATTCACAAGACCTAGGATCCTAGTAGCTCCCCGAGAAGCCTCTCTCCTATACAATTGCAATCTAGTCAACTCACGTTCCCTTGGAGTCCTAGACCAATCTAGAAGAGCCCCACCTCTCTATGCTATCTAGTACAATCCTCTTACACTTAGTGAATCAATCGCCTAGTGTCTACTTCCTGAGTTACAAACTCTTGAGTATAACACTCTCTCAAAATATATCCTATAAGCTCACAGTGTAACTCTCAAATGCTTTGAAATGAAATTACAGACTCTTAAGGACAAGCAGAGAGCACACGAAGAAGACAGATTTCGCTTGAAGGCTTGAGTGTATGAAAGCTTGTGTTCAACAGGTGTCTGCTGTCTTCTTCTTCCTTTCCTCAATATGGCGCCTAAGGATCTTCAACCACGGCTAGTTCGGATCATGGCGTGCCCAAGGATCTTCTATTTTTGGACACTTTGAAGACACGATCTCTCCAATTTGGATCTCCTCAATATGCGCCATAAGGAAAGAAGTAATTCGTATAATACTTCCTGAAAGGTTAGTTAGGCATATAAAATAATGGAAGTATATAATATTAAATAATATTCGGACATAATAAAATATAGAACAGGTTTTGTATTTCATCAATACTGTTAAAGCTCCAAGACCTTTGACACAGACAAACTGTCAAGGCCTTTGAAACTTTATTCCGATTTTCATCAAGGGAAGGAGTTATCAATCTCCCCCTTGATGAAAGACAAAACCTGTACATCCCTGCAACTTAGTCAAGCATATATAATATAAGTAAAATCGGACTAAGTACCTGCATGGGTTAGACAAATGTTGGATCAAAAATTTAAAGTAATAAGACCATCCAACTGAAAATAAAACCAAGGTCTTCCAAGACCTTTAAATGGCAACAGTTTTAAAAAGTCTAACACCACCACAGATCATCTCCCCCTTTTTGTCTTTCAACAAAGGGAGGAGGTAAAACAGTCACCAAAAGTTTTGAAAAAGTTTCCAAAAACCAGCAATGTATCAGATGTCAGGGATGGGATAGGGTAGGGTTTAAGCTTCGTCGTCCGGAGCATCATCAGTGAGCCTCGTCCACAGACCTTGCAACATCTTGGTTATCCCGCTCAACTCCGTCATAACCTCCTTGTGCAGCTCCTTGATATCCAGGCGAACTTCCTCCAAGCCCAACTCCAGGTTGTCCATGCGTTCATCAACGGCTGAAGCAGTGGGAAGAGCTTTTGAAGGAGTGGCAAGACTCAAGGTCCCTTGGGGAGACCGAGTGATGCCAATCTTTTCAAGGCTCTTGGAGTCGAACTTACACATATGACGCTGCTGTTCTTCATTTTTGAAATCAATTCCAGAAGCTTTGAAGAGTGGGGTCAAAAGGGTAGCAAAGGGGAGGGGGGTTCCTTTCCTGGCTTTTCTAGTGTGAGCCATGGATCCTAAAATAGTGTTGGCCAGATCAAGATCAAGGCCATTGAGGATACGGTAAAGGAGGACCATGGCATTGTCAGTAAGGAGCGAGCCAGAGTTAAGACGGGGTAAGAGGCATCGAACAATGATGTTAAATATGATTTTTGCCTCAAGGGTAAGGGATGAGTGGGTGAGTTGCTTTGAGGTGCTGTTAGATGCTTCGGGTAGGAGGTACTTGGCTCGGGCAAGGATGATGCAGTTTTCTTTTGAGGGGTGTATTTCAGAGGGTGGACATGGGCTAGGTAGGCCAAGGAAATCTGCAAAGTCATTGGAGTTGAAAGAGATTCTAACCCCTTTGACAACAGAATCCAAAGACCAACCATTGGCGTCGTGTTTGGCTTTTAGGTTTATGTAGAACAGGCGGGTAAGCTGGGGATAGTAAACGGTTTCAAGATTGAGAAGGGTCAAGGCTGGGGATTTTTTGAGAAGATCAATGCAGGGTAGTTTCAAAGCTTCGAAGAACTCAATATCCAAAAAATCAGAACAACAAATCCTACGAGTTCGAAACTCATCCACCCACTTACCAGTAGTCTCAGCATTTTCAAACCAAGAGGAGGGCAAGGATTGGTTTACCTAGATGTAGGCAGGTGGATCGGCGTTCTTCCTGCGAGCAATCGTTGGAGCGGCTTTCTTGGCAGGCGCCTCAAGGCTCTTGAGGGTGCCCTTCCTGGTGCGCTTGGGAGAAGGAGGCTTGGCTGTAGAGGCTTTCCGCTTCTTTGGAGACGGGGGAGGTGGAGGAGGAGAAGGAGAGGGAGCATGCTCGGGCTCCTCTTTCTCTTCTTCCTCTGACCCCGAGTCCTCAGCGTTGTCTCCATCGGTATCCTCCTCGTCCTCTCCGGATTCGTCTTGCTCCTCGTCCTCTTCCTCAGGCTCCTCTTCAGAAGGAACCTCCTTGAGAGCCTCCGCCTCGGCTTCCTTCCGGATTCTCTCAGCTTCCTCCTCGATCAACTTCTTTGCAAGCTCGGCCTCCTCCTCGGCCTTTTTCTTCCTTGAAGCTTCTTCTTCGGCATCCTTGGCTGCATCCTTTTCCAGAATAGCATCAAGATCCTCCTCTTCTTCTTCCTCATCCACCTCCTCAGTGATGACCTTCTTTTTCCCTTTCTGCTTCGCACTGAGAGGCTTCTTAGCAGAGCATTTTTTAGAACCCTTGGTTACTGTAGTCGTGCTCTCAGTGATGGTGCTCTGGACAGTAGCAGGGACAATGGCTTGAGGAGTGGGTTCAGGTGTAGGAGAAGTAGCAGTGTCCTGGCGTCCCTTGGGGGTGGCGCCAAGTCTTTTGGGTGTGGAAGCTTTCTTTGATTTGGGAGCCATGGAGGAAATCGGTTAAGGTTTTCTTAGAGCAGGTTGAGAGGTTGAAGAAGAAGAAGGTGAAAGGGTTTGGAGAGGTTCAGAGTTGTGAGGGAATCAGGTACAGATTTGGGTTTAAGTAGAGAGAGAAGATGATGGAGTGATGGGACGGGCTTAGAGTTCCAAGGGAGGGTAATGATATCATTGCCAAATTTGAAAAATTTCCAATTCAAAATTCAAACTATTCCATTAAAATAGGACTGAATAACCGAAATATTTAGTTCCAAAATTAAGATATCTCAACGGAAAGAAAATATAACATAAATAGGCAATTTTGAAATCCGATAAAAATATAATTGATTAAATATCTAGAAAGATATTAACCAAATATATGTGATCCGATGTATGTAATCTACCATTTAGTTCACAAACCTTGACATAATTCTCAAAGGTCTTGACACTAAGTAGATATTATCTTTCGTAAAGGGAAAGCTCCCCCTACGAAAGTGCATCCTTGTTAAGCATCCCAATCTCTCGTCTTATGAAGGTGAACCTGTCCTCTGCCAAAGGCTTAGTAAAAATGTCAGCCCATTGATAATCAGTTGAAATAAACGAAATGGACACATCACCTTTTTCAACATGGTCTCTAATGAAATGATGCCTTACATCAATATGTTTGGTCCTTGAATGCTGAACATGATTCTTAGTGATGGAGATGGCACTTGTATTGTCACATTTAATAGGAATGCCTTTGAGGTTGATGCCAAGATCTCGCATTTGTTGAGCTATCCAAAGGATTTGGGAGCAGCATGCTCCAACTGCTATGTATTCGGCTTCTGCAGTGGATAGGGAAACCGAGTTTTGTTTCTTAGAATGCCAACTGATCAAAGATGCTCCTAAGAATTAGCAACATCCTGATGTGCTCTTCCTATCCACCTTATAGCCTGCAAAATCTGCATCAGAATACCCGATTAATGTGAAATCCTTTTGCTTTGGGTACCATAGTCCAAGCTCCTTAGTGCCATTGAGATATCGAAAGATCCTTTTCACAGCCACGAGGTGAGATTCTTTACGATCAGCTTGAAACCTAGCACACATGCAAACACTAAACATGATGTCAGGTCTACTAGCCGTGAGATATAATAAAGATCCAATCATTCCTCGATACTCCTTTTGATTGACACTTTTCCCAGTCTTGTCTTGATCTAGAGATAATGTTGAGCTCATGGGAGTCTTGGCTGCTTTGGATTGATCCATCTTGAACTTCTTCAAGAGATCCTTAGTGTACTTGCTTTGGTTGACAAAGATCCCTTTCTTGGATTGGTGAACTTGTAATCCCAAAAAGAAGTTGAGTTCACCCATCAAGCTCATCTCAAATTCGCTGCACATGATGTCAGAAAATTCCTTGCACAAAGATGTGTTAGTAGCACCAAATAATATATCATCAACATAAATTTGAATAACCAAAATGTCATTTCCTTTGGTCTTTATAAAAAGAGTCTTGTCGATCAACCCCCTTTTAAAATCATTTTCTAAAAGATATTTTGACAAGCGCTCATACCAAGCTCTTGGGGCTTGTTTCAAACCATAAAGCGCTTTGTCAAGTTTATAAACGTGATTAGGAAATTTCAAACTTTCAAAACCTGGGGGTTGAGCCACATATACTTCTTCCTCTAAGAACCCATTGAGAAAAGCACACTTGACATCCATTTGATATAGTTTTATGCCCATAAAAGATGCAAATGCTAATAATATGCGAATGGCTTCAAGCCTGGCTAGGGGAGCAAAGGTCTCCTCGTAGTCAATACCTTCCTCTTGATTGTAGCCTTGAGAAACAAGCCTTGCCTTGTTCCTCACGATCTTACCATTCTCATCTAGCTTGTTTCGAAATACCCATTGTGTGCCAATGACTAATTGATGCTTTGACCTTGGCTTCAAGGTCCAGACTTTGTTTCTTTCAAATTCGTTAAGCTCGCTTTGCATAGCAATGATCCAGTCTGGCTCTTGAAGTGCCTCATCTACCTTCTTTGGTTCAATAAGAGAAACAAACGCGTGAAAAGCACAAAGATCTTTAAGTTTAGAACGAGTTTGAACACTAGAAGTAGGGTCAGAGATGATATCCTTTAATGAGTGTGATGAGGAGTATTTAAATTTCCTTTTGCTAGTCTCAGCTCCTTGATTCGTCACACAAGTAGGATTGACTTGTGGTACATCTGACTCCGTGGTCCTGTTAGGTTCAGTTACAGCAGTTTCTGACGTCTCAACACTGTTGGATTGGACACCAAGGGCTTTGGACGAATCTTCAACACCTTGGGCCAATTCTTCAGTGTTAAGAATCTTTTCCTGCATGTTCCTCTTCTCTGTGTTCTTGGTAGCAGCATCATCACCTTCCTCGTTCTCTGTATGGATGTTAAGATCTATATCTGCAACACTTTCTCTCAAAGAACCGTCATTGCATTCATCAAATATAACATGTATACTTTCTTCAACTAACTGGGTTCTTTTATTGAAGATTCTATAAGCTTTGCTACTTGTGGAGTAGCCAAGAAATATACCTTCATCACTACGCGCATCAAATTTCCCAAGGTTATCTTTTCCATTGTTATGAACAAAACAAGTACAGCCAAAGGGTTTAAAATAAGATATAAGTGGTTTGCGGCCTTTGAAAAGTTCATAAGGAGTTTTCTTTAAGATGGAACGAATAAGACAACGATTCAAAATGTAGTTAGCTGTGTTAACAGCTTCAGCCCAATAGGTTTTAGGTAATGCATTTTCTAAAAGCGTAGTCCTGGCCATATCCTCTAAGGTGTGGTTCTTGCGTTCCACAACCCTGTTTTGTTGAGGTGTCCTAGGAGCAGAAAAGTTATGGGAGATGCCATATTTAGCACAAAACAAATCAAACTGAAGTTGATCAAACTCCCTACCATGATCACTCCGAATTGACACTATGGGCTCGTTTCTTAAAGTTTGCAACTCCTTACAAAGTTTTGAAAACTCAAATAAGGCCTCTGATTTTTCTTTTAAAAATGCAACCCAAGTATATCTAGAGAAATCATCAACAACAACTAGCATGTACTTTTTACCATTGGGAGATTTGACCCGCATAGGACCACATAAATCCATATGTAAAAGTTCAAGGGGTCTAGAAGAACTTACAACCTTTTTGGGTTTGAAAGAGCTACGTGTTTGTTTACCTCGTGTGCATGCATTGCACATATCAATACCTTTGAAGTCCATCTCAGGTAGCCCTCTTACAAGCCCTTTGGACACAAGCTTCTGTAGTGTATGTGGACTCACATGACCGAGTCTCCTGTGCCAGAGCTTTGGATCGTCCGTCAAAGCCTTTAGACAGTTTAAGCTTCCTTGTGCCACTTGATCAGCATTTACAGCGTATATATTGTTGTAACGATATGCAGTCAATATAACTTCACATGTATCTTCTCTGCACACTAGACATCTTTTCTTGTTAAAACTGACATAGTTGCCATTATCACATAGTTGAGAGACACTAAGCAAATTATACTTTAAACCGTTAACAAGATAGACATTTTTAATACTATGGCTAGAATCACTTCCAACACTACCAATACTGACGATGTCACATTTTCCTTTGTCACCAAGAGTGATTGTTCCCGTGGATTGCTCCTTTAGATCATGAAAGAGAGAACTCTTTCCACTCATATGCCTCGAGCACCCACTATCAATGATCCATTTATGTTCCTTCACCTTGGTGATCTCCTGCAAAACAAACATCAACCTTTGTGGCTAGACCAATAAGCAAATTTGGATCCATTATTGGGATAAACCATATTTGGTAAAATAGTGCCTTTTGGAACCCAAACTTGTGTTATCCGTTCTTTTCTCAAATGAACAGGAAATGTATTGCGAATAATATATGGATCCTTTCTTCTATAGGGGCAGGTCTCTTTTACATGTCCCTTTCGAGCACAATGGTGACATATAGGAGAGGTTCTGCTTCCTTTTGCCTTTACAAAGGTGGTAATGTGTTGCTTCTTTAAAAACCTTGGATTGTAACCAATACCACTTTTGTTTAGAGAACTTTGTTGCTCACCCAACATCCTATCAAGAGTGCCTTTGGATTTGATAAAACTTATGAGGGCTGTCTGTTGGTCTTGAATCTTATTATTCAGGGAGATCTTCTCGTTCTCTAAGTCATGATGCTCATTTCTTAGAGAAGAGAGATCTTGCTTGAGTTCAGATTTTTCTGAGTCAAGCGTCTTGACTTTAATGTCAAGACCTGAATAAGAAGCTTCAAGACTTTTAACCCTCATAGACAGATCCTCAATAGTTCTTTCCTGATCCACAGTTCTCTTAAGAAGAATGTTAGTTTGGGCAATAAGTTTCTCTTCATTGGCAATCATATTGGAAAGGAATTCCGATAATACCTCTTTTGGACTTGCCATAAGTTCTCTTACAGTAGCTTCAAGCTTTTCATCGTGGGATTCATCTTCTGAGGCCATAAGACAAATATTGGCCTTCTCATCATCAGAGTCAGAGTCAGAATCGCTCCAAGTTGCCACCATGGCTTTCTTCTTCCATTTGTCACCCTTCTTGGACTGGCTCATTGTCTTTTGAGGGCAGTCCTTCATGAGATGATCTGTTTCACCACATTCAAAACAAGACAACGGTTTAGTCTTCTTTTCATACTTGTTGTATTGAGGCTTACCTCGAAATTTTGAAGACTCTGATCCATCCTTGTTGTTGAATTGCTTCTTCATTTTGAGAATTCGAGCAAGGCCTCTTGTGATAAGAGCAAAAGGATCATCCTCATCGTCATCCTCATCTTTGGAATCAGACCCATCTTTAGGCTCATCCTTCTTAGACTTGAGTGCCAAGTTCTTAGTGCTAGCTGGAAGTTCTCCATCGTCTTCATTAAGGATCATCTCATGCGTGATCAGCTTCCCAAGAAGGTCATCAAGGGGTAGAGTGGTGAGGTCCTGTGCTTCCTCTATAGCTGTTACTTTTGGACCCCATTTTTCCTTTGGGAGGCACCTCAGTATCTTCCTCACTTTCTCAACGTTGGTAAAGCTCTTGCCGAGAGAGTCAAGGTTGTTGGTGATTTCTGTGAATCGTGTGAACATGGCCTTGATTGACTCATCAGACTTCATTTTGAAGAGCTCATATTTTCGAAGGAAGATGCTGATCTTAGTGTCTTTCACTTGGCTCGTTCCTTCATAGGTGATGACCAGTTTGTCCCAAATCTCTTTAGCTGACCTACAAGATGAAATACGGTTAAACTCATCAGTGCTAAGACCACAATAAAGTAAGTTAATAGCCCTGTAGTTTTTGGAGACGAGTTCAAGATCCGCTTGGATGTATTCAGACTCCTTCTTTGCGACTTTGGTTCCATTTGGTCCGTCTTTCTCTGGAATCTTCGGACCATTCTCTATAATGTTCCAAAGTTCCAGATCTTGATCAATAATGAACATTTTCATCAAAGATCTCCAGTGGACAAAGTTGTTTCCTACAAAGAGTGGTGGTCTACTCGTGGACCTTCCCTGTGCAAATCCTCCGCTTGCTTCACCAGACATGATCGAAAACTCACAAAATTGTTAGATCAAAAACAGTGAGTAAAGCTCGGATACCAATTGAAGGTTCGATAATGTAAAACAAAGTAATATAGAAATACTCTAGAAGGGGGGGTTGAATAGAGTATGCCGGTTTTTCGCAGATTATCAAGACTTTTGATGCTCGTGCAAAATCCTTTGAGATTAGACTTAGTCTTTTCTCTGAAAACCTGAATCACAAAGTTAAACAGTAGAACCAAGTGCGGAAATAAGGTAAAGCAATAAGTAAAGGACTCGATTAGTTGTTTACGAGGTTCGACACGAACTTGGCCTACGTCCCCGCCTAGGGTTCTTCCACAACCCTAGGATTCAACCGGCTTTTATTGATTCACAAGACCTAGGATCCTAGTAGCTCCCCGAGAAGCCTCTCTCCTATACAATTGCAATCTAGTCAACTCACGTTCCCTTGGAGTCCTAGACCAATCTAGAAGAGCCCCACCTCTCTATGCTATCTAGTACAATCCTCTTACACTTAGTGAATCAATCGCCTAGTGTCTACTTCCTGAGTTACAAACTCTTGAGTATAACACTCTCTCAAAATATATCCTATAAGCTCACAGTGTAACTCTCAAATGCTTTGAAATGAAATTACAGACTCTTAAGGACAAGCAGAGAGCACACGAAGAAGACAGATTTCGCTTGAAGGCTTGAGTGTATGAAAGCTTGTGTTCAACAGGTGTCTGCTGTCTTCTTCTTCCTTTCCTCAATATGGCGCCTAAGGATCTTCAACCACGGCTAGTTCGGATCATGGCGTGCCCAAGGATCTTCTATTTTTGGACACTTTGAAGACATGATCTCTCCAATTTGGATCTCCTCAATATGCGCCATAAGGAAAGAAGTAATTTGAATAATACTTCCTGAAAGGTTAGTTAGGCATATAAAATAATGGAAGTATATAATATTAAATAATATTCGGACATAATAAAATATAGAACATGTTTTGTATTTCATCAATACTGTTAAAGCTCCAAGACCTTTGACACAGACAAACTGTCAAGGCCTTTGAAACTTTATTCCGATTTTTATCAAGGGAGGGAGTTATCAGGGTTAAACTCTCCCCATCCTCCCTCCTCTCCCTCTTATTCCCTTTTAGCGCTATTGTCTGGGCGGGAAACGGTCTCTCTCTTCCGCTCTCACTCTCACTCTCACTCTCTCTGTGTGTCTCTCTCTCTCTCTATCTCTCTCTCTCCCCCCTTGTCTTAACCACTGTCTTGTCTGACAGTTTCTCTCTCTCCTCTGTAGGATGCCCTTGCTTTTCTATCCCTCTCTCTTTGATTTTTTTTGGTCAAATTGTATTCATTGGTTTGAACTTCTTATCGTTTCAATATTGCTGATTGCTACATTTTCCTACATATTTGCATTTAATGAGTATGAAGTGTGAGTGGGAAACCCAGTTTTATACCAAGTTCAAACATTGAATAAAACGCACCGACAATATGTCCAGTACAAAACCATTTTATGGCATGTCAACAGTGACACGTGTCATGTATATACCAAAACACTACCATGTTAAAGGTCACATGCTGAACAGTGTCCCTACTCACCCAAATTCGGTGAAGTTAAATCCCCATTGCCATTTCACCACCTCTCCAACACCCCTTCAACGAAATGGTATCCTCATCACACCACCTTGCTTCCTCATCTGGCCTCCCTCCCCGACCAGTGCCCATCGTTATATCATCCGACAGCTCGGACGATGGGAATGAGGTTGCAGGTTTGTCAAACATTTCATTGGTTTAGATTTGTGCTACTTGTATGATTATACTACCATATTTTTATTTTTTATGCAGGACCAATGCCGCCGCCTTACCGACGAAATCAAAAGGTAGAGATCGTCGGCGGTGAGGCTGGGATGCTCGGGTCATTCTACGAGACGACCCTTGTACGCAAAGTGGATCCTGGCCAGTGGTTGGTGGAATATGTGACCCTCCTACGGAACAATAGAAGAGAACTGCTGAAGGAAATCATACCGGTTTTACGAATTCATCCCCGTCCGCCTCGTATTTCATATGACGCCTACGCAGTCGACGACCGTGTGGACTGTCACGTCAACGATGGGTATTGGTCCGGCAGGGTCGTTCGTGTGTCCAGTTATGGGAATGACCGAACTTTCTCGGTCCACTTCCCGTTGATCAGGGAGACAACTGATCATCGTACCCGCGATATGCGCCCACACTTCGAGTGGAATGGGTGCAGATTCACCATGCAGCCGCATTTTCGCTACTTGTTACCGTAATTTTCGATTTTAATGTCGTGTATTTTTCTACTATTTGCTACTGTCTTTTAAATGTTTGCTCCGATGTTGTATTTGTTTAATGCTAGTGAATCTGTCTCACATATATTATGTCCAGTATATCTCACTATGTGACATGTCATATTCCATTGACTGTCCAGTTTAAACGAACAGCTTACACGTCAACATACAAATTACCTCCTACCCACCTTCTTCTTCGATGGTTTTTCTCTAAAACTTAAGATTTAATTACAAGTATATTTCTGCCCCCTCAATTTCACCCTCACTATGACTCTTACACTTGGACCAGTCACATTAAAGCATAGTAGTGTCGACATGAGAGAACAAAATCATGGCATCAAACTATGGGTAAATATTAAAGCATAGTAGATGTCATTATAGTGAATCTGCTTCTCCCACAAATCTTCTTCAGTCGATTCCGCATGCTGTATTGATCTGTTTCTCCGAGCAAATTTGTCCAGTTAAATGCAATATGTGACATGTTTTTTTGATATATACGTCCAGTTAACACTTACTTCTTACACGTGATTCTGCATATAAACCCACGCCCCATTCCTACTTCAATTGATTTCTCTGAAGCTTCAAATTTAATTGACGGTATCTTTTTATGCCCCTTCACTGACACTCTCGCTGATCACTCTCTCCTCTCAGACTGCACTTTTGTTTTTCAACTCTCTCTCTCTCTCTCTCTGTCTTCTGTCCTCTGTCCTCTACAACAGCAAATTCAGTGTACTTTTTCCCTCCATCTCTCTCTCTTTCTGATTTGTCTTCGCTTTTCAGTAAACCGCTCTCTCTCTCTCTCTCTCTCTCTCTCTCTCTCTCTCTCTCTCTCTCTCACACACACACACCCTTTTCCTGCTTTTCTATCCGTGTCCAACTGTACCCCATTGGGTTACCTACAACCGGCTGAACCTTGCCACCGGATATCCACTTTTATGCAAATTTTTTTCGGATTGGGTCACTCACGCAAACATTCCGGATAATAGGGTTAGTTTAGCAAATGGCCCTTAAATATTCATATTTTACAAACTAATACAAATTTACTATTGCATATTACTATTCATTTTTAAAGATACGGTTACACCAATCAGTATTCATATTTAATGTTAAATATGAATACTAGTTGGTTATACGGTTAATTGTGTTTTTTAAATCAATCTCCTCCCTTCATTTCTTTTGATCCAAGGGTCCATAATTGTCCCTCCGTTACATGGTAAGGGGTGTCCTCATAAGAAAGTTATATATATATATATATATATATATATATATATATATATATATATATATATAAGTGTTAACATGCTTCTAAGCTTTAAATGACCATAACTTTTTGCTCAAATATCAGATTTAGGCATATAATATATCAAAACAAAGATATCGACAAATCACTTGAGGTTAAAAGGGTCAAGGACCTCTGGACTCCCTTTTATGACTGCTTCCGATGAGAAATGATCCAAACTCGACACAAACTGTTGGAAACCATAGATTGATCGAAGAAAATCACAGAGAGAATGAAGAACATAGAGAGAAATGGAGAACGAAGAGGGAAGAAGAAACAGAATTCTGTTTGTTACTCTGAAAGTGAACCGAAGTTTGTTACAAATAGGTGAGGAAAAATGATCACGTGGCTAGCACGCTGTAACAACTCGGAAATAAAAGGAACCAAACGACGTCGTCTTGATTGTCTTTAACCGGGAGTCGGGCAGTACTCCAACACCCCCCCCCCCCTCAAGATGAAGGTGGGAGAACTAGCTTCAGCTTGCTGATCATGTCTGTGTGACGAGGACCAAGAAGAGACTCGGTGAAGACATCGGCTAATTGATCCTTGGTGGGCAAATCTGAGAGACCGATCAATCCTTCACACAACTTGTGTCGAACAAAGTGGCAGTCAAGGTCCACATGCTTCGTTTGTTCATGATATACAGGGTTCCTGGCGATGTGAATGGCAGAAAGATTGTCACATTTGATAGGGATGGGGAGAATTCCATGAACTCCACACTCAGTAAGGAGCCTAGAAAGACATGCAAGTTCAGCTGTCAATCGGCACAAAGATCTATACTCTGCTTCATCACTGGACAAAGAAACTACTGATTGTTTCTTTGCCTTCCACGAAATGGGACAACCCCCAAAGGAAACAAAATAACCACTGATAGATCTCCTAGTATGTGAACAAGCCGCCCAATCAGAGTCACTATACCCGACTAGATCCATAGCAGATGATGAGTGTAAAAGAATCCCCAAATATGGTTGATGACGAAGATATTTCAACACATGAATGGCAGCATCAAAGTGAGCCTCTGTAGGAGAATGCATGAACTGACTCAAGTATTGAACTGCAAATGCTAAATCAGGACGTGTATAAGTCAAAAAATTCAGTTTCCCAACTAGACGACGAAACTGAAGAGGATCTGACAAGAGAGGACTGGAAATTTTGTAAAGATCCAAACCAGCCACCAGAGGAGAGTTGACATAACCAGAACTGACATTGAACTCCTTAAGAACATCACCCACAAACTTTTTAT
This sequence comes from Persicaria maculosa, assembly GCA_963922045.1. NCBI lineage: Eukaryota > Viridiplantae > Streptophyta > Magnoliopsida > Caryophyllales > Polygonaceae > Persicaria > Persicaria maculosa. Next base: position 1,426,422 of record OY998268.1, read on the forward strand.
GGCACAAAACCATACCCAGAGGGACTCTGAGAAACTCAATGCCCAAAAAGTAGTGTAAATTCCCCAAATCCTTTATCTTGAACTGATCATCAAGGAAATATTTCAAGGCAATCATAGCATCCAAATCATTTCCAATCAATAGAATATCGTCAACATAGATAGAAAAAAAAACCACTGATTCTCCAGATCGATTGATGCACAAAGAATGATCATTGGGAGAATGAGAATAACCACGAGATCTCAAATAATCAGAGAGCTTAGCATACCATTTTCGTGAAGCTTGACGAAGACCATACGGAGATTTATTCAAGTGGCAAACCAGATAGGAATCAAAGACAGGGAGACCAGGAGGAAGCTTCATGTATACTTCCTCGTGAAGATCTCCATGAAGGAAGGCATTATTCACGTCAAGCTGAAAGATAGGCCAATTGCGCTTTAAAGCAATGGAAACAAGCACTCTAATAGTGGTCAATTTGATCACTAGGGAAAACGTTTCTGTGAAATCAATGCTTGCCTTTTGGGTATAACCCCTGATCACCAAACGAGCTTTGTGTCTTTCAATAGTGCCATCAGGATGAAGCTTCAATTTGAAAACCCACTTACAACCAATTGGTTTCTTCCCTTTAGGTAGAGGTACAAGATCCCAAGTGTTGTTCAACTCAAGGGCAGTGAACACTTTGTTGACAGCCTCTAACCAAGCAGGAAACTGAGATGCTTCTGGAAAAGTAGATGGCTCATGTGTAACAGAAAGATGAGAAAGAAAATGGTGATCCTCATTAGATAGGACATAACCAGAACTGACATTGAACTCCTTAAGAACATCACCCACAAACTTTTTCTGGCACAAAACCATACCCAGAGGGACTCTGAGAAACTCAATGCCCAAAAAGTAGTGTAAATTTCCCAAATCCTTTATCTTGAACTGATCATCAAGGAAATATTTCAAGGCAATCATAGCATCCAAATCATTTCCAATCAATAGAATATCGTCAACATAGATAGAAAAAAAAAACCACTGATTCTCCAGATCGATTGATGCACAAAGAATGTTCATTGGGAGAATGAGAATAACCACCAGATCTCAAATAATCAGAGAGCTTAGCATACCATTTTCGTGAAGCTTGACGAAGACCATACATAGATTTATTCAAGTGGTAAACAAGATAGGAATCAAAGACAGGGAGACCAGGAGGAAGCTTCATGTATACTTCCTCGTGAAGATCTCCATGAAGGAAGGCGTTATTCACGTCAAGCTGAAAGATAGGCCAATTGCGCTTTAAAGCAATGGAAACAAGCTCTCTAATAGTGGTCAATTTGATCACTAGGGAAAACGTTTCTGTGAAATCAATGCTTGCCTTTTGGGTATAACCCCTGATCACTAAACGAGCTTTGTGTCTTTCAATAGTGCCATCAGGATGAAGCTTCAATTTGAAAACCCACTTACAACCAATTGGTTTCTTCCCTTTAGGTAGAGGTACAAGATCCCAAGTGTTGTTCAACTCAAGGGCAGTGAACACTTTGTTGACAGCCTCTAACCAAGCAGGAAACTGAGATGCTTCTGGAAAAGTAGATGGCTCATGTGTAACAGAAAGATGAGAAAGAAAATGGTGATCCTCATTAGATAGGACACTGGCACAAATGGAGGGAGGGGAAAAACAAGCAGAGGTGATAGTGTTTGAACAAATGCCATTGGAAACATGAGATGAACTGCAAATATATTCAGAAAGATAAGAAGGAGAATTATGCACTCTAGATGATCTTCGAACAACAGGGGCAGGGGGATTTGAAACTTGAGAAGGGACAACAACATCAGATGAATTGGAAACTGGAGGAGGGACAATAGGAGTGGGAGACATGTCAATCTGATCATCAGAGAGGGGACAAGGAATACTGACTTCAGGTGAGGGACAAGGCTTTGAACATTGAAAAGGAAAGATGGTCTCATAAAATACCACATTTCTGGAAACAAGAACATCTTTGGTGGAGATGTTAAGAAGTTTATATGCCTTCTTCCCAAAATGCGAGCCTAAGCACGAGGTTTAAACTTGTCTCGATCTCGAGGTTATACAGTGGCATAACACAAACATCCAAAAGGTTTTAGATGAGAGTAAGTGGGGACATAAGAGAAAATCTTCTCATAAGGACTGACATTTTGAAGGACTTTGGATGGAAATCTGTTAACCAGATAGGTGGCCAGAAGAACACAGTCATCCCAATACTTGACAGGGATATTAGACTGAAACATTAAGGCTCTAGCAGTCTCAAGGAGGTGCTTATGCTTCCTCTCAACCACCCCATTTTGCGGAGGTGTGTGAGCATAACTGGTTTGATGAATAATCCCTTGGGAAGAAAAGAAATCAGTGCAACTTGGCATGAACCAAGCTCAAAAGCATTATCTGAACGAATGATTTTAGGTGTGGTGTGAAACTGGGTTTGAACCATATGGACAAAAGTTGTAAGAAAGGAGAAAGCACTGGCTTTGTTGGACAAAAGATGAGTCTAGGTGCACCTTGTGAAATCATCAACAAGAGTCATGAAATATTTTTGGCCTGCATAGGTAGGAGTGTGATAGGGTTCCCACACATCAATGTGAACCTGGTCAAAAGGTTGTTTGGTTTTAATAGAGCTGTGAGGAAAGGGCAACCTGTGTTGTCTTGCGTTATGGCACACATCACACACAATATCAGATTTGGAATGAAATGAAACATCAAGCAATTTCATTGTTTTGAGTTTGTCAAAAGGCATATGTCCCAAACGTAAATGCCAAAGCATGAGAGGATCAGAAACACAATTGAAAGTATTACAAGTTGCATAAGAAACACTAGAGTGCAATAAAGGTTTTAAAGCTGGTTGCTTATTACAATGCAGCAAGTAGAGACCATCTTGTTGCTCACCAAGCACCAGAGGCCTTTTTAGTGAAGTGGCCTACAATAGGCAAGTGGTTGAAGAAAAATAAGCACTGCAATCCATTTGAGAAGTCAATTTACTAATGGAAAACGAATTGAACTTGAAATCTGGGACAAAAAACACATGATGCAGTGTGATATCAAGCAATATTCTCACTGAACCATGATATTTAACAGTAATGAAGGAAGAATTGGGGAGAGTAATTTTATGTGGATGAGAAAGGGGTGTAAGGGAAACAAAAGAAGTATGGTCAAAACACATGTGGTATGCTGATGAGAGTGAGATCCTTTTGTCAACATAAAAAGAAGCTGAGAACACTGCTCAACTATAAAGCTTGGGATAGCAGAAACCTGATCATCCACCACCTCCTCTGTACCACTGGTACCTACAAACTTCTTGTCCTTGGGAGCCTTGGAATCACTCGGATATCCAGTTAGTTTATAGCAGAACTCGACCTTATGCCTTGTCTTCTTGCAATGAGTACAGACATACGAAAGGGCGTTTGTTAGGAATCGAACCTTCTTGCTTAGACTACTGTCCAGAACCCTGATTCTGAGACTGAGATGAATTACCATCATTCTTGCGACTTTGCGTGTTCATAGCAGATGAATCTCATGTGAATTGAGTCATAGATTTGAAACTGGTCTGTTTCTCCTCTTGACTAATCATGGAGTAAGCCTCAGCAATGGTCGGACTAGGCTTCATCATCAGAATTTGACCATGAATAGAACTGTAACACTCATTTAATCCCATTAGTAATTCAAGAAGGCGTTGATCTTCTTCAAGCTTGCAAAATTCTTGGCTAACACCACAAGAACACCTAGGAATCATTTGTAAAGCTTTCAATTCGTCCCAAAGTTTCTTGATTCTGGTGTAGAAATTTGCAAAATCGTCACTCCCCTAAGAAATCACACAAAGTTGGTTGCGCACAGCAAATCGTTGAACAAGATTTGGTTGCTCAAAACGATAACACAGATCTAACCAAATTTTGACAGCGGAGTCGCTGTAGATGACACTTTCTGCAATCTCTTTGCTCAGTGCGTTCAAGATCCAAGACACAACCATGTCATTGCACCTCTGCCAATCACGGAAACTCGGAGAATCAGAACTCGGCGTCGGAACACCTCCATTGACGAAACTAATCTTGTTCTTCGCTGAGAGTGCAATTAATATTGACCTCTTCCAAGTACCAAAGCTGGATCCATCAAAGACCTTTGAAACCAAGACCATTCATGGACTGTCAGACGCATGTAGATACAACGGATCTCTTGTACCAATTGCTCTCTGCGCTTGATCAATCGCTTGATCCATTGAACCAATTACAGAAAAAATGATGCGGAATGAAAAAGAGCTAGAATGGCTCTGATACCATGTTGGAAACCATAGATTGATCGAAGAAAATCACAGAGAGAATGAAGAACACAGAGAGAAATGGAGAACGAAGAAGGAAGAAGAAACTGAATTATGTTTGTTACTCTGAAAGTGAACCGGAGTTTGTTACAAATAGGTGAGGAAAAATGATCACGTGACTAGCATGCTGTAACAACTCGGAAATAAAAGGAACCAGATGACGTCGTCTTGATTGTCTTCAACCGGGAGTTAGGCAGTACTCCAACACAAACTGAACGTGATATGATACGATTTTGATCTGAACCCAATTACAAAAGAAAAATAGATTATTTTCTCTAATATCACTATGAGGTATAAGCTTAAACTAGTACAGTCCCCGCGCCATGGCGCGATTTCGTAAAAAATATAATATTAAACATATTAAAAATTAATATTATAAAATATTAATAAAAGTTAGGATAAAAATCATAAAAATAATCACCATAAAAGTATCACGGAAATAATTTCATATATATATTTTTTTAAAAATCTCATTTAAATTACCATATATAAATTTATAGAAATTTTAAATCACTCTTATTGGTTAGAAAAAATAATAAAAGCATTGTAACTTTGTTTAAAAAATAATATCATTGTAAATTTGGTATTAAGAATATATATGGATAGTTAGTAAATGTGTTAAAAAGAAAAGAAAAAATTGATTTAAAGAGATAAATGAAAGAAGAAAAAATAATTAAAGGAAAAAATATTTGATTGGTTTAAATAGCTAAGTAAAAAAAACGGTAAGGATAACATAGGCTAAAACTCTTATGTTTTAAGAATAAATATATAGATATAGCCTATAGGTAGAGATATAATGATTTACATATAGATTAATAGTAGACATTAGATTGCATTCAAAAAAATATTAGATATTTTAATTACTATAACATATATCATGTAATTAATATATAATGAAATAATACTATATAGTTCATATAGTTAATATTAACTTTACTAAAAAAAAGTTTTGAATTAATCCCATTGGTTAAAAATATATTATGAGATGATATTATGTTAATAATGTGTAAATAATATTAGATAGTTTAATTACCATAATTAAATTATATTGTGTAAATAATACCTTATAAAAATAACTTTACGTGAGGGAACGACACGTGGCATAGGTGCTTTGGTTTTAATTAATATATAGATTAATATATAATGAAATAATACTATATAGTTCATATAGTTAATATTAACTTTACTAAAAAAAAGTTTTGAATTAATCCCATTGGTTAAAAATATATTATGAGATGATATTATCTTAATAATGTGTAAATAATATTAGATAGTTTAATTACCATAATTAAATGATATTGTGTAAATAATACCTTATAAAAATAACTTTACGTGAGGGGACGACACGTGAGGGGACGATATGTGGCATAGGTGATTTGATTTTAATTAATATATAGATATAGATGGTTAAAAATATATTATGAGATGATATTATGTTAATAATGTGTAAATAATATTAGATAGTTTAATTACCATAATTAAATGATATTGTGTAAATAATACCTTATAAAAATAACTTTACGTGAGGGGACGACACGTGGCATAGGTGCTTTGGTTTTAATTAATATATAGATATAGATATAGATTGTTTTTTTTTAAATTACTAAAATTATAATTTAGGTTAAGATAATGGATTAATTGATTTTTTTCAAAAATTGATTGAATATCCTACTTTTAAGGAGAGAGTGACACCTCATCAAAATGCTTCTCATTTAAAGTAGGGCAAATTGCATAGAATAGCACAAACTTTAGATATAGTTGCACTCAGTGGCACGAACTTAAAAAAATACAAAAATAACCACCAATTTTAGGGTTTAGTTGCGGTCGGTGGCACACACCGCCTATCTCGCTTATGTGGCCTAGTAGGAGAGCTTACATGGATCTTTTTTAATTAAAAAGACATATAGCGGGATATGGATTAGTGGGGGTGATTACGTGGATTTTTTTTAAATTAAAAGGCATAAAAGATGTGCCCAAATTGTGAAAGGGTGTCCCTATATACACCGCAAATGTAACGGCCCGGATATAAATATCCGAGATACGTTTCGAAGGTTGGATACCTTCGTTCAGATGTTGCAATTCAGGTACGGGTCGAGGTTTCAAACCTCTAAAGATCAATCAGTATTCAAGGCGGGGATTTCGAACCCCAATCAATAGAGTCCTATACTGATGCATGTGAAACAAGCTAGTAGTCTATCATTCCACGGAAGCAGATATGCCTAGCAACTTCAAGCAAGCTATGCGGAACCAACAATGATCATGTATGATTCGAAGTCATGCGAGATTTAATGAGGATGACAGGTATCACGTATATGAACGAATGTACAAGCATGGTATACACATCAACGAATGAGTCCAAATATATCATGGCAAGGTATGTCATAACAAACAGGTGAAGCGTCATACGAGAACACATAAGAGCAGCATAGTAATTATCACATATATGAACAATGCATGAGTTTGGTGTATGCATCATACGAGATCATATAAGGGCAACATAGTAACTATCTCATCCGACACAATGATTATATATTAGGTCAAGCATGACACGTAATCGTATGACGAGATACATTTAGAAAGCATGGGTCCCACATGATACTAGCGATACATGATGTGATACAAGCATGGTCAAGAGTCATTAAGAGGAGTTCAACATAATATTCCCGAAACATGAGGCATCATCAAAAGTAACAAGAAGGACATCATGGGTGCTAGATTATAATCATACTAAGAACGAACCATCATAGAGTACATATATGGTATAATAGTTATCACATCATAGAATAAGTACAACACGTGATCATTTAGCGGGTCATATTGGAAATCATAAGCCCTACAGGACACTACTGGCACATATTGAACATGAATACAATCAAGATAACTCGACTAAATTCATTCTAACATTCATGCGTCATGCGTATGCGAAATCATGATATAACGTGGTGTGTGACCATGCGAGGTGCCAAATCATACATTCATGTAACCACGAGAGGATATCATAGAGTAATAGAAGAACACTACCGAACGATAACATGTACGCACGCTAGGATTTATTGTCATGGAAAGCAAGTCGATCACCGAATTCAACATCAATCTAATCGGATAAGTAAAGCATTTACGAGGATAGGAAGAGGGAGAGTCACACTATCAAGGACCTAGTTCAAGAGAGAATCGGCAATAATGTAGGCAAGGCATAAATTCGCACAAGTCACAACCAAGGGCCCGACATGTTACTAATGGCTCAATATAACATATGATACATACATGCACCATTGATTACTTGACACTAAGCAAGACTTCAATTCAATCACATTCCAATAATGTAGAAGCATGGGAGGAAGTGTAACGATGTATAATGCAAGTCTAAGTAACGGGCCATATGACAAGAATATGGGGGTATGAGTTCGAATCAGCACATACTAGGATGGAACATGCATTCACCAAGACTCAATTATGCCACATATTCTCCATTCAATGAAAGGAACACATAACACTATCATATGCAAAATAATCCACTATAGTTAATATGACAAATACAAAATAGATGGGCGTGCTATAGGTTCTTGTCACATAATGAATGATAGGCATCGAGGCGTCATCAGCGAGCATGCTAAGGAGAATATCTTACGAGCATTCATACAAGGAAGAATTGATCACACTATCATGGACCTAATCCAAGAGAAGCAGCAATCATATAGACTCATATCACGTGGTTTATGCTCTCAATCAATTATCAGCAAGATCAATACGATAGGTCAAGTAGACATGCTTTAACGACATCTAACCATGATAGAACACGATACATAAGTAATGTGACTAGCATGGATACAGGAGGTTATACAACCACGAATTTACATTAATGATCATCATCATAACATGTACTGAGGATTACGTAGCATGTACGGCATATTGACATCAAATCATAACACGTATCCATCAAGTAAGGGACTCACTCTATCATGACACTAGAACCGAACGATCATGTCGGGATGATATGGATATAATAAATGTAGCTCGAACCCATACAATAGTTGATGGACGGTTTTTAGTCGCGTTAACCGTATCAAAATAAAACTCAAACCTATAAACTAGTATAGCAAGTAAGTAAGAGGTCGATCCTACAGAGAATCAAGTATTTCTGAGCAATGTGTGTTTACCAATTAGTAGAAAAGGGAGGGTTTTGGTTGATTGAGATTGAAAAAGAAAACAAAATAAAATAAAACAAATTGATGCAAAACAATTTAGAGAAGATCGCTCTACCTACAACTATCCACTTTATTTTGTTGAATTGATATTGTAACTTCTTCTTGTTCTTTTAGGTTTCCTATGAATGCCCTTGTCCCAACCTAATATAGTTACTAGTCCAATCAGTCCTAGAAACCCTTATCAATCGAACAGTCCCTAAAGAAGGATTTAACCCAATTGATAGCTTTAAGTTCAGAGATTAGCCAAGGTATTTGCAGTCCCTAAAGAGGGATTTAACAACACATCCAACTTCCTACTCATTCAGTTAGTTCAATCAGTCCTAAAGGAACAAGTTTGCTACTTGGGTTAAGGTTCGCAATCAGAAATCTACAAAACCCTAGCAATTGAATTGATTCTACAAAGTTGATCAGGCAAGATAGAATAAAACAATCAAACATTCAAGCACAAAGAAGTCAAAACATTCAATATAGGAAATAAGGAACAAGATTCAGAAACTCACAACTCAATCCAAACAAAGCTTCAAATTGCAAGTAGAACGTAGAGAGTTTAGTTGCCCATGGCGAACATCGCTCTCAATCTCCAACTAAAATCATCTTGAATCCTAATCTAATGAATGAATACCTAGGGCGAAGCCCTCTCTAATTTCGTGTCCAAAGAGTCGGCCAAAAGGCAAAGATAAATAGGGTTTTGATAGGCAAACTGTCGCTGCTGGAAAAACCGTTGCTGCTGGAACATGCGGCGGCCGCGTCATAATGCGGCGGCCGCGGCATAATGCGGCGACCGCAGCATAATGCGGCGGCCGCTGCATCGGTCTTTCACGAAAAATCTTCTTTGAATCAGCTCTCGACGTCAACAGGAAAGTTGTAGCTCTCTGAAAGAGCTTTCCAACGCATGGTCATAATAGTCGATCGGACAACCGAGGCCTCCAGAAAGTGCAAAACAAGTTCAGCATGTCTGGCGACAACTTCTGTAGACTTGTTCTTCGTTTAGGTTCGCTTCTTCTTCTCAGGACCTCTTGAGCTCTTCATGTAAGCTTCTTCGATCAACTAGACATTCTCATCTAATGCGTTATCAACCCAGGTCTCCTCCTCGGATCCACAGTTATCTGAAATAATCAATAAAAGTGTGTAGATTCCGACTCCACCAACATAGAGAGCAAATATGCAAATTGTACTTAAACCATGCATGATATGCATCATAACTAAGCTAAATGCAACCTATTATGCCTACCTAAATGCATGCCATCAAACTCCCCCACACTTAAGCTTCGCTAGTCCTCGAGCGAACAATATAAAAGCAACCTATACCTATGTTTTCCTTCTTCATGCATTAGCCCAAATCAAAAGCAACATCAATTTTAAATGAACACAAGACCAAGTGAATAAACATTATAGCATGTATTTAGCGATCAAAGCATAGAAGTAGAAATCATCCAACCTCACCAGGAATATGTGTTTCACTCATGCTCTCATGTGTTTATGCTTTATAATACAACTCTCAACTCAATCCAAAATGCACTAAGCTCATAGACATTGACCACAATATCACCAAATCTCCACCGAAATGCTATTACTTGCGGGACACAATAAAGAAAATAAGCAAAATTGACTCTAGTAATTCATCTTTTTTGTTTTCATTTTCGATTTTTTTTTTCTTCCTTTTTTTTCTTTTTTTTTCTATTTATTTTCTTGCCTTGGTGTCTTCCTTACGCGAGTCGCAAACATGGGTGTCATGAATGGCCCCGGTCTATCAACACCTCAACCTACTAAAATGAAGTCCACTTGAACATCTTTTGACGCAAGTTGCAAACATGGGTGTCATGAATGAACCTGGTTACTCAATGATCAAGCTTTCTTTCCTAGTGGTTAGTTTTCAACACCTTTTTGCGCGAATCATACCCATGGGTGTCATGCGTAGACCTGATTACTAAGTGCATCAACCATTGCCACCTTATTTCACTAAATATGCACAAATTCAAACAAAAGACTCAAAACATAAACAGAAACTCCGCAAGCAACAATCATGTGAGTCGGTCTTGAAAAATAGATACTGCAGTCAATGCCAAGAGGTAGCAACATAAGGAGAGTAAATCACACAATTGAGCAAGATAATTATAAATGATTCTAATAAGGATAAAAACATTCTCACAAGGGTCATGTTTGTAGGATTTCAATCATACTTTAGCTCAATCATACATGCTCTATTACATCACAAAATCATGCTTCATAAGAAAACATTTCAAGGCGATTAGGCTAAGCAATTCAAGTTTATCGTAGGATTTACAAGTTCATGCCATAAGAATGTAGAGTTTCGCTAACTAAGGTGGGTATTTGAAATCTATGTATATGCATGATATTTTTTTTTTGGAGTTTTTTTTCAAGTGCAATATAAGTATAAAAATAAATATGAAGACATAAATAAACATGATATGCAAACTCTATCTATATGCAATGCAAACCCTCCCCCACACTTAATCTTTTCATTGTCCTCAATGAAACATAAAAGACAACAAAAAAAAACATAGAGGAATAAATGAATGAAATACTCACAATGTGGTGGATGGGTCTCTATAGGTCGGATCTGAGCATTGCAGCGGCCTTTCCTGAGAGGTTAGTCTATGCCAAACCAAAACAACTATCCAATATCTAATGGAAAACCTAATTTATTGAAAAACTAACTAACTAATGAGGAATTGAAATAACTAAATTAGAAAACCTACCTCGGGTTGCCTCCCGAGAAGCGCCTTTCTTTAATGTCATTGGCCTGACTTATTCTCAATCTCACGATCTTATCTATCAGACATCGTCAAGGCCCTCAATAGCCTATCATATTCCTGTGCACACATCTTACAAAGAACATCATAGCACAATAGATTGAAAGCATAAAATATGAAATTCAAAAACACTTTCAATCTATCAAAGAGTCTAGCATGACTCTCTGCTGAAGGAATATGATACCACCAACACAGTTCCGCTGGTGGCTTCTCAAAATAGCAATAAAAAGGATCAGCATAATCACCATTACCTTCCAAATTGCAAAAGTTTACCTTTATTACCTCTTGAGCCTCAGCTGATGGCTCTAGACTTGGTTCATCAATGGGCAAGCTCAGAATGGATGTTGCAGATGGAGTAGGAGACACATCACATGTAACCTCATGCGTCGACTCATGAGATTCCAAGTCAGGAAGCACTAGACCCTCTCCTCCATTGTCGAAGACACTATCGTTGTCTACAATCAATTCGTCGTCTTCTTCTTCGAAGCTCCTTTCTTTCTCACCTTTTGCACTTAAAAGTTGAATGAGTTGGCTCATCTGATTCTCCAATTTTCCGATTCGGCTCACTTTTACTTCCTCCAACTACTGCACCACTTGTGTGAGAGTGTGGAATGGATCCTCCAGGTGTGTGACAAAGTCCTCCATTGGCAGAGAAGATGAGGCAAGCCATTCTTCCTGTGCAACATGGTAATCCATGTAATAGAAAAAATCCCACAACCCCGACAATCCTCCTAACCGCTTCAGGCCTCCGTTACTAAGGTGCTCAACAAGTGCTCGCGTCTCAACAGTCATCCCATCCATTATGCACATAATCATATCTCGGATGCAGAATTGATAACCCCATGAACCAAGGTCGTCAACATACTCATGCAATCTAGTGAAGTATTGGTGAAAGTTCTCACCTTCAAACTGCGCTAACCTCAACATCTTGAAAAGATTAGTAGCAAAGGCGTCGTGAACCGTAAGATAGGATCACAACGGGTTAGATATATGAACAAAAATCAATAAATACACAAAACAAAGGAATAAACTTGATTCCCCGTCAACGGCGCCAATTTGATGGACGGTTTTTAGTCGCGTTAACCGTATCAAAATAAAACTCAAACCTATAAACTAGTATAGCAAGTAAGTAAGAGGTCGATCCCACAGAGAATCAAGTATTTCTGAGCAATGTGTGTTTACCAATTAGTAGAAAAGGGAGGGTTTTGGTTGATTGAGATTGAAAAAGAAAACAAAATAAAATAAAACAAATTGATGCAAAACAATTTAGAGAAGATCGCTCTACCTACAACTATCCACTTTATTTTGTTGAATTGATATTGTAACTTCTTCTTGTTCTTTTAGGTTTCCTATGAATGCCCTTGTCCCAACCTAATATAGTTACTAGTCCAATCAGTCCTAGAAACCCTTATCAATCGAACAGTCCCTAAAGAAGGATTTAACCCAATTGATAGCTTTAAGTTTAGAGATTAGCCAAGGTATTTGCAGTCCCTAAAGAGGGATTTAACAACACATCCAACTTCCTACTCATTCAGTTAGTTCAATCAGTCCTAAAGGAACAAGTTTGCTACTTGGGTTAAGGTTCGCAATCATAAATCTACAAAACCCTAGCAATTGAATTGATTCTACCAAGTTGATCAGGCAAGATAGAATAAAACAATCAAACATTCAAGCACAAAGAAGTCAAAACATTCAATATAGGAAATAAGGAACAAGATTCAGAAACTCACAACTCAATCCAAACAAAGCTTCAAATTGCAAGTAGAACGAAGAGAGTTTAGTCGCCCATGGCGAACATCGCTCTCAATCTCCAACTAAAATCATCTTGAATCCTAATCTAATGAATGAATACCTAGGGCGAAGCCCTCTCTAATTTCGTGTCCAAAGAGTCGGCCAAAAGACAAAGATAAATAGGGTTTTGATAGGCAAACTGTCGCTACTGGAAAAACCGTCGCTGCTGGAACATGCGGCGGCCGCGTCATAATGCGGCGGCCGCGGCATAATGCGGCGACCGCAGCATAATGCGGCGGCCGCTGCATCGGTCTTTCACGAAAAATCTTCTTTGAATCAGCTCTCAACGTCAACAGGAAAGTTGTAGCTCTCTGAAAGAGCTTTCCAACGCATGGTCATAATAGTCGATCGGACAACGGAGGCCTCCAGAAAGTGCAAAACAAGTTCAGCATGTCTGGCGACAACTTCTGTAGACTTGTTCTTCGTTTAGGTTCGCTTCTTCTTCTCAGGACCTCTTGAGCTCTTCATGTAAGCTTCTTCGATCAACTAGACATTCTCATCTAATGCGTTATCAACCCAGGTCTCCTCCTCGGATCCACAATTATCTGAAATAATCAATAAAAGTGTGTAGATTCCGACTCCACCAACATAGAGAGCAAATATGCAAATTATACTTAAACCATGCATGATATGCATCATAACTAAGCTAAATGCAACCTATTATGCCTACCTAAATGCATGCCATCAATAGTCATTACGAACATCAAAACATATAAGCACAATTCCATACTATGGATCAATCTGTAGGTGAAGGAGTAGTACCACATAGAATCACACAATCATGGACAGAGCAATCAAGATAACCCGATAGAGGTCCATAAGGGCAACATTGACTCTTCCTATCCGACTCATCACTCATCTTTCCCGTGAGACTCGGATACGACTTTTTGTGACAAGAAGACACTGATGGATCGTCATAAGAATCAAGAAAGACACCCTCATAAATACCTTACTTTCTAACTTGGAATTACATCGAAAGCCAACTTCCAATACTCTCCCAAGCAACCCTCATATTCAACCATGATTCCCGAAACAATATGTTTACCAACCCGATTTCCCGTGGAGGAGACCGATATTCGAAGGGAGGACTCGATTGGACTGTCAAAAGGGTTCATAAGGGAAGGGGCGGTTCCACAAAAGCTGAGCTTAACCATATAAGAAGAAGAAGGGTACTCCCGCTATCCCGTTCGCATAGATCGTTCAATAATCATTATATAGTTAGGACATACCAATCAATCTTTAGCATATCAACCACTCAACATAGAATCAGTCAATGCCAAATATAACGGCCTCCTTGGAGTCTTCCAGACCCACCTTTAAAGAACAAGCTAATATTTCGCCTACCCATTTCCAACTACATCCAATAGGGATGGTCTAGCGCCTTTCTACCCTCTCGATCCCTTATTAGTTGGTTCTCCTTATTAGTTGGTTCTCCTCTTTTATCATATGCCAAGTTCATTTTTAGTCCATTTGAGTTAGGCATCTTAAGTTCATTTTGCCCCTTTTAAGCGCTTTCAAATCTCTCAAAATTCATGGGCGGTTTTCCAAAACATACACCCGACCCTTGCGTACCGAATTTCACAACATGGCTCTGATACCAACTTTGTAACGGCCCGGATATAAATATCCGAGATACGTTTCAAAGGTTGGATACCTTCGTTCGGATGTTGCAATTCAGGTACGGGTCAAGGTTTCAAACCTCTAAAGATCAATCAGTATTCAAGGCGGGGATTTCGAACCCCAATCAATCGAAGTCACAGAAATTCAATTTAAACGAAAGTTAAGTGGAGGTAAGATTTAGATACAAGAGCCACGGCAGAGCTGGGTCAAAACCAAAACATATATTCTAAAGTCGTATAGCCAAATTAGCGGGGTTAGACAGATTCTTTGCAATCGCTCGGGGATTTTCCCACGTCATAGAGACAGGGAGCAATCATACCTAAAAACAAGTGGTGCGAGCGGGATCAGACCAAGACCCCAACACACCGTGTCCCGCAAGCAAATATACACATACGCTAATATAAAGATGATGCAAATGCGGAAATTAAATCACACTAACATGATCCTAATTTACAATATGAGAAAAAGAACTGTAAAGGCGCCCAAAGAATGCCAAGTGGCATATCCCTCTCCTACCTCTGCACCCCTTCCCGTTAGTGCAGAGACTGGCCAGTTCGGTGCTATAGCATAGCAATTTCCTCGTGGTGGTGCGCTAACCACGACATCATCATATCATATCATATCATCTCATCTCTTGCCCGATGGTGCTGGGCTATCATCATATCATATAATCTCATCTCTTGCCCGATGGTGCTGGGCTATCATATCATGCTCATATCGACTCGATAGACTCAGGCACCCGATGGGGCTGGGCTACCCTATGACCCTAACAAAGACTCTAGGACTATCACAGATAACGACCGTTCTGTTTACATACGCATAAAGAAATAGAATGCTCAACCACAAGTGCAAGCCTAGCATGATACTACATGGCATTCTTTAATGCTTATGCAACACCTAGTATGTCATATATTCACAAGCAGGTATTCTCTTTCGAATCTGAGTAAGCCCATAAAGGAACTTACCTGAATAAGCCGAACAGCAGAGAAACAAGGCAGAAGCAGAGTCCAAGTAATGAATCATCCAATAGTATGCAATGTCCAACATATCACAATCACCTAATAACATACAAATGCATAAGTCTATCTAATTCACACAAGGCGCCCCTAACTATCATACATATCTTCACATATCTCGTTTCAGATTATTCCATCTTATCTCATCATAATTCGAATATCATTCCATGTTCCTCTCATCTCATCATCCCATTTCCAAAACAATCTCTCAAAGAATTCAACTTAGAAAAACAAACAATTCTTTTAAAATCGCTTATCCAAATCCCGACATTAAACACTTAAGCCTTAAAACCAATTTCCCAAAAAACATATTATAGAAATCATTCCGGCACGTTTCTTATTTCAAAAACATTATACAAATAAATTCCAATATTAAATTATCAAAATAATCCTATGTTCACAAATCATATGTTATAAATCAAAACCAACAATTCTCTTTAAATTTCTAACTCACATATTTAAATCCTCATAAGATGCATCATATATAAATAATCCAATTAATAGTATTTTAAAACAAATAAACAATATATAACGATTAATTTCCAAAATTTATAATTATAACCAAATCCCAAAATAATAATAATATTCAAATAATTTAACACTTACTATCCATATAAACTCAAAACAATAACCATAAATATATTTATAACCCAATATCAATTAACATTACTTTTATAACCTTTTTAAATATATAAAATTTCAGAATATGTATATATATATATATATATATTTTCCCAAAATCCGAAATAACAATTAATATAACATATATATATATATATCTAAATAACATAACATATAATATATTTAACACATAACATATAACCATATATATAAAACAATTTAAAAACAACCCATCAGCCCAAACCCTTAACCCGAAACCCAAGCCCAAACTCGAGCCCATACCCGCATGCCCAACCCGGATCCACAACCGAAGCCAGATTTATTTAAAAGAATGGGCCCAAATTCTCTACCCCATCTCGACCCAAAAAATAAATAAATAAAAGGCCCAACCCTCTTATAACCCAACCCGACAGAAATAAAAAAAGAAGGGGGCCCACGCCTATGTGGCAGACAAGGTGGAAGGGCGGGACTCACGGCTATTTCTCCTTCCCCTCATTTTAGCGACAGAACAGAGCCAAGAGGGCTCGGTGTTGCACTTCCGGAAAACGGAGGAGGAAGAGGAAAAGGGCTTGCCGACGGCGCTAGCTCTGACCGTCCTAACCCGACAGCCACGACAGCGACACACACGCAAGACATGAAGCAAAGGAAGAGGGATTGAGGAAAAGAGGAGCTCACCGGCGGATTCGAAGTCAGACACGTCGGCTTCGCCGGAGTTCGGGTATGGCCGGCGACAATGGAGCTCATCTCGGGCTACCTCGGGCTCGCCGGAATCGATGGGAGGAGGGAGTAGTGGCTCGAGTCTTCAAACGAAAGGAAGTAGGTATGTGCTCGGTGGGGTTTCGAAAACAGGGGAGCAAAGCCATGGTGGCTCAGCCGGCTCTCGATCACGAAACAGTAAGGGTTGGTGGAGCTTCGGTTGTGCTTGAAGGAGAGGAAAGAAATATGGGTTCAAGGTGGCTCGGATTGTGTTGTGGGTAGGGGAAGATGGTGTTTGAAAGGAAAATGAAAGGAGGGGGTGGTGTTTTCTTCATTGAAGGAAGGCAAAATGGGGGTTTGGTTGGGATTCAAAATGGGGTGACAAGAAGGGAAGTTGTGGGTTTCTGATGTTCGGGTGCACAGGGCATGAGGGAGCTTTGTCATTTTGTCCAAAATGGTGGAACAATAGGGTGAGGGAGAAGGGTGGGTTTTGTAATGAATTGGCACAAAACAACACTGTGAAATGTATATTTGCAAGTCATGGAATCTACTCCCACATGTTCTGAACGAGAGAGAGAGAGAGAGAGAGAAAGAAAGTAAAAGAAAAGGGAAAAGAAATATAAGAGTGGTCCCTAAATCAAAATGCAAGATTCCGGAAATTTAAAACTCGGAACCCGCTAATCCGGACACTCGATCCCAATTCCTCTCACTAAAACAAAACCCGACACTCGATAATTTAAATCGAATTATTAAATCATTATCGGAATCAAATTAATTTATCAAGACTCGCAACTCGAAAGCGGAATTAAATTCCGTAAAAGAAAAAAAAATCTAAATTCTAAAACGATGCCGGAAGGATTTTAAAATCGAAACTTGTGCTCGAGGACGATATTATTTTTTTTTCCGAATTCCCAATTCTAATCAAATATAATTAATTACCTTTCCAAAATAATAATTTTAAAAATTCCCGGCCTTTACATCATCCACCTCTAAAAACAAGTCTCGTCCCCGAGACTAAAATCATTTAAAGCAAAGGGGATGAAGTTTTAAATCGGTGAGTCCGAGGACCATGTCCAAGGATCTTGTAATCATCTCGGTTGCGTCTTCCGGGATTCTCACAGCATCCTAGTCACGGTCGCGACATCTCCAATTGGTCTTGTCAAGTGTATAATAAGCGCCCTTATCACATCCTCGCTTTGACCTTTCGGAAGTATCACAACTCTAAAAGTATTATAGCGTCCGACTATGTCTTAGCAAGCAATCTATAAGCGCCCCTATACAATTCTTGTATCCACTTCGTAAGACGTCATAATGTAAATCCAGTTCGTAAATCTCAAAGCGTTTCGTAAATGGAAGGATTGTCATCTAAATCATTGAAACTCGCGACATCTTAAAACCGCTCAAAATCTCCAAATCCGATGTTTAATCAAGCAGCTTTACACCAAAACAAGTCAAATCCTTTCAAATCAAGATTTCGTCAAAATCTTCCAAAAACCAAATCAGCTTCTCGCAAACCAATCAATCAAATTCAGAAGGTAGGAGGCGGTATCATCCACCTCTAAGGGCTAATCCCATATTCTCTTCCTAGGTTCCAAAAATCATTTTATCATCATCCTCAACTCAATATGCACATAAGTAAATCAATTCATCGACTCATAACATCATCAGCCACCTCTCATATGGCATTCTCAACATCAATCATGATATTTTCAACCAATCGACATCTCAACCGCATAACATGATTACCCATAACATAGATCATACCATCCCTTCAGAACACGCCAAAAGCAATAACAAAATCTTAACATCATACCATGAGTCATAAAGTATATCTACCTCATACCGAAGGCATCACAAGTGCATCATCGAATTCTCATAATTTATCATGCAAGCATACATGTCAAGAGATCAACGAGGTTAGGTGTCATGGAGTCAGTACGCTACTACAAGACGAATCTCACGATCGCATCTCAACATCGCACACTAGTGGTACCAGTCATAACAAGGGATCTCATTTAAGGCATAAATTCACATAGTCATCCTATCCAATTTCTATCCAGCATTATCATAACATATTATCACATCAATCATTGGTACTTGCAAGGTTAGCCATAGCGAAATTTCATCATAAGTCAACGAAACAAAACTACTTATCAACACATCAATCCAAACAAAATCATGCTATTAAGATTAAATCAAAAGGGGAGATCAAGCAGTATATCAACATCAAAATGTCATCATGCTCTTCAGACATCATCTTAGCTCATCACAATGCCATATAACGATCATTAGCAGTCATGCACCATCATCTCATATATGCACATAAGTCATATTCATGCTCCAAGTCATATGCCTCACTTACCTATTCATATTCATGCTTATCAACCATATAGTATAACATCGTGCTTCCACATAACAACGTATCATCATCTCATGATCCATACAACACATTATAACATGCTTCTAGAACAACATAGTAGGGTAGCAATGTATCATTATATCATGATCATAGTCGTCACTACCAATTATGATTCAGTATTGTATATCAACATGTAATATCATGCCATATCAGGTTTATCATGGTCGCTATCTAATATCATGCCAGGTCATAATCATATAATCAAGAAAGTTTTACACACTATACCAGCCATAATAAAACACAATCCCCGCTCGCTCGTCTCCCACTCTCAAGCCAAGACCAATCTTCATCTAGACTCACCAACTCGGATAAATTCCCTAAAGAAACCCCAACTCATGTTGACACTCCGGCATCACCCCTCATTTCACCAAGCACTCTCACTAGCAATCCACCTCTAAGAGTCCAACCCCTATCTCTGTTTTCACACCCGGGCACCCTTGCATCCTATGATTCATCTAGAAGCTCATCGCAACCCACTAAGCATCGCCTCTTATAGCTCTCAAACTCACTCATTCCTACTTAAGCCAAACCCCTCTCATGTGACTTACCTCATACTACCATCGATCATTCTAACCGCTCAAATCCTTTCACCGCTCTCCAACCATTCTCAAGAAAATCTCACCCACGTGTTCGAAGAAGAAGCAATCATGGACATTATTTTACATAAGGATCACATCATATCAACTAGCATTTATATCAATAGCATCATTAGTTCACCATTAAGCATTGCAACTGTATCGAAAGTCTCAATTTACCGTCATGCTCAACAAGTATTGCAAAACATCATATATGAACCTAATCAAGTCAAGCTAGCACATCTCATTATAACCTTACCAGATAAACAATACAAGTTTCACAGCATTTGCAGTTCACATTTATAGGCAAGGAATTTATATCATGCTTAGCAACTCAGAGTAGCATCACCTCAAGTCATCATGGCACATTAGGATTGTAAGGCATCGAATCATATATATCATCATAGACAATGGATAATCAAACAATAATCATCATCACGTCAGCACATCACACATGTTAGTTCCAACGTCAGGTAAGTGCAACATCATCATCAACAAATTCAGAAAGGATTAACAATTCGAACGGAGGACACTCTCACTTGTAAGTCATATCGTACTCAATAACCGCCATCCTCGAAACAAGCTTGTTCCGTCGGCATCGTCGATCCTGAGGCCCGTGGGTTATGGGCCCATGCTTCCGCTGCGCTACTCTATCGTTATCTAACTTTCCGTCCCCTCTTCTATGCAGTCGCTTATCCAATGTATCGTGTAGGAGTCTAACTTAGCGGAGATAGGGGGAGTGACAAGAGCGGACAACCCAATATTTCTCTCGGAGACAAAATGGACCAAATCTAAAGATGACACGACTAGAGACAAGACTCCGACCCGGGAATAGTAACGATGCCTTTATGGAAGTCCATTAGGTTACAATGGTGAAAACAAGCACAAATTCATCATGGAGCATATCAATCACATTAATCCACACTAACATGTACCTATCTCAAGGAACAACGACATACGCATTCATTCTAACGGCGAAATCGAGTCCTATACTGATGCATGTGAAACAAGCTAGTAGTCTATCATTCCACCGAAGTAGATATGCCTAGCAACTTCAAGGAAGCTATGCGGAACCAACAATTATCATGTATGATTCGAAGTCATGCGAGATTTAATGAGGATGACAGGTATCACGTATATGAACGAATGTACAAGCATGGTATACACATCAAAGAATGAGTCCAAATATATCATGGCAAGGTATGTCATAACAAACAGGTGAAGCGTCATACGAGAACACATAAGAGCAGCATAGTAATTATCACATATATGAACAATGCATGAGTTTGGTGTATGCATCATACGAGATCATATAAGGGCAACATAGTAACTATCTCATCCGACACAATGATTATATATTAGGTCAAGCATGGCACGTAATCGTATGACGAGATACATTTTGAAAGCATGGGTCCCACATGATACTAGTGATACATGATGTGATACAAGCATGGTTGACAAGAGGAAAACCTGTCGTTGTTCCTGCCAAAGAAATACTCAAACCTACAACTAGTATAGTTGGTAAGAAAGAGGTTGATCCACAGGGAAATCTAGTAAGTTCAAGTGCTAATCGAATTGCAAGTAACCAAAAAGAGAGTTTTTGTGAGAAAAAGATCCGTATTTTGTCAAAGCGGAAAGAAGCAAACAAGGTAAAGGAGGTTGTAGAATGCAATAAAGAGAAATAGGTTCACCTACAATTTGTCACTTCAATTGATGAATTTGATCCTTGTTTCAGCCTCTAGTTCTTTTCTTTTCCTATCAATGTCCTTGTCCAGATCTTAGGTAAATTACTAGTCCTACGAGTCCTAGTAATCCTTATCTCTAAATAACCCTAACACGGTTAAGATTTAACCTAGAGATAGCATTAAGACTATGAATTAACCAAGGTATATGCAATATCAAGCTACGAGTCGATATTTAACATATATTCAACTTCCTACACATCCAATTAGTCCTACGAGTCCTAAAGGGATATGATTGCCACTTGGGTTAAGGTTTGCTACGAGGAATCTACAAAACCCTAGCAATTGAATGAATCTACTCTAACTAGTTGATCAGGCCAGAGAGAATAAAACACATTCAAGGAATTAAGCGCAAAGAAGTCAAAACATTCAAATAGGAATAAGAACTAGATTAAGAAACTCACAATTCAACAATCAAGATCCAAACTGTAGGCGAAACCTTCGAGAGTTTAGTTGCTCATGCTCAACGTGCTCTCAACAATTCTCAAAAGTGCATAAGGTTATTAGTTAGATGCCTAAGAAAATAACCCTAATAGTCCTTAAATAAACCAAAGAAAGTCGGCCAAAACAATTCTAAAGAAACCCTAATTAATGAATCGGCGGTTCTGCTGAGGCCGCGGGGCAGCTACCTCATGCGACGGGGCGGCCAGGCGATCAGCGAAATCCTTCGGCAAGTCTTCGGGCCGCGGGGCGGCCATTCTGTTCACATAGATTTTTCCTCTTCGAATTTGGTCTTGATGTAAACAAAAAAGTTGTAGATCTCGGAAAGAGCTTTCCAACGCATACTTATAATAGGCATTCCGACCACCGAGGCCTCCAGAAAGTGCATTACAAGTTCAGCTTGTCTGGCGACAACTTCTACTGACTTGTTCTTCACTTAGGCTCTCAAAATTCGACTTCGCTTCCGTGCTCTTCACTTTTCTTCTTCAACTTGAATATTCCTTCATCCAAGAGGCTCCTCATTCCTCGTCGGATCCACATCTACCTGAAATTAATCATAAAATTGCATAGATTCCGACTCTTCCAATACCACTAGTAAACATGTAATTGTAACTAAAATATGCACTATTTACAACCAAACTATGCTAAATGAATCCTAATATGCATATCTAATCATGCTCTATCAAATTCCCCCACACTTGAACCTTTGCTTGTCCTCAAGCAATGGAAAAATCAACTCTGCAGCCCCACAGAATAACAATTCATGTATCAACCCCAATATTCTTTAAGTGCATGAAAACTAGCAAACACAATAGATTAACAACATCATAGCACATAATTGCAATAATCAATGAAATCAGGCAACCATATCCATCTAGACCTCACAAGAAATATGTGTTTCACTCTCGCTCAAGTGTTTAGGGTTAAATGTTTACGCTCAAAACTCAATCTTTAAAAACTTAGCTACAATAGTCTTGCACCAGTGTTCTAGCTTTCCACCGCTGGTGACTCTACACACAACAAAAATCATGAGGTCTTTCAATTGGGTTGTAATGAGGCCAAGGTAGAAAACATAAGGTATGGAACAATTTAGGCCATGTGGTGCTCATAATCCGGGAACTAAGAATGCAACCAAATTACAATACCACTCACAAGATCATACCATAACTCTACAATGTATACAACTCCAATCTCAAGCATCAAACTTCACAAACCATCATAGAGTACATATATGGTACAATAGTTATCACATCATAGAATAAGCACAACACGTGATCATTTAGCGGGTCATATTGGAAATCATAAGCCCTACAGGACACTACTGGCACTTATCGAACATGAATACAATCAAGATAACTCGACTAAATTCATTCTAACATTCATGCGTCATGCGTATGCGAAATCATGATATAACGTGGTGTGTGACCATGCGAGGTGCCAAATCATACATTCATGTAAGCACGAGAGGATATCATAGAGTAATAGAAGAACACTACCGAACGATAACATGTACGCACGCTAGGATTTATTGTCATGGAAAGCAAGTCGATCACCGAATTCAACATCAATCTAATCGGATAAGTAAAACATTTACGAGGATAGGAAGAGGGAGAGTCACACTATCAAGGACCTAGTTCAAGAGAGAATCGGCAATAATGTAGGCAAGGCGTAAATTCGCACAAGTCACAACCAAGGTTAGTTTCGCTCATGGTTGGGTTGAAAGAGAATTCTATCACTTCGTTCCCTATAGTAAAGGTTAGTAATCCTCGACGTACATTGATATTGGCATCAGAAGTAGCTAAGAAAGGCCTACCAAGGATAATAGGCACTGCAGGATCTTCAGGCATCTCCAATACAATGAAATCAGAAGGCACAAAGAACTTACCTACCTTTATCAGAACGTCATCAACTATACCTGTGGGCCTGACGAATGAGTTGTCAGCCATATAGAGTTTCGTATCCACAGGTTCAAGTGCGTCAATGTTCACCTTTTGCCAAATAGAGAGAGGCATGAGACTTACGCTTGCCCCTAGGTCACATAGGGCCTTATAACGATGTTGGCCAAGTCCCACGGTGATTGCAAACTTCCCTGGATCACTTCTCTTCTCAGGGAAGTCCATCTTTGAGCACTCCTCTGTGATCTCTGCCATGGATCTCTTCTTGCTAAGGATGTCTTTCAGGAATCGCACATAGGCGGGCATCTCGCTTAGGGCTTCTGTAAGAGGGATAGTAACGTTAAGACCTTGAAGAATTTTTACAAAGCGCCTAAACTTCCCTTTGGTGGGATCCTCCAATGCTTTGGATGGGGATGGCAACGTCTTATTTGGTGGAGGGGCCAAAACGGAGGTCGGAGGGGCCTGCTGAACATCGACATCGACAGGGATCTGGTCGATATCGACTAGGATAGTCGATGTCGACCTCTGTTGTGGCTCTGATGGCTCTACAGTGGCCTCAACGTCGACCCTTGGGTCGACATGGTGGTCGATATCGACCTTTGGCTCGACATCGACTGGTCTGTCGATGTCGACTGGGTCTTCTGCTTTCTCCTCTGCTTCCGTTCGTGGCCTTTGTACTTTGTTGCCACTCCTTAATTGCATGGCTGCGACATGGCCCGTCCCGGATTGCCCCTTAGGATTTGTAGTGGGTTGCCCAGGGAACGTTCCGGACAGTCTAGGGATTTGTGCCGCCAATTGACCCAGTTGGGTCTCCACGTTCTTTTTCCAAATATCCATCTCCCCAATCCTTGTGGTGAGGTGATTGAGTTGAGAATGTATTGCATTGTTAGATTGATCATTCTTAGCTTGGTTCCGCCTTATCTCATCCAGCACAAGTTGAAGATCATCCTTCCGTTGGTCCCTCTCCGGGTGCCCAGGAGCTCTATAAGGCGGGGGGTCCCTAGGGTTAACCGGGTTCCTTTGTGGTTGATGGAACCTTTGGTCTCCCCAATATTGGTGATTGGAACCCCTTATGTAGCACGCCTCTTGGTGAGTCTCCACTAGTTGCACTTGTTCAGCATGGGGGCACTCGATGGTGGTGTGCTGCTGCGATCCGCATTCAATGCAATCTTGGTTCGCTGAAAGGAACCTCACTTGCTTTTGGAGCTTTCGAAGTTGATCTCTATGGAATTGCTCCTTCACGTCCGGATCGATTACATTGGAGGGTTCATATAAGGGCATAGATGGGGCAGGCCTCGACGATGATGATGTGTCGGAAGCCTCAGGAGTCCCATATGTGTTGTCGAACTCCACCAACCTCTCTATGGTCTCCCAAGCCTCTTGTGGAGCGAGTTCAAGGTAGCCATAGGAGGTGTAAGTGTTGATCCTCTCCTTGGTTGCAGAATCAAGAGCATTATAAATGATCTCCTGAATTACGTATGGTGGTTGGCCATGCGTCGGTCATGATCGTAGTAGGTCCTTAAACCTTTCCCAAACAGTTTCCAGAGCCTCACCAGGCTTTTGTTTGAAAGCCGTGATTTTCTGTCGGATCAACGTCGTCTTAGAAGGAGGGAAGAACTTGTTGAGGAACGCGTCCTTGACTTCATTCCAGGTGCGGAGCGATCTTGGGGCTAAGCTCTCCAACCACTGCAATGTTTTACCTGTAAGGGACCATCGAAAAGCTTTTAGTTGGACATATTCAAGACTCTGTCCATCAGCAATAGTATCACAGAGGTCTAAGAAGGTTGAAATATGTGCCATAGGGCATTCATTAGGTTTTCCTTCATATTGATGCCTTCTTATTTCAGTAAGGAAGTTAGGTTTAATTTCAAAATTAGAGGCAGGGATAAGAATCGCCGATTCAGGCACTGTGAGCGCGGGGTGCATATATTGCTTGGCATTTCGAGGGAGGGCATTGATTTGGGCTTCTATTTGCCTCCGGCCTTCCTCCTCCCTATCTGCACGCTCCTTAAGTGCCGCCTCTCTAGTCGTTAAGTCCTCAACCTGCTTCCTTAGTTGCTCAATAAGTTCAGCCTGGTTCGCGTTGTCTGCCATGATTTTTTGAGCTTGGGCTCTTAGGTGGAAATAACGCTCAGGGTCGTCTACTCCTTCCAATTCAGGTGGGCGATCAGAGCGTCGCATACACCTACAAAGCCAAACTAGATAGAAACGTGAGATAAACTACTAGGGCGTGATTGATTGCCTCCCCGGCAACGGCGCCAATTTGTTGATAGGAGGAAGTTCGAGTTTCTTAAATATAAAGATGTGAATGTAAACCGACTCCTAGCCTATGCAAATAATTACAAGACTTCCTCCCGTTGTAGTGGAAGGGTAGTCAGGATCGATCCACGAGGAGGCATTTCAGCGGGATCCTAGTAGCGTTGGAAATCTCATGTCTTACATCGACCAGAAGCCTCGATTTCGACCTTGGAGCTCAATGTCGACCCTCGGTTGTCGATCCTCTCTGTAGCAGAAGACCTGCAGAGACAAAAACAAGCAGTCGATATCGACTAGGGAAGGTCGATATCGATGTTAGCAGACGGAATCGACTGGCTCAGAAGACTACCAGTCGACACAGGTGGTCGATATCGACGTCTGGGGTCGATATCGATGTTCAACAGTAGTGACCAGGAGTCTCCAGATCGACTCAGAAGACTGTCGATCTATCAGCGTGGTCGATATCGACGTCTAACCTCGATATCGATGTTCTCCTGCAGTGGGTTAGTTTTTCGTCGGCAATGAAAGACCGAAGACTTTAGAATGGATGAAGATGCGATGAACAGAAATAAAACAGTGGTTTTGGTGAATATAAACTATATGAAAGGCAACTCCTAGGATTAGGGTTTACCACAACGTTAACCAATGCATGCGATAAGATAAATAAGACGGACAATTGCGCTATTTCACCCAAGGGACAAGCTTTCGCTGTACACCAACTCTTAGGATTACTCTTGCAAATAAACCTAATTGTCTCTACAAATTTTATGTTTACAACTCAAGTTGTTAGCATGAATCCCTTTTCTTTCGATTAGGACTAAACATAGAATCGTAGGAGATGATATAGACACAACGATATCAACATCTAATACTTACCTCAAGCACGCATGACTAACGTAGGGCTCACCCCGACCCTAAGAGCTTCGGGGGACTACTCGCACCTCATCATGGAACTCATCATTGATTGAAAGAAATAAACTTGCATTAAAATATAAACTTCGAAGCTTTACAACTCAACGTCGGCTTTCGCAAATGCCAAACCCTAAAACTTCTCTCTAACTCAATTGAATGTAATTGGATGTGTTGATGGATGATTGAATGCCAGCCCCTTAGGGCTTTATTTATAGGCTACTAATCCTTACTATCCAAGGATTGTAACTTCTATCTAAACTATGAACTCTATCCAAACAATTAGGATAGGTCTTTTATTTTGATAAAACTTAAATAACTTGATAAAACATAAAGGTAAAGATAAATTCAGCTGCTAACTATCTAGAAGTACAAGATAATCCGTGGCCTTGATGATAGAATTCATAATCCGAGTCTCAAAATCGGATCTATCTTCTGTCGAGATAAGGTCAATATCGACGTTGGAGGTCGATATCGATGTATGTGTTTCTGCTCGACTTGTCCAGCTCCAGTCGATGTCTATGTTGAGGTCGATATTGATGATGAAAGTCGATATCGATGTCTTCTTGGTTGGTCTGTGTGGTCTATCTCGACACTCAGAAGGTGTGTCGACAACTATGGTCGATATCGATGTTTAAGGTCGATATCGACCTCTGCTCAGCTTCACTTGGCTTCTTTGTTTTGACTCCGATTTCCCTCGAATTCCTGCATGGTTAGCTCAAAACTTGTGCTTACTCTATTTCTTGTATTTAGCCCATTCTTACACAAGTTCATATTCTTTTGAACATTTTCTTTGGAAATCGAATGAAATATGAAGTCAAAAGATGCAATAAAAAGAGGTACAAATATGTACATCAGCTTTTAAAATGTAACATTAAATCCGACGTTGTAACAATGTTGTTACAACGTTCGAATTTTTTTCCAAGGCAAATTACTAATATATGGACAACGTTGGATCCGGCGTTATATAACGCCTAATCCGGCGTTGTTACAACGTTCAATTGAACGTTAATTTGCGGTGTATATAGGGATTGCTAGGTTCCATTTTTATTTTATATTTCATGTAATTCCAAATCAAAAAAAATTGTGACAAATATAACATTTGCAATTTAAAATAACTAGTACCAATTTGTCATAATTTGGGCACATCTGTTATGCCTTTTAATTTAAAAAAATCCTTATAAGCACTTCCACTAATCCATATCTCGCTATATGTTTTTTTAATTAAAAAAATTTCATGTAAGCACCCCCACTAGTCAACATAAGAGAGATAGGTGGTACGTGCCACTGACCGCAACTAAACCCCAAAGTTGGTGATTATTTTTGTATTTTTTTATGTTCGTGCCACCGAGTGCAACTATACCTAAAGTTCGTGTTATTTTATGCAATTCGCCCTTTAAAGTATTATATAGATTGTTTTTTAAAAAAAATTACTAAATTTATAATTTAGGCTAAAATAATAGATTAATTGATTTTTTTTCAAAAATTGATTGAATACCCTACTTTTAAGGAGAGAGTGACACCTCATAAAAAATGTGTAAAGACTGAATATATTTTGTATTATTATTCTCTATATTATATTATTATTATTAGATTCAATTTGTAAAAGTGGAATAAAATCCGTCCTCGAGCGTAAGTTTGATTTTAAAGTCATTCCGGCATGGTTTTGAGAATTTAGATTCTAGCGGAATTTAATTCCGCCTTCAAGCTCCGAGTTTTGATAAAAATTCATTTAATTCCGTTTATCTTGAAATTGAATTGAAATTTGATTTAAATTTGATTTAGTTGGGATTCGATCGGGCGAGCGGGTTTCGAGTTTTTTCCGCTAATTTGAATTCTTTCGTGGGGACCAATTTCATATATTTCATTTTCCTTTTCTTTTATTCTCTCTCTCTCTCTCTCTCTCTCTCTCTCCCTCTCTCGGATCCTGTCCAAGAAGCTGGTCCCCTCCTTGTTGCCCTTTGCAGCCCTCTCCTCCTCCTTTCATTTGTACCCAAGCCCCAACAAACCCACCATTTCACTCCTCTCCCTCTTCCTCCCTCCCTCCTTTGCAGTACCATTCAATCTCACCCAAAACCCTCCTCATGCGTCCGTGAGCCACCACCATTCCCCCCTTCATCCTCGAGCACCACCTGAGCGCAGCAGCCAGCCGCCCAGCCACCCACACCTCCTCCTTGTGAGGTGAGCAACACCCTCATCCCCGCCACCACACCTCCAGCTCTACACCCCCGTCTTTGTCTCTCAGTTGAGCCACCACCATCCCCGTCGTTGAAGAAGCGCAGCCGGCCGTCCCCTGTTTCCGCGTGAAGAAGAAGACGACATCCACTCGAGTCAAGCCTCCAGGAGCCATAACACCAACCCCCTCCACCCCTAAGAGCTTGAAGACGTCGTAGAAGGGCCTTGCCGACCGTCGGAGGCCACAATCGAGCCGCTAGCCACCCTCTTCCCTCCCCTGTTTGAATCCGAGTCGGTAATCCTCGATTTCCCTTCGTTCTTGGCTTGAATCAGTTTAAAGACGTACCTTTACATCCTTTACCATCGTACTAGGCCCGGAGCAAGCTTTTCCCTCCGTCCTTGCAGCCGGAGTCGCCACCGAAGCTCCCTCGGAGTCGGAATCGCGCTCCCTCGGTAATCTCTCTATTTCTCCCTCTCCTTCACTCGCGCTTGATTTACTTTGTGTGGGTCTTGGTCGGGGAAGCTTTCCGGTCACCTGGGTTGAGTCGGGATGGGAAACGAGTCGCCGGCGAGGGGCTCCTCCCCCTCTTCTTCTTCCTCCGTCGTCTGCGACATGAGCTCTGTCTGAGCTTGATGGAGACGAGGTAACCGGTTTCTATTCTTTCGGATTTTGGGCCTATTTTGCTGGGCCTTTACTTGGATCCGGGTATAACAAAGGGCGGGCCTTTCCTTCTTTTCTGACAGATCCGGTTTCTCTTTTTCTTTTGGATCCGGATCCCCCTTCCGGGTCTCTTCCTTTCTTTTTTTGTATATTTATATATTCTGAAAATATTAATAGATATTATAGAAGGTTTTAAAAGTAATATTAATTGTTATATATTAGTATGATGTTATATGATGATTTTGAGATGTGTTTTAAAATATGTTAAAGTAATTTAGTATTTTGATTTATAAATGGGGGTTATTAAAATGGATTGATTTTGGCAATTTTATTATATTTAAATATTCTTTGAGATGGGTTATTAGATAGTGATTTATAAGGTGATCTTAAGACGAGGATTTTTAAAGAGATAAAATGCCGGAATTATTTTAAGTAGTATACTTTTGCAAGTTGATTGAAGAGCTAATGTTTTGTAAATAAGGTTTGAGAAGATGGATTTATTTTGAAATTTAAAATGATGGAATTATTTCTATAATGTGATCTTGAGAAATTAGTTTTAAGGTTTAAATGTTTAATGTCGGAATTTGGCCAAGTATGATTTGAGAAATTATTTTGAATATGAGTTGATTTAATTGGGATTTAAGAGTTGGAAAATATGGTTGGTATGATTTTATCAATGGGTTTGATTGGAAGAATGATTTTGGTCGATTTGATCTTATCGGAAAGGTTTTGGAAAATGGTTTTACTATCGGTTGGTTTTGAGGATGTTGAGAACTTGGGTTTCATGTGTATGAATGTTGGTCTGGTAGCTTATGGCAATGGCTTGATGATAGGTGTGTAATGCTTTTGGATTGCTTTGGACTTGCATTTGGGCCCTTGCTTGTGTCATCTTGCTGTTCTGCATTTTCAGGTAAGTATCCTACGGGACTTACTCAGTAACCTGGACCTCCTGCCTGATGTGTCATATGATGTGTAGGTGTTGCATATTAAAGCATGCCATGTAGTATCATGCTAGGATTGCATTGAACTGAGCATGTGGTTACTATGTGCGTTTGAATACAGAACGACCGTTATATGTGATAGTCCTAGAGTCTTTGCTAGGGTCATAGGGTAGCCCAGCCCCATCGGGTTGCCCTGAGTCAATCGAGTCGATATGAGCATGATATGATAGCCCAACACCATCGGGCAAGCGATGAGATCATATGATATGAGATGATATGATGATGTCGTGGTTTGTGCACCACCACGAGGAAATTGCTATGCTATAGCACCGAACTGGCCAGTCTCTGCACTAACGGGAAGGGGTGCAGAGGTAGGAGAGGGATATGCCACTTGGCATTGTCTTGGGCCCTTTACAGTTATTCCGCATATTATAACTGTCAAGCATGCTTATGTGATTTAAATCTTGTACTGCATTAGTCATCTTCTATTTAGGTATAGGCATGTTATGTGGCCTCAGCGCGGTCAGAAGACCCGCAGGCGATTACCGGGCCTGACTTCGTGGATAGTGTTAGGTATCGCTCTTGTTTTCTCCTTGCTTCTGTGACGGGGAATCTCTTGGCGAACCGAAGAATCCGGCTAATATTCTAACTTGATAAAATGGAAATCACCCACTATGTTTTGGTTTTGACCCAGCTCTGCCGTGGCACTTGTATCTAAACTTTGCTTCCACTTTACTTTCATTTGAATTGAATTTTCGCGACTTCGATTGCTTGGGGTTCGAAATCCCCGCTTTGAATACTGATCGTTGGAAGTTTGAAACCTCGACTCGTACCTGAATTGCAACATCCGAACGAAGGTATCCAACCTTTGAAACGTAACCCGGGTATTTATATCCGGGCTGTTACAAAATGCTTCTCATTTAAAGTATTATATAGATATAGATTATAATTTAGGTTAAGATAATGGATTAATTGATTTTTTTTTCAAAAATTGATTGAATACCCTACTTTTAAGGAGAGAGTGACACGTCATCAAAAATGCTTCTCGCTTAAAGTATTATATAGATATAGATAGATAATAGATTAATTGATTTTTTTCAAAACTTGATTGAATACCCTACTTTTAAGGAGAGAGTGACACCTCATCAAAAATGCTTCTCATTTAAAGTATTACTAGCGTAGTACCCGTGCGTAACGCACGGTATTTGTAAAATATATTATATTTTATAGAAGATATTAGCATAATTTATTTACATTATATATTAGCTATATTATACTATTATAATAATATGAAAACGATATAGCACATTAATATAAATTTTGATTAAAAAATGCTTATATTATACTCCCTCCGTTCGGAAATAAACGATGTTTGACTTTTGTGCACGTAGTTTAGGAGCTAAAAACTATATAAAATCTTATTTATTTTAATTAATTTTTTTCATAGTTTAATATTTATTACTAATAAGTATTAAATTGTGAAAAAATTAATTAAAATAAATAATATTTTAAATAGTTTTTAGCTCCTAAAACTACGTGCACAAAAGTCAAACATCGTTTATTTTTTAACGGAGGGAGTATCAATATATAATATATGTGGAAAAACGTCAATGTCTCACCTTCCTAGCAGGGTCGGATTTGAGATTTGAAATGTCTGGGGCAGGATATAAAAATGTGGCCCTCTACTATTATTTTTTGTTGTGTTAATGGATTGGAAGGTAAGACCAAATAATTTGGTAGTTCGACTACATATTACACAAACTCTAGGTGAATGGAGTTTTTAGAACTTTTGGATGGAGAGCACATAAAAATGTCGAAGAACAAATATTCTTGTAATAAACTTAAAAGCAAAAAAAAATGCTTCATCCATCTCAAGACTCTCAAAATATAGGTCGTTTTATTTTTTTGCATGTTTTTAAGAAGCTAAAAACTCTGTAAAATATTATATTTTTATTGGTTTTTAAAAATAATATTATGCTTATTAATAATACGTATAGTATTATTTTTAAAAACTAATAAAAAATTTTAATATTTTATAAAGTTTTTAGCTCCTAAAAAAACGTGCTAAAAAATAAAACAACCGATATTTTGAGACAGAGATAGTACAAAGTTTAGAGTCACCACGTACTGTTGTGAGAATGAGTTTTTTTTAGCCTTCTAAGTTTTTAAGTAAGTTGATTGATTACTTTGAGCATTAAACACACATTTGTTGTGGTAATGGGTTGGAAGGAAGAACTAAATAATTTGGTAGTTGGACTACACATTCCACAAACACTGGTGAATGGAATTTTCAGAACATTGGGATGGAGAGCACATAAAAAAGGATATATTGTATTAATAAACTTAAAAGTAAAAAAAATCATTTCATCTCAAAATATAGGCCATTATATTTTTTTGACATGTTTTTTAAGAATCTAAAAATTGTATCAAATATTATCTTTTTATTAGTTTTATTTGAGCATGTTATATGATTTGCAATGTCTAAATAGAAGCTTTATTATTATATATTAGGCCTAAGCATGGATAGTTAGCTTAGTGTTATAAAACATATGACAAATAAAAAATGAATGAAAATCATTTGGATCTCGAGCTTGTATTTTCAATGCATTTGTAAAAAAGAAGAAGAAGAAGAAGAAGAAGAAGAAGAAGAAGAAGTGGTGGTGGTGGAGAAAAAACCATTAAACAAAATGGGGATTGAGAATCGAGCTCATAACCTATTGATAATGAAAATCTTGAACTTGGATTCAAATATGAAATGGTTATTGTTAATTTAAAATTTTATTTGCCTAAAATCAACACTAACCATTTAATATTTCATTTAAATATGAAATTTTAAATTTTAAATTATTTTAGGTTAAAGGAAACATACATACTCTAATCATACTAATAATCTTCAATTTTCATTTTTGAAGCATACATACTCTAATCTTGTAGAGTATATATGTTAATTCTCTTTTTAGATCATTGTGGTTATGGAAATTAACCATTCATCGTCATCACTATCTTGCATTAAAAAAAACACGAACTCAATTTCAGAATATAAATGGTAATATATGAGAAGAAAATATATATACGGATGAATCAAAACAAAGTCCATAACCATCAATTGAATTCAGATACACAATTTACAGCAAACATAAAGTAAGAGTTTGGAATTTTATTGTGGATAATTGAAATTTTGATTCGTATGATGTGAATAAAAACTCAAGCCCCTATACTGTAAATAGGAAGAGAGATAAAAAAAAAAGAGTCTTCTCTTGCAAGATTGATAGAGATTAGATAAATAAATTGGTTTTATTTTACTCCATCAAAAAATTTAATATTTTGAAAATTCGTTAAAAACTTCATAAGATGAATAATAAAAAAATTGCAATATTACCTAAATATCCAAAGAATCAGATTTTCTATTTGATTATTATTATTATTATTATTATACATAATTTTTTTATTAAAAATAATAATTAATTAATTGAAACTTTCATTGGTGGATTATATTTTTTTTCATGGAATTAGTTTTGTAATTAAAAAGAGATTGAAATTGAAATTGGAAAAGTTTAAAAGTGCCGCTATAATTTGAATTGGAGAAAACCTCTAATAAAATCAAATATCAAATAAAGGTAATACAAATTCAAAGATTAACTATTTTGTTAAGATTTGATGATAAAAAGAAACGAAAATTTATATCAAGTCATTAAATTTAGATAAAGTTTAAACAATTTATTTTTAAATTAAAAACAACTTAAGGTAATTTTTAAGGAAAATTAATAGACTTTATAAAGAAATTCTAAACAATTGAGTCAATATTTTTCCGATTACATGTGTCAGTGTGTGTGAGTGCATGGTAGTTAGCTTGTAAATAAATTATTTGTAAAGGACGAGATTTTAAAATATTAGTTTATGAATTATGAATTAATTTTAAGATTTTATTTGGGGGTTTCGAATTAAGAAATGAATATTATTTCGAACCTGTTGAGATATGTGTGATCAGTTTAAGACAATTCTAATTTAAATAGAAATTGTTGGGTTGAATCTTGTTAATTATTGTGTTAGAATTTTTACAAAACAGAAATAACGGGTTTATTTTTGTCATTTTGTAGTATTATCTAACCCTAATTGACGGAATATATATACCTTGTGTTCTAACCCTAGTCGTCCTCATTTCATTAGTCTTCCCTCTACTCTCTCCCTTTCCTCAGATCTAAAACCGTCTCTCACAACCTCAAGCTTCAAGCGTGTTTTCATGGCTTCCTCCGTCTCTCTCCTCCTCATTTCAGATCTCCCTCCGCCTATCCTCTCTAAAATTTCTAGATGTGAGCTCGATGTCTTGCCTCTCTCTTCAACAGCCCTCTTCCACCTCACTCTCGATCTTCTCAATCTCGAATTCGGGGTCCTTCCGACACCAATGATGGGGACGAGCCCTTCGACCTCCCTCCTCCTAGATCTGGCCGAGACCTTCCTCTACTCGAGCTCCCTCCATCCTTCCATGGCCGTCCGCTCTGTCCTCTCGCCACTCACTCTCCTCCAACGCCGCCGATGAAGCAAATGAGGTGTTGAAGAAGACGAGGTCGTAGATCCCTTTGGTGGATCTGGAGTCGAAACCGACGACAGGACCGGAGCCCCCACGAAGCCGGCGCCTCCCTCTCTATCTCTGTCGATCTCGCTCTCCCTGATCTTGTCCTCTCGCTCCCCCAGTCGTCGACTACGTTGCTGCCAGCCTTGGGACCGTAGCCCTTGGATCCGTGCTCCTCGAGGCCGAATCCAGGCGAGTTCGAGTCGTCGCCGCACGTATTCATACCCTTCCTCTTCTTTTGGGATCTGAACGACAGAGGAGCCCCCTGGCCGCCCTCCTCCTCGAAGCCACCTCCTGCAGAGCTCTTCGTGTCCCCTCTCGCCGGATCTCCTTGACACCACCACGAGGCTAGGGAAGGACTTGGGTAATGTTCTTGGGCTTAGGTCTCTACTCGGAATCGATTTAGTTTATTTAACCTTAAAAATCAAATTGGGAATAAAACTAAATTGAGTTTATTGCTTGAATTGTTTCGATGGTGTTGTGAGTTTTGCTAGATGGATTGATTGGTTGCGGCTGTGAGTTTAATTGATGTTTGTGTTGGTTTCCAAATTCAATTTAGCTTATTGTTGAAGGTAGATTAAATTACAATGGTTTGATCAAATAAGTTAAATTACCTTAGTGAGATGAGTTTAAAATGATAAGGTGACATTTTATTTAATAGTGTTGTTTGTGGTTCGAAATGATTCATAACCGAACTATGCTATTAATAAATTAATGTTTTGATTATTGTAACGGAGTTCGATTGAATAACTAATTAGGTGTATTCATTAAGTGAGTTTCTATATAAATTGATTACATAGTTGGGTAATTTGGAGTAAAATTATTTAAAGTATAGAATCGAGTCATACAAGATACCAACTATATGAGAATAGGATAGGATTCATTCTATTAGAGAATTATTTAGATATGTATCACATTAGACTTTGTTTGATTAATGAACTTATCATAAGTGGCTAATGTGTTACTATCTTGTGATGGAAATTAGTGAGTCGACTTTACTTAGATTCGAATAATGGTAGAGATTTTCTAGAATGTGGGTATATTATTCTTTTAGTTAATAAATAGTATAAACCCATTTTTTACTAAAGCGGTGATCAACTATGACTTACAAGCTACCTTGTCCTATTGAATTCTTATAAGTTACCTTATAAGTAAAGCTTAATTGAAACGTTCTACTTACCAATTTACTTGATCATAAATGTATTTCTTACCAATCATTGATGTTTCTTACCAATCATTTATTCGAGTAAGGAGATAATATAAATGTTAATAGGGTTTATTCTTATAGAAAGAGACCTAATACATACTTGTCATAATTTGGTTTTACTTGATGATGAGTTAAAACTATATAAAGTAAGTTACGAGAACTCGTTATATTTGTAAGTGATTATGATGCCTTATGAGTTGACCTTGCTTGGAGTGGTTTTACTATAAGGGGACTTATCCTTGTTCACTCTCTAGATATGAACGATATTGTGTGATCATTTGCCTTATAAGTATTTAATGAGAATTCATACAAGATAGTGGTTGACTTCTTATGATGTTTAGAGGCTTTATGGTTTGTTGAGTTATTAGAGGACTTGATAATTGTTGAATTACTTGAGCAAATGTTAAGGAAAACCTGAGCTTGACCTGAAGTAAGATGTTTGAGTGAGGATCTTGGTAAAAAATTTGAACTAAGTTTCATACTTGATGTGAACAAGGTTAATTGAGAATGATAATCACGTTGAGAATGCGGGATTACTTGAATAAAATATGATTTAGTCATGTGATGACTTGAGGCCTGCTTGTGTGTTGATCAAACATGTGTTGATGAGCTATTTCCTTGCTTATTATTTGCTAGTGTGATTGGATGACTCTTTGAGTGGCTTATTTGCTGATGGATGACTCTCTGAGTGGCTTGTTGGCTGGCTAATTGGATGTGAAGACTCCAGGTAAGTTTCCTACGGGAGCTTACTCAGTAACTAGGACCTCATGCCTGATGTGTCATATAGTATGTAGGTGTTGCATATGCATAAAAGCATGTCATGTAGTATCATACTTAGGACTTGCACTTATGAATGAGCATCCCTATTCTTTATGCGTTTGGAAAGAGAACGGCCGTTATCTGTGAGTCCTTAGAGTCGTTGCTAGGGTCATTGGGGCATTCGTGTTTCATATCGTTTTGGTCCCAGTCGAGTCTTATATTATGATATGGCTGCGACGGTGACTGAGCGTCCTACCTCGGAGTTGGGTACGGACATATGATGGTTGCGGCACCGACCGAGCGTCCTACCTCGGAGTAGGGTACGGACATGTATGACCCCGGAGTGGGCACATATTGGGAGATTGGGGATATGCCACTTGGCATTTTGTGTGGATCCATTTAATCGCTTTCTGCATATATATAAACTGTCAGCATGCTTGTGTGATATTAAATTCCGTACTGCACTAGAACATCCTTTATTTTAGGTATAGGCGTATTATATGTCCTCAGCGAGGTCTTTAGGGCCCGCATGCGTCTCTTGGCCTGACTTCGTGGTTAGTTTCAGGTACCCGCCCCTTTTGCTTGCTGAGTGCTTCTATGACGGGGTTTTCCTCACGGGACGAGAGTGTTAAGAAGACTTCGTACAACCTTGATTTTATAAGTGTTTTGGTTTAGTTGGGCATTTAGAAGCAATGTACATTTATATTGATTTAAACTTGTTTTGTCTCTTTTGAGTTTTGACTAGTTGAATTAGGACAGGTCCACGTGCATAAGCGCATATTATGATTGGATTATTTGACTGTTTTGAGGGTTTGAAATCCCCTTTTCTTTGCTTGAATCATATCATTAAATCCTTAAAACTTAAACAGGGTTATAACTTGAAGAGAACAAATAAACAGCTCGTACTTGGATTGCTCAGATCTGGCAGAGGGATATTTCTTTCCTCTAAACGTAACCCGGATTTCATAATCTGGGCCGTTATATTATTCTAAAAATATTATAAATAAATTAATTACATTTATTAATTTAAGAAATAAATTAATTAGATTTTTTTGCACATATTACTTGGTAGTTAGCTTATAAATAAATTATTCTTGAAAATATTATAAATAAATTAATTAGATTTAATAATTTAAAAACACATAATTTTTATGATATAAATTGATAAGTAATTAATGAATAAATCATTTTTTAGTTTTTTTATTAATTTATTCTTATCTACTTAAGATTATAACAACCAAACAAACACATCATTTTAAGGGAAAATTGATTTCTTATCTACTCATGCAAAAGAACGAAACATGGCCAAAGAGATAAATTAAAAATGACATCGTAGTTGTAAATAGAGCTAAATAAAAAAACTTAAAATTTGAGTTTATAGCTTGTAAAGTAGATTATCCGTGAGTTAAAAAAGTGTTAAATATGTATATATTTAGAAAAGAGTTTACTCATATGTGTACAAAAAACATAGAAAATAATTGTTTCAAAAATATTTTCTAATCAAAACACATCAAAGTTGTTTAAAAATGGATAAAGACAAATAACAACTAATTTATTTATTAGAAAAACTGTTAAGAATTAAAGATTTGAACATTTGAACTTTAAATAAAATTCAAATAAATATTCTTGCTTTTTCTATTCATATTTAATTAGGTTCAATCTGAAAGATTTTTTTTAGTTTAATCTTGCCTTTTACGTTCAAATTTTATCTTGACATAAATGATTTGATTTGTTTTTTTAATTGGTTAATAAGATTTAATCGTGATTTTTTTTATTTGGAGTATAAAGTTTTAGAAATTAGATAGATAGATGATTTATTAAATATCATTGATTAATCATTAATGAAAATTGGTTTATGCTAGATAGATGAAATAATTCATTCTAGATGGTTAGGCCTTAATTTGTATATATAAAAAATTGTTTTTTAAAATAAATTTGATTAGTGAGAAAATTTTAAATCTAAGCAAAACATTTACGGTAAGTTCCATCATTATTATTTTTATTTAAAGATGGATATTATTTTTAATTAAAGATGGACATGAGCGTGATTAAAAAATTAAATTAGGAATTAATTGAATTAGATTAGATAGATTAAAATTAAGTAATTGATTAAAACAAATTTGATTAGTGAGAAAAGTTTAAATCTAAGCCAAAAATTTACGGTAAGTTCCATCATTATTATTTTTAATTAAAGATGGATATTATTTTTAATTTAAAGATGGACATGAGCATGATTAGAAAATTAAATTAGGAATTAATTGAATTAGATTAGATAGATTAAAATTAAGTAATTGATTAAAACTAAATTATGATTGGTTAGATGATCTATTTTAAAGGTGAGATTTTTAAACATTTGGAGAAGCAATTGGGGATATATCTTAAATTTCTATCTTTAAATGCATGGCCGTCACTTGTCCCATTTTGCAAGTGTTTTAGTATTATACTCCCTCCGTTCGGCAAAACTTGTCATTTTAGGGTGTTATTTTTTTCAAAAAAACTTATCATTGTAGGTATTTTGCCCTTCACTTTACAAAAATGCCCTTGATATGATTGATGGTTTGTTAGTTGTAGTTTTCGATAAAGTAAAAAATGAGAATAATAATTGAAGGTAAATTAGTATATTTGTTAATTGCCTTAAAACTTGTGAAAGAAGCTAAAATGACAAGTTTTGCCGAACGGAGGGAGTATTAGATATATATTGATCAAATGATAGCTAACACTTTAAATTGCAAAGATAATGATCTAATCTCAACTTAATTAATTAACATGCACTTATCAAATTCTACAGTGACCTGACTTAATATTGACCCAGATTAACCCGAATTATATATATGTGTCCAGCCTCACCAATATATTGCTCTCTTAATTAATACTCCATCCGTTCGGCAAAACTTGTCATTTTAGCTTATTTTACAAGTTTTAAGGCAATTAATAAATGTACTAATTTACCCTCAATTATTACCTTTTTTTTACTTTATTGAAAACTATAACTAACAAACCATCAATCATATCAATGACATTTTTGTAAAGTGAAGGATAAAATATCTACAATGACAAGTTTTTTTAAACAAAAATAACACTCTAAAATGTCAAGTTTTGCCGAACGGAGGGAGTACTAATTAATATAGCTGTACGCCTGTACGTGGGTCAAACCAATAAACTTGTCCTAGTTTTTACACTGTAATTAATCAATTAAACAACATCAACATCAACATCATATCGAGATTACATATGCAGTACAAAATAATTAATCGTATAATCAGTCATATATGCCATTATTTACAAGACTCGAAGTCAACAAGTATAATTAACTTGGTATACCGGGCTATGATTAGTTAATGATTCCAAGTTCCTACGATTAAGCAATGGGGTAATCAATGACTTCATTTGACCAACATCGATCATATATCAATTTGCTTAAAAAGGGATCTTGATAATATTACTAGGTTTTGGGATTAACTCTACCTCCAGGCTTTAGCTTATCTTTGTTTTCTCCTTGTTTAATCAGTAGTGGACTTTGTCCGCTTGGATCTAGTGCAGTTAACGCATTTCTCTAAAAAAAAGATTTTTTTTTTTTAAAAAAAATAATTTTGTTGGGATGGACCTGAATGAAAGAGGCAAATCTTTAACTAATTATATTTAATGTTTAAATTCTTTCGAATTATATCCTACAACTCTACCTCTACGCATGACGTACAGTCTATTCCCAACTCCTACTCTGAACAGATCGTCCTAATAATGGTAGTGCGTGATCCATAAATTCAAACATTTTGTCACTTCTCCTAAAAATCGAAAATGTGCATTAAAAGAGGCTTTATGCACCAATATATGCAACACAAACTATCTGAAGCTCTATTGTCTTCCTTGAAAGTGTGGGTGGCAAAATGGTTTAATTGGGTTCCATCTATTTTTGGCCGAAAAGAGATGGCAGAAAGAAGGGGGGTTTGTGTTTGGTAATTTTGAAATGTTTATTCCCTCGTTATAAAGAATTGAAGTGGATGTTATTGTATTTACTCTTGTAATAGAAAGGGCTATAATCATGTCAAGTTCGATGTTGTTTGTCAGCCAGAGAAATATCGTGACATCCTACAAGTCTACGCGCCACCCTTTAGTTTTACCATGTTATTCATTTCATTCCACAAATATATCAACCCAATATCTACTAAAAAGCCTCCTTGCATCCACGTTCTTCTATAACATCCATTAAATTCTTCAAATCACTCCTTACTCCCTTAACTCGTTCTTATCACACTTGTCACTTTTTAGTTGTGTAGTTATACTCGTGTGTGATGAAGGTTTTTTATGTTTTTTCGTCAAATAGAAGACTCCATATACTATCGAATAAGCATTCAGATCTAGGCAAATAATTATGTCAAACATACCAACCATACCACAGATATGATTACATATCCCCAATAAATGACACCAAATATGAATGCATAATCCTTTATATTTGGTTGAATAATTTCATTTAAATACATTAATTGTATTCTATAACTAGGAGTGCATATGCAACTACTTTCCACATCTAATTTACCACATACTAACGAATAATGAATCAGATTTCACCGAATCATTGACCAACTCATTAACACTAGTAACCAAAATTCAACGCATACGTCTGAGTAATTGAGGAATAATGACTCAAATTATGCATCCCCAAAAACCTACACACTAGTACAAAAGAGCAATCTTACGGCACAAAATTCTCAGGAGTTTTTAAAAACTCCAGAAAAAAAAAACTCGGTCAGGAGTTTTTAAAATAAACTCCCGATAAATATTTTTATTTTATTTTTATATTAGAGGATATAATTTCTCGGGAGTTTTTATAAAAACTCCCGAGAACCACATTGTTTTCTCAGGAGTTTTTTTGTAAAAACACCCGAAAAAACATCTGTAGAAAAAATAAAACCCTAACCTTCGATCAATTCAGTCTACCGTCTCGGACTCTCACTCGACCTATCTGTTGTAGATGAACTTCGGCGAAAATCAAACTCTTCAATCTCCATAAATTGTGAATTTTCTCTCTTCCTCTTTCATACTCAGCCATGAATCTTTTTCTTCTCTGTTAATTTCTCTTCCCTTCACGACCATCTCCACCACATACTCTTTGTTTCAATCGATTCTTCCTTTTGCTCGGAGAAAGCATGAATTTTGACGATGCTGTGTAACTAGGCACTCGAATCAGGTATATCACCTCCCTGCTATTCTAATTTCCGACTGTGCACTTTGATTGGGTAGATTTCTTCCGATTTGTGTTTACTTAGGGTTACATGTTTTCCAAGTTTTGTAGATTTTGAGTAATTGATGTTCCAACTGTGATGTTACATAGGTGGATTGAGGATATTGGAGTTAATTTTGGAGATAGATTAGAAGTGAGGTGAAGATTTTTGGAGGAAATAGGTTTTCATCGATTAGAAGTGAGGTGAAAAAGCTCCATGGAGCAAACGATTCCTGTGGAGCAATGAGACTAAATCCTTCAGTTGTAGCTTGTCTGTTGATCTTCATTCCCATCAGCCCGATCGAAATCTCGTAGCCTACTGCGGCTGCGACAAGGCACAAGGTTTTTCAGCGAGATCCCGGCCATCCGCAGTGGCACCATGGAGCTTTTCAGGACGTTAGGGATATTGTCTACTCCGACGTTCACTATATGCTCCACTCTGGTGCCAAGGTACTTCTCTCGACTATTTTAGGGATTTTGCACAAATCTATGGGTAAATTGGAAATTCCAGATTGAGTTAGTTCATTTCTCAGAGTTAAACAGTGAATAGAGTAGAATAATTACTTCGTTTTGATTAGTATTTAAACAGTAATATCAGCTCTCGGCAGGAGGAAATTGTGATCTTGGCATTGTTGGCTCAAGGCGATATCTAGGTTATAGAGAGCTTTTTGTGTTTTTAGATTCAGCTATGGACTTGTTTTAGATAGTAGCCTTCCGTATTTAGTTCTTGAACACTCAATTAATAGCTCTAGTGCTGAAGATTTTGTGCTAAAGTGATATTTCCTTAACCTTGCTAAGGACAATGTTAGGGACTTAATAGTTAAAATCACACCTATGCTGCAGTCAGAACTTATCAAACAATATGTTGTCACTAGGAGTTCAAATAATTGGCATTCCATGAATGAGAAAATCAATCTATTCATGAATGAGTATTGTTAATTGAATG
The DNA here is from genome assembly GCA_963922045.1 of Persicaria maculosa. Taxonomy (NCBI): domain Eukaryota; kingdom Viridiplantae; phylum Streptophyta; class Magnoliopsida; order Caryophyllales; family Polygonaceae; genus Persicaria; species Persicaria maculosa. The sequence continues at coordinate 1,470,179 of OY998268.1, forward strand.
GGTAAAGCTAGTTGATGTGAGCTAATGTTCCAACTTTACATGAAAAGGGGAAGACATGTTCCTTTAACCTAATCTAGCAAGCATTTATGTTGGATATGATGATACACTAGTGATATAAAATTTGCAATCACCAAGTCTGATCCAGTACTGTTTGGTAGAAATTTCAGGTTATTTTGGGAATGCAGTGCTGCCTATTCAGTTCATATAATTGGATTACTTTAGGTGTGCTATATACATATATTTGTCATTGACTTATTTCTCATTAGCTTAGTGATTTTTGCTCATGTTCAAAAAACGATTTTGCTTTGCTGCTAATATTTATACAATATATACATACTAATCTCAAAACCTGTTCGGCTTAGTCCGTGTTAGTGACTTATTGTATTTTATACTGATTCCTATGCTTCTTCTGTAATTTCAGTTTCATTTGCTTTATGTAGTCTGTGACTTCTGTATCTTAACTTGGACAATTGTTTCATGTTGAATCAGTCAACCTAGTCTGGACTTTATGCCCAAGTTCTGATGTATTGTCTACTGCAGGTTCCCTTTCAGGTACCACTTGAAGTAAACATTGTTCTTTTCACAAGTTTGTAATACAAATGTCGACAAGGAATATGTAGTTAAAACACCTCTGCCTCCCTCCATTGTTAGCCATACCATCATTTGGCAAGTAAATTCATGTTAGCGTATTTTTTTTGCTAATCATTTTGTTATTAATGACTATACACTACTTCCCAGGGAATATATATGCATCATCTTCTCTGGAATTTTGAGAATTGGAAATAGCTATAATGTACACGTTGAGTCTTCTAAGTACTTTTCATTGTAATCATTGCTACCATGTAGTTTTCAAAGTTATTAGTTATGTTTTGGAGATAGTTTTCCATCTACGATTGTCACAATTTGTGTGTAATGTCGTTAACTTGATATATATTGTAATATCATTTATTGTTGTTGACATACCATGGTTTGTATTTTAATTAAACAAATAGTGTTTTATGGGTTATTGATTAGTATAATTAACAAATAGGGCCTTCTATCCTGATATTTTTTTAAAATATCATGGTAGAAAGCCCCTTATTTTTTTAAAAAACTCACCCCCTTTCTCGGGAGTTTTTTTAAAAAGCTCCTCATAGAAATAAACGCAGGATGGCTTTTTAGGAAACACCATCTCTCGAGAGTTTTTTTAAAAACTCCTGACCGAAAATTGTCTCTCAGGGGTTTTTATAAAACTCCCGAGAGACATCTATCAGCTAGGGAAATAAAAGGAGTTAGAAAACTCCTGTCCGCTTTGTAAAAAAACCCCCGAAATACGTTCAATCTGTACTAGTGACACTAAATTCGACCAAATTTGACACATACGTCTCAATAATTCGTCGTTTTTCCTTGAATAATGTGGGAATCACATGAACACACAATAATCTACCTCTCATTAGGGGGGCCACGGGTTACGGGTCGACCCGTGACCCGCCAGGTCGTATGGGTCGGTAACCCGGTGGGTCAGTGACCCTGCGGGTGCGGGTTCTCAGGTCAAAGGGTCAAGGTGGGTCGCGGGTTAGGGTTAGGGTCAGGGGTTTGAAAACCCGCTGAACTGCCGGATCGACCCGGTCAAACCTATTTTTTTGAAAGATTTAACCATTGATGTAGTGGACCCCAATGGGAGATTTTTTTTTTTAAAAAAAAATGTAGTCGTTGTGCAACGACTAGCTCCACCCGAAACGCCTATAAGATCTCGTCTCCTTGATTCATTTCATTTCATTACAATCATACATTTCATTTTCGTAATAACGTTATTATGTCTGATCAATCCGTGACTTTGTTCCAAAACCATTTTGACAAGGTCGAGCTAGGCCTGGGGAAGGTCGAAGCGGTTTGTCGTTATTGCGGTCACAAGTGCAAGGTTATGAGAGGCACCGGTTACGGAAATCTAAAGCTTCATATAACGAGGAAGCATCCCGACAAGATGCAGATCTATGGAGGTTCGGGCTCGGCCTCCGGTGACTAGGTGACTATGTGTCTAGGTCTAGGCTCTAGCCATGCAGGTGTGTGAAGTGTGAGTGTGTCACACTGTTAAAGACTTAATGTTAGTGTCATGTACTCATGTACTAATTAACTGATGAACTCATGTGTGTGTGGTGTCGAATGTCGATATGCATGTAATCACTGTTTCGAATTGTATTACGAGTGACATAATGACATAAAATAAACCGAATATTTGTAAAACCTAACCAGTAGGCAATGAAGCTCAAGTGCGAAACCATCCGTAAATTTTAAAAAAATAGAGGCGACGTTCGACCCACCGGGTCGACCCGTCGACCCTGGAACCCGTCGGGTGACCCGAACCCGCAACCCGTGGGATTCCAGGGTTAGGTTCGGGTCACCCTTCCCCGACCCTTGACCCGTGGCTACGCCTACCTCTCATCTCACCCAATTTGCTCCAAATCCTCCCAAATTAATTGATTAAGCAACAAATCTTATCACTAACCCTATTTCACCGACTATCCTTAAAACAAACACAAAAACCCCCAACCTCTCATAAAAAAATTTATCCATGGTGCAGATCACTGGTGCGGTGTCACCATCTGGGTGTGCGAGGATGTCGGCGGCATCCACTTGTGGGCATCATTCGGTCGCCCTTCAAGCTATCTTACAAATCACCACCGCCGCCTTTGAAATCGGCTCCTCCGCCCACTGCTTTTGCTGCCCTCTGCCTACGGTTGCCAGGACTTGCTCTGTTCATTGCACAAATGCCAATTGCTCCCATCGCATATCAACCAACACCAAATCAGCCCTCTTCCTCTCCCTATTGTCGTTCCACCGATCGTAATCCCCTTGTCTTTCTCTATGAATTGTCGTTCACGCGCATAATTGTTGAAGGTGAGTGTTTTTATGTGGGGCCTACCTTTAGGTATAGTTGCACTCAGTGGCATGAACTTAAAAAAATACAAAATAATCACTAACGTTGGGGTTTAGCTGCGGTCGATGGCACGTACCACCTATCTTGCTTATGTGGACTAGTGGGGGTGCTTACATGAAATTTTTTTTAATTAAAAAGACATATAGCGAGATATGGATTAGTGGGGATGCTTACATGAATTTATTTTAAGAATATTTTTAAGAATATTTTTTATACGAGGGACAGGATCCGTATGGACGTCTGAAAAAAATGAATCTCGTTCTGAACCCATTCGACAAAAGTCATGCGAGATGGTAAAAATTACGTCATATATATTCCGTTCCCACCCGTGGGTATTTATAAGTTTCCATTTCGAGGGGTTCACAGAAGAGCCGGACTCTCTGACATTTACATAAGCGTATCAAAGATGAAATTGACCTCCTAACTCACAAAGATCTGATTTTATGGTAGGCCCAGGATAATTTCATCAATTATGGTAGGGCCACAGACCAATAATTTGCATGTGTAACTCTTTTACTCACGGAATTGCAATCTAAAAGGTAAAAATCTTGTTAAACACACGTTGGTTACTGGTTTTGAAAACCATAAGAAAATCAGCTATTATGGCTTTAAAAATTGTAGAAAATAGTCTAGTTAGGGTGAAAATCTCTCCAAACACACGATCAATTCTACGGTTTTCAAAAGTGTAAAAATCTGCTCCCATGGGTTTCAAAATTGTGGCGGCTCATGTGTTGAGTTGATAGGACGAGGTATTCGGAGTCCCATTATATTGAAATGAGCTAAGTTTCTCACAGTTTTCAAAATATGACCGCCTAGAGTTCTATATTTTTCAAAATTTTATTAAGTGACATTTTTACGGTTTTGAAAACCATAATAACAAAGGATTCTGAATATTTTTGAAATTGTGATCGGTACCGTGTATACACGATTTCTGTTTAGCGCAGGGTATTTTTACCCTTTAGCGCATTTTCTGAATGACCATGGTCGCAACGACCACAATCGGGACTGGTCGCAACGACCACAATCGGGGTTGGTCGCAACGACCAAGGAATACTGGGTATCTGGACTGTGGTCGCAACGACCAGAACAATGGGTGGTCGCACCGACCAGCTCCTTTTTAGCCCGGGTATAAACTGAACCGAGCTACAAAGAGTCCCTAAATAATAAAAAAAGGGACTTTTTAGCTCGGTTCTTTTTGGACCCGGGCTAAAAAGTCCCTTAATAATCCAAAAAGGAAAAGAACCGTACGGGCTTCTCCTCCCTTTCTTCTTCATCACAATAGCGCTTAAAAAACAGAAGGATCTCTTCAGCTCACGAATAGCTACAAAGAAGGCCAATGTGACAGAGTATGCCCCTGAGCTGAGAAATTTGAGGGCGTTCTCTCTGGATGAGCTTAGAAAGGCTATCGATAATTTCAATCCTTCGTTGGAGATTGGACAAGGTGGGTCAGCGAAAGTTTATAAGGGAACAATTGAGCTCGATAATGGAAGAGGAAATCCCTCTACTGTTGCCATTAAGAGATACAATCATCCGCTGGTAATTACTCCTGCCTCTATAAATTCCCTTGAGTTCCTGATGATTTATACGTCAGTAATCATATCCCACTTGATAAGGAGGGGATATTTTGGGGGAAAGTTTGATCTTTGAATCCTTTTAGGCGTCTAAGTTACGAATGTTCAATAGAATTTATATGCCCCTTTTGCAATGAAATAGGTTACTCTACTGGATGTTTTAAATCAATCGAGAGGAATTGGTCTTGACTAAAAGCTCTTTTTTTCCGGAGGTTAGGTCTTGACTAAAAACTCTTTTTTTCCGAAGGTGGACACGGTTATGCTGCCGCTCGTCACTGCCGCCGCCGGCCTGGTAGCCTTCGTTTGCCGCATTGTGATCTATCAGTATAATTTGCGGAGCCAAAACACAGGTCTCTCGCTCTTCGTTTCAATTGCCCCAAACCCTAGGTTGTTCAATTGGTTGATTTGGGGAATGGGGAGAAGATTCAAACGAGAGGTGAGATGTGAGGGGCAATGGTACGTAATTATCGTGAGAATTAGGGGTAAACTATTTGTGCTCTAAAAAGAAAAAATGGAATGCTCTAAAAAGTAGATCCCCGTGTATATGGCACAATGTTCACCATGCATTTAGTTGCCCCTACTAACCAGTTATGTACTTGAACCTTTTTTTTAACAAGATACATATTTAAAATGCATCCCACCTTGATGACTCACTACCCAACAATATCCTTTCGAATGATAGCGAGGAGCTCTAGATGGCAAGCAAACAACCCATGGAACTGCGTTAGACATAGGTGCACCAATTTGTCTAAAATTTGATTGACTTTGCGGAACAAGTGGATGAAGAATATTTGTTCAAATATCTAGAGCAAGTGAAGAACATCAACGATCACCATCTTGACTGCACATAGATACTTCCAAAGCCCTTAACCACAATCCACAATAACTCCATATTCAAAGGTGGCTTCAACCCCATATAGAGAGCCAAAGCTTCCACAATTAGTGTTGAAGCTAATCAACACAATGAGGTGTTACAAGCCCACACGTTGCGTTACCGGTCTCAAATCATAAAACTTGTTGCAACTTCTCCCTTGTGGATAACTTAGACCCGTCAAAATTGATCAGTGAAGATCCTTGGAACTAGACATACAAGTTTAGGAAATCAAGAAAAAATAATTAAAGACAACCACACGTCCACAAGCCTTAACCAAGTTACACCGGACTTGCACATTAATAAATACGCTTAGTAATAAGTAGTCAAAGTAGAAAGGCAATCTTCAAGGTATCCTTAGTTTTTCCATATCTAAAAGATAAACAAAATTAATGAAGTTATAGTAAACAAGAATCTCTTCTATTCACAATTTCACATACATAAGATAAGGTTACAAGGTTTACTTCTATTTTCCAATAGATATTTCACATACAACACAGATTTATGTGCAATAAGGTTGTGCAATAAGGTTCAATTCCAACAGATAATAAGGTAGCAATGCAATGAACTTTTTTTTTTGTCTTCGGTAAATTTCTAATTATTTGATAAAATGAAAAAGGATTTGCTACAATTTAATGAAAAATCCTATCAATAGTCATTTTATCATTTTGTTAATAAAGCTCTTATCCAACAATTTCAACCCTCAAGACATGTGGGTAATGAAACCCCTTTCCTACCCCTTCCTACGCGCCTCAACGCGCCCCCAAACCCTCGTACCCGAGTTCTTCAACCACACCCATGGCCGCCCTGTGCCCGCCATCATCGCCAATTCTTACCAGATCCCATCTCCCCTCTCTTCTAACCCAAGCGCCTTGGGTCTTCCGGCCGGTCTTCTTGTGGATCCTATCAGTGACGAGGCCCTATTTCACCAAAACTCTCCGTTTGGAGGAAACCCTAAGCCGGGTCTCAGTCGGCAGGTTGAAGCCCTCGATTGGACATGGCCTGTCACTGATGGCGCCACTTGCAGGACCCCGTCGACCTCCTACCAGGCAACTATGAGATTTGAGGGGAGTGTGTGGTGGCCGGATGGCTCGCGTCACTTCCGGCTTCGGCGTGTCTGGTTGCTCACTCGGCCGTCCCTTCAGCCGCCTTACTTTAAGCTCGATTTCACGCCTCACACCTCTGTAAGTCTCTCTCTCTCCTCCCCTACACAAATCCAAGGTACTCATGCTCACCAGCATCACCTCTATTTAAGCATCTGTAAGAGATGCAATAGGGCATATCGCCCAGCTTTCAGATCTTCATCTGCTTTTCAATCTGACAACTACTTTGTCTCTGCTACTATTGCTTCCTGCTCTTCCATGGAGCCGTCGAAATCTTTCATGGATGCTCTAAAACAAACCATGGCCCCTCCTGAAATCATCCACTCTGAGAACGCAAACCACTCTCACCCTCACAATATTGGCCAGGCCCCTCTCTCTGATGCTACTATGGGTGTCAATTTTTGCATCTTCTTCATCGATGTGTTTACTTCTGCTATGCTGTTTTTGGGTCTGCGCACCTACTGCTTTTGTTGTCACTTTCAGTGGTGTTGTTTCACTTTCGTCTTTACAGTTGTTTACCTTGCTAAGTGCCCTTATGTATGCTGTGCAAATGTGTTTGGGATTATGTCCCCTCTCACACTATATAAGTTATATATTTATCCTAATTTCCTCTTGTTACTCACGTATTATTCTCTTCAGCTTATCCTTAGCCTGATGCTCCTTGTTTTGTCTACTTCGAAGCTTTCTTGCTGTTGTGTGCCTCTTATTTTTTGCAGATGGTCTTTCATGGGAGTTTCGGTTGGCATCACTTGCCCGTGGTTCATAGCTTGGACAACAACTATCCCTCTGCCTGTGGTCATTCAGTGCCTCTTCATCGACTTCTCGATCAGGCCTTCATGTGCTTTCTTGTTTCGGGGCAGCTGTTATGGACATTTCTTCACAAAACGCATACCTCAAATTGCCTCACAAGCAAATATTAATAACCTTCGGGTTGACCCTATGCCTTACAAGGCCAATATATTAAGTGTAATTGCCTATATTCATGTATTGGATACCTTTACTACTACACCTTTCAAATATTATTATTTTGGGACTGCCTTCAATCAAACTTTCAATTTCTCACACTATCCTTATAATTATAAGAACTTACAGGTTTGTTATACTCTTTTAGAGTACCAATCACCGAACCCTTCCCTTGCATATATACTTTTGAAATCTCAAAGTATTGGCCGGTTGAAATTTCTAAACTATTCAAACTATGCACATGTGTTTGCCTATGCTATAAACAGATCAAAGGTAGCTACTTTGAACGTTGTCACCACAGATTGTTATGCTCGGACAATTCTAACGGGCCTCAAATCGGCCGCTCATAAAACTTGTTTCAAACAATCTCGATTCAAAAGGTGTTTCCCATGAATATCTGCTCTTGGAATTGTCGAGGGATTAAAAGGCGTAATTTTTGGACAAACACAGATCTATTCTGTAGGAACAACTACATAAACGTATTAGCTCTTTTAGAAACTAAATCAGACAGACCGCCGCCAGATCATTTATGGAAGAAATGTGGATTTTCGAATATAGCCTTTGACCCGGCTAGGGGTTTCTCTGGCGGTATCTGTGTGCTATGGAAGGACATCCATCCAACGGAGGGCGAGATCATTCTTGTCTCAGTTCATCATAGACTCATACATATTAACTACCGTGACAACAAGTTAAACCGGACAATAGCTTTCCTCTTGGTGTATGCACCTCCAGACTACGTCTCAAAGGACCCCTTCTGGACCTTTCTAACACATTATGCATCTCAGCTTCTTATACCCTTTTGTATCCTGGGGGATCTAAATGAAATTTCAATACCAAATGACAAACTCGGAGGTTCAACTCCGACTCTGAGGCGTTTCATCAGACTACAAGAGATTAAAAACAATCTATTACTACAAGACGTTCCTACGCACGGGGGTAACTACACTTGGCAAAAGAAAAAGACGGGATCTTCAAACAATAACTTTGCCAAACTAGATCGTCTTCTGGCTCAGGGAGAGGTCATTGCTGCGTATGATGGATTGAGAGTACGAATTCACCCTTTCACTAACTCGGATCATGCTCCGATCTCCGTTGACCTACGTTCTCAATCGCACCAAAACAATCGCCCCTTCCGATTCGAATTGGCTTGGACCTCCAAACCGGAATTCAGAAATATTGTCAAGCAAGCTTGGCGCTTGGATCCGCCTGGTTCAAACCTATTCAAACTTGTCAAAAGAACTTCTTTGCTGAAGAATCTAGCGAAAAAGTGGCACAAAAAAACTTTCAATAATATACATAAACAGATTTACCAAACGGACGAAGAGCTCCTGCGCTTACAACATATATTAATTAACAATCCTAATCAAGTCGATTTCAATCGTCATAGAAGACTTCTGAACAAAAGGGAGAGAATGTTAGATTTCCAAAGACGCTATTGGTGCCAACGAGCAAAATTAAAACACACAAATCTAAATGATACAAATTCAGCTTACTTCCACCGGATAGCAACAGCAAAGCGCGGAAAAAAAAATAATTAAGCTCCTTACAACAGATTCTGGCATCCAACTGTCGGATCATGACCTAATCCGGGATGAGTTCGTAGATAACTTCAAGGCCAGGTTTAAAACTTCATATAATCACAGTATCTCCTTTGATGATGACCTAGCGGTTATTGGAACTGAGATTTCCGACACTGACAATATCGGCCTCACAGCTGCAGTCACAAATAATGAAATCAAAAGTGCCCTGTTCTCAATAAAAGCAGACAAGGCACCAGGCCCGGATGGTATGCCGGCTGGTTTCTATCAGACATATTGGGATATTGTTGGTCCTTCAGTAATTAAAGCGGTTAAGGCTTTCTTCCTATCTGGTAGAATGCTTCGGCAGGTTAACCACACATTTGTCACCCTCGTACAAAAACGGGACAACCCGGAAACAATCAATCATTTTAGGCCTATCAGCCTTTGCTCAACAGTTTATAAAATTATCTCAAAAATTCTGACTTCTCGCATGTCTACGATTTTCGATAAACTGATACATCCTCTTCAGAGTGCGTTCACTAAAGGGAGGTCTATCCAGGACAATATCTTGATTGCTCACGAGATTTTCCACTCCTTCAGAATCAACAAAGCAAAATGTGGTTATATGGCAGTCAAACTAGACATGGAAAAAGCTTATGATAGGATAGAGTGGCCCTTCCTATTCGCAGTCATGCAGAAATTCGGTTTCCACGATAAATTTATTAACTGGACCAAAGAATGCGTACAAACAGTCTCTTACTCGATTCTTATTAATGACGAACCTTCCTTGCCTTTCGTACCCTCTCGGGGTCTAAGACAGGGCGACCCTCTATCTCCTTTTCTCTTCATACTCACAGCTGAAGTTCTGGCTAGATCTCTGCAAATGCAGGCATCTAAATCCAAAAATCTTGGTTTCTGTCTTGGAAGGGGGGGAATTAAAATCCCTTTTTTGGCTTTCGCAGATGATATTATGCTTTTTGGAAAAGCAAACCAAGCAACATGTAACACACTATCAAGTTCTATACAAAGATTTTGCTTAATCTCAGGTCAGAAGGTTAATCTTCATAAGTCCAGCTTCCAAGTTTCAGCTGGCACTATGCCAGCAGCTATTCTAACAGTAGCAACTACGTTGGGGATCCCGCAGACAAATAACCTAGAAAAGTATCTTGGCTGCCCGATTATCAACGGTAGGGTAAATCGTGATACCTTCGCCGATATTATACTCAAGGCGAAGCAACAACTGTCCAAATGGAAGGCTGCATCCCTATCTGTGGAGGGTCGAAAGGTCCTCATAAAGGCCAATCTGAGCGCCCAACCTTTATTTATTATGCAGGCCTTTATGTTGCCCATTTCGATCCTACAGGAACTAGATAAAATTTACAGACAGTTTTTTTTGGAACAAGAGTCCTCAAACATCACCCTTAATCAGCTGGGATAAAATCTGCTCGGATACACTTTCAGGGGGTTTAGGCTTATACAAAGCCGAAACAGCAAACTTGGCTCTACAAATGAAACTTCTTTGGAAAATCATTGCTGAACCGACAAATATATGGGTTAGGGTAATCTCAGCAAAATATCTTAAAGGAATACCTATCATGGATTACGTGAAGAAAGGCAATACCTCTTGGCAATGGTCAAAACTGACCTCCATCAGACATCTGTTCAAACCAGGCCTTAGATGGTCCATTGGGAATGGACGCTCAGTTAAGTTCTGGACGGATAATTGGGTTTTGAATACGCCCTTACTGTCGTCTGCCCTTCGTGGCTTTGACGACAATACATCAGCGTGGACCGTTGATCGTTTCATCACTACCGATAATAATTGGGATGTTATTGCTCTTAACAGTAGCCTGCAGGGGTTGCTTAGTCATACCATCATTGAAAATATCACTGATATTACTCTTCCGGAAAATAATTTCAATGACACGCTCTACTGGGGGCCAAGTACAAATGGGTGGTTCTCTACGAGATCAGCCACATCCATTATTCCGCTTCATAACGGCGACCCAAATTTTAATTGCCATTGGGTATGGAAGCTAGACATCCCCCATAAGATCAGACACTTCCTTTGGAAAATTTCTTGTGACGGTCTCCCTACTTCCGATCGTTTACAGCGATCGCATGTTGCAGTTCCTTCGGGATGCTGCTTCTGTAATTACACTACAGACTCAGTCTACCACCTGCTACTAAAATGTCCTATGACTCGTAACGTTATGGCAGCACAAGGTATTAGTTTACCTAGCAGTGCGATAAGCAACACCAACTCTAAACCAAACACCATCCTTCATGATATTTACATGAACACGGGGAAAATGACGATGCAAAAATTGGCTTTTGCGTGGTGGTCAATCTGGTATTTCAGAAACTTATGGATCTTCCAAAATGCAACAACTACTACGCTTCAGGACATAACTGTTTTTTGCATTTCAGCAAACCACACTTGGTCAGATAGAAAGGACACAGAGGTAAAACAAACTCGTTCGACTTCTTTGGCCCTGCAGAGGAATAAGGAACAATGTTCTTCCTCCGACAGAAATAACTCAAGCAAGAATTGCTTCTGGGAGAGGCCACCCCCGGATTACTACAAATTAAATTTCGATGGATCGCACAGACAGTCGGGTAAGGGCACCTATGGTTTTGTCATAAGAGATCAACTAGGTCAGATTGCCTCATTGGGTGCAGGCACGTGTAATAATAATTCAGCGGTTTTTGCGGAGGCACTTGCCTTGCACATGGGGGTGGTCAAAGCAAGGACCTTGGGTATTCAAAAACTTCTGATTGAAGGAGACTGTTTAGTCGTCATCAAGGCTCTCCTTGGGGACTGGTCTTGCCCCTGGAATATCGAGCTGCTGATGGCCGATACAACTTTTATTTTGAATTCTATGTCTCATATTGCTATTCGTCATATTTTCAGGGACTCCAATGCGGTGGCTGACAGGATTACGCGTCTGGCTTACCGCAACCCTGCCGATGATAGCTTGCTCGATGATCAGGAACTGCGTGTCCTCGTCCACTCGGACGCTCTAGGAAAGAAGCCCGGTCACCGGCGGCTTTCCTAATCTTTATCCTGCTTCCAAAAAAAAAAAAAAAAAAAATCATTTTGTTAATAACCTCACTTTCTTTTTCGTGTACAAAATAAAATTGCTATCTTACTGGTAGAAGACAAAAACTGAAAAAGTAGAGAGGGGGAAAAGATATTTTTATTAATTTCTAAATAAATAGCCACATTCTCAACAAAATGCTCTCCATACTCAATCTAAGACAAGACTTGAGGTTGAGATGTCATATATATATATATATATATATATATATATATATATATATATATATATATATATATATATATATATATATATATATATATATATATATATATATATATATATACTGTTTATATATATATATATATACTGTTTATAGGTTAGATGGAGATTGGAGAATGATATATAATCGCACCAAATTAAAATAATATGATTGATGTGCTTGTTTCTTCTTTTTTTCAATGCATCAATCAATCTCTTATACATTCCAAAAAGAAATTACGTTAAGAAATCGTAGGATAATATTAAGATACCACATCGATGAAATTTAAAAAATGTGCAGTGAAGATGTTTTATATTAGACATGCAAATATAATGTTAAATCATTAAAAATACTAATATTATTGTAAGAGTCTATAAATAAACTATTAATATAGCATAGACTAACCTTATACATTGTAAATTTTCTATAATTAAAGTTAAAATACTATAATATTCTCATAATATATACCTTGTAGGATTGTCAATGTCATACGTGTGATCGGGATCATACATACGATTCTTTTTTTTACCTCTGGATAATTTTAGGATCGTTAGATCTTACCTTCAATTAAATTCTACCTAAGGTCAAGATTGTTCTACAATTTTTGGATGGTATGATCATATATAGAATCGGATCAAGATTTTAACACTTATATGGATGTTGTGTCAAATCTAGTGCATGGTGAGAAATTGTGGTGCATCTTATATGAAAATGATATTTTGTTGGTAGATGAATCGAGAGTTGGGGTCTATAACAAGCTCGAACGGTGGAGGGAGGTACAAGGATTGAAAGGTTTTGAGATGAGCGGAACCAAGACAGAGCATGTACAATACAATTTTAGGGAGACATTGGAAGCTAGGGGTGATGTGATGGTAGGTGAGGATTTCGTGCTGAAGAAGGAGAGTGTTAAGTTTTTAGGATCCTTCATGAAGAACGATGGAGGGATAGAAAAGAACATTCAACATCGGGGTTCCAATGGGTCAACAAAAGTGGAGAAGTGCCTTCGGAGTTTTATGCTATGGTAAAGTCCCCCTAATACTCATAAGGAAAAATTCTATGAGGTGGTTGTCAAGTCGGCTATCTTATACAAGGTGTTAGCCTTTACAAAGGTGTAGGAGCATAGATTAATGGTGGTAGAGATGATGATGCTCAGATGAAGCAAATGAGGTTAGACGATGGCGGTGATGAAGGTGTTGTTGTTGGAGAGCCGGTTGATGCTACTGTTGACGACGATGTACAGATAATGGACCTTGGCCGTCACGAAGGTGGTGGCATGAGGGAAGAGCCGGTCCGCATGGAGTAGGAGGGCGCTGCCTAGGAGCATGAGGGCGCTGCATAGAAGCAGAAGGGTGATGCACAGGAGCAGGGAGGTGCTTCCAAGGAGCAGGGGGACATTGTCGTGGCAGATGATGCTATTGGTGATGACACCGCATTTGCTTTCGGGGGCAGGGTTCTTCTAGCACATCTTTGTTGAGAGATTACGGGACGCACGTTTCTAATGCTATATGGAGACAGGATTCAGTTACCCTTACGAGGATGTTGCGTGAGCACAAGCGTGGATCGATGTTTTAGCGTATTCTCCATTTAGTGCATGATGATGGTATGAATGCATGGTTTATTGCACTGCAAACCAATGGGTTATGGGCTCTACGAGACTTCGCATGGGAGGGTGTGGATCACGTTTTGATCTCCGCATTTGTCGAGCACTGCACCCTGAGACGAACGTCTTCCATTTTTCGTGGGGAGAGATTATTGTCACCCTTCATTATGTGTTCTTCCAACTCGGGTTTGGCATTGATGGGTTGGAGTGTTCCCCACTAATAGTGGATGATGTGAAAGAGACTATTGGCGTATGGTATTCGTTCATGGCCGCTCAACGGAAGGTGTTTGACAATAATGGAGGCTCGACTATTGACGCACTGTATACGTTCATACAACCCATGAGGCAGAGACTCGTTGATGGTGTCCCTCTAGATTATGACCGTGCTCGCGTTGCTAAAGTGATACAAGGGATATTGGTGCTCGCCGCTCTGTTCATTGAGAAGTCAAACAATAGAGTCCGGCCTAAGGTGCTGATACGATTGATGGATCACGCACAGTTGCCGCATTTGTCTTTGGCGGCAGGGACGTTGTCATATCTGTCTTGAGGCTTAGAAGAGGCGACTAGGGAACAGGCTTGCCAGATGGACAGGTGTACGTTGTTGTTGCAGGTAATTACTTTATTTTCTTAATTAAGGGTCTCCTTTTATTCTTCATTTTTTGTATTCTAATTAGGAATTATGGTTGTAGGTATGGATGTAGTTGTACTTTCTAGTCATTCAGGGTCACATGACACGCAATAGGCATATCATTGAGGATCACTGTTATGGTGTGCGGTATCTAGAGTTGGTCACTCCATGGACTGGACCGAATGATGTCGCCCAGGTGACCCGCGTTCAGGAGATTAGACAAAGGCTCGATGAGATGACTGTTGATGAGGTATACATATAATGAAACACACATTTAATTTTGGTTTGTAATTGTGGTTTTAGTATAATAATACGAGAATAAGAACATATTTTTTGTATTTCCAGATCAACTTTATGTCGTTTGGTAGGGACCTTTACTTCGACAATGTTCTGCGGCTATCACACTATAGGGGTACCATCCGATTGTTGTACGAGGAGGAGTTGTATATGCCTGACCATGTGACGGAGTAGTTTGGACGCGTGTAGTAAATCCTCAAAGGGCAAGCATGAGGCCACCTTCTCTTATGCCCACAACCACTGGGAGGATCGATTCGCACACTTGTACGACATGTCAAACATACCGTCGAGGAGTAGTGAGTTTCCATATGGTGTTGCAGATGGATATATTTAATGGTTTCACCGATTCAGTCATCCATACATATTTCTTGACACATACCGATGAACTGACATCACACCACCGCACCCCCCCCCACCTACACCGTCTATGCCCACGGTGGATGAGATGCGTCGTCGCGCTGTCGGTGCTGAGATAGAGTGTTTATTGGCCGCTGAAGTTGAGATCATGGATGACCATGTACGTTGCATCTACGAGCGCTACTGGTTAGACCCTATGCAGTGATATCATGTTGTTATGTGTTTTGTATTCCTTCAGACATTCTTGCTACTTAGTTTATGGGTTTATGCAGTTTATGGATTTGTGTTTTTTCGCATATCGACTGGTAGTTGTAGACAGTTGTGGGTTGCTGATATCTATCTGACTGTGATTGTTTCTTGTTTTCGTACTTATATGACATATGTGTTTGTATTCATTACCTTTACCGTATTTCTTATTTAGTATCGAATATGCGAAAAATATTTAATAACAAAAGTCAGATAACACAACATTTGATACAAATAATGTTTAAATGATTTAGTTCCGTAACATCTACGAAATTGTGCTCAAATATACAGAATTCATAGAATACAACATCTACTACTATAAATAAAGTGCAGCAAATATGGACAACCGCTACAATTCAATGCGTCGTTTTCTTCTTTTAGAGCCTCCACACGACTTTCTAACATTTCGATACGCCAGCGTTGTTGTTGGTTTGCTACCTGCAACGAACGATTCTCATCGCATAGGCTCTTTATCATCAACTCAACAATCTTCAAATTTGGGCTTCCTATGTACAAAACGCCCTTGTATTCTTCCAATGTACCTCGTCATATTTCAGCATTGCTGGAGCTGTCTCTGTTGTAGTCTGACATGTTGTGTTCACGAGAGACAAAATATCAGAGATGTGTCGTATTTATAAGGGATTTAAAATCCACCGCTTCATGATGCGATGGGTTTGCATGGATTACAATCCCACCGCATCCTAGTGCGATGGGATGAAACCCTAAATCCTACCCTATAGGGAAAGACACTGCACTAGGGTGCGATGGGTAACCCCCTATTTAACCCATTGCATCTGTCTGCGGTGGGCCTATGGACTAGGGTTTAGGATAAGGTCATACTGTACCCTAGTATGGTGGGATCAAACCCTAAACCCTACCTATTTAACCCCACCGTACTAGGGTGCGGTCGGTAAACTTGATCTTATTTGAAATACCGCATCTTCTTGCGATGGGCCTATGGACCAGGGTTGAAGGTAGGGACCCACCGTACCTAGTGCGGTGGATTTTCCTATAAAATAGTGTTCCTTCTCACTCCCTCATCCTCATCCTCATCCAAAGCACATAAATAAATAAATAAATAATGTCTTGAAGCCCAAAAAGCTTTGTTCTAGAAGGAGAGACTCACAACGGAACATGTTTCAAAGTGAGAGTAGACATACACCATCGACCATCTGAAGTCTATTTTGCAATTACAAGCACATAAAGTACATGGAGAGCCTTCCATGCAACTTATTTTGCGTGGTGTGTCACCACGATGGTACAATCTTGAAGCCAGTGGATTTCGAATGCCAACAGAGTAACTGTTGGAAGATTAACGACCCGAAGTTGTACTATATTTGAGTTACAAATCAGATTAGAGATCAGATGAGGGAGTTATTCTCCGGTGTCTGTTTGGATTGTGTTGATCCGATAATGAAGTACGCAGTGGATGCAGCAGTGCATCCTTCTTCTTCCGCATATCATTTTCCTATTCAAATGTATAAATAGTCCTTCAATGTGCGATCTCATTTTTGTAGGGATTAGTCCGCACATTCAGTGCTGAAGAGCACCTTAAACTCTTCCATCGGTGATTTTACCCACGTTTTAAAAGCGATTGATCTCATGATGGAGGACCAAATGAGTGAAGTGAAGAATAAGATGGGTCGAGCGTAAAACACAACTCACACAGCCCATGGATATTCGATCGGGTAAGACATATCATCTCCAAATAATGTTTCAACTTGTTGTTCGATATATTCACGAAAATGGAAACAATTCCTACATAAGAGCCATGTAGAGATTGATACTAGAGGGACATCTACGGTCTGCCCTGCACACATGAAATGCAAGCTTGTCGAGATTCACATACACCAATAAGACCGTTGTAGATTCACATTTTTTGGAAGTAATTAATTGGATTGGGATCGCCCCTACATTGAGCGTGTTGATGATAACACTACGCTCACAAGAGCAGGTTTCAACATGATGCGCTTAATCACATTGTTCCAGAGGGGAGATATGGACGACGACACTCGTTAAAGAATCTCATCAGCATTCAATGATGGGGATCGACCATCTGATACGCCATTGAGTCCACCTGACTTAGAGGCTCGTTAACCGACTGGGAGACTGTTGACTCGCCACCCCTGTCAAACGAACCCTTTGTCGTGGGAACGGGAGCGTGCTCGGGCCCAAGCACAAACCGATAGAGGGGGAACAATGTCTCATGCAGAGGACGAGGTCGAGGTCAAGGTCGATCATCATCAAACGATGCTGCTACATCTAAAGGGAATGAAGATGTCACTGGGTCAAATGCAATTAACGTTGATGATTCTGCAAGTGGGTATGGAAGGGGACGAGGAAGAGGCTGAGCTGGGGACCATGGGCGAGGGTGATCCCGATTAGGGTCGTATCCTAGAGGGTCGTATCCTAGGGTTGACATTCCCTCTCCACCAACAACTACACTTCGAGCTGAGGGTGTCACACAATTGGTTTCAATTGGGAAATCGGCAACATCAACGACTTCATGATAGGGTTCATCCGAGCTATCACAAATATTGCAGGTGATGGTCATTGCGAATACAGATCCCTTGCTTGTCTTCTGAACTTGGGGCAAGACGCATGGCCACAAGTTCGACAATAGTTGCTCGCTAAGTTGCAGGTGCATGCAGATCACTACCATTACTATACAGCATTATATGAGCTTATCATGAGGGTCAACTACTTCGGACCATGTTATGATTCTACTTATTAGATGGAGATTCCGATCATGGGCGAAATGTTTGCAACGGTTCACCAACGTCCGTTGGTGATACTGTCACAAATGATGCCAATGTTGTGCATCACACTGTCAGTGGTCCATCATTACCGTTATACGAAGAGTTAGATGAGATAATTTAGTCAATAACAACAATCACTTCGTACTGGTACGTTCCCTGTTTTATATACATTCCGTGCGTGAACTTTCATTTTCCCCTTCTAATTCTGATGCATATGTTATGCGCAGTTTTGGTTGTTATCTGGATTGTCTTTACCGCTAGTATACACTAAATGGACGACGCACCACCACCCTAGTGTCAATGGGTGGGATGACCAGCTCACGTCAAGGATTGCACGATACAGAGCATATTGTCAGCGGGATGGTGGACGTCAGTTGCCCTAATAGCATTTTACATTTCACTTTCATTCGCAGCTTTGTACGTGTTATTCCCGTATTCGAACGCATCTTCCGATGTTTGTTTTAAATTTTTTTCCTTTACAATATTGCGAAGACTTTCTGCTGTTGTCCATGTTATTTCTCTCCACTTACGTCCGGTTCGGTCCAGTCCCCACAATTCATGTTGAATCCCACCGCATCATGTAATGGTGGAGTTCAACCGACCCAGTCTGATCCATATGAACATGACTTGTCAAAATGTGATCTAACCCGAAGACCCAACCCAACCCGACCCGTAAAACGTGGGTTTTGACGCAAATATTTCTGGGTCGGATTGGGTCAACCAGTGGGGCACCCGTTGGGTTAAGATCTAAGATAATAAAAACATAAAAAATTTAAAATATAACCTAATATTGAAATTTATTACTAATAATAATTAGGATTGAATATTATCTTTTATCATCAACTTTACTTTATAATTTAACATTGCAAATTGTTATGTATATAGAAATACATATTACTATTGTAGCAACATTAATTACTTATTTTCAATAATATAATGATTATTAGGGTAATAGAACAATTTTAGGTTTAGGAACTATGTAAATAGTCATTAAAAATACTCTATCTGTTTACTTTTAAAAGTCGTTAACTATTCTTGTATGGTTTTAAGCATGATAAAAATTAGATAAAATATCAATTTATATATTATCTATAATTTCATACTTTGAACTAAAAAGAATGAAATTATGAAAAATAATAAAAATAAATTGATATTTTACATATTTTATCATCCTTAAATAACGTATACGAATAGTAAACGACATTTACAATATTTTGGATGAGTAACGCTCTTAACCCGTTGGGTCGATCCGAACCCGTTAAATATGGGTTTGGATTGAGCATTTCATGACCCGTAACCCGACCCGTAACGGACTTGAACCCAAGACGACCCAACCTGTTTGACAGGTTTACCCCTTGCTTGTGTCTACTCCAACCCACCACATTTTACCCCTTGCTTGTGTCTACTCCAACCCACCACATTTTGCCGCGGTGGTGTTCAAATGAAACGAGGACACCCACCGCAGTAAAGTGCGGTGGATTTATCTATACATTGCTACCCACTGCAAATAATCGTCTTTAACCCCACCGCATCTTGGCGTAATGGTTAGCGGTGGATATATTAAAAAATAGCGGTGAAGATAACAACCCTAAACATTATTGTTTAAAAAAAAACGTGTACAAATATATTGCTTATTTTCAATATATCTGCTTAAGATATAAGAAGCAACTTTAAGAGAGATAATAATCATCATTAGTTTATGAGAACGAGCCACTCGACCAAAACCACAGTGAAAATGACAACAAAAGCTTGTGTACAGTAATGACCGCAAGGATAAACAACTAGCAATTTGTTTGTTTCCGTTTTCTGCAATGGTGGAAGTATATTATCACGAAGATATTGTCTGTCAGCTGAGAATGACAAAAGATCCACAGAAGCCAGGAGTGTATACAGACCTTGCTACATTGAGTCTTCAGGAATAAAAACCTTCTACTCTTCGCGCACATTAGGAAAGAATGTTTTTTTGTCAGAAAAGTCTTTAAGCAAAGACTGCGGAATCAATTTGTTCAATATTTGCGAAGATTTGTCTGACTGTAGCTATGTAGTTTGGGGTCTTAGCCTGCACAACAAGTTCAACTTTAGATTAAAATCAACCATCCAGTCAAATATAGAAATGAGAGCTTCTAGATGGTAATCAGTGAATCCAGCCACGGGGAAAATCACTCAGAACATGTTCAGCAAGCTGGAATTGATACTTGATAGTGAGATGAATAGCAAGAATAACCGGATCAGAAGCAAGGCGTCTGTGAAGTCACAATGCTTGTATAGTTTAAACTTTACAGTTAATGAATCAGGAATGTAGTATCCTCTCGACATCATGATATTAGCAAACCTTGATACTCCCAAGTGCATCACTGGATAATTAACAAGTCACAATCTTAAAGCGCTCCACTATGCACTGAACCATCTACTTTTACCACCATAATTCTGTTCATATGAAAAGTGCTTGTGAAATGGAGACTTTAGAAACACGCCAATTGAACAGAACTACGAGGCAAGATAAGCATCAAATCCAGCTCTTTCAGAACCAGACAGATCTTTTACATATACAGGAATGAAACTGTACAATGAATTGCTTTGCATATTGTAGTTTAACATCTTCATCCCATTTATAAATCCACGAAGAGCAGTTGTTTCCTGATTGAAGAAATTTCCTAGAATAGCCACTCTCTTAAAATAATTTATAGGTTTGGGGAACAGTAAGAGCAAGACAGGCAAACAAGATAATTTTAAACAAGGTAGGTAGGAAATGGAGCAGGCTAAAACGTAATGCACAAGAGCAGTATGCAAAAAGTAGGTAGGAAATGGATTAGTAGGACATACACATGGATTATTCTCAAGGTAGATCGTAGTGAGCTTCTCCCTTGAACCAGCAACAGCCTCAGCAAGGCCATCCAGAGAAGTAATCTGGTTGTCATTAAGCCATAAATCTTCCAAACTGCATAAAAAGTCATATTAAAGAACCATTCTCGTCTTCTATATGCAGTCCTCACATGATTAAGAGTGCAACATACTTGGCAAGGTTTCCAATGTCATCCACTGATGTAAGTTTATTTGATGACACATCTAATACACGAAGATTCACTAATGTTGATAAGCCTTCCATTTTTGATATCCCATTGTGGCTCAAGTATAGTTCTTCCAAGGCTACACATTCCTGGTAGTTGGCACATAGAATACAATATATATTGACAACTGCCAAAAATTCCAGTTAGGCATGACCGATGCAAATATGTTGCAGTAATATAATAGCAGACCTCAAATCCCTTCATAGAAGTCAAACGATTGCTTTGCAAGCTAATCTTCTTGATGTGCTTCAACCCACAGAGATCTACCACTCGGATTCGATTTCGGCCAAGCCATAATTCTTGTAAATTTGTTAGACTCTGCAAATTCTCAATCACCTGCAACGAACAGCACAAATCAGGAGATCACATATAAGAGCTTCAAATTTATGGAACCTCGGAGAGTACTTTGTGCTTCTCAGAGATGTCGTTTAATAACCAGATATTCACAAATATGAGCAGCAATACACAGAAAAAATAATACAATAACAAAAAGCTCTAAACAAACTTATAAAGCAGAGTAATTTTTGAAGAAAAAAAGAACACAAACCCTCAATCTATTGGAGCCAAGTTCAAGAATTTGCAGCTGATGAAAATGTTCAATCTCCTCCATCTTAGTTACTTCATTTTTGGACACGTACAATTCTTTGAGAGTGCTTGCTACCTTTGATAATCCATTCAAGGATGATATTTCATTGAAAGAAACATCAAATACGACAAGGCTCTTGAATATGCTAACATCAGGTATCTTCATCAGCTTATTATCTCTGAGCACTAGTTCCTGTACAAGAGATGATTGTAGTGTTAGCAAACAATGCTCAAAATGCCGACCATGTGCCAAAAAAGTGCTTGATGGATTTAGCTTCTCAGTTTCCATTGAAGAAAGTCTTTAAAGTACAAACAAAACAACTCTAGTCTAATCTAAGATGGAAATTTGTGCATGTGCATGATAGACCGAACCACTGATTGGGATTTTATCAGTACATTTACTCATCAAGGAACAATTATGTTGGATGAGACTGTTTGCACCTAAATACAGCCTCATCAAGAGTAATGACTGCATACATCATATGCCCCCCCTTCAAAGCCACCTAGAGGAAGAAAGAGCCTACCAAAAATTGCCGATACCTAAAAATCTTTATCATGGATTCCTGGTCAAGCAGATAATAACAAAAGCCATAGTGCATCACCAACTCCAAACTACAGCCTCGCCAAGGGTTACAAACTTACATATGATACCAACCCCCTAGTCCGATAAAGGGCAACAAAAGTGAAAGTGAATTAAGTGATGTTAACAACAACGTCTATCAATCTCATTGACCTTTACACACTAGACAACTGTTCGAACTATTTCATCAAGGATTCCTCCTACTCTTGTATACCACAATGTATAAATGGCTTCATCTCACCTCTCGAAGGCCAAAGCTTCACAAATATGATAATCTCCTTACGTAATCAACAAAGAGAACGGATAAACGCAAACAAAATTGGAAAAATAAAATTAGAGGCGGTGGAGGAACAATTGTCACCAATCAATAAGAAAAATAACAAACTAAAAACACACAATTTCAATAAGCAACGGATTTAGATCGCGAAGAATAAGATTTTTATTTATTCATTCACTAGGTAAAACAGGAGCGTACTTCAAGACCGGAGATGGCGTCCCAGGAAGAGAGGGGTTCGACGCCGGGATCGTCGAAGAGGTTCTGGCGAAGGGAGAGCTTCTTGAGGCAATTGAGCTGAGCAATCCGAGGATCAAGCTTGGACAATCGGTTGGCGGTGAGGTCCAACTCGATCAAACCCTGGGGCAATTCGACGGATTCGAGATCGTGGAGCTGGTAACTGGTGAGATCGAGCGACGTGGAGTCAGAGTCATCCTCTTCGATGGCCGGAGCGCCGCCGGTGGGGGGTTGCGCAGGCTCTAGGGTTTGGCCGTCCATAGGGGTGGGTGATGGCGGTGGAGGCCGAAGGGACTATGTGGAGTTAGATGTATGTATGTATAATGTATGCGTGCCGTCTCCAAACAGCGGAACGGGCACTGCTCTCCTTTTCCTTCCGTTCGAATCCAGTTTTGGGTTATATTTAGACTTTAGAGCGAGGCTTTAGGTAAAATTCTCAAACGACTAAAAGGAGAAGACTCAAATGAAGCAAGGAGACTTGAATCAATCAATCAATATCAATCAATCAATATATAATACTAAAACAGAGACGTGGAAATCCTATGTGGCGGGCTCTGGTCGATTTTACTTACGTGTCGTTCTCTGGTGAAATCTGACCCAGATTTTTTGACACGTCAATTAATGATGAACCAATATATTTAAGTCACGTCAATTAATGATTCCACCTCTTTTAACCACATATCATCTTATGTGTCCACCTTAATTGATAATTATAAATAAATAATTTTAATTACAAAATATTTAAAATATAGTTATCCATATCTTGATTAATATTTACCTAAAAGATTTATATCAAATCTTTCAATCTACTTATAACGTTATTAATATACCACACATGATTCCTACCACTGGCCACACGTTTTTTTAGCTTTGATTAACTAAAAATATCAATATGTTTATAAAAATTTATACTTATGAGTTATGACCAAGGATGAAACTATAAAAAATGATAATAATTTTTTTCCAGTATTTTATTTAGTTTTAGACGGGTGAAGTGTCATCGATCACATAATTTAGGTTTAGATTTGAAAACAGAGATGTAAAAATTCTATGTGGCGGGCTCTGATCGAATTCGCTTACGTGTCTTTTTCTGGTGTAATCTAGCCGGGTTTTTTGACACGTCAATTAATGACGATCCAATAAATTTAAGCCACGTTAGACGATAACCTCATCTGTTTATACATGTGTCATCCTATGTGTCCCTTTTAATTAATGATTAAATTAAATTTTTATTATAAATATTCAAACTCATAACTTACAAATCTTATCATTTTACATAAATTAAATAAAATTTATTCCAATAAACGTACCATTCAGTTATTATGTTCAATTCAATTTAATTATTTATATTGATTAATGATGGTGGGATCTTAAAAAATACAAATTTTAGTTGGGGATGAGATTAGGTTTTTGGATATATGAAAATGTGAGGTAAGATAACGATTTAGCTAAAATATAGTATTATTAGTGTATAACATAAAAGATATCACATAATTCAATTATATATATTTTCTATTAATTTTAGATAGTTTTGGTTAAATGATTTGACTAAAAGATGTGAAATTATTAATTGATGTGGTTAAAAGGGTTAGATTACATGAGAAAAACGTGGTCGTACATCTAACCAAAATTAACCTCTTAGTTTGTATATTGAATTTCACCAAACATGATTTTAATTTAATTTAATTTATGACCGACTGAAAGTTTTATCAAAATAATAGGGTTTTAGCCACGTGCTACGCACGAGAGTAATTTTTTATATATATAATTATTATATATAATAAAATTTCATATTATATAATTACTTTTTATAATATATTACCATCGAAAAAGTTTTTATACAAATATACAACGACCTAATCTATTTATCTATGTGTTATCCTATGTGTATAAAATATTAATCTATTTTTATAAATATATTTCCAATCATTTATTGAAGATATCAAATTGTAAGAAAATCCATCTTAAATTTTTTTTAAAGATTTAGGCATAATATTTGTATATTAATTTATATATTGA
This sequence comes from Persicaria maculosa, assembly GCA_963922045.1. Classification (NCBI taxonomy): domain Eukaryota; kingdom Viridiplantae; phylum Streptophyta; class Magnoliopsida; order Caryophyllales; family Polygonaceae; genus Persicaria; species Persicaria maculosa. Next base: position 1,495,077 of record OY998268.1, read on the forward strand.
TATAAATAATATCAATAGATAAGTAATTATAAGTTTTAAGATAGAATATTCCAATTAGTCCTTTTTTTTAAATAATATCACGATGGAGATGTTGGTGTTAGTTTATGTTGATTAAAATATTATATTAAATTATATAAAATTTTATTTAAAGTTTTTTAGTCGATCTATACATATTTAAACAATTTACTTGTGAATGAAGGTGGATTTGAATTAAGGAACCGATTTGAATTTGCTGCGTATTAATTTTTATTGGCCCAATTTTATTAAATCATTTATCATTTAAAAAATAAATAAAAACTTTATTACTAATATATATATGTATGTATGTTACATATTGATTCTAAATGAATTTAATCTTTATTTAGCTTAGAATTACTTGCTGCGTATTAACTAATATTTCAACTTTTACAATTCTAAATGAAGGTGACTGACTCTGGTTGAATTCACTTACGTGTCTTTCTCTGATGTAATCTAACCGGGTCTTTGAAACGTCAATTAATGATGATCTAATATATTTAAGTCACGTTAGACGATAACCCCATCTATTTATACATGTGTCATCCTATGTGTCCATTTTAATTAATGGTTAAATTAATTTATAGTATAAATATTCAACCTCATATCTTAAGTGGTTACAAATCTTATCATTTTACCTTAAGTTATTTTATAAATATTTTATCTAGAAAAAATGTAGATTAGATTAATTTAAAGGAAAAAAGGTTAGATTAGTTTTATCACTAACGAAAATGGATTAAATTATATATATACTATTAAATTATTAAATAATCACATTAACCAATATAAATAATTCAAATCAATAAAATAAACAATTAATTTATAAACCAAAATATTGCTCACGCGTGACTCTTATAATGTTGTATCTACATCTTTGAAAGGTCTGGGTTAGATTTCAAACTTTTACTTGATATTTTTAAAATTAATTTCACTTTTTTTTTTGCTTTTTCCCCTTAATTCTAAATTATTTTAGCTGATACTTCGTCATCTTCTTAATAATCTCTAACTATGTACTAATCCAATTTTCGTTAGATTAGTTTTATCACTAACGAAAATTGATTAAATTATATATATATATATATATATATATATATATATATATATATATATATATATATATACACACACACGTACCTTTGCAAATTTATAATAAAGATAGACCAATTTGATCTAATTTATTGTTGATCAAATCTAGCTCTCCACATTTTTTAACCAATAGCAATTTTAGTAATTAAACTATATTCTATTGTGAATTCAGATGATCACATACAAATATTAGATCCATTATACCTATTGCTTTGTTTAGCGATAAAATAATTTTATTTTATGAAAAAAAATTAGGAAAAGAATAATGAAATTATTACATCATACAAAATTGAAATTAAATGGCCTTACCATTAAGTATTCATAATCAACCATTCAATATATATATATATATATATATAGGGAAAAGTTCCAATGAAACGAATAATACGGTGTAACGGTGAAACGAATGAATATTATGTTATATTTATATGAATATGACATTTTGTGGATATGAATGTGTGAATATTATGGTGTGTCAATATGAATATGACGTTATTCATTTTATATTATTTGAATGTAAATAACATTATATTCATATACTCATATTTACATCATATTCATAATCACACAACATAAAATTCATATTTTCATATTCATATAAAGTAATATTCATATGAATATGATGTAATATTCATTCGTTTCACCGTTACACCGTATTATTCGTTTCATTGGAACTCTTCCCTATATATATATGCGTGTGTGTGTGTGTGAAGTGAAGTAAAGTAAGAGAAATTATGTATTTTATAATATTTTAGCGATTAAAGTTATTTGTTCAAAAAAAATTATCACCAATAATAAATTGATGATAAGTAGGAAATTAAAAAGTCAAAAAATAATATTTTATATAATTTTTATGATCTTACACAATTTGCATATAAATAATAAAAGTCATATAAAAAAACCGCGAAGATCGCGGGTAATAAAACTAGTAAATAAATAAAAACGCCCTCAGGAGTTAGGAGAAAGCGCCCCTACACACGCTCCAAATTCTCCTTGCAAACATTTTTTTCAATCCCTTGTTTTTGCAATTTCTCCCTCGAATCGCTTCCTTATGCCTTAATTCGGTTCAATCTTTATCGGTTTCGGTTATTACTTACCTACTCTCCTTGAATCGAGGTGATATTTGAGGTGGCAAGGTCTCATAATCATCCCCAAATTAGACGTGGCCACGGGTCCGACCCGCCGGGTTGAGAACCCGGGGCATGACCCAAACCCTAATCCGTAATTTCAACGGGTCCACAGGTTCGGGTTACCCGGTGGGTCGATGGGTCAACAGGTCGACCCGTCGGGTTGGGTCACTTGGCAGGAGAGGGAAGAAACCGGGTCGACCCGGCGGGTCATGTCCAGTTGAGCGGGTTTTGACCTTCCTTTGAACGATTTTGTAATTTTTTTGTCGCTTTGTGATGATTTTGTGACGTTTCAAAGGCCAACCTGTTGGACCCGTCGGGTCACGGGTTATCTTCTCCCTGACCAACCCTGACCCTCAACCCGAACCAACCCTTCGACCCGCCCGACCCGTGACTCGTGGCCATGTCTACCCCAAATCGCCACCTCCTATCTTGTCGAACCCTAAATATTCAGCTTCTCCACTTCAATCCCCCTAATGGCCCTTGTTCTTGAAAGATTATGTCCAATTGGGGCCGATTGCGTTCACTTGTGATTGATTCTACCGACGGAAATGTCGTGTCCAAGGGTGTGTCTACAATGCTTAACCATTACCCATCCTCCCATTTGAGAACCAGGTTTGGTCTCAGCTTGGTTAATCAAAGGAAACATAAAGCTTCTAAGAGGAGAGTCAAAAAGATGGAGGCTCTTTGGTTGGGGAGGCTCTTTGGTTGGGGAGGCTCTTCGGCCTTTGTACGAGTAAGGGGATATGTATGTTTGGGTGAGTTTCGTACTAGTTAGGAGAAATTTCAGAAAGAGGAGGAAGTTTTCTCATTTTTAGAGATGGGGATGCTACGTTGCTTGTCGTTCCCAGTGGAGAGGAACAACCTACAAATAAACAAAATATTGTAATAAAATCGAAAGAGGTTCATGCCCTCCTGGAAGAGCTAGGTATGAGAATTTTTTTCAAAATATTCACAAATAAATAAATAATTACGAAAACATTCACTGTTTTAAACATTTTACACAAATATTCATTTTTTTGCAGGTTCATCAGAAAAACGCGGTCCTACTCCGCGTTTTATTCACAAAGCTGGAAAGAGAATTGGCGCCAGAGTTGGGGGTTTAAGTTTAAGAAAGAAACGTGGTCTGAGACCGCGTTTCTATATTAAAAAAAAAAGAAATTTATTGTCGTTATTGAAAATGCTTACCTGGCAAAAAAAACGCGGTATAGGACCGCGTTTCTATTGCTGATGGGGCCCCACAGGTCAGCTATTGCTGACTGGGCGTGGATTAAACAAAGAAACGCGGTCTTAGACCACGTTTCTCTGTGTAGTTTCAGAAAAAAAAAACAGTCAAAGATTCTTTTTGGTGGATTACAAGTAAAACGCGGCCTACTCCCGCGTTTCTTAGTTCCATAGCCCCCTGCAAGATTCCCCCTATTAGGGTAGGAGAATCTGAATATATAAAACGCGGACTACGACAGCATTTTTAAGTATATACATCCGAACACAATGTTTCCTATTCATTATCCCTTTCCTTTGCTTCTCTCGCATGAAACTCTCCATTATTAGTGCGGTTGAAGCTCTCCATCAATTATCAAATCTATATATTTTCACATTGCTGTCTAAAGTTGTGGTTAAGGTTAGTGTCACACTCTTATTTGTATTTTTCGCTCTTATTTGAATGATTAAAATGTTTAGAATCTTTAATTATCTCCCATACTTGTGCTTAAAATTATGTGTTTTGAATCTTTAATCTGTATAGAGTTTTGAATCTTTAATCTGTATATAGTTGTTTTAATATTCTCCCATACTTGTGCTTAAAATTGTTGTTGGATGATTATATTCTCCCATACTTGTGCTTAAAATTATGTGCTTAAAATTATGTGTTTTGAATCTTTATTCTTTAATCTTTAATCTGTATATAGTCCTTGTTAACATGAATAATTTGTTTAACTTGTAGGATTATTTAGTTAATATATGTTGTTGAAATATATTCAATATATGATCCCGTTTGTATATTGAAATAGGATGAAATAAATTGAAATAGGATTATTGAACTTATATGATTGTTTAGTGTAGTTAATATTTGGTGATGAAATAAGATGAATATATTGAAATATATAATCGCATTTAATATTTATGATAAACTAACGTAATGTTGATGAAAATGTAGGATGAATGAGTATGACAACATATCTCAGCAAGGGTTTGAACAACTGAGTGAGATATATGTTGACGCTCTCGGTGTTGATCACGAAGACGACTTGGATAATTTTGAAGAGGACGATGATGCTACTAGGGAGGCGGCGATTAGGGGCGAGGCCTCTAATCCCAACTGGAATATTGTTGAAGCTGATCCAATGTTAACAACCTCATGGCCAGGGTTAACTTCACACATCCCATTAGATGATGGAAGACAGTTTTTTCGCGGATAAATGTTCAACTCGCTGGAGGAGCTGAAATGTGATTTGATCGAGTATTCTGTGCGTTTGAGTAAGCCATACAGGACAAAGAAGGTGAGTCTAGAATGGTACACTGTTGTTTGTGATAGGAAGGACAGTTGTGGATGCACATGGAGACTATTTGCTCGTCGTGTTGATCGAACTGTTGATATGTGGATGGTCGTCAATTACAATGGACCTCATGCAACCAATTGCGTTGGAGAGGTTTTGCAGTTGGATAATCGTAACGTCACCTCAAGTTTCATTAGAGGTGAGATTCTTGGGTTTCTTCGCAAGGATCAAGACACAAAGCCAAGTTTCATACAAGAGCATCTAACTAAAAGGTATGGGATTTGTGTGTCATACATGAAAGCCTGGAAGGCAAAGCAGAAAGCTATTGCAGAGATCTATGGTGATTGGGAGGAGTCGTACACGGAGTTGCCAAGGTTCATGGCTGCGCTACAAGCTACTAATCCGGGAACAGTGGTTGAATGGTGCAATCTGGATTCCCCAAATCCGCAGGAGAAGACATTCGGTCGTGTTTTCTGGGCTTTCGGACCATCCATTGCTGGGTTTGCACACTGTCGTCCTTTGATATCGATCGATGGCACCCATTTGTATGGAAAGTACAAGCATGTTGTGTCAATGGCAATAGGTATGGATGCAAATGATCAGCTTTTCCCTCTAGCATTTGCAATTGTGGAGAGTGAAAATGGAGATAGTTAGGCTTGGTTCATGGACTGTATAGGGAGACACGTCACTCAGAGACTCGGATTATGTGTTATTTCAGACAGACATCCGGGCATCCTGAAGACCATGGAGGAGCTGCCTAGATGGAGGGCTCCGAGTTCACATCATAGGATAAGCATTCGACACTTGAAGTCTAATGTGAACTTCGCGTTCCAAGATCATAAGGTGAAAGACATGGTAGGCTGGACTGCTTACCAGCTTACCACAAAGGGTTTCGAGAAGGGGTGTCGCGCTCTCCAGGAGATGAACCCCGAGGCCTGGGAGTACTTAGCTGTGATTGAGCCTGAGAAGTGGGCCATATCGAATGATGGGGGGGGCGAGGTATGGTGTGATGACAACAAACTTATCTGAGGTTTTTAATGTTGTGCTGAAGGGTGCGAGGAATATTCCAATCACAGCTCTTGTTCGACAAACCTTTTATAAGGTGAACAGTTACTTCGTGCGGAGGAGAGGGGACGCAAGCACTCGCATCTCGCAAGGTTTCCCACTGACAGAAGCGACCGATGGGAAGATTGGAGTAGGTATTGAAGCTGGAAGAAATGCACATGTCATATCATTTGATTTACAGAATGGAATATTTGAGGTGATTTTGAACCCCCGAGGGTCACAGGGTAGGCGAAGTGGGCGGTCGTACACCGTGAACTTACGTCGTAGGACGTCTACATGTGCTAGCTGGAAGTTGTTGTGGGTACCTTGCGCACATGTCTTGGCGGTTTACAGATCTCAAAGCATTTCCTTCGTACCATTAGTGGACAGGTACTTAACGACGGAGTTATACTGGTTGACATACCAAGCAACATTTATGCCAGTAGGTGAACCATTCAACTGGCCAGAAGTGGAAGGTCCCAGGTTAGTCGCCGATCAATCGCGTGTGCGAGATGTTGGTCGAACCCCATCAAGAAGGATTAGGAATGAGATGGATTTTGGAGTCCCAGGTCAAGTGCGTTGTGGCAACTGTCGAGGTTATGGGCACAACAGACGAAGTTGCCCAAGTCGTGCGGGCCCATCAGCCTCGTGAGTTTTATGTTCCTTCTATATATAGCTCCTATGTATTGTTGGTATGTGTTGTTGTCAGTTTGTTGTATGTGTCGAAGTTTTTAAGTGGAGCTGAACTATGTTTTATGTATGGAACATTTGATTACTACTCTTTATGTATGTTTTATGGATGTTGTATGTGTCAAAGTTTTTAAGTGGAGCTGAACTATGTTTTATGTATGGAACATTTGATTACTACTCTTTATGTATGTTTTATGGATGTTGTATGTGTCAAAGTTATCAACCTTGCTCTCAGTGATGTATGTTTCATCAAAATAATAGGTAATAGATGTAAAATTTAAAAACTCCAAGCGTAAGTGTTTCATGCTACTGAACGAACCACATTATTTGGAAGAGTCAAGCACAGAAGTTATGAAAACTCAAACAGAAGAAACTAGAAAAGAGTCCATAACATCAGAACATAAGAAAAAAGTAAAGCTACGCATCATCATCCTCATCATTGGATTGGCAGTACAAGTTCGGGTCTGGACCAGGCCTTCGTGGAGGAGTCACCCCATAAAGGTTGCAGGGATCAACATACACAATCCGCCCCTGATGAAGAGGCGGGGTGGTCAAGAACGTAGGAGCAGGCCCGAACTGGGTGGAAGTGGCTCTAGAGGCGGCGAAGGTCGACTGGGGGAACATAAATCGCGCCTGGTTGAATTGGTCCATCATGGCCGAAGGTGTGCCACCTGGCGTACCAAACGATGGGTATGAAGGAAAAATCATTGACGACGGGGTCCCCATCTCCGGCTGGGAGGACATTCCAAAGGCTGTTGGTGGCATTTCAAGTTGAGACGGTCGTTGTGACGATGGTGCAGTCGGCCTGGGAGGTAGTGTTGGGTTGAACGACATTTGACCGAGAAGCTGTGATCCCTGCGTTGCCATGTAGCTGCAATACTCGTCCACTTTTCCCATCATTGAGTTGTACTGGTGTTGGGCGTAGAACTGATGCGATTCTTCAACAGTTTGGGTTGCTCGAGCACTAGCATCCATGACGAAATTCCCCTGGACATAAGGTTTTGATAGTTGGAGTAACTACAAGGATGGTTTTTCAGTTAAATAAAAAAGTGCAAGATGAAGGTTTAAATACTAACCATCATGTGGTAGTCAGGAGCCACTGGTTGATAGACCCCCGCCGGAGCACTAGTAGGTCGACTAATAAGGCGCCTGCTGATACGTGTGTACCAGGTCATATACTGTGCTAGGGCCTCATCCTCATCGTCCACCTCAGCTGCGACCTGAATGGAGTTCTCTCGCTCGTTCCACATCTTGATCCATTGAGCATGAACCTGAGCCCAATCGTGTTGATGCTTTCCCCTGCGATCCATTTTGTGCAACACCTCGTCATATGCACATGATGGGGGCACCACTTGCACATCCCCAAATTGGCGACAAACCCGCTCCGGGTGATGCTCCTCTACAATCTCAAAGCAGATCATAGGTGTAGTAGATCGCCAGATGTTCCCACCTTGTGTACAGATGGGAGCCAGGCCAGCTAATACGTCGCTCGTGTACGGCTCCCAGATAAATTGCATAGTCCGTTAATGCATGTAACTAAGATATGAATTTCATTCTTCCATATACAATGACGGGATGTGAGAACATAACTGACTAACCTGATCTGTAGTTTGTCGATCGAATGCATCTCGGTAGTACATCAGCGTCTTCGGGGTAGTGCCATATGAGTATGAGCAATTCAACCACCTCATAGCCAGCGAATCCTCCCCATCTACAAATCGTGCGCTAAATGGGGGAGGTTGTGAACTGTAACCAGTCTTCTTCCTAGCTTCTTTCCGCCGAGCCCTTCGAATGGCATTGTGGTCATCATCTTCACCGAGTGGGATAATACATCATGGTCGTCCAATGGGAATGCACTCTCATGCCCACAACTAGGATTATTGTAGAGGTAATTAGTTACAAATTCACAGAAATTGAAAACAAGAACATGACATAGTTACTGTACTTGTAATAAGATGACAGGGCCTACGATCTCGGCTTTCTCCCGTGACGTTGCTCTACAAAGTTGTCGGTAGAGGAAGGCTAATGTCGCACTGCCCCAACTATACTGGCTAGCGGCCTCCAAATCCGCTAGGAGTGGGAGGTAAAGTAACTGTACTTGGCCGCCGCTGTTATCCGCAAACATGACACTTCCCAACAACAGTAGAATGTACGCCCTAGCCTGACACTGCACGACATGCTCATCCACATCTTCTGGTAAAGGCACCAATAGTGTTCGTAGCCAGGCCACCTTCACCGACGATCCCCTTATCTGATTTGGTGGGGGTCTTTGCCCAAGCAACGTTTCCGCAACAGTTGGCCAATCGTACCAAGCACTCCCGGTAACTGCAAGACCATCGACACGTAGTCCCAATATAACTGAAACGTCTTGTAGCGTGATTGTGGTCTCTCCAACGTTCAAGTGGAAGGTGTGGGTCTCAGGTCTCCACCTCTCTATCAACGTTGTGATTAACTCATTGTCAATCTCCAACTGGGACCCTAGCTTGTAGATGCAGTCGAATCCTGCCGTCTTTATGTACTGCATAACTCTTGGATCGACAGTTGCATCTCGCCCTATCTTCCGCAAGTGCAGTCTATGTTGGATGACACCATTCGTCTACAAAACACTGACAAGCATTAGTATCTCATTTGTTTGTACTGTCTCATATTAATTTTAACAAATGATTAAAATAATATGTACTTACATATTCCTCGCCATTCCACACATCAGTTGACCTATGGAGATGCTGTCTATGGAGCACCTCAGTCACAAGCGGTTTGCCATTCTATCTCCCTAACACAAATAAATTACTATGTTCAGAATCACAAATGTACTTGTCAGAATCACTAAAAAAAAGTAGGTTACTTGTCAGAATCACAAAATTACTTGTCAGAATCACAAATTAAAGTGTTCAGAATCATAATCTACTCTCTTATCAATTACCGAAATAAACGTGTTCAGAATTTCAAAAAAACTTAGGTATAGATTACAATATTTCATGCTACTAAAATCGAAATCTACTCTCTTATCATAATCTAATCTTCATCATTTTTAAGTATAGATTACACAAATCGAAATCTACTCTCAAACCATGCTACTAAAATTGTATTACCATAACCTAAACTTCATCATGCTAGGGTCCCAGTTGTATTATCTTCCATAATCTAATCTTCCAATATTCTAATATTTCATATACACTCCTATACAATTTATATTCTTATCATAATCTAATCTTCATCATGCTACTAAAATTTATATTCTTATCAAAATCTACTCTCAAATCTACTCTCATCATAATCTAATCTTCATCATGCTACTAAAATTGTATTATCTTCCAATATTCCAATATTTCATATACACTCCTATACAATTTATATTCTTGTGATCATTCATCACAATTTTAGATCTAAAACTATCAAACCATTTCGATTCAAACCATTTCGATTCAATAATAAGAAATAACCAACAACCACAAACATATAACTATCAAACAATTTGAACAATCAACAACCACAAACAATTCCATAATCGTCCGAAATTTTTTAAATAAAAACCCTAACCTGCGGCGGCGTAGAATCGAGCAACGAAGGCCAAAAACAAACCCGCTCTTTCAATAGAAGATGGAGGAGGATTAACTGAGGGGGGAGGACGCCGGTGGAGTGGTCGGCTGTGGGTTGCAGAAGACGAAGGGGGATTTGATCTCGAAGACGGAGGAAGAAGATGAAGTGGGGAAGGGGAAGTTGCGTAGGGTTTTGTGATGGTAACAAAACGCGGTTGGGCACCGCGTTTTATGGGTGGATAACCGCTGCATTAATTAGAATCTTTGACTATTTTTTTTTTCTGAAACCAACACAGAGAAACGCGGTCATAGACCGCGTTTCTCTTGTAACGTCAATCCCAGTCAGCAACTTTTGCCGAAGGGAATTAAGTCAACAAAAGAAACGCGGTCTCGAACCGCGTTTCTACTGCCACATCAGCATTTCAGTTGGGCGAATTAATTTTGAATTAAATGCCCATAGAAACGCGGTCTGAGACCGCATTTCTTTCGTAAAATTAAATCCCCAACTCTGGCGCCAATTCTCTTTCCAGCTTTGTGAATAAAACGCGGAGTAGGACCGCGTTTTTCTGATGAACCTGCAAAAAATGAATATTTGTGTAAAATGTTTAAAACAGTGAATATTTTTGTAATTATTTATTTATTTGTGAATATTTTGAAAAAAAATTCTAGGTATGATACCTCTCTACAATTCATAGTTATCCTTTATTATGTAACTACCGTAGGTCTCGTCTCATTTTTTTTACAATATGCAAAGAGTGCAAAGAGTAGAATGTCTTACCGAGCAAAGTTCATTTATGATCATCTCTACGGATGATGTTCAAAAGTTCCCCATTCGAGGGGATGGTCAAAATACTACCCCTAAATTTAGCTATATAGTCAGCCGCTGCATTTGATTCTCTGAAGCAGTGTCTAAATTCGATCTTGTCGAAATGTTCACTTAATATCTTGATCTTCTCAATAGTCGTGTAGATTTCCCAGTCGATCTTGGTGCTATCATTAAGAGCCTTCACTACTTTCAAGCTATCTCCTTCAATGATCACGTTCTTTATTCCCTTGTCTATGGCTCGCTGTACTCCGAGGAGGAAAGCCTCAGCTCCAATCTGAATGATGGATCATTGACTTCTTCTTTGTTGGAAGATGTCAATCACCTGGCCCGAGCTATTCCTAATGCCCCTCAGACTGACAATCACTAGGGGCTCTAACCGAGCCATCTACATTAACTTTATAGATGGCGAGTGGTGGGTTTACCCACCTTAAGGTTTTACATTTTTCTTTGAGACGTGTTTTCCTTTCGTTTGATGAGGCGTTAATCCACCGTAGGTCTCGTCTCATGCATGGAGAATATATTAATACGATATTATAAATAATCTAGATAGATTCTAATAAATAAATAAAATATAAATATAAATAATTTTTTCTACCAAAAAAATAATGTAGATATAAATAAAATTAGTTCGAACTATTATATTTAATCTAAATATCTATGATTTAAATTATCTCAAAATATAAATAAATTCACATTTATAAGGTAAAAGGTTTTTTTTCTAATCTATCATTAATTAAACCTCATATAATTTAACAGATAGCTAATATTTTAAAATTATTTAAAATTATTTTTTATTATATATTATATGTAGGATATATTTATTACATTATAGTTTACTAAAATATGTATGCACGGATGGATTGTAGCTATATATTATGACTACTATAATATTTTAATAATTTAGTTTGGGCTCCAAAAATAATATAGATCAAAATAAATTAATAGCTATTAAATAATTAATTTTTATATAAATAATTATTTCCACCAAAAAAAATCTAGATATAAATAACATAGCACCTATCAAATACTAAAAATTCATCTATTAATATTTTTGGTAAGTATGACTATAAAATATTGTTTATTTATATTTTTGTCAATTAACTAAAATATATATAGATAGATTGTGGCTTATATAACTTTTTGTAAACTATGATAATATATTATTTTATTACTTTTTCACTAGAATTGACCACAACGCGTCACTAGGGCTATTATCTGAGCCGAACAGCTCGAGCTCGGCTCGGGCTTGGCTCGTGAAAGATCGAGCTTGGCTCGTTCGAAATCGGTAAACAAGCCAAGCCTGAACAATGTTTAAATCTCGTGTCGAGCCCGAGCCGAGCTCGAGTCAAGTCCGAGTCGAGCCCAAAAGCTCGAGTGTGTTAATTTTCTCAAATTACCCCTAGGGTTATATAATGTATATATTACCGCCTCCCTCCTTCAGTCTTTCTCATGTGTTGTCGTCTCCCTCTTCTAGCGCTTGCCTTATACTGCGTATTTCACTTATTCTCCAAATCTCCATTTTGTTTTCACCAAATCGTTGGCAAGGAAATCTCCATTTCAGTGCTTCCTCCAATCCTCCCTCTTCCCCCCTCTCCCTCCTTTTGGCTGTGACAATTGTTGCTGGCGTTAGGTAAGTCTCGTAAACCTTCCAGCGATAATTTGCTAGCGTCGAGTTGAGTACCACACCCTCGAGTTCGAGATCTAGAGGCGGCAGCGGCGGCAAGCGGAGAAGGAGATGGATATGAAGAAAGTGAAGAAGACCAGTCCCTCAAGTTCGAGATCCAGAGGTGGTGGCAAGCGTCGGAGAAGGAGACAGATCTAAAGGTGATGAAGAGCAGGCCCTCGAGTTTGAGATCCGGCGATGGCGGCGGCAAGCGTCAGAGAAGGAGACAGATCTGAAGAAGGTGAAGACATTGAGTACCACGCCCTCCAGTTCTAGATTTGCTAGGGTTCCTTCTTGGCTTCGAGTCCCCAACCAAGTTCTTCATCTTACTCCCTCGATCTATCCTTCCTGTTTATTGATGCTTTGATTTGCTTCAATTTTGTATAAAATTAAGAGTTAGGATTACTTAGTTGTTGGATCTAGTTTCTGTTTTGTGGTATTTGAGGGTTTTTTGCTTAGATTTTGTATAAAATTAAGAGTTCAAGCCTTCTATAATTTTGCATTTGGTTATGCATTGTTGAAGGGTTATGCATTGTTTAAGGGTTATTGATTTGTATTTGGTTATGCATTGTTTAAGGGTGTTCTGCTTGTTGTAGGACTGCTATTGTCATTTTGCATTGAGGCTTTTAGCTACGAACCAAGCTCGAACGAGCCTGAACGAGCCCAACTGATGAGCTCGAAAGAGCTCAGGCTTATTCGTTCGGCTTGTTCGAGCCATCACAAGCCGAGCTCGAGTTTACCTTTGGGCTCGCGAGCCGAGCTTGAGCGGCAAAATAAGCTCGAATAATTTTTAGGCTCGAGCTCGGCTCGGCTTGTTTCCCGTTCGAGCCAAGCTTGAACATGTCAATCTCGGCTCGTTCGGCTCGAATATCACCCCTACGCGTATATATATATATATATATATATATATATATATATATATATATATATATATATATATATAGAGAGAGAGAGAGAGAGAGAGAGAGAGAGAGGGTGGGTCATGCGTAACCATCTCTTATTGTGTTTTGTGTTAACAAATATAGGCCATTGATTGATTAGAAATGGATGGATGGAATTAATTGAGACTTTTTCTATTTATTTAAATAAAAAACGTTGCTTGCATTGTGTGTTCGATGAATAATGACGAATAAATTACCGAATAATTCCATATTGTCAACGAATAATAACTCTGAACTTCCTGATTTTGCTTGCACTTTGTGGCGTAACGTTTTTTTTTGTGGGGTAACGTTGTTTTTTTGTGTGGTGCACTGTTTGAACTATTCGATAAGATGATATTAATTATTCGCTAACTTATAGTTATTATTCTTGTGTAAAGAGTGGTTATCGTTTAGATAATAGCAAAAAGGTTGGTCAATTTTGCAACTATTCGCTAGGTTAACAGTAATTATTCGCTAAATTGATCGTTATTATTCATTTGTAAATAGGATTTATCATTTAGATAATAGCGAAAGGGTTGGTCAATTTTCAACTATTCGCTAGGTTGATAGTAATTATTCGCTAAGTTGATAGTAATTATTGGCTAGGTTAAAGGAGTATATAAATGTAATTCTTGATTGTCCCCAAATAAAATTAGATCTGATCCCCGACTAAGACCAACAAAATCATCAAATCTCAATGGCAAATCAAAGATGAAGAAACAAAATATCAATTTCAGAATATCAATTTCAGAAATTTAACAAGTTAACAAACCCTAAAAAATTTGGGGTTTATCTTGTGTAAAGAGGAGTTATCGTTTAGATAATAACAAAATATTTGATCAATTTTGCAACTATTCGCTGGGCTAATAGTAATTATTCGCTAACATGATAGTTATTATTCGTGTGTAAAGAGGAGTTATCGTTTAGATGGCAAAAAGTTTGGTCAATTTTGCAACTATTCGCTAGGGTGATAATAATTATTCGCTAAGTTGATAGTAATTATTCGTTTGTAGTAAATTTGCACAAAAAAATAAATAAAAAACAAACAACTATAGGCACGTTTGTGGTTCACACGCCCGCTCTTGTGAGAGTAGAGTGGTATTTCACGTGGGTCCCACGTTTTTTTAAATATAAATTATTAAAATCCAGGATTAATCACAGCCTTCCATTTCCATTCGATCAACGACCAATACTTGTTAACACAAAATACAAGGATGTTGGGAGTGATAGATAGATTGTAGGCTTAATAAATGTGGGGGAAATCCTTAAATCATATCCCTATATGGGGATAAATGGATTTCTTATATACTTTTCAGAACTTATGGTTGTTCTGTAATACCCCCGTCCCACATCGGATATCATAAGGATGTTGGGAGTGATTTATAAGTGATTCAAGCCCTACCCATATCACAAGAGCTCTTCCTTTTCAGGTTCCAAGTGAGGACAATGGACCTGAGAGGGCTAGGTGACATGGGTTGGCGCCTCTTAAGACTCCGGGTTTTACATCTAATATGTGTGTATATATAATACTCCCTCCGATTTTTAATAGAAAGCGTTTGACTTTTGTACACGTAGTTTAAGGAGCTAAAAACTATATAAAATATTAATTTTTTGAATTAATTTTTTTACATTTTAATACTTATTAATAATAAGTATTAAAATGTAAGGGTAAGAAAGCATCGTCGGCTTCTGACGACAAGAACGTTGTTCCCGCTGCGTTCTACTAGTCATTGGAGTTGACGAAGAAGTTGATGGTTGTTCTCCTTGCATACTAGCGGGAAAATGGAAAGGACCAGTCCTTCAAATGGGGGCCAATTACTACTCATTTCGAGGCTGCGAAAGGGAGGAGGTGCAACCAGTACACCCTCAAGAACCGAACTCGCGACATGAAAGTCATCTTCAACTCTTGAAAGAAGCTGAAACAAGGGGAGACCGACCTAGGATGGGATGAAGCAAGTGGTACCATAAGGGCCCCCGACGAATGGTGGGAAAAGAAAATCGCGATATGTGCTCGTCTTCCCTTTACCTTATGTTCCTAATCCAACGGCCACTGCAATGTCATTGACACATCCTTTGCATCACCCCCATTGCGCAGGAGAATAACAACTTTAGCAGGTTCCGGAAAAAGCGGATTCCTCCCGATCTTCAAGATCTATTCCACCAAGTCTTCGGAGGCACCGTAGCAACGGGCGAGTACTGCGTCGCCCCCTCCATGGACCCTGAAGCACGGGCTGCGCAGGCGGCCATTGACCTAGAAAAAGAGTTGCAGAATGACCCAAAGGATGGTGACGATGACCCCGACGCAAGAGCTGAACCCATTGGGTCACAATACGAGGGGGTCGATAACGAGTTCGACGAACTGTTCACCACCCCTCGTGGTCAAGCTACAACACCCTCTATGCAAGACGTTGTTCGGGGCGTTTGCGATGATGACGCCACACTCCCAAGTCAAGCGTCGGGCGCTTCTGGCACAGGGCCTTCACATGCTTCGAGGTCTAAGCACTGCCCAGGGACGTCCGCCCCCTCCTCCCGTCAGAGTTCAAAGCGCAGCCTCCGTGCGTCGGAGGGGTCCAAGCTGTTTGAAAGAAGCGTAGGGGTCATGGAGAACAACATGCTTAAGATCATAGAAATACTAGCTCGGGATGAGGTATCGTCGAACGCCCCCCAAGATACAACGAAGGAAGTGCTGGACATTGTGAGGTCGATGGTTGTCGAGGGGCTTTTCGCCGAAGGTGACCCCCTATGGTGCTTCAGCTTAGCAATCATCAAATCGCCCAAGCGACGTGAGGTCTTCATTCAGCTTGACAGCAACGTAGCCAGGTTGAAGTGGCTTCGGTGGTTGTACTCCACCAACGATGGGCATCAGTTGACCGCCATTCCACCTTGAGGCCGACCGTTACCCTCACCTGTTACGAAAGTTTTTACGTTGGAGAACCTTGGCCTACGTTTAGTTAATGCTCATGAATAATCTATCGTGACTGCTTGACGTTGATTTTTTCATTTACTTCATGTCGTTCTTTGTCATTACTTTCAAATACCATTTTCCATTTTGTTAGAGACAGTTTGCAGGATATGTAATAAGCATTTTCTGACAATTTGTATGCTATGTCATAACCTTATGATGAGTGTTGTTGTTTCCCTTGTTTGGTGTCCACAAACATGACACATTCTTCACCATGCCGTTGGTTGTTTTTATAAAACATGCGCTGCCTATGCAGGAACCAGGACACGGTGCACGATCACCGTCGACGACGTCGGCGTAAACAAGCGAAGGGCGTCGCCGCCTTCTTCGATATCCTTCGCAAGTGGATCTCCATTGCGAACCACTACTTCAAAAGGGTTCACATGGTTCCGCAGTTTATTGGAGAGTACATCGGGGCACGCTGGGTGGACCAGATCCTCACCCACCGTTCACAAACAAGGAGTATCAATGCATTCCGAATGGAAAAGGATGCCTTCTTCCGGTTGTGCGGCATGCTCGAGCACCAGTATGGGCTTCGTGGTTCTGTGCAACTTTTTGTGTTGGAGAAGGTGTCCATATTTGTCAACACAATGGCGTGGGGGTCGAGTCAGCGGAACTCCTGCGAACGTTTCCTTCGATCGACGTACACGATTTCGGAGTCCATTTCGGAAGTGCTAGAAGTCATATGTGGTGGGCAATGTAACAGGTACCGCGGGCTAGCAGGGGACTTGATCCGGCCTACCGACCTCATTTCAAAGACATACCAGAGCAGATCATGAACGAAAATTGGTACTAGCCGTACTTCAAGGATGCAATTGGCGCTATTGACGGGACGCATATTGAAGCACAAATACCGAAAGAAGACCAGATCCGCTTCCGATGCAGGAAGGGCACAACAACGTACAATGTAATGGCCGTATGTGACTTCAATCTTCGATTCACCTTTATATCCGACGGATGTGAGGGAAGCGCCCACGATGCACGTGTGTTCGATCACGCATTGAAGACGACCGCCCTTCGGTTCCCCCAATCACCGCTAGGTAGGTACTACCTCTGCGACAAGGGCTACGCATTCCGAAATGGCTACATGATTCCTTTCTCGACGACGAAGTACTACCACCCGACCTTCGTGGCAACCCAACCAAGGCACACTCTACCCATTCCGAAGTGTGCCTTGTTGAAGGCACGAAGTACCACCACTCGGCCTTCAACAAGGCACACTCTTCCCTCCGAGGTGCGATAGAGAGGTTCTTTGGGGTATTGAAGATGAAGTGGAGGATCCTCCATCAGCTACCCAAGTATCCGATCCGTAAGCAAATTTCTATAATTATTGCGTGCTTCGCCCTTCACAATTACGTTCGGGATACACAGGATGCATCGGACTCCGATGAAGAAGACGACCCAAGGTTCACGGAGCCTACGGGAAATGACATCTCGTCCGACGGGGACGGTGACGAAGACACATACGACGCGGGAGAGGAGGTTCGACATGAGGCCGATGACCCCTTCTTCGCCTTTGACGCAAAGCCGGGAACAAGCGCACAGATCAAAGCACTGAGGGACGACATTGCTTAGCAGATATGGAATGACCGTGGCGGTTGTAAGTAAGGATTGATTGGCACCGTTATCAGACAGTGCAAAGGGCATAACCTTTTTGTACAAGTTCATCACAAATTGTCTACTTTTGGTGGTTGAATGGTTGGTTAATGTTTGGGCACCGTTTGAGGTAAGGTTTGTAGAAGTTCATAACCTTTTTTGTCCAAGGATTGATTGGGTAATGTATGGGCAACCAACAGATATGCTGCCTTAGTTGAAGGTTTGATTGGCAAAACCTTTGTGTACAAGTTCACATTTTGTATGGGCAAAACTAATGTAAAGTGATGATGAAGTCCAAGGTTCAAGTGAATAAGCATTGTCACATAGGTTGATCAACATGCATTTAATTTATACAGTAGGGACCTTTCCCTTTACTGAGCATCATCCAATCATATGTGCACCATTGGTAAAGGGTGCAACCACACTCGGCGTTACAAAAAACTTCAAGTAGCCGAGTATGGGTGAGACATTGTTTGTACCTAAAACCGAGGCCCCGAACTGCACAAAATAGGGGCCAACCACGAAATACAGAGTTTGTCCAAATAACTGCAATAGTAAAATAGTTTCTGGCAAATAAAACAACAACTTCACTTGAATCTTCACAAAAAAGAGGTTCATACGGCTGAAGCTCCTAAGCCCTGGTGACGAGACGCACGATCACAGCCATCATGAGGACGAGAATCCACCCAAGGATCCTGTTCCACCGGGAGAGCTGTCGGATGCGGAGCTGCTCGCTAGCATGTTCCACCCACTGGCCACACAGGTAGGCACAGAGGTCGGCTATCCGCTGCACGAGTTGGTCGTTGCTAGCCTCAGAAGCAACCAACCTGTTGGCCAGGTCCACATTGAATGTCGTGGTGGCCTGCAGCTAAGTGTTGGTGGCCTGCAGTTGAGTGTTGGCGACCTGCAGCTGAATGCTGGTTGCGACCATAGCTTCCTCCCTTTGAGCATCCTAAGCCAGGAGTGACTGCACTCGCTCGCAGAGCTCAGTGAGCTCTGTAGTGGCGTAGTCCCAAAGCACGTTGTCCTCCTCGACCTCCTCAAGGTCCAGGGGGTCGGACTGATCGTCATCCTCCTGCTCTGCTTCGGCACGGCTACGGTCGTGGTCATAGTCCAACCTCAACTGGTAGTACTTCCTCGGTTCACCGCTCTAGTAGGAGCGGTCGCTGTCGGAGTCCGTGCCGGAGTCGCTGTCGGTGTAGGGCCACATGATTCCTACGAGCACAAGTTGCAGGAGATGGTATGAATACGTTTATAGATCAACACAAACTACACACACAAGTCATAACCATCACATAAATGAATGCAATAGAGACTAGACATCACTTGAAACAAGGCAAAACCGCAATCAAGGTCACAGTGCAAGTTTTACAATCACCAAAACCTAACAGGTTTCGAAAAACATCTAAAGTTCATAGTCCAAGCAGCAAATAAATGAAGTTATGAAACAGGTCGAAACACCTTATTAAATTGTCATTGATTTGACCTTCTTGTCAAACAGAGTAACCATAAAATTACACAGAAAAAGGAAATCCAAAAAATGTAAACAACAAAGACAATGAAATGGAAAATGCAGCTCAGTGTTGAAGTACATGAAAATAAGGTTATCTACGACAAAAGGTAAGCAACACCTTAGTCAATGAGAGTGACAACAGGATTGAAATGATGAATCAACTCAAAAAGGAAAAGGAGAATGTTCTGTGCAACTGAAAACAGGTAAGGAGAATGTTTGTTCACCGAAATAAACAAGTAAGCCACTGGAGAAATAATTTGTCATCTATATTTAAACTGACAAAGCAACTGATGCAAGTTCACAATAGGGAATGAGACATAAAGAAGCCTTCAATAAGTGAAATGATCATTTGGGTTATACTTGGCAAATGCTCCCCAAGTAACCTAACATAAGTTTTCCTTATCAGTAATTGAAGCTCAGATTTCTAAAAGTTGGCCAATCCTTATGAATCTGTCAGTTAACCTTCTTGTCAAATAGATTAAAAATAAGAATGCATTGATAAATGAACTGGAAGAAAGTAAACAACAAATACATTTCAAATACAGAGTTTTTGTAATAAAACAAGTGAATGAGAGTAAAGATAAGATTGAATGATGAAGGACTGAAAAATGAAAAGGAGAATGTTCTGTGCACCAAAATGAACAGGTAAGCAACTTGAGAAATAATTTGTCATCTATATTTAACCTATTCAGAAAGAAGGGCATATAACTGACATATTCAGAAAGAAGGCCATATAATTGACCATATAATTTGTCATCTATATAACTGACATATGCAGAAAGAAGGCCATATTCAGAAAGAAGGCCATATTTAACCTATTCAGAAAGAAGGCCATATTTAACCTATTTAACCTATTCAGAAAGAAGGCCATATTTAACTGACCATATAACTGACATATTCGGAAAAAAGGCCATATTTAACCTATTAAGAAAGAAGGCCATATAATTTGTCATCATATTTAACCAAAATGAACAGCTAAGCAACTGATGTAAGTTGACATTAACATCTGAGTCAGAAAGAAGGCCATATAACTTACATATTCAAGTGGGTTCTACTGGGCAAATGCTTCTTACTTAAACTAAATATAAGTTATCCATATCAATAATTGAAGCTCAGCTTTGAAATAGGTTGCAACACCTTAAAACTATCATGTAACCTTCATGTAAAAAAGAGTAAAAGTAAGACTGAACTGACATATGAACTAGAAAAAAATTACAACAAAGAAATGAAAAAATACATCATACACAGTTGGTTGTCATGGCCACACATAAGACTAAAACAAGTAAGCAACATTTAACTGAAAATTGAACTCATACAGGAACTGGAAAACAACATACAAAGTTGGTTATCTTCAGCACCCAGAAGACGAAAGAAAGGATTTATCAGTACACCATACACAGTTGGTTATCATGAGCTGAGTGACCTCAAACTTCAATAAAAATAAGATACCCTTGGATCCTAACTGAAGACCAGAGTTTGGTTATCATTTACACCTTACAAATTGAAGCTGTTATGTTAGACACATCAAGCGCTCATGAGTTTACAGAAGGTGGACACAGGGAGATGCATTTATCAGTAGCATGAGATCTCCCTAAAATAATCGACAGTGATGAACTGCATTCAATAGACTGGTTTGTAATCGAAAGGCCAACACAAATTATGTAAAGTGGAAACCCTAAAATGGTCGTTTTAATTGAATCCCTAAACTACTTGTTTCAATCGAAACCCTAGACTATGGGTAAAACCCTAACAATTACTGGTTTGAATCGAAACAAGTGAAATTCGAAGAAAACCCTAAAATCGAAACCCAAATTACAACGATTTCGAAAACAAAAAGGGTTCGGAAAACATGCCCTAAATTAGTCGTGTTATACCCTTTCCAAAAAATTTTGGCCTGGTGTACCCCTCCTTCCTTCCTCCATTCTTCGCTTAAATCTCTTTCTTTCTTCCCAGTCCTTCTTCCAGCCATCCATCTTCTCCCTTCCTTCTCCATTGCTTCTCCTATAGTTCTGCTTCCAATTCCAGCTTCCTCATCCTCGATTCCTTTCCTTCTTCGCTTCATGGGATTCGCAGCCACCCTCTTCTCGCTCTCGCTCTCCAAGCCAGATAGTGGCGGCACCGCCTCCTTCCAGAATGAGGCCATCAACCGACGAGAGCATCTTCGGCGAATCGCCTTCGAGTCCATAGATCTCGCGGCTCTCGCCAAAGATCCCTATTTCATGAGCATTTGCCTTGGAAGGTGTCTCTCCGTCCCCAAATTGTCATTTTTTTCTGCTCAATTCAATTTCCCGATTGTAAATTAGGGTTTGTGTTCATCTTTTTCTTTGGTTTGGTTCAGCTATGAGTGCAAGATGTATGTGTCTTGCTCTGCACAAAGCTGCTGAACAAAAGAAGAAGCTTCTAGATCTTACCAACATTGGCAATGGACGGCACTGCCGCCGCCAATTTCTTCGGCACCAGCGAAGACGATGTTATTCTAGAGCTTATCAATGACATCGGCGGTATCTCCATCGTCGGAGGTTTAGAGACCCCTTCAAGAAAGATTGCACTGATCTCAGTCGTTGGATTTCGCTTCTTTCCCATTTGGTTGAGGAGATTTGATAATTCAAGGGAGATTTGGAATCCTTAGGTTCTTCCCCTTCCTCTTCCTCTTCCTTATCCTCTCTGACATTTTTGTCCGATCTACTGTTCGCCCTGCATAATGCCAAGAGACTCTTGTTGATTGCCACGACCTTCAATTCTAGCGAAGTAAGTGATTTTCTAGTTGCATTTGTTTTTGGAAGTTTGAGCAAGATCTGGGAAGCATCTCCGTGCTTTCAGTTTTATGCTAACAATGACATTTATCCTATTACACGCATAGGACTGTGGTAGATAAAAATGCTTGTGATGCTGGAGCTTGGAAGAAAGTCACTAGGAACCTTGGATCGAAATAAAATCCTCAGTTACCTAACTAACATATAATTGTGAACACAAATGCCTCAAACTCAAAATGGAACAGTCAGTTAAACTGTTGCCAAGCTCATGTTTATTGTTCCAGTGCTACTGAATGCTATGGGATTGCTCATAATGCTGATTGTAACTGTCGAAGGTTGAAACTTTAGCCTTATTGAAGATTCAGGTTATGTTTGGTACTAGGATGGACACAGACACGTTGTACTGATCGAAAAATCTTATATCTTGATGTAAATTTCCCCTTTGGATTCATTAAGATTTTTTGGTGATACACAAGTAGTTTAATGTCTTTTATTGTAACCATAGGTATTCTCCATTTGTCTCCTCTTTCCATTCTATCATTTTAGAAGGATAAAGAACCTAAATAACCTCCTGAGTCCGGTTGTCTCACTTCACCCATAGTTCTTTTATCACTAACACATTTTTATGATGATATATCTAGCCATAAAAGAGTATTAAAACAAATAATTGATGTAGATTAGGTGGTAAAGGGTTAGCAAAAAATGTTAGGAGTTGAAGTCTCATTTTTTTAATCATGATTCCACCACTCTGGTCTTTCATTTATTTTCCTTGCCTGTCATCCATATTGCCCGATCCTCGACCAGGTACCTCTTGGCACTTGCTTAAATATTACTCCCTCCGTTAATTAAAACTTGACGTTTTACTATTCACGCACGCTTTTTGAGGTGTTAAAAACTATATAAAATATTAACTTTTTTAACATATTTTTTTAAATAATTTCATACTTTTTACTATTAATTATGAATTTATAAAAACAAATTTAAAAAAATGTTAATATTTCATATAGTTTTTATCATTCTAAAAAGCATGCATGAATAGTAAATGACAAGTTTTAATTAAAAGAGGGAGTATTTAGGTATCTGTTTCAACCATGCATTTCTTGTGGCCATTTATTTAGTTGTCCTTCCTGTGAACAAGAAATGGTTAATTTTAAGCATGAGCCCATCCATGTCTATCCGTTTGTGTTAACTCAACCAAGCAGGGGAAATATTAAGGGGTAAACTTCTATATTGGCTAGTTTGCAAGCTTCTGTAAGCAACAGTAATCTGTTCAGCCAAAATAAGAATTGGTGATTCATGTTCATTTGTACAGTTATGTTAGGGGCTCTAGTTGGCATGCTTGCATTTGATTTAACCGGCCTTGGTCCTTGGACCTTCAATGTATTTTTAACTTTGCTCCATTTGTTTGTTTATATGAGGCTGAAGCTGAACAAATGAACTCGCTATTTCTTATCCTTTTTAGGGCTCGTTGGTACTGATATATGTATATCAGATATGGGTATGGGTATCACTCATACCCATACCCATGTTTGGTAAATTAGTATATAGATAACAAAGTGATATACCCATATTTTCCTTTCTTTATATTTTTCTCTAATTCCATATACCCTTTAAACCAGGCATATAAAAAACACGCTTCTCTTCTTTTTCTCACCGTTTCTCTGCCTCCCTCCTCTTTCTCCTCTTTCAACATCGCTGCCTCCCTCCTCTTTCCCGACCATCGCTGCCTCCCTTCTCCATAGGCAGCACGCAGCGCCTCCAACGGCCTCCAATTTGCAATGGGATAGGGATGGGGTGGGTGAGTGGGGGTGGGCGTTGGTGGGGGCTCGGAAGTTCGAGGCTAGTGGAGGCGACACGAGGGCTGGCACTGCAGGAGGGAGTGTTTGGTGGCTGCGGGGGTCGGGCTAGGGCTGGGTGGCTGTCGCCAGAGGTGCAGGCAAGGGTCGGGCTAGGGCTGGGTGTGTGTTGGGGTGAGCGGCATTAGAGAAAGACCTTTTTAATTGATATCTAAAACCCATATTCTCAACATACCAAATAAGATATCGGATATCAGATATCAGATTTGATACCCATATCCATGATATCGATATCTCATACCCATATCTGATATCTGATATACGTATATGGATACCAAATGGGCCCTTATTGTTTATTATTGGTTTCACCATTAAGCCATATCAAAGGATTTATTTTTTTGCCAACTTTAACCTATATGGTTGTTAATTTATAGTGATCTCTTTTCTATAATTTGAGTCCTTTTGTTTTTTCTTTTAATAAAGCGGCGATCTCTTCTCTATAATTTGAGTCCTTTTTGTTTTTATCATGGGTCAATGCTTGTAATATGTGCATTTTCGTTGACTGATCGAAGTGAACTTCGTACCCCAATCTGATGATTGAATTTTAAAGCATTGTTATTTGAATAATTGGCTGGACTAGTATGGGTGAGTGATGAATCATAGTATGAGAAACAAGGGGTTTTTCTCATGTTTCTGAAATTTGTGGCCTCAATGTCATCAAATGAGGCACCTTCAAGTCTTTTGACCTTGAAACGTGTCGTTCTCTTGTCTGCCATTTAAATTGATGGCACAAAAATCCCTCTCGTTATTCTTCATATATCAGCTTATCATTAAATCATTTTTCGATCAAGTTGTTACTCTTTCAACTCACCCTTATAGAAACAATTTGTTGTCATCATTAACTCCTGAGCTTTTAATTTTAAGAGATCGTATTGCCTTATTTGGTGACATTGTTTTGATTCCATATTTCATACTTCAATGTCATCAATTTTATAAAAATATCATCACAAATGATTGAGATAAATTAATTGTACTTACAAATGTGTCATCAATAAATAAAAGTCATCAATAAAATTGTCATCAATAAAAAGATGTCATCAATGAAGTGTAATTACGTATTAAGCTCATATGTCATCAATTGTATAAAAATATCATCAACAAAGAATGTCATCACAAATGATTGAGATGAATGAAATGTAATCACATTTGTGTTATCAATATCGTCACAAATGATTGAGATTAATGAAGTTTAATCACAAACGTGTCATCACTCGTTAGGGAATTAAGGTAGAATCAATGAAAATATATTGATATACAATTTACTGAATTACAAAAGTGGCATCAAACGATTTGATTAAAAAAATGGCATCAAATAATTACATTAGAAAAATTGCATCAAAAAACTATAAAAAAAGTGGCATCACATTAAAGAAAAAAATGTCATTAAAAAGTAGTATCAAAACACTACTTTGAAAAAATGGCATCATGGTAAAAAAAATTACCTAAAAAATTGTATAAAAAGTGGCATCAGTGGTCAACGGTGAAAAAATGACATCACAAAAAAGTTGCATCAATGGTCAATGTTGGAGGAAAGAATGGAAAGAAGGGGAAAAATGGGAGGAAGGAAGGGAATGAATAGAAGGAAATGAGGGAGGGGTACACCCCACATACTCCCTCCGTTCGGCAAAACTTGACGTTTTACTATTCACGCACGCTTTTTTAGGACCTAAAAACTATATAAAATATCTAGTTTTTTTAATAATTTTTTTAACAATTTTGTAGTTATTATTAGTAAGTACAAACTTGTTAAAAAAATTTTAAAAAAAATAAATATTTTATATAGTTTTTATCATTCTAAAAAAACGTGCGTGAATAGTAAACGACAAGTTTTGTCGAACGGAGGGAGTAATTTATTTTATTTAGAGTCTAATTACCTAATTAGAATTTCATAACACTAATTACCTAAATCACCCTTAAAAAATAAAGAATAAAATAATTCTAATGGGGTTTACTATTCATTCAAGAGAAAAGTAATAAAAAAATCAAAGTGGGTTTTATTGTTCATTTGCAGCCTTTATGCTTTTATATTATTAAAGATTGTATAATATTAATTTGTTATGTTATTAAATTTTGATTTATTAACAATTGCGCCATGGCGCGGACATTGTACTGGTATTGTTTGGTTTAACTATAGTGAAACAGATTAGAAACACACTTCCAATTTACTCAAATTTGTGGATTTTCAAATTTTCTTTAAAATTTTGAAGTAGGGATTTCAATCTCCTTTTCCACATGAAGGTTTTCAATTCACTGGCCAATTTCACAAATAAGGTTTTTTTTATTCCCCAATTTCACAAATTAGTGTTTTTTTTATTCCCCAGTATGAAGGATCATCCATATTCCAGTTTCACAACTTGAGATAAATTTTGCCATTGAAGAGCTGCCATGGGCGGAGCTCGAAGGAGGAGCAGACTCATGTAGGTAATCGATAGAAATTATCTGCTCAACAATCGATTGGAGATCGATGATTCGGGCCCTTTGGTATAGTTAGATCTCTCGTATGCTACTAGCGTTCGAGATCGGGATCCTACTTCCAACCGATCGATCAAGGAACTAGAAGATGATCTCCATTCACCACGTAGTAGCTCGTCGTCTTCATCACCTGTAGGAGTGTAATCGTCTTGTCACTGGCGGAGGAGCGTTGCGAGTAGTCGGTTCGGTAGAGAAGAGGAAGAAGCGTTGCCGACGGGAGAAGATTGAGAGTTGTGAGAAAGGAGAGAGAGAGAGGGGCAGAAGGTGATTGACGTTATTTTGAGGAGGCTATCCAAACATAATTTATTGGACCGGACTCTAACATTCCATTTAATGGGCCTATTTTCATCCAACCAAACGGGCCCTTATATAGACCTATGTCCCAACTTAACAATTTGAAACATAAGATAATATTTTAAAAAAAAAACTAGTACAGTAACCGCGCCATGGCGCGATTTTGTAAAAAATATAAAAAAATTAATATTATAAAATATTAATAAAAGTTAGGATAAAAATCATAAAAATAATTACCATAAAAGTATCACGGAAATAATTTTATATATTTAAAAAAAAACTCATTTAAATTAGCATATATAAAAATTTATAGAAATTTTAAATCACTCTTATTGGTTAGAAAAATAATAAAAACCTTGTAACTTTTTAAAAAAAATATATATATCATTGTAAATTTGGTATTAAGAATATATATTGATAGTTAGTAAATGTGTTAAAAATAAAAGAAAAAAATTAATTTAAAGAGATAAATGAAAGAAGAAGAAATAATTAAAGGAAAAATATTTGATTGGTTTAAATAGCTAATTAAAAACACGGCAAGGATAACATAGGCTAAAACTCTTATGTTTTAAGAATAAATATATAGATATAGGTATAGATATAAAGATTTACATATAGATTAACAGTAGGCATTAGATTGCATTCAAAAAAAATATTAGATATTTTAATTACTATAATATATATCATGTAATTAATATATAATGAAATAATACTATATAGTTCATATAGTTAATATTACCTTTACTAAAAAAAAGTTTTGAATTAATCCCATTGGTTAAAAATATATTATGAGATGATATTATGTTAATAATGTGTAAATAATATTAGATAGTTTAATTACCATAATTAAATGATATTTTGTAAATAATACCTTAAAAAAATAACTTTGCGTGAGGGGACGAGACGTGGCATAGGTGCTTTGGTTTTAATTAATATATAGATTGGTTAAAAATATATTATGAGATGATATTATGTTAATAATGCGTAAATAATATTAGATAGTTTAATTACCATAATTAAATGATATTGTGTAAATAATACCTTACAAAAATAACTTTGCGTGAGGGGACCACACGTGCCATAGGTGCTTTGGTTTTAATTAATATATAGATGGTTAAAAATATATTATGAGATGATATTATGTTAATAATTTGTAAATAATATTAGATAGTTTAATTACCATAATTAAATGATATTGTGTAAATAATACCTTACAAAAAAACTTTGCATGAGGGGACGACACGTGGCATAGGTACTTTGGTTTTAATTAATATATAGATGGTTAAAAATATATTATGAGATGATTTTATGTTAATAATGTGTAAATAATATTAGATAGTTTAATTACCATAATTAAATGATATTGTGTAAATAATACCTTACAAAAATAACTTTGCGTGAGGGTACGACAAGTGATATAGGTGCTTTGGTTTTAATTAATATATAGATGGTTAAAAATATATTATGAGATGATATTATGTTAATAATGTGTAAATAATATTAGATAGTTTAATTACCACAATTAAATGATATTGTGTAAATAATAACTTACAAAAATAACTTTGCGTGAGGGGACGACACGTGACATAGGTGCTTTGGTTTTAATTAATATATAGATAGATAGATTGGTTAAAAATATATTATGAGATGATATTATGTTAATAATGTGTAAATAATATTAGATAGTTTAATTACCTTAATTAAATGATATTGTGTAAATAATACCTTACAAAAATAACTTTGCGTGAGAGGACGACACGTGGGATAGGTGCTTTGGTTTTAATTAATATATAGATTGGTTAAAAATATATTATGAGATCATATTATGTTAATAATGTGTAAATAATATTAGATAGTTTAATTACCATAATTAAATGATATTGTGTAAATAATACCTTACAAAAATAACTTTGCGTGAGGGGACGACACGTGGCATAGGTGCTTTGGTTTTAATTAATATATAGATTGGTTAAAAATATATTATGAGATGATATTATGTTAATAATGTGTAAATAATATTAGATAGTTTAATTACCATAATTAAATGATATTGTGTAAATAATACCTTACAAAAATAACTTTGCGTGAGGGGACGACATGTGGCATAGGTGCTTTGGTTTTAATTAATATATAGATGGTTAAAAATATATTATGAGATGATATTATTTTAATAATGTGTAAATAATATTAGATAATTTAATTACCATAATTAAATGATATTGTGTAAATAATACCTTACAAAAATAACTTTGCGTGAGGTGACGACACGTGGCATAGGTGCTTTGGTTTTAATTAATATATAGATTGAACCATAGTTATAGAAAACAATATTGAACCCATAATTATAATAAACATTTTGAAAACGCTGTGATATTATAAGTAGGTTTAAGATTTTAAAATCTTGAATTCATAATTATAAAACAATATGTTCAAAATTTTATTAAGTAGGTTCAATTTTTTTTTATAATGCTAGTTCAAGATTTTATACCTATGGATTGAAGATATTATTTTGACCAAAATGATAAAAAACAAAACAATAACTTTTTAATTAAATTTGAAAAATAATTTGGTACACATATTACTAATTAATAAGTATGTGTTATGTACCCATGTATGTGATTAGGTGTGGGTATTAGTATAAATACCATATTAAGTGTAATAGAAAATCATCAAGTGAATAATGAAAATGCTTACCTTTTTCCTACTTTCTACCCTCTCTCGGTCTATCTATTTCTGCACTTCATCATCTTCTTCTTCCCTCTCAATCTCCATGAAAGCTTAGACTTTCCTTCTATTCGACCTTAGGGACATAACAATGTTATTCTTGTTTTTTTTAATTAATTTAAAAAGTTTATCGTCCTTAAAAATATGTATAAATAGTAAATAACATATTTTTTCGAACAGGAGAAGTATATAAATCCTTTTATTTGTTAAATTTTGTTTTGAAATACATGTCACTTTAATAGGGAATTTAAATAAGTACTCTCTTGATTAATTAGAGCACCTCTAACATCTTCATTTTGGAAAATTTGGATATTTAGAAGAACTTTAATTTTTTTTAATAGATTCTCTACTTTAAGTGCTTTTTTAACAGATTCTCTATCTTATTTTTCTAAAATAGGAAAGTAGCTGAAAGTAAGAAAAGTTTTTCTAAAGCAGTTGGATTTTGAGCAAAAATAATACTCCCTTCGTTCGGAAATAAATGATGTTTGACTTTTGAGCACGTAGTTTTAGGAGCTAAAAATATATAAAATCTTATTTATTTTAATTAATTTTTTTCATAGTTTAATATCTATTAGTAATAAGTATGAAATTGTGAAAAGAATTAATTAAAATAAATAAGATTTTATATAGTTTTTAGCTCCTAAAATTACGTGCACAAAAGTCAAACACCATTTATTTCCGAACGGAGGGAGTATAAAAGTATATCTTTAATTATTTTATTTTTTAGAAAACTTGGAGAAGTTAGATATGTATACAGTATATATGATCTCTTATGTTCGCAACACACCTCTCCCTCTTTCAATTTCTTCCAGTTTTATCTCTCCTTCGTTGCTCGATCTCTTTCAGTTCTTCATTTAGTTCATAACTGATCGATCGATTCCATGGAAATTAATCAAAGCACGCCTTTTCACACATCAAATTAGATGAACTCGCAGCAGAGATCGAGCTAATTTTAGTTGAGTGTATATTGATCGAGGATCAAGAGATATGATACGACATCCATCACATTAAAAAAAAAAGGATAACATGTATGTAACATAGACGACGTACATAACGTGACAACGTTTTGCACTGGAGGCCATGTTGACAAAAATACTGGAAAAAATTAAAGTGGTAGGAGCTTTAATAAAAGTAGACAAAAATGGCTTTTTAGAGATTGAGATTTTATCTTAATGAGCTGCTTTCTCTGCTTTCCATGGTTAAAGACTTTAAAAAAAAAAGAAAAGGAGAGGTCTCCACATATTCAAAGTGTGCCACTTAACCCCATAGATTCCAAACCCTATGTATTGAATATAAAATAATGCATATCCCCTGCCCTACAAGCTAGTGAATTTGAGAGAACTTGCCTTTTTAATTACTGTTTCAGATTAATATCCCTACACCCATTATTTGTTTTTTTTTCTTTAAAAAAAAACTCAAAAGATATTAACTTATCCATTTTGACTAGGCCTCTTATTCTCTTTTTTTCCCATTGACAAAAGGTAATTGATTAGGTACCTTAAATTATTATGCATGCATGTTCCGCAGTGTCAGGAATCTCATGCATAAAATGATAAATAAAATAATAATTGTAATAATAGAATATTTAGGAAGTCAATTTTCGTTTTCATGGTTTTATATATATATATGAAAGTATAAATCCTTGTAGGGGCTTTTATTCTAATCAGGGGCGGAGCTAGGGGGTGCTTGGGGTGCTCGAGCACCCCCCGGCTCGAAAAAAAATATACAAAAAAAATATTTTTTTTACATATATTTAGTATTTTTAAGGTAATATAACAACTTTAAAGTATATTTAAAACAAGAGTGTTGTCTAGCTTAAGTGGTAAAGGAAGGAAGGAGAACCAAAAGGTCTTAGGTTCAAATCCAAATGCTTCCCTTTATATTTCTTTTACTATTTCATTAATTCTTCTTTATTTCTATCTATATTTTTTGTTGTTTCTATCAACTATTTCATTAAAAAATGTCATATTTATATTTTACTACATCATTAATTCTTTTTGATTTCTCTCTATATTTTTTTGTTTCTATCGACTATTTCATTAAAAAATATCATATTTATATTTAAATTAAAAAAGGACAAATTGCAAAAAATAACACGAACTTTAGGGGTGGTTGCGTTCGGTGGCACCAACTTTCAAAAATTCTATAATAATCACCAACTTTGAAGGGTGGTTGTGGTTAGTAGCACAACCATTTTATTTTAAAAGTGCACCCCTTATTAACATTTTGTTTACAAAAAAAATCACATTTTTCATTGTTTTTTTAAACCCACTCACAATTTTCTTCTTTAAAAAAAAAACAAATTTCATGTTTATAAACTCAATTTCAATTTTTCAAAAAACATCATTTTTTTAAAATATAATTGTGATATTAATTGGTATCTTTTTAAGACACTCATTTTTCATTTTAAAGACATTACTTATTATTTAATTTTTGAAAAAAAAACCGAGTTTATGGAGAAAATAAAATTAGTTTTTTTAAGCGGGTGTAAATAATGACTTTATTCTTTTAAGAAAAAAGGGAAAAGTAGTCTTTTATAAAATAAATTATATTTTTTACAATTAAAAATGAAAATGGATTATTTTTCAAAATGAAATATGGACATTTTTTTTAAAATTGAAAATTGGATGGTTTTTTTTTTCTACAAAGAATGTTAATAAGAGGTTATATTTCAAAAAAAAAAAATAGATGTGCCACTTATTGCAACTAGAACCAAATTTGGTGATTATTTTTAAAATTTTGAAAGTTCATGCTATTAAACACAACTACCCCTAAAGTTCATGCTATTTTTCACAATTTGCCCTAAAAAATTACAATTTTAGTGTTTTTTCATTAAAAAAGTTATATTTATGTTTTACTGTATCATTAAATATTCTTCTTTATTTCCCTTTATATTTCTTTTACTATTTCATTAATTCTTCTTCATTTCTATCTATATTTTTTGTTGTTTCTATCAACTATTTCATTAAAAAATGTCATATTTATATTTTACTACATCATTAATTCTTTTTGATTTCTCTCTATATTTTTTTGTTTCTATCGACTATTTCATTAAAAAATATCATATTTATATTTAAATTAAAAAAGGGCAAATTGCAAAAAATAACACAAACTTTAGGGGTGGTTGCGTTCGGTGGCACCAACTTTCAAAAATTCTATAATAATCAACAACTTTGAAGGGTGGTTGTGGTTAGTAGCACAACCATTTTATTTTAAAAGTGCACCCCTTATTAACATTTTGTTTACAAAAAAATCACATTTTTCATTGTTTTTTTAAACCCACTCACAATTTTCTTCTTTAAAAAAAAACAAATTTCATGTTTATAAACTCAATTTCAATTTTTCAAAAAACATCATTTTTTTAAAATATAATTGTGATATTAATTGGTATCTTTTTAAGACACTCATTTTTCATTTTAAAGACATTACTTATTATTTAATTTTTGAAAAAAAAACCGAGTTTATGGAGAAAATAAAATTAGTTTTTTTAACCGGGTGTAAATAATGACTTTATTCTTTTAAGAAAAAAGGGAAAAGTAGTCTTTTATAAAATAAATTATATTTTTTACAATTAAAAATGAAAATGGATTATTTTTCAAAATGAAATATGGACATTTTTTTTAAAATTGAAAATTGGATGGTTTTTTTTTTCTACAAAGAATGTTAATAAGAGGTTATATTTCAAAAAAAAAATAGATGTGCCACTTATTGCAACTAGAACCAAATTTGGTGATTATTTTTAAAATTTTGAAAGTTCATGCTATTAAACACAACTACCCCTAAAGTTCATGCTATTTTTCACAATTTTCCCTAAAAAAATTACAATTTTAGTGTTTTTTCATTAAAAAAGTTATATTTATGTTTTACTGTATCATTAAATATTTTTCATTAAAAAAGTTATATTTATGTTTTACTGTATCATTAAATATTCTTCTTGATTTCTCTCTGTATTTTTTTGTTTCTATCAACTATTTCATTGAAAAAAATGTCATATTTATATTTAAATTTAAAAAATCACAATTTTAGTGTTTTTTCAATATTTTCTTAGAAAAATCTTCTTAATAAATATACACCAAAAAAAAATATTTCACGAAATTTTTTTTAGCACCCCTGGAAATAAATCCTGGCTCCGCCACTGATTCTAATTACCTTATAGCTTGGAAATTGATATGTGTAGAAGACATTACAGCTTTCAAAACAGAAGACATTACAAAAAAAATCAATTTCAGCTACGTATTTGGTGGAGTCTTTGACAAGTAGAAACAAAAAAAAAAAACATTGATCATACCAACATATATAATAATACAAAATATAGAAAATCTCACAAAACAAACACTAAAAAAATGAGAGACCACAAAATATTCAATGACGAAGAGTGTTAACAACAAATCGAAACCACTAGACCAAAGAAATTAATCGAATAAATTTAAGTTGTTGAAAATCATCACAAGGCACCTTCAAAATCAATTTTGACGAGATCAAATGTTCTGATATATCCTCTATTGTAGGTTTCATTATCCATGATGACCTTGGTGAGATGTTGCTTTTGGCGGAACATCATGTAGTCATGTAGGCACAGTTATGCTCTGGTCACAGAAGTAAGGGCCCTCTAGCTTAAGGCTTTGAAGGGTAGGGAGTTCGAAGTATCCAATATCGTGGTGGACGACGACAACCTGACTATTGTCAAATGCTGTCAAGGAGAGTTGGAGGTGCCAGTGAGAGATTGCCTCTCGAAGACGTACTCTTTTATCATTATAGTAGTTCGAGATAATGTCCATCTTGCATGTTTTCTTTGAAATCAATACATTTGGTGGATAGATATATTGGCCTGACCATCTTTGACACAATTGTCTCCCTCTTATACCTCTTATAATGTCTTTCCTAGGTGTGCAGATTTTGTCCCAACTGATTAAGAGGTGATATCTTTCTATCTAAAGTTCATTCCAGAAGAATTTTTTGTTGGTCTGGTCGATTTCTTGCAAGATACCTTTAGGGAGCATGAATGATTGTATTAGGTAGTTAGTTTTGAAATTCAATTTTGTTTGGATGAGGATGATCCTACCGGCCTATGATAGGGAAGATGATTTCCATTTAGATAATTTTTCCTTTAAGCTTTGTATGGCTTCATTAGAAGTGTCATTGTTAACTCCCTCCTGAATTATAGGGATTCCAAGATATTTTTCCATGGCTTTCGTCATTGGTATGTTCATTTGTAATGCTAGTGATTTCATCGTAGTTGAGTTTACGTTGCTTGATACTTGAAGGGAGATTTTTTTACAGTTAATTGTGAGATCCGATAGGTTGGAGAACTTGTTATGGATATTCTGGATCGTATGTAGACTTTTGTTTGTTGCTTTTGCCAAAATGAGAGTGACGTCTGCAAATGTACAAAATTGAATGAGAGCCCCATTTGGTGTCATCTTAATGCCTATTAAGGGGTCTGGGGCATCTGCTTCTTCTTGTAGTGTTCTTGCTAGAAGTTCCATTGCTATGATAAATATATATGGTGCTAAAGGATCGACCTTCGGCCTCTAGAGGGGCGGAAGGGAGAACTAGGGATATTGTTTACTAGAATTAAGAGGGTGGAAGTGGTTATACCAGTCGGTACAGTGGGGTGAAATCCGAATTTGAGTAAGATTGTTTCAATGAAGTTCTAGTTTAGTTTGTCGTAAGCCTTCTCCACATCAAGTTTGAGAGCCATATATCCACCCAAGTTTGCCTTTCTTTTTATGAAATGAGTGAAATACTTCATATGTAAGGAGAATATTGTCTTGAATTGCTCTGCCTTTGCCAAAAGCTCCTTGAAATGAATTGATGATTCTGGTAAGAATTGGTTTGAGTCCGTTTCCTTGGATCTTTGAGATAATTTTGTATATCATATTGCATAGGCTAATGGTCCTATAGTGGTTGATATTCATGGGGTTTTCAATTTTCGGTATTAGAGCGATGAAAGTGTTATTTGTTTCTCGGAGAAGTTTTCCAAAGTGGAAGAATGCTTTTACTACTCCGCAAACAGATCTGTCTTAAATTCCAGAGTGAAAGTGTTATCTGTTGCAAAAATTGTTGATTTAGATGGGAAATGTTCACTTCTTTCAGTTTTTTAGGTGTTTGATTTAGTTATTGGTGTCTAGGAAGGTTTTTCTTTTATTATACAGGTTGTTGTCTCGTATGTTTGAATGGTTTAAATAAAACTATTCATTTTCAAGGGTGAACCACTACAAGTTAAATAATTAAACCACTACGAGTAAATTGTTGAACCATTAGGAATAAAATGATTGAATAAATGCGGATAAAAAAGTTGTTCAAGAATATATTTAATAGTTGTTCTGAATCTATAAAGAAGTGGTTCGAGAATATATATTAACAAGCCCTGAACCACATGGTTGTAAAAGTTTGAATGACTCCTTGTCAATATCCTAAACCACTTATTCTTAAAATCTTGAACCATATGTTGCACAAGTCATGAACCACATGTGAGTAAAAAGCATAAACCAATTTGTTAATATCTTGAACCACTTTTTTTTTTTTTACAGTAAGCAAACAGTCGGAGCTTTTACAAAGGATGTAAACGTGCTCCGGGATCATCCTGACGAATGATGGTACATAGATCCCTATTAAAAGGGATTGTAGATCTATCACTAATGATGCTCTTAGTGGCTATATAATCCGCAACTTTGTTAGCTTCTCTGTAGATATGTCTGAATTCGACTGTTTCGAAGTCTGCTTCCCTAATCATGATCTCTTCTGTCTGACGCATTATTTCTCATCTTTTACCTATCCTTTTAGAGAGAATTGATGTACATATTTGCACCTTCTTTTATTGCATCTTTTGACTTTGTATTTCATTCAAAAGGGTTCAAAAGTATATAAACTTGAGTAAGAATGGGCTAAAATGCAAGAAATAGAGTCTGCACAAGTTTTGAGCTAACCATGCAGGAATTCGAGCGAAAACGGAGTCAAAACGGAGAAGCCAAGTGAAGCTGAGCAGAGGTAGATATCGACCCTAGACCCAGATATCGACCTCTGGGGTAGATATCGACCTTCAACATAGATATCGACCTCAACATAGACATCAAGTGAAGCTGAGAAGAGGTAGATATCGACCTCAGACCCAGATATCGACCCCCAGTGTCGATATCGACCCCCATATCGACCTCAACATAGAAATCGACTGGAGCTGAACAAGTCGAGCAGGAACAGAGACCTCGATATCGACCTCTGGTGTCGATATCGACCCCTTATCTCGACAGAAGATAGACTCGATTTCGAATGCGGATTGGAACTATATCTTCAAGGAGGCACGGAATTTTCTCATACTTTCAAGATAGAGGACAGCTGAAGTTTTATTCATCTTTTACCTTTAAGTTATTTAATTTTATCAAAATAAAAAGATCTATCCTAATTGTTCGGATAGAGTTCATAGTTTAGATAGGAGTTACAATCCTTGGATAGCAAGGATTAGTAGCCTATAAATAAAGCCCTAGGGGCTGGCATTCAATCATCTTTCATACAATCAATTAACAAGACAATAGACATTAGAGTTAGAGTTAGAGAGAAGTTTTAGGGTTTGACGTTTGCGAAAGTTGACGTTGAGTTGTAAAGCTCCGAAGTTTAGTTTAATGCAAGTTTCTTCCTTTCAATTGACAATGAATTCCATGATGAGAAGCGAGTAGTTCCCCAAAGCTCTTAGGGTCGGGGTGAGCCCGACGTTAGCCATGCGCACTTAAGGTAAGTATTTGATGTTGATATCGTTGTGTCTATCTCTCCTCCTACAATTCTATGTTTAGTCCTAATCGAAAGAAAAGGGATTCATGCTAACAACTTGAGTTATAAACATAAAATTGGTAGAGACAATTAGGTTTATTTGAAAGAGTAATCCTAAGAGTTAGTGTACGGCGAAAGCTCGTCCCTCGGGTGAAATAGCGCAATTGTCCGTCTTATTTATCTCTTCGCATGCATTGGTTAACGTTGTGGTAAACCCTAATCCTAGGAGTTGCCTTTTTACATATTTTATACACTCAAAAACCTCTTGTTATTTCTGTTCATTGCTTCTCTATCCATCCTAAAGTCTTCGGCCTTTCTTTGCCGACGAAGTACTAACCCACTGCAGGGAGACATCGATATCGACACTAGACGTCGATATCGACCACTGAGTTCGTCGACAGTTTTCTGAGTCGACGACGAACATCGCTGCGGAGTTTACTGAGCATCGATATCGACACCAGACATCGATATCGACCCCTTCTAGTCGATATCGACCACTTCTAGTCGATATCGACCACTTGTTTTTGTCTCTGCAGGTCTTCTGTTGCAGAGAACATCGACAGCCGAGGTCGACATCGAGGCCCAAGGTCGAAATCGAGGCTACTGGTCGACGTAGACTTGAGATTTCCCCACTACTAGGATCCTGCTGACACGCCTCCTCGTGGATCGATCCTGACTACCCTTCCACTACAACGGGAGGAAGTCTTGTAATTATTTGCTTAGGCCAGGAGTTGGATTACATTTATTACATCTTTATTATTTGTAATTACTTGACATATCAAGCCTCATGCAACAACAAGAATCCTCATCAACACTTGGTTATCTCCCTCTATGACAATATTGCTTAGCCCCAGTCTTCGAGCTATCTTCATTCCTAACAAAACTGCTGCCGCTTCAGTCTGAATAACCGTACCTTGATCTACTTCCTGGTAGAAGATCTCAATTACATGGCCCCTGGAATCACGAATGATTCCCCCCACCTGACAAATACCGGTGGGTTTAACAGAACCATCTACGTTAATCTTGTAGATGGCTCCAGTTGGTCTAGTCCACTTAGACCTAGACCTTTTCTTACTTTTATTGATTTCATTATTAATTTCTTTTGTACTTGCCTCTTTCCAATCTTGGATATTTAATTTAATGCGTTTGATCATATTCCCAAAAGAGTCAGGGCTTATTTGCTTGAAGATTAAATTGTTTCTAGCTTCCCAGATCATATGCCAGATGGCCACAAGGTCTTCGAACTGATAATTTGCTTGTTTAATTAGATTGATGTTGTCACTAAGGGGACCTTGCAAAGAGAGGTTGTTGAAAAATTTGCCTGTTATTTGTTCAAACTGAGCTATTAGTTCCTTTGCAAAGGGGCACTCCATAAAAAGATGATTTGCATCCTCATTATTATGGTTACAAAGGGAGCAGTTGCTCGGAACTCTGTTGAAATACCTATTAAGCCTATTGGTTGTTGGTAAAGCGTCAACATTGATTTTCCAAACA
The DNA here is from genome assembly GCA_963922045.1 of Persicaria maculosa. NCBI lineage: Eukaryota > Viridiplantae > Streptophyta > Magnoliopsida > Caryophyllales > Polygonaceae > Persicaria > Persicaria maculosa. The sequence continues at coordinate 1,533,910 of OY998268.1, forward strand.
AAATTTTTTAATCGAGGTGGAAGGTTTAGTTTCCATATCCAGCCATGGTTATCTGTATTATGATTTTGAAAATTAGTAATTTTCTTTGCATATTTAGTGGTGAACTTTCCTATGGGATCAGGCATCCAGATTAGCTTATCTTGGGAATGCCAAGTCGGGATGTTTAGGGATAAAATAATGTTGGCTATATTTTGAGGGAATAAGCTCTCAATGAGAGATTTATTCCAGAGCTTTTCAGACGTAAAGAGATGGCTAACTTTCATATACGGATCATTGTTACCCATGAAGGTTTTGAGGTTTATATTGGGTATCCAAGGGTCATTCCAAAGATTAATGGTGTTGCCATCTCTTATAATCCAAAGAAGACCTTTTTCAAATTTTTCTCTAAGTGATAAAAGTCTGCCAAATTGCCAAGACGTGGCTTGATTTGGATTGACTTCTATACCATCATTATGCAGATATTTTTCCTTAATGACTCTAACCCAAATGTTATCCTCGTTAGAATAAATCTTCCACAGTAATTTAAACTGGAGGTTAATATTTAGGTCTTCTGCTTTTCTAATACCCAAACCTCCAAGGGCTTTACTTTTACATATGTTATCCCAACTTATAAGAGGGTATATCTTTCCGAGTGAGGTTTATTCCAAAAAAAGTTTTTGTTGATCTGATCTATTTGGTTAAGAATTCCTTTCGGGAGTAAAAAATTTTGCATTAGATAGTTAGTTTTGGAGCTAAAGTTGGCTTGGATTAAAGTAGCTCTGCCTGCTTGGGATAGATTCGAGGCTTTCCATTTGGAAAGTTGCTTTTTAACACTTAGGATGGCCTGCTCAAAGACCGAGTTTTTAATCCGGCCGTTAATAATCGGAAGTCCCAGATACTTTTCAAGAGTGCTTGAGATTGGAATACCCATACTTTGGGCAAGATTTGTAGCAAGGTTTTGATTAACATTCTTTGAACATTGGAGAGAACTTTTACTGTAGTTAATAGTGAGGCCCGAGAGGTTGGAGAAATTATTTATCATGTTCTGGATGGTGTTTAGACTAGTATGAGCAGCTTTTGCAAAAATAATAGTGTCATCTGCAAAAGTAAGGAAAGGTATGGGATTACCATTTTTGGTGAGTTTGATTCCTATTAGTGCATCTTCTTGCAAAGCTTCCTTGTGCATTTCTCGCGCTAACCCTTCCATTACTAAAACAAAAATGTAGGGTGCATGCGGGTAACCTTGGCGTATACCCCTATTGGGCTTAAATTGTTTACCTGGACAATTGTTTACTAAAACCGAGAAGGAGGAAGTTGTAAGACAAGTCATAACCCAGTTGATCCATATAGGATGGAAATTGAATCTTTGAAGGATTGCTTTTATATAACTCCAGTTTATTTTATCGTAGGCTTTTTCCATGTCGAGTTTTAAAGCCATCCAACCAGTTCTACTCTTTTTCTTATGGAAACTATGGAAAATTTCATGAGCGATCAGGGTGTTATCCTGAATGGATCTGCCTTCTACAAAAGCTCCTTGAAAAGGGTTAATGAGTTTAGGGAGAATAGGTTTTAGTCTATTTGCTAAAATTTTTGTAATTACTTTGTAGATGGTGTTACATAAGCTAATAGGCATGTAATGGTTGATTGTGGTTGGGTTTTCAGTTTTGGGGATTAAAGCAATAAAAGATTTGTTTATTTCTGATAATAATTGTCCTGAGTGAAAGAAGGCTTTTATGGCTTTACAGCAGGAGGGACCTACTATGTGCCAGTATTTCTTATAAAATTCAGGAGGGAAGCCATCTGGTCCGAAGATTTATCCTCTGCCATTTCAAAAAATGTATTTTTGATTTCAGTTGTCGTAGGTTGGGATATAAGGTTTCGATTTTCCTCTAGCGTTATTTGAGGTTGAATATTCCAGACGTCCCCTGGATTTACCTGAATTTGTTGAGAGCCAATAAATCTTTCCGATAGCTCATCCGTGATCTGATCAGAAATCATGTTGCTATCATATAGGATATTGCCTTGTTTAGTCGTAAAGGATTTAATTGGTCTTTTCGAGTTTTTAATTCTAGCAGTTACTTGAAAATATTTCGTGTTCCTATCTGAGAATTGAAGATGGTTTATTTTGGCCCTTTGTTTCCAAAATTTATGGTTGTATTCTAAGAGTCTGTATCTTTTGAGTTCTAATCTGGCTAGCTTCTCTTCATCTTGTTTATTGATGTTCAACCAAGGTAAGCGCCTTTGGAGTTTCATAATTTGGCTCTCAACTTGAGACAGTTGCCGAGCGAAATTATTAGTTTGAGATTTACACCAGTTTTTGGTATTACGTTTGAGTAGTTTCTGCTTTTGGATAAGTTTGAAACCATGGGATCCAGTAAAATTATTATGCCAAACTTGTCGGACCATAGTTTCATAGATAGGGTTTGTAGTCCAAGCCATTTCAAATCTAAAGGGAGCATTCATAGTGAGATTTCGCGTTCCTATTTCTAGAGATATTGGGCAATGGTCAGAATTAGAAAAAGTGTGATGTTTCGTATGAATTTTTGGATACCAATTAAAGAATTGTCGACTTGCAAGAGCTCTATCCAAGCGTTCATATGTATTATTAACATTTAATTTGTTTTTTCTCCAAGTAAACGGCGAACTGAAGTAGGGGACAGTTTGGAGATCGAGCTCATACTTGATAAATTGTAAACGCCTAAATCTAGTTATGGATGGAATAGCACCCCCTACTTTTTCAGTATCGTTTTCTATGTCGTTTAAGTCACCAATAATGAGTCCTGAAAGGCTGTATTTGCGAGTTAGCGAAAAAATTTCTTCCCAGAAGGGAGTCTTTTCTGATTCAACAACTGGAGCATAAACAAACAGTAAGGCCATTTCATGTTTATCCACTACAGTTTTGAACATAATAAATCTGTCAGAATGTTCAAGGATTACGTTTGATTCTTCAAATTTTGTTTTGTAAAGGAAAATGATTCCTCCTTTGTGCCCCTTGGCGTTGATACTGAATGCTTTATGAAACCCCGAAGATTTGATCATCTTATTAAAAGGGGCCTCAGACGCCTTAGTTTCAGTAAGCATAAGAGCATCTAAATGATTAGAATTTCTGAGATGGTTTATTTCTTGCCAAAATAGAGGCCTTCTAGAGCCCCTTACATTCCAATAAGCAACTTTAATCATAGGAATTCCAAAGAAGAATAGCTTTTAGCAGATTACAGAATAAGATGGATATATATTTTACAAAGTTTTGCCCGATGAAGGAAAATTCAACTACTTGAGCGGTTGTATGCAGTTATCATTCGCCACCATGCTTCAATTGCTGCCGCCGTCTCCTCCTCCGCCGCTGCCACCACCATCATCACCATCACCAGCCCCTCACCCTGTTCTCTGTATCTATCCATCCATCTATCTATATATATCTTGAACCACTTCTTCTTGACATCCTGAACCTCATGTTGAACAAATCTTAAACCATATATCATTCAACATGTTGTATGAATCTTAAACCATATGTCATTCAAGTCCTTAATCACATGTGTGTAAAATTCTAAATCACTTCTTGTTAATATCTTGAATCATATATGTTGTTCAAGTACTGAACCACGTGTATGTAAAAGTCTGAACTACTTCTTATTAATATTATGAACCACTTATTCTTAAAATCTTGAACCATATATTGTATAAGTCATTAACCACATATGTGTAAAACCCTGAACCACTTCTTGTTAATATCTTAAGCCACTTCTCGTTAACATCATGAACTATATGATACGGGATTAGCCGCAGGATGGCCCGATCTTCGACAATCAAACAAGAAACTAAAGAACGGAAGCAAGGAACAATAAAGACTCAAAGAAACGCAGCAGGACTCGAAATTGAATTGCAAGAATTGAAAGACACGACCGATAAGGACTGAGTCGATCTATATAGAACAAGATAAAGACTCCAGACCTCCTTAGAGGGTAGGAACCAATACCAATGACTATATAACCCGCCTCTACAACCCTACACAACCAAGCGGACAACTTGGAGGCAAAAGGAGGGGGCTTGTGGATACTAGGATCACCAAGTCTTGCGAAGTTGACGAACACAAAGGAAACCAAGCTGAGACAATAACCAATTTGCAATCGATGAGCAATGCTTCGAATCGATTGATTTTCACTTACTGTGTTTTCAAAACAAACTGATTTTTCATTCAAAGATAGACGTGTGTTTTTACAAGGGCTGGAATCGGCAATATATAGGCCTTAATGGGCTGGAATGGCCGATTCTACTAACTAAAGAAGATAAAAGAAGATTAAATAACAACTTAAAAGAATTAATAAAATTACCCTAAAGTTTCCTAAAATAACTTAAGTAATCATAATACTAAAAATAGCAATATAAGAGAGTCTCAACACTTTAGACATTTTGGCCTTATGTAACTAAGGAGGCTCGGTCTCTTCTTGAATTCCAATGCACATGTATGTCTTCAATGTTGGCTCGGGGAGTTGAACCGTGCTCGAGAACAATGCATGACTCACAAACATGAATGAGTCTCGTTGAAGCTTCTTAGCTCGGGCTCGAGTCATAGGTCCTTCTCCTGAGATGATTGGTGTGTCTGGAGCTGTAGAAGATGGTCCCGCATCAACCTCCCCTTCTTGAAAAGGATTTGACCACGAATCCAAGTCTTCATCCACAGTGAAGTAAGGGATTAGATCGGCGACGTTGAATGTTGCGCTCACGCCCATGTCTCCAGGAAGCTCCAATTGGTAGGCATTGTCGCCCACTCTCCTAAGCACCTTGAATGGTCCGGCACCCCGTGGTGCTAGCTTACTCTTCCGTGCTTCTAGAAACCGCTCCTTCCTTAGGTGCACCCACACAAGATCCCCAGGCTGAAATGTGACTAATCGGCGTCTCTTATTGGCCTTGTTAGCGTTGCATTCAGCCTTTTGCATAAGCTTTTGACGCGTCCGTTCATGTAGCTCCTTGACGAACTCGACATGCTTACCTGCTTCAAATGATTCTTTCTCTCTCATAGGATATGGAGTAAGATCAAAAGGGGTTAGTGGATTAACACCATAGACACATTCAAATGGAGTGATTTTCGTCGCAGAATGCATAGTTCTATTATAAGCAAACTCCACATGAGGTAAAGCTTCTTCCCAAAGTTTCAAATTCTTCCTAATAATGGCTCTTCGGACGATTGTAAGGGTTCTATTAGTCACCTCAGTTTGGCCATCAGTTTGGGAGTGACTAGAGGTAGAGAATAACAATCTAGTTCCCAATTTGCTCCATAAAGTTCGCCAAAAATGACTTAAGAACTTAACATCCCTATCACTAACAATAGTCTTAGGCACACCATGCAACCTAACTACTTCTCTAAAGAACAGATTTGCAACATTAGTAGCATCGTCGGTTTTATGACATGCAATGAAGTGAGCCATTTTAGAAAACCTATCTACCACTACAAATATAGAATCTCTCCCCTTCTTAGTTCTAGGCAACCCAACAATAAAATCCATAAAAATGTCTTCCCAAGGGGCTGAGGGGGTAGGTAGTGGTGTATACAATCCATGGGGCATAAGCTTAGATTTGGCCTTTAAACAATCAATACATCTCTTAAGGCAATGTTCTACATCCCTAAGCATATGTGGCCAATAAAAGTGTGATTTAAGTGTATGATATGTCTTATCTCTCCCAAAATGACCCATTAATCCTCCACTATGGGCTTCATTAACCAATAATAATCGAAGAGAACACCTGGGTATACACACTTGATCTTTCCTAAATAAGAATCCATCAAAGATATAGAATTGGTCGGTAGGACCCTTATCTAGGCACTTTCGAAAGCTTTCCCCAAAATCAGCATCTGTTTCATATAATTCCTTAATGTAAACAAAGCCTAAGACTCTAGAATTTAAAGTGGTTAATAAAACATGTCTTCTAGATAGTGCATCAGCGACCACATTGTCTTTGCCCTTTTTATACTTAATCACATAAGGAAATGTTTCAATGAACTCCATCCATCTACCATGTCTCCTATCAAGTTTATATTGGCTTTTAAAATGTTTTAAAGACTCATGATCAGTCCTAAGAATAAACTCTCTAGGCCATAGGTAATGAGACCATGTCTTAAGAACTCTATACAATGCATACAACTCTTTATCATATGTAGAGTAGTTAGGACAAGCACCTTTAAGTTTCTCAGAAAAGAAGGCTATAGGCTTACCTTCCTGCATAAGGACTCCACCAATTCCAACTCCGCTAGCATCACACTCAACCTCAAATGGCCGAGAGAAGTCCGGAAGTGCTAGTAGTGGGGCGTGTGTGAGCTTGTCCTTAAGCGTGTTGAACGCCTCCTCCTGAGCTGCTCCTCATTTGAACTCACTCCTCTTCTTAGTGAGCTCGGTTAGTGGGGTTGAGATAGTGCTAAAGTCGCGCACGAAACGCCTGTAGAAGCTCGCGAGACCTTGGAATCTACGCACATGGCCGATATTAGTGGGGGTCGGCCACTCTTGGACCGCCTTGATCTTTGCCTCATCGACACGCAGTCCATTAGAGCTCACTACAAAACCAAGAAAAGACAATTGTTCATTACATAGCTCACATTTCTTCAAATTAGCATATAAGTGTTCTAATCTCAAAGTTTTAAGTACTTCTCTAAGATGTGCTTCATGTTCGTTAGGAGATTTGCTATAAATAAGTATATCATCAAAATAGACAACAACAAATTTTCCTATGAAGTTTCTAAGCACATGATTCATTAAGTGCATAAAAGTACTTGGAGCATTAGTTAAACCAAAAGGCGTAACCAACCACTCATATAAACCAAACTTAGTCTTAAATGCTGTTTTCCATTCATCACCTTCCTTCATTCTAATCTGATGATAGCCACTTTTTAGATCTATTTTTGAAAATATGGAAGCACCATGTAGTTCATCTAGCATATCATCTAATCGTGGAATAGGATGGCGATATTTGACAGTTATATTGTTAATAGCCCTACAATCTACACACATTCTCCATGAACCATCTTTCTTAGGGACTAATAACACAGGAACAGCACAAGGACTTAAACTTTCTCTAATGTATCCCTTATCCAATAGTTCCTGGACTTGGGATTGGACCTCTTGGGTCTCTGTGGGATTCATACGATACGCAGGCCTATTAGGCAAAGAAGCACCTGGAATGAGATCAATCTGATGTTCAATGCCACGAATAGGAGGTAGACCTGGTGGTATGTCATCGGGGAATACATCCTTATACTCTTCAAGAAGAGATAGGATGCGAGGAGGGAGGGTAGCTCTAAGCTCCTCACTCAGCATATTCAACCCTTTGCATAGGAGCATGAGGGTTGTCTCCCCATCCACAAACTCGTCTATAAATGTGCTCTTGGAAGCCAAAAACACACCTTTAGGCCGAGATTGAGGATCCACTTGGCTCGACGGAGCCTCCCTAGCTAACTCACCTTTACTTACCTTGCGCTTCTCAATCTCATCAGCCACTTGCGTCGGCGTCATAGGCTTGAGAACGACACTCTTTCCCTGAAAAGTAAAGGAGTAGCAATTAGTATAGCCATCATGTAAGACCTTCCGATCAAATTGCCAAGGACGACCCAATAAAATATGACAAGCTTGCATAGGCACTATATCACATAAAACATCATCTTCATAATGTCCTAGTTTAAAATGCACCTTAGCTTGTCTATTTACTTTTAGGTTCCCACAATCATTCATCCAATGTAATTTATAAGGTATTGGGTGTTGGACAGTAGAAAGTTGCAATTTATCAACCATTTCTTGACTAGCTAGATTACAACAACTACCACCATCAATGATCACATTAATAACCTTTCCTTTAACTAAACAGCGAGTATGAAACAAGTTTTCTCTTTGATTATCATCACAAGGTGTAGGAACAACACTTAAAACTCTCCTAACAATCAAAGACTCTCCATGTTCATATTCGACCTCATCATTATCATCATAAGTTAAAAGATTAAGGTTTTGATCATTTTCTTCCATAGCATGCTCATCATGTTCATCACAAGAATTTTCAGATTCATATTCTCCTAGGTGATTAATCATGAGAGTTTTCTTATTAGGCCAATCCTTCATATAATGACCTCTACCTTGACATTTAAAACATACAATATCTCTAGATCTAGTGGTAGAAGGGTTAGGATTACTCCCTTTGGGACCAGTAGATGTCCCAGACGATTCACGCCCATTCCATGGCGATTTACCCTTGTCGAGGGGCTGCTGAGCTTGTCGACCTTTACCCTTCCATGGAGCCTGCTGTACTCGATCTTGAGAGCCCATGTCCGAGCACCCTTGGGGCTGTTGTGGTCGACTTTGACGCCAATTCGGTTGCTGTCCACTCGACATCCTCCCTTGGCTCTTATAACGTTGTCCCCTTTCTACTTTAATTGCTAGATGTAACAAATCAGTAGGAGTAGTATAGGGGAAATAATCAATTTCATGAGCTAACACGGGATGCAATATCCTAAGATATCTAGCATTTGTATCTTCATAAGGTTCAACCACATTAGCTTGAGCCATGGTTTCTTGCATAAGATTAAAGGTTTCCTCAACAGTTTTGCTACCTTGTTTAAGATTCTCTAATCTTTGTCTAAGTTCTCTAGCGTAGTGTTGAGGTACAAATCTATTTCTCATAAGTGCTTTAAGTTGATCCCAAGAAGCAATAGGTGCATCAAGGGCTCTTATTCTTTCTTTAACTAAGTTATCCCACCAAATTAAAGCAAAGCCAGTGAATTCTAGGGTAGCTAGTTGCACTTTCTTAGCATTAGAGAAATTATGACAATTCCATATTTGATCCATTTTAGTTTCCCAATCTAATCGTTACCTTAACCTTACCTATGCCGTCCTCGTCAGGATTTCTAGGTGCTCGGTATTGGTATTGTCCTCCTCTGTTGTTCCTCCTCGGGCGTTACTCCCAATATTCCTCTTCTTGGAAGTCATCGTCGCGCTTCGAGTAGTAGAAGTCCTCCTGGAAGCCTCGGCCTCTTCCCCTTCCTTGTCCTTGACCCTGCACATTAACAAATCCATTATTTCTACCATTTCTCCCACCTCGTGGAGAGTTGTTTTCTTCAAAAATAGGGTTATGTAAATTAAGATTAGGGTTAGGATTAGGATTATGGACTTCCCTTTCAACTTGAGGCGTCTCGTCACGCCTTTGATCTCCTCGACCACCCACGGTATTCGAACCACTAGGCCTAGACTCCAAAGCCGCTACCTTTGCCGCTAGTGCAGCCAAGGTTTCAGGGACGGCAGCCATGCGGGCCATGTTCGCCGCTAGTGTGTTCATGTTGTTCATCAGGGTGTTGAACAACTTGGGAGTCACGGTGGTACTGGAATTGTTCCATTGTTGGGATCATTCTCATTGTTTGCCTGGTTACCTGAATGAGACATTGCAAATAGAACGAACACGGAACTATGTAAAAGATTAGCAAATATAAACAACCTCTCAATGTGTTTCGCTCACACTCCCTCTCTCTAATTGGTATGTCACGCTTGTTGGAGCAATCCGCCTTGGGCAAATCAACACTCAAGCAAAAACCTAACAATCAAAGTATATATATATATATGAGAGTATGACGGAGAAACAAAGCAAAGAGAACTCGACACCAACAAAGAACTCGATCCAAGCAAGTATAGGACTCAACAGTAGCAAGGATCACACAAAAGCTGGAGAAGAAAGGTCGAAATCGACCAAAAGCCTCAAAATCGACCCGAAACAGACTTGACAGACGCTGTGTACCGAGGCAGGGGGTCGGTACGGGGTCGGTATGGGGTCGGTATGGGTACTGCAGGACTCGACACTCTTCGACAGGAGCTGTACCGAGGCTGGGGGGTCGGTACGGGGTTGGTATGACCACTGCAGTACTCGACAGACTTCGACAGGAGCTGTACCGAGGCTGGGGGGGTCGGTACGGGTCGGTACGGGGTCGGTATGACCACTGCAATGCTCGACAGACCAAAATATGAAAAGAAAATGAAGGAAAAGAAAGAAAACTAGGATTTTTACCTCTTTTGATTGGAAACCTTTTAGTTATGATGTTGTAGTTGCAAGGTAGGGTTTCAATTTTGTGTTTTGTGGAGGTAATGTGTATGAAAGAAGGTAATGTCGATTAGGGCTAGGAGAAATCACCAAAAATTGTGGTCCTTGGAGCTTTCTTGCACTAGATGAATCAACCAACTCTTTTTTTTTTTGACTTACTTTTGCCCCTAGTGAATTTTATCCTCCTAGGTCCAAGTTCAATCTCTTTTTTTTTTTGACTAAAACCGAAACTGTTTTTTTTTGGGACCTAATGCAAGAAAGACTCTAAGATGGGAGAAGGACTCGAAAATCTGAGATAGAAGGTGATAAAAGATAAAATTTAAGCCCTAAAGATAAATAAATAAACAGTCTTTGGATAAATTAGGTAAGTAGATCTATCTTAGCCTTAAAAGATATATGATAGATATAATGAATTAAATCTACCAAATAAAATCTGATTTTTATGTAAGGCAAGGAAAATAGATAAAAGATAGATCAAAAGCTTTAAAGATAGAAAAGTAACAAACTAGGGTTTCTTGTGGTATGTGGAATGTCGGCCAAGCAAGGACTATGGGGACAAGGGAATGCCGTCGGCTAGGGTGTTCACAAGGCGATGTGCGCACCACTTGGTCGACTCCACGGTCTCGGCTAGGCTTTGTGTTTAGGCTATGCAACCACAACAATCACAAACAAAAAGATTAGTGCAATAATCAATTAAAGAACAAGAAGTAAAAGATCAAAACAAGAAAATGACTCTTTTTGTGGGTTTTTGTGTTTATGAAAAGAAAGGACTCAAACTTTGATGTCGGAAACCTAAGCTCTGATACCAATTTGATACGGAATTAGCCGCAGGATGGCCCGATCTTCGACAATCAAACAAGAAACTAAAGAACGGAACCAAGGAACAATAAAGACTCAAAGAAACGCAGCAGGACTCGAAATTGAATTGCAAGAATTGAAAGACACGACCGATAAGGACTGAGTCGATCTATATAGAACAAGATAAAGACCCCAGGCCTCCTTAGAGGGTAGGAACCAATACCACTGACTATATAACCCGCCTCTACAACCCTACACAACCAAGCGGACAACTTGGAGGCACAAGGAGGGGGCTTGTGGATTCTAGGATCACTAAGTCTTGCGAAGTTGACGAACACAAAGCAAACCAAGCTGAGACAATAACCAATTTGCAATCGATGAGCAATGCTTCGAATCGATTGATTTTCACTAAATGTGTTTGCAAAACAAACTGATTTTTCATTCAAAGATAGACGTGTGTTTTTACAAGGGCTGGAATCGGCAATATATATGCCTTAATGGGCTGGAATGGTCAATTCTACTAACTAAAAAAGATAAAAGAAGATTAAATAACAACTTAAAGGAATTAATAAAATTACCCTAAAGTTTCCTAAAATAACTTAAGTAATCATAATACTAAAAATAGCAATATAAGAGAGTCTCAACACTTTAGACATTTCGCACTAGTACAAAAACTGAATTATAGCCCGGGCGTATTTGACCTTATACCCCGGATCTGACAAGTTTTATGTCCTGCGGGCTTCAGGTTGGTTGGGGTAAAAAAAGGGGCCAACTTTATAGCCCTGACCAAAAATAATAATATCCGGGGTATATAACCAATAAAAATATCCCCTGAAAATGACATTAAAAAACGCCCGGGGTATATTCCCCCAATATCCGGGGTATATACCATATATTGACCGGGCTATATGGTATATTTAATCCGGGCTATATTTCTTCAAGTGTATAAAGCAGTTCTCTCCTACCATGTCATATAGCCCGGAGGAATCCACAAAATCCGGGCTCTATAACTTTTTTTCTCCAATATTATATTTTATTATCCATAATAAACCTGTTGTGAACTTAAAATCAATAAAATAATAATTTTCAACACAAGATTGTATTTATATCAATCACATGTATATATACAATCATCATCCAAAATCCATTACAACATCAACCTCGCATGTTCTTGAATAATAACAATTTTTAATGTCTAACTACAACCAGAGAAGATCCCTATATATCCTTTGCCCACATTTGAAGCACTGTACTTTGATGATAATTGGAGGAAATGTTTCTTCAATCTATCAGTCCTGCAAAGTGACATACAGATGAAAGTAGGAGCATATTATATGACATTAATAGATGAGATATAAACCACACCAAATGTCAATACTTCAAATTTAATGAGCATGGCAAATGCATGGTTGCACAGATAAGATTTGGCCATGCCAGATTACGAAGATCTTTCCCTTGAACAATAACCATTAGCTTATGACTTAATTTAGGTTAGTTTACACTAAAAACAATAGTTTCAAGACTCAGAAATAAATACTAGGACAAAAAAAATATAGTGAAATATTGTACATTCTTCTTCAATATAATTAGATAACCTATGGGTTCACTATCTAGCTTTGATTAGTGAAGAAAATTTACGCATCACAGAATGATTGATATATAACTAGAGCGTGTAACAACATTTCAGCAAGTCATATAGACAGAGTATAAGGTGCAATTTCCAATATAAAGTAATGTGTTTAAAAAATACAGTGAGTTTAATTCCGTTCAACATATACTAGTGTTAGAGCCATTTTTATTTTTATCTTCTTAAACACAAATGACACTCTAATAATGATTACAATCAACGAAATATAAAAGCAAATGAGGAAGTGACCTTTTAGGAAGATGAGCTTGTAGGTGACTGACCATGTAAGAAGACGTGCACGTATTAATTATGAATGCAGTAACCATTTCACCAAGGCTTGTAAAGATAAAACTACTCATTAATGCAATCTATCAACAAGGAATTTTTTATTTTTGCAAAGGGACAAGGGGAGGCATGTTATTAATAACATATATATAAGAATAAGAAAGAGGAAGATAAGTAATGGTTGTTCTTGAATCATCACTCAGCAAGTAACCAGCCAGAGAGACGAGAAAATCAATGATTATTAACATTACCCGAATGAGATGCCCATATTTAGAGCAGAGGTAAATGCTTCCTTTTCTGCACCAGAATGCACAACAGTCAACTGCTATTTTTTCCCAGTAGAGGCAACAACAAAGAGCAAATTAGCAACGTTGAAAAAAAAAAGCTCGATACACAAGAAGCTGCGCGCATTATAAACAACATCATAATCATATATTACACATAATATCATGAGGTATTTTAACAAACCTTTGAGTCAATTTGGCCAAAAGATACTAAATTAATAGCAATGCTATTATCTATACCTTGTCCCCAGCTGGATTCAGTTACCAAAATATCTTTAATAGAAAAAAAAAGATGACCATTTTACTTTCCAAATGCAGTGCAAAGGATAAAAATAATGCACTTAATAAAAACAGAGCAAAAGGAATTCTGTAACAAGCTCATTTATGTACTTATAAAAATTTTGCATTTCTATAATTTTTTAATTAGTAAGATCTCTTTTTGGCTTTATATAAGGTACTGCATGCTCAAAACCGGAAGAACCATTAAACTAATCATTTTGCCACACTATGACCTGGTAAAAAGAAGCATGCCAACAATCGGTTCAATTTCAATTAATTCATACGTGAAATAGTAGCGTTATGTTTCCATCCATAAGAGATCAACTGCCCCTTGACGCCCCACACCATTGCGATAGGATGGAGCTTGCCTAAATATCTATCACGACAAATGAGGAAATAGAGGCCTAAGGGATGCAACATTATTTAAGGGGAAAGAAATAGTATAATTTGGTTTATAAAACTACTTAAACAAACTATACATGCAATAAATAATCATAGGGAGGAAACTATGATTTTAAGTTTTAGTTTTGGATGTCTTACCAAAAATCAAGGACATTGGATATCGTAATTGGGAATGAATGGGCCAAGGAGCCTCTCAAGCTAATGAGCAACCACAATATAACTGCATCGTAAAAAGATGTAGTTAATCAATAAATCAATAGAGGGAAAAAAAAGCACCAAGAATAAGTTTGAACTCATATCTACACTATTTATTGCTTCCCACCACCTTTCTGATGTGAATGGAGAATTAAGAATTTGTAAAGAGTATATAAATTTTTTTTATCCTAATCCTATCAGTAGTAATAACACAAATAAATAAAAAAAGAATTGAGCATGGAATTTGAGATATGGCTGATATTTGAGTCTAAAAATCAGTTGAAGAGTGTGCACACGGCTTGAAGAACCAGAAGACGTCCATGGTTCGTCCATCTTTACTTGCACTTAAAGAAGGAAGAAGAGGGCTTCTTCCGTTGCTCTTCTCCCTGACTTCTGCTTCCTTTAGCACCTGTTTCAGCTGCATTTCCTGAAACGACTCCCTCTCCTATAGTTCAAGTGCAAATGAAAGAGGGACACCAACACATCCCACATTTGAGAGTCTCAAATCAAATCTCCAATTTGCAATGAACACGTACCTTGTCTGTCCATTTGTCGACACTAAAATTAAACAAAAAGTGATCAATCAAGGACTAGAAATAGAGGGAAATCCAACATGAGAATGAGCAATTAAAGGTCCTAACACCCAACCTTGAACACTACTTCCAAATTTCCAATAGGCGGTGAAATTGAACAAACAGATCCAATCCCTAACGTCGTTCAGAGAAGAGAGAAGTGACAAACGAAACCCAAACGAAACCCCAAATTTGAATAATTAAAGGTCGTTTGCATCGGCGGTATCATTCACTGGTTCGAACAAACAAGGAGATGCAACGACATACCTAGGATTGAAGGGAGAAACCGTTGGAGCCGACTACCACAACTTCGAATTCGAACAAGGAGAACCACCAGGGAGGATGTCAAGAAGGATTGGAGGTCGGAGGAGATTTGGCAAGAACGAATCTACGATTTAGGGTTTAAAGGTAACAGATCTGCGATTGCGCAAGAGGAGGTCGGCGAAGAGGAGTTCGATGACTGTGCAACAGGACGACAGCGAAGAGGAGGTCGATGACTGTGCAAGAAGAGGCCAGAGGCCGGTGACTGTGGAACTGGAGGCCGGCGAAAAGGCGATGATTAAGAGGAGGTGAGGCC
Organism: Persicaria maculosa; assembly: GCA_963922045.1. Classification (NCBI taxonomy): domain Eukaryota; kingdom Viridiplantae; phylum Streptophyta; class Magnoliopsida; order Caryophyllales; family Polygonaceae; genus Persicaria; species Persicaria maculosa. The sequence goes on from OY998268.1 coordinate 1,548,970, forward strand.
GGGGAAGAGGAGTCGGAATAGAGAAATGAGATTTTTCATTTTTCAATTTCATCATCGATTTTGTAATATTACACCGTATACCCCGGAGATTAGGTATGGTGTATATTGTTGTTGGGATATAATCATTATTTGTGGGGTAAAAAAGCATATAGCCCGGATATTTGTAAAAAAACAACGCCCGGGCTATATAATATGAACCAATTAATAGCCCACAACAATATACCGCGGAGGTTTTTCAAATATACGGGTTATATTTCTTTTTATGCACAAAAATAAAATACAAATTGCCAATTAAGATAATATACCCCATAAAAAAATGGTCTGGGCTAATAGGTCATGAGCTAAAATATGATTTTTCTACTAGTGTCGGCCTTATGTTTAAGGAGGCTCGGCCTCTTCTTGAATTCCAATGCACATGTATGTCTTCAATGTTGGCTCGGGGAGTTGAACCGTGCTCGAGAACAATGCATGACTCACAAACATGAATGAGTCTCGTTGAAGCTTCTTAGCTCGGGCTCGAGTCATAGGTCCTTCTCCTAAGATGATTGGTGTGTCTGGAGCTGTAGAAGATGGTCCCGCATCACTATATATGTTATACAAGTTCTGAACCACATGTGATTAAAAGCATGAACCAATTCTTGTTAATTATAACCTAAACCACTTCTTAAAATCATGAACCACATGTGAGTAAAAGATTGTACAATTTATAAACCACTTCTTAAAATAAATCATATTATGTTCTTAATAAATTTATAATTTAGAAGGATTGTAAACCTACTTTGTAAGATTTGTGAGTTTGGGGTCATAATAAAAACGAAATCTATGTTATATATATAAACCAATTTTTTTTTTTTGGTGGGAATATATATATAAACCAATTAGTTACCAGTAATATTAATGAGAACTACTGTAGTTGTTAACGGACACTATGTCACTATAGCAAGGTTGAGGCGCGCGAAACTGAACTAATAGTACCTAGTAGACCTGTCAATTGGGTCATTCGGGTCGGGTTCGGATTCGGGTCAATCGAGTTCCGGGTAAATCGGGTTTCAGATCAATCGGGTTACCGGTCATTCCGGATCGAGTCAAACCGGGTTCGGGTCAACCCACCGGGTCAAAAAACTCAAATTTTTTGAAGACTTTTTAAAAATATTACAATAATATCAAAATTAAATTATAATATAAATATGTCAAATTAACCTAAATAATAATAATATTATAATTAAATTTATATTATTATAATATTATTATTATATTAATATTTTAAACATAAAAATCATATTTATACAAATTAATGTTATAAACATAATATAATTATAAAATATATAAGTTATTTAACTTATGAGTGACTTTAACGAATACAATTGTATGACGAATCTGTGTGGGGTCAATCTGGTGTCTGTGTGGCGTCAACATGATGTTGACTCACCGGGTTGATTTTGACCCACCGGGTCACCGGGTCTTGACCCTAAAAGTCCCGGGTAATTTGGGTCTCGGGTCTAAAACACCGGGTCTAAACCCGTAAAATTACCGGGCGTACGGGTCGGATTTTTCGGGTCGGGTCATATTTTGACAGGTCTAGTATCTAGCAATAAGCCAATAAGATATGAACATGATTAGTGGAAAAAGGTACCAATTATTAGAGTACCTATCTAAAGTAGTTCGGGAAATTTGCTTTTGCATTATCACGTACGTATCCATAATTAAAAATATATTTGAAATAGTGAAAGAAGAGTAGTAATAAATAAGTATATAATAATGTATTTTTAATTTTTTTTTTTAAAAAAAAGTTAAATATTTGATCGTTTTGTTTTGCTTACTAAAATGACTACACTAATATTTAATAGTATGTGGCAACAAAGCTGCTATTTTGTTACTCTTTTGTGATTAGTGATTAGTGATGAGTTTTGAGTTTTTTCATCAAGGCTCAATATCAAGTCCATCAAGTCCATTTTGTTTGATGTAGTGATAGATGTAGGGCCGTCCAATTAATTTCGGTGGCCCTGTGCTAACCTAAAAATGGGGTCGCCCAATAGAATTTTTACTCTGAATTTTGTTAGCTTCTCCGGCTTCGCTCCCCAAATTTTTAAATAAAACCTCCCAAAATTCAACCAGTTGCATCTTGAATCAAGTTATCAAATTCAAAAACGGGGATTAAAAATCTAGTAAATTTTAAATAATAGAATTCAATTAACAAAATCCCAAGTTAGCAGCAGGCAAATCCCAAAAATCAATCAACAAATTTAAATTAACACATAGGGATGTGTTTGAACTTAATGATTTTGCTAATCTAGCGAATTCATTCAGCAAGGCCCCAAATCCCCAATGTCGGAAGTCCCCAAATTAGTACTCCGTATAATTCAATTCAATTAATCAAATCCCCGAACGTTCTAACCCTAGGTTTCTAATTATTTAAAATTCAACCCCACTCTTAAATTAAGCCTTGTGCATATGGAAGTCGAAAAAACATGCTACAATCCAAAAGAAACAGTCTTAAATATTTCATCCTCTAAAGAAACGAAAAAACTTTGAATTACCCTTTTTCATGGAGACTTCCAATGGTGGTGAATTGGTGATGTTAAAAGATGATGGAGGAGGATGCCTCGAGGAGTCGAATCGAAACCAAATGAAGAATAATTGAAGACAGTTGAAATTAAAGAGGTCCGAATCAAAAAGGTGTGAAAGACAGAGTGCGAGAGGGTGAACTGTGAGGACTTGGAGATGAACCAGGTGATGGACTGAAGATGATGGAAAGTGGCGAGGAGGAGGAGGACGAATCGAGGAGCCATAATTACGTTTGAGAGAAAGAGGAGGAGACGGAGCGCTTTTCAGAAACGAAGCGTCTGTACGTCAACGCAAGAGCCAAGAAGCCACGTTTCTTCCTTTAACCTTAATTACCCATTAAAAAAATTATATATATATATACATATATATTAAAATATATATTGGGCCCTTTGGATTTTGGGGCCCTGTTCCATTGGGCTGTTTGAACAGCCCAATGGACGGGCCTGGATAGATGTGGTGTTAGGAGATATTCAATATGGGGTCTTGCATGTATAATGTGTGTGTGTTTTTTTTTTGTTTTTTTTTTTGCAAATTATATTGTCGTGGTTTTTTTTATAGTGGACAAGAAGTAGATCGACAAAGCGATCTTGAAGCCATCAACAGATGGCTTGGATGACCCTACGCAGAGGGTCGCCAGTCAAAAAGAAAAAAGTTATCTAAGATTATAATTACAGAAATTTAAAATTAAGAAAGTCTAGAAAATTAAAATTCTAATTTCTTCATATCTAAACTAGCAACGGCAGTAGACATGGCATTGTTGGCTTAGAAAGCAGTGACTTTGCACATCAATCATGTTGCATGTGATGCCTCGGACTCGAAAACTTGAGATCTGAAGGTTGAAAAACAAAAAGCAGTGACGGATGCGGTTCGGGTTCCGGATGCAGTGCCCGATGAAACACCTCGTGGGTCGGAGGGGAGCGCCTTGTCTTTGTCGTCGCCGACGACAAGGACAAAGAAGAACTAGGGGTTAACTTGGAGGGTCAGATTGGTGCAAAGAACCTGGTTTTCAAGCAATTTTTGGTTTCACTGTTTTGTTTGGTATAAGGTTTTTCTAGAGATATTTGTTAAAAATGGGTTGGATATGTTTTTGGGTGGGTTTCACTGTTTTTTTTTTTGGTAGATCTGGGTTATTGGAATTGGAAAGAAGGGAGAGAGTCTGTCACAGGGGTTTCGACCGACGGAGGCGGCGCCACCGCAAGGGGAAAGTGTCATCTCCGAGCCCAGTTGTGAGATTGATCAAGGAGGGGGGAGAGACCTGGTGAGGCCGGGACAACGACCTGCACTGAGCGCAAGAGCGGAAGGGAGACTTCAGGCTCAGTGCGGTGGTGGTGGAGGTAGAAACCGTCGGCGACTTGGAGTGGATCCCAACTGCATAGCAGGAGGGAGACAACATGCAGGGGGGAAGGATTGGGGTGGATAGAGAGGGCAACAATGGGGAGGGAGTTGATGAAAAGGTCTCCGACGAAAGTGGAGCTTCGAGCAGTCAGGAAGGCGAGAACGGTTACAACTCCGGCGCCGTAGGCCGGGGCCCATCACAGTGAAATGAGGGCAAAGCCGCTGATGGAGTGGAAGGGGGAGGAGATGAGGATGGGTGCACCAGAGGTTGAGGAAGCTCGAGTGGCAGGAGAGCGAGGTCAACTCGCTGGGGCCGCAGGAGCCCAAATATGGGCAGAGTTGTGGAGAGTGACTGGTCAGGGAGCCACGCAGTAGGGAGAGTGGGATGGGGGTGTGGATCGAGGCGGCGGAGAGCCAGGCGGGCTAGGCCGCCGGAAGAGTCTATAGGAGAGGCTGGCTGGTGAAGATAGAAGGCCATGGAGGGCAGATAGCACTAGCAGCCGTTGAAAAGGGTTGAGTTTTAGGGTTGGGCTGAGGGGTTTTTCTAGAGAAATTGTAAAGACTGGAAATTTTAAATCATTATTTTTTTTATCTAAATAATTAATAATATTGGATTTGATTTTGAGATTCGAGAAAATTTTAAAAATTTCCGTCCTCGAGCTATCAGGTTACTTAAAATCTATTAAAATGAGTTTCGGCATGATTTTAACGGATTTGTTTTTCGACGGATTTCAATTCCGCTACTTTGACTTGAGATTTTGAAATATGAGCGAGAATTTTTTTGGGATTAATTAATTTCGTTTTAGAAGTTCGATTTAAAATTTGATTGAGTCGGGATCGGTTCGAAAGAGCGGGTTTGTGATTTAATTTTCGGTATTTGAAAATTGGGGACCACACTCCCTTGTCCTCCCTCCCTCCTTTGTCTCCTTTCACTGTGCTATGAGGCAGCAGCAGACCCGCACCACCAGCTCACCCTTTTCCTCTTTTGTCCACACACCCTTACCCCGTTGCCTTGCCCTTTGCCATTTCAACTGATCCCCTCATCTTTCTGAATTGTACAACTAACCGCAAAAGCTTCCCCTTTTGTTCTTATCCTTTCCATCCCAACAAACCACAAAAGCCCTCCCTTTTTCCTTAACTTCGCAGCCGCCACCACCACCACCACGCCACCGCCCTTCGGCCAGCAGTTCCACCTCCCCTCATCACTAGCCCCAGCGCCACCACATCATCACCCTCAAAACCCCCTTTCTTGCTCCCCTGTTCTCGGAAATAACCCAGCGTCACCACATCCCCTTTGTTTTTCGAGGCTCCGAGCGCCCCGAAGAGCCGAGCACCTCCAAGCCTCCTCCGACGTCCTATGAAGTGAAGTCGACCAGCCCAGGAGCTCCCCGTGCCGCCGCCGAGCCGCTCCGAGCGCCACTTCCCCTGTTCGGCACTCCAAGAAGCCGAGAGCACCACAAGAAGATGCTCCTCCCTTCTCCTTCGTATCCACGCAGAAGCAGCGGATCCCCGACGCCTGAGTGCGCTCGAGCCGCTCGAAAGCCACCGAAGAAGCCCGATCGAACCCCCTGTTGCGAGCTTTCCCCATTTCCTCCTCGTCAAAGGTCAGTTATGTTTTTTTGTCTCCTTTTCGATCCAAAAACCCCTAAAGGAGGAACTTTATTCACTTGTCTTGCGTCCTAGGCCAAGAATCACTCGAATCCGCCATCTTTGAAGTTGGAGTCCTCCTCGAGCGCCCCGGAGCTGGATTTTCGACGCCCTCGGTTACCCTCTTCTCTTTCCTCCTTTCTGTGTCATCTGAGGTGCTTTTGTGTTCTGATATCGGGGAGGGGATCTGTGTGTGTGGGTCGGATGAGAGCTGCCTAAGGAGTCCCCTTCCTTCTCTTCTTCTTCCTCCCGTCTCTCTGTGAAACCGAACTGAGGTTGAAGGAGGGTTCGTTTCTTTTTTTTTAGGGAGAACCGGCTGGTTTGGGAAAAATTCCGGTTCATTAATCACATCTGGCGGGTTGGTTTCAGTGGGCTCAGGCCGGATCTTTCTTTCCGGGTCTCAGGTTTGGGCCGAAATTTATAAGTTAAATTGTTTGTTGGGCTTGAGAGGTTATTGTGTGTTATTATTTTTCGAAAATATATTTTATTTAAGTATTTAAATAATAATTGGATTATATATGTGTGTATGTATATATATATATATAATATGTTAAAATGTCATAAAATGAATACTATGTTTTAAAGACTTATTTTGGGGTATTTTCGGCTATTTACTTAATTATTAAATAATTGGACTATGTATTATATAAATTTATGACTTTTAAAATTGTTGGGATTTTATTTATTATATGAAGGTTCGATAATGTAAAACAAAGTAATATAGAAATACTCTAGAAGGGGGGGGGGGGGGGTTGAATAGAGTATGCCAGTTTTTCGCAGATTCTCAAGACTTTTGAAGCTCGTGCAAAATTCTTTGAGATTAGACTTAGTCTTTTCTCTGAAAACCTGAATCACAAAGTTAAACAGTCGAACCAAGTGCAGAAATAAGGTAAAGCAATAAGTAAAGGACTCGATGAGTTGTTTACGAGGTTCGGCACGAACTTGGCCTACGTCCCCGCCTAGGGTTCTTCCACAACCCTAGGATTCAACCGGCTTTTATTGATTCACAAGACTTAGGATCCTAGTAGCTCACCGAGAAGCCTCTCTCCTATACAATTGCAATCTAGTCAACTCACGTTCCCTTGGAGTCCTAGACCAATCTAGAAGAGTCCCACCTCTCTATGCTATCTAGTACAATCCTCTTACACTTAGTGAATCAATCGCCTAGTGTCTACTTCCCGAGTTACAAACTCTTGAGTATAACACTCTCTCGAAATATATCCTATAAGCTCACAGTGTAACTCTCAAATGCTTTGAAATGAAATAACAGACTCTTAAGGACTAGCAGAGAGCACACGAAGAAGACAGATCTCGCTTGAAGGCTTGAGTGTATGAAAGCTTGTGTTCAACAGTTGTGTAGCTGTCTTCTTCTTCCTTTTCTTTTTATTGAAATAAATCGGCACCTAAGGATCTTCACCAATGGCTAGAGAGGATCATGGCTTGAGCTGGATCTTCTATCTTTGGAAACTTTCTGAGGCCATGATCTTCCGATTTGAATCTTCTCAATTTACAACATAAAGAAGGAAATAATATTCGAAAATACTTCCTGACAGGTTAGTGTATATATAATAATATAATGGAAGCTTATAATAACATAAAATAATATTCGAACATAATATCATATAGAACAGGTTTTGTGTTTCATCAATACTGTTAAAGCTTCAAGACCTTTGACACAAACAGACTGTCAAGGCCTTTGAAACTTATTCCGATTTTCATCAAGGGAGTGGAGTTATCAATCTCCCCCTTGATGAAAGACAAAACCTGTGCATCCCTGCAACTTAGTCAAGCATATATAATATAAGTAAAATCGGACTAAGTACCTGCATGGGTTAGACAAATGTTTGATCAAAATTTTAAAGCAAGAAGACCATCCAACTGAAAATAAAACCAAGGACTTCCAAGACCTTTAAATCGGCAACAGTTTTAAAAAGTCTAATACCACCACAGAAAAGTCTAACACCACCACAGATCTCCCCCTTTTTGTCTTTCAACAAAGTGAGGAGGTAAAACAGTCACCAAAAGTTTTGAAACAGTTTCCAAAAACCAGCAATGTTTCAGATTTGGGGTTAGGGTAGGGTAGGATAGGGTTAAGCTTCATCGTCCGAAACATCATTAGTGAGCCGCGACTACAGACCTTGCAACAGCTTGGTTACCCCGCTCATCTCCGTCATAAACTCCTTGTGCAGCTCCTTGATATCCAGGCGAACTTCCTCCAAGCCCAACTCCAGGTTGTCCATGCATTCATCAACGGCTGAGGCAGTGGGAAGAGCTTTTGAGGGAGAGGCAAGAATCCAAGTCCCTTGGGGGGACCGAGTGATGCCAATCTTTTCAAGGCTCTTGGAGTCGAACTTACCCATATGACGTTGTTGTTCTTCATTTTTAAAATCGATTCCAGAAGCTTTGAAGATTTGGGTCAAAAGGGTAGCGAAGGGGAGGGGAGTTCCTTTCCTGGCTTTTCTAGTGTGAGCCATGGATCCTAAAATGGTGTTGGCCAGATCAAGATCAAGGCCATTGAGGATTCGGTCAAGTAGGATCATGGCATTGTCGGTCAGGAGAGAGCCGGAGTTTAGACGGGGTAAGAGGCAACGCACAATGATGTTAAATATGATCTTTGCCTCTAGGGTAAGGGATGAGTGGGTTAGCTGCTTTGAGGTGTTGGTAGATGCCTCGGTTAGAAGATATTTGGATCGGGCAAGGGTAATGCAGTCTTCTTTAGAGGGGTTTTCTTGAGAGGGTGGACAAGGGCTAGGAAGGCCAAGAAAATCAGCGAAGTCAAAGGAGTTGAAAGAGATTCTAACCCCCTTGACGACAGATACCAAGAACCAACCATCGTCAGTGTGTTTGGCTTTGAGATTTATATAGAACAGGCGGGTGAGTTGGGGATAATAGACGGTTTCAAGATTGAGAAGGGTCCAGGCTGGGGATTTTTTAAGAATAGCAATGCACGGTAAATTCAAAGCTTCAAAGAACGCAATATCTAAAAAATCAGAACAGCAGATCCTACGAGTTCGAAACTCATCTACCCACTTACCAGCCATTTCAGCATTTTCAAACCATAAAGAGGGGAGGGATTGATTTACCTGAATGAGAGCGGGAGGATCAGCGTTCTTCCTTCTAGCCTGTGTTAGAGCAGACCTCTTGGCAGGCGCCTCAAGGCTTCTGAGGGTGCCCTTCCTGGTGCGCTTGGGAGAAGGAGGCTTGGCTGTAGAGGCTTTCCGCTTATTTGGAGATGGGGGAGGAGGAGGAGGAGAAGGAGAGGGAGCATGCTCGGGCTCCTCTTCCTCTTCTTCCTCTGACCCCGAGTCCTCACCGGACCTTTCAGCGTTGTCTCCATCGGTATCCTCGTCCTCTCCGGATTCGTCTTGCTCCTCGTCCTCTTCCTCAAGCTCCTCTTCAGAAGGAACCTCCTTGAGAGCCTCCGCCTCGGCTTCCTTCCGGATTCTCTCAGCTTCCTCCTCGACCAACTTCCTTGCAAGCTCGGCCTCCTCCTCGACCTTTTTCTTCCTTAAAGCTTCTTCTTCGGCTTCCTTGGCTGCATCCCTTTCCAGAATAGCATCAAGATCCTCCTCTTCTTCTTCCTCATCCACCTCCTCAGCGATGACCTTCTTTTTCCCTTTCTGCTTCACACTAAGAGGCTTCTTAGCAGAGCGTTTTTGAGAGCCCTTGGTTACTGTAGTCGTGCTCTCAGCGATGGTGCTCTGGACAACATCAGGGACGATGGCTTGAGGAGTGGGTTCAGGTGTAGGAGAAGTAGCAGTGACCTGGCGTCCCTTGGGGGTGGTGCCAAGTCTTTTGGGTGTGGAAGCTTTCTTTGATTTGGGAGCCATGGAGGTATTCGGCTAGGGTTTCAGGATAGTTTGAGAGATTGGCGAGGGAGAATTGGAAGAGTTTTGGGTAGTTCTGAGGTTATGCGGTAATATAGAGAGGGGTTTGGGTTTTAAATAGGAGAGATTTGAGTGATGGGACGGGGTTTAGGGTTCCAATGTAAGTAATGATAACATTGCCAATTTGAAAAATATTTCAATTCAAAAATCAAATCTTCTCTTAACCATTTTAGAATAGGAGGGAAATAACCGAAAATATTTTGTTCCAAAAATATCTCTACGGATAAAATATGTGACATAAATAAATTATTTTGAAATCCGATGAAAATAATACTTCATCAAATATCTAAAAAGATATTAACCAAATATATACGATCCGATATTTGTTTTCTATCATTCAGTTCACAAACCTTGACATAAAACTCAAGGGTCTTGACACTGAGTAGAATTTATCTTTCGTAAAGGGAAAGCTCCCCCTACGAAAGTGCATCCTTGTTAAGCATCCCGATCTCTCGTCTAATGAAGGTGAACCTGTCCTCTGCCAAAGGCTTAGTAAAAATGTCAGCCCATTGATAATCAGTTGAAATAAAGGAAATGGACACATCACCTTTTTCGATGTGGGCTCTAATGAAATGATGCCTTACATCAATATGTTTGGTCCTTGAATGCTGAACATGATTCTTTGTAATGGAGATGGCACTTGTATTGTCACACTTAATGGGAATGCCTTTGAGGTTGATGCCAAGATCTCGCATTTGTTGAGCTATCCAAAGGATTTGGGAGCAGCATGCTCCAGCTGCTATGTATTCGGCTTCTGCAGTGGATAGGGCAACTGAGTTTTGTTTCTTAGAATGCCAACTGATCAAAGATGCTCCTAAGAATTGGCAACATCCTAATGTGCTCTTCCTATCCACCTTATAGCCTGCAAAATCTGCATCAGAATACCCGATTAATGTGAAATCCTTTTGCTTTGGGTACCATAGTCCAAGCTCCTTAGTGCCATTGAGATATCGAAAGATCCTCTTCACAGCCACGAGGTGAGATTCTTTAGGATCAGCTTGAAACCTAGCACACATGCAAACACTAAACATGATGTCAGGTCTACTAGCTGTAAGATATAGTAAAGATCCAATCATTCCCCGATACTCATTTTGATTGACACTCTTCCCAGTCTTGTCTTGATCTAGGGATAATGTTGAGCTCATGGGAGTCTTGGCTGCTTTGGATTGATCCATCTTGAACTTCTTCAAGAGATCCTTGGTGTACTTGCTTTGGTTGACAAAGATCCCTTTCTTGGATTGATGAACTTGTAATCCCAAAAAGAAGTTGAGTTCACCCATCAAGCTCATCTCAAATTCGCTGCACATGATGTCAGAAAATTCCTTGCACAAAGATGTGTTAGTAGCACCAAATAATATATCATCAACATAAATTTGAATAACCAAAATGTCCTTTCCTTTGGTCTTGATAAAAAGAGTCTTGTCGATCAACCCCCTTTTAAAATCATTTTCTAAAAGATATTTTGACAAGCGCTCATACCAAGCTCTTTGGGCTTGTTTCAAACCATAAAGCGCTTTGTCAAGTTTATAAACATGATTAGGAAATTCCAAACTTTCAAAACCTGGGGGTTGAGCCACATAAACTTCTTCTTCTAAGAAACCATTGAGAAAAGCACACTTGACATCCATTTGATATAGCTTTATGCTCATAAAAGATGAAAATGCTAATAATATACGAATGGCTTCAAGCCTGGCTACGGGAGCAAAGGTCTCCTCGTAGTCAATACCTTCCTCTTGATTGTAGCCTTGAGCAATAAGCCTTGCCTTGTTCCTCACGATCTTACCATTCTCATCTAGCTTGTTTCGAAATACCCATCGTGTGCCAATGACTGATTGATGCTTTGGCCTAGGCTTCAAGGTCCAGACTTTGTTCCTTTCAAATTCGTTAAGCTCACTTTGCATAGCAATGATCCAATCTGGCTCTTGAAGGGCCTCATCTACCTTCTTGGGTTCTATAAGAGAGACAAACGCGTGAAAAGCACAAAGATCTTTAAGTTTAGAACGAGTTTGAACACTAGAAGTAGGGTCAGAAATGATATCCTTTAATGAGTGTGATGAGGAGTATTTGAATTTTCTTTTGCTAGTCTCAGCTGCTTGATTCGTCACACCAGCATGATTGATTTGTGGTACATCTGACTCCATAGTCCTGTTAGGTTCAGTTTCAACAGTTTCTGACATTTCAACATTGTTGGATTGGACACCAAGGGCTTTGGACGAATCTTCAAGACCTTGGACCAATTCTTCAGTGTTGAGAATCTGTTCCTGCATGTTCCTCTTCTCTGTGTTCTTGGTAGCAGCATCATCACCTTCCTCGTTCTCCGCATGGATGTTAAGATCTATATCTGCAACACTTTCACTCAAAGAACCGTCATTGCATTCATCAAATATAACATGTATACTTTCTTCAACTAACTGGGTCCTTTTATTGAAGATTCTATAAGCTTTGCTACTTGTGGAGTAGCCAAGAAATATACCTTCATCACTACGCGCATCAAATTTCCCAAGGTTATCTTTTCCATTGTTATGAACAAAGCAAGTACAGCCAAAGGGTTTAAAATAAGATATGAGTGGTTTGCGGCCTTTGAAAAGTTCATAAGGAGTTTTCTTCAAGATGGAACGAATAAGACAGCGACTCAAAATATAGTTAGCTGTGTTAACAGCTTCAGCCCAATAGGTTTTAGGTAATGCATTTTCTAAAAGCATAGTCCTGGCCATATCCTCTAGGGTGCGGTTCTTTCGTTTCACAACCCCATTTTGTTGAGGTGTCCTAGGAGCAGAAAAGTTATGGGAGATGCCATATTTAGCACAAAACAAATCAAACTGAAGTTGATCAAACTCCCTACCATGATCACTTCGAATTGACACTATGGGCTCGTTTCTTAAAGTTTGCAACTCCTTACAAAGTTTTGAAAACTCAAATAAGGCCTCTGATTTTTCTTTTAAAAATGCAACCCAAGTATATCTAGAAAAATCATCAACAACAACAAGCATGTACTTTTTACCATTGGGAGATTTGACTCGCATAGGACCACATAAATCCATATGTAAAAGTTCAAGGGGTCTAGAAGAACTTACAACCTTTTTGGGTTTGAAAGAGCTGCGTGTTTGTTTACCTCGTGTGCATGCATTGCACATATCAATACCTTTGAAGTCCATCTCAGGTAGTCCTCTTACAAGCCCTTTGGACACAAGCTTCTGTAGTGTATGTGGACTCACATGACCGAGTCTCCTGTGCCAGAGCTTTGGATCGTCCGTCAAAGCTTTTAGACAGGTTAAGCTTCCTTGTGCCACTTGATCAGCATTCACAGCGTATATATTGTTGTAACGATATGCAGTTAGTATAACTTTACCTGTATCTTCTCTGCACACTAGACATCTTTTCTTGTTAAATCTGACATTATTGCCACTATCACATAATTGAGAAACACTAAGCAAATTATACTTTAAACCATTCACAAGATAGACATTTTTAATACTATGGTTGGAATCACTCCCAACGCTACCAATACCAACGATGTCACACTTTCCTTTGTCACTAAGAGTGATTGTTCCTGTGGATTGCTCCTTTAGATCATGAAAGAGAGAACTCTTCCCACTCATATGCCTCGAGCATCCACTATCAATAATCCATTTTTGCTCCTTCATCTTGGTGATCTCCTCTTTTGGATTTGCCATAAGTTCTCTTACGGTTACCTCAAGCTTTTCATCGTGAGATTCATCTCCTGATGCCATAAGACAGACATTGGCCTTCTCATCGTCGGAGTCGGAGTCAGAATCGCTCCAAGTTGCCACCATGGCTTTCTTTTTCCATCTATCACCCTTCTTGGACCGGCTCTTCGTCTTTTGAGGGCAGTCTTTCACAAGATGATCTGTTTCACCACATTCAAAACAAGACAACGGTTTAGTCTTCTTATCATTTTTGTTGTATTGAGACTTACCTCGGAATTTAGAAGACTCTGATCCATCCTTGTTGTTGAATTGTTTCTTCATTTTGAGGATTCGAGCAAGGCCTCTTGTGATAAGAGCAAAAGGATCATCCTCATCGTCATCCTCATCTTCGGAATCAGATTCATCTTTGTTGTCATCCTTCTTAGATTTGAGCGCCAAATTCTTAGTGCTTGCTGGAAGTTCTCCATCGTCTTCATTAAGGATCATCTCATGCGTGATCAGTTTCCCAAGCAGGTCGTCAAGAGGCAGAGTAGTGAGGTCTTGGGCTTCCTTTATAGCTGTTACTTTAGGACCCCACTTTTCTTTTGGGAGACACCTCAATATCTTCCTTACTTTCTCAACGTTTGTAAAGCTCTTTCCGAGAGAGTCAAGGTTATTGGTGATTTCTGTGAATCGTGTGAACATGACCTTGATAGACTCATCAGGCTTCATCTTGAAAAGTTCATACTTTCGAAGGAAGATGCTGATCTTGGTGTCCTTCACTTGGCTGGTTCCCTCATAGGTGATGACCAACTTGTCCCAAATCTCTTTAGCTGACCTACAAGATGAAATACGGTTAAACTCATCAGTGCTAAGACCACAATAAAGTAAGTTAATAGCCCTGTAGTTTTTGGAGACGAGTTCAAGATCCGCTTGGATGTATTCAGACTCCTTCTTTGCGACTTTGGTTCCATTTGGTCCGTCTTTCTCTGGAATCTTTGGCCCATTCTCTATAATGTTCCAAAGTTCCAGATCTTGGTCTATGATGAACATCTTCATCAATGATCTCCAGTGGACAAAGTTGTTTCCTACAAAGAGTAGTGGTCTGCTGGTAGACCTTCCCTGTGCAAATCCTCCGCTTGCTTCACTAGACATGATCGAAAACTCACAAGATTGTTAGATCAAAAGCAGTGAGTAAAGCTCTGATACCAATTGAAGGTTCGATAATGTAAAACAAAGTAATATAGAAATACTCTAGAAGGGGGGGGGGGTTGAATAGAGTATGCCAGTTTTTCGCAGATTCTCAAGACTTTTGAAGCTCGTGCAAAATTCTTTGAGATTAGACTTAGTCTTTTCTCTGAAAACCTGAATCACAAAGTTAAACAGTCGAACCAAGTGCAGAAATAAGGTAAAGCAATAAGTAAAGGACTCGATGAGTTGTTTACGAGGTTCGGCACGAACTTGGCCTATGTCCCCGCCTAGGGTTCTTCCACAACCCTAGGATTCAACCGGCTTTTATTGATTCACAAGACTTAGGATCCTAGTAGCTCACCGAGAAGCCTCTCTCCTATACAATTGCAATCTAGTCAACTCACGTTCCCTTGGAGTCCTAGACCAATCTAGAAGAGTCCCACCTCTCTATGCTATCTAGTACAATCCTCTTACACTTAGTGAATCAATCGCCTAGTGTCTACTTCCCGAGTTACAAACTCTTGAGTATAACACTCTCTCGAAATATATCCTATAAGCTCACAGTGTAACTCTCAAATGCTTTGAAATGAAATAACAGACTCTTAAGGACTAGCAGAGAGCACACAAAGAAGACAGATCTCGCTTGAAGGCTTGAGTGTATGAAAGCTTGTGTTCAACAGGTGTGTAGCTGTCTTCTTCTTCCTTTTCTTTTTATTGAAACAAATCGGCGCCTAAGGATCTTCACCAACGGCTAGAGAGGATCATGGCTTGCTGGATCTTCTATCTTTGGAAACTTTCGGAGGCCATGATCTTCCGATTTGAATCTTCTCAATTTACAACATAAGGAAGGAAATAATATTCGAAAATACTTCCTGAAAGGTTAGTGTATATATAATAATATAATGGAAGCATATAATAACATAAAATAATATTCAAACATAATATCATATAGAACAGGTTTTGTGTTTCATCAATACTGTTAAAGCTTCAAGACCTTTGACACAAACAGACTGTCAAGGCCTTTGAAACTTATTCCGATTTTCATCAAGGGAGTGGAGTTATCAATATATAATATTATTGATAAGGTTTAAAGATGTAATAGTATTATTATTGAGATTTAAAAATTTAATATTAGTGGACTTGAAATTGGAAAAGGTTTTAAAGGTTTGACATTAATTTAATAAATTTAAAAGAAGATTTTTGGAAATTCCTTAACCTTGTCGGATTTATTTTGATAAAATAATACTAATAAGTTGATTTCAAGAATAATGTTTTATAAATGGATTTTTGGATGACTGGAGATAGTGTTTTGAATAAAGATTGATCTTTAAACTTGTATTTTGGAAATGTTCCTCAAAAGGATTTGTTGTATAAAACCGATATGCCGGGATTATTTTAATAATATAATTTTGGGAAATTGGTTTAAGGATTCCAAATGCTTAATGTCGGAATTTGGTTAAGTATGATTTAAAGGAATTGTTTGATTATTGCGTTGACTTATTTTCAGACTTAAGGGTTTGAGGAATCTTGGGAAACTGACTTACTTGTCTACCTTGTGTGTATATAAATTATGATATGTTGATATTGCTATGACATGTTATGATATATATAATTTATGGTGATATCTTAATCTGAAAGCATGATGTTATATTATATGATTAAGAAGCATGATAAGTTCTTAAATGTTGAAGTATGATATGTTATATGACGATTAGAGTATGAATATGACTTATATTTATAATAATGGTGCATGATTTCTAAATGATGAGTTGAAATGATCAAATGTTGAGATTAGGGGATGTTAGATATTGAGATGAGATGAGATGTGAGATGGTATGCGATGCATGACGAGATGATTTGAGATGATAATGATGAATTAATGTTAAGATGCGATATTCTATGATTTCGTGAACTTATATGTGATAGTTAGGGGCGCCTTGTGTGAATTAGATAGACTTATGCATATTTGTATGTTATTAGGTGATTATTGATATTGCTTGGATTCTGCTTCTACCGTGTATCTCTGTTGTTCGGCTTATTCAGGTAAGTTCCTTTATGGGCTTACTCAGATTCGAAAGAGAATACCTGCTTGTGAATATATGACATACTATGTGTTGCATAAGCATTAAAGCATGCCATGTAGTATCATGCTAGGATTGCACTTATGAATGAGCATTCGGTTACTTTATGTGATTGAGAACAGAACGACCGTTATCTGTGAGTCTTAAAGTCTTTGCTAGGGTCATAGGGTAGCCCAGCTTCATCGGGTGCCCTGAGTCAGTTGTCGATATATGAGCATGATGATAGCCCAGCACCAACGGGCATGAGCATGATATATGATATGATGATGAGATATGATATGCTATAGCATCGAACTGGCCAGTCTCTGCACTAACGGAAAGGGGTGCAGAGGTAGGAGAGGGATATGCCACTTGGCATTCTTTGGGCGCCTTTACAGTTCTTTTCCGCATATTATAATTTAGGAACATGTTAGTGTGATTTAATTTACGCATTGCATCGAAGCATCTTTATTATAGTCTATGTGTATATTTGCTTGCGGGACAGAGTGCGTTGGGGTCTCGGTCTGATCCCGCTCGCACAACTTGTTTTTAGTTATGATTGCTCCCTGTCTCTATGGCGTGGGAAAATCCCCCCGGGCGATTGCAAAGAACCTGCCTAACCCCGCTAATTTGGCTATACGACTTCAGAATATATGTTTTGGTTTTGACCCGGCTCTGTCGTGACATTTGTATCTAAACTTTGCTTCCGTTTTACCTTCATTTGAATTGAATTTCCGCGACTTCGATTGTTTGGGGTTTGAAATCCCCACTTTGAATACTGATCTTTAGAGGTTTGAAACCTCGACATGTACCTGAATTGCAACATCCGAACGAAGGTATCCAACCTTCGAAACGTATCTTGGATATTTATATCCGGGCCGTTACAAAGTTGGTATCAGAGCCAGGTTATGTAATTCGGGTACGCAAGGGTCGGGTGTATGTTTTGAAAGCCGCCCACGAATTTCGAAAGGATTTGAAAGGGTTTTAAAGGGGCAAAATGAACTTAATATGACTAACTCAAATGGACTAAATGTGAACTCGGCCTACTAAGTAAGAGGAATCAAACAATGGGGATGGAGTGGGTAGAATGGCGTTAGATCATCCCTATTGGATGTAGATTGGGAACGGGTAGGCGAAATATAGCTTATTCTTTACAAATGGGCCTAGAAGACTCCAAGGAATTGCACCGCGGTAGTTGGAGTGGCGAGTTAGGTAGAGATCGTGAGGTATTTGCCCCTCCGGTCAGTCGCTCCTCGAAGAGCGGCATTAGATAGCTTGATATGCTTTTATATCAATTGGGCATGAGGGCGATCTCCCCCGAAGGAGATCATTATATTTATCACTGACTGATTATGTGCTGAATGCTATTATGGTAGAATCAGAAATATGTTGATATACTTAGAATGAGTGTTGCATATCTATGTAAGTGGGATAAGTGAAGAAGCCTTTCCTTTCGGTATAGTCGGAATTTCCTTCTTATAGAGCAGTCTCCTCCATGGTTCACTTGTTGGTGTCTTTCCCTTTGGTTTTGTCTCTGGTTCGAAGAAGTTTGGTTAAAGGTTAGTGATTATTGAGGGATGCCTATTTTGTTCATTCTGATTTCCTCCCATTCTATCTTCTTCCATGTCTCAATTGGTATTCTAATCGAGTTGTTCTTTATGGTATTGATGTCTTTATGGGAAATGGAATTGGGAATCCAATCTTATCCGAGAATTAGGTTCGGGAACGTTGACTACTTGAGCGTGTGATGAGTATGGTACTTGACACCATAGGTCATGCCACGAGATGGTCAGTGTGCTAGAGTATCAAACTTTGAACGGTTCCGAGTCGATAGAATGGGTTGTGTTATGGGGTCATCCTCCTCGATTCTCGCAGTGGTCGATTGATGTCTCCTTGTCATTAACTTCTCTCCGAACTCTGACATCTTCTTTCGGGAGTAGTTTGAGTACCCTTCTATGTTCTCGAAACGAGTCACACAAGCATTCCACGGGAAACGGGGTTTTGAGTTTGTGGGGATAAGTCGGCATTGCCCTTGGAAATCTCTATTTGGTTATAATGGTAGCCCTATATGTGTTTACATGACTTGCTATGTTACTAGGTTGAATGACTTGATGCATTACTATATGAATGACTTGATACATTACTGAGTTAAATACATGACGTGTACTGATATTTATTGAGTCGTATCCATGTGCATATGTCCTTTATATCCATATAGTGTCATACCCTCTTAGGCTCATGTCGTTCCCCTCTATCTTTCTTCCTGGTTCCCATATGGATGCGTTATGATTGGCTTGGCCTCTTGTGTATATTGTTGCTAAGTTTTTAAATGTACATGTGTCGTATGCTGTATACCTACGCCTTTCATCGAGACATTAATATCTTGTAGGACCCATGACATGTGGCTTGTGTATGCCCTACTTGCTTGATGATATGATCCTACTTAAAATAGATCCTCGATAGTATTGACATTCATTCCTTATGTCATTGAAAGATGATTGGTGTTACACCTTGATACTCATTATGCCTTGTGTGATTCCAACTAGTATCATGCCTATCTACTTGTCTCATAATGTTCCCTCATGCCCCATGACGTTGTTTTATGCCTTTAAGAATGAATAGTCTGACACCGTGCATGCTCACACACCACATTGTGATTAGATTCTGCGTGTGCTATTAGTATCATACATGACGCATGTCTTCTAAAATGTAACTATTCATGAGGATATGTGCTCTAATTGTCTCGTTTATGTACGTGAATATTGCATTCCTAATGTCATGTTGTTCCCCTGCATCTTAGTACCTAGTGGCACCTCGGATGATCATCTTGTCATCATTGATCTTATACTCTGATGACCTCGATATGACTAAGCTAGGATATGTTACATCTCTTGTTACGCCCTTCATTGAGACAATATCTCTATAAGTGTGGAGACCTCGACCTATGTATGAACACACCCACCATGATTGTTGCTAGACACTCGCGTTATTACCCTATATGTGTAAATATAGCATATTGTCCTCTCGAAACATGACACCTTAGAAGCATTTTCCTGTTTTGCATTATGACCTGCGCACGATTCACCTGTTACACATGGTTATATTCTCCGTATATACATTGATGTTGGTTGAGATGGTAGTCTTGCTTGGGTTGTTACACTTGTTTATATACTCCCCATGCCATTATGTGAAGTTATTCGATGCACCTTATTTTTCATATAGCTACGACTTGTCATGCACTATTAGTATCATGTGAAATCTAAGCCCTTAAAAATGTGACTTGTGTAATCCCATGCTCAAATTTTATCATCGTCCAGTACTCTCGCCATAGGTTGTGATAGCCATGATATACCCCTTCATATGATCTTATGACTATCTAAGGATGTTGGATGTTGGTAATCAAGTTATCATGCTATGCTTCGATACCCTTGTATCATGCTTAATATGACTAATGACGTGCTTATGTGTGTATCTCATATAAATTGTTGTTCTTTCCATACGATGCTCTTGTGATGCTTATTGCCTTCTAGTAGCCTTGCACCTCGTTTGACTACACACCCCCTTATTATAGTTAAAATCATGTCTAGGCTCACATGTTATAATTTTGCTTAGGATACATCGTCAATATATGCTTATCTTGTTGAGCTCATATAATTGCGAGTATTGTGTTAATTAGTAATTGGGTGCCACCTTGCATGTTACATACTATGACATGATGAAACGCACATATACGTGAAATAAGATTTGATGTTGAACTTGCACCTCAATAGTAATCTTTGGTTATACTTGTGCCACGACATGACCAATTGGGATCATGTAGGACATGCCTTACGATTATAGCTCATCATATGATTACATGCCATACTTATCTTATCATATAGACCTTGTTGTTGTATGATGTGATAGTTATTGTGCCCCCCTTATGTGTTTCTTTTATAATGATATGGCATGTTTGAGCATCTTAGTATCGGATTCTATATTGATATGGCTTGTCTATGTGTGTATCCGGCATGGGTAATTAATTGTTATTTGAATACCCTATATTAAATCTGGAGGTATTTAAAAAATATGGTTTTAAGGGGTTATCAAATTGTTAGTTATATTATCATTCAAGATTAATATTTAAATGTTGGTTGAAGTTAGGGAAGGATATTGGAAAGGATGAGAGTAGTGGGAAAGAAAGGATCGAGTTTAGATCAAAAGCGAGCTTACGGTTGCTTGTTCGTCATGGCGAAACCATGGTCGCCACGACGAACAAGAACTAGGAACAAAGGAAGAGAATGATGCTTTTTGCGATAGTGAGAGGCATCACTCGCGAGGGACGAAGAACTGGATTTCGCCGTGACGAGCGGCCAATTCGTCGCGACGAAAACCAGGTCTGGGCTCTTGGCCGGAGCCGGTTCTCTCCTTTCTTTGGGCGTTGACTCGAGTTTGGTTTAAACTCGGTTGGGTTATTCTATATATGTGATTTAAATTCTTATGTGATGCTATATGATTTGATGAAAAAAGGGATTTAAAAATGATTTATGATTCCATGACTTCTACGGATGTGGACTTGAATTAGTTATAATGATAGGTACGTATAATATTCTAGGTTTTGTTGAAAATGAGTAGTCAACCATCTATGTGATGTTGTGATAAACCTATGTTTTGCATAGCTTTGTGCCACATAAGTTTATTGTTGAAATAAATGCATCCTTGTTCCTTAAACATGTTGAGCTTGCCTACTACTTGAGATGATAGGTGACTAGATTGTCTTATATATATGTACGTCCGTGTAGAACTCGCTCATGTTCCTTATTACCAATATATGTTGTCGTTGTTCATCGAGATAGGTACATGCTAGTGTGTATTGATGTGACTAGTATGCTTCCTGATTGATTGATATGTGATTTTCTTGCCGCAATTACAACCTCATAGAATTTCTTAAGGGCGCTATTGTCATTCTCGGGTTGGGATCCTTTCTCCTCATCTTGTCATCGTCAGTCTTGGTCCGTGTTTGGTTTCGTTGAGGGCCTGAGTTGTCCGCTTTTATCTCTCCCCTATCTCCGTTAACTTAGTATCCTTACGTTACTTTCGACGAGAGTCGACTTTGAGAAGAGAACGGTCATCTAGGTATTACTCGAGCGGCGCAGCGGAAGCATGGTGGGCCCATAACCCACCGGTCCCAGGATTTGAGGCAGAGGATTATGCGAGAGGCGCATCTCCTCGCTATTCAGGAGATTTAGCATGTTTCGAGGCTAGATGAGGAGTTCATCAACGGATTTCGAGGCTCTATGAAGTTCCTAAGTGGATAGTTTCCGATAGAGATGGACGGATCACTCCGAGATTCTAGCAGCATGTTCACGAGTTCTGAGGCATTATCAAGGATCGAGATTCTCTTCGATGTGGGAGCACATGCATGGCTGAGAGTATCACCTCCTGAGGGGCCTTACGTTTTGACATCATAGGTGAACTGAGCCTTAGGTTGTTGATCCTTTTGAGATTCTCGAGAGATAGCTTATCGCTTAGCTTTATCCCTATTCCTAGCTGGAGTGAGATGTCTTTCTTGTCTCAACCTTGTCGATATGTTTCTGACCTCCATGTTGAGGTCGGTCATTCCTTGTTAGAGCGTCCTGAGGAGAGTATTCGGGCTAGTTGTGGAGATATTTTAGATGAGCTACTCGCGTCTCATGTGGAGCCTAGCGTAGACATTACTTTGACCTCTTGACCTAGTGATGGGTACACCCTAGTGCCTTGTTTTGAGATGTGTGCTTTGATGTTTATCTCTATGTCGATGTGCTTATATGATTGATAGTTATGTGCAGAATATATGATGGTATGATGTGAATGGCAATGAGCCTATGAGTGATGACTTGCTTGCACGATACTCGTATGATGCCACCCTCGATATGCTTGTTAGCGTGCTGAAACTTGAGAGCTTGGCTTGATTATTTGGATATATGAGATTATGAGATTGTTTTACAGTGACTGATGCTTTGAGTTTGATAGTTGAAACCGATCCTGAAAGATGAACCTAGGAAGAGAATACGGGATTAGCCCTTAGAGGTGGATGATTTCCACCTCTTGAGTTCCGAACCTTGATTGACTAACATAGGGAGAATTGACTTGGATTATGAAAAGCTCCTTGGTTTTGAAAAAGAATTTTAGTCTCGAGGACGAGACTTGTTTTTAGAGGTGGATGATATAAAGACCGGAAATTTTAAATCATTATTTTTTTTATCTAAATAATTAATAATATTGGATTTGATTTTGAGATTCGAGAAAATTTTAAAAATTTCCATCCTCGAGCTATCAGGTTACTTAAAATCTCTTAAAATGAGTTCCGGCATGATTTTAACGGATTTTTTTTTCGACGGATTTCAATTCCGCTACTTTGACTTGAGATTTTGAAATATGAGCGAGTATTTTTTCGGATTAATTAATTTCGTTTTAGAAGTTCGATTTAAAATTTGATTGAGTTGGGATCGGTTCGAAAGAGCGGGTTTGTGATTTAATTTTCGGTATGTGAAAATTGGGGACCACACTCCCTTGTCCTCCCTCCCACCTTTGTCTCCTTTCACTATGCTATGAGGCAGCAGCAGACCCGCACCACTAGCTCACCCTTTTCCTCTTCTGTCCACACACCCTTACCCCGTTGTCTTGCCCTTTGCCATTTCAACTGATCCCTTCCTCTTTCTGAATTGTACAACGAACCACAAAAGCTTCCCCTTTTGTTCTTATCCTTTCCATTCCAACAAACCACAAAAGCCCTCCCTTTCTCCTTAACTTTGCAGCTGCCACCACCCCACCACGCCACCTCCCTTCGGCTAGCAGCTCCACCTCCCCTCGTCGCTGGCCCCAGCGCCACCACAGCATCACCCTCAAAACCCCCTTTCTTGCTCCCCTGTTCTCAGAAATAACCCAGCGTCACCACAACTCCTTTGTTTTTCGAGGCTCCGAGCTCCCCGAAGAGCCGAGCACCTCCAAGCCTCCTTCGACATCCTATGAAGTGAAGCCGACCACCCCAGGAGCTCCTCGTGCCGCCGCCGAGCCGCTCCGAGCGCCACTTCCCCTGTTCGGCACTCCAAGAAGCCGAGAGCACCACAAGAAGCTGCTCCTCCCTTCTCCTTCGTATCCACACAGAAGCAGCGGATCCCCGACGCCCGAGTGCGCTCGAGCCGCTCGAAAGCCACCGAAGAAGCCCGATCGAACCCCCTGTTGCGAGCTTTCCCCATTTCCTCCTCGTCTAAGGTCGGTTTTGTTTTCTTGTCTCCTTTTCGATCCAAAAAACCCTAAAGGAGGAACTTTATTCACTTGTCTTGCATCCTAGGCCAAGAATCACTCGAATCCGCCATCCTTGAAGTCGGAGTCCTCCTTGAGCGCCCCGGAGCTGGATTTTCGACGCCCTCGGTAACCCCCTTCTCTTTCCTCCTTTCTGTGTCATTTGAGGTGCTTTTGTGTGCTGATATCGGGGAGGGGATCTGTGTGTGTGGGTCGGCTGAGAGCTGCCTGAGGAGTCCCCTTCCTTCTCTTCTTCTTCCTCCCGTCTCTTTGTGAAACCGAACTGAGGTTGAAGAAGGGTTCGTTTCTTTTTTTTTGAGGGAGAACCGACCGGTTTGGGAAAAATTCCGGTCCACTAATCACATCTGGCGGGTTGGTTTCAGTGGGCTCGGGCCGGATCTTTCTTTCCGGGTCTCAGGTTTGGGCCGAAATTTATGGGTTAAATTGTTTGTTGGGCTTGAGAGGTTATTGTGTGTTATTATTTTCCGAAAATATATTTTATTTAAGTATTTAAATAATAATTGGATTATATATGTATATATATGATAAAATATGTTAAAATGCCATAAAATGAATACTATGTTTTAAAGACTTATTTTGGGGTATTTTCGGCTATTTACTTAATTATTAAATAATTGGACTATGTATTATATAAATTTATGACTTTTAAAATTGTTGGGATTTTATTTATTATATAATATTATTGATAAGGTTTAAAGATGTAATAGTATTATTATTGAGATTTAAAAATATAATATTAGTGGAATCGAAATTGGAAAAGGTTTTAAAGGTTTGACATTAATTTAATAAATCTAAAAGAAGATTTTTGGAAATCCCCTAACCTTGTCGGATTTATTTTGATAAAATAATAATAATAAGTTGATTTCAAGAATAATGTTTTATAAATGGATTTTTGGATGACTGGAGATAGTGTTTTGAATAAAGATTGATCTTTAAACTTGTATTTTGGAAATGTTCCTCAAAAGGATTTGTTGTATAAAACCGATATGCCGGGATTATGTTAATAATATAATTTTGGGAAATTGGTTTAAGGATTCCAAATGCTTAATGTCGGGATTTGGTTAAGTATGATTTAAAGGAATTGTTTGATTATTGTGTTGACTTATTTTGAGACTTAAGAGTTTGGGGAATCTTGGGAAACTGACTTACTTGTCTACCTTGTGTGTATATAAATTATGATATGTTGATATTGCTATGACATGTTATGATATATATAATTTATGGTGATATCTTAATCTGAAAGCATGATGTTATATTATATAATTAAGAAGCATGATAAGTTCTTAAATGTGGAAGTATGATATGTTATATGACGATTAGAGTATGAATATGACTTATATTTATAATAATGGTGCATGATTTCTAAATGATGAGTTGAAATGATCAAATGTTGAGATTATGGGATGTTAGATATTGAGATGAGATGTGAGATGGTATGCGATGCATGACGAGATGATTTGAGATGATAATGATGAATTAATGTTAAGATGCGATATTCTATGATTTCGTGAACTTATATGTGATAGTTAGGGGCGCCTTGTGTGAATTAGATAGACTTATGCATATTTGTATGTTATTAGGTGATTATTGATATTGCTTGGATTCTGCTTCTAACGTGTATCTTTGCTGTTCGGCTTATTCAGATAAGTTCCTTTATGGGCTTACTCAGATTCGAAAGAGAATACCTGCTTGTAAATATATGACATACTAGGTGTTGCATAAGCATTAAAGCATGCCATGTAGTATCATGCTAGGATTGCACTTATGAATGAGCATTCGGTTACTTTGTGTGATTGAGAACAGAACGGCCGTTATCTGTGAGTCTTAAAGTCTTTGCTAGGGTCATAGGGTAGCCCAGCTTCATCGGGTGCCCTGAGTCAGTTGTCGATATATGAGCATGATGATAGCCCAGCACCATCGGGCATGAGCATGATATATGATATGATAATGAGATATGATATGCTATGATGAGATATGATATGTTATAGCATCGAACTGGCCAGTCTCTGCACTAACGGAAAGGGGTACAGAGGTAGGAGAGGGATATGCCACTTGGCATTCTTTGGGCGCCTTTACAGTTCTTTTTCGCATATTATAATTTAGGAACATGTTAGTGTGATTTAATTTTCGCATTGCATCGAAGCATCTTTATTATAGCGTATGTGTATATTTGATTGTGGGACAGAGTGCGTTGGGGTCTCGGTCTGATCCCACTCGCACAACTTGTGTTTAGGTATGATTGCTCCCTGTCTCTATGGCGTGGGAAAATCCCCCTGGGCGATTGCAAAGAACTTGCCTAACCCCGCTAATTTGGCTATACGACTTCAGAATATATGTTTTGGTTTTGACTCGGCTCTGTCGTGGCATTTGTATCTAAACTTTGCTTCCGCTTTACCTTCATTTGAATTGAATTTCCGCGACTTAGATTGTTTGGGGTTCGAAATCCCTACTTTGAATACTGATCTTTAGAGGTTTGAAACCTCGACCTGTACCTGAATTGCAACATCCGAACGAAGGTATCCAACCTTTGAAACGTATCTCGGATATTTATATCCGGGCCGTTATAGAAATGATATTGTTGTGGTTGATGATGAGTTGAGAGCATGAATTAGTAGTATGTTGGAGCATTGGAGGAACATGTACACTTGAAGCCAAAGGCTTTAAATTAAGCAAGATGAAAGTAGAATACATGAAGTTTAGTCCGGAGAAAGTGGGAGATGACCAAAGGGAGTTAATATTATATGAAGATATTGTACCAAATAAAAACAGTTTCAAGAATTTGGGATTGGCCGATGCAGAGTGATATAGGGGCGGATGAAGATCAATATTAATTATTGGATTTATGTGGGGTCGTAGACGTGGAGGACGTAAGGAGACATGCTTTGTTGTATAGAGCGTTGGGCGATGTTTATGAAATAACAATCAAAAGCTTATGGCGGTAGATATGAAGCTGATCAGATATGTGTGGTCATACTAGATTGAATATATAGCATTAAGGATATAATCCTTTAGCCCAGAGAGATTAATTATCAAGAATGTTAGATGGTGTAGAGGGCGGCCAATGAAGATTTGGAGGAAAGGGCATACAAGACATTTCCTTATGGACTGTACAGAGGATATGATGGGATCGATCAGGTATGGTGGAGGGGGATCATCCAAGTTAAAGAGGGGTAGGCGAATATATGGGGTTGTCGAGAATCTTATTATTTTCATTTTCCGTTTTTTCAGTTTTCATTTCCGCTTTCGTTTTAGTTTCTCATTATTTTCTCTTCTCTCTTCATTTATTGATTACTCTTTTCTTTTGATTTTTCTAAATTGGTTGTGTTTATCATTTAGATAGTTTGTGTTTGTGTATATCTGTTTTGCTATGGTACTGTTTTGGTCACTTGAAAATATTACCTCAATGCAATCGGAAAAATAGTGCGTACATATCGACTCTCCGACTTTGTCATGAACGGGACATCATTAACTCGTTGTTGTTTGTTGTTTTGAGTTTTCATTTAGTCCAAATTATTTCATTACTTTGAAACAAATTCAATGTTTTTAATTATCTCCTATTAACATACACTCTTCATTTCTTAAAGTTTGTAATTAGTTTTTGTAGTTTTTTTAAGTTATACAAATAAATATTTTTATTTGAATAATAGATTAGTTATGGATATTGTACTAATAGAATGGTAGGAAAAATATATATATATATATATATACCACTAATAAATCTAACACTATCTTAATTATGGATTTTTTTTTCACAAGTTATAAAATAATTTTGATAAAGTAGTACTTTTTTCTAGTTGGATGTAAATTAATATCTATTAACACATAATTAAATTAATTTATGAGTAGATATATTTCAGTAATAATTAATCAAGATATAAATAAAGTAACAACTATCAAATATTAATATATATATAGAGAGAGAGAGTAACTATTCAATCATTCCAATGCATTCATTTCTTAGAATGTATTTGTGAGACCGATCTTCAACCATTGGATTAAAACCAAATAAAGGGCTATGATTAAACAATAATATTTGGAAATTAATTTTTTTAAACACACAATAATATATGGAAAAAAATTCAAACCATAACCTTTTCCCAAATCTTTATCTCTTACCCAAAATCAAAATAAAATCAAAACCACCGTCTAAAATTTTTTTAGCAAACCCACGTACTATCTTATTCTCAAATTATTTGGACAATATTCATCTGAATAATATTGAAAAAAAACTAAAGTAACTTAAAACGTAAAACGTTAATTTATTCTCATTTTCAAAATTTTTGAATATTCATCTGAATATAAGGTATTATATTCAATATTCAGATGAATATTAAGAAAATATTCAAATGAAACATAAACCGTTAATTTATTCTCACTTTCAAATTTTTTGAATATTCATTTGAATATAAGGTATTATATTCAAATGAATATTAAGAAAATATTCAGATGAATATTCAAATATTCATTTGAATATCCGTATTCATTGAATATTCATTTGAATATTCAAATGAATATACAATATTATACGTATATTCATCATCCTAATATCCTCCCACCCAAATATTCAGATGAATATTCAAATAATATTCGAATATTCATTTGAATATCCGTATTCATTGAATATTCATTTGAGTATTCAAATGAATATACAATATTATACGTATATTCATCATCCTAATATCCTCCCACCCAAATATTCAGATGAATATGCATTCCTTCTCCCAACCAATAATTAATCAGTGAATTTCTTTTTTGATAAACCATGTGAGATTAGGACCACATTGGGTGGTTTATTGATTAGGAGATAAATAAGGGATTTGGATAGATAAATTTATTATTTTTAATTTATATTTATTTCCTTCCTTTTCTTTTTTGATGCATATTTAAATCTAACCATTCAAAGCTTCATCAACCGACGATTCATAAAGGGTCTCACGAATGCATTCTAAGGGGTGAATGCATGTGAAACCTCCCCTATATATATATATATATATATATATATATTGAGAATGATTTATATTTTTATTAATTAAAAAAACATTATATACATAGATTATAACTTGTAATAACTTTAACTACTTAAACGTGGCGTCTCCTCTATTCGGGTTGACTGCTTCCCTGGAGTTCGTCCTCACTGCCCACAGGATGATCGGGTCCTGATGCATCGCTGACCTACGGTTCTGCTTTAGAGTCGGGCTTGGCTTCGTCCGTCATCTTCGACCACATCTTGTTTGGTTTAGGTCTGCTTGTTTCGTTGGTTTGTAGAGTCCGTTTGTTTGAGTTTGCACCTTCATGTATTATTGTATGGTTTTTGTATGATTTTTAGACGTTTCTCCCGTCTGCCGACTTGTCCGGCCTTCGAGTTTCAAAGATGTCTGAACTCGAACTCTTACCTAATCAAAAAAAAAAATTTAACTACTTAAAATATATGTAGATAGATAGATCGATCAAATTGTGTCTTGTAATGAATTTTCATAAATGATAGCAACTTATTGTTTTAATTTTTCTTTGTCCTAAGAAAATTTTATCATAATTAAACACATAATGTCATATTTATATAGGTCTTTATATATATGATTTTAGCATATGAATATATATATATATATATATATATATATATATATATATATATATATCCATATTCTATATAGAGGTTGGGTCAGGTGTTCACACCTCTTATGGTGTTAAATGTTAACAAATCTGGGTCATTGATTGAATTAAATGGGTGACTGAGATTATTAAGCAATTTTGGCTTTTTCTTTAATTAAAAATCAATGGGACCCACCTCTTTCCTTGCCCACTTGCTGCGTGTGTGTTACTTTTTTTTTGGTGTAACGTTTTTTTGGTGGAGTAACGTTGTTTTTTTGTGTGGTGCACTGTTTGAACTATTCGATAAGGTGATATTAAATATTCGCTAACTTATAGTTATTATTCGTATGTAAAGAGGAGATATCGTTTAGATAATAGCAAAATGGTTGCTCAATTTTACAACTATTCGCTAGGTTAATACTAATTATTCGCTAAATTGATCGTTAATATTCATCTGTAAAGAGGAGTTATCATTTAGATAATAACAAAAGGGTTGGTCGATTTTGCAACTATTCGCTAGGTTGATAGTAAATATTTGCTAACTTGATAGTAATTATTCTCTAGGTTGAAAGAGTATGTAAATGTAATTCTTGATTTCCCACCTCTAATTAACCACATACATATGAATAATTCCGTATTATCAACGAATATAAACTCTAAACTTACCGAATAGTGACTCTGAACATGAAATTCAATGAATAGCTGGTTATTAGGCATCATTCATAAATACTTTAATTATGCAGTAAGATTTGGACAATTAATCGGTAATATGTTCAAATAATAACTAAATAGTAACGAATAATTTATCACATACCATCGAATACTCTATTGCATACCAATGAATAATCTATTACAAAACTATGAATACCAATGAATAATAAATCTAGATCTACTTCGATCAAAACCACCAAATTAGCAATATAAGCACTAAATCTAGATCTAATTCAATAATTTTGTACACATTGGAAGTAAAGTAATCTAAACATCCAATTAGTAATATAAGCATTAATTTGACACTGTACATAAATTGATATTGAATTGAGGAATTGCGCTTGTTTTTTTAACTTCCACAAGATCGGAATTTCCACAAGTAAAGTAATCTAAACATCAAATTAGCAATAATTCGGCACTGTAAATTCATAAAAAATTATTCAAAATCTCAAAAAAAAGAACAGATGAGAGGAGATCTACTGATAATTTCACAAGAAATCGATATGAGAAATTAGAATTGATCGGAATTCAAAGGCCGCCACTGCCACTGGAATCACCTTCAAATCACCTTCGGATGAATTAGAGGCCGACGGAATTCAGAAGCAGCCAATCGCCGCCGCCCAGGTCAAACTTGCCTCCTCCAATTCCTTTGGTTGCCCTCCGCCTACGATTGCCGGAAGTTGTTATCGTCATCGCCGGACCGTCGATCGATGCCTCTGATCATCATCAACCGCAAACTCCGACCTCTTCCAAGCCCTATCGCCTTCGTCCATTCACCCTTCTCTTTCTCTCGATCTCTTCTACGGTAGCAATTATAGGGTAGGGTTATGCTTCAGTTACACGCGCTTGTTTTTAACGTGGGATTGTGTTTTTTAACTTTTAATTATCAATTAATCCAAATAATCAAAAAATCTCAGCCTTCCATTTTCACTCAATCAACGTCTTAACATTTAACACCGTAAAGCTTGTTAACATTTGATCCATATTCTATATATATATGTATGTATGCATGCATGTATGTATGTATGTATGTTGGGGGTAAAGTCATTTTCTCACAATGGGTACATACGTTCGTTGCTAATTAAGCAATGTAATATCAACGAAAGATTAATATTTTCGCTATCAGATAATGATTTACTATTCAAACAATATCACAATTTATCAAAAGCTTCTAATATATATATCCTCCATTGAATCCATTCAAACAGTCACAATTAACCCACAAAACATATGGAATATATATAGAGTGGTCGAAAAAATTATAAATATGTTGCCGTGCCCACAACGTTGTTAATTCTTCTTGCCACAACTACATGATATTAATGCTAGCAACAGATACATCTATCTATCGAGTACGTATAATTATTGTTATGCTATATGTATATAGTCCTCAACCTTTTATATATATATATATATATATATATATATATATATATATATATATATATATATATATATATATATATTAGTCCCTAATCTTTCATTTTCCACTAATAAAGCCCTAACCTATATAGGAAATCATTCGAATTTGGTCCTTTCGTTGAACATTACTTAAAGATCCATCAACATGGTTG
Organism: Persicaria maculosa; assembly: GCA_963922045.1. Classification (NCBI taxonomy): domain Eukaryota; kingdom Viridiplantae; phylum Streptophyta; class Magnoliopsida; order Caryophyllales; family Polygonaceae; genus Persicaria; species Persicaria maculosa. Next base: position 1,580,460 of record OY998268.1, read on the forward strand.
ACAATTTTACATGGCCTTGTGATCGACGTGGAATAAGTATATATATACTCTTAAAACAAAACAATTTTTATTTAAGTGTCATACATATTCACCTTAATTCTGTCAATTTTACCCATTAATCACCTTTTTTCCTCCTTTTTCTCTATCTCTATTTATATTAGATGATTAAATTTATTCTATATCTGTATTCATAGCTATATCTATATTTTCCTTAATCATCTTTATCTCTTTAAACCAATCACATTTTTTATTTTATTGTTAACATATTTACTAACTATTGGGCTTAATTCAAAACAATGAATTCAATCTAATATAATTATTGGGCTTAACTCAAATTTATTTACTAACTGTTGAGCTTAATTCAAAACATTGAATATAACTATTGGTTATGACACATTAAATTTAAACAAAGTTACAATGATATAAATTTTTTTATTACTGAGTAATTTAAAATATCTATATTTATGTATTATACTTTACATGAGATTTTTTAAAAATAATTTTATGAGAGAATTATAAGATACATTTATGGTAAAGGTTTTTTTTATGATTTTTAACTTAACTTTTATTTATATTTTATAATATTTCTATACATATTATTAATATTTTAGTTTTAAAAAAATTCGCTATGGAGCGGGAATCGTACTACTAAACCCTTAAAATAGAAATTTTTTTTGCTTATGTGTCATTTTTAGCTCATTGCATTGAGAGGTATTTCAACCAGTCACTAATTTTCATTCTTTTTATTAATTTCTTTTATTATTTCATTAACCATTAACCATTAGGATTAATTTAAAATAGAATTCAAAAATACCTTTTTAGAAACCAATGAGATTAATTTAAAATATAATTTTTAAAATAAATTTAAGACGATATTTTTTTTTCTACCAACCAATCTGTATCTATATCTATATCTATATATCTATATAAACTCTTAAAACATAAAAGTTTTCGTTTATATTTCATTCATTGCTTATTTTTAGGTATTTCAACTAATCCCTAATTATCATTTTTTTATTAATTTAAAACGATATTATTTTAGAACCCAATGAGATTAATTTAAAATATAATTTTTTAGACAAAGTTAAGAAGATATTAACTTTTTTCTACCAACCAATTAGACTAATTCAAAATATATTTATTTTCTTTAGTGACTAATTACAGTAATTCAAAACATAATATTAACAAGTAGCGGGCTTCAATTACATTTTTATTAAGTAATTCACTCTAATTGTATTAAATTTGAAACAACCTTATATAATTAATTATATTATATTATATTTTTTAAAATAAAAATGTTTCAACTAAATAAGAAAATCATTTCATAGAATGTAAATATTCCTTAATGGGAAAGTAACTAATCTTTTTATGTTAAATTGTATGAATATATTTCTTCTATTTATCATAGTAATGTATTATATCATTACTTTATCAATCTTTCCAATGCATTCACTCCTTACAATCTATTAATGAGACCGATTTTGAACCATTGGATTGAATTTTGATGAATGGATAAGATTCATGGTTGATATTAATATTTATGGATATTTTTAAAATCTAATATATATATATAGAGAGAGAGAGAGAGAGAGATTGGTTCTAGTGTACATAGTTCTTATTGTGTACACAAGTCTTATCGTGTTCTAAGAAATTATTTGTCTTTTCCTCATGATTATTCATCTTTTTTTCACATAATTAATCATCTATAACTATGTAATTACACTACGCATATAGCACTTTGGGCGACGGACTCACCAGCTTCCATCGCCTAAAAGATCTTTCATGTAGCGACAGACTTTTAGTAGAGTAACGTTGTTTCATGTGTTCCTATCCCTTACGGTGTTAAGTGTTAACAAATCTGGACCATTGATTGAATGAAATGAGTGGCTGAGATTATTTGGCAATTTTGGCTTTTTCTTTAATTAAAAATCAATGGGACCCACCTCTTTCCTTGCCTGCTGAATTGCGTGCGTGTGTGTTACTTTTTTTTGGCGTAATGTTTTTTTTGTGGATTAACGTTGTTTTTTTTTGTGTGGTGCACTTTTTGAACTATTCGATAAGATGATATTAATTATTCGCTAACTTATCGTTATTATTCATGTCTAAAGAGAAGTTATCGTTTAGATAATAGCAAAAGAGTTGGTGAATTTTGCAACTATTCGCTAGGTTAATAGTAATTATTCGCTAAATTAATCGTTAATATTCGTCTGTAAAGAGAAGTTATCGTTTAGATAATAGCAAAAGGGTTGGTCAATTTTGCAACTATTCCCTAGGTTAATAGTAATTATTTGCTAAATTAATCGTTAATATTCGCCTGTAAAGAGAAGTTATCGTTTAGATAATAGCAAAAGGGGTGGTCAATTTTGCAACTATTCGCTATGTTGATAGTAATTATTCGCTAAGTTGATAGTAATTATTTGCTAGGTTGAAAGAATATATAAATGTAACTATTCGCTAAGTTGATAGTAATTATTCGTTAACTTATAGTTATTATTCTTGTGTAAAGAGTAGTTATCGTTTAGATAATAGCATCTTCCGCCAGTCTTCTACCGCTCTTGAAGTCACAAGAGCATAACCAATAGCAATAAACTGTAAGGCATACCATCAATAAAAACACTATTAAAATTACATCTCCTTCTAAAGGAATTAACACAACTCACAATTAGACTTTCTATTGCATTCAATGAATAATCAATCTAAAAAAACCCTAGCACCATCCCAACCACCGCCACCCAAGTCAAGTTGCCCCAAATCAAATTAGATCCGATCCCAACTAAGACCAGCAAAATCATGCAGTTTCGCTGGCAAGTCAAATGATGAAGAAACATAACAAGCGCGAAATCCGAATAGAAGAGGACGGATCAAGAGTCGAAAGAAGATGGTAACCAGATCTGTTGAAGCAAAGGATTGCAGTCATCAAGATCTGTATGAAAGGCGGCTCACCAATTCGGGTGATGGTGGCTCGATTCTTGGAGTCGGAGGAGGCAGAGTCATCGGTGGTGGCTCACCAATTCAAATGGTAGTGGCTCGCTTCTTGGAGTCGGAGGAAGCGGAGTCGTCGATGGTGGCTCACCAATTCGGGTGGTGGGTGGCTCGCTTCACAGACTTTTTGTCTTCTCCGTCTGCCAAGTTGGAAGAAAGCCATGGAGGCCAGACTCATGCTTCACGCCGACGATTGAGAACAGAGATAACAAAGCCAGAGAAATCAATCGGCATCGAGCGGAGGGAGGCGATGTGGGAGATTAGCGCTTAGGGTTCTATATAAAAAAATAGGATTTTTCATCGCTCAAAGATTGAAACACACGTACAAACAGATGAGATTGATATAAGAAAAGTAGTGGGTCCTATCTTTTTTATTTAAAAAATAAAAAAAATCTAATTAATCTTGGCCTTCCATTTTGCTTCGATCAAGGGCCTATATTTGTTAACATTTAACACCGTATGACTTGTTAACATTTGATCCATATATATATATATATATATATATATATATATATATATATATATATATATATATATATATAGTGACGGAGCTAGAAACTTGTCGAAGGGGGGCGTAATTTTGTACAAATTGTTCAGTCTCATTTCAATAGATTTTTTTATTAAGTTTAACATATCAAAACTATGATATTTTAATTAGTTTAAACGATGATGTTTTAGTTCCGAACAATATTTTTTAGTTCAAAATAGTCATATTTTTTATCAAAACAAAACTGTTTTAGTTCAAAATGACAACATTTTAGTTCAAAATATATTGTGTCATTAATTGTTGTATATTTTTTCTCTTTAAATGAATAAAATGATATCATTTTTTTGTCTAGAATGACATTATTTTTCTTTAAAAAGACATTGTTTTAAATCTAACGATTCAATATGTAATTTACTATTCTCTTATCATTAGATAGCTAATTAAAGGAGGTCAAAGATAAATTGACTGAGATGCAAATTGAATGTGCTATAGGGGACAAAATGGAGGAAACAATCAACTTCAACATAGACTCATAGGTAAAAAAAAAAAAGAACAATTACTTCAGTACCAAAAATGATGTGGAACCAAAGAGCTAGCAAAAACTAAATACCTAAGGTTTGTGGACACCAACTTAGGATACTTCCATAAGATGGCCATTGGGATGAGAAACATGAAGATAATTAGACAGATTACTACAATGAAACAATAATAATAGGTAAAGAGAACCTACGAAAGAAAGTTAAAAAAGACTTTGAAAATAGATACAAAAGAGGTAATATTGATCATCAAACTCTTGTAGAATTCCTTGAACTAATAGACTAGGAAATAACAAAGGAAGAAAATGAAATGATCACAAGAAGCGTAACAAATGCAAAACTTAAGAAGGTTGTTTCCACAATGGGAAAGAATAAGTTGTCCGACCCAAATGGTATGATCGCAGAATTTTACCAAAAATATTAGGACACGGTGGGACAATTAGTGGCAAAGCCCATTAAGGATTTTTTTTGAATCCGAGAAAATGCTAAAGCAAATAAATCAAACATTCATCACACTCATCCAACGTGTGATAACCCCAGTAGAACAAACTACTATAGACCTATTAGTCTGTGTTCGATCAATGTATAAAATAATTGCAAAAATTTTGGCCGATAGACTAAAGAATGTACTAGGAAACTTATTACACCTGTTACAAAGAGTGCTCGTAGAGAACAGAGCAATCCAAGACATTTTTAATTGCACACGAGATCTTTCACTCATTTAAAAACAAAAAAGGGAAGGAATGGTGGATGACAATTAAATTAGACATGGAAAAGGCATACGATAGAGTGGAGTGGAAGTTTATATTACAGATCCTTGGAAAATTAGGATTTAATGCAAAATTTATAGGATGGATTGTGGAATGCATGAAAACAGTTTTATTTTTCAGTTCTACTTAATGATGAACCAACTCGAGTTGTTCAAGCCGAAAAGAGGTATTAGACAATGAGATCCATTATCACCCTACCTATTCATAATATAGGTTCCGAAATCTTGGCAAGAAAAAATACAAAAGGTTACAAATGAGGACATAAACAAATCGATTGGATTTTTCCCATGCCGAACTAGAATCTGCATTTCTTTTTTTTGTCTTTTGCAAGCGATATTATGATTTTTATCAAAGCAAGTCAAAAAGCCTGCATCAAGGTCAAAACACTAACTGACGCTATTATAGAATATTAGGACAAAAGATAAACTTTCATAAATTGGCATTTCAAGTAACCAAAGGAGTATCAAGCGAAAATGAACAGATAATCCAAAGTATACTCATTATCACCAATCAAAGCATGTTAGATAAGTATGAACCACTTCTTGTTAATATTATGAATCACTTATTCTCAAAATATTAAATCATATGTCGTAATTCTTACCACGTATGTATAAAAGTCTGAAATAATTCTTATTAATATCTTGAATCACTTGTTAACATGAACCATATGTTATTTTTGCAATTAATTACAAATAAATTAAAAATCATGTTAAAATTTCTATATCCATTTGTTCATTTTTGCTAATTAATTAGCATGGAAGTGTTGCTAATAAATTAACATGAGTACTTAGTATTGTTAATTAATTAGGGGTCTGGTTAGATACACTTCAAATCCTCTTTTTTAAGTGCACGTCCATTCCAACGTGTAAGCCCTTTTCAATTAATTAGCACGCTTTTTCAATTAATTAGCCCACTACAACCCTACACGTCCATTCCGACGTGTAAGATTTGTGGTGTATTTAGTTTCTCCGATTAATTAGTATTGAAATTTACTTTTAGACATATGAATCAATTAAATCACATTTTTTTATTCTTACTGATACAACTGTCTCACCTGACCCTAAATAATTTTGAGATCATATAATTCGGATGAAAATTCTAACAAATAGTATATGGTTTGGTAGCAAGTGGAAAGTCATATTTAAATACCTTAATTGACATTATTTGTGTATAAAAATATTAGAAACTTAGATTGGGAGATTGGACCTCACTACCACTATAAATACACTAAAAATGTGGTGTTGTCCTCGCATTCCTTCCAACCCCAAATAATTAACACATCATATCACACACTCCCTCCCTCCATAGCCAATATGGAAACAACAAGCACAAACACCAAAGCATTGATGGCCCAAAAAGCCATGAAAATGGCACACCTCCTCTTCCACCTCCTCAAAAAGGCTCTCTCCACCACCAACCTCCTCCTCCCCGTCCTCCTCCACCGCTGCAACAAGCTCGCCTCCAAGGCCCTCCACTCCCTCCTCCACCACCATCCCCCACCCTCCTTCCTCTGCGGCGCCCGAAACGACGCCGTCCACTCCTCTAATTTCCCGGCTCTCAAGGAGTACGAGTTCAGCTGCAGCAACAGCCCCGCCTTCCACCTCATACCCCTCGTCTCCAGGAAGGCCAAGCTCCTCCGCCGCCGCCACCACCACCACCACCGCTACACCGTCGAACAGGCCGCCGTCGCCGCCGCCGTGCAGCGCGTCTTCGACATGCTCAACAGCGAGGCGAATTCGGCCCCTGCGGAAGGGGCAGGCAGCGCGGCGGCCACTCCGATGCTGCTCCCCGGCTTCGGGAAGAGCCCCGCCGTGCCGGTGAGGCAGCTGAGGGTCACCGACTCGCCGTTCCCGTTGAAGGAGAATGAGGAGGAGGCGAAGCTGGTGAGCAAGGCCGCCGACGATTTCATCAGGAGATTCTACAGGGATTTGAAGAGGGAGAAGTCGTTGGCCTCCCCCTTCCGCCATAGCTAACCTCTGGCAGTCCGGCACTGTACCGCCACCAGCAGCTCTTTCGACTTTTTCAAAGTAACGGTTTTTGTTAATGGAAAAAAAAAAGCTGACGTGGTGTTTTGACCAGTTTGAATTTACAGCATTCTAATTTCGTGTTTTCTACAAAAGTTGGACTGGGTGGTTGAAAGGGTTAGAGGGTGGTTGCGCGTGGTGCACACGGAATGAAGGTAGCGCGTGGTGTTGATTTAAATTAATTAAACGTAGGGATCTTAGACTAGTTTGCAAGTAGTACTAGAGAAATCAGAAATGTGTAGCAAACAGTACGGACGTTGTATATACGATTAAGATTCCTAAGCTATTTTATGTGATCCGATTGGGGATATACTTTAGTTTTTACTTACTTTACATGGGAAATTATATTGGTAACAATTTTGATCTAATTAACTGGATCAACGAATACAACAAATAAAAACTCATAATATAAGATAGAAATACTGTTGAGGATATTTCAAAAGGAGTTTATAAAATAATTTAAGTTAAAAGAGTAATATTAAATTAGTTAAAATTATTGTGATTATAGTTTATTTTAATTATAAATAAATTTTAATAAATAAAAATAACCACCGGATTTTCACCAAATATTATGCATCTTGTATTTATATTTACTTAATGCTAGAGCACCCCTTGGTCGGAAAAAAATATTAAATTTTTTTAAAAAAATTTGCAAAACAGGCACTTTATTTGGACAAATTGGGGAATTGTCCACCTTTTTGGACAAATTGAAAAATTGTCCACTTTATATACTAATTTTCTCAATTGTCCATCTATCCCAAACCCTATCTCCCCACTGTCTATCTGGGCCTCTCTCCTGCTCTCTCGATCTCTTCTGTCTCGCTCAATCGATCTTGCTCTCATCTATCTTATTCTCTTGCTCTCTCGCTCTCGTCTCTCTTGCTCTCTCGACGCCGGGTTTGGAATTTTGCAAAAGAGTTCAAGCGATTTTCGTCCTTTCCATGCTTTCGAGGGAGAAGACGTGTTCTTCATCTCCGACGAGAGGAAGCGGATCGAACGAGGAAGGAGATCAACCGCCAAATCAACGCTTCCTACTCTGGCTGCATCAAGTGCCTCGGCGCCCTCCAGAAGGTTTGATTCTCCGTTTATTGGTGACAACTTCATCAAGATCTGCTTGACTTCGGCTTTTTTCGCTCGAGATCTGCTTGAGTTCTCCAACTCCACATGTATTCTCTCCCTTTCTCTTGCTCTGGATTTATTTATTTTGTTTCTTATAATATTTTCCTTGCTCTGGATTCTTGATTTTGGATCACAAAAGAAGTGGAATTAGATGCATAGGTTAGGGAAACCATATTAGTAGTTGATAAGGTGCTGCTGATGAGGAGCTTATACTTGCTGATTTTATGCTTTTCACTTTTCAGCCTATGCAGCCTGAACTTATGTTGTTGAACTTGATTAATTTTGATTCAACGTGATTGTCTTCTTCTCCTTGTTCTTTGCATTCTGTTCCCCTGCCTTCTCTTTACGGATTTTGTTTAGCTCGCATTTAAATGCTTGATTTAGCTGGTTGATTTTGTTTGAAAAATCTATAAAATCTATATGAATCTAAATGACAGCATTTGATTCGTCTAAAAAAAGGTGTGGTTTTGGGATGATATTCATATATGCACATGAGGATCAGAAGTTCCTGACTATCTCAAGTCTAATTTGTTCCAAAATATCCTCAATCAGGCAAGCTCTCCATTCCAAAATCCTTGTTGTTCATTCTAGTTTCTGTAATTGTTGAATTTAGTGAAATCCTTGTTGTTCTCCAACCAGCAACCATGTATGTATTTGATTTGTGTTCTCTGTGTTGTACTCCAGCACCTTAGACATCAGGAAAAAATGCAAGTGATAGTTGTCTGTCAATGGAAGCTCAATTTGGTTTAACACTTCTTGTCGAGATCGCAACCAACAATGGTGTATTCGATTTATGTTCAATTTTGAGTCACATTTTTTGCAGGTACAATTGGTAGTCCTAGTCCAGTTATTAGGCCCTCTTAGGAATTGATCAACACTTAAATATCTGGACCAATGTGATCGATATATCTAATATAAATCAGGGAAAATGTGCATCCATGTCCATTGTTATGTCAGCGGTCCTAATCGCTTATTTGAACTAGCCACTGAGTTCATATACCACATTTTCTCCAAGGAACTGCCTTTGGTAAGTCCTACTCTATCTTTCCCGAAGTGAATGGAACTCATTTTTATACTTGATGAATAACTCATGCCATTCACTTTTTCTTCTTATAAACAAACTTAGGTGCTCCAAGCTGTACTATATGGAGATTCAGCCCTCTTTAAGGAACATCCAGAGCTGATGGATTATGTGGTGTGGGTTGATTTTCATTCAAGTTTACCTAAATACAACTGTGTCGAATGTTGGGGGGCACTGAAAGATACTGCACAGGTGAGTTTAAGGAACATCCATAGCTAATGGATTCTTGAAAGACATATAGAGTTGTAGTTGTAAAAACGCTTGCAGGAGAGGTGCTCCTAACTTCAATGAACTTCTGAAATCTGAATTTTTTTTTCTTCGGTACATGCTAATGAGTTTGATTAATTGAAGTGATCGACATTTTTTTTGCCTTTACAGGTTGCTTTGATTTCTGTTTTTAGGTTTTGATTTCTGTTTTCAGGTTGCTTTGATTTCTCTTTGTTTGGAAATATCTATTAGAAGTTCTTATTTCTGTTGTAGTAATATATTTTTGGTAATGCAATGAAGGAAACAATTTCCTTTTCTGCTACATTAATTTCTGAGTTTGGTTGCTGGTTTTACCTTCAAAGGGACCAAGTGTTTTTTTTCCCTAGTTCTGTTGAGACAAGTTCCAATTTGAATTACAGATTTTGGAAATCTGTTTTACAGAAAATAGATTTTGGGAGATCTGTTTTACAGAAAACAGATTTTGGGAAATCTGTTTTACAGATTTTGGGAAATCTGTTTTACAGATTTTGGGAAATCTGTTTTACAGATTTTGGGAAATCTGTTTTACAGATTTTGGGAAATCTGTTTTACAGAAAACAGATTTTGGGAAATCTATTTTACAGAAAACACTTGATCTCTGTTGTGTACTTGAGGATTCTTATCGGCCGGACTAATCTGTTTGATTGTGCTGAATGAATGGTCCGGCTGTTGGTGTTATTGGTGGAGTCGTAATTGAGATGGAGTTGTGTACTGGTGGTGCTGCTGTCATGAACCATGGAGATATGCCATGGGCTGTATTTTTGCTGTGTCATACTTTCTACTGTCACAAATCTGCTTGCTTGGGAGCGTGTCTTCTGGCTGCTGCTACTAATTGGATTTTGTCTCACACTTGGGCTCTTCTTGGAGGCTTAATTTTATTAAAATTCATATGGGCTTTTTCTTGATATTTTTGCTTGTGTAATGAGAACTATCATAATTACAAAGTGTTATATCATCCCTTTTGAATGCCTTTGTTTGGAGCTATTCATTTGGGTGTGGAGTTATTGAGTTTCCTAGTCGAATGCTTTTAGCCTATTAGCTCAAATGGGAGAGCATTGTGCTCGTGCACAAAGATGTGGGTTCGAATCTCATATAGGCATATTGAATTGTGATTAAACGGTGCAATTTTAGTTTGAATTTTACTTTTTAGTGTTTGAATTGTGATTTTTTCTTGAATGGGTTTTGTATACTAGATGAATGGGTTTTGTGTTGTTGGACTAGATGAATGGGTTTTGTGCTGACAGAAGGGGTTGGACTAGATGAATGGGTTTTGTGCTGACAGAAGGGGTTGGACTCTTAAATGTAAGTTTGTTTTCCTTTTCAGTTTCTGCTTGAAAGTCAGGCTCTATGAGAGTGCCGAAGAAGCTGCTAAGAGGGAGGAAATTCTTTTCCGTTTCAATAAGGTAATCATGTTTAGGATTTTGTATGGTTTGAGTGAGATTTTCTTTGTTTTCAGAAATGGATTGTTATATAATATAGTAAGCTAATTTCACAACATAATCGGCTTGACTGATAGAAATTCTAAAATTAATAAAGGGATTGCGATGATTCATATTTCTCAATCACTCAAACCCTTCGTAAAAGACTATTTTTTTTCTTGGTGTCAGCAATGTTGGTTATGAATGCTATCGTTTACCACCTCCCTCTATGAATTTTAATTGCTGACACTATTTTTTGTTTAGGGAGAACCAAATCATAAAGTGCACAAATTAGATTAAAAAGTGTTAGACTAATATTATAAAGTGCCCAAATTAGATTTTTAGTTTAGGGAGAACAAATTAGATTTTAGTTTCAATGTACAATTTTACAACTTAAATGTGCAATTTTAGTTTGAAAAAGTGCAAATATAAAACTGAAAAGTGCAATTTTATAACTCACATATAAAATTGAAAAGTGCAATTTTATAAATTTATATTTGCACAACATAAACTTATATTTGCACAACATAATATTATATTTTCTCAACATAAACTTATATTTGCACACCAATATAAAAATTCAAAAAGTGCTGACACGGGTAAAAAAAAAAAGTGGAATCTTAGTTTGAATGTGCAATTTTAATTTGAAAAAGTGCAATTATATGAATGTGCAATTTTAGAACTTAAATGTGCAATTTTAATTTATAACTTATATTTGTGCAACTCTAAGGTGGAAATTTGCACAACATGATCTTATTTTTGCTCATCAATAGACTATGATTGCACAACATGGGGAATTGGTGGACATTTGCTCAACATGATCTTATTTTTGCTTAACAATAGATTATATTTGCACAACAATTGAGAATTGTAAAATTGTGCTCAACATGATCTTATTTTTTCTTAATATAATTTTATACTTGCTCAATAGATTATTGCACAACATGGTCTTATTTTTGCTCATCAATAGACTATGATTGCACAACATGGGGGATTGGTGGAAATTTGCACAACATGGTCTTATTTTTGCTCATTAATAGACTATGATTGCACAACATGGGGGATTGGTGGAAATTTGTTCAACATAATCTTATTTTTGCTCAATAATAGATTATATTTGCACAACAATTGAGACTTGTAAAATTGTGCTCAACATGATCTTATTTTTTCTCAATATTATTTAATAGTTGCTCATTAGATTATTGCACAACATGGTCTTATTTTTTATCATCAATAGACTATAATTGCACAACATGGGGGATTGGTGGAAATTTGCTCAAAGTGATCTTATTTTTGCTCAACAATAGATTATTTTTGCACAACTATTGAAACTTTTGAAATTATGCTTAACATGATTTTATTTTTGCTCAATATTATTTTATGGTTGCTTAATAGGTTATTGCACAACATGGTCTTATTTTTGCTCATCAATAGACTATAATTGCACAACATGGGATATTAGTGGAAATTTGCTCAACATGATCTTATTTTTGCTCAACAATAGATTATATTTGCACAACAAATGAGACTTGTGAAATTGTGCTCAACATGATCTTATTTTTTCTCAATATTATTTTATACTTGCTTAATAGATTATTGCACAATATGGTCTTATTTTTGCTCATCAATAGACTATGATTGCACAAGATGGAGGATTGATGGAAATTACACAAAACCGCCCGCTATTTTGACACATTTGAACTCAACCACCCGTTACAAAGAAATTCTCATTGACTACCCCTAATAGGGTTTAGAGTTTGTTTGCATCCAAATAAGTTATTGAGCAATCAACACATTACGCCCACCAAACCATGTACATAACATATATCATGCAAAATTAATATTCCATTAGAAAATATAACTGCAAAAATACCCTTTTAATAGTTTGTTGAATTAGAGTGGTGAAACAAACTTTTTTCCCTATGAATTTGAGTGGTTTTGTGAGGAAAATAAAAGCCTAAATAGTGTTTGTATTGCATAATTTAAACTTTTTTATATTAAAAAAATACTGTTATGTGATGATCAAATGTTGCCTATTGTTTGCAGTACCCAACCAGCAGTGTAATGCAGCTAATCGGTGGACTCTACATGCAGCACCAGCAGGCCCAAGCGATGAGCCCACAAGCGCTGATGGCGGCTCGCTCCTCCATGCTCTACAGCAGCCAGCAACCTTACGCGGCGCTACAGCAGCAGCAGGCACTGCACTCTCAGATGGGTGGCTTGAGCTCCATGGGCACCACTTCAGGCCTCACCATCCTCCAAGGTGAGCCCGACAATGGCCTGGGTGGGTTCTCCGATTTCGGGAGAGCCACTGTAAGCAAGCAAGAGATGGGCGGGGGGCAAGGTAGGGATGGAAGCGAGAGCCTCTACTTGAAGTCTTCTGATGATGGGAATTAACTGAGCAATCAAAACCACAACCACCCGAGTATTTTATAGGGAATGGATTCTCTACAACTCCATAGCTATATGCTTCTTCAAGAAGTGGTGCACTAGCAGTAGTTATGACACTTTTCTATTCTATGAATTTAATAGTGCTATCCTCCCCACCTGTAAGACAGTTTCTTTAGAACCTTTGTTAGATTAAGCTGGAGAACCTGAAGACATCCACACTCATAGAGAGAGAAGAGTTTAAAAATAAACATCGGGATAAGAGATGCGAGATGGAAATTAAAATTTTAACTAAAATATTGGCATTTTTTTAAGAAACCAAAGGAAGATAAACAAGTTAGTCAGACATTTCATATACCTAAGCAAGCAATCAGATATCGCTCAAAGCAGTACAATGCGAAGGCTTCATAGCAGTCACGAATAACTTCACAGTTGAATGCAGCTTTTGAATCCAACAGTGACAAGAACTGTAAGGAGAAAAAAGATTGATAAAAAAATGAAATATACAGCCAATATGCAGAGATAAGCTACACCTGGAATAACTTCCAAAAGAAAATGATAAAAGAAGAAAGATGAATCTCATAATTCCAATTTCATACAGCTTCTGCATAAAAGGAACACCAGGGATTACCTTACAAAGAACGGAAAAGGAGCAATATGACAGACAGAAATGAACATACCGATTCTAATGCATAGACAGGAACCATCAGTATCAATCCAATCAAAAACTTCTGCTCCTGAAATTTAATTGAAGAGGAAAGACCACCTATTTCAGCAGCAGAGTAAACCAGAAAAGATCCAACGAATTTATATAACCGAGTCCCATGTTCTGATACAGAGAAGGTGGTAAAGAAAACTTCCCATATGAAGACAATATAAACAAGGGCATATGCAAGAACACAATAAGGAATTTATATCCAGAAAATCTTGATAATATATGAAACTCACCTCTGGCTGATTGTAAAAAGCCAGATGCTGGAAGATAAGATACATGGAGAGCAAAAGAGCAACGAATACAAACACGCCGGAGCTAATGATTGTCCAGTTATGAAGAATGGTTGGCCCATGCTCCAAACTGAGAGACCACAAATTTATAGATCTGCTCGAGGACTCCACCACCGTTACAAAGAAAAAGAAAGAGTAAAAGATGCCCTTCCATTCCATTGAAGCAACCGTTTGTGTCTGCTCCTATTCCTCAGACTAATAAGTAGCAAATCTTCATCCGACCACCAACCGCCAAGGGCACGTATGTAAACTTCATAACCTCAATTCTAACTCCACAACAGTAAACTTCAGAAGCTGCAACATCAGGGCAAATGGATGAGATAATTCGCAATCGCGCTAGCAATATTCAAGAATGCAGACTACAAATTTGCTAGAATGAAGAACAAGATGCAAAAGAGATCCTGCAGAGATAACAAACAAAATGTAAGCAACAATTTCTGACAACTGGAACAACATGAAGCAATAAACACAGAAACAAAGTTTGCAATCTGTAACCTAGACGCCTAATTTTTCTCTTCGTTAACTTCCTTGCCCTAAGTGCGATGAATCTAAAAGGCGAAATTGACGAGAAATTGATTATTCAAATCGTAACACAATCCGCAATTTAAATGAAACTAGCACAACAGAAGCATGCGGCATCAAGAATGCATCACTAAACCCTAACTGATTAAATCCGACCTAATTTTGCAATACAACAACAGATGATCAACCAAGATTGTTAGAATATAACCTAAATCGACTCCACTCACAGAGAAACACCCGCCGCATGAAAGTCTCTTCGGAGAAAACCTCAAAAACAAAAATGAGAGATAGTGAAAGCGACATTGGAATGGATATGTTAGTGGACTTACCTTCTAATTGAAAAGTAGCAATGGTGTGAATCCACTCAGAGCCCCAACATTGCCCACCTCCGGCGTCAGAGACAGAAGAGATCGACAGAGCGAGACAGGAGAGAGGAGAGAGAATTAGGACGGGAGAGAGAGCGTATGAAGTTGTTTATATTGTGGACATTTCACTAATTTGTCCCAAAATGTGGACATTTCACCAATTAGTACATATTTTATGGACATTTCGCAAATTGCCCCAATTTTTTTTGCATATATTTAATATTTTAAGATAATATAACATCCTTAAATGATATTTAAAGCAAATGTGATATCTAGGTCAAATGGTAAAGGAAGGAAGGGGAAGCAAAATGTTTTAGGTTCAAATCTCAACCCCTTCACCGTTTTATTATATAAGCATGCCTCACAATTATTTCAACTGAAAATGTTATGTTTAAATTATATATTTATGTATTTTATGATATCTTTATTCCACACAATTATTTAAATTATATATTTAACGTTTTCTTTCAATATTGTTTTAAAAGTAATTCTTCTTGAATTTTTTCTATATTTCTTAACATTTAATAATTGTTATTATATCATATTCATGGGTGATTAAATGTGCAATTCTAATTTCATTATTAAATGAATTATAGATAGTGACATGAAACCCCCAAATTTAATTACCATGACAATAATTTGGATATTTACAAACATATAGTATATCGATCACCACAATAAATAGGATAAAATGGTATTTATTTAAATGAAAAATTAATTTCCATGAAAACTAACTATATTATTCATTTCAAAAATTGTTTTTGTTCAGGGAGAGAAAACGAGAGAGAGATATGTTGTGTATTTTCTTTCATGAATATATCGGAACAAGTTACATCTAGGCTCTAGCTAACTATATATAGTCTTTTGTAGGTCGCTCTATTTCTCTCTCTTGTTAGTAGATCATTCTTACAAATGATTAAATAAAAATCCCTATACAAAGGTTCATCATTAAATTCTAAATAAAATCATTCATAGCAATAAAGTCTACAACCCGGTTTCCTCAAGTAATGAAAAACTTCAGTCTCAATGAAGCGAGGTATAATACGGTGAATATATTTAACACTTCACATGATCTTCCCCATACAGAGCACAATTTCTTATTGACAACGTTGATAACTTGTAGATTATCATAATCAATAATCAACTTATAAATATCTTTAGAAGTAGCAAGGTTAATGTGTTCCCACATAATTGAAGCTTCAACTTGTAGAACAAATCCCAGAGTCGAGATATCCACTACTAGAATTATGTTAACAGACATCACATCTTTTATACGAGTTAGAAAAATACATAATGTTAAAAAAATTTATAACATTATTTTTCATATTAACAACGTCGTTGAAAAAATATACACCACTGTGTTTTTATGGGCGATGTTAATTGATTAGGGCATCTCCATCCATAGGTCAAATTGGCCAAGAAAAATCTATATCTATATCTATATAAACTCTTAATTTAGAAGAGTTTAGGATGATGTGTCAATCTTAGAGGCATTTTAGGAGTTTTAACCAATCATATTTTTTTGCCATTTTTCTTTGATTTTCTTTAATTCTCTTTTTTTTCTTCCTTATTCCTTTAATTCTCTTTTTTCTTTCATTTTAATAACTATTGGGCTTAATTCAAAATATTGAATTCAATCTAATATAACCATTGGGCTTACTTCAAATTTATTTACTAACTGTTGAGCTTAATTCAAAACATTGAATATAACTACTGTATTGATTATGACACATCACATTTAAACAATGTTATAATAATATTGATATTATTATTCCTGAGTAATTTAAAATATCTATATTTATGTATTATACTTTACATAAGATTTTTAAAAAATAATTTTCTGCGAAAATTGTAAGATACATTTGTTGTAAAGTTTTTTTTATGATTTTTATCTTAACATTTATTAATATTTTTATATATAATATTTTAGTTTAAAAAAAACGCGCCATGGCGCGGGAATCATACTAGTAGCCTATTAAAATAGAATATTCTCTTTTGGCATATCGTTCTTTGAAACTATCTATAAATTAAAGCACATAATTTCGTTGATTCTTCACACGACCCACTACATTTGAATATGATAACTTTAACCAATTTCAAAGTAAATTACAAGTTGCATGTCATTATGGAAATTTTGATAGATATTCACAATTTTCAATTAGTAAGTTTGGAACACGCAATGAAAAATATGTGCATGAAGACGAATAAAATAGTGACTTCGGAATAAGGAATTGTTTTAGAGAGAGTGATGCAGATTTGCCAAAATATTAGATATGCTTATGGCTTTGATCATGTGTTTTTTGGCAATATTGTTAGAATACTCTAACTTTTATTTTTGTTAAAAAATTATAATTAGATAGTTTATATATAATTAATTGTATGATTTATAAATTATATTAATATTAAACAATTTAAAATAAATAAATAAAAGGTGAAATTCACATTTGGCCTTCCAAAACTTCAAGCTAAATTTGACCTTCATTTTATAAATAAACCAATTTTTTTAGCTAGCTAAAATGGGTATTGGCCTATGGTGAAGGAAAAAAAAGGACAAGACCCATTTTATGGCCTATGGTGAAAGATGGTCTTAAAACCAAAGTTTTTTTTACGGAAATTTCACGAGGTACCCCCGAGGTATCGCTTAATTCACGCGGTGATCAATTGTTTTACACCTTTCACGACGTACCCCTGAGGTTTTGAATCCCTTCACCTCGTGCCATTCACCCCTTTTTTTTAACAGCTCCGTTACTAAGGTCACTGAAATTTTAAAAAAAAAATAAAGCAATTGAATTAAAAGAAAAGGGGGAAAGAAGCATGCACAGACCGAAGACACAGAGGAAGGTCGAACAGAAGACCGAAGAGGCGAAGGCGGAGCTGCTGTTCGCCGGCGCCGGCGATGCCGCCTCAGAGAGCCCCTTCAACTCATCGATGCTCGCATAGCTCTTCGTTGCCCCCATTAATCTGCTCCCCTTCTTCTCCCCTGAATCCTTGGATTTGCTCCCTGATTTCGGCCCGACCCCGTACAACTTTGAAGTCTTTGTCGGAGGCGGAGTCGCTGACTTGTCCATGACTCTATTCGTCGGCGATGGCCTCCGATTGTCCTTCCTCAGCGCCGATGAGAAATTCGGGACTGATTGGGCCACCAAAGAGGATGCCGAAGACCTAGGGATTTTCCTCTTCTGAGCCGAAAACCCACCCGGATCCTGAAATTTGACAGATTTCTTAAGCGGGCTAGGGCTGAAATCCGATTTGAGGGTCTCGATGTCCACCAGTTCTGGTTCTGGGGACATGAATTTCAACTTGATAGGGGTGCGTGGGTGGGGTATCGGGGTCCCGATGTCCACCGAATTGATTTGTTATCCAAAAAAAAAAGAGAATTGGTTACACACATAGGAGTACGTGGGTGGGGGTAAATTCTGTTGTTCGCCGGCACCGGTGAACAACAGCTCCGCCTTCGCCTCTTCGATCTTCTATTCGACCTTGCTCTGTTCGTTCGTCCTCTGTGCTCGTCTTCTGTCTATGCGTGGCAGCGTGCTTCTTTCCCCTCTTCCTTTAATTCAATTGTTTTTTTTTAATTTTTCAGTAACGGAGCTGTTAAAAAAAGGGGTGAAGGGCACGAGGTGAAGGGATTCAAAACCTCAGGGGTACCACGTGAAAGGTGTAAAACAATTGGTCACCACATGAATTAAGTGATACCTCGGGGTACCTCGTGAAATTTCTGTTTTTTTAAAACGCAAAATAGACTTGCGGGACATCAAATTTCACTCTCTCTCAACAATTAAAAAAATTCGAAAATTCCAATCACTCACTATTATTGCCTCCCGCCTTGATTTTGGTAGATAGAGAGCGGCTATCCGGGGTTTGAACTAGGAACCTTTGGATACTACCAGCAAGTCCTTTCGAGCCGAAACATTCTAGAATAGTTTCTTATTGCCTCCAACCCTTTAAAATACTTTAACCTCCAAATTGAAATTCTCCCGAAACAATTCACCCAATTAAAATTTAATATCTTTCCATTTAAACCCCTTAAAAATCTGTTCATCTTCTTCAACAAAAACTGGCAACCTCAGTCTCTCGCGCGCTACTGCTTTCGATGGCAAGCTTACAAAGATAACCTTCAGTCCTCGCCTCAATCCTCCTCTTTGTCCGCTGCCAACCACCTTAATTTACCTCCTCGCTTGACTCTCTCGACAACCTTTTGCTAATCTATATCAACGGGCCCACGAACAAATATTAAGTCCACAAGATTATTATGAGCCAAGAGTTAAAAATAAGAGTTTTTCTTTAATTCATAGCTCTAAAAATTAGTAGATATCTATGTCGAAATACATGGGAATATATCAGAAACTAAATCTAGAATAATTAGGAAAAGATGGGAAAAGGGAAGCTTCCACCATCCTTTTTTATTTCCTTACTTAACCTGACTATAAAGATAAAATATAAATATGGAATAATCTAATTAAGATTAAACCCATAAATAGGTAATTATCCTAGTTTATACGTGTCTTAGTATATGAAATATAAAATGTAAAAACATATTTAGATAGAATAGGATAGATGTATCAGAAGTGGGACATGACAAACAACCGAGTTAATGGTCAACATCACAGCCACCCAAGGTGCTCGGGTGTGTGATTGACTCGGTTGCACCTCTGTCGTTTAGCCCCGTCATTGCAATGCCAATTCGGTGTCTCGTGTGTACTTAATGGGTGTTGGATATCCGATGCTTGAGCTCGAATCATTGAACCATCTAATGATGTCGATTTTGACGCTATCATTCTCCCCTTCTTGAATTTGACTCATCTTTGAGTCAACATCCGAGTGGTCCATTGGTCTATCACCACATCACGAAGACAAACTTATGGACATCATCATCATGAACAAGGTTAAACCTCCCATTCTTAGATCAAAACACTCCCCGAGTGTCATTACCTTGGAACTTCTCTCCATTTGATGTATCCAATGATTAGAAGTCATGCTTATGAACGAGGAAAAAGGGATCTAAAGTACGAACCTTTCACCGAGAAAAACTTATACCACTTGATACATTAGGATATCTCACACAACTTAAGTCCATTAATTCTTTCGCTAATCAATATCAATGGGGTTTAAAGGCCTTGATAGAGTCCACAAACAAGGTCCAACCTTGAGTCTATAAGATTACCATGAGCCAAGAGTTAAAAATAAGGGTTTTTCTTTAATTCATAAATCTAGAACTTAACTGATCTCTAATGTCAAAATACATGGGAATATATAGGAAACTATACCTAGACAATTCAAATAGGAAAATATAGAAAGAAAGAAAAAAAGAAAAAAAGAAGTTTCCACCATCCTTCCCTATTTCCTAACATAATCTAACCATGCATATAGATAAAATATAAATATGAAATAATCTAATTAAGATAAAAATACATAAATAGGTAATTATCCTAGTTTTCACATATCCTAATATATGAAATATAAAATATATTGACATATTTATATAGAATAGGATAAATGTGTCGGAAGCCCTAGGTAGCCACCCAAGCAAGCCATCACCACGCATGGCCACATGGTGTAGGGCGTGTGGATAGAGACAATATTGCACGAGTGTGCAGCCCTTGACGTGCGGGCATGTGCCTGGCTCCACTGCACCTGCATCTTTGATTGCTCGCGAGCCAAATATGAACACAAAACTAAGCTCGAAAAAAAAAAATCAGGCTCGAGCTCGAGCTCGGCTCGATTATAAACGAGCCGAACATGAGCACCTTAGTACTCGGCTCGTTCGAATCGAATAACATCCCTACCTATTCAGATCAAACCATGAGCACATCTGCTTGGGCTTAGGAGCATTGAACGATGAATAACTTTGCCCTTATGGGCATTCTTTGAACGCTCTTGATGACATCAATCTCCCTGATCGGACACAGTATTACGGAAGCCCTTCATCACCTCACTAATCCTCCCCATTGCCTTGTCAATCCTCCTATTCGTCTTTCACCTCTTCGCTTCGCAGAGGATTCGAAGAAACATCCAAATACAGACCTTGAAAATCCAGCGAAAATGTCGTCGTGGTCGCTGTTGGTGGCTGCGTTGTTGGTGTTAGCAATCGGAGCTTCCGCGGAGACGACCGAGAACACCACTAGATCGCGATTCTCCACTGCATCGGCGAAACCAACTAATTCTGCTGGAAGCCGGCCTCAACTTTATCGACTGGTCTTCTCACAAGCGCAATTACATCGTTCTGGAAATAGAATGACTGAATTAGAGAGACGGAAGAACGAACAACGAGAAAACTAAAGCGCGTGAGAGATGAAATCAAAGAATTAAAAATAAATTAAATTGGACCAATTAAAATACTTCTTTCGTTCTCACCGGATTGAGTTGTTCTAACCCGAACCCTTGCCTATATATATTCTACTATTTTTCTTTCTTTTATTTACAACCTCTTTAATTATTCTAAATGTATTTAAAAAAGTTTAATTATCGCATTATTTCAAAATATTTTGATCAATTTATTTTAAACTTCGATAAATATGATAAAATTTTAATATTTTCAAACAATTTGTACTATAAATTTTTTTTTTCAAGTTTTGAAAATAATAATTTATGTGTATTTATTTATAATTATAAATTTTTTTGATAAGGTGATAAAAAAATTGTTTTATTTAAATGTCTTTTGTTCTATAGGTGTAGTTTTGTGTGATTTTTCATTTTTTTTTAAAATATTTTTATTATTTTAATTTCACTAGGATTAGCAAATAGCTTTGGGCTTTTTGATTTAATTTCTCTAATATAATTTGTAATTTTTTTGTACAGGGCCTCCAAAATTATTGGTACAACCCTACCTGCAAGCACGTGTTCCATTTAGTGAACTAGTTTACATAAATGTGGCTCAACTCAAGCACATGATGAATCTTGGAACTCTCAAATCACGTTTGAAGTTCGAGAAAATTTGTGCCACATGCACAAATTTTGCAAAATTTGTACCACATGCACAAATTTTGCAAAATTTGTACCACATGCACAAATTTTGCAAAATTTGTGCATGTTTCCCTTCTCGTTCTTATTGTTGTCGGCCAATTCTGATTTCTCTCCTTCTGATTTATCTCCGCCTCCGCCGCTCCTTCTGATTAATCGACGATTAGCCTGAACATGTTGAAGCCAAGCGCCACCCCGCTCGCCGCCTCCTTCTGATTTATCTCCGTAACGCACCGCCTCCCGCCTTTGATCTCGTACACCACGTTCTTCCTCGCCGCCACCATGGTTGTGTGCCTCGCCACAAGAAGACGGGGTTGCTTGATTCCAAAGCTTCTGCTCCGATTGGATGATTCCGGCGCCACCAGAATGTATCGAGGAGCGCGAGTAGGAGATCATCTGGATCTGATATCTCCGTCCATCTTTCTCCTCGAGGAGCTCAACCGCCAAGCGACATCGAATATCTCCGTCCATCTTCCTCCTCTCCTCCAATTTGCCACCGCCGCTCCTCCTCTGGTCGCCTCTTCCGGTAGATCTGAAACGGCGGATGTAGATCTAAAGCGACGGATGTAGATCTGAAGCGTAATTGCGATTTTGGTCGATTTCCGGCCTTCTCCCTCCCCTGTTGCAGATTCCGATGAGGTTTCTTCTTCTCGGCTAGAGGAGGTGGAGGAAGAGACCTTCTCCCTCTCCTGCTGCAGTTTCCGACGAGGGCTTGTGTTTCTTCCCAACAAATTGAACAGAGGAGCCAAAAGGGAAGGAAGAAGAAGGCCCGCGTGTGGGGCCCGTCCAGCTCAGTCCGTGTGGGCCCCCTTCCCTTTTTTTTAGTCCAAAAATCTGAAGTCGAACTGATGACGGTTTGGTTTTGTATAATTTCATAACACAATATTATATTTGCACAATATAAATTTATAATTGCACAACAGATTAATATATTTGCACAACAAAAAGTGCTTACACGAAAAAACTCTAATTTGCACAATAGATTGTTATATGTGCACATCATAAAGTTATATTTGCACATCAAAAAGTGCTGAAACGAAAGCGCTGACACGATGAGTGCTGACACGAGAAAAAAAATGTTGTCGCACAACATAATGTTATATGTGCACAACTTCAAGTTATATTTGCACAACAAAATTTTATATGAGCACAACATACAGTTATATTTGCACAACGAAAAGTGCTGAAATGAAGAAAAAAAGTGGAAAAATATTATATTTGCACAATATAAAGTTATATTTGCACAACAAAATGTTATATGAGCACAACATACCGTTATAGTTGTACAACGAAAAGTGCTGAAACGAAAAAATAAAAAAGCGGAAAAAATATTACATTTGCACAACATAAAGTTATATTTGCACAACAAAATGTTATATGAGCACAACATACGGTTATATTTGCACAAACACAACATAATGTTATATTTGTACGAAAAAATGTATTGACACGAAACAAACAAAACTAGACTTGGGTTACATTTGCACAACATATGGTTATATTTGCACATGCACAACATAATGTTATTTTTGCACGACAAAATGTATTGACACGGAAAAAAACTAGACTTGGGTTATATTTGCACAACATACGGTTATATTTGCACAAGCATAACATAATATTATATTTGCACGACAAAATGTAAAAAAAAAAAAAAAAAAAAAAACTAGAGTTGGGAAGGGGATGGACATTTTGCAAATTTTTCCAAGAGTTAGGACACTCCACCAATTAGTCCATGGAATATGGACATTTTGCATAATGCCCCTTGAAGTTCTTAGCCTTATCCGTAAAAATGCAATTGAGGTATGGGTCAGGAACCTGATACCACTCGAATTCTTATCTTGTAAAAAAAATTAAATTTTTTATGAGGTACCCCTGTGGCAAGGCGTAATTTTTACGAGGTACCCTGATGTTTTTTTTTCCGACAAAACCCTTCCATCCCAATTTGGAATGTTTGAAATCACCTTTCTAGGAGCTTACTTATGAGATCAATAACTCATAGCTTGGAACTCCGTTTACTACATTTGACCTATCAAACTGACGAGGAGTTTGCATACAAGAGCTTAGCGTAGATGATGTGGTTAGAGGAACCAAGGTGGCATTGAGAAAAAGTTTGCAAGTATGTTGTAGAACAGCTTCAAACCCGAAGAATAATGCAAAATATTCAATCGGGTACGAATTGGATTGAATTGTAAAGACTGAATGTATTTTATATTATTATATTATTATTTTGAGTAATAAATTATTATTTTATTCAATCGGTAAAAATGTGAGAAAACCCGTCATCGAGCGTAAGTTTGATTTTAAAGACATTCCGGCATTGTTTTGAGAATTTAGATTTTAACGGATTTAATTCCTCCTTCGAGCTCCGAGTTTTGATAAAATTAATTTAATTCCGTTATCTTGAAATTAGTAAATCAAATTTTAATTAAATTCGATTTAGTCGGGAATTGATAGAGTCGGGATTAGCGGGTTTCGAATTTAAATGTCGGGTATATTCTCCTCGCATTTTATATTGGGACCACACACATATTCATTTCTTTTCCCTTTTCTTTCTTTCCTTTTTCTTCTCTCTCTCTCTCTCTCTCCTGGACGCTGGAAGCTGGTCCCCTCCCCTTTTATTTTCTTTTGTCCTCTTCTCCATTGTGTGCAGCAAACCCACCCAATTCACAGTAGTAGCAGCAGATCACCTGGATTGGGGGAGTCTTCTTGTTCTTATTCTACTTCTTCATTCACCATTGTAACCCACAAACCCTTATCCATTCCCCTTTCGTTTTGCCGAGGGCAGGAGCCCCATTTGCCTCCATTCCAACGAACTCACCGGCCTCCACAGCCACACCACACCGTCGCCGCCAGCAGGAGCCCCAGCTCCGTCGCCGGCCACCGCTGAAGGCCGCAGACCCCACCTCCTCTGTTTTGCCGAGAACACCCGCAACCCACCACCATTTCACCTCCTTCCTCCCACCCGAGGCGCCAGCAGCAGCAGCCCCGACGCCACCTTGGAGCCGCCGTTAGCCGCGGCGGCAGCCCTGGATTCCCCCCGGAGACCCAAGCGCAACCCTCCCCTTCTCCTCCGCCCCCGTTTCCTCTGTTTTCGGTTCCAAAACTCGGTGAGACTTCGATTCTCCTTCCTTCCACCTCCATATACCATAAAGGCGCAACTTTAACCCCCTTTAGTCCTCCCTAGGCTGTGTTCGGCAAGGATTCGACTCCGGCGGTCCAAAACGAACTCCGACGAAGTGTTTTCCGGTGAAGACTTCGAACCCTCGGTGAGCAATCGCATCCCACTCTTTCCTTGTCCTTTTTGTGTGGTTGGGGTGGGGTAAGTGTGTCGGCTGCGGGAGCAGTCGGGCCGAAGCGAGAGAGCCCCGGCGGGACCCCGTCCCTCCTTTCGTTCTCGTTCAGATGCAACATAGAGCAGATGGCGGGAGGAAGGGGAAGAGGAGCTGGGGCCCGCGCCTGCCTTAAGCCCACCTGTGGGCCCCGCCTTGCCACCGTGGCGCCCAGTCAGCGTGGGGCCCCTTCTTTTCTTTATTTCTGTTGAGGTGGGCGGGTTGGACTCCATTGGGCCTTTTCTTCCGGGTTTGGGCTCCCTTTTCATTTCCTTCCGGGTGGGCTGTTGGGTTGGGTTTTGTTATTGGGAAATTGTTAAAGATATATACTTGTCTTGTGTTATCCAATTAACTTAATTTCGGTCTATATGTTATATATTGTATAAATTATTTCTGAAATAAGTATCATATTATAAAATGGGTTAAAAATGATATTATTGGAGTATGTATTTTTTTTATGATGTTTTAATATGTGATTAGGAATTTTAATGTGATTGTTTGAGGTTAATTGATAAAGTGAACTATTTAATATGTTTTATAAGTGGGGATTAAAAAGGTGGGTTGTAAAAATGGATTGATCTTGGTAGTTTTACTATATCTAAATATTATTTAGAGTGGGTAATATTACATATATTTTATAAATTGTTCAAGAAATGATTTATTGATTTTGATAAGGTTTTGGAATAAAATGCCGGAATGATTTCTATAATGTGATTTGGAGAGAGTTGGTTTTAAAGTTAAACGTTTAATGTCGGAATTTGGCCAAGTATGATTTGAGAAAATATTTTGAATATGAGTTGACTTAATTTTGGATTTATGAGTTTGAAAATATGGTTGGTATGATTTTATCAATGGGTTTAATTGAAGAATGATTTTGGTCGATTTGATCGTATCGGGAAGATTTTGGAAAACGGTTTTACTATCGGTCGGTTTTGAGGATGTTGAGAACTTGGGTTCGTGTGTATGAATGTTATCCGGTAGCTTATGGAAATGACTTGATGATAGGTGTGTATTGCTTTTGGATTGCTTTGGACGTACATTTGGGCCCTTGCTTGTGTTATCTTGCTGTTCTGCATCAACAGGTAAGTATCCTACGGGACTTACTCGGTAACCTGGACCTCCTGCCTGATGTGTCATGTAATGTGTAGTTTTGTTGCATATTAAAGCATGCCATGTAGTATCATGCTAGGATTGCATTGAATTGAGCATGTGTTTACTTTATGTGTTTGAAACAGAACGGTCGTTATCTGTGATAGTCCTAGAGTCTTTGCTAGGGTCATAGGGTAGCCCAGCCCCATCGGGTGCCCTGAGTCTATCGAGTCGATATGAGCATGATGATAGCCCAGCACCATCGGGCATGTTTAATTTATATTTAATTTATGTTATGATGATGATACCGTGGTGAGTGCACCACCACGAGGATATGCTATGCTATCGCAACGAACTGGCCAGTCTCTGCACTAACGGGAATGGGTGTAGAGGTAGGAGAGGGATATGCCACTTGGCATTGTTTTGGGCCCTTTACAGTTCTTTTCCGCATATTATATATATACTAGGGGCATGATAGTGTGATTAAATCTTGTACCGCATTAGTCATCTTTTATTTAGGCATAGGCATGTTATGTGGCCTCAGCGCGGTCAGAGGACCCGTAGGCGATCACCAGGCCTGACTTTGTGGATAGTGTTAGGTACCGCTCTTGTTGCTCCATGCTTCTGTGACGGGGAAATCTTTTGGCGAATTGAAGAATCCGGCTAATATATTCTAACTTGACAAATGGCAATCACCCACTCTATTTTGGTTTTGACCCGGCTCTGCCGTGGCTTTTGTATCTAAACCGTACTTCCGCTTTAATTTCGTTTAAATTGTATTTATGAGACTTCGACTTATTAGATGTTTGAAACCTCGACCCGTACCTGAATTGCAACATCCGAACGAAGGTATCCGACCTTCAAAACGTATCCCGGATATTTATATCTGGGCCGTTACAAAGTTGGTATCAGAGCCAGGTTGTGCAATTCGGGTACGCAAGGGTCGAGTGTATGTTTTGGAAAACCGCCCATGAATTTCGAAGATTTGAAACCGTTTTAAAGGGGCAAAAATGAATTTAATATGTCTAACTCAATTGGACTAAATATGAACTTGACTTATGATAAAAGAGGAGAACCAACTAATAAGGGATCGAGAGGGTAGAGAAGGCGCTAGACCATCCCTATTGGATGTAGTCGGAAATGGGTAGGCGAAATACTAGCTTGTTCTTTACAGACGGGTCGGGAAGACTCCAAGGAGATCATTGTAATTGCCATTGACTGATTCTATGTTGAGTGCTTGATATGCCTAACTATTTATTGAATATTGAACGATTTGTGCGCACGGAATAGCGGGAGTACCCTCCTTCTTATATGGTTAAGC
Source organism: Persicaria maculosa (assembly GCA_963922045.1). Lineage (NCBI taxonomy): Eukaryota > Viridiplantae > Streptophyta > Magnoliopsida > Caryophyllales > Polygonaceae > Persicaria > Persicaria maculosa. The sequence goes on from OY998268.1 coordinate 1,608,105, forward strand.
TCAGCTTTCGTGGAACCGCCCCTTTCCTTATGAACCCTTTTGACAATTCAATCGAGTCCTCCCTTCGAATATCGGTCTTCCACGGGAATTGGGTTGGTAAACACATGGTGTCGAGAATCATGATTGAATATAAAGGTTGTCCGTAAGAGTATTGAAAGACGGCCTTGATGAAATTCCGAGTTAGAGAGTGAGATATTTACGAGGCTGTCCTTATCGATTCATATGACAATCCATCAGTGTCCTCTTGTCACGAAAAGTCGTATCCGAGTCTCACGAGAAAGATGGGTGATGAGTCAGTTAGGGAGAGTCAATGTTGCCCTTATGGATCTCTATCGGGTTATCTTGATTGCTCTGTCCATTATTGCGTGATACTATATGGTACTACTCCTTGACCTACAATTGATCCTTAGTGTGGAATTATGCTTATGTGCTTTAATGTTCATAATGACTATTGTATAGGTTTGAACTATATTTATCGTATCCATATCATCCCGACATGATCTACTTAGTATATTACATTGTCATACTAGGGCACGAATAAACATGTCATATGCTATGAAGTTGTATAATTGATGCCCTCTCTGTGAATAGGTTCATGATAGTGTGATCTGTAACACCCCCGTCCCACATCGGATATCATAAGGATGTTGGGAGTGATTTATAAGTGATTCAAGCCCTACCTATGTCACAAGAGCTCTTCCTTTTCAGGCTCCAAGTGAGGACAACGGACCTGAGAGGGCTATGTGGCATGGGCTGGCGCCTCTTAAGACCCCGGGTCTTACAGATGGTATCAGAGCCGACTCTGGGCTCGGAGGTACTCCGACAATATTCTCGGGTACGCTCCTCCCGGAGGGCAGTCCCTTGGGCCTGACGGGGTCGTCAGTGCTTTAAGTGGGGGAGATTGTAACACCCCCGTCCCACATCGGATATCATAAGGATGTTGGGAGTGATTTATAAGTGATTCAAGCCCTACCTATGTCACAAGAGCTCTTCCTTTTCAGGCGCCAAGTGAGGACAACGGACCTGAAAAGGCTAGGTGGCATGGGCTGGCGCCTCTTAAGACCCCGGGTCTTACATGATCGACTCTTCTTTATATGAATGCCTCATAAGCTGTACACTCTAGCATGCTAGCCGATGATGCCTCGATGCTTATCATTCATTCTGTGACAAGAATCTATAGCATGCCCACCTATTCTGTGATTAACTGTTGTTGATTATTCTAGTAACTGCTATGCGTTAACTGTGCTAAGTGAGAATATGGTAGTGTGAACGAGTCTTGATAAATACATTTTCTATCCTAGTATACATCAATTTGAACTCATGTCCTCATATTCTAGCCATGTTGCTTAGACTTGCTCTATACCTCGTTGCGTTTTCCTCTCGTGCCACTATGTCGTTGAGATGTGATTGAATGAACTCTTGCATACCGTCGTATTAACCAGTCGAGTGCATATATGTACCATATGTTATATTGGACCACTAGTAACACGTTGGGCCCTTGGTTGTGACTTGTGCGAATTCTACCTTGCCTACGTTATTGTTGATTCACTCTTGAACTAGGTACCTGATAGTGTGGCTCTTTCCTCTTTCTGTTCTCTTAACATGTTCCACTCGTCCTGATGAGTTTATTGTTGAATTCGATGATTGACTAGCTTTCCGTGATGATCAAACCTAGCATGCTTACATGGTAAAGGTGTCTATTACTCTATGATGGCTCCTCGTGCTTGCATGAACCTATGACTTGACACTTCGCATGATCACGTGTTGTACTTGTTCTATGATGTGACAACTATTGTACCATATATGTACTCTATGATGGTTTATTCTTAGCATGATTATAACCTAGCATCCATGATGTCCTTCTTGTTACTTTTGATGATGCCTCATGTTTCGTGAATAATATGTTGAACTCCTCTTAATGAATCTTGACTATGCTTGTATCGCATTATGTATCGCTAATATCATGTAGGATCTATGCTCTCTAAATGGATCTCGTCATAGAATTCCATGCCATGCTTGACCCAATATGTGATCATTGCTGTTAGATGTGATAGTTACTATGCTGCTCTTATGTGTCCTTGTATGACGCGTCATTTAATTGTTATAATATACCTTGCCATGATATATTTGACTCATTTGTTGATTTGTATACCATGCTTTTACATTGTTCATATGCATGATGATCGTTATCTTCACTAAATCCCGCTTGACTTTGAATCATATATGATCATTGTTGGTTACGCCTATCTTGCTCAAAGTTACTAGGCAGATTTGTTTCCATGGAATACTAGAATGTTAGCTTGTTTTGCACACATCAGCGTAGGACTTGATTGTGTCTTTGATATGAATACGAATGTGGCCCCGAGATAGGTACATGTTAGTGTGGATTGATGTGATTGATATGCTCCATAATGAATTCGTGCGTGTTGTCACAATTGTGACCCTATAGACTTTCTTAAGGGCATCGTTACTATTCCCGAGTCGGAGTCTTGTCTCTAGTCATGTCGTCTTTAGCCTTGGTCCATTCCATCTCCGAAAGAAACATTGGGTCGTCCGCTCTTGTCACTCCCCTATCTCCGCTAACTTAAACTCCTACGCGTTAGCTTGGATGAGCGACTGCATGGAAAAGGGATCGGGAAGACAAATAGTGTTAGAGCAGCGCAGCGGAAGCGTGGGCCCATAACCCACGGGCCTCAGGATCGATAATGTCGACGGGACGAGCTCGCCTTGAGGATTTCGATTGTTGAGTACGATATGACTTGCAAGTGGGAGCGTTCTATATTCGAATTGCTAACCCTTTCTGAGCTTGTTGATGATGATTTGCACTGACTTGATGTTGAAAATTTCATGTTGATGTGATGACTTGGTAATGATTATTGCCTGATTATCCGATGTCTATGATGATATATATGATTCGATGCCTTACAATCCTAATGTGCCTTGATGACTTAATGTGACGCTACTCTGAGGTGCCAAACATGATCTAAATTCCTTTCCTATATAGTATGGACTGCAATTGCCGAGAATCTGAACTGGTTATTAGCTAAGGTTATGATGAAACTTGCTAGCTTGATTTGGTTGGGTTCATATATGATGTTTGCAATACTTGTTGAGCATGACGGTAAACTGAGACTTTTGATACATGTTGCAATGCCTAATGATGAACTAATGATGCTATTGATATGAATGCTAGTTGACATGATGTAATCCTTATGTGTAATAATGTCCATGATTGCTTCTTCTTTGAACATGTGAGTGAGGTCCTTGGGTAGAATGGTCGGAGAGCGGTGAAAGAAATTGAGTGGTTAGAATGATCGATGGTGGTGTGAGGTAAGTCACAGGAGAGGGGTTTGGCTTAAGTAGGAACGAGTGAGTTTTGAGAGCTATAAGAGGCGATTCTTAGTGGGTTCCAATGAGCTTCTAGATGAATCATAGGATGCAAGGGTGCTCGGGTGTGAAAATAGAGATAGGGGTTGGACTCTTAGAGGTGGATTGCTAGTGAGAGTGCTTGGTGAAATGAGGGGTGAGACTAGAGTGTCAAAATGAGTTGGGGTTTCTTTGGGGATTTTATCCGAGTTGGTGAGTCTAGATGAAGATTTGGTCTTGGCTTGAGAGTTGGAGACGAGCGGGCAGGGTTTGCGTTTTATTATAACTGAAATAATGTGCAAAACTTTCTTGATGATGTGATTATGAACTGGCATGATGTTAGATGGCGACCATGATAAACTTGTATGGCATGGTATTACATGTTGATATGCAATACTGAATTAAAATTGGTAGTGACAACTATGAACATGATATAATGATACATTGCTATCCTACTATGTTGTTCTAAAAGCATGTTATAATGTGTTGTATGAATCATGAGATGATGATACGTTGTTATGTGAAAGCATGATGTTATCCTATATGGTTGATAAACCTGATTATGAATAGGTAAGTGATGAATATGACTTGGAGCATAGATATGACTTATGTGTATATATGAGATGATGGTGCATGACTGCTATTAATCGTTTTATGGCATTGTGATGAGCTAAGATGATGTCTGGAAAGCATGATGATATTTTGATGTTGATATATTGTTTGATCTCCCCTTTTTTGGTTGAATCTTAATAGCATGATTTTGTTGGATTGATGTGATAATATGCTATGATAATGCTGGATAGAAATTGGATAGGTTGACTATGTGAAATTATGCTTTGCATGAGATCCCTTGTTATGACTGGTTCCCCTAGTGTGCGATGTTGAGATGCGATCGTGAGATTTGACTAGAAGTAGTGTACTGACTCCATGACACCTAACCTCTTTGATCTCTTGACATGTGTGCTTGCGTGATTTATGAGAATTCGATGATGCACTTGTGATGCCTTCGGTACGAGGTAGATATACTTTATGGCTCATGGTATGACATTAAGACTTTGCTATTGCTTTTGGCGTGTTCTGAAAGGATGGTATGATTTATTTTATGGGTAATCATGTTACATGGTTGAGATGTCGATTGGTTGAGATTGTCATGATTGATGTTGAGATTTCCATATGAGAAGTGGTTGATGATGTTATGAGTCGATGAGTTGATTTACTTACGTGCATGTTGAGTTGAGGATGATGTTAAAAGATTCTGGAAACTAGGGAGAGAATATGGGATTAGCCCTTAGAGGTGGATGACTCCACCTCCGACCTTCTGAATTTGATTGACTAATATGCGAGAAACTGATGTGGTTGTTGGGAGATTTTGACAAATCTTGATTTGGGAAGGAATTGACTTGTTTTAGTGTAAAGTTGCTTGATTAAACGTTGAATTTGAAAATTTTGAACGGTTTTGAAAATGGCCAACTTTGGGTTGTAAAGAAATCGAGAGTTTCAATGATTTGGACGACAACCTTTCCATTTACAAAACGCTTTGTGAATTTACGAACTGGATTTTCATTATGATGTCTCACGAAGTGGATACAAGCATTTTATAGGGGCGCTTATAGATTGCTTGCTAAGACCTAGTCGGACGCTATAATGCTTTTAGAGTTGTGATACTTCCGAAAGGTCGAAGCAAGGATGTGATAGGGGCGCTTATTACACACTTGACTAGACCAATTGGAGATGTCACGACCGCGACCAGGATGTTGTGAGAATCCCGGAAGACGCAACCGAGATGATTGCAAGATCCTTGGACATGGTCCTCGGACTCGCCGATTTCAAACTCCTTTCCATTGTTTTAAATGATTTTAGTCTCGGGGACGAGACTTGTTTTTAGAGGTGGATAAATGTAAAGACTGAATGTATTTTATATTATTATATTATTATTTTGAGTAATAAATTATTATTTTATTCAATCGGTAAAAATGTGAGAAAACCCGTCATCGAGCGTAAGTTTGATTTTAAAGACATTCCGGCATCGTTTTGAGAATTTAGATTTTAACGGATTTAATTCCTCATTCGAGCTCCGAGTTTTGATAAAATTAATTTAATCCCGTTATCTTGAAATTAGTAAATCAAATTTTAATTAAATTCGATTTAGTCGGGAATTGATAGAGTAGGGATTAGCGGGTTTCGAATTTAAATGTCGGGTATATTCTCCTCGCATTTTATATTGGGACCACACACATATTCATTTCTTTTCCCTTTTCTTTCTTTCCTTTTTCTTCTCTCTCTCTCTCTCTCTCCTGGACGCTGGAAGCTGGTCCCCTCCCCTTTTATTTTCTTTTGTCCTCTTCTCCATTGTGTGCAGCAAACCCACCCAATTCACAGTAGTAGCAGCAGATCACCTGGATTGGGGGAGTCTTCTTGTTCTTATTCTACTTCTTCATTCACCATTGTAACCCACAAACCCTTATCCATTCCCCTTTCGTTTTGCCGAGGGCAGGAGCCCCATTTGCCTCCATTCCAATGGGCTCACCGGCCTCCACAGCCACACCACACCGTCGCCGCCAGCAGGAGCCCCAGCTCCGTCGCCGGCCACCGCTGAAGGCCGCAGACCCCACCTCCTCTGTTTTGCCGAGAACACCCGCAACCCACCATCATTTCACCTCCTTCCTCCCACCCGAGGCGCCAGCAGCAGCAGCCCGGACGCCACCTTGGAGCCGCCGTTAGCCGCGGCGGCAGCCCTGGATTCCCCCCGGAGACCCGAGCGCAACCCTCCCCTTCTCCTCCGCCCCCGTTTCCTTTGTTTTCGGTTCCAAAACTCGGTGAGACTTCGATTCTCCTTCCTTCCACCTCCATATACCATAAAGGCGCAACTTTAACCCCCTTTAGTCCTCCCTAGGCTGTTTTCGGCAAGGATTCGACTCCGGCGGTCCAAAACGAACTCCGACGAAGCGTTTTCCGGTGAAGACTTCGAACCCTCGGTGAGCAATCGCATCCCCCTCTTTCCTTGTCCTTTTTGTGTGGTTGGGGTGGGGTAAGTGTGTCGGCTGCGGGAGCAGTCGGGCCGAAGTGAGAGAGCCCCGGCGGGACCCCGTCCCTCCTTTCGTTCTCGTTCAGATGCAACAGAGAGCAGATGGCGGGAGGAAGGGGAAGAGGAGCTGGGGCCCGCGCCTGCCTTCAGCCCACCTGTGGGCCCCGCCTTGCCACCGTGGCGCCCAGTCAGCGTGGGGCCCCTTCTTTTCTTTATTTCTGTTGAGGTGGGCGGGTTGGACTCCATTGGGCCTTTTCTTCCGGGTTTGGGCTCCCTTTTCATTTCCTTCCGGGTGGGCTGTTGGGTTGGGTTTTGTTATTGGGAAATTGTTAAAGTTATATACTTGTCTTGTGTTATCCAATTAACTTAATTTCGGTCTATATGTTATATATTGTATAAATTATTTCTTAAATAATTATCATATTATAAAATGGGTTAAAAATGATATTATTGGAGTATGTATTTTTTTTTATGATGTTTTAATATGTGATTAGGAATTTTAAAGTGATTGTTTGAGGTTAATTGATAAAGTGAACTATTTAATATGTTTTATAAGTGGGGATTAAAAAGGTGGGTTGTAAAAATGGATTGATCTTGGTAGTTTTACTATATCTAAATATTATTTAGAGTGGGTAATATTACATATATTTTATAAATTGTTCAAGAAATGATTTATTGATTTTGATAAGGTTTTGGAATAAAATGCCGGAATGATTTCTATAATGTGATTTGGAGAGAGTTGGTTTTAAAGTTAAACGTTTAATGTCGGAAATTGGCCAAGTATGATTTCAGAAAATATTTTGAATATGAGTTGACTTAATTTTTGGATTTATGAGTTTGAAAATATGGTTGGTATGATTTTATCAATGGGTTTAATTGAAGAATGATTTTGGTCGATTTGATCGTATCGGGAAGATTTTGGAAAACGGTTTTACTATCGGTCGGTTTTGAGGATGTTGAGAACTTGGGTTCGTGTGTATGAATGTTATCCGGTAGCTTATGGAAATGACTTGATGATAGGTGTGTATTGCTTTTGGATTGCTTTGGACGTACATTTGGGCCCTTGCTTGTGTTATCTTGCTGTTCTGCATCAACAGGTAAGTATCCTACGGGACTTACTCGGTAACCTGGACCTCCTGCCTGATGTGTCATGTAATGTGTAGTTTTGTTGCATATTAAAGCATGTCATGTAGTATCATGCTAGGATTGCATTGAATTGAGCATGTGTTTACTTTATGTGTTTGAAATAGAACGGCCGTTATCTGTGATAGTCCTAGAGTCTTTGCTAGGGTCATAGGGTAGCCCAGCCCCATCGGGTGCCCTGAGTCTATCGAGTCAATATGAGCATGATGATAGCCCAGCACCATCGGGCATGTTTAATTTATATTTAATTTATGTTATGATGATGATACCGTGGGTGAGTGCACCACCACGAGGATATGCTATGCTATAGCAACGAACTGGCCAATCTCTGCACTAACGGGAAGGGGTGCAGAGGTAGGAGAGGGATATGCCACTTGGCATTGTTTTGGGCCCTTTACAGTTCTTTTCCGCATATTATATATATATACTAGGGGCATGATAGTGTGATTAAATCTTGTACCGCATTTGTCATCTTTTATTTAGGCATAGGCATGTTATGTGGCCTCAGCGCGGTCAGAGGACCCGCATGCGATCACCAGGCCTGACTTCGTGGATAGTGTTAGGTACCGCTCTTGTTGCTCCATGCTTCTGTGACGGGGAAATCTTTTGGCGAATTGAAGAATCCGGCTAATATATTCTAACTTGACAAATGGCAATCACCCACTCTGTTTTGGTTTTGACCCGGCTCTGCCGTGGCTTTTGTATCTAAACCGTACTTCCGCTTTAATTTCGTTTAAATTGTATTTATGAGACTTCGACTTATTAGAGGTTTGAAACCTCGACCCGTACCTGAATTGCAACATCCAAACGAAGGTATCCGACATTCAAAACGTATCCCGAATATTTATATCTGGGCCGTTACATGAATTGTCGATTGAAATGGATTTAATTACTCGTCTTTCCTAATTAAGCACACATTACAATTCTTGTGGTATAGGTTTCCAACTGCGTTGCGTAAGCTAGTGTACGTACCAAATCCACTCTAGCTACAGAGCACTTGTCCTGTTTTTGTGTGTGTTGGGTGGGTGGGGGGGGGGGGGGGGGCGCGGTTTCTTATTGGCGCATACCACAATGGGGTCTTCGAGTGAGTGAAATCGTAACAAGTTAGTGTTAGGGCAAGTAAGCTCCCAACGTCTAGGAGTCTCTTCCTACATGTTATTCCAATTTGTTAGAGGCTTTATCAATTGAGAATTTAATCCAATTCGTGCCCGATTGAAGATTTTGTTATTTTTTTCCCGGATTTGAAACTGTTCTGTAGCGTACTTGTGGGTTCTTTCCCGACGCCAACTTGATTCCTCCGACCACGTCGTCTAGTCAGGCTCTTGCACACAATCTCTTTGTTAGTTTGATAGGTCGAATGTAGCAAACGGAGTTCCGAACTAAGAGTTATCGATCTCGCAAATAAGCTGCTAGAAATGGTGATTTTAAAAATTCCAAATTGAGATAAAAAGGGTATTTGGCGAAAAAACAAAACAAAACTCCAAGGGTACCACGTAATATATATCCAACGGATGTTGGCATGCCATCGATGGGCCGAAAATGAGGCTCCACTTCTCTTTAATTGCTAACTACCCCAAAATGCCAACATTGCAAATTATTCAACTTGGTCCAAGCTCTATTCCTTGTTGCATCGATACTCCTTGAATTTGGTAAATAAAGAGCAGTCATTCGGGGTTCGAACCGAGATCTTTGGGTACTACCCACAAGTCCTTTCCGGTTGAACCATTCCAGAATAGTTGTTGCATCGATACTCCCCTCGAAATTCTATAGTAATAGTGGCTTCACCTTCGTTCCTAAACCTGCTGGACTTGTACCTATAGACTGCTTCCCCAACTCTCTCGGTGGGCTTAATAGGCTGGGCCTAAGCCCAATGTACGAACTAAGCCCAATACCAGCTAAAACATACTATATCTTGAATTGGAGCTAAAACATATATCCATATGCTAATAAACTGCCCCGTAGTCACCTTGGACACTTGATCAACCCGTGTTGCCTTCCAATCTGAGGTGGGTCTGGCGTACGATCACCCCGATTCACATCTTGCATCTGCCTTGTATAAAATCAATTACGTATATTTATTTTCACAATTAAGAAAAGTCGGAATTTTTCCCTCCATGTGAGCGCTCTGGTTCGTCTACTACCTTGCGCTTCATCCTCACAACCTCCAGACCGGTCGATTCTTTTGCATTCGTTCATGATATTAGAGCATAGATCAATATTTCGCGCTTGTTTATTACTTTCCACTCAAAATCAACACAATTTTACAAAAACACAAAAGATGACAAGATAGGGGCTGAGATTTGATCCAAGCGCTCCATTTTACATTCACCCGAGCAATCACCCTCGTAGGATCCTAGTGTCACCATCTTTTGATGGGCGAAGGTTCGGTTAGTGGAGACGATCGGCCACAATCGCATTATCAGTGAAAAATTAAATTGGTTTTCTCACTGGAGAGATCGAAAAATTGAGTATTACTTCACCTAAGTTGCGACCATGGGAGAGATGCAACGATATGGTAATATCATAGATCATTAACTGTCTGAGTCCAAAAATACAGCGGACTGTCATTTATACAGATATGGCACAAGGAATTTGGCAGCAGCTTGAGTCGCATTTTAGCAAGGCCAGTGGAACTCAACTCTATATTATTCAAAAGCAAATTAGCGATCTTTAACAAGATACTAGCACTTTTTTTACTATTTTTCACAACTGATGTCCTTGTGGGAAGAGCTTGATAGCGTGAGAAATTTGTCATGCGTTGGAAAGCTTTCGACGAGCTCTATGTCGTCATGAAGTCAGAAAATATCGGCGCCCATTGTTACCTAGCGGCGCTCGTCGATGATGGAGTGACACCCGCCGCTGAAGGATAAATGCATATTTCTGAGATCTTATCCAATACAGATTTATTTCTATCATTTGGAGATATTTTCTTACTCATTATGTGATGACACCTAGGGTTTTCTCAACCCATATGAGCACTATAAATACCTATGTAACTTAGGGTTTTAATCACCACTTAGAAACGGTTTTGCCTCCCACTTGGTACGGACCACTTTGTATCTTTTCTATTTCTTTTCATATTTAGTTTAGGGATAGTCATATTAGGCTGATTCCATTGTTTTGTTCGCGATTCAAGAAATAAGTTTGGTGTATCGTGAGGGTTGATTCCATGTTTTATCTTTCTATATTATTTTCATCTCGTTTATGTCAAATTGTTCTGTGTTGTTATTATATTTAGAGTCATGAACTAGATAAAGTTGCATCAAGCTAGGGTTTAGACTACAGCCGCATTAGTGGGTCGAATCCGTAGCAGCAAACACTTTCTATAGGAACGGTTCCTGGATAGTGTAAAAAGATTGACATCTAAGGAGTACTCCCTTTAGTAGAGGCAATGACTACGTTGACAACTAGGTACAGAGTTGCAAATACGGAAAGTAGTATTGTTTAGGTGCTAGAGATTGTGACTGAATGCTACTCGACCTCCATGCTAAAGTAAGAAGTGTGATCACCTATCAAGCATACATAAATCAATGTCTAGAGTAATGGACAGAACCAAAAGTCATAAGAAGAAGCTCAAGGATCGAGAAACCAATCATGTTGAGATGAGCGGGTAAAACCATTCACACACTCTCTGTGGGTAAAACACAAATTCGATATATTCTGTCTTTCTGTCTTATTGTTGAGAAGAGAACCACTAATCATACACTCTCTGTGGGTTTAACACAAATTTAATATAATTAAACCATAGCAAGATATCGACCTCATCAAGTCAGCCAAGTAAGAAAACATCAATACCATAAGCATTAAAGCATAGGGAAGTTGAAGGAATTAAAGAGGAAACACGACTTGAATTAAAAACTCACAATTCACCAACCAAGCCTAAAAAACGTAGGTGAAACTAGGAAAATTAGTCACTCATGGCTTACTTATGTTTTCTTCTCTTCTAAGGTGATTGCTCCTATGCTTGAATGAATATAAAATCAGACCAAACCCCCTATTTATAGACCTAAAACCTGATCAAATTAGTAAACAATGCCCTAATTAGATAGAAGTGTCCATGTGCAACTTAGATAGACATTCCTAATCGACAACGTACTCTACTGCCTTCACTGCCAGCGAATAGGATCCGCTACAATAGATACATGAAGTCCAGGGTTATATTGGATTTTCACTGGGAAGCTTCACATCCGCCATCACGACGTATTCATCCGCTAGAGCGAATAGCCATCCACTACAACGGATCGTGCTCCTTCATCTTCGTTGCATTCGCTGCCTTGGATGTTCGGACACGCTCCTAGCAAAGTCCTCACTGACTCCACTCGTTGGAAGCGAGTCTCTATTCGCTTGTAGCGAGTTCTGCTCAAAACTTATTCCTTGCTTCTTCTCATTTCTTTTGCTTTTCCCACTCCCTTTTGGCTTGACTTGGACATGCTTAAGACTCTTGCTTTGCCCTTCACCACGTCGGATCTATAAATATACATAAATCTACATAATTCATTGTACAATGAAAATGCATCTAAACTAAACTATATATAATGCCTATTAAAATATGCATTATCACCATATGTGTAGGGACTCGACACTTCCTAAGCACACATATGCCTTTTGAAGCCATTTATGTTGAATTTGCCCATGGGAAAAAGCACGATTGTTACCACAGTAGGCAAAATTGAGTTTTTGAAGAGCCTAACCTTGCATAATATATTGCTAGTCACACAGTTCAAGTGCACTCTGCTTTTTGTGGGCATGATAGTTAGAGAACTTGGTTATTGTGTTGTTCACTCCTAAAGGTTATTATCTACATAAGCCTTCTATAAGCATTCCTTTGAAGATTGGTGAGACAGTTAGTGATCTATTTGTCATCAAGGTAAAAAAGACACCGAGACCACAAAAGATTGCAATTTCTTTTTTTTCAACTAATAACGCCACCGTCCACTAATGCTGGAATCTAGGTAGCATAAGAGGTTACCTCTTTATAGACTTCAAACCTTGCATTCTGTTCATATAAATGTTGCTAGAAATTCTGTGTTGAGATCGCTTAATCTGTGTGCGAAGGCTAGACATGTAAGGATAGCATTTCCTTTGAGCTAGTAAGAACTACAGTTGTGTTTGAGTTGATACATGTCAATGTGCAGGGCCTATATCGAGTATGCACCTATGATGGTTTCAATATTTTCTTAAAAAATCGTGGATGATTACTGTAGGCATACTTGGTTGAACTTTAGAGCACCAATTTATAACTTCGTCCACGGAGCATCAATTCCAAGGGTTCTTATCCTACCTCTGTGTAAAAAGGTTATCTACCTTTTTCTTCATAAAATTTGGCATTAAATGAACCCTTTTGCATATGCTTTTCATACGAAGAAGAGGAAAAAGTGTTCGATTTCAAAAAAAAATCATAACTTCTTCCATGGAGCACCAATTCAAGTAGTTCCAAATTCTATAGTTTTCTAAAAATGTTGTCTACGTTTTCCTTTATAAAATTTGACCTGAAATAAGCCCTCAAATTATTTTTTTGCTACTGCTTTCATACATAAGAGAAGAGAAGTGCTTAGTTTTTTATTAACAAAAAAACGATAAGTTCTTCCATGAGCACCAATTCAAGTGTTTTCAAATCCTACCTCTTTTTAAAAAAGTTTATCGACCTTTTCCTTCATAAAATTTGCAATTGTAGGGCTGCTACTTTAGTGATATTGTTGGGAGATGTATCATGGCGCTACTTGCATGTATTGTTTTGGAGCTGGTTTGTTGCTATTTTGGGGTTGTTCTTATGCCATTTTTGGGGATGTTATTGTGTTGGGGACTTCTTGCTGCATTCAATTGATGAGTTTCCTGCTTATTAATTTAAAGCCTATCTTCGTAGATTTGAAGAGCTCTTGTTCTTGTGCTGTTCTAGGGTTGTTTTCTCCAGTGGCAGAGCCATGATTTATGTGAGGGGGGTTCTAAAAAAATTTCGTGAAATATTTTTTTGTGTGTATACTTATTAAGAAGATTTAAAAAAAAATTATATTGAAAAAACACTAAAATTGTGATTTTTGTAATGATTTTTTTGTATTTAAATAGTTGAGAGTAACCAAAAAAATAGAAGAGAAACAAAAAATATTTAAAAAAATCAAAAAGAATTATTTTTAAAACAATATTGAAAAAAAGGTTAAATGTATAATTTAAACATAAATATGACATTTTTTAATGAAATAGTTGATAGAAACAAAAAATATAGAGAGAAATGAAGAAGAATTAATGATATAGGGAAACAAATTAAAAATAGCACTCTTGTTTCAAAAATCGTTTAAAGATGTTATATTACCTTTAAAATACTAAATATATGCAAAAAAATTGTATTTTTTCTGGCCATGGGGTGCTCGAGCACCCCCGAGCACCCCTGGGTCCGCCACTGGTTTTCTCGTGATGCAGGAGTCTGCTTGTTGTGCTTGATCGACTAGATCATTATTTATTGATTTAGGGGTTGTTTTGGTTTTTATTGGATGTTGCTTCCCCATTGGACTATTGTTGCGTTGACGGCTGATTTGAGTAGCTGTTTTGGTCGATTGGGAGTTGCACTCGTCAAAAGCTAAATAAGTTTAAAACGTCTGTCAACAATAGAACACCCATAGATATCAGGAAAAAAAACTTCTAAAATCAGCATGCCCGGTCCGAGTAATCTATGGGCTCGTGGGCAAAGTAGAAATTAAGGCCCCTAATAAAATATTTATATAATTATAAAAAACAAGAGGCCCTTTCCAAATTCGAACCTGATGACTCCACCTTGTTGAAGATTTTATATATATATGATATAATATATTTTTGTTGGAATGATGGAAGACAATAAAGGTAGTATTGATCTTATTCAAATATCAATTGGATAAGGATAAGCCTTGTTCGGTTTTGGATATTCTTTATTAGACATATGCAAATATTTATTAGTGAATTTATTTGCAGATTTGGTGAGATCTAGGAACCGAAAATCAGAGTTTATCATTGAGTTTATCTAAATTATTTTCTGATTAAAATTATTTAGATTTGTTGGATATATCTATTTGTTTGAAAAGTTATTGCAGATCTTATGTAACAAGGATATGCAAGCAAAGGTTGTTAAGGGAAAGTCGATTTTGTGGAAGAAAGAAAATCAGGGATTATCGGTTGGATAAACCTTGAAGATTTGGAGCAACCGTATATTAGATTTTGTGGACTCAATTCAAATTCAAACCAACTCCAAATCAAGCTAAAATAAGGGGATTCAAATGGCTAGAAGATGGGTCTCTTAGCTTATAAATGGAACGCTTTGCAAGCAGGAAGAGACAACACTCAAGCAAGCAAACTATTGACAAGCAAAGCAATCTCCACTGCGATCAATCTTCCTGCTGTTCCCTTTGCATTTTCTTTCTCTCATTATCCATTGTATCCGTACTTTACTTTGAGTTGAGAGAGTAAGAAAGAAGTGAGTGATATAGGATAAATCATTAGAAGTTATACTAAGAGTATTCTTGTACTCAAACGTATCTACACTTCGGTGTAATTGGGGCTATTGTTTCACAAGCACTAGTACAAATTAGGGCTAATATCACGGATATTTGAGGGCTAATATCACGGATATTGTCTAATGCACGTCCGGGCTTCCCCTCGGTGGGCTATTAGGGGAGGCAACCAAATATCACGGATCATTAAAGAGGCACGCCCGTGATATTAGGCTGGGAGATTTTTCATAAAACATCTAATATCATGGATCATTAAAGAGATACGCCCGTGATATTAGGGTCTTTTATTTCTCATATTATACTCTAATATCACGGATCATTAAAGATGTACATCCGGAATATTAGAGTTTTGTGTAATTTTCATAACAGCCTAATATCACGGTAGCCTCTGGGGACATCCGTGATATTTGGTGTGATCCCTTTTAATATATTTAACATATATCACGGATCCTCGCCCGTGATAGTAGATTAGTACATGAAATTGTTATATATATTTCGGTTTTGTAGGTCCGGGCTATATATTTATATCCGATTTTTAAAATATTTTTTTTTATTTTTGTAATACTACCTGTACATAGGGTTTGGCCAAACTTCTAACACACAAGTACAAAGTTTGTCCACAAAACTATCAATAACTTCCCGATTAAATCGAAAAATAGTTCATTACAATCTAAATTGTGTCCTTCGGTAAACCAAAGTCTAATCTACTATCAGAACTCATACTTGCTAATGTTCTACAGATTTGGAATGCTCCCACATCGACCCTTTTGCACTCCAATTGTTGCAATGCCTGCAAAATGAAGATTGCTCACCAAAGCAAGTCTGAAACAAGGTAAAACTAAGTATTATTCCCAAATTTCTAGCATTTCGTTAACAGTGAAGATGAAAGATAAAGTATAAAACTTTGTATGTGATAAAGTTACACAAGATTATAGATTGATAGTAATAAAAAGAAAATGCATCTGGTATTTTTGATTATGTACTATCTGGTATTATAGACTCACATTTTCTTGGACTTTGGCACGATAGAATTCAGCAACATCCAAGACATCATGAAAATGCACACAAGTAGGAAGGTTTTTCTATTAATAATAAGTACAAAATATACGATTTAGAAATGTTAAATTTTGACTGTTTATATTTTCATTTCCTTTATATATGGTTTTGTGGGCTAGCTTGGAGATTGTAGGGGGTAAATTATTAGCATATATATAGAAAATATATATGTGTGTATCTTTATGGTCCAAACTGAAGTTCAGATCTGTAGCTAGGAGATTTTAGACGGTTCCTAATTCAATAGTTCACTTTGATGGAAATTGTAACATTTCAAAAAATGAAATAACCGCATTAAAAAATGTAAGAACAAATCCTAACCTTATTTAGCACGGGATCCGGACCTGAGCAAAGAAGTTGCCTTTGGATGACACTACCCTCGGAAAGTTCCTTCCCTGAAAAGTAACAATCACAATCAGAACTACATTCATAGCTAGCAACCAAAAGCTTGTACATCAAACAATCACAAACATCATTATCAATTTTGGAATATGCATTCAGCAAACTAGCAAAGTTCCCGGCTCATTTTTAGTTCTTTCTTTCAACTCCATGGGTCTAAAGTTTATCACATACGCTAATGATAGGTTGCTAGGATAAGAAGCCTGGAATGGAGAAACAGAGCAGGAAATGAGAAGCAAGCTAGAAAGAGAAACCTGGATGAAAGAATATTGGAAAGCCAATGATAGGTTGCTAGAGAGAAGCCCCCAACTGCCTATGGACCCAATCAGTCCATGGAGACAACCTTCAGAATAGCTCACTTTTTTGAACTCCAGTGCTTAGCCCTTGAGAGTGCAATCAGCTGGTTATCTAGTTCATTATCATATTTCCAGGGGATTTATAAGAAACAGACTTCCAGCTATTAGCCAAATTTCTCAAGGATGTCTCACACGATCGTACGGAGATTGTATTGTATCAGATTGACGTAGCTTAAATAGTTCGTTACCATATTTTCTATTTCACATGTTAGAACTTGGAAGATAATCTAACAGCCTTGAAAACTGCCTTGCTAGGCGGTGAAGCATTGATAGCAGAAGGAATGAAGACGTGTTAATTACATTTAGTATCATGCACGATAAAATGAATGAATGCTAATAGGTTGTAACTTTAAAAAAAAAATCACCTTCAGTCTTCTGCAGCCTATTAATGGGCATAAATTCTCCCATTAGTAAACACTTTATGTTGATTAATGTTTTCATAGACTATCGCTAGAACCATTCTTTCATACTTTGATCCACCTGGATTTGCTCGTTTTCAATCTTATTTGTTATGTTTTTATGACTGTATTTGCATGATTTGAGGATGCAAAATATTTTTGCAGTATCAATCCTTTCTACTCGCTTATGTTGAGTTGCTTGAATTTTTTACCAGATCTAAGCGTTCGAACCATTTACTTTTGTGTTTGGAGCCCGGAGCAACTGATCCGGAAATAAACAAGGCATATAGGACAATCTCTTCAATACCATCTTAATAAGAATCCAAATCCAGGTTGGAGTTATTCCAGTAACTTGGCCCTTAACCATTACTTATACTTTATAGATTTTTTTTCTCTTAATGATTTCCCCATTCTTTCTTCTAGAGGCACACATATTTTGTTCATTATATGTCAAATGTTGGTACATATGAGCTTTATTAGTGCTTTGACAGATCCAATACCTCATGAAACCTTTGAGAAATATGGGCATCCAGATGGTAGAGGGGTAATATATTCCTCCTCAAGGACCCATTGGCTCATTCTACAAAAAAAATAAAATAAAATAAATGTATTAGAATGTGTTGCTTTTACTTAATTTTAACCTGGAGGCTTTTTTGTCAACCTATATTGGCAACCTTCTCTCAAGAAAGTATCTTACAGGAATCATCCTCTTTGAGCTACAAACCATGGATAGGCTAGAATTTTGAGTAAAATTTTAATGTTAATAAGATTTTGTACCTGATTCATTCATTCATATGGTTGGATGGTAATTCTCTCACCGGTCTTATACTACATTTAAGCAACCTAATCAGCTTCAGAATAATGTAAGCTTCCAGGTTGGACTCTCCTGCGGTTTATCTACTTGTCTTCTTATATTTTTTTACCGATCTACCCTTTTGAGTTTACTGTCCTTTTTCTAGAAATCTACAAAAACAGTAGGCGTAGTGCTATTGGTACCAAACCATCTTACCTGAGTGTGTTACCAAGTTTACGGGAATTTTTAAGTAGTTCATGTTTTTGTTCAAACATTGGATGGATTGGGAATTCATGAATATTTCCAAGTAATAAATAAGATTTTTATGGTCCTTAATTTCTATTCTTTATATTACCAGTTTATGAGCATTTTAGATTAAAAAAAGATCGAGTTTTCGAAATAACATTTCTGATATTCAGTTTTCAGTTTATACTTGATAGTAATAATTTTTATAACTTAATGAGGTTATCTATAAAATTAAGGAAAACAATTTTCAGTTAATTAATGTACCATGTAAAAAAAAGGTTAAAGCTTATGATGACACAAAACAGATCCTATTAATCCTAAATCTAGCGAACATTCCTTTTTCCATAACAGCATCAGTATTTAAAACCTGCATGTTATTTATGTGAAGAGATTTTAATAACTTAATATCGCTCTCATGTTTAATCATTTTTAAAGATATATGAATAATGTAATCTCCATTTCTTATTTAATCTATATTTCCTTTGAGCTACAAAAACTGAACATGTTCTATTGTCCTTAAACATTGATAGAATAAACACTATTTAAACAGTAAACCTGGACTCTAAGGTACTCTAAGCTAGGATTAGGCACCTTAGCTGAAGGCCTGTGTTTTGCCTTGGGCTAGGAAAGACAATTTTTCCCAAGGAACATGAGGTGTAGTGAAGCATCCTTCCTGATACATGATAGAAAAATGCTTTTGTCCTTTCTTTTTTCATTTTTAATAATGACAAAAATCATTAGAATCATTAATGTTCTACTAAAAAATACACTTTGTTTCATAAAATCCAGTTGATTTCTTGCTGTTTCTATAGTGTTGAAGCAATGAAGCTTGTACTATTATTCAAAGTCTACTTTAATTTATATTGGATTTCTGATCTTTTGAAATTTTCTTTTATGATCAAAGGAGTTGAATGTCTGAGTGCTTTATGTTGACATTTTCCTTCTATCATTTTTAATTTATAATTTTCTTGCCATTGTTTATTATACACTAAGAAGTCCTGCTGTTCACATACAACATTAATGGGCAGAAATTCTCCCACCAGCATCTCAGGGTCGGAAAGCAAACATGAGGAGTGAGAATCTGAGCTTAACGGAAAGGTTTTAGACCGGACAGCCAGCAGTGTATAGAACCGACAAAACCCTAACTATAGATTTAATTCGAGATGTACTTACCAAATTAAAACCCTAACTGGAGATTTGCACAATCAGAGGCGGAGGTGGCGAATTGAGGGACGAGACCAGACCCACTGTTGCAGGAGATTGCAGGCTGGAGGTGCCGGAGAAGGAAGAGGGCGCCACAAGCCAGAGGTCCCGAGCAAGACTGCAGGAGTGCGAAGTCGCTAGTCGAGGCTGCAGGAGTGCGAAGACGCCGGCGGCCGGAAGTTCACACGGCGAAATCGCCTCCGGCGTGACGAGAGAGAGAGAGTCGAGGGCAGCGAGAGAGTCGAGGGCGGTGGTGTGCTGGGTGGGAGAGGCGAGAACGATGCAGGTCGAGAGAGATGAAGTGAACAGGGTAAAAAATGAGAAATTGCAAAATATCACCCAAATATTCCTTTTTTTTAATCCGGGATATTTTTCCGGGATATTACACCTAATATCCCCGGCGTGTTTTACATTTTTTGCCCCGTAATATTTGATTTTATTACATTTTGAATTTTACCCCTAATATTCCGGTTTTCTTTGTTAAAATCCGTGATATTAGGTCTTTACCTATTAAAATTTTATTTTTCCGACTTAAAAAGGCCTAAAATCACGGATATATTAGGTCCGTAATATTAGGGTTATGTAATATAATTGAAGATTTGTACTAGTGAAGTATCTGAGTTGACTAGATAGTAGCGGGTTAGACTACAAGTTGTTAGAAGAAGGGAAGTTCTTCTAGGTTGTATCTAGGACTCTAAGGAGGTGAAATAATAGTGGTTTAAATCCTACGAGTGGGTTTACCCTAGGCGGAGATGTAGGCTGGTTTAGAGCTGAACTTCGTAAACATATCATGTGTCCATTATGTTTTACTTTCCGCGTTTTACACTTATGTTTTATTTTCGTACAGTTGAACAGGTTTCTGAGATCAGTCAAGACCTTGAGTTCGATATCAAGACCTTGACATCCAGTCCAAGACCTTGAGATCTATTTCAAGGCCTTGAAGTTCTATCTGCGAAAATTTCACATACTCTATTCATCCCCTCCCCCCATCCCCCCATCCCCCCCCCCCCCCCCCACCCACCCCATCTAGAGTAGCTTTATCCTTTTATATCTCCTACTCCGTTCTTCAGAACCTACAACCATGTGGTATAATCACCACAAACCTACCGACTGGGGTATTTCAACCATGTGATATAATTACCACAAACCTACCAGCTGGGCTATTTAGATAGTTTGTTTATGCATTGTAGATATATTAATACTATTACAAATTTATTTATTATGGACTCCTAAAATTTATGGGCCCTAGGCCTTCGCCCCTCTCGCCCACCCCCTTGGGCCGGACCTGAAAATCAGAGATCGACAACATGAATTTCCTTATGTTATTAAATATGCACTTTATTACATCCACGTCATGTGTATAATATATTACTCTAACATTTGAGCTAATAGGTTAAATAAGTTGTTATCTTACGTAAAATGGAGTGAAAGCCACAAGTAAGCGTAAACTCAGATCAGATCTTATATATGTATAAACTAATACAAGCACGTTCTCTTTGTGTTAATCGTGAGGCAATAACACCTCAAAAATTCTCTTTTCATGGGGGGTTAACTCATCAACTTTCATCAGGCTCTTTACAAAGTGGACTCTTTTAATGGTTTCCTAAATTTGAAGGAGAAACCTAAATATCGAGAGGTCAATCATACAAGATAAGGACACAACACATAAATTTAAAGGAGAAATCTTAATTCTAGTTTAGCACCAATCATTTCTTCAATAGAGAGATATCGTAAGCATTATTTTTTATAGGAAAATTTACAGAAAAGCTCCCTTTATAGATATATGACTTTTAAATTCAAAATTACAGAATATGATCTAGTTTGAACATCAATCTTAATTTCACTTAACTATTCTTTAAATTTAAAATTATAGAAAACCACCTTTTAAATGGCATTTATTTATACCTCACCATGCATTCATCTATTTTCGTTAATTTATCATTAAATATATTATATTTTAATAATTTTAAACTCATTTGATTATAAATATATTCAAATTTTGAATTTTAGGACCCAATGAGGGATCATTTTATTTATTTTTAAAAAATAATAACAAATATAACCTAAAACTATTATCTTAATTTATATTTGAAAATATTTGTAAATTTTCAGAATATTATGTAAATAAATCTTGTTTATTTATGTTTTAAATATTTTTAAAATATGATTATTTATTTATAGTTTAAATATTTTTGTTCAATAATTATTTTGATAAAAAAAATCAAAAAGGTCTATAACTATATTTAAGTTATATGATTAATCGATAAACTATTTTTTAAATAAAAATTGAGATAAAAGGCATGTGAATTCCCCCATATATATTAATTTTTTATATAAAAAACAAAGTTATCTATTAAAAAAAGTCAATATTTTTCAACAGTGATCTTCCATTCAGCAACAACCTTGAGAGGAGAGGAGCAACTCCTAAGTGAGGTCGGAAAAAAAAAATTAAAACCAGTTTTTTCAGGCCAAATCCGAAAAAATCGATTCGGTTCCAATTTTTGGTTTCATTTTCAGCTCGAAACCAAAAATTGAAAAATTCAGGACTATAGTCCGAACCGATTTGTACTCGGGCTGGACCAAAACTAGGGTTTTGGGGTCGATTTTGTAACGGCCCAAATATAAATATTCGGGTTACGTTTCGAAGGTTGGATACCTTCGTTCGGACCTTGCAATCCAGGTACAGGTCCAGGTCTCAAACCTCAAATAATTGCATTTTAAAGTGGGGATTTCGAACCCCAAAACAATGGTAGGGTCGTTGGGTACCCTTAACCTGTCCTAGGAGACTATATCACTGAATTCATTTTAAGTGAAAAGAGCGCAAACAAAAGGTAGAGTACCACTCTCCACGGCGAGGCCGGGTCAAAACCAAAACATGAAATCTCGGGTTTACGCGATCTTAAGCCAAGGTAATAGGGTGAGTTTGATTGCGAACGCCCAAGCAATTCCCCGTCATAGAAGCATGGAGCAAACATAATCTGCAAACAAACCTAAAAAAATATATGCAGGGCAAGGGATCAGACCGAGGCCCTTATACATTCTGTTCCTACAAGCAAGCATACACATACGCTATACCTAATAAAGATGCTTCTAATGCAGTACGGAATTTAAACACACAAGTGCTTATGAGGATATAATATGCATAAAGACAATAAATGGCCCACAGAATGCCAAGTTGCATATCCATCTCCTATCTCCACCCCCCTTCACGTTAGGGTGGAGCCTGGCCAGTACGGTGCTATAGCATAGCAATCGCCATCCGCATATGGTATATGTGCGCATCAATAGTCTCATCATCATGCTCATATGGTGAATCGAGCCCGCAAACTCGACTCTATACAGACTCAATGGAGGGCCAACCCAATGGGACTGGACCGTCCTCCAACCCTAGCAACGACTCTAGGACACACAGATAACGACCGTTCTCTTTTCATACGCATAAAGTAAACAAATGCTCAATCAATTTGTGCAACCTAAGCAGGATACTACATGGCATGCTTTAATGCTTATGCAATACCTAGTATGTCATACGACTACATGTAGGAGGGTTTATCTGAACAGTCTGAGCAAGTGCATAAAGGAACTTACCTGAAAAGCCGACTAATAGCAAAGAAAAATCCACTCAATCCACTCAATCATAAAGCGCTTATGATATTAATAAGAAAGCGGTAAGGCACAATACTACTAGTCACATACACAACAAGACCATGTCCCCATATCATCTCCCAAAACCAATCCAAAGTTCAACCATTTCAAATCATTTCAAACTGTTCCAAATCGGGAAAACGTCAAAAGCCAAGTCATCCAAATCCATTAATACTCAAGTCCATTTCCATTTTCAAGTATCCATCATTTAAACAAGTTAAAGAACCCCGAAACTTGAAATAAAAGCTTTCAAAACACTCTCCAAGTATTCAATCCGACATTTTATATTCCGTCTAAATCCCCTTGTCAAATTATTAAAATAATCCTTAAAATAATATTCCAAAATCCCATTCTCTGAAATCAACCCCGGAATAAAATCCGACTTAAAAGGATCGAAACCAAAAACCAACAAGCCAAGTCAAAGGGTGAAGGGAGCAGCATGGCCAAGCTACAGGGGTGGATTTTGCGGCGGCGAGAGGGCCGGTCGCAGCCGCGAAATCACCCTAGTTTCTCCCCGCGAGAAGGAGGCCCTCGCTGGCCGCGGGAGATGGATTTCGATGTGGCAAAACCAGCGGTCGCAGCCGTGAGACACCCCTTCTTCTTCCTCTGTCTTTGTTCTAACTCGCCGCGACGACCATGGTTTCGCCGCGGCGAGATTCGAAACTTTTTGCTCGTTTTTTGCCTCGATTCAAATCTGTTTTAAACCAAACATGTTTCAAAACATTACTAACATAAATCTAACACCAAATAATCATAAAATACCCAAACGAAGACTAGAGGAGAGAGCGAAAGAGGGATTACCTAGCCTCCTCGAGGCTTCTTCGAAAGTCTTGGAAGAGGTAGGTCTTTTGGCTCTGATTCAATGAGGTTTGCTACGACAAGGCCTAGGAGGGATAGGTCTTGGTTAAGAGAGGACCTTCACGAAGTTTTAGATCCAAAACGAGAGGATTGAAGGGTGAGAGCTTACCTTGCTCAAAATAAGAGAGGAGGAAATAAAGGGCTCAAATCCACTTCAAAAGGAGTTGGATATGAAGTTTCTTGACCTTGGAAGGTAGATGAAATAGTGAGGAACAAGCGAGAACAAACGGAAAGGAGAAAGGAGTTAAAACGAAGGAGAACGAGGTGTTTTACCGAGCCAACACCGGAACTAGGCTCTCAACTCGCGGCGGCGACGATGAACTCGCGGCCGCGAAGATGGGTTTCTTCTTCTGGGCTCTTAACTCGCTGTAGCAAAGATGAACTCGCGGCGACGACGATGAACTCGCGGCGGCGAAGATGAACTCGCAGCCGTGACCAAGGACAGAAACTTGGTTTCTGATGGAATTCGCCTTTCGATTCCGATTTTTTGGTTTGATTCTTGAGGGGAGATCTACAGAAGGGTGTTTTAGGGTTCTTTCGTGGCTGAAAAACAAGAAATGAAGGGTGGAGGACGGGTGAGATGGATTAAAGAGAGGGAAAGTTAGGAGTTTTGGGTTTGATTTTTGAATAGAAATGGAGAGAGAGATAGAGAGAGCTGAGGTAGGAGGCTCAGATTTTTATGATGATATTTTAGGTTTTTAGGGATTGGAGCCTCCCTTATATAGTGGAGTAATTTGGCACATTAGGGTTATAATGAGGAAAAGGACAAAATAATTAAGATGGTAGTGGAAAGGGGGAGAGAGAGAGATTTCGCTCATCCTACCTTAAGTCCCGACTACATATCCCGAAATCCAACTCGAGTTTAAATTCATTTCAAACGACTCTCAAGACTCCAAGTTTTAAATCTGAATATGCTAGCGGGATGGAACTCAACAACTTACATTTTAAAACGTGCCGGAATGAATTTCAAAGATTTTCCGAATTTAGAAATGCGCTCGAGGACGGATTTTCCAAAAATAGTGTGCAAAAATAACACCACGTGTGTACATAGTACTAAAAATAGGAGGGAGTGGCTTACGCACTTGTTGTATTTAATAATTTTCGTTTTACACAATAAGAATATTTTACACATGAACAATAAGTTTTTATTTGGGGTAACTTCTAAATGTAACTTATCTATTTGTTCATAAGTTGATATATATTTTTCGTAGTTTCATATGGTTAAATTATTTTTTGCCTATTTATCAACAATAGCCAATAGTTGATCATTTTTTCGAATTTATTACGATAGTATTCGGAAAATTGACTATACTATGTAAAAGTTTTCTATAAATGAATATTTTCCTATGAAAACTTTATATTTACCTCCATTTAGGGGCTAAAAAGTAGCTGTCCATATTTCTTGTCGTAATTAACTACTTGCCCACCATCCTGTTTTTAATGATTAAATGTATACCAAATTTTAATAATCCCAAAATGCCCTTTCCCTTCCCTTCCCTCCCCTCCTTTTTTCCTTTTCCTTTTCCTTTTTTTTGTTATTATCGAAATTCAGCATCTTTTGTGACAAAAAAAACAGCTGACAAACAATTGAACATAAGCTGACAAAGAGTGACAAATAGCTGACAGAAAATAGAACATAAGCTGACAAAGTATGACATATAGCTTACAAATGAACTTATGAAATTTAGCAACTCAACATCACTCTCTATCTCAACTAAAGTGAAGAAAATTCAGCATCTTTTATGACAGATAGCTGACATTCGGACAAGTAAAACGAAAACATCCACTTGTTGTACAATGTTCTCCATTGTATCTTTCCCTCATATCTTTCCATCCTTTTGCATTGCCTCATGTGATTTCTTATCCATTTACCGTCATACCAGCTCTTGTGCCAATATTGTCATTTGTTGTCATGGATTTGCACTCATCCCAACCCTTCGTTGCTATTAAGAAGGATCCCCACATTTCAGCTTCATCCACAACTGCAACCCCAACCACTTTGTCCCCCTTGTCAGCCCGACCGTTGAGCACCTCTCTCTCTCATTGAGCACACCAAAATCGCAGATCTTGAATGTAAAATCGGCAGCGAGAGATGTTAGTGCAAGCGTACCTAGACAAGCATCTCCTCGCTTGCACAAATTGAAGGTGTCCGCTCCTAGCCTCCTTTGTCCACTTCTTCTGTGCCTCATGAATCTTCTTCCCCTCTTCAGCGGACAAATGAGCAATGAGCTGAATGTTAATAAAGAGATCTCCTTTTCCTGCCTGCCTGCATTTGCATCTTTAAAGAGGCTAAAAATGAGAGCGGACAATTGATGACTCCTAAATCGTTGCTGAAATTGACTCCTCGTTAATGGCGCATAAGAGGAGTGAGGGAGATCTCTATCCATGGAGCACGAGAGGAGCGAGAGAGAGTGGACAAGGGAGAGTACCGAACCATGTCGCTCCTTCTTCCTCAATCTCACTGTGTCACTCCTCCTTTGTCCACTCTTCTTTGTTTGTCGCCTTTATCTTCTTCCCCGATTAGAATAAAAATCTAATGAGAGAGAGAGAGAAAGAGATCCAAATGTCCGCTCATCATCACCACAACCAGGAGTTTTCTTCATGACTCCATCTCCTCACCCGCTTCCTCCCACCACAACCATGAGTTTGCTTCTCCATCGCCTCCCCACGAAAGCTTGCAATGTCCGCTCCCTGTGCATCTTCTTCTTCAATTTTCTTCTTCTTCTTCTTCTTCTTCTTCTTCTTCACCCCTTCCTCCACTGAATTTTGTCTCGATCTTCTTGTCTGCTTGGCAGCAATGGCAAGACTCGAGTGACGCCATAGCCAGAGCTATTGGTCCATGTCAGAAGGCGAACAACCTCCCGGTTTTCTTGTTCGCTCGACGGCAATGGGAGTGTCAACCATCTTCTTTATCCGCCGGAGAAGTTCCAAAGGGAGAGCTGCGAAGGCAGCGCCACGGTGGAAAAGAAAGTCGCTCCTTCTTTGTCTGATGCACTCCAATGGCGAAAACGAAGCATTGTCGTCTGCAATTTCTCGCCTCCACCTTCAATTTGCAGTCTCCCTGAAGCCATCGAATCTCCATCGCCATCGGACAAACAAAGGCAGAGGTCGGAGGTTGAATTGAAAACGAAGACAACGACAATGAATCGTCATCGCGAATTGAAGATCTGGAATAGAGGGGAAGCGACATTATGAAACGAGTTGGTGGTGGAGGAGGATTGAAAGGGAGAAGACAAATCAATTGGGCAGGGGTATTTGTGTCCGAAAAAAACTTGGGTGGACTTTTAACCAATTTAGATTGATTGGTGAACCATTTTAAATTAAGAAAAATTGTACTAATAAAGAGTATTATTTTAATCTCAACCGTTAATTTAATCACCACCCTAAAAAAGCATAAACTACAAATATTAGATTCAAATCTCTCGAATTTAGGTTAAATAAAGAAAAAATTTGCTGGACTGGCCCATTTATTGGACCTTATTTGGTGCGTGTCCACCAAATTAGACAAATTGGGTGTTTATCCACTTACAATTTTCTGGACAAAATTGCCCTCACATTTATATATCCGTTTGTATGGAAGTTTTCTTCTTCTTCTCTACTCTTTACCATCTCTCTCACGTTCAAGCGGTTTCTCCATTTTCTCCAAAATCTGAGGTCATTTTTAGGTTGAATGTCAGAGAAGAAGTCGTCAGAACAGAGCGAGGCTTTTGATATTCATCTAATGGAGGCCAAAGTATCAAGCGATCCTTCAAACGAAGGTGTGTTTTGTGTGTTCTCCCGATTTTTGTGGGTTCGGGGGGGTTTCCTCTTTGATTTTTGTGATTGACACCGGGAATGTGTCTGATTTTGGCAGGGAAGAAAGCATCTTCTATTAACGAAGAAATGGAGGCCCGTTCGGGTGATTGTACTAGGTCAAGTGGGTCTTCAAGTGAAGGTGTGTGTTTTTCTGTGTGTTAGGGTTTGTATTTACCGGTTTTTCTTTTTTTCTTTCTTGTATTTTCTAACGAATGTAAGCATGCATCCGAGAATGGTTCTTGTTCTGTCTCATTTGTTGCATAATCTTCGAAATACCTATTTCAGCATTATTACGTTTCATCCATGCTGAAACTGGTGTTGTTGTTGTGTTTTTTTAGATACTCTTTCATCTGGAAGGGGTCTTGAACAATATAAGTGCCAATTTGATGTGAGTAAATGTTTTTTTATACTTAATTGGTCTGTCTGTTGGTTTAGCTTTATGCATGCTGAAATTGGGGTGCTTTTGAATGTGTTTTTCTAACAGAAGCTGAAATATTGCATTCCTGTGAAGGATAGATTTTGTGCAAAGTCGAATGTGTATTGTTTCCCAGATGTATGTGAAGTTATTGAGAAATATTTGTCTGAAGGTGATCTTGAGGCTTTGAGGAGGAGTTGCTTTGGATGGGTTTTTGTTCAAGGGAGTAAGATGAAGCTTAATTTTCAGCTCATCCATCAAATGATGCTTCACATGATTGAAAGTGACAAGGAGCATGAATTGTGGTTTAAGGTGGATGGCCTTGTTGCTCGTTTCTCACTGGTTGAGTTCCATGCAATTACAGGGCTTCCTGTCATAGACAATAAAGTGAAATCATCTGGGGATTTCAGTTGGTCTTATTTTCTAATGACCAAACAGTCAAAGTGTACATATGATGAGTTGATGGGGGCTTTTATTAATTGTAGACCATCATCGATCTTCAAAGAAGCTAGAGATGGCAAAGTTGTTGATTATTGTGAACATGTTAATGTTTAGGCGATCAAAAAGTGTGAAAGTAGAACATGCTGGCATTGTTTGCAATCCTGCAAAATGTGAATTGTATCCATGGGGGAGAGAGTCGTATTCTTTGCTGGTGAAGTCTTTAAAGAAGGTTCTCCTTTGTGATCGATCAGATCCGAGACCATCCTATGAATTGTTTGGATATATTTTTGCTTTTCAGGTAATTGTTTTCAGTAAATTTGTTTCAGCATTTTCTGTTTAAGCAAACTTTCAGCATGTTTGTGTTCAGCAATTCTTGTGGGGGGTTGAATGATGATAAATCCTTGTGTGTTTATATTTGTAGGCTTGGATATTGGAAGCATTTCCTGTGCTCTCTGATAAATTTGATTGCAATTTCAAAATGCGAGCAAAGGATGCTTATTCTCTTCATTGGGAGTGTTCAATACGACATAATTATGAGGATGCAAAAGAGCTTTTTAACGGTGATTTGGTAATATTTTTGTTTTAAATCTATTTTACTTTAATCTTGTTTTATTATTAGGTGCAGTTTATAATTTTAGCTTTTTTATGCTTTGTGGTTTTTTATTAGGCACCCATGTTCCCAAATTTTGGGGAGTTTGCAAGGCGACCAGGGATGGATTTTAAAGATGAAGTTCCTCACCCTATTCTTGATCATATAGCTGAACCCTCATTTTCACAACTTGAGAGTCATACCCTTTATGATTGTCGGAGATTGAGGAAATATGCATACGGGGTGAAGTTTAGTTGCCTTAGGGAAGGTGATGTGTTATCACTTACCCAGGATGTAGCTTCTGCTGAAACTCAAACGGGGAAAGAACATGGAGGGGATGAAGATGCTGATGCTGCAGCTAGCAAGAAGAAGCGAAAATCTGAGGGTAAGGATAAGTGTTTAGTGAAGAAACAGAAAATTCTTGAAAGCAAACCAACTACAGTCAGGAGGGGTCGGTCCGCTGGTTTAGTTCCAGCGCAAAAATCTGATGTTATTTCTAAACCATCCTGGGAAATTGGTTTTGTTAAAAACAAGAAGAGCAAGGGTAAGAAAATTTCATCTGTAAAGAAATCTGTGGCTTTGTCAACTGAGGATGCAATTGCGAAACCTAGATTTGTATTTCGCAGGAGAGGTAAGTCTGTTTCTCAAGATTCTAGTGATTTGTTTATGCCGATTGAAATTGCACGTCCTCCATCTTCTCATGGAGTTACTGAAGTTGGTGGGAAGCTGCCCATTGAAGGCGTACCTGCAAAGGATTCTGGGAATGATGATGCTAATGTTGAGGTTGATAGTGTAGCAGAAGCTGTTGCTGAAGGAGCTGATGACTTTGAGGATGTAGGAACGGAGAAGGATGTGTTGAATGCTGAAACAAACGAGGAGTTAAACATGGGAGGCACTGAGGAAGTTGTGGGGGGTGTTGTCAAAGATGATCACAGCAAAGAACGAGCTGAAAAGGATGTGTTGGGTGGGGGAACAGATGATTGCAGCATAAAAGGGGAGCCTCCTAGCTGGGTGAAGGAAATACTGAAGAGGCTAGATAAGCTTGTCTAAAAGAGTTGAAGATTTTGTTGTGAGGTTGGACAAACTTGAGGAATTTATGTCAGCAAACATAAAATTGGGCTCTGTTGTTGTTGGTCTTGTAGAGAAGATACAATCGTTAGAAAATAGGTTTACAATGCACGAGTCAATGCTTGCTAGGACTCAGTCATCAAATGTTATACCTAGTGACCCAGTGTCTACAAAGGCTGTGAATGATGTGTTGGTTGATATTGGGAAAGAGATTGCAGTTAATGTTAGTGAAAAGGTGGGGCAACAGATTTATACGAATGTTTCAGCATCTGCAGATGAGGGTATTCCTATTACATTAGTTGAAGGGCAGAAGTCATTGGATACATGTTCAGCTCAACTATTTTCTGTCGACCTAGGGCGCGACTCTGATGTGGATTTGAAGAGTGGGGAGCAGGGTTTAGAAGAAACAATTGGCGCTGAGATGGGGCTTCAAGGTGGCCCTCAAAAAGATGTGGGGGATACAGATGCTGAAATGGAAGTTGCTGCAAAGGCAGATGCTGAAACGACAGATGCTGAAACGGAAGTTGCTGCAAAGACAAATGCTGGAATGACAGATGCTGAAATAGGAGGGGGGGAGCAAAAGGTGCTGAAATTACAAATGCTAGTATGACAGATGCTGGGGGGGGAGGTGCTGAAATGACAGATGATGGGCTGAAAGGTGCTGAAACAAAAGGGGATGATAATGTTATAAAGACCCCACTTCCTGTAAAAACAGTAGATGTCAGCGACGATGATGGGGAGGATGATAAGGTGTTGAAAGCAGCATGCACAGAGTGGGATGCAATTGCTAAAGATCCTACATGTATACAAGAAATTGAAGAGTTTAGGCGTTCAAAGCGTCTTCCAAAAGCAAGTACTTTTCTTATGAGTCCATATGTTGCTGGGAAGGTTAGGATACCGAAGTATATTCCAAAAAAGTCATTGCTTAGTAAGGAGGATCATGACTTCATGTATGCTTGTATTAAAGGCTCAAGGTAGATGCATCTTACTTGTCATACTTTTTTGAGTGCATTCAATAATATGTATTTTTTGCTGACTCATGAATTTTTATTCTTTTAATAATTTTTTGTAGGGATTTTTCAGTAGTTGCAATGGATGCAAGAAGAGATAAGTCATTTTTCAAAAACATTGCCAAGAAGGATGGATGGCTTGATATCGATGTAAGCATGCTGAAACTATATACTGTGTGCAGCATATTTGAAGTAACTATGTATTTGTGTTCTGTTATTATGATCTGTTTTAAGTAAATAGCTTACACTCTTTTTTACTGTGTGTAGCACCTTGAAGCAGGGTTGATTCACATGAGGAAGAGAATCAGTGAGGATCCTATCACATTTGAAGGCATTATTGTGATGGATCCTATTTTTCATCAAAAGTATCTTCCAGATTGTTCGTCATCATATGAAGAATCAAGCCCTGTTGAACAATTCACTGCAAGCTATTTTCTTGGCTTATACCCTAATGATTATCCAAAGAATTGGGAGTCAGCAAAAAAAGTTTACACACCATTTAACATAGATAACCAGCATTGGGTTGCAGTGGAGATATTGCTTGGTGAAATGGTTATAAACGTTTATGATTTCAATCATTATATTGTTTCTGCTGAAAAGATTGTTGATTATCTGCGGCCAATGGCTGAATGGTTGCCAAAACATTTGGATAAAGCTGGGGTATTACCAAACTTTAAATCCTCTACATTCCACATTAACAAGGTGCCTGATCTAGTGCATGATACAACTGGGTATGA
The DNA here is from genome assembly GCA_963922045.1 of Persicaria maculosa. Lineage (NCBI taxonomy): Eukaryota > Viridiplantae > Streptophyta > Magnoliopsida > Caryophyllales > Polygonaceae > Persicaria > Persicaria maculosa. Next base: position 1,640,120 of record OY998268.1, read on the forward strand.
AATTTTACTTTATAATATTTTCAAAAGTCATTTATAAGCATGTGTGGGGGGTGTGTGTTTTGATTTAACTGTGTGTTTGTTGCATTTTTTGCAGTGCATCTTGTGGAGTCTTTGTACTGAAAGCCATCGAAGCGCTGGTGTTTGGGGGAGATGTTAAAAAGTTTACTAATGAAAAAATCTTCCGCTACCGAGAGCTCATGGTTTCAGACTTGATTCAAGAGAGATGGAGCTTCAAATTTTAGATAATTGCATATTTCAAGGAATCTGAAGACATTTACTGCTATATATGTTATATATTTTGGCCCTTTTTTTAGTGATGTATTTTCAGCAAATATTTCAGACATTAGGCCCTTTTGTATATGCTTTACTGTCAGCATATTTTAGGCATTTTAATGGTATTTTCAAGTCATTCAAACTGTCATTCAAGACATTGAATCTATTTACTGGTGCAGCACCTTTTTGAAGTAATGTAAATATGTCTTTTTTTTTGGTATTTATTATCTGTGGGGGCAAGCAATTTGTGTTCAGCAAGTTATGTTTTAGCTTTTGTTTAAACGATGAGAACAATATACATTCATGCTGAAACAAACAGGATTTACTAAATATACGTTTGAGACAAACACAATGGATAACTTGTATGCATAAAAAGTAAAGATAATATGATATAGTAGTAACACAAAGTATAACTGATAACAAAAAAAATATATAAAGCATAACAATAAAAGTATTTGGCTGCTGAAAACAGGGGGGATAACTGCTGAAACTTCCATTTCAGCATCTGTCATTTCAGCATCTGTCATTTCAACATCTGTTATTTCAGCATCTGTCTTTTCAACATTCTTTGGGTGTTGATGTGGGGTGCTGAGTTGGGGTATCACTCCTATGTTCCCTTTGAAGCCATTCCTTACTGTTCTTTGACCTTCTCACAAACTCCCCTATGCTGATCTTCCTTTTCCAAGGGGGGCGACCACATGTTTTCCTTACAAGAGGGGGGGTAACATTTGATCTCTTTTATATAATCTGGAATGTTTATTTCATCATCAGGGAGGACTGGATATATAGTTTCAGCATATGCCAAAATCCAAGCTTCATTTGTGTAGAAACTTGCAACAAATTGGGACACATCAAGCCTTTTATGCACTATTGCTGACAGAGCATGTATGCATGAGATTTTTTGGATGTCAAAGACTCTACAAGTGCATTTCTTTTCTGAAATATCGACAACAGTACGTGTACCTTCTCCAGTAACTTCAAACGTAGATCCATTCAAGTGTTTTACATTGTATGCACCAATATCCTTTTGCAATTCTTGAATCATTTTCATTATTGCAGGGGTCACCTTCTTTGTATTTTCTGTTGAGCTTTGTCTTCGCTGTTCAGACCACTCCGTCAGCTTATCTCTAATAAATTCTAACAGTGCAACAATGGGGAGATTTTTTTTACCCTTGAAAACAGAGTTTAAGCTTTCAGCGTTGTTTGATGTCATCATGTTATACCGATCACCTTTTGCGTGTGCTCTTGCCCACCTCTCCAGCCCTGCAGATATTAAATAAGTTGACAGACTTGGGCATTCTTCTTTTATACGGGCAAATTGGTGGGCAAAATCACTAATAGTGTAGGTTTCAGCAGCTGTTTGGAACATTTCAGCAAGGTGTTTTTTCTTGAAAGTTGCCTTTATGTTTTGCTTCAAATGCCACATACATATGCAATGTGTAGCAGTAGGGTATATCTGGGTGATAGCTTTAGCAATGCTGGCATGTCTATCAGAAACAAATACCAAATCATTTGTTGGCGGTATAACTTTGGCGAGCTGCTGAAAAAACCATCCCCAAGAAGCATTATTCTCTGTATCAACAACCCCAAAAGCCAGTGGGTATAAGTTCATATTTGCATCTTGTGTAACTGCTGAAAGCAATGTACCCCTGAACTTTCCAGTTAAGAATGTGCCATCTACAACAACAACCTTCAATGAAAAAGATAAAATCTGTGAACTTTTTTTGCTGAATAATAAATGCTGAAATTCAAAAAAATATAAAACTTTGCTGAATTATAAATGATTATGCACATATACATACCTTTTTCAAGATGGGGAAAGCTCGAATGCATTGTTCAAATGACAGGAACATGTATTTGAACCTTTCAGCACTGTCTGTTGATATGAGAGCTAATGTTCCAGGATTTTTCTCTCACTTGTGCTATTTGGGCTGCCCTCCATGCTTTCCAATAAGTAATTGAGATCTTGCGTTCCTTTTTCATCTTATCAATTATTTGTTTGGGGTTGTATCCACTGTCAAAATTTCAGCAATAAGTAACTGATTGATTATATAAAAATGATAGGGTCATAATAATAAGCTGAAATCAGGTGCTCAATAATATGCTGAAATTGGTTGCTGGAAATTAAAAGAAAAATATTTGCTGAAACAGTAGGCACCTTGATGGTATTAAGCCTGCAATGAGATGGGAGGGGGCTTCTCTGCAATGTCTTATTCTTGTGTCCCATGTGCATGTGTGTATATCATTATACAATATCACCTCATGACAAGTAGCTGACACCCTCTTTGTATGCAATTTCCAACCACAATTGGCATCTATGCATGTTGCTCTATAATATTTTGGTGTTGATTTCTTAATCTCATATCCAAATATATTTGTCATTGACATCATGCACAGAGCATCCTTTATTTGCTGTCTAGATTTGAAAGTTTTGCCAACATACATTAGCCTTGATTCTCCGGGGACATGGGTGACAACACTATCCATGATAGAGCTGCTAGAACCACTTTCATCAATTGTGTTTCCCTTTCTTTTCATTATGGCATAGCGTTCAGTCCAATATTCAGCATTAGAGTAATTTGAAAATATTTCAGCATCCATATCATTTTGTGGCACACCCTCCATGACGTTGGGGGCAATAATTGAATCAGAACAAGATAAACCTCCTGTTGTATGCATGTCATGCTCATCCAAATACTGATCAGGGGCAAGTGTGTTCCTGCTCTCTCTGTCCTGAGTTTCAGCAAGTGTATGAGTATTGGTGTTGATGGCAGCAGCATCTGTTTGAATTGGAAAATCATAGGCAACAATATCTAATGGCAAAGGGCTGACACATAACTCAACAGCAAAATTTACTCCATCCAATTTACTCAACAATAAGAATTCTTCCAAATCAGCGTCACAATCTACTGTAAGTGGCGCTTTCAATGTTTTGAAGGGGTGCAAATGGCTGAATTTCAATTGAACCACAGAATCATCAACACTGAATCTGCTGCAAACTTTGCTCCTCAAGGTTGATAAAGTGATTGAATCATCTAGTACAAAAGCTTTTGAAGTAGTGTTTCCAGCGAACAATAATCCTGTTTCAGCAATTCTCCATTGTCCACCATACACCACTGTTACAATATTTGATGGCATTTTTACCCCTGCAAAATGATTTTATTTCAGCAACAAAGTCTTGGAGTATTTCAGCAATAAAGTTCTTGTAGTATTTCAGCAATAAAGTACTTGATGAATAAAGTACTTGATATCTAATTTGTAATAAAGTATTTTGGAATGTATTTCAGCAATCAAAAGAACTTGTTAATGGAACTTGTAATAAAGTACTTTTTATTGCTGCAATTGAATCCATTTCAACAACAAGTAATTTGTTTCATGAATCAAAGAACTTTCCCCTGCAATTGAAGCTATTTCAGCAAAAAAGAAATGGAATCTGCACATGGGAGACCAGGCCACTTAAAAAAAAGAAATGCTACAGTAAAGAACTGAAATCTATTTCAGCAAAAAAGATCTGGAATCTATTTCAGCAAAAAAGAACTGAAATCTATTTCAGTAATCAAAAAAGTACTGGACTCTATAACATGCTAATGATAATGATACAGCAAAGAACTGAAATCAAAGAACTGAAATCAAAAAAGTACTGGACTCTATAACGTTGCTGAAATTATCATAATTGCTGAAAATCAACAATTAGCATGACATTGATAGGATGAAATCAATAATTATAAACGATAATCAACAATTATAGCAGCAAACATAATTTCAGGAACAATCATAAACGATAATCAACATAATTTCAGAAGCTATTTCAATAGATCAACAATAAACGATAATCAACATCAAAATCGATTTTATTGCACAATTATAGCAGATCTATAGTTAAACAACATCAAAATCATAACGTTGCTGAAGAATCGTAACAAAAACGATGGATAGTTGTATAATCGTAACAAAACGTGGCTGAATGATTGATTTCAGCAAAAAACGATCTGCTATAATTGTAATTACATCAAAAAACGATAGATATGAGGAGTTCATTACAGCAAAAACGATCGATTTGAGCAAAAAACGATCGATTACAGCAAGATCAATCCGAGATCTATAGTAGAGAGGGAGAGAAGGTAGCTTGATTGTCAAAAATTGTGTTTCAGCAAAAATTTTTTAATGGTGAACAGTTTCCTAATATGTGGGGAAGGGTGGACAATTTCCTAATTTAGTCCAATAATGTGGCCTGTAGAAAAATTTTCCCTTAAATAAAGTCTTTAACCTATTTCCCCTATTTTAATAATACAAATAATAGGAGTAGTGTACAAATTATAATAATGTTTGGTAGTATATTAATAATAAGAGATTTCCCAAAAAGAGATGAGTTTGAAAGAACTAGATGACATTATTTAGTGGAGTTCAAAAGTGAGAGAGGGGTTGGTAGTTTCCTCTGCAGTTCGCATAAAATAAAAGCCACGAGTTTTTGGGTGCGGAAATTGCATGGAGTGCTCTCAAAAGAACTCCCCTTTACAGCCTTGCTCATCAATAACACTTTTTTTTATTTTTCTTCAACAAAATTTAATAACACAACTTATTAATTATTTTTATATATTTTACTCTCTTTTTTGAAAGAGGAAATATTTAAATTAAATTTACATACTTTGTTTGCCACTAGCGGAATTTGCTACGAGTAGTCAACTGCGAAAAATCGGATTTGGAAATCGGAGTTGCCTTGTTGCAACTTGAGGGCAGATGATCCAATCCACCATACGTACTGAATAAATATCAACAACTTTATTATATACCGACTATGACTTAATACATAAATGAAATTTTGTTAATGTTGATTTGTTTTTTGCTTTTTGCTTTTTACTTAAATTAAATTAAATTTATATACAGAGCATGACTAACTAGTGAGTATAGTTAGTCAGAGCGCATGCTTTGCGATGTTTGCATCTTTTTTTCTTTTCCCGTATTTTCGATTTTTTTATGTTCGACGGTTCACCCATCTGCCGAATTTAAAACTAATGAAACAATGTGGCCATGTAGTGCCATTAATTATTGGCGGCAAGGACTACAGACGGTATTTGATACTAATATACTCCGTATGTGTCAATTAAGCACTTAACATACCAATTAACTTCACTTTGATTTTGGTCCACTGCATTTATGTTGTTGCGGTGGACCAAAATGTTTGTTTTTATCTAGGGTTTCAATGTATTTTGTTGCGTTTCACCGAAAAAAAAATGTATTTTGTTGCGTTGAATTATGATTAAACTTAATTAAGTCACCGCAATATCTTGCAACCAATATAGTAAAAATTAGCGATTTATATATTTTTCTCGATTTGTTACTTAGTACTTATCTCTTCTATCAATAGATTCAATTTTTACTTAAAATGGACAAAACTCTACAAAAATCAGGTTCAAATCGGACTTATATTTCGAAGACATGGATTACCAATTGCTTAATTATGTTTCTTTTTGTTATTTTTTGTCAGTTGTTTAACTATGTTCGTCAGGCTATGGTTAGACAGTTTGGATTGCTAATAACCTTAAGAACCGTTTGAACCGTGCATTAGCCTCTTCATAGAATAATCATCTATAGGATTTTGGGGATCGTTGCAACTGCGAGTTTAGTGTATCGTCAGTGGCGGAGCCAGGATTTATTTTCGGGGGTGCTAAAAAAATTCGTTAAATATTTTTTTTGGTGTATACTTATTAAGAAGATTTTTCTAAGAAAATATTGAAAAAACACTAAAATTGTGATTTTTTTAATTTAAATATAAATATGACATTTTTTTTCAATGAAATAGTTGATAGAAACAAAAAAAAAATACAGAGAGAAATCAAGAAGAATATTTATTGATATAGTAAAACATAAATATGACTTTTTTTTAATGAAAAAACACTAAAATTGTGATTTTAAATTTAAATATAAATATGATATTTTTAATGAAATAGTCGATAGAAACAAGAAAAATATAGAGAAATCAAAAAGAATTAATGATATAGTAAAACATAAATATGACATTTTTTTAATGAAATAGTTGATAGAAACAAAAAAAAATATAGATAGAAATGAAGAAGAATTAATGAAATAGTAAAAGAAATAAAAAGTGAAGCATTTGGGATTTGAACCTAAAACCTTTTGGTTCTCCTTCCTTCCTTTACCACTTGAGCTAGACAACACTCTTGTTTCAAATATCCTTTAAAGATGTTATATTACCTTAACAATACTAAATATATGTAAAAAAATTTATTTTTTTTTGTATTTTTTTCCGAGCCGGGGGGTGCTCGAGCACCCCCAAGCACCCCCTAGCTCCGCCCCTGTGTATCGTCATGGGGATCGGAGTTATGTGCCCAGTAGGAAACACGTACGTATGTGTGTATATACGGTTTTTCTAACCTATGTCGAAAGGGTATAGGTTAAAATGCTACAAATTTAAATGATTTTAGCAATTTTTAATTAATAATAATTTCCTAGGGTTCTTTTGGGAATAAAAAGTTTGTCCTGGCCACACTGGTTAGTGGACAAATAAAATACCAAAAAATAAGGAATGATAAAGCTCCTATGTACATATTGACTTAAGTTTTTGTGTTAGAAGGGTGGATCTCAACCTTATAATTATAACCAAAAATAAAAACAAACTCGACACGACTCTTGTTTTCATAAGACCTAAATGGATTTCCTTGAAATTTCATATGATATCAGAGCATGTTCAAGTCAAATTGATTTTCTTGGCTTCGGGTTAGGCTAAAAGAGATACTTGGGTAAGTTGTAAGGAGATTGAGAGTATTGGCCCCAAAAAAAGAGAAAAAATGTTCAAGTGTCAAACCCGATCCAGGTGGTTGCATTTGAGGGGGCGTGTTGAGATTAAAAAAAAAAAACAAATATCCCACATTGGTTGTGTGTGGTAAAAGTACCACAAAATATGTAAGGTTGGTGGAAGCCCTACACAATAGCTTAAGCTTTTGTGCTAGAAGGGTGGATCCTGACCTTATAACCAAAAACAAAATAAACCCGACATGACTCTCATTTTCATACGATCCGTCGAGGAATTCCTTCCCAATAAGGTTTGTTTATCATATGCTCTAAGGATATATATATATATATATATAGACACACAAACATATATAGGATAGAAAGACTGATGTATATATTTATATATACATACAAACATCAGGGGTGGAGCCAAGTGGGGGCACATCCGTTGAACCCCTCCTCGCCAATAGCTTCATTTTGATATATAATACACCTTCATCCGATATCCGAGTAAAAAGTTATGAACGTATGTTTTAAAATTGAAGACATATTAATGTCTTTAATCCTATCTTAATAAACTATCATGCTTTAATATTTTACTTAGATTGACATTCATATATTATAATTTATCTCAAGAGTGTCAAAACGAATTACGTAAGAAGTTACAGTAAGTTTAAATTTTTTTTTTTATCTAATTATACATTAGTATATGTTAAAAGCACAATAACTTACCTACCGACCCAATATTTTTTATATTTTCTTTCTATCCTTATTTTGTTATTTTTATTTCTTCTGCTATTTCATATATTTATTTAGTTTATTTTTGTAGTATGGAACATGTTTTGCATTGTATGAACTCTTGTTATGCATTTTTGTTTGCCATAGTGTGCCCCACTCTCGTAAGTTAGCACTTGCTCAATTAACATGCGAGTAAATTTACACAAGAAAATTTAGCAATTGAAATAGATTTATTAACTTGTAGTAGTAATAATAATAAGTCATTTTTATAATAATAATAATAATCATAATAATACAATTATCTTAATTAACTATAGATAAAAGCTCCAAATTGTTCATTACAAATTTCTCTATCCGTTCACCAAAATATATCATTCTACCTTCTTACACAACTTTTACAAGTATTATATACTCCATTCGTCTCAAAAAATTTGTTATTTGACCTTTTGACATATCTTTTACAAAAAAATATTTAAAATATAAATATTTAAAATAATTTAATAGATAATTGTATTAAGTATGAAATTATTTTTAAAAACTAATAAAATAATTAATATTTTATATAGTTTTTATCATTCTTAAAAAATATGTCAAAAGTAAAATAACAACTATTTTGAAACGAAGGGGTGCTATTTTACTCTAATTTATTACCTCACTTTTTACGGCTAATAATCTCTTAAAAATTACAAAAACATTTGTATAAATTTGTATAAAGTAAAATCCAAAATACATATGTTATTATACTCCCTCCATCCCACAATAATTGTCTTTGGACTATTTATGTACGCTTTTTAAGGAGTTAAAAACTATATAAAATATTTATTTTTTAATTAATTTTTTAAAATAATTCTATACTTATTAGTAATATGTATGATATTATTTAAAAATATTTAATAAAATATTGATATTTTATATAGTTTTTAGCTTTTTAAGAAAACGTGCATGAATAGTTAAAGACAGTCATTGAGAGACGGAGTGAGTATAATAACATATTTTTTTAAAACAAAACTAACCCTATAAAATAAAATACAATACTCTGTATGTTTTTGTTGAATGGATAGATCCTTCGTATCAGTGGCGGAGCCAGAAAAATTTTGGAGGGGGGGGCACAGTTATAAATGTGCGATATAGTTGTGGATTAAATTGACATAAAGAATTATATGTAATACGATAATAAATTATGTTATTTTAAGATAAAATGTTATCGGTTTATGATAAAACGCTATCATTTTTTCACGCCTAAAAAAAGAAATATAAATATATAAATGAAATATCCGAAAAAAATTAACTAAATAAGTATAGGAAACGCAATATAATAAACATTAAGTTAAGGTTATGGTTGTTATATGAGCTAAAGCTTGGCTCGAGTTTAGCTCAATAAAAGCTCGGCTCGAGCATCATTTATAAAATGAGTTGATTATGAGCACATTTTTATGCTCAATTCATGATTCAGCTCAGATCGATTGAAACTCAAATAGCACGAATTTTGTGAAATTTTTTTAAGTTACTATATCATGATCAAGTAAAGTTGCATAATACTTGGAAAAAAAACTCAGCTCAAACTCGTTCACTTACTAAACAAGTCGAGTATGAGCTGAAGTTCAAATATAGGTTCGACTCGAGATTGACTTGTTTCTAAATGAGCTAAATATAATCAAACAATACTAGACTTGTTTGGCTTGAATAATAACAACCTAGGTAATATATAACTTGTTGCACTCATAACATATAGCAATGTATAACTAGATATAAATTTTTAAACTTGTATAACTTCTTATCTAATTGTCGAAATGATTATTATAACCTCTCATTTCGAAGCTCTTGAGATGAATTATAGTATGTGAGTGTTAATTTAAGTAAAATATTTAAGCATTATAATCTATTGAAATAAAATTAAAGTGATTAATATACCTTTAATTTTAAAACAGTCATAACTTTTTACTCAGATGTCGGATTAAGGCGTATTATATATCAAAACGAAGCTATCAACGAGGAGAATACACCTAAGTAGTTCGTCAAATGAGAGAGGGGGCACGTGCCCCCCTAGGCCCTCCTTCAGCTCCGCCCCTGCTTCGTATCTATATGGATGGGTTTTATGATTTTATCACTAAAAAACTGCAAAACGAAAAAGCATAATGACAAATTGCATAGTACGACCTTAAGTGAGAGTGGTGGTGGGTCAAGTCAAGTATGAATGGCTCATTGGGTGGACTGAAAAAAAGCAAAAAGCATATATATATAGGAAGTCCCATCGGTTAAGAAAAGGAGCAAGGCGGGCGATGGCGCGGGCTGTTGCCGTAACCTCTATGTGGGTTTGCTTTCGCCTCTTTCTATGTGCAACGAATCAATCAGCCCAATTACATGGATTGGAATGGGCCCCACTCTTTTTTATGGTGGGCCAACCACACACCTGAAAATGAATCGGGTACCCGATCTATCTGTCTATCACACACAAAAATTCACTCAAACCCAATATTCATTCACTTAATATTTCACCCATCAACCGATGTTCTATCGGACGGATCGGGTGGTTATTGGGATGAATTGAATTAAAAGGAGATAAGTCACAAGGCAACTTTAGAAAAATGTAGAAATTGACCATATCCGACAATTTCAAAAACAACATCAACATGAGAATCTTACTAAATAAAAATAAGGCTTATTCAAAACTATAAATAGCATTATCTTCCACTTATAAAATAAGTTTTGGAAGTTTAATTTTATATTAGATAAAATGAACTTAACTCAGTTTATAGACTACTAATTAAAAAAATATCCTTAAAAAATAGAACCATTGTCATTTCATTTATACGAAGAGGAAGTATGATTGTTGCAAAGTTCTTGACAAAATGAGAAAATACAATTTGGTTAAATCATACATTAATACATCAGATAACAACAAAATTATTGAAAAGAGTCAAAGAGCTAGTACTCTAGCTAAGAGCATCCCCAAGAGATTTGGTAAAAAAAATCTCTAAAATAGAGAAGAAAATTACAAAATCTCTATAATTTTTACCTTACAACTCCAACAGTTACTCTATTTTATAGATTTTACATTTATTATTTTGATCATTTATTGATTCAATTTGAATTATGGAACACATTTTATTCCTTTTTCTTTTCCTTTTTTGTAATGTATGTGTGATGGAGTTTTGGGAGCTAGTGGGCATTTAGTTTTAGAAGTTTTCTCAAATGCTACAAATATAGATATTTTTTCATCATCTCTCATCTATTCTCTATTTTAGAGAAAGAAATAGAGGAGCTATTGGGTGAAAAAAAACCTCAATATTTGCTAAATTTCTACTTTTCTCTATAATAGAGATGCTGTTGGAGATGCTCTAATAATGTAAGCAACACAAACAAAAGAAAATTTTCAAAAGATATGTAAGTTGATAATGCAAGTTCATATTCTTATAGATCTCTTTTAAACAAAACTAATTAGAGAACGAAGAACCTAAGGCAAAAAAGGATAAATAGGTTAGTCATGTTAAGTTATACTCCCTCCGTTAATTAAAACTTGACGTTTTACTATTCACGCACGCTTTTTGAGGTGTTAAAAACTATATAAAATATTAACTTTTTTAACATATTTTTTAAATAATTTCATACTTGTTACTATTAATTATGAATTTATAAAAATAAATTTTAAAAAATGTTAATATTTAATATAGTTTTTATCATTCTAAAAAAACGAGTATGAATAGTAAACGACAAGTTTTAATTAACAGAGGGAGTATTATACTCCCTCGTCTTCCATATATGTCTTTTTAGCCCATATGATTTTATCAATAATACATGTCTTTTTAGAGCTAATCATTACACTTAACCGACTAACTAGCTAATAATCATTGCACATAATTTTCACTTGAATTCACTCTAATTTTTTTTACCAATTAACTATTTTATATGTTTTCTTAATTATCGTGCATATGGCTAAAAAGACATTTATTGGTGGACGGAGAGAGTATCTGTTAAATTTTTTTTAATAATCGGGTGAGCTAACGGGTGCTTAAACGGGCCGAATTGTAACGGCCCGGATATAATTACCCGAGTTACGTTTCGAAGGTCGGATACCTTCGTTCGGATCTTACAATTCAGGTACGGGTCAGTTCGGTTCTTCACTTTCGCCCAGGAGGATCCCTCGCCATAGAAGCACAGAGCAGCAAAAGGGCGGGTACCTAAGTCTATCCACGAAGTCAGGCCCAGAGACGCATGCGGGCCCTAAAGACCTCGCTGAGGACATATAATACGCCTATTCCTAGAATAAAGAATGTTCTAATGTAGTACGAAATTTAAATCACACTATCATGCCCCTATATATATAATATGCAGAAAAAAACTGTAGAGGCGCCCAAAGAATGCCAAGTGGCATATCCCCATATCTCTGTATTTCTCGTACCCACTCCGAGGTAGGGCGCTCGACCTTAGCCGACCCGTAACAAATATATTCCCGTACCCACTTCGAGGTAGGGCGCTCGGCCTTAGACGAACCGTAACAGATATATTCCCGTACCCACTCCGAGGTAGGGCGCTCGGTCTATGCCGAACCGTACAGAGATACATATATAGATCATACTCATCGACTCGATTGGGGACCAAAACGGTATAAAACACGAATGCCCCCATGGCCTAGCAAAGACTCTAAGACTCACAGATAACGGCCGTTCTCTTTTCAAACGCATAAAGAATAGGGATGCTCATTCATAAGTGCAATTCCTAAGCATGATACTACATGACATGCTTTTATGCATATGCAACACCTACATACTATATGACACATCAGGCATGAGGTCCGGGTTACTGAGTAAGCTCCCGTAAGAAACTTACCTGGAGGCGCGCAGAATATAAGAAATAATCAGCAATAGCAAGCAATCCAATCATGTCACAAATCACCTAGCATATATCATAAGATGTGCATAAGTCTACGTCTAAGTCACACAAGGCGCCCCTAACAATCGCACATAAGTTCACATAACCATAGAATATCGCATCTTAACATCTCATCCTTATCACCTCAACTCATCTCATCATCTTCCTTATTCACTTCCATCAATCAGCTCATATCGTCACATATCACCTTATTCTCATATCATCTTAATCCTTCCATTTTATCTTAAATGTCATACTTCATCATGTCTCATCTTATATATCATCACATAATATCATATATCATCTCATCATGCTTCATAATTCAATTCAAGATTCTAACAGGTCAAATCATGCTCCAATTCACATATAACCATATCTTATCCACATACTTCGCATCATGCTGATCAGATTAAGATATCGCCATAATCATATATCATATGATAACACAACACTTCATAGCATGCTTCATAATCAACACATGACACATCAATATCACATATGTTAATTTATATATACCAATCAGACAAGTCAATTTCCCAAGATTCCCAAAGCTCTTAAATCTCAAGTTAGATCAATCTTTATTTAAAACATCTTTTCCAAATCACACTTGACCCAAAAATCCATTTATAACTCATTCGCTTTAATTAACTTATAACATTATTTTATTAAAATAACTCCGACAAGATAAAGATATTTCCAAAATTCCTCTTTTAACTTTTATGAAATCCATTTCCATTTCCCAAATCAATTTTCGACATTTGAGGACCCTTTCCAAATTCTTTTCCTTTTAAAATCCAAATCTCAAAACATTGTATTTTAAATCACCATAACAACATTATATCCTCAAATCTCAACAATAAAATCATATAATATTTTATATCCCATTTATTTACTATTTATATTTTTAAATTATATATATATCAAGGTAAGTCTTAAACCTTATAATCACTTTAACACATTTCAAAACACATTTCAAAATCACAATATAACACATAATATATCCCATTAATCTACTTCTAAAAACAATATATATAACATATATGTATATATATAATTTTTCTAGAAAATATTATTTATCTCAAATCTCATAAACATATATAATAATAATAATGACAATAATAATACTAATAATAATAATGATAATAATAACAATCTAGTCAAATAATAATCATATATATAATCATGACTATCATAACAACAACACATATAGGAACCCAGCCCAGCCCAATCTGTAGCCCAAACCCGAATCCAGGACCCGGCCCAAACTCTCAAGCCCAAACCCTTATCTCACTTGCTCTCTCTCTCAACTTCTGAATTCGAAGATTAAAAGAAGGGTGGGGTCCAGTGCTGACGCGGCAAGGTGGGGCCACGAGTCTTCTTCTTCCTTCTGAAGGTCCCTGCTTCAGGCTCCCCAGCCTTGCGCGCTCGCCGCCGGAAGCTCGAGCCTCCCACTTCCGGTCTCCTCGTCCCTCCTCGGCGCTCAATCCTTTCTCTCGCTCCACCCTCGCCTTCCCAGCTTCTTCGCTTGTGCACCCGCTCGCTTGCTCACTTGAATACCTTCCCGCACTCGCGCTAGGCTCACCCGCTCTCGCTCGATCTTGCTCTCCGCTCATCCTCGCCGTTAAGCTCTCGGGCACTCTCTCGATCTCATCACTCTCAGAACACCCATCAAGGGAAGAGGATAACACAAAGGTTTGAAAGAAAATAAAATGAGTTGAAGGGGGTATAGGGCGCTCATCGAGAGAGTCTTCGAAGCTCGCCGGAATGCTCGTCGGGGTTTGGTTGGCTTCATCGGAGACTCGAGGAAGCTTGTTAGGCCCTGGATCGAAGGAATGGATCATAAAGGTGGACCTTTATGGTGCATTTGTCAAGAAACGAAGGGAAGAACCCTTACCCAGCTCAAACCCGAAAAACAGAGGAGGAAGATGAGGTGGCGGCGCCGGCGGCTCGGCTTTGCTCCGGTGCTGCTCCTGGGCTGCTCGGGTGTACCTCGGGCGCCGGAGGGAGCCGTCGGAGCTGCTGGGCTCAGAGGTAAGGTGGAGGGAAGCTGCTAGAGGTGCTCGGTTGTGTCTCGGAGAGGCGGGGTTCGGGTGCGATGGGCAAGATCCTGGGCGAGGTTGCCTAGGGAGCACATTGGGATGTTAAAGGCAAGACTTTACTCGATTAGGAGATGAAAGAAGGCAGAATGAGCGAGAACAAGGCCTTACCGAGCCCAATCACGAAAACAGAGGAGAGGAGCGACGGGGGCTGCAGCTGCTGGCTCCGGCTCATCTGGGACTCTCCAGGCGGCTTTTTTGGCTCGTCAGCATCAGGAAAGGAGTGGGATAAGGGACTGTTACTGCTCGACAAAACCGAAGGATCAGGGGAGAGGGGTGAGCTTGGGGGTTTTGGTTTGTTCATATATGAATGAAATGTGGGAGTCTTTGGCTTCAATATAAGGAAGGAGGGGACCAATATTAGAGGGAGTAAAGGGGCTGAATTCGATTGCAAGGAAGAGGAAATCTGTCTCTGAATCAATGAAAAAGGGGAATGGGGACCAAAGTTGAAATGGTATGGTGGTGGGGATTTGAAGACAAGGAAATGAGGAAGGTGCAGGGCGTGGGAGCTGCTGCTACTTGACAAGGAAAAGGGGAGAAAGGCTGTTAAGAAGATAAGAGTGAGCAGGAGAGGGAGAGAGAGAAAGTGGTCCTGATACGGGGTTAGCCGTAGGATGCCCGATTTTCGACAATCAAACAAGAAACAAGAAAGACTCAACAATGACTAATGACGCAGCAGCGGAATTAAACAAAAGACTCGAAATTTAGTTGCAATAATTGAAAGACATGACCGATAAGGACTGAGTCGATCTATATAGAACAAGATAAAGACCCCAGGCCTCCTTAGAGGGTAGGAACCAATACCAATTACTATATAACCCGCCTCTACAACCCTACACAACCAAGCGGACAACTTGGAGGCACAAGGAGGGGGCTTGTGGATACTAGGATCACCAAGTCTTGCGAAGTTGACGAACACAAAGCAAACCAAGCTGAGACAAGAACCAATTTGCAATCGATGAGCAATGCTTCGAATCGATTGACTTTCACTCAATGTGTTTCAACACAAATCTGAATTTTCTTAAGCAATTGAACGTGTGTTCTACATAGACTGAAATCAGCATTTATAACCCTAAAAGGGCTGTTGGGCCGGTTTTATCTAACTAAAGGAGATAAAATAACAACTTAAAGGAATTAATAAAATTACCCTAAATTTCCTAAAATAACTTAAGTAAAAATAATACTAAAAATAGCAATATAAAGGAGTTCCAACACTTAGCCAAAATCGGTTGATCTATGACTAAGGTGGCTCGAGTTCTTCTTGAATCCTTATGCACATATAGGTCTTCAATGTAGGCTCCGGGAGTTGAACCGTGCTCGAGAACAAAGCATGACTCACAAATAGGAATGAGTCTCGTTGAAGCTTCTTAGCTCGGGCTCGAGTCATAGGTCCTTCTCCTAAGATGATGGGTGTGTCTGGAGCTGTAGAAGATGGTCCCGCATCAACCTCCCCTTCTTGAAAAGGATTCGACCATGAATCCAAGTCTTCATCCACAGCGAAGTAAGGGATTAGATCGGCGACGTTGAATGTTGCGCTCACGCCCATGTCTCCAGGAAGCTTCAATTGGTAGGCATTGTCGCCCACTCTCCTAAGCACCTTGAATGGTCCGTCACCTCGTGGTGCTAGCTTACTCTTCCGTGCTTCTGGAAACCGCTCCTTCGTTAGGTGTATCCACATAAGATCCCCAGACTGAAATGTGACCAATCGGCGTCCCTTATTGGCCTTGTTAGCGTTGTATTCAGCCTTTTGCATAAGCTTTTGACGCGTCCGTTCATGTAGCTCCTTGACGAACTCAACATGCTTACCTGCTTCAAATGATTCTTTCTCTCTCATAGGATATGGAGTAAGATCAAAAGGGGTTAGTGGATTAACACCATAGACATATTCAAATGGAGTGATTTTCGTTGCAGAATGCATAGTTCTATTATAAGCAAACTCCACATGAGGTAAGGCTTCTTCCCAAAGTTTCAAATTATTCCTAATAATGGCTCTTAGGACGGTTGTAAGGGTTCTATTAGTCACCTCATTTTGGTCATCAGTTTGGGGGTGGCTAGAAGTAGAGAATAGCAATCTAGTTCCCAATTTGCTCCATAAAGTTCGCCAAAAATGACTTAAGAATTTCACATCCCTATCACTTACAATAGTTTTCGGCACACCATGTAATCTTACTACCTCTCTAAAGAATAGATTAGCAACATTGGTAGCATCATCAGTTTTGTGGCATGCAATAAAATGAGCCATTTTAGAGAATCTATCCACCACTACAAATATAGAATCCCTCCCCTTCTTAGTTCTAGGCAACCCAACTATGAAATCCATAGATATATCCTCCCAAGGGGCTGAGGGAATCGGCATTGGTGTATATAGGCCATGGGGCATAAGCTTAGCTTTGGATTTTATACAATCTATGCATCTTTTAAGGCAATGTTCTACATCTCTAAGCATATGTGGCCAATAAAAGTGTGATTTTAAAGTAAGATATGTTTTATCCCTTCCAAAATGTCCCATTAAACCACCACTATGTGCTTCACTAACAAGTAGTAATCTCAAAGAACATCTAGGAATACACACTTGATCTTTTCGAAATAGAAAGCCATCATGTATATAGAAATTTTCGGTTGGCCCTTTATCTAAGCATTTTCGAAAGATCTCCCCAAAATCAGCATCTTGTTCATACAATTCCTTAATGTAAATAAAGCCTAAGACTCTAGAATCCAAAGTGGTTAAAAGAACATGTCTTCTAGATAATGCATCAGCTACCACGTTGTCTTTGCCTTTCTTATACTTAATCACATAAGGAAATTTTTCAATGAACTCCATCCATCTACCATGTCTCCTATCAAGTTTATCTTGGCTTTTAAAGTGTTTCAATGATTCATGATCAGTCCTAAGAATAAACTCTCTAGGCCATAGGTAATGAGACCATGTCTTAAGAACTCTATACAATGCATACAACTCCTTATCATATGTAAAGTAGTTAAGACAAGCACCTTTAAGTTTCTCAGAAAAGAAGGCTATAGGCTTACCTTCCTGCATAAGGACTCCACCAATTCCAACTCCGCTAGCATCACACTCAACCTCAAATGGACGAGAGAAGTCCGAAAGTGCTAGTAGTGGTGCGTGTGTGAGCTTGTCCTTAAGCGTGTTGAACGCCTCCTCCTGAGCTGCTCCCCAATTGAACTCACTCCTCTTCTTAGTGAGCTCGGTTAGTGGGGCTGAGATAGTGCTAAAGTCACGCACGAAATGCCTGTAGAAGCTCGCGAGACCTTGGAAGCTACGCACATGGCCGATGTTAGTGGGGGTCGGCCACTCTTGGATCGCCTTGATCTTTGCCTCATCGACACGTAGTCCATTAGTGCTCACTACAAAACCAAGAAAAGACACTTGTTCATTACATAGCTCACATTTCTTCAAATTAGCATATAAGTGTTCTAATCTTAAAGTTTTAAGTACTTCTCTAAGATGTGCTTCATGTTCATTAGGAGATTTGCTATAAACAAGTATATCATCAAAATAGACAACAACAAATTTTCCTATGAAATTTCTAAGCACATGATTCATTAAGCGCATAAAAGTACTTGGAGCATTAGTCAAACCAAACGGCATAACCAACCACTCATATAAACCAAACTTAGTCTTAAATGCTGTTTTCCATTCATCACCTTCCTTCATTCTAATTTGATGATAACCACTTTTAAGATCTATTTTCGAAAATATAGAAGCACCATGTAGTTCATCTATCATATCATCTAATCTAGGAATAGGATGGCGATATTTGACAGTTATATTGTTAATATCCCTACAATCTACACACATTCTCCATGATCCATCTTTCTTAGGGACTAATAACACAGGCACAGCACAAGGACTTAAGCTTTCTCTAATATATCCCTTATCCAACAGTTCCTGAACTTGGGATTGGACCTCTTGGGTCTCTGTGGGATTCATACGATACGCAGGCCTATTAGGCAAAGAAGCACCTGAAATGAGGTCAATCTGATGCTCAATGCCACGAATAGGGGGTAGACCTGGTGGTATGTCATCGGGGAATACATCCTTATACTCTTCAAGAAGAGATAGGATGCGAGGAGGGAGGGTAGCTCTAAGCTCCTCACTCAACATGTTCAACCCTTTGCATAGGAGCATGAGGGTTGTTTCCCTATCCACGAACTCGTCTATAAATGTGCTCTTGGAAGCCAACAACACACCTTTAGGCCGAGATTGAGGATCCACTTGGCTCGACTGAGCCTCCCTAGCTAACTCACCTTTACTTACCTTGCACTTCTCAATCTCTTCAGCCACTTGTGTAGGTGTCATGGGTTTGAGAACAACATTCTTCCCCTGAAAAGTAAAGGAGTAGCGATTAGTATATCCATCATGAATAACCTTACGATCAGATTGCCAAGGACGACCTAATAAAATATGACAAGCTTGCATAGGCACGATATCACATAAAACATCATCTTCATAATGTCCTAGCTTAACATGCACTTTAACTTGCCTATTCACTTTCAAGTTTCCACAATCATTCATCCAATGCAATTTGTAAGGTCTAGGGTGTTGCATAGTGGAAAGTTGCAATTTATCAACCATTTCTTGACTAGCTAAATTACAACAACTACCACCATCAATGATCACATTTACAACCTTTCCTTTAACTAGGCATCGAGTATGAAATAAGTTTTCTCTTTGATTATCATCACACGGTGTAGGAACAACACTTAGAACTCTCCTAACAATCAAAGACTCTCCATGTTCATATTCGACCTCATCATCATCATTATCATAGCACACAAGGTTAAGGTTTTGATCATTGTCATTAGCATACTCATCATGTTCATCACAAGAATTTTCAGATTCATATTCCCCTAGGTGATTAATCATGAGAGTTTTCTTATTAGGGCAATCCTTCATATAATGTCCTCTACCTTGGCATTTAAAGCATACAATATCTCTAGATCTAAGGGTAGAAGAGTTAGGATTACTCCCTTTGGGACCAGTAGATGTCCCAGACGATTCACGTCCAAAAACGGGTGCCTTTCCTTTGTCAATGGACTGCTGAGGGGCTCGGCTATCTCTCTTTCCTTGGGTCTGGCTCGGTCGATCACGTGGACCACCATCACTACGCCATTGGGGCTGCTTAGGCCGAGATTGGCGCCACCCTTGTTGCTGTCCATTCGAGTTTCGCCCACCTTGATTCCTGTATCTAGCTCCTCTTTCAACTTTAATAGCTAAATGTAATAACTCAATAGGAGTAGAATAAGGGAAATAGTCAATTTCATGAGCTAAGGCAGGATGCAATATCCTAAGAAATCTAGCATTGGTATCCTCATCGGGTTCAACGACATTAGCTCTAGCCATGATTTCTTGCATTGCATTAAAAGTTTCCTCAACCGTTTTATTCCCTTGCTTAAGATTCTCTAATCTCTGCCTAAGCTCTCTAGCATAGTGTTGAGGTACAAATCTATTTCTCATTAATGCTTTTAATTGTTCCCAAGAAGCAATAGGTGCATCAAGGGCTCTTATTCTTTCTTTAACTAGGTTATCCCACCAAATTAAAGCAAAGCCTGTGAATTCTAGTGTAGATAGTTGTACCTTTTTAGCATTAGAGAAATTATGACAACTCCAAATCTGATCCATTTTAGTTTCCCAATCAATATAGATATCCGGATCAGTTTTACCTTCAAAAGGAGGAATCGTTACCTTAACCTTACCTATTCCGTCCTCGTCATGATTCCTAAGTGGCCGGTTTTGGTACTGATTTCCTCTTTGATTCCGTCTCGGGCGTTGCTCCCAATACTCCTCTTCTTGGAAGTCATCATCTTGCTCCGAGTAGTAGAATTGTTCCTGGAAGCCTCGTCCTCTTCCCCTTCCTTGTCCTTGACCTTGCACATTAACAAACCCATTATTTCTACCATTTCTCCCACCTCGTGGAGAGTTGTTTTCTTCAAAAATAGGGTTATGTAAATTAAGATTAGGGTTAGGGTTAGGGTTAGGATTATTGACTTCCCTTTCACCTTGAGGCGTTTCGTCACGCCTATGATTACCTTGACCACCCATGGTGTTAGAACCACTAGGTCTAGACTCCAAAGCTGCCACCTTTTCCATTAACGTAGCCAAGGTGTCAGGGACGTTGATCATGCTGGCCATGAAAGCGTTGAATTGTTCGGGAGTCATGGTGGTGCTAGAGTTGCTCCCATTGTTGGGATTACTCTCATTGTTTACTTGGTTACCTGGCTGAGACATTGCAAAGCTAAGACAAACACGGAACTATGTAAAGATTAGTTAAAATATAAACAACCTCTCAATGTGTTTCGCTCACACTCCCTCGCTCTAATTGGTATGTCACGCTTGTTGGGGAAATCCGCTTTGGGCAAATCAACACTCAAGCAAAAACCTAACAATCAAAGTATAGATATGAGAGTATGAAGGAGAAACAAAGCAAAAGATGACTCGACACCAACAAAGGACTCGATCCAAGCAAGTATAGGACCCAATCAGCAGCAAGGATCTCACAAAATAGAAGAAGAAGAAGGTCAAAATCGACCAAGAGCCTCGAAATCGACCCAAAATAGGCTCGACAGAAGCTGTACCGAGGCAGGGGGGTCGGTACAGGGACTGCTGGATTCGACACTCTTCGTCAGGAGCTGTACCGAGGCTGAGGGGGTCGGAAGTCGGAACGGGGTTGGTACAGGGTCGGTATGGCCTCTGCAGTGCTCAACAAACTTCAAAAAGAAAGAAAACAAAGGGCAAGTATGGAAATTTACCTCTTTTGATTGAAAACCTTTAAGTTATGACGTTGTAGTTGCAAGGTAGGGTTTCAATTTTGTGATTTTTGTGGAGGTAATGTGTTTAGGATAGAGGTGTGTCGACTAGGGCTAGGTAGATCACCAAGGTTGGTCCTTTGGGAGCTTTCTTGCACTAGATTGAATCAACAAACTCTTTTTTTTTTGACTTACTTTTGCCCCTAGTGAATTTTATCCTCCTAGGTAGAGTTGTCAAATCGGTCGTTCGGGTCGGGTTCGGGTCAGGCTTTCTCGGGTCGGGTCACAAACGGGTCGGGTCAGTTCGGGTAAAATTTATGGTCGGGTATTGGTTGGGTCGGGTTCGGGTCGGGTTCGGTCATAATGAATTTTCGATTGGTCGGTTTTCGGGTTAAATCGGGTCATACCCATTCGAGTTCGGGTCAAAGCGGGTCGGGCTCGTTCGGGTTTCGGGTCAAGAGGCGGGTCGGTCTCATTTGAGTTTCGAATCAAAGTGAGTATAGCCGTATAGTTGGTTTGAGTTTTTGGTCGAATCATATTCGACCCGTTTGGATAATTAGGTTGATTTTGACTCGGTTGAATACTTAAATATGTAATTTACTTAAAATAAATGATTTTGACTCGGTTGAATACTTAAATATGTAATTTATTTAAAATAAATGATTTTGAATCGGTTGAATACTTGAATATGTAATTTTGACTCAATTGAATACACTCATTGTCATTGACTCCTAGGTTGTCGACCGATTTTTAAAAAAGTCATAATCGAAAATTCGGTATTCGGCAACATCGTCTTTTTTTAAACATTTAAACCAATTGATCGGTGCTATAATTAAATCAAATTAATTGTACATTTAGGATTTAACCTTAATTTAACTAGCAAGTTGCAAATGAGCTTATTTGTGGTTTGACTATATTATTGACTCGTATCATTTTCAATGCCCATTTCATTTTTAGCTTTTGGCCCATTAGTTTTTTTTTTCATTATTATTATTATTAGTTTTTAACAAATCTAGATATAAATAATTAATTCTATCAAAATATAATAATATAGATAAAAATAAAATAACAACTACAAAATTATTGATTTGGATATAAATAATTCTTTCCGCAAAAAAAAAAATCATGTATCATAATTCATACAAATTATGGAATATGGATTCAAAGTCGGGTCGGGTTGAGAGTCGGGTCGGGTTCAAAGTCGGGTCGGGTTTGGGTCGGGTTGGGTTTATCTGTGTTCGGGTCTGTTTCGAGTCGGGTCAAGTTCGGGTCGGGTTCGGTCTCGGGTTCGGGTTATGGATGACTCCAGATTTTTGGGTTTCGGTTGGGTTCGGGTTCGGGTGAGTCGGGTCGGGTTTTCGGGTCGGGTCAGATTTTGCCAGCTCTACTCCTAGGTCCAAGTTCAATCTCTTTTTTTTTTTGAAGAACTTCAAAACTGATTTTTTTTTTGACCTAATGCAAGAAAGACTCTAAGATGGTATGAAGGACTCGAAAAAAAAATATGTAGAATAGGTGAATGAAATAAAAATCAGCCCTAATGAAATAGATATAGATAAAATTGGCTAATTTTGGGAAGTGGATTTATCTAAAGCCTTTATGATATATGATAGATAGAATTGAATTAAATCTATCAATAAAATCTGATTTTTGATAAGGCAAGTAAATAGATAGAATCAATAGGTAAAAGATAGAACAAACTAGGGTTTTGTGTGTGTGATAGGAGGAATCGACCAAGCTTCACTATGGGGACACAAGGTGCCGTCGGCTAGGGTTTGCACAACGGTGTGCTCACGGCTGGTCGACTCCACGGTCTCGGCTAGGCTTTGTGTTTAGGATATGAAACCACAACAATCACAAACAAAAGATTAGTGCAATAATCAAAATTCAGAATTGAAGAAGTAAAAGACCAAAACAAGAAAAAGACTCTTTTTGTGGATTTTTGTGTTTATGAAAAGAAAAGACTCAAACTTTGATGTCGGAAACCTAGGCTCTGATACCAATTTGATACGGGGTTAGCCGTAGGATGCCCGATCTTCGACAATCAAACAAGAAACAAGAAAGACTCAACAAGGACTAATGACGCAGCAGCGGAATTAAACAAAAGACTCGAAATTTAGATGCAATAATTGAAAGACACGACCGATAAGGACTGAGTCGATCTATATAGAACAAGATAAAGACCCCAGGCCTCCTTAGAGGGTAGGAACCAATACCAATGACTATATAACCCGCCTCTACAACCCTACACAACCAAGCGGACAACTTAGAGGCACAAGGAGGGGGCTTGTGGATACTAGGATCACCAAGTCTTGCGAAGTTGACGAACACAAAGCAAACCAAGCTAAGACAAGAACCAATTTGCAATCGATGAGCAATGCTTCGAATCGATTGACTTTCACTCAATGTGTTTCAACACAAATCTGAATTTTCTTAAGCAATTGAACGTGTGTTCTACATAGGCTGAAATCGGCATTTATAACCCTACAAGGGCTGTTGGGCCGGATTTATCTAACTAAAGGAGATAAAATAACAACTTAAAGGAATTAATAAAATTACCCTAAAGTTTCCTAAAATAACTTAAGTAAAAATAATACTAAAAATAGCAATATAAAGGAGTTCCAACACTTAGCCAAAATCGGCTGATCTATGACTAAGGTGGCTCGAGTTCTTCTTGAATCCCTATGCACATATAGGTCTTCAATGTAGGCTCCGGGAGTTAAACCGTGCTCGAGAACAAAGCATGACTCACAAATAGGAATGAGTCTCGTTGAAGCTTCTTAGCTCGGGCTCGAGTCATAGGTCCTTCTCCTAAGATGATGGGTGTGTCTGGAGCTGTAGAAGATGGTCCCGCATCAGGTCCTATGTCTAAATTCAAAAGAATACCCGAAATATAAATCCCGAAATCCGCTCACTCGATCTTATCACGACTCAATTAAAATTATACCCAAAGGTTCAAATCCGAATAACAACAATAATAATGAAATCTGAACAATATCTTCAATCTCAGTATAAGAAATCGGAAATAAAAGCCATTTTTAGATCAAATTCAAATTTATGCCGGAATCTGCTACAAAAGAATTAAAATAAAATTATTCTGCTCGAGGACGGAATTTTCAAAGTTTTCCGAAATCTTATAATTCAAACCCCAATTAAATCAAAAATAATTCTTAATTTATAAAATAATATTTTAAAATCCCGAGTCTTTACACGAATGATGGGTGGAAAACAAATCACTCATGCATCACCCAACCCATCACACTATTTTTATTTCTTTTTTGGGCTTTCACTCATATAATTGAATCGAGTTGGTTGGATGAGTCAGTCAGCCATGGATGATTTCTAGCCCTATATACATAATAGAGTACATATATTAGGACATGTACACAAGTGCACACTTTGTCCTATTTTTAGTACAAATGCAAATAAAAAAGGAAACCTAAAGTAATTTGCATTATAGTTCTTCAAATTATAGTTCTTCAAACCTTGTCACACTTTTCAAGCTCAATCAAACAATGGTCTATTCAAAATCTACCATGTTGCGATGAAAAGAGCGACTTCACATGTAGGAATTGTAATGGGCCGGATGGTGGGTAGATGACTTACATACATCATTCGACCCATCACCCATAAACTCCCACCCGATCCAACTCATCACTCGCTTCTAGTTTCACCGCCTCATCCATCCATCATCCAACAGTTAATCAGATGTATCGAGTGAAAATTTAGGTGAATCATATCCCATCAAATTCGATAAAAAAACTTTAAAAATGGATTTTTCATGTTACAATCTTGTGGTTTAGCTTAATTCGAATGACAAATAAGAGTTTCAATTTTTTTTGTCGAGTAACCTTGGTGTTAATTTTGAAATATTTTGTCTCGTGCCCAAAACATGTACTGTAAAATTGGAAGAGAAGTTGGGATGGAAAATATATATTGGATGTAGTGTCAGGAGTTACCCAAGATGGGGTCCCGTGATGTATGTTATTTGCTGACAATATTATTGTAGTGGATGAGGCATACAAAAGTCGAGGTTTGTAGCAAGTTGTGTGTGTGTGTGTCTATATATACACACACACATATATATAGGTAAAAGTTCTATTGAAAAGAAAAATACGGTGCAACGGTAAAACAAATGAATATTATATTACACTAGTATGAATATTGTGTATGTGGGTATTAATATATAAATATTGTTGTATGGGAATATGAATATGATGTTGTTCATTTTATGTTATCTAAGTATAAATAATATCATATTCAAATACTCATATTTACACCATATTCATATTCAAACAATCTAATATTCATATTTTATTTTAATATAATGTAATATTCATATGAATATACTACAATATTAATTCATTTCACCGTTGCACCTTATTTTTCCTTTATTCGTTCATAGTCTACGTCCTCAATCTGCTAGTTTTAGGTCTGCTCTGATTCTTCTTTCGTTGTGCATGTGTGTACAGATGGCCGAGTAGACCAAAAAAGAGACATACGTGGGGGTTACTAAGTCGATTACATAAGGATCAATATGCGGAATGGTTATGTGTTGGAGACTTTAACCAAGTGATTGGGATGGAGGATAAGAAGGGGGAGATCCAGTGGACTTTGAGCTCATGGTGGAATTCAATGAAACTTTAGACAAGTGTGGGCTGTTTGAGATTCAGTTTGATGGACCACGGTTTACATTGGACAACGGTAAAAAAGAAGAGTATTTCATTCAGGAGAGACTTGACATGGGTTTTGCTAACTCAATTTTCATGGAATCTTTTCCAAAATGTTAATCTGCAGCAGGCGGGCTCTGACCATGTACCTATCGAAATAAATCTGGAGCGAAGAGACAACCAGGATGATAAGAGGAAGGGGCCAAAACCGTTTCGTTTTGCGGCGATGTGGCTGGACGACGAGAGTTGCCAGGAGGTGATTATGAATGGTTAGAGGAACCCGGGAAGTGCAGTGTAACGGCCCGGATATAGGTACCCGGGTTACGTTTCAAAGGTTGGATACCTTCGTTTGGATCTTGCAATTCGAGTACGAGTCGAGGTTTCAAAACGCAAGGATTAGTATTTTAAAGTGGGGATTTCGAACCCCAAAATAGTCAAAGGGCCACGTAGAATCTTCAAGCTGTCCTAGAACTATATCGTGGAAATTCATTTGTAAAACTAGTGAAAGCGGAAGTAAAGAACAACTTGCCACGGCGAGGCCGGGTCAAAACCAATCATATAATCTGAAATCATTTAACCAAATTAGTGGGGTTAGGCGGGTTCTTTGCAATCGCCCGGGGGTCTCCCACGCCATAGAGACAGAGAGCAATCATACCTAAAAACAAGTTGTGCGAGCCGGATCAGACCGAGACCCCAACGCACTCTGTCCCGCAAGCGAATATACACATTCGCTATAATAAAGATGCTTCGATGCAATACGAAAATTAAATCACACTAACATGTTCCTAGATTATAATATGCAGAAAGAACTGTAAAGGCGCCCAAAGAATGCCAAGTGGCATATCCCCATGTCTCTATATTTCCCGTACCCACTCCGAGGTAGGGCGCTCGGCCTTAGCCGAACCGTAACTAATATATCCCCATACCCACTCCGAGGTATGGCGCTCGGTGTATACCGAACCATGGAGAGACATATATACAGATCATACTCATCGACTCAATCGGGGACCAAAATGGTATCAAACCCTAATGCCCCCATGACCCTAGCAGAGACCCTAAGACTCACAGATAATGGCCGTTCTGTTTCGCAATCACATAAAGTGTTCAAATGCTCATTCATGTCTCCAATCCTAGCATGATACTACATGGCATGCTTTAATGCTTATGCAACATCTAGTATGTCATATAGTCACAAGCAGGTATTCTCTTTCGAATCTGAGTAAGCCCATAAAGGAACTTACCTGAATACGCCGAACAACAAAGAGACACGGTAGAAGCAGAATCCAAGCAATATCAACAATCACCTAATAATATAAGTGATAAAAGCGCCATAAGATACTCTTCTACTATTCAACACATAGAAACCTTTCCACAAGACATTCTCAAAGGAAGTAACTAAATTCCGAGAAAATATCCGAAATATTCAAATCTTGGTCAAACTCGATCAAAGTTGCTATTAGAGAATATCCGACATCTTATTTTCCAACAAAATTCTCAAAAGATACTTCCACAAACTTAGAAATACCTTTTCAAATAATTTCTTATACTATATATATGACTAAAATAACACACCTCCATTATTTATAAATAATCATTTCAAGTTTCTCAACTAAACATATTAAAATCATCACAAGGCACTTAATCCAAATCATTTTCCTTTTAACCATTTCATAATATAACACTTTCCGAAATTTATTTTCATAAAATCAGATTTATCATAATAATGACAATAATAATAATCGTAATAATAATAATAATAATAAAAATAATAATTAAACCAAATTCACCATGTAATATATATATATATATATATATATATATATATATATATATATATATATATATATCACATATACCCAAAACCGAGCCCATCATATGCTACCCAACCGAGCCCTTATAAAAAAAAACCCAGTCAGATTTGTCAAAGGATTTAAGCTTAACCCTTAATGAAACCCAACCCATTTTCATGGCCCAAAGAAAAGGCCCACACTCCCCTTACATTAACCCAATCCGAACCCAGCAAGGAAAAGGAAAGAAAAAAAAGAGAGGGCCCACGGGGGCTGACTCGGTGCCAGGTGGAAGGGCGGGGCCCCCTTCCCTCTTCTTCCTCTTCATCTGTCGACAGAAACAGAGGAAGGAACATGGTGCTGCGCTCGAAACCGGAAGAAGAGGAAAGGAAAGAGAGGCTCGCCGGAGCTCTCTCCTTCACCTGCCCCGACCCCTCTTGTCCTCACGATACCCTTCCCGACACCAAGGACCAGAGTCGAAGAAGAAAGGAAGGAAAGAGTGCTCACCGAGGGGTGAATCGACGTCGCCGAAAAGGAGCTTGGGGAGGCGCGTTCGGGCTCGTCGAGGACGGTTCGTCGAACAGAAGTGTCTGAGAGAGATGGGGAAAGGTTAAAGGAGGGAGCTTTCGTGGCTCGGAGTAGGAAGGAAGGGAATCGAGCTCTTACCTTCGAGGTCGGAAAACAGAGGAGAGGCGAGAGGGAGGCGGCGGATGGGCTCGCCGGGGGCCTCCAGAACAGAGGTGCGGCGCTCGAGGGCGCTCGACTTGATTTTTCTGTGAAAGCGGAGACAGGGGTGGTGCTGGCGATCGGACTCAGAACGGAGGGAGGTTATCGGCGAAAACAAAAGGAGGTGAGGAGAGTTCTTTCTTGTGTTTGAAATTGTGAGGGAAAGAAAGGAAGGCAGAGAGGAGATGATGGGTTGCTCAAATGCTGCGAGAACCATGGGGAGGAGGGGAGCTGTGTTCAGCTTGATTTCAAAATAAAGGTGAGGAGAGGGGAGGGGACCGATTCTCTGAGGTTCAACAAAAAAGAGGGCTGGTGGTGCTGCATTCATACAAACCAGGGAGGGGAAAGGCTTGGTCTTGCTACTACTGTCGACACAAAAGGAGAAAGAGGAGCTGGATGCTGAACTTTTGGATAAGAAGAAGGGAAGGTGACAAAAAGGGGTGAACCACTACCTGGCTGGACCTGATTTCGGATGAAAGAAAGTGGGAGAAACAATTGGTCCCAATGATGCATTTCAAAATGCCTGAAAATTAAACCTCAAAACCCGCTTTCTTGGCCTTATTCCAAATTGAATTTTCAAAACCGAATTAATTAATCCGATATTATGTCGCTCGTATTTAAAAATCTCCAATCTAAGTAGCAGAATTGAAATCCGTCGGAAAAAAATCCGTTAAAAATATGTATAAAAAATCACAATTTAATATCTAATAAAGTAATATTTTAAAATCTTCCGGTCTTTACATTCATCCACCTCTAAAAACAAGTCTCGTCCCCGAGAATAAAAATCATTCTAAAGCAATGGGAAGAATTTGAAAGAGGTGAGTCCGAGAATCATGCCACCGATCCCGTAAGTATCTCATAAAGGCCCATATGAGATTCTCGCCGTATTCTTGACGTGATCATGCTACTCCCAATTGGTTGGAGCAAGTATGGGATATGGTCCCTTATCCCATCCTTGCCTCGACTTCTCGGTCGTATTATAACTCAAAAGCATATAAATATGGCTTGGGAGGGTTCAAAAGCGTTTTAAATGGAAAGTTTGACCTCGAAATCATGGAACTCTAGATAATGTTTATCACTTTAATAAAACCCCAAAATGGTCCTTTTCATAACTGCTCAAAGTTTTCAAATCCGATGCCAAATCAAGAAATTTCAGATTGTGAGAGGTGGAATCATCCACCTCTAAGGGCTAATCCCATATTCTCTTCCTATGTTCCAAGTCATTCAATCACCATTTCCAACTCATCAAGGATCATAAAGCCATAATCTCATCAACTCATATATAGATAGCTACCATAATATCAACCACCTCTCACGTGGTAAGTCTCAAACATCAAAGAGATAGTCTCAACAAGTCAAACATCTCAACGCATAAACTGTCTAAAACACAATCATGAGGGATGCTAGCATCTCAAAACATGCCAAAAATGGCGACAAGGTCTCAATATACTACGAGTCATAAAGTATCTCGACATCCTACAAAAGCATCACAAGTCTCAACGGACGTCACATCAAGCACATCAGCACGCAAGCCAGGAGAAACGATCTCTAGCCACATCATCTCAGCATAGAATCTGCACAGAGAAAGCAATCATAATCACACAATCACAGAGATGCCCATTCCCAAAATCAAAGACTACTAATGCTCACCAATAGCTCCCGAGGTCAAGGATAGGTCAACACTCGGCTCAACATAAGATGCTAAGAGCTCGTCTACGAAACTCCCATAACTCGACCGGACATTATCCTCCGTCTCCCAAGTCGCCTCCTCGGGACCCCTCCTAGACCACTGGACCAGAAGAAGAGGAACCTCCTTGGTCCTCAACTTCTTGACTCGACGGTCAAGCACCCTAACTGGGCTCTCTACATAGGTGTGGTCGGGCTCTATCCGAAGATCGGAATAGTCAAGGGTATGGCTCGGGTCAGGAACATATCGTCGAAGCTGAGACACATGAAACACATCGTGCACGCTGGCTAACAATGGGGGTAGGGCTAATCGGTATGCGACCTCGCCGACCCTCTCAAGAATCTCGAATAGTCTCACAAATCTAGGGCTCAGCTTGCCCTTGATGCCAAAGCGGCGAACTCCTCTAGTCGGTGACACTCTAAGCCATACATGCGATCCAACCTCAAACTCGATCTCTGTCCACCTGCGATCTGCATACTTCTTCTGTCGGTCCTGAGCGACCCTCATATGCTCCCGTATGCGCCCGACTTGGGCGACTGTCTCTCGAACCATCTCCGGCAACGAAGCTATGGTGTCGACGGGCTCGTCCCAACATACTGGTGACTTGCAGCGCCTCCCATACAATGCCTCATATGGTGCCATCTCGATCGACGAATGGTAGCTGTTGTTGTACGAGAACTCAACTAGCGGTAAGAATCTGACCCAACGGTTGCCCCACTCAAACACGCAGGATCTCAAAATATCCTCCAATGTCTGGATCGTCTGCTCGCTCTGTCCGTCCGTCTGCGGATGATAAGCAGTGCTGAAATGCAAACGAGTCCCCAAAGCATCATGAACCTGCTGCCAGAACCTCGATGTGAAACGACCATCTCTGTCGGAAACTATCCTCTCGGGAACCCCGTGGAGTCTCACAATCTGTCTGATGAACTCATCTGCTAGTCTCGAAACCGGCCATGTCTCCTGGATGGCAATAAAATGGGCCGACTTGGTCAGTCTGTCGACCACGAACCAAATAGCATCGAACCCTCTGACATCTCTCCTCAATCCAGGGACGAAATCCATGGAGATATCCGTCCACTTCTACTCAGAACTGGAAGTGATCTGATCAAGCCACATGGCCTCTGATGCTCAATCCTGACCTGCTAACAGACCTGACATCTAGCGACGAAATCGGTAATATCGGCTCGCATCCTCTGCCACCAATAGGATCTCCTCAAATCCTGGTACATCTTATTCGTCCTTGGATAGACCGAATAAGGGGTGGTATGAGCCTCCTGCATAATCCTCTGTCTCAGATCTAATGTAGAGGGCACTACCACTCTGCTCTAGAAAGTCAGCAATCCATCGGCTCTCTCCGC
Source organism: Persicaria maculosa (assembly GCA_963922045.1). Classification (NCBI taxonomy): domain Eukaryota; kingdom Viridiplantae; phylum Streptophyta; class Magnoliopsida; order Caryophyllales; family Polygonaceae; genus Persicaria; species Persicaria maculosa. The sequence goes on from OY998268.1 coordinate 1,671,836, forward strand.
AAGCTCTCCAGCTCGTCCCTGTGCCATCCGCTCTCTCAGTGCTGCCACCTCAGGGCAATCTGCCTGACCTCTACGAATCTCATCTGTCAGCTCTGAGTGAATCTCGAGGAAGGATAGCTGACCCCTCTCCCGCTGAATCCATACCTCTATGCCACATGACATCAACTCTGCCTGCAATATGCTCTGAGCTGTCAATCTGGCTACGGCCGCCTCCTGGTGAGTCTTTCGACTGAGCGCATCTGCCACTACATTGGCCTTCCCGGGGTGATAGATGATCTCCAAATCATAATCCTTCAGGAGCTCTAACCAGCGTCTCTGTCTCATGTTGAGCTCCTTCTGAGTGAAAATGTACTTCAAGCTGTTGTGATCCGTCATCACCTTGCATGAAGTACCATACAGATAATGTCTCCAGATCTTCAGAGCATGTACTACAGCTGCCAGCTCAAGATCATGTGTGGGGTAAGTCTCCTCTCCAGGCTTCAACTGGCGTGAAGCATAAGTAATAACTCGATCCCTCTGACGCAAAACACAACCCAAACCAGATCGCAAAGCATATGTATAGATCACGAAGTCCTCGGTCCCATCAGGTAGAGTCAGTACGGGTGCGGTCGTCAGCTTCTCCTTGAGAAGCTCAAAACTGGCCTTGCACTCCTCACTCCAAACGAAAGGGACGTCCTTCCATGTCAGCAGTGTCATCGGTCGAGCGATCCTTGAGAAGTCCTGAACAAAGCGACGGTAGTAGCTGGCCAATCCTAGGAAGGAACGGATATCTCGAACGTTCTTGGGCACCTCCCAAGCAATGATAGCATCAATCTTCACTGGATCTACAGCGACTCCAGCTACTGAGATCACATGACCTAGGAAGGTCACCTCGGAAATCCAAAACTCGCACTTGCTATACTTGCCGAACAACTGATGCCTCCTCAACGTCTCCAAAACAATCCTCAGATGCTGCTCATGCTCCTCGTGGCTCCGCGAGTATACTAGGATGTCATCGATGAATACCATAACAAATCTGTCTAAATAGTCTATGAACACCCTGTTCATAAGCTCCATGAAGGCTGCTGGCGCATTGGTCAGCCCGAAGGGCATGACCACAAACTCATAGTGCCCATACCGCGTCCTAAAGGCGGTCTTCTAGATGTCCTCTGATCGCACTCTAAGCTGATGATATCCCGATCTCAAGTCGATCTTCGCAAAGATCACTGCACCCTGAAGTTGGTCCATCAGGTCGTCAATCCTCGGAAGTGGGTAACGATTCTTTACCGTTGCTCGGTTCAGCTCGCGGTAATCGATGCACAATCGCAACGAACCGTCCTTCTTCTTGACGAACAACACCAGAGCTCCCCATGGCGATGCACTCGGATGAATGTAGCCCTTCTCGGCTAACTCCTCAAGATGAGCCTTAAGCTCGGCCATCTCTGTGGATGCCATCCTGTAGGGTACTTGGGAAATGGGCCTGGTGCCCGGCTCCAACTCGATAGCGAAATCGACCTCTCTCTGCGGGGGTAGTCCGGGTAACTCCTCAGGGAAAACATCAGGGAAGTCTCGAACTACGGGCACCTCGGACATGCTGGGTCGACCTCGATCCACCTCTAAAGCATAACACCAATACCCCATACAACCCTGGCCAAGGAGTCTCGCTGCTCGAACTGCGCTAATCAATGCCCCGTTCCTCTTGGGGTCACCACCCCAAACCTGGTGCTCGGTGCCATCCTCTGCTAGAATCGACACGGTCCTCGTCCGCAAATCGATGACCGCTCCATAGTGGTCCATGAAATCCATGCCAAGAATCAAGTAGTGGGTCCTCAAGGTCATCACGATCAGATCGGCGGGCCACTCTCGCTCTCCTATACGCATGGGGCAACCTAGGATCTCACGAGTCGTCCTAACCCTAGCCCCATCCGGCATACCCACCGTCAGGTGTGGACCCCTCGTGCAGCTCAGGCTCAGCCTAGAGACGCACGACTCTGCTTTGAAGCAGTGTGTGGCACCCGTGTCAAAAAGAATACTCCAGCACTCATCTCGGAGAAATATAGTACTTGAGGCACTCGGAGCGGATCGATCCTCAACTCTCATCTGGAAAACGCGGGGCGGTGGGGGCAATGCAGAACCAGAAGCTCCAGACGTCTGTCCTCTCCCATTGCCTGACCCAGATGGTCCCGCGGAAGACGATCCTCTGCCCATCCCGGACCCAGATGGTCCTCGACCTCCTCGTGCGGATCCTCTACCACCTCTAGCTCTAGACCTGCCTCCAACAGAAGAAACTCCTCTCCCCTGGCTCTGGGGGTAGGTCAAAAGTGGGGGGTGGGGAGCCGCGGGGAGTCTAAATGCTGGTGTAAAAGAAACTCCCCGTGACTGAGGGCAGTGATCAGATATGTGTCCCCTGGTGTAGCAGATGTAGCATAGCGTGGTCCTCCTAGGGCAGTGCTGTAAGACATATCCCTCCTCATGACATCCATATCAAGTCAGTGATCGAACCGAAATCTCCCTAGGCCGTGTAGGTGGTGGTGGCGCTCTCAGTACTCCTCTAATCCCCCATGAAAGACTCCTCAGGGTCATATACCCCCCCTAGTCTCAACAGGCCTCGACCTCTTCGCCTCGGGGCGAGAGGGAGCATACACGGTAGTAGTCAAGATCCTCTGCTGCTCGTACATCTGAACAACCTCCAGGAAGCGGTCAAATGGAACACCTCATAAACTAGATGCGTGTAGAAGAATCTCTGGCGGCAGTCTCATAGATAGCAAGCGGATGCGACTCTCTTCACTGGGGCAGAGGTGAGCGCAGTAGATCAACTCCCTCTTGAACTGACGGATGACCTCCGATACAGAGCGGGATGGGTCGTAAGCAGCGCGCATGAAGGTGACCTCCCTAGCTGTCTGCGTCCCTGGTGGACAATACTCTCGAAGCATCAGTGCTCGAAAGCAGGAGCGCCGATGAAATCAAATATGCTATCGATCTGCCTCATCCATGCCTCGATGTCCGCTCCGTCCTCTCCCAAGAAGTGTGGTGGGATACAATGCGCTAAAGATCGAACCCATTCGATGCGCTTCTCAGGGCGCGCATCGATGGGGGCTGGTGCGGCTGGCTGTCCAACTAGGGTCTCTATAGCTGGCTCAACTGGCTGCTCGAGGGGAATCTGTATACCAGGTGCATCCGGTGGAGGATCTCCGACAAGTCCTCACAACATCTCGATCAATGTCGTCCTATCCATCTGTCTCAGCATCTCCTCCGGCTGGGGGGCTGGAATCTCCGCACCCCCGAGATCCTGAGCGTCGTCATCTGCCCTGTCGATCATGACTCAACAAGGTCGTCCTCTGCCCCTACGTGCTGGGCCCCCACGCCCGTCCGCCCCACGTCGTGTATCGACCATACTGTTGCATATTCAGAGTTACCACTCAGCACAGAAGCACTCAATTACGATTATAATGATCTCCTTCGAGGGAGAGCGCCCTCAGGCCAAATTGATATACATACAACATGCCAAGCTATCTAAAGTCGCTCTTCGAGGAGCGACTCGCCAGAGGGGCAAATACCTCGCGCCCTCTACCTAACTCGCCACTCTAACCACCGCGGTGCAATTTCCTTGGAGTCTTTCAAGCCCATCTGTAAAGAGTAAGCTATATTTTGCCTACCCGTTCCCAAACTACATCTAATAGGGATGGTCTAGCGCCATTCTACCCACTCGATCCCCAATGTTTGATTTCACTCAATTTTAAGGCCAAGTTTAGATTAGGTTCATTTGAGTTAGACATGTTAAGTTCATTTTGCTCCTTGAAAACTCTTTCAATCCTTTTGAAATTCATGGGCGGTTTTTCAAACATACACTCGACCCTTTGGTACCCAAATTGCAAAAACCTCGCTCTGTTACCAACTTTGTAACGGCCCGGATATAGGTACTTGGGTTACGTTTCGAAGTTTGGATACCTTCGTTCGGATCTTGCAATTCGAGTACGAGTCGAGGTTTCAAAACGCAAGGATTAGTATTTTAAAGTGGGGATTTCGAACCCCAAAATAGTCGAAGGGCCACGTGGAATCTTCAAGCTGTCCTAGAACTATATCGCGGAAATTCATTTGTAAAACTAGTGAAAGCGGAAGTAAAGTACAACTTGCCATGACGAGGCCGGGTCAAAACAAATCATATAATCTGAAATCATTTAACCAAATTAGTGGGGTTAGGCAGGTTCTTTGCAATCGCCAAGGGGTCTCCCACGCCATAGAGACAGAGAGCAATCATACCTAAAAACAAGTTGTGCGAACGGGATCAGACCGAGACCCCAACGCACTCTGTCCCGCAAACGAATAAACACATACGCTATAATAAAGATGCTTCGATGCAGTACGGAAATTATATCACACTAACATGTTCCTAGATTATAATATGCAGAAAGAACTGTAAAGGCGCCCAAAGAATGCCAAGTGGCATATCCCCATGTCTCTATATTTCCTGTACCCACTCCGAGGTAGGGCTCTCAGCCTCAGCCGAACCGTAACTAATATATCCCCGTACCCACTCCGAGGTATGGCGCTTGGTGTATACCGAACCATGAAGAGACATATATACAGATCATACTCATCGACTCAATCGGGGACCAAAACGGTATCAAACCCGAATGCCCCCATGACCCTAGGAGAGACCCTAAGACTCACAGATAACGGCCGTTCTGTTTTGCAATCACATAAAGTGTTCAAATGCTCATTCATGTGTGCAATCCTAGCATGATACTACATGGCATGCTTTAATGCTTATGCAACATCTAGTATGTCATATAGTCACAAGCATGTATTCTCTTTCGAATCTGAGTAAGCCCATAAAGGAACTTACTTGAATACGCCAAACAGCAAAGACACACGGTAGAAGTAGAATCCAAGCAATATCAACAATCACCTAATGATATAAGCGATAAAAGCGCCATAAGACACTCTTCTACTCTTCTACTATTCAATACATAAAAACCTTTCCACAAGACATTCTCAAAGGAAGTAACTAAATTCTGAGAAAATATCCGAAATATTCAAATCTTGGTCAAACTCGATCAATGTTGCTATTAGAGAATATCCCACATCTTGTTTTCCAACAAAATTCTCTAAAGATACTTCCACAAACTTAGAAATGCCTTTTCAAATAATTTCTTATACTATATATATGACTAAAATAACACACCTCCATTATTTATAAATAATCATTTCAAGTTTCTCAACTAAACATATTAAAATCATCATAAGGCACTTAATCCAAATCATTTTCCTTTTAACCATTTCATAATATAATACTTTCCGAAATTTATTTTCATAAAATCAGATTTATAATAATAATGATAATAATAATAATCGTAATAATAATAATAATAATAATAATTAAACCAAAGTCACCATGTAATATATATATATATATCACATATACCCAAAACCGAGCCCATCATATGCTACCCAACCGAGCCCTTATAAAAAAAAACCAGCCAGATTTGTCAAAGGATTTAAGCCCAACCCTTAATGAAACCCAACCCATTTTCATGGCCCAAAGAAAAGGCCCACACTCCCCTTACATTAACCCAATCCGAACCCAGCAAGGAAAAGGAAAGAAAAAAAAGAGAGGGCCCATGGGGGCTGACTCGGTGCCAGGTGGAAGGGCGGGGCCCCCTTCCCTCTTCTTCCTCTTCATCTGTCGACAGAAACAGAGGAAGGAACATGGTGCTGCGCTCGAAATCGGAAGAAGAGGAAAGGAAAGAGAGGCTCGCCGGAGCTCTCTCCTTCACCTGCCCCGACCCCTCTCGTCCTCACAATACCCTTCCCGACACCAAGAACCAGAATCGAAAAAGTAAGGAAGGAAAGAGTGCTCACCGAGGGGTGCGTCGACGTCGCCGAAAAGGAGCTCGGGGAGGCGCGTTTAGGCTCGTCGAGGATGGTTTGTCGAACGGAAGTGTCTGAGAGAGATGGGGAAAGGTTAAAGGAGGGAGCTTTCGTGGCTCGGAGTAGGAAGGAAGGAAATCGATCTCTTACCTTCGAGGACGGAAAACAGAGGAGAGGCGAGAGGGAGGTGGCGGATGGGCTCGTCGGGGGCCTCCGGAACAGAGGTGCGGCGCTCGAGGGTGCTCGACTTGATTTTTCTGTGAAAGCGGAGACAGGGGTGGTGCTGGCAATCGGACTCGGAATGGAGGGAGGTTGCCAGCGAAAACAAAAGGAGGTGAGGAGGGTTCTTTCTTGTGTTTGAAATTTTGAGGGAAAGAAAGGAAGGTAGAGAGGAGATGATGGGTTGCTCAAATGCTGCGAGAACCACGGGGAGGAGGGGAGCTGTGTTCAGCTTGATTTCAAAATAAAGGTGAGGAGAGGGGAGGGGACCAATTCTCTGAGGTTCAATAGAAAAGAGGGCTGGTGGTGCTGCATTCGGACAAACCAGGGAGGGGAAAGGCTTGGTCTTGCTACTGCTGTCGACACAAACGGAGAAAGAGGAGCTGGTTGCTGAACTTTTGGATAAGAAGAAGGGAAGGTGACAAAAGGAGGTGAACCACTACCTGGCTGGACCTGATTTCGGATGAAAGAAAGTGGGAGAAACAATTGGTCCCAATGATGCATTTAAAAATGCCCGAAAATTAAACCTCAAAACCCGCTTTATCGGCCTTATTCCAAATCGAATTTTCAAAACCGAATTAATTAATCCGATAATATCTCGCTCGTATTTAAAAATCTCCAGTCAAAGTAGCAGAATTGAAATCCGTCGGAAAAAAAATCCGTTAAAAATATGTATAAAAAAATCTTAATTTAATATCTAATAAAGTAATACTTTAAAATCTTCCGGTCTTTACATGCAGGTAGGGATCATAGTATTATGGGTAAGATAAGTCTGTGTGTGGATGATTTAAAAGAGTGGGATTGGACTCATTTTGGAAATATGAGGAGGGAGTTGGGGAAGGTGAGGGCTGAGCTAAAGAAGCTACAAAAGAAGGGGATGACTAGTAATACTGTTGGAAAGAGGAAAGAGTGTGAGGCAAGGGATCGTGAGTTGACGAGGAGGAAGGAAGTGCTCTGGCATCAAAGAGCAAGGGATATGGAGTTAAAATAGGGTGACAGAAATACCTCCTTTTTCCATAGGAAGGCCTCAGGAAGGAAACGAAGGAATGATATGCGAAAACTGGTGGATGATGGGGGTTTGGAGTTGCGGGGTTTAGAGGGAAAAGAGAGGGTGGCTATGAGGTATTTTGAAAACCTGTTTCGGTCTGATGTGAAGTCCCCTCTGAACACGGCTAACTATGGAATCAAGCACTTGGTTTCGAAGGAAGACAATGTAAGGCTCCTTCGGCCCTTCACAGGGGAAAAGGTAAACCATGCCCTTTTTTAGATGTATCCTACAAAAGCATCAGGCCCCGATGGTAGTCAACACTATTTTACGAACGACACTGGCATATTGTTGGGATCGACGTATGCAAATTTGTGATTGATATACTGAATGGTGATCCTTTTCCTCATGATTTAAGTCACACTTTCATATCCCTAAAGTTAAAAATCCGTGTAGAATGACGGACTTGTGTCCCATCAGCTTATGCAATGTTCTCTATAAGATTGTATCAAAATTACTAACAAACAGGTTGAAGGAGTGCATGGGAAGTCTTGTTTCGCAGAGCCAGAGCGCCTTTGTTCCGGGTAGATTGATAACCGATAATGTGCTAGCGGCATTTGAAATTTTCCATTACATGAAGAAGAAGAAGAGGGATGGAAGAAAGGGTTACATGGCTCTCAAGCTTGATATGGCAAAGGCCTGCGACCGAGTGGAATGGGGGTTTCTAAAGAGTTGTATGAAACGTCTAGATTTTGCGGATGCCTAGAGTGATCTCATAATGAGGTGTGTCACTTCAGGTTCGTTCTCGGTTTTGATAGAGGGCAAGTTGACTCAGAAGTTCACACCATACAAAGGGTTAAGGCAGGGTGATCCATTGTCGTCGTACTTGTTCATGTTGTCCGTTGAAGGGTTATCCGGAATGATTCGCCGAAGTGAGCAGGAAGGAAGTCTGGACGGGATCACAACTGCTAGGGGAGCGCCGAGAATCTCACATTTATGTTTTGCTGATGACAGTGTGTATGTTATTTGTAAGGGAAACTTGTCAAAGAAGAAGGGAAATTGTTAAAATTCTTTAGGACTACGAAGAAGCGACAGGCCAACAAGTGAACCTTGCAAAATCGGAGATTTCTTTTAGCAGGAATGTGAGTGTTGAAACTCAGCAAGAGCTAAAGCAGATTATTAAGATTCGGGAGATGGACACGCACGAAAGATATCTTGGGTTGCCAACGATGATTGGTAGATCTAAACGTGTCATCTTTGGACAACTAAAAGAGAGAATATAGAAGAAGATAAGCAGTTGGAAGGAGAGGATCCTCTCTAAAGGGGGAAAGGAGACGCTCATCAAATATGTTGCTCAAGCCATCCCTGATGAATACCTCCCAAAAAAGTCCTTAAAGGACCCACTTGTGGTGGGTCCCTGGGGGGCAGACTCGAATCACGCGGTTGGGATACACGGGCTTACCTGACACACGGTCTAATCCCTTCACTGTATTACCTGGGCCGTGCTTTCACCGCGCGCCTAAAATTTATAATTACCCCGCTTCTTTCATGGGAGATCATCTAACATTTTGGAGGTTTCAGGGGTCATACATGTCTGTGGAGAATCACTAATGGTGTTCGTTGACGCGTAAGACAAGTCACGTTATCCCCTTCCGTGCCCGGAATTACCTTAATCTCCACTAAATGATTGCCAGTTGAGCGGCCAACTTAGTGATGATTTTACGTCTTTTCCTGGTATCCCTCCTCTTTTTTTCTTCTTTAACTTTCTTCAGTATTCTTCTCCGCTTCCGTTTTTTGCCAAATGTCCACTTTTCTTCTGTTCATTTCCCCTTTTATAGGGATTGGCCAGAGACCTCCCATTATGACACTTGTCATATTTGGGTCGACACGTGTGGCCCTCGTGGGTGGGAGGCATGATGGACATGTGTCAATAATTCATGTCCACGTCCTCCCGAACTCGGGGGTCTCTTTGGTGATGTTTCGATATATCCGCGTCTATTCTAGAGCTTGGGGGTTTTCCTGGTGTTGTTCTAATATGTCCGCGTCCGCTCTTTGTCTATCATTTTCGCACGGTTTTATCACAGCTCCTCGGATCAGGTTAAGTTCTTTGAGAGCTTGAGACGATTCGACCTCATCCGCGGAAATGTGTTTCCCCCTTTTTCCTTTGAGGGGTAATTTCATAGTTTCTTGTTTGACCGGTTTTTGGGCCTGATCGAGGATTCTTTTTGGCCCATTAGGGTTTTACCTCTGCCCATGTCATTTTGAGGGAAGTTGAAGAGGCGGTAATTTTTCTATAAATTACCCCGTTCCGTTTTCACTTTTTCATTTCCCACTGTTTGTCTGTTGGCGGTTCTCTCTCAGCCTTTGCTTTTCAGGAGCTTTCCGTTTGTTCTTTGGTGTCCCGGTTGCATTTTCCGGCAGTCTCTTCGGCTTACCAAGGTAAATCTTCACTTTTGTTCTTGAGTTCTTGAGCTTTTTGAAATGTTTTTACAGGTTCTATTGATTTTCACGTCTCTTGTTTATGTTTTTGCTTCTTTCTTTTTTAGATCTTTTCGGGGGCTCTCTTTTTCTCCCAATTTTGTTTCTTGGGTTTTTTGATATTTTTGGTCCGCGTACACAGGTTCCTTTTCAGATCATCTTTTAACCTTTTCAAGGATGGCTAATTCTGAGGGGAACCTCGACGCATTGGATGAGTTTGAAAGAGGGGAGGGATGGAGAGAGGGCTTGCCCTCTATTTCCCGAGCGAATCCTTCCACGGTAATTTTGGATTCTTCTTCCTCGTCTTCCTCCAGGAGTTTCGCGTCTGATTCAGGAAGCTCTTCCTCAGACTCTTACTCTTCTTCCGACGTCTCAACCCCAGACCGCGTGGGTCCATCCGGCAGCCCGATTAAGGTGAGAAGACGGCGGAAACACTCTGACCCTGATTACTATTCCTCTCCTTACTTAACTTCTTCTTCTTCTAAGGAGGGCGATGGGAACGCGGATGCTCATCCGATGGACGTGGAAACCCAGGTTCATCTCGACACGCGTGCCTCTTCGAGTTCGCATCCGTCGACCAGTGGTTTTGAATCCGAGATATCGTGGGTTCCTTATGCCTAGTCTCCCATCGGAACCGCGGAGACGTGTGCAAGGGTCCGTTCGAAGGAGGTTCTTAGTGACCTCGACATTCCTTCTTACTCATTAGAAGATTTGTCTTCTTGTTCCTTTCGGGGGAATTTTTCCCTCTGCGATCCTCAACCTTGTCCTTTAGTCATTTCTGAGAGAGTTCGCCCGTGACATTCCCCTAATCAAGACGTACGGGGATGCACGACGCTGCTTGATCAGTCTAGCGTCGCGGCTATAGCTCAAATTTTTTCGTGGCCAGCGGGAGTGGAGTTGTGCTTACCCTCAGAAGGCAGAGGCTGCCTGGACGCTTACGAGGATTGTCTTGTGGTATAAGCGGCGAGCTTATCTCAAGGATTCCGCCTGCCACTCCACCCTTTGTTTATTGCTTTTTTGTCCGAGTACAACCTGAGCCCTGCGTAAGTTGTACCGAACTGCTGGATGTTCTTCATCAGCTTTGTGATGCGGTGTTTGGACATCAGAGTGTCTCCGACGAAGGAACTTATGCTTAGCATCTTTTCTTTGAAGAGGGGGCCTCAAGATCCTATGTTTTACCAATGCAACTCCAGTTGCAGTTATATTAAGAGGTTATCAAGCAAACCGAACTGGAAGCACAAGTGGTTTCTTGTTCGCGACAAGGCTGGTGTCTCCCTTGAGTTTAAAACCGTACCTGGCTGGTTTTACACGGTCAAAAAGCCTTGGGTTGCGAGGCTTGACAAATTCAAGGATTCCTTTGTTCATGAGCCCAAGCTGCCATGGCGAACTATGGTTTCGGCTCTTCGACACGAGATGGCGGGATTGAGCTTGCCTCATCCGTGATTAGGTGTTGCCTTAGTCCTTAACACACTTTATTTTTGTGTTTCCCTTATGGTTTCATGTTTTTTGATGCCACCTCTTTTCTTTCTCTCTTTAAAGAAATAGGATGTTCATTTGTCGGTGTCTAATGTTTTCGTTCTCTATTTTCTCTTTGGCAGATTTAATGGATTTGAGTTCTTTGGTTGAGTGGCACCACACCCAGGAGAGTGGTAAGGCAAGAAGGAAGAAATCTTCCAAGCGTGCACCTCGTCCTCCCCCTGCCCCTCCAGACGCGGCTGCTGGAGAGGCTGAAAAGACTAGTGAGCCTGTCGCGGCGGCAGAAGTTGCAGTCTCTGAGCCTCGCGAGAAGCGCCCTCGTTCGTCGGACACGGCCACTTCTCATTCCCAAAAGAGGAAGAAGGCCGAGAGTTCTTCTCGGGCTTCCGGCGCTGGAGGGGAAGAGGGGGCTCTCTTTTTGCAGGGGGATGATACTTTGCCTGCCTTCCGCATCCCTGGCTTGGGGGTCGTTGAACTCATCTGCCTCCGCCTATCAGATAAATTTGCGCAGAATGAACAAGCGTGGCTGCGCCGTTTAGAGTGTGAAGAGTTCTCTCTTCAATTTGATCGTGTGGCCCAATGGGTAAGTTGACGCGGGGATCTCTTTCTTCAGTTGCTTTATTTGTTTCTTCAGTTGATGCGGGGATCGCTTTGTTTTCGTTGTCCCAGGTTAGTGGCTTTCAAGCCGAGTCAGAGCGGCGCCTTTCTTCCCAGGTGGAGGAGATCACCAAGAAGTCCGCGGAGATCAAGGAGCTGAACCACAGGGTGAGAACGTTGGACAATACCATTGGGGACCCGAATTCAATTGAGGAGTTTAAGAAGCGATCTGTCGAGCTGCATAAGAAATTTCAGGCAGCCAACGAGTAGAACTCCGCTTTGAACGAGCAGATCTCCGTTCTGACTGCAAAGCGTGACGCAACCCTTTCAAAATCAGAAGCCTCGCGCCTTCATGGAGAAGAACTCGAATAGTCTGTGGAGCACCTGAAGGAACAGCTTGAGACTGCCGAGATGTGCTACAAAGACCTTTAGGTCGACCACTCTATTTTGGAAGAGGATCGTACTCTGGTAAAGCAAGAATTGGAGAGACTTCAGTCTCGGTCGGCTCAGGAGGCGGCGCTTCAATGGCTGAAATCGCCCGCGGGGCTCAAGTTCATGTCTTCAGAGTGGGTTAAGACTGACGTGGGTGTTTTCTTTCTTTCTTTAATGGCCAAGCCGTGTCTCCGATCTTCAGAGGGTAAAGAGCTTTTGAAGGACAAGTGCTTCAGTTACTTTCTAAAGGGGATATCCGTGGGTATTAACCAGAGCGTCGCCCACTCGCAGGCTAACCTAGGCGTCCCTCTGGAAAAGTTTGAGGCAAGTTTGGTGAAGGAGGATTGGGGCTTGACCCCGGAGGAGCTGGCGGGGGAAGAGGACTCCGATGATGAGGAAGAGGATTCTGATGGTGAGGAAGAGGAGATTGACGTCGTCGCGGACCCTTGAGACTGGGAGGGCTTGTTTTTCTATCCTTTTTTAACTATATTACTGGCGCGTGCCAGTTTTGTAACTAACTTCTATTGATTCACTCATGTTGGTTTCGGGTAGTGCCTCTTTTTTGTTTTCGAACAATAGTTTTTGCTACTTACCTAAGGGGTTGTATTTTTGTATATCGGCAACCTCTTACAGTAAATATCATCTTTGTTTTCATCCTTATGTTCTCCCTCGCGTGTTCAACTATTTTTTGTTGCGGTATTTGGTCATGATTAAGAAGGTTCCTGCCACTTGTTTAACCATGCTCGAGTTTTGCTTCCCCGTTTTTAAGCTTATGGTTCAGGACCTTCTCATTACTTTTGGATATGGTCTTCTATCTGCGTTTGATAAAAACTATGGTGTCAGGGAATCCCAACCCTTGGGCATTCTTTCAAACTTTGGAATGCGCTGAACAACTTTCTTTACTTGTATGACTCTCTTGACTCTCTTGACTCTTACTACTTTTTGCATCTTAATTGGGCTTAGGGTCTTTACTTCGTGTCGTTCTTTGGCAGCCCCTTCCGCCCCAATTTGAGGTGGAGTTCAGATCCTCTCTCCCGCGTCAAGTTCTCCTGTCTTCTTACGCCATTGAGAGTTTCCGGGTAGAGGTGAGCAGGGGTCGTGATGGTCGATTGTATCTTAGTCGCGGGTGGAAAGAATTCGTTGCTGGTCACGGGTTCGTCGTGGGGTCATCCATGACATTTTTCCATACGAATCGCGCTCGTTTTAAGATTTGTCCGCGTTGTGATCTCGACTGTGCCGGAGTCAAGTGTTGTCCCTCGACTACTTCTTCCAGTGGTTCGTGTTAAATCCCGCTTGTTTTTAAGGAAGTTAAATCGCCGCGTGAGGCCGATCCGCAAATAAAGGAAATGTTTCGTTCACTGTGCTTTTAATGTGGAGACTTGCTTTTATTTTAAAGAGATAACATTACAAGATCCCTAGGTTCTTCTTTATTTGTTGGAACGCCATCTTACCCTCTACATTCAAGAGGTCGCGGGGCCTCTCCTTGTCTGAACCCGTTGCTTTCACCCGCGTCCTGCAACCCCGTTGTAGTCGCAGTCGGGATTCGCGACGAAGACTTCGAAGATCGAGTCTCCTTGATACACGAAGATTAAGGCGACTCCAACACTTACCCTGTTTGCCTCTACGAATCCTGGCCATCCGTCTGTGAACCAATAGATTCCATCCACGTCTACCTCAACTTTGACTTCATGCTCGCGGTTGGATCGGGACCATAGGTGCACCAGACTGTGGGCATCTTCTTCTAGGAGGACGTACATTAGCGGGAGCCGTAGGGAATGGAGTTGTTCCTCTGTGATGATCACTCTATAAAAGGCCTTGGGAGGGTTTTCGAATTCCATTTTCTTGTTTTGTGCATGTCTCTATTTCTAGACCACATGGGGTTTTATATTTGTTTTACTTCGCCGCGTGTCTGGCCTTCTGCCCTGGGGTGCTTCCACGGGGCGTTTTTTGGGCCGCGTGTATTCATGGGTCTGACCTTGGTCTGAATTGAAATCCCATTGATGACTGTTTCTGATTGACAAGACACTTCGCTGTGCCCCTTTTTACAATGCATGTGATAGTGTTGTTACTTTGGTTAATGAGCCCTTTCTTCTTCAGAGGAATCTTTCGCCAAGTGGTGTTCATGCGTATCTTTGTTTCTGCTTTCAAGGATAGGACTTCCTCTTTTTCTTTTGTTATTCAGTCGTTACTCATTTCACACCTTGGTTGTGCTCATGGCTATTTCCGGCGTGGGTAGATGAGCTTTCTTCCAATCAATTGATCGTCCCGAACAAACGTCTCGTTTGGTAAGTTCTTATTGAAACGTTGGTTCCGTTTGTTGATTTTCGCTTTTTTTTATCTTACTTCTTTTTCTCTACGTCCTCACTGATCTTGTTCTAGTCGCCCTTTTAGCTCTTACCTATGCGCTTTGAGGGGGAATACATGGATGCCATCCCTGAGCAGGTTTTCCTTTCATCTCACATCTTGCGCAATTTTCCGGTTCGCGTCTACAAGGGTGATTATGGAATGTATTGGCTTCAGCAAGGCTGGAAAGACTTCGCTGAGTCCTATGGGTTCGCGGTCGGATCTTCTATGGTTTTTATTCACAAAGGGAATGCTTATTTTGAAGTCCAAGTCATGGGCTTGGAAGAAGGGGATGAGAGCATCGACCGTTTTCTTTATGAGGACGCGGGTCCTTTGACGATGGGCTTGTACCCTTGATTAATCTTTCTTGATGATGTACTTGTTGATGAACGCGAACAGATGGGGTTACTTCTGTTCATGTGTGGTCTTTTTTCTGCGAGTAATGAACAAATGTGGCAATTGTTTTTTGATTTCATGAATATCGAGGTAGTATACAGGATTCTCCTTGGTTTTAGTGTAGTACGAACCTGTCTTCTCTAGTCGTGTCTTCTGTGAGTTTTTACTGTCATTATCCGCTCTCCTTTCGAGGGTTCACTAGGGGAATCTTTTAAGGACTTATTCGAGGACTTCCACCCGGCGGAGTCCTTTATAAGCGAGACCCTGTTTGGTTTCTCTCTTAGGCTTCTATTCTCCAGTATGGATGCGTCAACTCAGACTCCTTGGGCTTTTTACTTAGCCCTTGATTTCGAAGATCAAATGCAAGAGCTTGTGAGTTAATTTTTATTTTTCACATGTTCAAAGACCGCTTTCTTTCTTATACTTTGTTTGTCTATACCCATTTACAGTCACTTCCTGCTTTGTTTGAGTCCGAAACGGGCGTCACAGATCCGTCTCAAGTTTTTCTGTCCCTGAGTTCAGCCGTGGATGTCCCAATCGGGATAGTCAAGCGAGACTACGGGATATTCTAGTTAGTCGACGGTTGGAGTGACTTTGTATCGACCCAGGGGCTGGGAATGGGGTCCGTCATGGTTTTCCGCCACCGTGGTGGGGTTCATTTTGACGTCCGCGTGCTTGATGAGAGATCTATCTGTGTAGAGAATGGTTATGTTATGTCGCCTCCGAGGCCAGCCATCCTCCCTGATGCTTAATTTCTGCTCGCTTTTGGGTGTCATCTTCGATGGTCCCTTTTGGGATTAACTCTTGATTTTCTGTTTGGCACCAGAGAGTTCCTGTGTAATTCTTCGTGTGCAACTTTTATTCGCATCCTGTGTTTTGCGTGTTATGTTTGTTGTTGGAACAATCAAACGTTTTTTTTTATAAATTGCTGTTTGTGGTAATAAACCCCACTACTTTAGGTTCTGTTGTCGTGGCTTGGCTCGACTTTGAGAGAATGTGAGTTCTCAATTAGGGGAGCGACGCGGAGAGAGCTCCAGCGTCTTTCGGCCTTGTTGTGGCTTGGCTCAACCTTGAGAGAACGTGAGTCTCTTATCAGGGGAGTGACGCGGAGAAAGCTCCAGCGTCTTTCGGCCTTGTCGTGGCTTGGCTCAACCTTGAGAGAATGTGAGTCTCTTATCAGGGGAGTGACGCGGAGAAAGCTCCAGCGTCTTTCGGCCTTGTCGTGGCTTGGCTCAACCTTGAGAGAACGTGAGTCTCAATCAGGGGAGCAACGCGGAGCAAGCTCCAGCGTCTTTCAGCCTTGTCGTTACTTGACTCAACCTTGAGAAAACGTGAGTCTCAATCAGGGGAGCGACGCGGAGAAAGCTTCAGTGTCTTTCGGTTTTGTCGTGGCTTGGCTCAACCTTGAGAGAACGTGAGTCTCAATCAGGGGAGCGACGCGGAGCAAGCTCCAGCGTCATTCAACCTTGTCGTGGCTTGGCTCAACCTTGAGAGAACGTGAGTCTCAATTAGGGGAGCTACGCGAAGAGTGCTCCAGCGTCTTTTGGCTTTGTTGTTACTTGGCTCAACCTTGAGAGAACGTGAGTCTCAATCAGGGGAGCGACGCGGAGAAAGCTCCAGCGTCTTTCGGCCTTGTCGTGTCTTGGCTTAACCTTGAGAGAACGTGAGTCTCAATCAGGGGAGCGACGCAGAGAGAGCTCCAACGTCTTTCAGCCTTATCGTTACTTGGCTCAACCTTAAGAGAACGTGAGTCTCAATCAGGGGAGCGATGCGGAGAGAACTCCAGCGTCTTTTGGCCTTATCGTTACTTGGCTCAACCTTGAGAGAACGTGAGTCTCAATCAGGGGAGCGACGAGGAGAGAGCTCCAGCGTCTTTCGGCTTCTTACGAAATTCGTCTGCTTTCGCGACATAAAATTTTTACAAAAAATGCCCACTAACCGCTCTTTCAACTGTCTACGGGGGCGATTATTTAGTTAAGATCGATGTTCAAACTTACACATAGTACTTCTTCAGACAATCGGCGTTCTAGTTTTTGTTTAAAATTTCTCCATTCTCGTTCTTCAGCTTTTATGCACCGGTTTGGATAGCATCGGCCATAACGTACGGACCCTCCCAGTTGGCATCTAACTTCCCTTCGGTTTGTACTCGCCATAAGACCAGGTCTCCTTTTTGAAACTATCGCGGCAGAACTTGTTGATCATGGTACTTAGCGGCCCGTCTCTTGTATTCCACTGCTTTCAAAGCTGCCATCATCCTGCGTTCTTCTCTCAAGTGCATCTCTATTTCAAGTGCCTCTTCGTTGGACTGTGGGTCGAATCCGAGGACGCGTGCTGATGGGATCATTCGCTCGATCGGAATCACCGCGTCCGTGCCGTAGACCAAAGAAAATGGTGTCTCGCCTGTTGGTGCCTTGGTGGTTGTCCTGTGAGACCAGAGCACCAGTGGAAAGAGTTCAGCCCATCGTCCTTTGCCCGTGGCACCCAATTTTTTCCGTATCCCTTCTAGGATCTGCCGGTTGGTGACCTGCGCCTGCCCATTCATCTGAGGATGCGCTACGGATGAAAATTTGAGGTTGATGTGTAGGTCTTCACAGAAGTTGCGGATGGTCTCGCAGTCGAATTGAGGACCGTGGTCAGTGATGATCGACTCTGGAACCCCGAAACGACAAACCAGGTTCTTCTAGAGAAACTTATTCACCTTTTCAGCGGTGATGAGCCCCATGGCCTCAGCTTCTACCCATTTTGTAAAGTAATCTACGACTGCGAGCACATATTTCAACTGGCCCGGCGCGGTTGGAAATGGCCCTAAGATGTCAATTCCACAAAGTGAAAAAGGGCATGCGCCATGAATTCCCTTCATCGTCTCCGCGGGCTGATGGATAGCGTTCCCATGTTTTTGACACGCGTCACACTTCCGGATGAATCCTTGGATGTCTTGCTTCATCGTGGGCCAGTAATACCTGGCCCTCATAATTTTTGCAGTCAATGCTCTCCAGCCTTGGTGATGTGCACATACCACAGAGTGAAGCTCCTGTATAATCGTCATTCCATCTTCAGTGGTGACACACATTAAATCAGGCCGCGTGAAACCCCTCTTGAAAAGCTTTCCATCGTGGACAGTGAACCTGGCGGCTCTTGTCACTGTTTGTCTAGCTTCAGACTTTTCCGCGGGGAGGATCCCTTTTTCCAAATATTCTGCTATGGGGGTCCTCCAATCGTCTTCTCCGTTGGTCTCAATAAAGAAAACTTCCTTGACAAGCCCACGACTTTCTTTTTTCTTAAACACGAATTCTGACCCGATTTCAGATGGCAATGCCGCGCCTACCCGTACCAAAGCATCTGCTTGCTGATTCTCTTCCCTTGGGACAGCAGTTATCGTGAAGTTCACGAAGGCCCTTCGTAAGGCTTGGACTTTCCTCAAGTAATCTGGCATTAATCCCGTCTTGGCATCGTATCTTCCTTCAACTTGCATCATTAAAACTTTCGAATCTATGTAGGCGGCTATTCCTCTTGCTCCACGCGCTAGGGCTATCTCTAGTCCTGCTATTAGGGCCTCATACTCAGCCTCATTGTTGGTTGCCTGAAAGGCGAGTTTATATGCGTAGTTCGCCAGTTGCCCTTTTGGGGAGATCAAGGCGATTTCGGCTCCACAACCAGCCTGGTTGACTGCTCTGTCCACTTTTAGGACCCAACTGCTTTCTTCAGATGATGAGTGTCCTTCAAAGCTTGTTTCACAGATGAAATCGGCTAGATTCTGTGCTAATGCGACTTTCCACGGCTTATACTCGACTTCGAACTCTGAAAGTTCTACTGCCCACTTTGTCATCCGTCCTGAAAGGTATGGGGAGTGTAGGATCTGCCTCAGGGGTAAGCTGGTCAAGACGCACTAGATGGTCTTGAAAGTAGGGTCGCAATCTTCTTGCCGTGAACACTAGGCACATAATCATTTTTTCAATCGGCTCATATCTAGTCTCAGCATCCTGTAATACCCTGCTAATGTAGTAAACATGATATTTTTCTTCGCGAGTGAGAACAACGCTGATGGTTGTGCTCCTTACTGCCAAGTAGATGTGTAGAGTCTCAAGCTTTTCTGGCCTGTGAAGAGTCGGCAGCTTCATCTAATATTCTTTCATCCCCTCAAAGGCCTGCTGTAATTCCGGTGTCCACTGGATGGGTCCTCTCTTTTTCAGCAATTTCGAAGAACGGCAAGGATCTATCCGCGACACAAGAGCAAAATCGGCTGAGATAGTTGACAGCCCCGTTAAGAGTCTGGACTTCTTTGATCATTCTGGGTGGTTGCATGCTTTGAATTGCTACAATCTTTTCTGGGTTCACATCTATCCCACGCTGGCTAACCAAGAATCCCAGGAACTTCCCGGAATCCACTCCAAAGACACGTTTTTCCGCGTTCAAGTTTAGTCTTCCGCATCGTAGAGAGTCAAAGGTCTCTTGCAAGTCGGCCGCGTGATCTTCCACTCTCAAGCTTTTTACCACAATATCATCTACGTAGATTGACACATTTCTTCCAATCTAGGCGCGGAAAATCCGATCAACGGTTCTTTGGAACGTGGCCCCTGCATTTCTCAATCCAAACGGCATGACTCGATAACAGAATATCCCTTGATTTGTAATGAACGTGGTGGCTTTTTTATCAAGTGGGTCCATGCGGATCTGGTTGTATCCCGATTACGCATCTAGACAGCTGAGGACGGCGTTTCCCGCAGTTCCATTGACTAATTCGTCGATTGACGGGAGCGGATAACTGTCCTTAGGGCAAGACTTGTTGAGGCCGGAGAAATCAACACACATGCGCTACTTTCCATTAGATTTTCTGACTAAAACCACGTTGGACAACCAATCGAAATCTTCTACTTCTTCGATGAAGCCAGCGTCGAGCAATTTCTCTGTTTCTTCTTTGGCGGCAAGCGCCTTTTCGGGTGCCATTTTCCTTTTCTTCTGCGCGACAGGCTTAGCGTTGTGTCTTATCCGGAGTGTGTGCAAGGCAATCGATGGGGGAACTCCAAGTAAGTCCTTAGGTGACCATGCAAAGACGTTTCTTAATCTAGCTATAATATCTAGGACACTCTTCTTTTCTTCTTGTCCTAAGGCCTGTCCCAAATACACTTTTTCTTCAGGATTGGGAAAAGGCAGATGAGTCAGTTTTTCATCCGCGGTGGGAACCTCTCTGGCCGCTGGCCTCACCTCTAGCTCCGCCTCAGTGATGGCGCTTCCCGGATCGGTTTCCGCTACAAGTTCTTCCTGCGGGTTCCTACCTTCGTTCTTCGTCGAACTTGCGGCACATTTCTCAATCTGCATCACTTCTTTCTTTTTCTTCAGAGAGGTTAAATAACAGCTCCTGCTCTCTGGTTGCTGGCCGCGGACCTCACCAACCTCCCCTCCAGCGATAGGGAATTTGGCGAGAAAATGGTAAATAGAAACCACCATCTGAAATTTGTAGAGGGATACCCTCCCTAGCAGGGCGTTGTATACTGTCGGAACTCGGACAACGGTGAAGACTATGTTCTCCATTCTTCGTCTTGGCGCGGTTCCAAGCACCACTGTCAGTTCAATGGTCCCTGCAACAGGTATCTCATCTCCAGAAAAGGCAACCAATGTCCCTGAGTATGGCTTGAGTGCAGTTGCCGATACTCCGAGCTGTGAGAAAGCTTCCCAAGAGAGAATGTCAACTGATGACCCAGTATCAATAAAGACTCTTTTAACAGTCTTGGTTGCTATCTGAGCGTGTATGACCAATGGGTCGGAGTGGGGCATCCTTACATCTTCCGCGTCACCTGCTGAAAATACCATTTCCGCGTAGGGAGTGAGTGCGATTCTTCTGCTTACTGCAAAAGGCGGTTGCTTTCCTTCTCGCTCGTAACTTCTCCTCTCTTGGTTGCTAGCCCCTGAAAGAGAGGGCCCTCCAGCCAAGGTGTCGATGTATCCTTCTGGTTCTGAGATACGTTCGACCGCGGACCTTATTCGTCCTTCGTGTCCCCTTGGGGCCTGGTTTACCGATCCTTGTGGGGGAGGGGGCCCATTCTGGCGTCCTCGTCGCCATCTCCGTCCCCGGCCTCTCCCTCGATTTGGCTGAGGAGCTTCTTCTTGTCCTTTGTATCGGTCATGGTCTCTGCTCTGCTGCCGGGGGTGGTCTTTTTCCTGCGGGCGACGTTCGGCTGGATGCCGATCGTCCCTTCTGCTTTGGTGATGGTCTTGATGACGGTGGTCTTGACCATGGTAATCAATTCTTCGCGGTTGATGTGATCGGCCTCGATCATTCCCTTCTCTTCGGTCATCCCTTTGGTGGCGAGCTTCCTCCCTTCTGTCTGAGTTGAGATGGACTTCGTCATCTTGTCGATGGTGTCCTGTTGATGGTTATTTGGGTGGCTTAGCTGCTCCCTTATCTTTTCTGAATTTTCCGGCGAGTTTGCTGAAGAAGCCTTGATGTCCGCCGTTTGCTCTTGAGCTTGACGGGGCTGCCTCCTCTGCATCTATTTGCCGCGACACCAAATCTCTCAATTGATCGTAGTCTCTGGGCTTTTTCTGAACAAGTAAGTCTTGAAATCCCCTTCCGCCAGGTTCCCTATAAGGATGATGGTTGCGGATTCGTGGTTGAAGTTTGGGATCTGTACAACCACACTAGTGAAGCGGGCAAAGAAGTGCCCCAGAGTTTCATCCCCTCCTTGTTTGATTGAGTTTAAGTCCAATATGGTCTTCTTTCTTGACCGCGCGCTCCCGAAATGGGATTGGAATATTCGGTTCATCTCAAAGAAGCTGGTGACCGAGTTCTTCGGTAGATTAGTGAACCAGGTCAATGATATCTTTGTCATTGTTGATGGGAAAGTTCTACATAGCATGGCGTCGTTGTATTCATTGATGCCCACCGCGGTCATGAAGTGGCACAAATGGTCTTGGGGGTCCGTGGTCCCGTCATACTTCATAAGATTCACGTCCCTCCATCATTTGGGCACTGGTGCCCGGCAGATATCTTGGGTGAAAACAGATGGCAAGGCTTCAGGGGCGTTAATCTTCATCTGTGCTGAGCCGGACTTTGTGGAGGTGGACACATCAGTTGAGTGCTCCCCCCGACGATGTTTATTGGGCTGCATGTCAACCCCTTGTGACCCTTGGTGCAAGGGATCAAATCCCAAGCCTGAGGCTCCGTGCACCGGGTTCCCATATTGATTGAGGTTGAAGACATCTGCCGCGTTCGGTTGACCATACGCGTCGAACTGCTGGTTGTGATAGTAGGCCCCATGTTGGCTTTGATACGGGTTTCCGTATTCATAGAAGTGCCATGGTTCGTTCACCGGTTGGTAGTGGTGTTGTGGCTCCTGTGCTGGCTTATAATAGTGTTGTGGCGTGGGTGCCTGCTGATAATAGGGTTGAGGTTCTGGTGCCTGTTGATAGTAATGGAGTGGCTCATGCTGAACTCCATAGGGCATGTACGCTGGTGGGACATACTCTCCGTGTACTGGGGCATATGCTTGGTGGTAGGGCGGCACATAAGGCGACGCCCACATGTCTTGTTGAGTCTCCGTCTGAAGGACAGATGGATTGTACATGCTGGTGGCCTCTTGTTCCGGAGCTGCACTTTGGCTCATTTCATCTGAGTTTTCGCTGTTGTACATTGTTCCTGTCCGCGGAGAATCACTCAACTTTTTTTAGTAAATTGATTTGGTATGAGACTTGCTATTTTAAATTTTGGATGGACCATCTCATGTCCCTCTTTTTTGTAGGAGGGACCTCCCGATGTCCGCGTGTTCTTGGAAAACCAGAAGGTTGCCGGATGGAACCGTGGGTTTGAGGTGTCCATGACTCAATATATATTTTTTGCTTGACTTAACCCCTCAGTGTGAGTGGGTTCCCACAGACGGCGCCAGTGATGAATACCTCCCAAAAAAGTCCTTAAAGGACCCACTTGTGGTGGGTCCCTGGGGGCAGACTCGAATCACGCGGTTGGGATACACGGGCTTACCTGACACACGGTCTAATCCCTTCACTGTATTACCTGGGCCGTGCTTTCACCGCGCGCCTAAAATTTATAATTACCCCGCTTCTTTCATGGGAGATCATCTAACATTCTGGAGGTTTCAGGGGTCATACCTGTCCGCGGAGAATCACTAATGGTGTTCGTTGACGCGTAAGACAAGTCACGTTATCCCCTTCCGTGCCCGGAATTACCTTAATCTCCACTAAATGATTGTCAGTTGAGCGGCCAACTTAGTGATGATTTTACGTCTTTTCCTAGTATCCCTCCTTCTCTTTTTTTCTTCTTTAACTTTCTTCAGTATTCTTCTCCGCTTCCGTTTTTTTGCCAAAAGTCCACTTTTCTTCTGTTCATTTCCCCTTTTATAGGGATTGGCCAGAGACCTCCCATTATGACACTTGTCATATTTGGGTCAACACGTGTGGCCCTCGTGGGTGGGGGCATGATGGACATGTGTCAATAATTCATGTACGCGTCCTCCTGAACTCGGGGGTCTCTTTGGTACTGTTTCGATATATCCGCGTCCATTCTAGAGCTTGGGGGTTTTCCTGGTGTTGTTCTAATATGTCCGCGTCCGCTCTTTGTCTATCATTTTCACACGGTTTCATCAATCCCGACATACACAATATCTTATTTTAGTTTTCCAAAAGCCTTATTTCAAGAGATTGAGCAACAAATGAGTAGATTTTGGTGGGGGGGGAGGGATGGTACGCATCGTAGTAAGATCCACTGGATGAATTGGAAGAGGTTGTGTCTCTCAAAAGAGAAGGGTGGTATGGGGTTTAGGGATATGGAAATGTTCAATAAGGCACTGCTGGACCGATAGGGGTGGCGCCTAATGCAGAAGTCGGACTCTCTCCTAGCGAGGATGTTAAAGGCTCGCTACTTCCCCCGATCTTCTTTCCTTGAGACAAAGGTGGGCTTCCAACTTTCCTATTCCAAGGGGAGTTTATTGAATGGGAGGGAGGCATTGGACTTGGGAGTTCGCTAGCATTTAGGGAATGGTGCAAATATAAGTGTGTTTAGTGATAAATGGCTTCCAAGGGTGGGTACGTTTCGGCCCATTGGGAACCCGTGGGGTTTTCATGCAGAACTAAGAGTGTCTGAGTTGATTGACTAGGTTACTGGTGCCTAGAATGAAGATTTGGTACGGGGGGTCTTGATGCCAATTGATGCAAATTTAGTGCTGAACATGAGGGTGGTGTCTAAAGACTCCCAAGACAAGCTATTATGGCATTATACAAGAGATGTGTGTTTCACAGTTAAGTCCACTTATCACTTGCTTATGGAGAAATAATTTGCAGCTGCGGAAGCCTCCCCATCAGATTCATCGAGATCCCACTCACTGTGGAAGAAATTGTGAAAGGTGAAGGTTGCGCTGAGGGTCATAAATCTGCTTTGGAGAGCCTACAAAGGAGTACTACCGTGCCTAAAAAATCTCAAGCAAAGGCGGGTTGTTATAATTGAGGCTTGCGACTTGTGTGTGATGCTAGAGGACGAGGTTCATGTATTTTTCCACGACAAGGCGGCGAGATAGGTATGAAAGTTATTACCAAGCCTCGATAGAAGGTGGAACCGAGATAGGACTGTTTTGGACGTCTTAGAAAGGATGGTTGAGCTTAAGGATGAAGCATCGACTCAAATGTGGGTTTATGTATGCTATTGAAGTGATTTGGATGCACTGGAACCACCGAATCTTCAATTCTGAAACCATGGAGGTGAAGGAGATAGTGGCAAATGTCGAAAGGAGTGTGGATGACTTCATGATGTACATATTTGTACCTTTGTTTATTGCATCTTTTGACTTCTTATTTCATTCGATTTCCAAAGAAAAGGTTCAAAAGAATATAAACATGAGTAAGAATGGGCTAAAATGCAAGAAATAGGGTCTGCACAAGTTTTGAGCTAACCATGCAGGAATTCGAGCGAAATCGGAGTCAAAACGAAGAAGCCAAGTGAAGCTGAGAAGAGGTAGATATCGACCTTAGACCCAGATATCGACCCCCGGTGTCGATATCGACCCCCATATCGACCTCAACATAGAAATCGACCAGAGCTGAACAAGTCGAGCAGGAACAGAGACCTCGATATCGACCCCCTGATGTCGATATCTACCCCTTATCTCGACAGAAGATAGACTCGATTTCGAATGCGTATTGGAACTATATCTTCAAGGAGGCACGGGATTATCTTACACTTTCAAGATAGATGGCAGCTGAAGAGTTATTTATCTTTTACTTTTATGTTATTTAAGTTTTAGACCTATCCTAATTGTTTGGATAGAGTTCATAGTTTAGATAGGAGTTACAATCCTTGGATAGCAAGGATTAGTAGCCTATAAATAAAGCCCTAGGAGCTGATTTGTTATATCATACAATCCAATCCAATCCAAGAGACAAACAATAGAGTTAGAGAGAAGTTTTAGGGTTTGACGTTTGCGAAAGTTGACGTTGAGTTGTAAAGCTTTGGAGTTTATTTTAATGCAAGTTTATTTCCTTCAATCAAGAATGAGTTCCATGATGAGAAGCGAGTAGTTCCCCAAAGCTCTTAGGGTCGGGGTGAGCCCGACGTTAGCCATGCGCGCTTGAGGTAAGTATTTGATGTTGATATCGTTGTGTCTATCTCTCCTCCTACGATTCTATGTTTAGTCCTAATCGAAAGAAAAGGGATTCATGCTAACAACTTTAGTTATAAACATAAAATTGGTAGAGACAATTAGGTTTATTTGCAAGAGTAATCCTAAGAGTTGGTGTACAGTGAAAGCTTGTGGTAAACCCTAATCCTAGGAGTTGCTTTTTAAATAACTTTATATTCAGTCAAACCCACGGTTATTTCTGTTCATCGCTTCTCTCTCCACTCTTAAATCTTCGGCCTTTCTTTGCCGACGAAGAACTAACTCACTGCAGGAAGACATCGATATCGACCTCAGACGTCGATATCGACCACTGAGTTTGTCGACAGTTTTCTGAGTCGACGACGAATATCGCTGCGGAGTTTGCTGAGCATCGATATCGACCCCCAAGCATCGATATCGACCCTTCTGTATCGACTGGCAGTCTTCTGAGCCAGTCGATTTCGTGAACTGACATCGATATCGACCCCCACCAGTCGATATCGACTACTTGTTTTTGTTTCTGCAGGTCTTCTGTTGCAGAGAACATCGACAGCCGAGGTCGACATCGAGGCCCAAGGTCGAAATCGAGGCTTCTGGTCGACGCAGACTTGAGATTTCCAAAGCTACTAGGATCCCGCTGACACGCCTCCTCGTGGATCGATCCTGACTACCCTTCCACTACAATGGGAGGAAGTCTTGTAATTATTTGCTTAGGCCAGGAGTTGGATTACATTTATTACATCTTTATTATTTGTAATTACTTGACATATCAAGCCTCCTACAACAACAAATTGGCGCCATTGCCGGGGAGGCAATCAATCGCGCCCTAGTAGTCTATCTCACGTCTCTACCTAGTTTGATTTTGCAGGTGTATGCGACGCGCTGATCGCCCACCTGAATTTGAAGGAGTAGACGACCCTGAGCGTTATTTCCATATAAGGGCCCAAGCTCAAAGAATCATGGCGGACAACGCGAACCAGGCTGAACTTATGGAGCAACTAAGGAAGCGGGTTGAGGACCTAACGACTAGAGAGGCGGCACTTAAGGAGCGTGCGGATAGGGAGGAGGAAGGCCGGAGGCAAATAGAAGCCCAAATCAATGCCCTCCCTAAGAATGCCAAGCAATATATGCACCCCGCTCTCACAGTGCCTGAATCGGCAATTCTTATCCCTGCCTCTAATTTTGAAATAAAACCTAACTTCCTTACTGAGATTAGAAGGCACCAATATGAAGGAAAACCTAACGAATGCCCTATGGCACATATTTCTACCTTCTTAGACCTTTGTGATACTATTGTTGATGGACGAAGTCTTGAATATGTCCAACTAAAAGCCTTTCGCTGGTCTCTTACAGGAAAAGCATTGCATTGGTTGGAAAGCTTAGCCCCAAGATCGCTCCGCACCTGGAATGAAGTCAAGGACGCGTTCCTAAACAAGTTCTTCCCTCCTTCTAAGACGGCGTTGATCCGACAGAAAATCACGGCTTTCAAACAAAAGCCTGGTGAGGCTCTGGCGACTGTTTGGGAAATGTTTAAGGACCTACTACGATCATGCCCGACGCATGGCCAACCACCGTACGTAATTCAGGAGATCATATACAATGCCCTTGACGCTGCAACTAAGGAGAGGATCAACACCTACACCTCCTATGGCTACCTTGAACTCGCTCCACAAGAGACTTGGGAGACCATAGAGAGGTTGGTGGAGTTTGACAACACATATGGGACTCCTGAGGCTTCCGACACATCATCATCATCGAGGCCTGCCCCATCTATGCCCTTATATGAACCCTCCAATGTAATCGATCCGGATGTGAAGGAGCAATTCCATAGAGATCAACTTAGAAAGCTCCAAAAGCAAGTAAGGTTCCTTTCAGCGAACCAAGATTGCATTGAATGTGGATCGCAGCGGCACACCACCATCGAGTGCCCCCATGCTGAACAAGTACACCTAGCGGAGACTCACCAAGAGGCGCACTACATGAGGGGTCCCAATCACCAATATTGGGGAGACCAAAGGTTCCATCAACCACAAAAGAACCCGGTTAACCCTAGGGACCCTCCGCCTTATAGAGCTCCTGGGCACTCGGAGAGAGACCAAAAGAAGGATGATCTTCAACTAGTATTGGATGAAATCAGGCGGAATCAGGCTAAGAATGATCAATCCAACAATGCCATCCATTCTCAACTCAATCACCTTACCACAAGGATTGGGGAGATGGATATTTGGAAAAAGAACGTAGAGACCCAACTGGCTCAATTGGCGGCACAAATCCCTAGACCGTCCGGAACACTCCCTGGGCAACCCACTACAAATCCTAAGGGACAATCCGGGACGGGCCATGTCGCAGCCATACAATTGAGAAGTGGCACCAAAGTACAAAAGCCACGAACGGAATCGGAGGAGAAAGCAGCAGACCCAGTCGACATCGACAGACCAGTCAATGTCGACCCAGAGGTCGATATCGACCACCATGTCGACCCCCTGGTCGATGTCGATAACACTGCAGAACCTGAGAAATCACAGCAGAGGTTGAAATCGACCCTACCAGTCGATATCGACCCCATTCCTGTCGATGTCGATGTCCAGCAGGCTCCTCCGACCACCGTTTTGGCCCCTACTCCAAAGAAGACGTTGCCATTCCCTTTCAAAGCATTGGAGGATCCCACCAAAGGTAAGTTTAGGCGCTTCATAAAGATTCTTCAAAGACTTAACATTACTATCCCTCTTACAGAAGCCCTAAGCGAGATGCCTGCCTATGTGCGATTCTTGAAAGACATCCTGAGCAAGAAGAGGTCCATGGCAGAGATCGCAGAGGAGTGCTCAAA
Source organism: Persicaria maculosa (assembly GCA_963922045.1). Taxonomy (NCBI): domain Eukaryota; kingdom Viridiplantae; phylum Streptophyta; class Magnoliopsida; order Caryophyllales; family Polygonaceae; genus Persicaria; species Persicaria maculosa. The sequence goes on from OY998268.1 coordinate 1,700,040, forward strand.
GATGGACTTCCCTGAGAAGAGGAGTGATCCAGGGAAGTTTGCAATCACCGTGGGACTTGGCCAACATCGCTATAAAGCCCTATGTGACCTAGGGGCAAGTGTAAGTCTCATGCCTCTCTCTATTTGGCGGAAGGTGAACATTGGCGCACTTGAACCTGTGGACATGAAACTTTATATGGCTGACAACTCATTCGTCAGACCCACAGGTATAGTTGATGACGTTCCGGTAAAGGTAGGTAAGTTCTTTGTGCCTACTGATTTCATTGTATTGGAGATGCCTGAAGATCCTGTAGTGCCTATTATCCTTGGTAGGCCTTTCTTAGCTACTGCTGATGCCAATATCAATGTACGTCGAGGGTTACTAACCTTTACTGTAGGGAACGAAGTGATAGAATTCTCTTTCAACCCAATCATGAGAGAAACAAAGCACCTGGAGCAAGTAGTCCTCTCGCCGGCTAAGGAGAAGCTTAGGAAATTTTTGTTGGTGAGGACGGAAACAGCAAGCAGGGTCGACATCGACTGGAACCAGTCGATATCGACTAAAAACATCGAAATCGACCCCCCTTGGTCTAAATCGAGTATGCCAGATCGCTGCCAGGAGCTTAAGTATGGGGTCACAGAGGTCGATATCGACCCCCACATGTCGATATCGACCACAGCTCTCGAAATCGACCCTCCTTGGTCGAAATCGACCACCCCTCAGCCCGAAGATTTCTCTTTCGGGCCCAAACAGGTAAGCTCAGGTATGACTCCTAACCCTCCTCTATCCCTTATTGATAAATCAATTAAGCCCATTATTGATAATTCTACTAAAGAGAGGGTCAAAGCTCCATGGTTTGCCTATATTGCTAAAGTTAGGTCAAGAAAGAGAAGGAAAGCACCCAAAGAAGAACCTAACATCAAAAAAGCCTTGGTCGCCGAACTTAAATACTACCAAAAGGACCTAGATGATCCAGGAGAAGGCTCACGCTCGAAGGGTCCCTACATAAAAGGCTCGTGAAAAATTGACGGAGAAGTCGGCCTAGCGACTCAAAACTCTAGAGCTTGTACATAAAACTTTTAAATTTTTCATAGATGGTTTTTTAGGATTTAATTTTTGGCTTTTTGAACTTTTAAAACTGAGATAATTTGTGCTTTATCTATATTTCTAACAAAGACTTCAGGTTATCAAGCAAAAGGAACGACGAAGAAGAAAAGAAGCTTCTGCAGAGGCAGTCGAAATCGACCAGGCCAGTCGAAATCGACCCCCCCAGGGTCAAGCCACCTCCTGGAGTTGACATCGAGGACTCAAGAGCGAAAAAGAGAGGTCGATATCGACCCTAATACTCGATATCGACCCCAACCTGGCAGCCCTTGTCTTCATCTTCTTTCTCAAATTTGACAGATGCAGTCGACATCGACCACTGACCTAGATATCGACTTCTGGCATCAACCCAACTTGAAATCGACCTGAATCCGTAGGTTTGCGCTGTGAGTTTCTCTCTACCCTTGTTCGTCTTTTTAATACAGTGAGGACACTGTATATTTTAAGTATCGGGTGGAGGAAAGACATGTCTTATGGTCTTAACTTGGTTTCCTTCTTCGCATTGCATTCATGTTTAAATTTTTGTTCTTATTTTTACTTCTATAAAATGTCAAAAAAATAGAAAAATGTCAAAAATACAAAAAAAAAATGCATGTTTATTAGTAAGTTTGTTTTAAACCCTACTTAGATGTCCTATGATGAAAACTCAATAGCTGACTTGATCATGTAAATCCTATGGCATATTTGGATGGTTTAGCCTAAGTCTTTAAAAATTTTATGTAGATTGTGAACTTGTGATGAAATTGAGCACATATGATCCTAGGCTAAAAAGCAAATCCAACAAAAATTGTCCTTGTGAGAATTTTGACCTATAGGGAGAACATCAAAAATCCCTCCGCTTTCTTGAGTGAATTTACTCTTCCTATGCATCTCTAAATGTTGTGATAGTTATTCAAAACCAATGCATATATATGTTTATGTTTACGAGAATTGAATGATGGAGGCATCTTTTAAGCCATTTTTATCCTCTCTTTACCTACCCTGCATTATCCCTGCTTGAAGCCAGAACATTAGCCTGAGCCTGAAATTGCAAACTCCACAAAATTATCCCTAGCCGAATTGAGCCTGACCCCCATTTGGGAATTGAGAGTTAGATTGGTTGGACTAATGCCTTGTGGAAAGAAAGGAGCATAATGTCCAGTTTTGAGCAAGGAAATTATAGGATGGTGCATATTTACATTTTGTCATATTTTGTAAAAGGATTTATGGCTCAACATATAAATGCACATATTTGCTTATTATTTCCGAAAAAAAAATCCGAAAAAAATAAATAAAGATATCTATATATAGTGCATGAGCCAAAATCCTTAAGTCTTTTATTCATACAAGTGTTATATTTTTTAGAGGTATATTAGAACTTGGAAGAAGGGTTGATAAAATGCATCTTTAAGAGCATATTATGAAGAGTTATGGTTTGGGTATTGCAAGTGTTGAGATTTAGGAGTCTTGATTCCCGAACTATAAAAGCACCACATAGCCAAATAATTCCATACCTTTTTTATTTCATACCAAGCCCCATTACAACCCCGCCGAATGGAGTCTTCTTTGAAGTCTTCCATTGAGCGAAAGTCCTCCTGATAGTTCTTATTGCATTTTCATAATTGGTTGCGAAGTGGATTTTTATAAATTGCAATGTTTATGAGATTGTATATGGAATTGAGTTGAGAGTTGATCTTCATAGCCTAAACACATGAGAGTTGAGTGCAAACACATTATCCCTGTGAGGTTGGATCAAAATTGCATGTGCCTATGGATCGCCAAAACATGTGCTATGACGTTAAATTCACTTGCTTTGCTTTGCTACCGCTTATCATGTTGCTTTTGACAAGGGGGAAGACTTGAAGGGTGTGTTGTAGGTGTTGGTTATTGCTTGAGGACAAGCAAGTCTAAGTACGGGGTGTTTTGATGTACATATTTGTACCTTTGTTTATTGCATCTTTTGACTTCTTATTTCATTCGATTTCCAAAGAAAAGGTTCAAAAGAATATAAACTTGTGTAAAAATGGGCTAAAATGCAAGAAATAGGGTCTGCAAAAGTTTTGAGCTAACCATGCAGGAATTCGAGCGAAATCGGAGTCAAAACGAAGAAGCCAGGTGAAGCTGAGAAGAGGTAGATATCGACCTTAGACCCAGATATCGACCCTCGGTGTCGATATCGACCCCCATATCGACCTCAACATAGAAATCGACCAGAGCTGAACAAGTCGAGCAGGAACAAAGACCTCGATATCGACCCCCTGATGTCGATATCGACCCCTTATCTCCACAGAAGATAGACTCGATTTCGAATGCGGATTGGAACTATATCTTGAAGGAGGCACGGGATTATCTTACACTTTCAAGATAGATGGCAGCTGAAGAGTTATTTATCTTTTACTTTTATGTTATTTAAGTTTTAGACCTATCCTAATTGTTTGGATAGAGTTCATAGTTTAGATAGGAGTTACAATCCTTGGATAGTAAGGATTAGTAGCCTATAAAAAAAGCCCTAGGAGCTGATTTGTTATATCATACAATCCAATCCAATCCAAGAGACAAACAATAGAGTTAGAGAGAAGTTTTAGGGTTTGACGTTTGCGAAAGTTGACGTTGAGTTGTAAAGCTTCGGAGTTTATTTTAATGCAAGTTTATTTCCTTCAATCAACAATGAGTTCCATGATGAGAAGCGAGTAGTTCCCCAAAGCTCTTAGGGTCGGGGTGAGCCCGACGTTAGCCATGCGCGCTTGAGGTAAGTATTTGATGTTGATATCATTGTGTCTATCTCTCCTCCTATGATTCTATGTTTAGTCCTAATCGAAAGAAAAGGGATTCATGCTAACAACTTTAGTTATAAACATAAAATTGGTAGAGACAATTAGGTTTATTTGCAAGAGTAATCCTAAGAGTTGGTGTACAACGAAAGCTTGTCCCTCGGGTGAAATAGTGCAATTGTCCATCTTATTTATCTTATCGCATACATTGGTTAACGTTGTGGTAAACCCTAATCCTAGGAGTTGCTTTTTAAATAACTTTATATTCAGTCAAACCCACGGTTATTTCTGTTCATTGCTTCTCTCTCCACTCTTAAATCTTCGGCCTTTCTTTGCCGACGAAGAACTAACTCACTGCAGGAAGACATCGATATCGACCCCAGACGTCGATATCGACCACTGAGTTCGTCGACAGTTTTCTGAGTCGACGACGAATATCGCTGCGGAGTTTGCTGAGCATCGATATCGACCCCCAAGCACCGATATCGACCCTTCTGTATCGACTAGCAGTCTTCTGAGCCAGTCGATTTTGTGAACTGACATCGATATCGACCCCCACCAGTCGATATCGACTACTTGTTTTTATTTCTGCAGGTCTTCTGTTGCAGAGAACATCGACCGTCGAGGTCGACATCGAGGCCCAAGGTCGAAATCGAGGCTTCTGGTCGACGCAGACTTGAGATTTCCAAAGCTACTAGGATCCCGCTGACACACCTCCTCGTGGATCGATCCTGACTACCCTTCCACTACAACGGGAGGAAGTCTTGTAATTATTTGCTTAGGCCAGGAGTTGGATTACATTTATTACATCTTTATTATTTGTAATTACTTGACATATCAAGCCTCTTACAACAACACTTCAACAAAGCTATGAGCATAGCTCAAACCAAACCCTCCCAACGTCATCAAGTGGTACGCAGTTGGACAGCTCCTGAAGCGGGGTAGGTAAAGGTGAACAGTGATGCGGTTATGGAGCTGAACAGATCATGTGGAGTGGGTTATGTAGCGAGGGATGAGAAGGGGGTGGATTTGTTTACAGCGGCTGGGTCGGTTTAAGATTCGGATAATGCAAATCTGGTAGATGAGAAGGGGCTCGTTTGGGCTCTCGAGCTTTGCAAGGTGCAACGTTTGCCTCAGATCTGTATTGAATCAGATAGTCTTAGGGTCATTATGAAGATTAACAAAAGGGATAAGCCCGGGGGAGAACTTGGTGACCAACTGAGGAAGAATGAAACCTTTCAAAGGAGTTCGAGGCATGCTAATGGCGCTACACGCCGAGATAAGCGAATATAGTGGCCGATCATCTAACTAGATTGAAGCCTTCCAGATTGGTGTTTATGTTTAATTACTCATTTTTCCTCTGTTCTTAAGACTTTCTTTTTGGATGATGTCAAATAATTAAAGGCTTTGTTTGTTGCTAAAAAAAGGTCATTGACCATCCACAATGATTTTGGGTAAAATGTACACATTTGCAGAAGATGTGTAAAAATACACATCACTTTTTAACAATTTGCTCCATCGGTAAAATGTGCATTTTTTACACACTATTCAAATACAATTCATTTAAAACAAAAAAGAAAATAAAATCATAAAAAATCAACCAATAAAATTGTCTTACTTTTTGTAAAAGTTTTTACACATAGGAGAGGTGGTGTGCTCATACTTAAATGTGTACATTTGCACACACCTAAAACAACCAATGGAGTTAAAAATTGTCTAAAAAATACATATTTGTACATTTACACACAACCATTGTGAATGGTATTAGATGTGAGTGCTTAATTTTAGTAATCTAGTATTCTAGCATGTGGTGGTATTTTTCCTGCTATAGGATAGATTCTTGAGCAGTAACGCAAGCACATGATGGATGTGTGAGCATGCTAGACTCAATTAGAAATAAGATTATAAAAGTATAAATTAAGTGGGACGTGGTTAGAATGGTTTGATTATACACAAAGGATAGACGTACTCGAGTGCACTTGTGTATATGTGCGATAAACCTTACTAGAGAAAGAATAAGACAACATGACCTATAAAGAGTTAGAAACAAGTAACTGGGCACTCAATCATAAGTTGGTGTAGTGATTGTGGGGCTATATCTCATGTTAAGAGATTTGAAGTTCGAATCCCCTTGGAAATATGAAGTCGCTTGTGAGTAGGAGGGTCAACCCCTTATCTGGGTCACATAGTACGCGATCCAGATATAGAGCGACTGAGTCGATCGAATCGGACTAAAAAAAAGTGATTGAGCAAGGCGTGACCTTTTTGAACCTTCTATACCCCTCCATTAAAAAAATTATAGATCCTTTTCGGATTTGCACATTTTTTAAAAAATTAAAAAAAAACATATTAAAATATTAAATTTTTAATAACCTAGTTGGTACGACGATAAAGAGTTTAGAAGTACATTCTTTAACCATTATGTTGTGTCATGATGCCTTTGTTTTTTAGCACCTTATTTCTCACTTACCTTTAGGGGTGGCTACGAAACGGGACGGGATGGAGGAGGTCCCGCATCCCGTTTCGCATAATTTTTACGAGACAGGATCGGGACAGAATTCATTACTTTTTTTTCAATTCCGTACGGGTCTTATCCCTCGCGGGACGGGATGAGACGGGGACGGGACGAGCCCTGTCCTTCAAATAAAAAACATTATAAAAAATTTAAAATCCCTATATATTTTATGGTTTTCAAAAGCGTAACATTAGGCTTTTCTTATATATACACACTAGACATATTATACATATAATTACACACAATATAAAAAATACATACAATGCGCATATATATATATACTGTATATGTATATATACAGTATGTAAATGTATAAGTGTATATATGTAAGTATACAAATTATACACTGTATATAGTATATTTTTTTGCGGTGGGGATACACGGTATATAATAATAATAATAATAATAATAATAATAATAATAATAATAATAATAATAATAATAATAATAATAATAATAATAATAATAATAATAATAATAAGGACGGGATGAGATTTATGGGATAAGGAATCCTCGTCCTGCGTCCCGTCCCGCATAATTTTTACGAGATTGTCCCAGAATTTGCGGGAGTTGTGCCCACCCATACTTACCTTACTTCTTCCATTGCCATTAGAAGTATTGTTTTGTTCTTGGATGCTCCTGCCTGCTCCTGCATGTTCTACGTACATTTTACTTTTGAATCACTCAAAAACACCATGGTTTGTATTATACTCCATCCATTCGTGAAAACTTGTCGTTTTAAAGTTTTGATTTTGTTCAAAAAAACATGTAGTTTTAGACATTATATCCAATTATTTTCCAAATTATCCTTACTTTATTTTGAATTTGTCTAAGCAAATTTAAATTTTGGCTCTAATTTTAGTGTTATGATTGTACTTGATTTTAGGATGAGTAATCATTTCAAACCATGGGCAATTTGGGTGTTAAATAAATTCCTTAAAAATTGTGTCGAAAGCTAAAACGACATATTTTCATGAACAGAGGGACTACAAACCATGGTTTACTGATTGTATACCAATGGTTTGTATAATTGAGGGACTACAAACCATGGTTTACTGATTTTATACCAATGGTTTGTATAATTGAATATCTCAACTTTTCGTACTTCTACTCAGGGATCCCTTGTTCCAAAAATTACTGTCTCTCCCCTATTCCCCCTCTTAATCTCTTTTTTTTCTTTTTAATCTATTATTTTAATTTCATAGATTTTGTTTTTAAATAAATATATAAATGTGAGAAGGGACATATGGGATAGGGGGATAGGAGAGACAGGGGATCTCATTCCCTCTAAATATGGACTTCAAATGTGGTCAGGGGGAGCTAGGGGGTTCCTGGGGGGTTACGTGCCCCTCCTCTCATACAATGAACTAGCTAGGTGTATTCTCCTCGTCGATAGCTTCGTTTTGATATATAATACGCCCTAATCCGACATCTGAGTAAAAAGTTATGAATGTTTAAAAATCAAAGGTATATTAATCACTTTAATTTTATTTCAATAGTCTATAATGCTTTTATATTTTATATAAATTAACATTCACATACTATAATTCATCTCGAGAGTTTCGAAATGAGAGGTTATACTAATCATTTCGACAATTAGATAAGAAGTTACACAAGTTTAAAAATTTATATCTGGTTATGCATTATTATATGTTATGAGTGCAACAAGTTATATATTGACTAGGGATGTTATTCGAGCCAAACAAGTCTAGTATTGCTTGATTATATTTAGCTCGTTTAGAAACGAGTCGAGCTCGAGTCGAACTTATATTTGAACTTGAGCTCATACTCGGTTTGTTTTGTAAATGAACGAGCTTGAGCTGAGTTTTTTTCCAAGTATTATGCCACCTTACTTGCTCATGACATAGTAACTTAAAAGAAAATTTGTAAATTTCACAAAATTCGTGTTATTTGAGTTTCAATCGACCCGACCCGAGTTTTGAATCGAGCATAAAAATGTGCTCATAAAAAGCTCATTTTGTAAATGATGCTCAAGTCGAGCTTTTATTGAGCAAAACTTGAGTCAAGCTTTTATTGAGCAAAACTCGAGCCAAGCTCTAGCTATTCAGTTCATATAACAACCATAATCTTCACTTAATGTTTTTATATTGCGTTTCTTATATTTATTTAGTTAAATTTTTTGTTTCGGATATTTCATTTATATATTTATATTTCTTTTTTTAGGTGCGAAAAAATAATAGTGTTTTATCATAAACCGATGACATTTTATCTTAAAATAACATAATTTATTATCGTATTATATATAATTCTTTATTTCAATTTAATCCAAAACTATATCGCATGAATAATTGTGCCCCTTCAAAATTTTCTTGCCTCCGTCACTTAATGTGGTCGATATTTGATACTGTGGTGTACTTAAGATGATGGAATCATACGTACTGTTGAATCTCTGTAGTTGGCTGAAAAGCGACGACATGACATGACATGACATCAATCAAGCTAGCTGGATCCAACATCCCACGATTGGTGACTTATTGGGTTAAAGAAAGTATTATGATGATCTTTTACTGTATGATTTTCACACTTTGAAGGTAAACACTACAGTACTATATCAGGTAATAAAAACAAAGTGGCCGGGGGGCTTGCTTAATGAGGTGAGCCATCATATTTTTCACGAGGTAATTTCACTTAAATGATCGATCGATGAATTAAGTATGCGTCAAAATTAAAGATTGTTAGAATCCATGCATCAACTAACAATAAAGCACCCCCCACCCACCTTCTCTTCATTCCTGCCTTTCTTCGATCTCCCTTCATTTCACAAAGCGCCACTTACTATCGACATGCGTCATACGTCTTGGTTACATATTTAATTTAATTTAATTTTCTACCTATAGGAAGCTTAATTTTTTTTTGGCGGGCAATATAGGAAACTTATTTGGAATCTTTACTTTTTACCTTTTTACTTTCGATATGTTTAGACTATCAAAGGGTTCATTTAGACAACGAGATTTATGAGATTATATATCCCACCAACCGTGTCAAGGGCACGGAACGTATATTATTAGTATGAACTATTATTATTGATCTTTGTTTTACTCCTCTCGATCCCTACAACTTATTATGTGAAACTATATTCAATAAGATGTGGAGCAATATACATGTCAGGCTTTATATCAATTTCATATAATTTGGATATGATTATAAGATTGAAATGACCTTTTAACCCGTACAGAAGTATACCTAAATAGTACTCGCTCCGTTCCACAATATTTGTCTTTTAACTATTTATGCACGTTTTTTAAGGAGCTAAAAACTATATAAAATATCTATTTTTTAATTAATTTTTTAAAATTATTCTATACTTATTAGTAATATGTATGATATTATTTAAAAATATTTAATAAAATGTTGATATTTTATATAATTTTTAGCTTTTTAAGAAAACGTGCATGAATACTTAAAGACAAATATTGTGACACGGAGAGATTATGCATTTGTGATTATATTAAAGAATTATATGCGAAAAATGTATAGCCAAATGTAAATTCGCAAGCAGCAAGGGGGAATATGGCAATTGGGCTACATTTTTGGACTTATGAATGGCCATCACTTTGTGTTTTAAAGACAATCGCCTCACAATCTATTTATTATTTTTTAAAAAAAAAAATAAAGTTATAAATAATCTTTTTTAAAATGGGACGAAAGAAAAAGGGGTAATATTTTATTTATATTAGGGAAAAAATTCGCTTCTCTAATCACGCCTAAAGAAAACGAGAGACCGGAGAAGCCGGTAGATGAACTAACTATATGTACAACAGAAGCAAATACAGAAGTAAAAGACAGAAGCAATTGACAAAACTGAAATGGCAAAGGAAATAATATAACCGTCACGTAGGGCAAACAACCAGACCAAAAAGCTAAGAAAAAAGAAACAGGTTAACAGACTGCCTAAAAAAAAGGAGCAACATAAAACTGTTTTTTTTTTATGCGTATAATTAGGGAAATATTTTGTTGTATTTATCGATAAAACAATATGGATCATGCAAGAACGATTTTGGATTTTGTAAACACTTTTTTGAGACACGTTTTCGAAATATTTTGTTGTATTTATCGATAAAACAATATGGATCATGCAAGAACGATTTTGGATTTTGTAAACACTTTTTTGAGACACGTTTTGGAGAGGCAACACTTGTCTATATGATGAAGATAGATCTGATTTTGAATTGCATGACTACGAACAGTCATGAAAATAATATATGAGAACTATTATATTGTATTTTTCTTTTTGAAAAAAGATATTATGTTTGCTTTGGATAGAATCAAGAGAGAGCATATTTGGGATACCTTCCTATATATCACTACTTGGGAGGATCTCAAAACTGCTCTAAGAGGACGATTTGTGAATGAAGATTATGTGAATCATGTTCAAATCAAGTTGGAACGGATCAAGAAAAGCTCTCGCACTTCTAATTAGTTCTACAAGGAACTCAAGCAGCTTGACTTTAGATTTGGAATTCGAGTTCCCAAAAGGTATGTAATTTTAAAGTTTATGTAAAGATCGGAATTTAATTAATATTTATAAAATATCCGTAGGATAATTCGAATATTATCCTCCCTTATGATTATGAAAACCAGGAAAATTTAAAATTTTATAGATGACTTTACATTGGTTTAATTCAGGATTTTATGAAGAAATATGTACCCAAGCCACTTTTCTCGTATCTTATTAACGTAACGGATTTTAACGCGTCGCGAGCTCGGGTTTTACGTTATGTTAAAGAGGTCAGCCGCTCTATCCAAACCAATGCCCAACAAGGAGCTACCAACCCCATTTGATTTGGATGGAAACTAACTAGGCTTCTATTCTAGTTCAACCACCCTCATCACTTCCTTCCCATCACACCCATGCTTTGACTAAATGAGCCCCTTACCTCCTTCTCTTTATAAACTGACCCCAGCAGCTCAAGGAATCCATTCACACAAGCCCTAGCCGGCACTCCCCTTGAAAACCCAAAGAAAAACCCCCCCTCCTCCATTGTAGGTCCTTTTTAGACACCTTGCACCAAAACTTGCATATCTCCCTCCATACTCATCCAAATTGAGCAAACTCGGTGGCCATGGATCCATCTTGAACCCAGCTTTCCATACATATCTCAAACACAAAAATCCAAGGTCTTTTGCCCAGCAAAAAACTTGCATCTTTAAGGCTGCAGAAAGTGTTCCTTGAGAGATCTTGAGTTCTTGACTTGTTTTCTTGGTAAGCTCCATCCTTTTCTTTCAAAACTGAGTTCTAACTTCTTTTATGGCCCCTCTTCTTCATTTTCAAGCAAAGTCCTAACCCATTTGTATGGGGTTTTTTTTGACAAATATGTACAAGGTGTTTGGAAGGTCCCAAAGGTCTAGGAAGTTGTCTCAAGTCCGTTCTTGGCATCCTCGCTAGGTAATCCCTCATCCGCCTTCCCCCTCTCTAGGAATAGATCTTGTGTGCTTGGAAAGGGATTAGGAAGTGGAGCCTCTATGTGTTTTTGGTTGCGTTTTATAGCAAACGTCAAAAAACAAAATGGATATATGTGCCTCTTTAATTTAGCCTTTATTTCCAATCCAACGGTCTGATTCGGCTAAAATCTTAATATGATGTTTATGAAAATGTTATCTAACTGCCCTTAAAAAATGAGGTCGATCCAACGGTTGGATCAAGAGTTATTATAATTTTAGTAACCAGTGTTTATAATGACTCGATTAAAAAACTTGGTTAAGGGAATGCTAAGAATATGGTTAAATATATGATGGCATAACCGAAATATAGAGCATATAAAATACAGAAATGAAGTATACCCATAACTTGGTTTATGATCCGATAAGAAGAAAATCGATTATGTGATAATACGATACAGATTATAACTGGTTAAGTCCGGATCACTTAACCGAAGTGCATAATCTATAGAATCGTGAACCTCGTGTGGATGTATGTTGATTATTAGGTTGGGTACAATGCATTAGAATACCACCTAATGAAAGCTTAATGAAATTTCTAGGCTCTTGTTGATTGGACCCTTGGTTGCACATTTTATTGCTTGCTTATTCTCCGGACTCCAGGTAAGTCCCCTGGACTTACTCATGATGGATTTATGTGATACTCTTTGTCTTATCGAGAGTCTTCATGCATCACTCGACCTAGTAACATGTTTAGGAATATAAATCGATAATATGACGTAGGATGAACTTAGTAAATCCAACAATTCATATGTATGCTATATGTCTATGGTAGGACGGCCGTCAAAATCTGAATAGACGACATATACTAGTTGGAACAAGAATGAAATGATGAAATACTTATGATGAGGAAGAATGAGTATGTTTGAGGAGGATGAGTACGTTTGAGAAGATATTATGATATGATGGTGATGATGATGATGATTACGATGATGATACGGGCCCTTGTGTGTTTATTTCGCATTTATATATATCTATACACTTGCTTATGTGTTACATTTTAACATTCATGTAGTTTAAGTATGCCTCTTTATATGGCATTGAGTGTGCATATTTCCGATGATTGACCCCGATTTATTTCTTGTTTTTAGATTCAGGTACCCTTTACCCGATATGACTTACTTATGTAGATGGTTATCGGGACAGACCTTTTGGGACGATCAGAGCGAGTGAGGCATGACTTACGCACTCCTTACTTTCTCGCTTACTTTGATTTTGTTTTGACCGGGTTATGCCGCGGCGACTTTGATGTACGTTATTTCCGCACTTTATATTTCTGACTTGAAAATCATTTACAAGATAGTACCTAAGACAGGTGAACGCCTCCAACGAGCGCGCGCATTTCTAGGGGTTCGAAATCCCCACTTTCGAAAACCATCGCTTCCGCTTAAAACAAATAACTTAACTAAACAACTCATACTCGGTCGTAAGATCTAAAGCTCACGGAAGAATTCAAAACTCTTCTATAATGTCCCCGATTAACGGGATCATCCGAACCTTATAAATCCTCTAAGTGGATTTATGGAGGCATATTCGGATATCCATACTTTTGGGTCGTTACAAAGTTGGTATCAGAGCCAAGGTTGCTCGACCTGAGTAGGCACGAGTTATAAAACATTTTCAAAACCCGCCCACCGTTTTGGAAGTTTTAAAGGATTTTAAAAGGTTTTAAAGGGCAAAGTTGAAAACCCTTTGGAAATGAAAATGAACTAGGATCCTTCTAGATGAGAGATAGGATCGATGGGTAGTATAAAGGCGATAGACATCTTATAGAGATGTAGAACGGGATTCGGGTAGGCAAAATACTAGTTTTTCTTTACAGCTGGTCGAAGAAGACTCCAAGGGAGCAACCATGGTGGTTGGAGTAGGATAGGATTTAGAGGCGGGCTCGCCAAGCTATCCCTCGAAGGATAGCTATCTAGTTAGCTTCCGTGCGATATAAAACTGTGTCTGCGGACCATCCCCTTGAAGGGATGTAATTATGTGAAATGAATGTGCCTGAGGGTCGTCTTCCTTGAAGAAGACGTTTTATTGAGGTGTATATTGAGTACACTTAAATGTCCAGTTGTCATCATGGTCGACACCGAGATTAGTAGAGGACGCGGGAGACCACGTGGCCGAGGTCGTGGCCGCATTCCCGAGTCAGAGACTGAGACTGACGTTGAGGTCGAGATCCCCGGACAGCATGAGGGAGAGGCTGATAGGCAGCAGCAGGGATCAGCGATAGAGAGGGCATTACTCGCGTTGCTGGAGCGAGAGAGATCAGCTGGCATCACCGACTGGGTGAAGAGACTATCACAGAGTAGCCCGCCTATCTTCTAGGCCGGACCCGGAGAGGATATCGAGCAGTTCTTCAGAGGACTTGAGGGATTTTTCAGCTTGATTGGAGCACCCGATGCGGAGAGACAGAGGCTTGCGGCTGGGCAGCTTCGAGGAGATGCTTTTGATAGATGACTTGTCTACCGTTATGATCGTACTGCATGGACCTACGAGGAGTTCAGGAAGTTGATGCTGAGATAGTACTGTCCATCTGGGACACAGGCAGTACGAGAGGTTGCGTTCTTCAGCACCCGCTACGACCCACGGCTATCTATCTCCGAGATCGTCTGCCAGTTCAAGAAGGAGCTCGTTTATTGTGGAGGGGTCTGTAAGACCGACGAGATGCGCATCTGCATGCTTTCTATGAGGCTTCAGCCAGACGTTCTTCTGATCTCTACCAGCATGGAGGGAATGACATATGACAGATTCCTAGAGATGATCCTCCGCTATGACCAGCAGCTACGTCTGACAGCTGCCACGTCTTCAGCTTTCCGCACTCCATCTGGCGGAAAGAGGCCACGACCCGCGGAGCACAGATTTGATGGGGGCCCATGGAAGGGGCCAGCGAGAGGAGGATCGACCAGCGGGACCACTTGGGCCATTCCAGTTGTACCTGTATCATCATACCACGAGGCTAGAGTGAGAGCTATTATCTGCCACAGCTGCCGCGAGGAGGGCCACTACCAGACAGACTGCCCTAGGAAGTTCATTTCGTGCTACACGTGTGGAGGGGTAGGACATTGTGCTATCATGTGCCCGCAGGACGAGAGATCTTCAGTCACTCCTGCAGCTTCAGCTTTACGCCTTCCAGAGGCACCGAGACCCGCTCAGATTTCTTATGCACAGGGTCAGGGGAGGGGGACTCCCTCGGGAGCTGGCCGAGGAGATAGTAGCTACGGAGGTGGTCGAGGAGACAACAGCTTTAGAGGAGGACGAGGTCGAGGTGGAGACCGAGTTAGAGGTAGAGGAGGAGGTCGAGGCGGCCGAGGATCTTACCAGCATCAGCAGGCACAGTCGTCTGCAGGGTCAACAGGTCCAGGCCATGGCAGTGGTTCTGCATAGCTGGCAGCGATAGCGGTAGACACTGATTTCTTACCACCCCCACCGCCTCGCGCGTTCCCGATGCGGAACGGCGATTCGACAGCTCCGACTTCCATAGGTACGATATCGTTCTGTGGCTCTACTCTTCACATTCTGTTCAATACCGGGGCGATCCTCAACCTGAGGACCCGTACAGTTTCCATCCTCGCGGAGGATGGGATTGAGCACGAAGTGTGGGGGAACGACCCCAAACGGAACGGAGCCCAGATCAGCGCCGTTCGAGCAGCGAGACTTCTAGACCGGGGATGCACGAACTACTGGTGTTACGCTTTAGAGGTGGATCGCGAGCGATCCAGCCTAACAGATGTCCTCGTTGTTAGTGAGTTTGCCGACGTTTTCCCAGACGAGCTACCAGGACTTCCGCCACAACGAGATGTTGATTTCGCTATACAGTTGGAGCCGGGCACCAGGCCGATTTCGAGGGTCCCATACAGGATGGCGCCGACAGAGATGGCCGAGCTGAAGGCACAGTTGGAGGAGATAGCCGGGAAGGGCTACATCAGGCCGAGTGCTTCGCCGTGGGAGCACCAGTGTTGTTCGTGAAGAAGAAGGATGGGTCATTGAGGCTATGCATAGATTACAGAGAGCTGAACCGGGCTACGATGAAGAACCGTTACCCGTTGCCGAGAATAGACGACTTGATGGATCAGCTGCAGGGAGATGTCGTCTTCTCGAAGATTGATTTGCGTTCGGGTTATCACTAGCTGAGGGTGAAGGCAGAGGACATCCCGAAGACGGCCTTCAGGACCAGATACGGACACTACGAGTTTGTGGTTATGCCGTTCGGGCTAACCAACGCGCCAGCCGCCTTCATGGAGTTGATTAACAGGGTGTTCATCGATTTTCTTGACAGATTCGTGGTGGTGTTTATCGTCGACATCTTGATCTACTTGAGGAGCAGAGAGGAGCATGCTGAGCACCTGAGGATTGTGCTGAGGATTCTGCAGAAGCATAAACTATTCGGGAAGTTTAGCAAGTGTGAGTTCTGGCTCTCCGAGGTGATGTTTCTTGGTCATGTTATATCCGCAGCAGGGATATCAGTAGACGCATCGAAGGTTGATGCTATCGTTGCTTGGGAGGTCCCCAAGAATGTCAGAGACATCAGGTCTTTTCTAGGTTTGGCTAGCCATTACCGACGGTTCGTCGAGGGCTTCTCCAGCATAGCTAGGCCGCTGACGCAGCTGACGAAGAAGGGAGTACCCTTCGAGTGGAGTCCAGCGTGTCAGGCCAATTTTGTTCTGCTGAAGCAGAAGTTGACTTCGTGGTCTACACAGATGCTTCGAGTTCAGGTTTAGGTTGTGTGCTACAGCAGAGGGATCGGGTCATCGCTTACGCTTCACGCCAGCTGAAGCCAGGGGAGGAGTCATACCCCACGCACGATCTTGAGCTAGCCGCAGTGGTACATGCACTCAAGATCTGGAGGCACTATTTGTACGACACGTCAGTGAGGATCATGACCGATCACAAAAATCTGAAGTACATTTTCACGCAGAAGGAGCTGAACATGCGTCAGAGGAGGTGGCTCGAGTTGATCAAGGACTACGAGCTCGACATCGTTTATCATCCCGGGAAGGCCAATGTAGTGGCCGATGCGCTGAGTAGGAAAAATCGTTAGGAGGTCACCTTATCGAGGTTGACAGCCCAGCCAGAGTTGCAGAGATATCTGATGAGTTGCGGCATCGAGGTCTGGTCACGGAGAGAGAGTGGTCAGCTGAGTTTCCTCGAGATACAATCTGAGTTGATGGATGAGATTCGCCGAGCCCAGGCAGAGTGTCCACGGATAGCAGACATCCGACAGCGTATGACCCAGGGTTACTGTAGAGCATTTTCTGTCAGAGAGGATGGGATGTTGACGCTACAGGGTCGAGTTGCAGTGCCGGAGGTGCACGATCTGAGGTAGAGGATTATACGAGAGGCGCATTCTACTCCTTATTCGATCCACCCGGGATCGAATAAGATTTATCAGGACCTGAGGAGGACCTTTTGGTGGCGTAGGATGAAGGCCGACATTGCAGGATTTGTAGCGAGATGTCAGGTCTGTCAACAGGTGCGGATTGAGCACTAGAGACCCGGAGGGATGACCAGGTCACTTCCCGACCCCGCATGGAAGTGGACCGATATTACCATGGACTTTGTCACTGGACTCAGGAAGGACGTCCGAGGCTTTGATGCCATATGGGTGGTGGTCGATAGGTTGACCAAGACCGCCCATTTTATCCCGATTCAGGAGACGTGGCCGGTGTCCACACTAGTGCAGTCATTCGTGCAGTATATCGTGAGGTTACATGGAGTCCCGGAGAGGATTGTTTCAGATCGAGATGGTCGGTTCACCTCGAGATTCTGGAGGCAGGTGCACGAGGCTCTGGGGAGCAAGCTACATTTTAGTACCGCATACCATCCGCAGACAGACGAAAAGAGTGAGCGGACGATCCAGACATTAGAGGATATGCTGAGAGCATGCGTGTTAGAGTGGGGGAACCTATGGGTGAGACACCTTCTGCTAGTGGAGTTCTCGTACAACAACAGCTATCATTCTTCGATTAGGATGGCTCCTTTTGAGGCGTTGTACGGGAGGCGATGCAAGTCGCCGATATGTTGGGATGAGCCGGGGGATGTGCTTGGGACGTTGTCCCAGTATGTGCAGGAGACTACAGATCAGGTCAGACGTATTCGTGAACATCTAAGGATCGCACATGACCACCAAAAGAAGTACGCAGATCGCCGCAAGACTGAGCTGGCTTTTGATGTAGGAGATCATGTATGGCTGAGAGTGTCGCCGACGAGAGGGATCTGGCACTTTGGCATGAAGGGCAAGCTGAGCCCTAGATATGTAGGACCTTTCGAGATCCTGGAGCGAGTAGGAGAGGTAGCCTACAGAGTGGCTCTACCGACTACCTTAGTTGGCATCCACGATGTTTTCCACGTTTCGCAGCTGAGGCGGTATGAGCCTGATCCGAGTCATGTCCTAGATCATTATGGTCTTCAGATAGAGCCTGACCACACCTATGTGGAGCGACCGATAGCCGTTCTTGACCGTCAGGTCAAGAAGCTGAGACGACGAGAGGTACCATTGGTCTTGATCCAGTGGGCTAGGAGGAGTCCCGAGGAGGCCACCTGGGAGACCGAGGATAGCATACGGGCCAGTTATGGGGGAGTGTTAAACGAGTTGTTAGCCTCGTATGTAGAGCCACGTGAGGATATAGTCCTTACCTCGTGAGTTGGCTGGTGAGTACCCCTAGGATGTCTATCCTTTAGTTGTACTCTTGATTGATTCGATGTTTACCTTGGTGCTCAGTGTGCACTTTTGATGATTTGTATGCGTGGTGGGCCCATGAGTGGTCTAATATGATGTGTTATCACTGTTTAGTGATATTTTATGATAGATGATTATGTGATGATATGGATGTGATTACGATTCAATAGATGAGTACATGTATTAGCACGCACTAGTAGTTACATCGTTGGGTACAACTTGCCCGATAGGCAGTTGAGTGCGTGCTACTCCCTATTTATGATGGTGAGATGATGACGAGATGACGAACATAGGACAGACGGAATAAGGCTTAGCCTTAGAGGTGGACGAAGTCCACCCTCTTGATTGAGGAATAGATCTTAGTGAGATCGTGTGTTTGATCTTTAGAGGTGGATAACCACCTCCCGAGAGGGAGATGAGTCGAGACTAGAAGTGTTTAGGTCTAATGTCGAGTCGGGACGCCAAACACCTTGATTTTGAGATTTAGTTCGGAAATGAGCAATTTAAGGTTCCAATGTCCGGGTAAACCTATTATACTTCGCGAAGTGGTTACGAGCTTTCCACGGGGGCACTCGTGGAATTTTCGCTAAGACCGAGCGGTAGTGTGATTATCCTCTCGAGTTGTGATACTTTCAAGGTTGAGGCGAGATGTGATGGGGGCGCCCATCACATGCTTGATGAAACCTTCGAGATTATTACGGTCGTGACAAAGGTGGCGTGAGATTCTTGAACGACGTATCCATGTTGATCGTGTGCCTTTTGTTACGATTCAAGGACTCAAGTTTTAAAACCTTCTCCACCGGTTCAAACCTTTTGTCTCGGGGACGAGACTTGTTTTTAAAAGTGAATGATTGTAAAGACCGGAATTTAATTAATATTTATAAAACATCCGTAGGATAATCCGAATATTATCCTCCCTTATTATTATGAAAACCCGAAAAATTTAAAATTTTATGGATGACTTTACATTGGTTTAATTCGGGATTTTATGAAGAAATATGTACCCAAGCCACTTTTCTCGTATCTTATTAACGTAACGGATTTTAACGCGTCGCGAGCTCGGGTTTTACGTTATGTTAAAGAGGTCAGCCGCCCTATCCAAACCAATGCCCAACAAGGAGCTACCAACCCCATTTGATTTGGATGGAAACTAACTAGGCTCCTATTCTATTTCAACCACCCCCATCACTTCCTTCCCATCACACCCATGCTTTGACTAAATGAGCCCCTTGCCTCCTCCTTCTCTTTATAAACTGACCCCAGCAGCTCAAGGAATCCATTCACACAAGCCCTAGCCGGCACTCCCCTTGAAAACTCAAAGATAACCCCCCCTCCTCCATTGTAGGTCCTTTTTGGACAACTTGCACCAAAACTTGCATATCTCCCTCCATACTCATCTAAATTGAGCAAACTCAGTGGCCATGGATTCGTCTTGAACCCAGCTTTCCATACATATCTCAAACACAAAAATCCAAGGTCTTTTGCCCAGCCAAAAACGTGCATATTGAAGGCTGCAGAAAGTGTTCCTTGAGAGATCTTGAGTTCTTGACTTGTTTTCTTGGTAAGATCCATCCTTTTCTTTCAACAAAAGTCCTAACCCATTTGTATGGGGTTTTTTTTTGACAAATATGTACAAAGTGTTTGGAAGGTCCCAAAGGTCTCGGAAGTTGTCTCAAGTCCGTTCTTGGCATCCTCGCTAGGTAATCCCTCATCCGCCTTCCCCCTCTCTAGAAATAGATCTTGTGTGCTTGGAAAGGGCTTAGGAAGTGGAGCCTCTATGTATTTTTGGTTGCGTTTTGTAGCAAACGTCAAAAAACAAAATGGATATATGTGCCTATGTAATTTGGACTTTATTTCCAATCCAACGGTTTGATTCGGCTAACATCTTAATATGATGTTTATGGAAATGTTATCTAACTTTCCTTAAAATATAAGGTCGATCCAACGGTTGGATCAAGAGTTATTATAATTTTAGTAACCAGTGTTTATAATGACTCGATTAAAAAACTTGGTTAAGGGAATGCTAAGAATATGGTTAAATATATGATGGCATAACCGAAATATAGAGCATATAAAATACAGAAATGAAGTATACCCATAACTTGGTTTATGATCCGATAAGAAGAAAATCGATTATGTGATAATACGATATAGATTATAACTGGTTAAGTCCGGATCACTTAACCGAAGTGCATAATCTATAGAATCGTGAACCTCGTGTGGATGTATGTTGATTATTAGGTTGGGTACAATGCATTAGAATACCACCTAATGAAAGCTTAATGAAATTTCTAGGCTCTTGTTGATTGGATCCTTGGTTGCACATTTTATTGCTTGCTTATTCTCCGGACTCCAGGTAAGTCCCCTGGACTTACTCATGATGGATTTATGTGATACTCTTTGTCTTATCGAGAGTCTTCATGCATCACTCGACCTAGTAACATGTTTAGGAATATAAATCGATAATATGACGTAGGATGAACTTAGTAAATCCAACAATTCATATGTATGCTATATGTCTATGGTAGGACGGCCGTCAAAATCTGAATAGACGACATATACTAGTTGGAACAAGAATGAAATGATGAAATACTTATGATGAGGAAGAATGAGTATGTTTGAGGAGGATGAGTACGTTTGAGAAGATATTATGATATGATGGTGATGATGATGATGATTACGATGATGATACGGGCCCTTGTGTGTTTATTTCGCATTTATATATATCTATACACTTGCTTATGTGTTACATTTTAACATTCATGTAGTTTAAGTATGCCTCTTTATATGGCATTGAGTGTGCATATTTCCGATGATTGACCCCGATTTATTTCTTGTTTTTAGATTCAGGTACCCTTTACCCGATATGACTTACTTATGTAGATGGTTGTCGGGACAGACCTTTTGGGACGATCAGAGCGAGTGAGGCATAACTTACGCACTCTTTACTTTCTCGCTTACTTTGATTTGGTTTTGACCCGGCTATGCCGCGGCGACTTTGATGTACGTTATTTTCGCACTTTATATTTCTGACTTGAAAATCATTTACACGATAGTACCTAGGACAGGTGAACGCCTCCAACGAGCGCGCGCATTTCTAGGGGTTCAAAATCCCCACTTTCGAAAACCATCGCTTCCGCTTAAAACAAATAACTTAACTAAATAACTCGTACTCGGTCGTAAGATCTAAAGCTCACGGAAGAATTCAAAACTCTTCTATAACGTTCCCGAATAACTGGATCATCCGAACCTTATAAATCCTCTAAGTGGATTTATGGAGGCATATTCGGATATTCATACTTTTGGGTCGTTACAGTTTATTGGTGGATTGAATTTTGATATTGCTTCACATGTTGAAATTTAGTGATTTGATACCCAAGATTTGAATATCTGCCTCCACTTATCTCAAACTTTATTTTAGGCTAAACTTAGAAGTTTTTAGAGAAAAAAAATTATATGTTAACTTCAAGAAAATGTCATTTTTGATGTCATTTTTGCTCGGACCATGTTGTTTTACTTGGCTTTATTGTTTTCAATGCAAAATTGAATTTTGTTGAAGAGAAGGTCAAAGCTATCCAAGAATGGCCTATTCCCACGACCATGAATCAAGTAAGGAGTTTTCTAGAACTAGCGAGATTCTACCACATATTTGTTTGGAAATCTTGCAATATATTTGCATAAAATGGAAACAAAATCGATATCCACAAAAAAGCATGAAAGATTGATAGACCATCATAGAGCAATTGAACATGGTGAAGCAATAGAGGGTAAGAGAAAGAGGATGAAGTTTCAGGGTCGATTCTCGAGAGACAATGAAGATGTAGTTGACATGAGAAAGAATGAGTGTGGATGATGATGATTGCACAAAAATCTTAAGAAACTTTTTGGACTAACTCTGATACCAAATGATGCAACTCAAAGATCGTTCAAAGAAGCTTCAAGTTTGAATCAAGCATAAAATATAACTAGTGACAAATGATTCTTTTTGGAGAATTTTTCTATGTTTATTGGAAAATAAATGCAAGATAGGGGTGACTGAATTCATAATCATCTCGCACATAGAGTTATCAAACCTGACCTCTCACTTGTTGTTATATCACTCCTTATCAATAAAACCTTTTTTTTTAACTAACTGTAATAAGCATCTCGTCATAAAAAGTTAGACAAACAGGTCCATTCCTCGGTTGCATTTAACTCTGAATTGGGGCATCAAAATTACATCTAACCAACAATTCAACAAAACACAAAAATTTCTCTAAAAATTCTTAACTCAAATTTATCTAATTTCAATGTCAAGAATTCAACATTTTAATCACAAATACACAACAATAAGTTATTATTTCTCTTAATTTCAATCTGATTGAACCCTACCGTGATGGCACCCAATTACCCAAAAAAGAACGCGCCATCTCACGCGCTCTCCTTTCCCCAAAATCCCCAACTCGACCACACCAAGAACCCTAAAAACGATTCATCAATCCTCTTCATCTTCGATCGATTCTGTCATGTTTTGCTTCCTATTTCTCTTCTAATCAAGCAAAATATTAAAGGTTTATTGTTCTGGGTTTGGATTTCCTCCACAACCTTGAGATCTAGCTCCAATTCATTCAAACCAAAAGATGTAATTCATTCCGCTCTCCTTTCGAACGATCGATCTCAAAGTAAACCTGAATCGCCATAGCTATTCTTGTGTGGTCGTTACTTTGGTGTCCTCTGGTTCACGGCCCTCGCTTTTGGCTTGTGCACATCTCTCCTCTCCTCCGCCTCAAAAACCCCTTTGCTTTCCTCTCTCAAATGGCTCGGCTGCTCTCGGTTTCTGCTTGGTGTCTGGGTGCCCCATCCGCCTCTGGTTCCTGCGAGTTCTGCCTCGCTGCCCAACCCTTCTGTGATTGTGTGGTCTCCTTCGGCTTCCCTCTACCACTCATCGAACTAGTATGGTTGCCTTTGGCCTTTTGGCAACTGCTCCTTCATCCTTTCTCTGCCAATCAGGTACAAACTTCTTTGAAACCCTTATCTCAGATTATCTATTTCCCCTCTTACTATTGCTTACGTGATTAACCTCAACCAAATCAGGAAGCCTTCGGGTGACACCCAAATCAGGAAGCCTTCGGGTGACACCCAAATCGGGAAGCCTTCGGGCGACACCCAATCAACTATCGAAACCAAAGGGAAGCAACTGTGTGACCCCCATACAAACACTAACCTAGCAGCAACTCAAACATATGAATCAAACATGCGCATTACCATCTTCTTAGCAACAACTCAAACATGTATATCACCATCTACAATTGATTGTTATTATACAAAATCACTACGTGTCCTTCATTTGGCTTATATTATGTACTCTTCAAGATCACCACTATCTCTTGGGAGGTACAACCAAGATTCCTCTACTCTTACTCTTATGCAGATTTGCAGGATTGTTAAGCTACCCAGCATTCTTGGTTTCTGCTACAACCCGCTCTTGGGTGATCTCCTGAACTTAGTACTCAATTATAATCTGTTCTACTTCAAATTGCTATCTAATTTGGGTTCTAGAAATATCTATAATCTACCTAAAATCCAAAACCAGCCCAATGCAAAACAGATTTTATTCTTATACCTAACAAAGTTAAGTACAAATCACACTATCATCAAAACTGGTAATTTTTTGTCAACCTTGATTTGTACTGATAATTTAATTGATAATTGTCTCTCTATCACTTTCAATCACCACAAGTTATGCGGTATTTATGTTATAAAGTAGCTTCATTTACTCCCTGACATTAATTCCCAATGCAATAAGGTTCCACCCCTTAATTTGATTGTTTTTGAGGTTGTGTCTAATGTCAATCTATCTACATACCAAAGTACTCCTAATAGATTTAAACATTTTAATTTTCTAATGCTTTGCTGTCTCATTCTTCATGATTTATCTAACTCTTTCATGAAGGATGATCTCATCTATTTACTTGCTAATACTGCTCGAGAGAATCATTCTCTTGAGTACCTGAAATGCATACTACTGCAGGTTCACCAACAGGAAGCACCCTTATGCTGTCTCTCCCTTGACAGTAGAACTAGCAATCTAATCTTGGTTCACTCTGTTGGACCTGAGCTTAGTCGACTGTTGTCTGACCCTTTAATAACTATTGTAAGTGATCCTTTTATAAGCTTATTCAGTTTTACGCAGCTCATCTCCATTGATGGGACTTTACTCTATCAACTAATGACACTTATGTACAACCATTTGCGGATCTACGGGGGGGCTCGGGGTGGCTGAAGCCTTATGTACAACCATTTCCTTATGTGATGTTGGTATTTTATTTTGCTAGTAGATATTATAAAAGTGATTAAAAATGGTATTATTTGATATATATATATATATATATATATATATATATATATATATATATATATATATACTATTATGATATTATGTGGTGTTTTAATAGATGTTTTAGAAATGATAAAGTAATTTAGTGTTGTTGTTTTATAAATGTGGGTTATTAAAATGGATTGATTTTGGTAATTTATTATATTTAAATATTAGTTGGAGTGTGTTATTAGATGGGGTTTATAAAGATGGATTTATTTTGGAAATGATTATCAATGTCTTAAATTACTTGAAATATTAAAGTCAAGTTTTTGAAATAAAATGCCGGAGTTATTTCTATAACATGATATTGAGAAATTGACTTTAAGGATTTAAATGTTTAATGTCGGGATTCTTTGTCTTGGTTTGATGATGATGTTGGTTTTGAGAAGGAAGTTTGGAAATATGGTTGGTATGATTTTATCAATGGGTTTGATTGGAAGTAAATGATTTTGGTTGATGTTGATCGTATCAGAAAGGTTTTGGAAAACGGTTTTTACTATCGATTGGTTGAGGATGTGAGAACTTGGGTTTCGTATGTATGAATATCGGTGTGGTAGCTTATGAAAATGGCTTGATGATAGGTGTGTAATGCTTTTGGATTTCTTTGAACTTGCATTTGGGCCCTTGCTTGTGTCATCTTGTTGTTCTGCATTTTCAGGTAAGTATCCTACGGGACTTACTCAGTAACCTGGACCTCCTGCCTGATGTGTCATATGATGTGTAGGTGTTGCATATTAAAGCATGCCATGTAGTATCATGCTAGGATTGCATTGAACTGAGCATGTGGTTACTATGTGTATTTGAATACAGAACGGTCGTTATCTGTGATAGTCCTAGAGTCTTTGCTAGGGTCATAGGGTAGCCCAGCCCCATCGGGTTGCCCTGAGTCAATCGAGTCGATATGAGCATGATATGATAGCCCAACACCATCGGGCAAGCGATGAGATGATATGATATGATATGATGATGCCGTGGTTTGTGCACCACCACGAGGAAATTGCTATGCTATAGCACCGAACTGGCCAGTCTCTGCACTAACGGGAAGGGGTGCAGAGGTAGGAGAGGGATATGCCACTTGGCATTGTCTTGGGCCCTTTACAGTTTTTCCGCATATTATAACTGTCAAGCATGCTTATGTGATTTAAATCTTGTGCTGCATTAGTCATCCTTTATTTAGGTATAGGCATGTTATGTGGCCTCAGCGCGGTCAGAGGACCCGCAAGTGATTACCGGGCCTGACTTTGTGGATAGTGTTAGGTACCGCTCTTGTTTGCTCCTTGCTTCTGTGACGGGGAATCTCTTGGCGAACCGAAGAATCCGGCTAATATTCTAACTTGACAAAATGGAAATCACCCACTATGTTTTGGTTTTGACCCGGCTCTGCCATGGCACTTGTATCTAAACTTTTCTTCCGCTTTACTTTCATTTGAATTGAATTTTGCGACATAGTCTTAGGACAGGTTAATGATGCCAGGAGCCCTTCGAATGCTTTGGGGTTTGAAATCCCCGCTTTAAATACTGATCTTTAGAGGTTCAAACCTCGACTCTTACCTGAATTGCAACATCCGAATGAAGGTATCCAACCTTCAAAACGTATCTCGAATATTTATATCTGGGCCATTACAAACGAAATTCTGGAGCCCTCTGATAAGCTGGGAGGGGTTGCCCCCAATGGGAATACGTTTCATAGACTCACAACGCTCATTGATACTCATAACCTCATAGACACGACCACAACTGGAAATAAGTACACATGGAGGAAGTGCTCTCATGGGCATGACAACATTTACGAAAAATTAGACAGATCGTTGGTGAGCCATTGTCTGTTACAACAATTTCCTAACTTACACACAAAAAATCATGCCTTCATCAAATCGGACCACACACAAATCACATCAGACCTAATGGATAATCACAAACCAAAACTACAACCTTTTAAATTCGAAATGTCCTGGACCACTAGACCGGATTTTGAAACGCTTGTTAAAAATGCGTGGCACATTGATGTGACAGGATCTCAATTATATAAACAAACTAAGAAATTGCAAGAAGTCAAAAAGAAAAGTAAAGCTTGGAGCAAAGTCACATTTGGTAACATTTTTCACCAAATAACCTCTGTTGAGAATGAGTTGCAGGCACTGCAGACACAATTATGTACAGCATATGACCACAATCTAGATAATAAGATTAAGAGGTTATCTATCAAGCATTCTTCCCTCCTAAGCTACCAAAACAAATATTGGGGGCAACGAGCCAAGCGAAAACATATCAGATCGATAGATGCCAACACAAAATATTTCCATAGAATAGCGACAGGGCGCCGAAACAAGAACATAATAAAATCAATTCAAATTGTTGCAGAAATAACGTTAACCAAAGAAAAGTATATACGGGAAGTCATTAAAAGTGACTTTGAGAAAAGATACTCACGACAACAGAGACAGCGAATCCCAAGTTCCTTACTCGGGAATATGACGGAGGGGTAACCTGTCGTTGATCCGTCAAAGAAAACTCAAACCTATAACTAGTATAGTAATAAGCAAGAGGTCGATCCCACAGGGAAATTCGCTATTCAAGTGTGATTTAGATGCCAATCAAGTAACCAAAAAAAAGGGTTTTGAGTGTGAAAGTTCCGCCTTTTATCAAAGCGGATTGAAGCAAACAAAAGTAAATGATTTTAATTCAGACAATTAGGAGAAGCAATTCTACCTACAATTTTCCACTTTATTGGATTGAAGCGATCCTTGTAACTTTTTCTCGTCCTATTACGTTTCCTATGAATGCCCTTGTCCCGACCTAATATTGTTACTAGTCCAACCAGTCCTAGCAACCCTTATCAATCGAACAGTCCCTAAAGAAGGATTTAACCCAATTGATAGCTTTAAGTTCAGAGATTAGCCAAGGTATTTGCAGTCCCTAAAAAAGGATTTAACAACACATTCAACTTCCTACTCATTCAATTAGTTCAACCAGCCCTAAAGGAATAAGTTTGCCACTTAGGTTAAGGTTCACAACCAGGAATCTACAAAACCTTAGCAATTGAATTGATCTAACAAGTTGGCGAGACAAGATAGAACAAATCAATAATCAATTAAGCACAAAGAAGTTGAAACATTCAAATATAGGAAACAAGGAACGAGAATTAGAAACTCACAATCAATCCAAATAAAGCTTCAAATTGCAGGCAGAATAGATGAGTTTAGTTCCTCATGGAAGACATCGCTCAAATCTCTAAAGTGTCTGATGAAAGAATAGAATGGAAGAATTCCTGTAAAAATAACTAAAAGTCGGCCTTTTAAAACACCCAAGTCGGCCCTCAAACAAAATAAGAACATCTAGGGTTTTTAATCAAAACGACGCGTATCGCTGACGACCACTGCTGCGGGCGCAGCATATATGTTGCGGCCGCAGCACACTGTTTCTTCGTACCCCGCTGCAAATTGATTGGCGGCGCCCGCGGCATACATGCTGCGGCCGCAGCCAGGGGCTTTTCACGGAAAATATATCCCGAATTTGCTCTTCTTGTCAACAGGAAAGTTGTAGTTCTCTGAAAAAGCTTTCCAACGCATGGTCATAATAGTCAATCGGACAACCGAGGCCTCCAGAAAGTGCAAAACAAGTTCAGCATGTCTGGCGACAACTTCTGCAGACTTGTTCTTCGTTTAGGCTCGCTTCTTCTTCTCAGGACCTCTTTAGATCTTCATGTAAGCTTCCTTGATCAACTAGACATCCTCATCTAATGCTTCATCAACCCATGTCTCCTCCTCGGATCCACAGTTACCTGAAATAATCAATAAAAACGTGTAGATTCCGACTCCACCAACATAGAGAGCAAATATGCAAATTGTACTTAAACCATGCATGATATGCATCATAACTAAGCTAAATGCAACCTATTATGCCTACCTAAATGCATGCCATCAGAATATCAGTAAGGAAATAACAGAAGAAGACAATAATTGGCTAACTAGGCAAATCGCCAATTCGGAAATCAAGAATGCTGTGTTCAGCTTGGCCAATGAGAAATCCCCCGGGCCTGACGGCTTCCCTGCCGGATTTTTCAAAAAGTACTGGCATATCATTGGACCCTCGGTCATTAAGGCTCCCAAATGCTTCTTTCTTAGTGGCAGGATTCTAAAGCAAATCAACCATACCTTCATTGCTTTGATACCCAATTGTAAAAACCCCAAAACCACGTCCCATTATAGGCCTATAAGCCTATGCTCAACAACATACAAAATTATCTCCAAAGTTCTGGCTTCCAGACTAAAAAAAATAATACCTAAAATCATTAACCCGCTGCAAAGCTCTTTTACAGCTGGGAGATCCATACAAGACAATATCCTAATTGCCAATGAAATTTTTCACTCGTTCTTCAAGAAAAAAGGACAATCTAGCTGGAAGGCTGTCAAGCTTGACATGGAAAAAGCATTTGATCTTGTAGACCGGGATTTCCTCCTTGCTGTTATAGATGGTTTTGGCTTCTCCCAACGTTTCACGGGATGGATAAAGGAATGCATTACTACAGTCACCTACTCGGTTTTAGTAAATAACGAACCTACTGAACTAATCACACCAGAATGTGGCCTTAGACAGGGAGACCCACTATCACCTTATCTATTCCTAATTCTCTAGGAAGTCCTCGCCCGGGGTCTTCTCAAGGAGTCTGAAAAGCCCCATAGCCACGTCGGCATCTCTATCATACGAAACGGAACTAGATTTCCCTTTTTGGCTTTTGCTGATGATATTGTTATTTTCGCATCTGCCACAAAGACCGCCTGTGACCAGATAAATAAAGTTCTCAAGGAATTTTATTCACTATCAGGACAAAAAGTAAATAGACACAAATCGCATTTTCAGGTAACCCCTAATCTGGTAACAAGCCAGAAAAATGCAATCCATAATGAGCTAGAAATACCACATACTAATTATTTGGGCAGCTATCTGGGTTGCCCTATCATTAGTGGACGAGCTACGAAGGAACTATTTAACGACCTCCTTACCACTACCAAATCACAGCTTCACAAATGGAAAGTTAACTGTCTGTCCCAAGCAGGGCAATGTAACTTAATCAAAACAACGCTATCGGCAAAACCCCTACATTTAATGCAATGTTTCCTCTTGCCGAAATCCATTCACTTGGAACTAGATAGGATTAACCAGAATTTCTTATGGAATAAAGGCCCAAAACATAAACCACTTATCAGCTGGTTTGAGGTTTGCAAATCCAAATCTAATGGGGGCCTTGGGCTTCGCAACTCGGAAGACATGAATAAAGCACTACAATTAAAACTACTATGAAAAATATTGGCCGAACCAAGTAGCCCCTGGGTTTCGCTAATCACAGAAAAGTACCTCAAAAATCAGCACATTCTGCAGTATCATAAACAGAGTAATTCCTCTTGGCAATGGACGCAACTTATAAAACTACTGCCTCTCTTCAAGGAGGGTCTTCGGTGGTCCATCGGAAAGGGTAAAAACATTAAGTTCTGGATGGACCACGGGGTTGGTGACTCGCCCCTCACCACAATGATTGCTAATGACCAATAAATTGATACCCAGATCACTGTCTCACATTTTCTACAAGATGATAAAACATGGGATATTACAAAACTAAACAGCAATGCCCAACAAATACTACGAAAAGAAATTATTGATTTGATACTACTGACCCCCCATTCCAAGAAATATACCCACTGATAGATTATACTGGAAATGGAGTAAAAATGGTTGGTTTTCTACAAGTTCTGCAATAGCTATGATAAATAATATGAAACACCATCGACAATCTGACATGAGATGGATCTGGAACCTTGATTTGCCACCTAAGGTCAAATCTTTCCTCTGGAAGATTACAAAAAATGGTGTACCTACCTCTGTCAAACTGGCTTGCGGTAGAATAGGAATACCAACTACTTGCCCTCACTGTGACTCAAATTATGAAGATCTCCCTCATCTTCTTTGGGATTGCCCCATATCCAAAGCCACAATAGCAACAATGGATCCATTTCTAATAATGAAACTCAATGACTTCTTCTCCCAAGGAATGGATTTAAACAATGTCATCAGGGAAATTAAAGACGACATTGGAACTCCCCGCTTTACTAAGCTGGCATTTGCTTGGCGGAGCATTTGGTACTATCGCAACAAATCTCTATTTGAAAACATAAGACCAGATGTTAAAGGCATAATTAATTTCATAAATGGCCAAACCTTACTGTAGAATCATTCTAAACAACACGATGACATACTGGATGAACACCAAAATGACAGAAAGAACTTACCCTTACAAAAAGGCAAAAGAAAAAAAGCAAAATGGCAACCCCCACGAGCTGGAACATACAAACTTAATTTTGACGGAGCCTTTTCTTCGTCCTCTAAAGGCTCCTTTGGATTCATTATCAGAGATCATATCGGAACACCAATCTACTTTGGTGTCGGGCCTTCCCCCATTTCCTCTATTACTGGTTCCGAAGGTTTCGCTCTATGGATGGGTGTTAGAGCGGCTTGTGACCTAAACATAACAAATCTAGTAATTGAAGGTGATAACCTCACCATTATTAACAACCTTAAAGGCCTCGGGATGCCTACAGGAGATTCTGAGATGATTGTCTCCGATAGTCTAGTCTCCTTAGGTTTCTTCAGAATAATTGAGATTCGTCATGTCTATAGGGAAGCAAACCATGTTGCGGACCGTTTATCGCATTTGGATCATGCTTTCGCAGGTTCTATGACTCCTGACGATTCTATTCTTCGCAGTCTCATCCGTTCGGGTGCTCTTGGTAGATAGGGCCTGCCCTATTACCAAATTTTTTCCAGTTCAAAAAAAAATACACAACAATAATTAAAATGATTAATTAACTAATGACGAAAAGTATGAAAAGTATTTTGGGAATTGATGGAGAAACATGGCTGTCCACAAGGAGGAGAATAAGGAGTTGGATGTCATCATGAAGGGTTCATTAAATTCGTATGCTGTTGAATTAGCTTTCTAATAAGTACTTACAAACCTCCAACGAGTAATTAAAACCCTTGTTATCACTAAAAAACACAACATTTGTTAGAAAAAACCCTCACCTTATTGCTAGAAAAAAATACTCAAAATATGTTCATGTGTGTTGGAACTGGATAATTAAGGTATCTAGATAGGTGGTCTCTTGAAGGCTCTCAAATTGATGTCGTCGACTCGTCGTATTAAACGGTACATTATGCCCCTATTCCTTGTAGGAATTCTCTTGAATGCATGTACATTTATTCTAATATCATTTAATGCATCTGAACAATTGTCTAGATTTCAAACCGCTAGAAGTTTGTTGGTTTGAGGTATATTCTAGTTGATATTTTTGAAATGCGACCTTCATGAAAGTAGTAGCCGTTTGAATTATCTATTCAACAAGTACCCACGGACCTCAATCAAATAAAAATAACCTTTATTGTGCCCAAAATATTGAGCATATGTCAAAAAAACCCCAAATGACATCATCAAATGAATAAGATTTCAATGATACATATCCAATTAATTATTTGTTCACCGGAGTTTTTTTCTTATATATATTTATCCAATATATTTATTTGTTCTTAAACTCTTTTAATATATATCAGATTAGGGATTGACTCCGGTGAAAACCTCAAATTGTGGTAAAAACCGTGAGGACTAATTTATAGCTTGGTTTATTTGAAACATGTGCTAAAAACCTCAATTACACAGTGACTTTACAACTCAGTTCAACCTAAAAACCGTGCTAAAAACTCTAGTTTTAAAATAACACATGACTTTATATCTCGATTAAACCTAAAAACCGTACTGAAAACTCATATTTTAAAATTACATTAGTAACTTTATAACTCGGTTTTATTCAGAACCGGGCTAAAATATGCGACTTTATAGATCGGTTCTATTCAGAACCGGGCTATAAAGCTAGTGAACCGCGTTAAAAAGTCTGTCTTTACAGGTTTTTACCGCAATTTTGGTTTTCATCGGAGCACACCCCTATCAGATTATGTATATATTAAATTTAATATACCTATTTGTCATTTTGGTTGTAAATAACATCGTAACTTTTAGGATAATTTTTCATTTGTTCCTAATTGATCATTTTTGTAATAAAAAAAAGGTGCAATATTATGTTACGAGTATCTTATAGGTTTGAAAACGATCGATTTAAACTTTCATGGTACAATAAATGAGTAAGATTGTAAGAAGTCCATCTACACGACAAAAAAAAAAAGTAGTGTAGATGTTGCACTTGGTGTCCTCTCCCTCCCTCACTATCATCACGCTGCCCTTTAAATACCCTTCTCCTCCCCCCTTCAAACAATCAACCAAACAACACAAATTCATTTGAAAATTAATTGAAGGGAAATCAAATGGAAATGGAAGCTGCAAAAAGCAGTGAACCCATTTCGAAGAAGGTGTGGAAGATAGTGAGAGCCGTTCTTGTCATGGTCAAGAAAGGCTTGGCCAAGAGCAGGCTCCTCGTCGACCTCACCGTCCTCCTCAAGCACCGCACCCACAAGCTCGCCGGCAAGGCCTTCCACTCCCTTCTCCTCGCCGGAGTCTCCTCCCCCAAACACCTCGACTACGAGTTCAGCTGCACCACCGCCGGCAGCCCGGCCTTGTTCCCCAAGCGCTCCAAGTCGCTCCTCCACTTGAGCCGCCCCCAACGCGACGAGGCCGCCACCATGGCCGCCGTCCAGCGCGTCCTTGAGATGATCAACGCCGCCGACGTTGATTCGGCTGATCAGTCACCGGCGGCGGCGGGGTGCCGTCAGCTGAGGATAACCGACTCGCCGTTCCCGGTGAAGGGGGGCGAGGGGGAGAGTGTGCAGGTCAACAGAGCGGCTGACGCCTTCATCAACAAGTTTTACAGGGATCTGTGGATGCAGAAGTCTGCTACACCTCTTGACTCCCCCTACCATGACGCCTCCTCTTCTTGATCGATCTCGCCGCCCGCCGGAGAGATAATTAATTAATTATTGTTTGGTTTTTGAAGGATTAATATATAATTGTTTCTGGTTCCCTAATTCTTGATCCACATGATCGACCACTCTCCTCGACTTCACTAATCAATCATCATAATTGCAACTTGTAGCAAAGACAAAAATGTGATTTCGGGTAGATTTGTACTTTGATTATCGATCTCTACTAGCTATACTTTTACATATTTCCGTATATGTTTGGTTAAGAGAAATCGAATTACATGGGGAAAATATATATTTTATCAAATTACAAACTCAAACAAAGGTTTGAATTATAGGTTAATTACATCTGCGGCTCGATCCCAATTAATTATAGGTTGAAATTAAGATTCTTGTAGCTAGTTTGGTTAACAATTAAAAAACTTATAAAGTAGTATAAATATAGGCGTTGATTATTTTTTTAATATGAAAAAATTCAAGAATTCCAATTCTTACAAAATGGATGAATTTCACTTACTTAAGGGAGACTAGGTAAGTTGTAGTTCCACATTTTTTTTATGAAAAACTTCAACTTCTCCCATTTAATTAAATTCTCTATGTAGTACTCCGTATAACTTAATCAAACAATTTTTAAAATTCATGGGAATTGAATTCATGAGAAGTAACTCCTTAGGAAGCACAATATCTATATATGTTGAACCAAACGAGCCCTTAATCCTAGTGCATCTAGCTAGCGCACTTGAGTGTTATGTTTTTTTTATTTAGTAAAAATTCGAGTTCAGGCATACCTGTAACTCGAGGGCCGACTAAGTCGGCAGACGAAAACCGTCAATACAAACAGAACACAATTATCACAAAACAACATAGAAGAAAGAAACACCCAATCAACCCATACAAGACATCAAAACGACAGAGAAGTCGATGGAGAACCAAGACGCGCCACGAATTCCGCGAACGCGAGAGAGTGCAAGAACTCTCGACAGTACCCCAATCGGAAAGGGCAACTCCTGAGGATGAGAGGATCGCCGACGTTGCCCCCACCTAGATGGAGGATCTTCGACCACCACGAACACATCCACGATCCGTCGTCGATCAAACAGGACGCCTGATACTGCAACCCACCAACGAGCAAACGCAGACACGCCAAAGCACCGACCTGACGCCGGAAGACGGAGCAAATACAGGCCAAAAAGGGGGATCAATCAACCGTCAAAAATGTGAGAGAAGCTCCCGGGCCAAGCAGGTCGGTAAGGGAGCAAAATTATTCCTATTTATATAGAATTGTCCAGACCCTATCGGAATTTACCTCAACCTCTTTCGAGCATTGTATCTATAAATATATATATATATATATATATATATATATTTGATGAAAATATATATATGTATATATATATATATAGTTTCAATAATATTTAAATTATTTATTTATTTATTTATTGATTTTTTAGTTATCGGGCTTCTTTGGGCCCAAGGCAAAGCCTTGGGCCCAAAGAAGAAGGTTCGGGCCCAACAGTCCAAGGAAAACCCTAAGCCACAAAAGCAACCACCCAACAACGTCACCACAGAAGCCGCCAGAGCACAGGGCAGAGGAAAGAACTGCCTCTCCGGCGACCACCAAAACGGGACAGGGATGAAGGGGCGGAACACCAGAGAGGGGAGGGATTCACAGCCGCGCCAAACCCGGGCCAGAGCACTAGCGCCGGCGGAGAGACGGGGTAGCCACTTAGGATTGACGGTGAGAAGGTGTGACGGAGGAGCTGCGAAGAGGAGGAGAAGACGACTTCCCCGGCGTCAACGCAGCCACCGACGGCTGTAGAAACAAAGGAATGAGAGAGACAGGATTTCACAGATCCGGCAAACAGAAGCCAAAAGTGGCGATTAAGGTAATCTACAACCAGATCCGGCGTCGAGAGGTGTAGGAGGAAAGGTAACGAGACCCCGGAGGGTGTGGGTTTTGGATCTCGAAGGAGATTTGGGCTCCCGAAGGAGATTTGAGCTCCCGGAGGAGATTTATGGGCTCGACAGCCAGATCCACCGACGAGGAGAGAATGTCGATAAGCTAAGAGACTCCCGGAGGAGGGGTGATTCTCCCGGAGGACGGGTGCTTCTCCCTTAGAAAAGAGAGCGTTTCTTGGCCTTGGTCACGCCGGGATTTGGGGCCCCAAACGGAGGGTTTTCCGACGGAGGAGGGAGGCCGGAGACGGGCCTGGCCGCCCCAACAATTTCTCTCTCTACTTCTCATAGAGAGAAGTCAGAGCGTTTTCTGATTAACACATGTTCCTCTATTGAGCGTTATGTTTTATTTTATCGGAGGGAGTAGCTTGCATATTTCGATCTCTATGGCATTAATTCCTTGCGCACATACATATATGTAACTAAATAATGTAATCTCATAATATTCCCTCATCTAAAATGATTTTTTCAAGTTAAACACGTATATTTAAGATGATAAAACCAATATAAAATATTAAAAGTTTAATTAATTATTTTATTTTAATAAGTATGATTTTATCAAAAAAGTTATTAAAAAAATATAATATTTTATATTATTTTTATCATCTTAAAATAAGTGTGTAAATAGTAAAAAGTCAGTTATTTATAAATGGATGGTGTAATAATTAATTAACTTTATTTAAATGATCGAGATACATGTAGAGGGTATATCGATCAATATAACCAATTGAGATTAGCGTGAATAAATAAATAACAAGTGTCGGAGTGCTTTGTCCACCAGTCAAAATAGCGCACCGGACAAAATGGAAACTTTGCCACTTATGGCACTCAATCTGGGAACTTCGAAATAAAATCATCTTCAAAAAAAATTGTAACAATAATATAGCTTACACTCTTACTCAAACTATTGATAAAATTTTATGCTGGAAAAAAGAGGAAATAATAAAAACTTCTCCTAAGCACACTAGACCTCCTCAGAAAGTGAACTGGAAATACCCACCTAAAAATATTGTGAAAATAAATGTAGACGCTTCTGTCAAAAATGGGATACAATCTCAAATTGATTGTATCATAAGAAATAATCAAGGCCAAATAATTCGAATACATAAATGTAATGGTGAAACATATTCTGTCATCCAAACAGAATGCTTTGCAATACTTGCAAGTATAAGACTGGCAGTAGAACTTGGGATACAGAGGACGATTATCGAAGGTGACTGTGCAATTATTATCAATGCCATCAACCAGGAAAACAACTCACCATGGGAGATTACACAAATAGTGAAAGAAATTCAAACTCTAAGCAAAGACTTTGAATTTATCAAATTCCAACACTGCTACAGAGATGCGAATAGTGCAGCAGACTTTATTGCAAAATCTCGACTGAGCTGTAATTCTATCTTAAACTATAGCTGTGAATTCCAGAACATCATCATGTTTGATGATCATGGATACTTAGAAGTATCCTAAACTTTGCCTACTGTAAAAAAAAATAGCGCACCGGACGACATAAATTAAGCATTACTCGTTCCAAACTGACGGAAATGCATCCAATATATATTTGATGTAGAAGGAAATATATCATACATATGTACCTAATATGAGATAAATTGGAAGTAGTCCATCCGTTCGGAAAAACATGTCATTTTACTATTCACGCACGTTTTTTGGGGATAAAAACTATATAAAATATCTAGTTTTTTAATATTTTTTAACAATTTCGTAGTTATTATTAATAAGTACAAACTTGTTAAAAAAATTTATAAAAAAAATATTTTATATAGTTTTTACTATTTAAAAAAACGTGCGTGAATAATAAACGACATGTTTTACCGAACCGAGGAAGTATTTTATATAATCCGGCCATCCACATCACCATAAAGTTTGAATAGAGGAAAAAGGGTAAAGTTGCATAAACAAGCCCCGCAAATTAGTGGTAGGTGGAGAAGCTGCCCGGCTTCCATCTACATATATAGTGGGCGCGCCTCTTTTGGATCGTTACAATGCAAAAGCTATAATGAGATTAACCTTACAATTTTTTAGTTTTTATTTTAGTAAATATACCCCTTCAATTTCTATTTTATTAATAATATATATTTTTTAATGATAATTTTTCTCATGTTTTAACAAACAAAAAATTTTGATACAAGCCGAAAATTTGAGGGTGGTCAACCGCGGTTGAGCTATCCAAGAGCGACCTTACGGACGAGATCATCTATCACACCATCAGTTCTCCAATCAGATAGAAGACATCAAACCAAGGTGTGCGAGTCGATCAGCAACTCGGTTGCCCTCACGGAAGGTATGGGAGAACAAAACACGGTAGAAAAATCATCCGATGGCAAGCATGTCCGACACCGTCATCTCAATCTCTCACGGACACGTCCACACCCCTATGCCATATATATATTTACATGACCTTATAAAGTATCGTTTATAGTTAGGTATCGTGTAACAAAAAAAAATATTATATAGATAGACCTTAATTATATTTTTTTTATTGATCCTCCTATGCCATATATAAAAACGATCTTTCTATCCTATGTCCCAAGGACATAGGATAAGATGTTAAATTAGAAAAGATTCCCTACAAAAAATAATAAACAACCCTATGAATCTAATTAAAAGAAAAGCTAAATCAATTAAAATTTAAAAAATATTTTCAAATTAGTACTCTTATCCTATGCCCTTGGGACATAGGATAGAACAATCGATAACCGGACCTTAATTAAATAATAATACTATAATATCTATATATTGCCCATCCCATCATTTGCCCGCTTATCATCCTTTATATTCTGGATTAATATGATATTATCTTTTTTAGTCACCTCAATTAATAAACCAATATAATTTTGTCATCTCATTTAATTGGTCCCACTTATTTTTATAAATATTCAACCACTTAATTTAGTTTACAGTTAGATGAAATCTTTCATTGAAATATTTCAAGGAAACTATTTTAACCTTCACATTTTAATAAAAAAATAATTAATATGATAAATTATGTAGTATAATTATAAAGAAACCGTACAAGAGTGCGAGCCATAAGACTAGTCTACATATATAGTGGGCGCGCCTCTTTTGGATCGTTAGGCCATGTTTATCAAAGGATACTAGAGATACTAGGAATACTAATATTTTATTCTTCTCTTTCCGCCACATCATCCTAGTATCCCATTCTCATTTTTCTCACTTTATCAATAGCATCTCTAGTATCCCAAAATCCATCTTTTCATAACAACTCAATTTACAAATATACCCCTCTCCAACAATTATTTTCAGTCTCGGTTATATTATTATATTCATTTTTTATTATTAAAATATTAATATTAAATTAATATTGTTTATAAACTAAATAGTGCGAACTATAGTCAAACATATTTATAATAAAAGAGAAATATTTTTTTACAAAAATATAGTAAAACATATTCAAAATTGATGTCTACATGTCGATAAAAATGAATCTAGTATAGTGGTAAATTTATTTTATTTTATTTTTTACATTTTTAATACCAAAATATTAATTTAAACATGTCAAATATATTCACACAACAAAGAAACCGCAGCCGTCCAATTTTCGCCACGTGGCATCCATGAAAGAGTCTCCCTCTGCGCGCCAACCGGCTCTCGACAAGTGTCCCCTTGCTCCAAATTTGCATCAGCTTTCACCATGATGCATTGCAGCGTTTCACCCAGCTAGCTTCCCTTGCGACGTCGTTTA
Organism: Persicaria maculosa; assembly: GCA_963922045.1. Lineage (NCBI taxonomy): Eukaryota > Viridiplantae > Streptophyta > Magnoliopsida > Caryophyllales > Polygonaceae > Persicaria > Persicaria maculosa. Next base: position 1,739,479 of record OY998268.1, read on the forward strand.
ATGCAAACACTACCAAAAACGCAGGAAATAGCTATGGAAAATTGTCACGGCATTGGCCACGAATGACCGTGGCTAACCGGTTTAGCCACGGACATAGCCACGGGTGGGCCATCCGTAGCCATATGCCTCGTGACTAATGGCGACGGCTGAATAGCAATGGATTTAGCAACGAATTGTCAGGTCGTGGCTAAGCCCGTGGCTAGTGTTGGACATTTGAATCTCGTGGCTAAGGCAACGAATTCAGCTTCGAAATCTGGCCATTGCTGAATTTGTGGCTAAGGTCGTTGCCATTTTCGTTAATGGTTTCGTTGCTACAAATAGGCCACATCGGCCTGGATTCGTGTCTGATTCCGTGGCTGGGTCGTGGCTGTTTCCGTTGCTAATGTGGTTGCCAATTTCGTTGTCCATTTCATTGGTAATGTTGTTGCTAGGGTTGTTGCTATTGTTGTTAATGTTGTTGCTATGGTTGTTGCTATTGTTGTTGCTATTGTTGTCAATGTTGTTGCTATGGTTGAGGCTAAAGTCGTGATTGATGGTTTTCATTTAATCTGTAATTTTGTGTCACAGTTTGCATTCCCATATTTTTGATGCATTGTATATATGATATGGAATATATAATTAAACCATAATGTCATAGTTACTGCATGTGCATACACAAAACAAAACAAAACAAAACACACGTACGTACCAAGCTTGTCCACATAGTTTGACAATCCAAAATATATACCTCCCAACAAATATCATAACCAAAATAAAACAGACCAAAGTCCAAACCACCACATACTGCACATTAAAGAACCAAAGAACCATACTTACTTTGACTTTGATGGGCGTTTGCCCTTGTAGAGCTCCTTCATGGTGCTGATGAGTGTCTCCTGCATTCGGTCTCCAAAGGAAGACATTTCTTCTCTGAGGTTCGTGGACACCTGTGTCTGCTCTTGATCACCCAACTCCGCCATTTCTTTCCTCAAGTCTTCCCTGATGGTCGACAATTCAGACATCATGTAGTCCTTCAAAGTGCCACTACCACCAGCTGCAGAATCCTGGGCACCAGTTCGTGTGCAATGCACTGACTGCAGGATAGGTTGAGACTCAGATCCCATGCCCACAACCCGACCTTTCTTCGCACCACCTGTTGCCTTGAGCCAAAGAGCGTTCGTGTCAACCGAATGGGATCCATCCTCTGAGACAGCTTCATCATCTAAGATTTCATCCTCAAGCAACTGGTCATACTTGTCCTAGAAGTGGAAAGAAAATGAATTCAACAACAGATCAGAGCCAATACAAAAATTAAACCAACAGATGACAAGACAACAGTAAGGAACACCAATACCAAATCCAATACAAAAATGAAACCAACAGATGACAACACAACAGTAAAGAACACCAATACCAAAACCAATACCAAAACCAAAAGTTGAAAAGCAAAAACCAAGCTCAGAACAGTAAAACCAAGCTCTGATAATAACAGATCCAAACAACAGAAAAATGAAACGAACTGAACATAGGAACTCAGCATAGGAATAGAAGAAAAAGCTAAGGAATAAACCAAAACCAATACATAAATTATAACAACAGATCACAACACAAGAGTGAAGAACACCAAACCCAAAACCAATCCGTAACCAATACCAAAAACAAGATATAAAAGACTACATCACATAAACACTTGAAACAACATATCCATAACCAATACCAAAAACAAGATATATAAATTAAAACAACAGATCCCAACACATGAGTAAAGAACACCAAAACGAAAACCAATCCATAACCAATACCAAAAGCAAGATATGAAAAACCACATCACACAACAAATACCAGAAGCAAGAACACTTGAATGCACATTTTAATTTCTAAGGCATAAAAGTCCCAGTTCAAATCATGCACATCACATAATCGAAGGCATTAAGTAGTTAAAGGTAACTTCAAATAATAACTTACCACAGTTTCTTGACACTGAGCACCCGCCCAAGAACCATCTTTTTTTCTATGACACCGTTCAAATGTTTGCTTTGGTGTGGGATCTGTTCCAAGCTCCTCCCTCTGTGGAAAAAATTATGTTTGTTTAGTTAAGTAGATATACAAAGTGAATAGAGAGTAAATGGAAAAACAAAATGATGACAGAGGATAGCAAAGGTGTGCATACCAGTCGCTTCTTGATTACGGTTGTGGAAACCGAACCACCACTGAAAATTGGTGCGCCCTTCTCTGTTATTATAGCTCTGTTTTGCTTGTTCACTTCAGATTGGTGTAGAAATTTCTCCTCATTTTTCCATCTCTCACACATTTTGACCCATATGGCTTGCTTCACCCACGAAGGCTTTTTCTTCGTTCTCCCCGTGCGAGCCTTCCCGAAGATGTTCCTTAGGTGATCCCCTCCCTTATTGTTGAATGCTTTCACAACGGCTGAGTCTGGGTATAAAGTTTCATCCTAAGTTGCTCGTGCCTGAATATATTGAACAAACATATTAATTAGGAAGCATTATTTATTCAGACATACATAAGTAATCAAATTAACAATCTTATTGAATTGTTTTATACCTTGAACATTTCCCACCATAACTCCAAGGTGGTGTCAGGAACATCACTCCACCGTATGTAGGGGCCATCAAAATGGGAGTGAATAACTTGTGTGAGGACTCCAAACGCAGGATTGGTTGCATCAAAGCTTCATAAGGTACATGTCAAAAAAAATTGGGAATGTATTAGACACTAAGATTTTAATAGCATGAAAGCTTAATAAGGTACATGAATATATCTTGATTTCTAATCTAACATATTGACCAAACTGAAAACTATATATCAGACACAGATTTTGAGAGTTTCTGTTCCTTGGATATGTCAAGCATCAACATCAGATTTCATGTATAAATGAACTTTCTCACATGAAACAGAAAATATATCCATTTGAATTAACCACACATGAATAAACAGAACCAGCAACTATCTCTATTGACTTTGAAGCAAGATATTCAAAGTGAATAGCACTTGATTTATAATATAACATCAACATCAGATTTCATAAATAAAATAAGCATTAAAACCAGTGAATAGCACTTGATTTACTCAACAATGACATCAGAATCATATTTACTCAGGTTTTATAAATTCGAAGTGAATAATCTAACATGCTTTATAATTAGAATCATATTTACTCAACAATGAAATCACAGCAGCTCAGACATCTTGTTTCAGTTTAATTTCAATAAACTAACCATTCAAAACAGTTTTATAGCACAACATGCTCAGACATCTTGTTTAAGTTTAATCAAAATCATGTAATAAACATGCTTTGACATCTTGTTTAAGTTTAATTTCAATAAACTAACCATTCAATAAACTAATCATGTAATAAACAGTTTTATAGCATTCAATAAACTGAAAATGAAGGGATCATCTCACTTACGTTCCATTAACCAGTTCAATGTATACTTTTTTGTACCACCTCGAAGACTCCTCGTCGTTGTCTTGGGCAGCCGCGTCGTTGACGTTATCAGAAGCTGTAGTCTTTTGTGTCCCTGACGATGCCTCCGCTTCGTTGTTGTTCGACACCAGAACAGGGTGAGAGTAGTTTGAGGGCGCAACGTCTAAAGACGACGTGGAGTTCTCAGGTTGAGAGGCGGTGGGTTGGGTGCTCACCGATTGGGAAGGAGACCTCACCGGTAGGGAGGGGCGGGTGGGTTGAGGCCGTGACCGTGGAGAGGCTGCAATGGGAGGAGAGGAGACCGGTGTGGTGCGCCTAGTGGATTGAAACTTCCGGGGTGATGATCTGGTAAGGGGTGGGGAGGTCGTTTGTGGAGGAGGGTTAGGATTGGTCTTAGGAAGGGGTGGAGAGGTCGTTTGTGGAGGAGGGTTAGGATTGGTCTTAGGAAGGGGTGGATAGGTCGTTTGTGGAGGAGGGTTAGGATTGGTCTTAGTAAGGGGTGGAGAGGTGGATTGGCCGGTGGCTTTGGGAGTTTGCTTCCGGGGTGATGACCGGGTTAGGGTTTGGAGAGGTGGATTGGTCTTAGTAGGAGGGTTAGGGTTTTGAGAGGGTGCGGTCGGCGGTGGAGAGAGGGCAGCCGGGGGAGATGGGGCTTTGGGATTTGGTCTCCGCGGTGATGACCGGATAGGTGAGAGTGGAGTCGGGGATGGAGAGGTCGGTGGTGGAGAGAGGGGAGCTGGGGGAGAGGGCTCCAGTTGAGCCTTCGTCCTTGGTCGGGTCGGAGCCAGTGGTGGTCTCCCGGCTGCACTGCTCCGAGTGGTTCTCCTTGTTCCTCCTCCTCGCATGATTGGAGCCAGTGTGGGTTCGATTGGGGTTTGGATTCAGAGAGAGGAGAGAGAGGAGATAGGGTTTGGAGACGGGAGAGGAAAGGGTTTGGATTAGAGGAGAGAGGAAAGGGTTTGGGAGAGGAAATGGCTCAAATTATTCACTTTCCAAAATTCTGAAATTTTAGAATTTTCAATTTCCCTCTAAATTTTTCACTTTCCCTCTAAATTTTTCACTTTCCCTCTAACAAAATTTGGAACTTTCAAAACCCGAAATTGAATTTGTAAATAGGAAATAGTAAAGGGCTCAATTTCGGAAAAGGGCCAGATCAGTTAGAATAGGAAAATGCCCAATTTCGAAAAGGCCCAAATCAAAACACCAGGTAACTCCTCCTCCACCCTCTGTCGGCTTCTCTGTCTGCGTCTCTCTTTGATTTCACTGCCCACTGGATCCGCCTCAAGGTATCGTCGTATTTCCTTGACTAGAGCTTGATTTCGGTGCCAAACGCCACCGTTATTGAAGACCGAGTTCAGGTAGCCCTTTACTCTTTGCTTCCTTTCAATTTGGTCATCGTTCCAACTTTTACAGATGTTTGTTTAGTTTTGATTTGGATGTGTTTGATTCCAACACTGGTGCGAGATTTGCGAAGGCTGTCCGATTCCAATTTCCGAGCACTGGTGCGAAGGCTGTCCGATTCCAATTTGGTCTCCTCGCCCTCTGTTGGTAATGTCCAATTTTTTCTATTGCTCAGTTCTTTTGCGAAACACTGGTGCGAAATTTTTTTCTAGTCGTCAGTGATTCTGAATTTTAGATTTGAAGGGGGTTTTGATTTAGGTTCTGTTTTGATCCAATAGCCAATTGTGTATGTGGTTTTGATTTGAAGATTGGTTCTGTTCTTCTTTATCTTCTTCGTATATGTGGTGCAAACATAGGTTTGAAATTCTGGATTGTGTATGTGGTTTTCATTTAGGTTCTGGTTTGTGTATGTGGTGCCAAGATTGTCTATGTGGTTTTGATTTGAAGATTCTGAATTGTTTAAAGTTTCTGAATTGCACTCATAAATTCTGTTATAACACACATAGAGAAAGGCATAAAGTTTAAAGCTTTGAATCTTTGTATAAATTCTGGATTGTTTAATGCTTTGAATCTTTGTATGACTTCTGGATTGTTTGGTGCCATAGGAAGTGCACATAAACACATGACAATGATATTCATACATTTACTGCAGTAGCAAAGTTTCTGAATTGTTTGGTGCCTTACAATGATATTCATACATAAACACATAAATCAGAAATTACACATGAAAGAGGCAGTTGAAATAGACATAATGGATCAGCTTAACTTGGCCTATTAGCTCAATGGAAGAGCGTTGTGTGTCGCACAAAGATGGGGGTTCGATTCCCTCATAGGCCAAATCTACGCCATAGTAGCTTCATTCTTGAGTAGGGAGTTTAGGTTATGAATTGAATACCTGGATGAAAACAAGCACACGAATCAGAAGGTTGGAAAGGGGCCATTCGGTCGGAATTTTGTTCATGATACTAGTTAGTTTATGTTCTTTTCACTTTATTCATGTTGGTAACTGATTTTACTTGGGCATCAGCATGCAACTAGCTTCCAGGGGTTAGTCAGAGCCTTCTTGACCGCTTGTCTCAGCATCCCAGTCATCCTCTTCTTCTACAGAAGGAACCGCGCCCTCGACATCGTCCACTACCACATGATCTCCGTCATCGCAGATTTCGAACACACCAGAAGGATCTCGCAAGGTTGTTGGTGAGTCGTCCACTGCTATCCCGATAGAGATTTCCGGGGTGATGACTTCATCGGACTGGTATGCATCTACGAAGGCTGAACCCGTGGATGCCCATCGCTGGTCTATCCGGTTCCGAGGCCTTGTCTTGCACACATGCCACCAATCCATCCGGTCACGTGAGGCCCCTGGATATTGAACATAGTACACTTGCACAGCTTGTTGCGCGAGGACGAAGGGCTCATACCTTCTATACAATTTCTTTTGATTGATTTCAACGAACTGGTATACTGGATGTATTTGTGTTCCTCGTGTCGTTGGATCGAACCATCGGCACTTGAACAAGACAACCTTCATCGGATGCCCAAGTGCACTTGGGTACTCAAGCTCGATGATTTCTTCAAGTAGCCCAAAGAAATCCGATTCAGTTGTTGCGTAGTTGGTCCCTCGAACACAAACCCCACTGTTCATTGTAGATTTCCCAACACCATGGTCTAGAGTGTGGAACTTATAGTCGTCGACAAAGTATCGTGGCCAAGAAATTCCTTTCACACTAGGACCCCAAGCCAAACTCCACAAGAGATCTGTTGGCCCAATTCCGCTTCCTTTGTCTACGACCTACATGAAAAAATAATTGAAAATGAAGATATGTTATATGTATACAAAGAAATGTAATGAAGATTTCTGGAAAGATGAACATACGTAATTCTTAAACCAATTCGCGAATTCGTTTTCAACGAGCTCATCTCCAACATTATCCCTCATTGCACTCTCAAATAGCCTGCACCATAGTAAAGTAATGAATATTGTAACATTAAGGACAATACATCACAAATAAAATGTGGGATTAGGTTTCCTTACTCAATGTATGGTTGGACTTTCGGACAGTTAAGCAACACGTATGTGTGTGCGGCCCTCCACTCGTCCTCTTTGGTCAACCACCTTAGTGTCTTCTTCCCACTAACCCCGCCCGGATAATTGAAAATAGATATGGCACAAACATCGCCTCCATCGACGTCGTTTCTCGCGGGTCGCCTTAACTTGGAAGGAACATGTGAAGGGAAGTAGTGGACGGAGAAATTAGCTATCTCTTCTCGTAAGTACGCCATCACAATCGACCCTTCTACATTACTCTTTTGGACAATCTTCCTTTTCAGCTGAAATAAAGATCTCTCGAATGGATACATCCATCGATAATGAACCGGACCACCCACTTGGGCTTCGTAGGGCAAATGGACAATGAGATGCTCCATCGAGTCAAAAAAGGATGGCGGGAAGATACGCTCCAACTTGCAGACCAACAGAGGAATCATGGAATTCAGCTGCTCCATGACAGAAACTGACAAGCTCGACGAACAGATTGTTTGGAAGAAGATACTCAACTCAGTTAAAGGACCCCAAACGGATGGATGCAATAACTCTTTGAAAGCAATCGGCAAGAGTCTCTCCATAAACACGTGACAATCGTGGCTCTTCATCCCACTTAGACTACAATCGTCACTCTGAACACATCCGCCTATATTGGAAGCATAGCCATCGGGAAATTTGACAGTCCTCAACCATTGACCCACCTTTCTCTTCGCCTCTCTTGCCAAAGTATATATTGCTTTAGGTTTCACACCATTGTAATCATCAGCTACCTCCAACTCAGGTCGATGACAATATAGGTGAAGGTCCTTTCGGGCATTCAAGTTATCCTTTGTCTTCCCAGGGATATCCATCACAGTGTTGAAAACATTGTCAAACACATTTTTCTCAATGTGCATAACATCGAGATTGTGTCGGACTAGAAGGTCCTTCCAATATGGAAGTCTCCAAAAAATGCTTTGTTTTGTCCACTTATGAGAAATGCCATAGTCATCCGACTTGTAGAAGGGATCCTCCATGACCGTTGGCAAATGACGAACCCGCTCCCATATCTGCTCCCCCGATAGCAATGGAGGTGGCAATCCTGTTTCCACGTGCCCTCTGTAGAAGTCCTTCTTGTTCCTACGGAAGGGATGATCAATCTCTAAAAACTTCCGATGACAATCGAACCAACAAGCCTTTCGACCATTTTGAAGGCGAAAAGCATCAGACCCTGATTCCATGCAAATCGGACAAGCCAATTGTCCTGCAGTGCTCCATCCAGACAACATAGCATATGCAGGGAAATCACTGATAGTCCAAAGTAAAGCTGCACGCATAAGAAAGTTTTCTCTCCTCGAGGCATCGTAGGTGATGACACCGACATCCCACAATTGCATCAACTCGTCAATAAGAGGTTGGAGGCAAATATCAATCAACTTCTTCGGGTTTCGAGGACCTGGCACTATCAACGACATGAACATGTGCTCGTTCCTCATGCACAAATGAGGTGGAAGATTGTAAGGAGTGACAATCACTGGCCAACATGAATAATTCTGACCAGATTTGTTGAAAGTAGCAAAACCATCCGTGCATAAACCCAAACGAACATTACAAGGCTCACAAGCAAAATCAGGATGCTTCGTGTCCAACCTCTTCCATGCATCTCCATCTAAAGGATGGCACATCATTCCCTCCTTTGTTACGTGTTCTGCATGCCAAGTCATGTTGCTGGCTGTCACCTCATAAGGATATAGTCTCTGTAGCCTCGGAATTAGAGGCAAGTGGAATAAAACTTTGTGTGGCTTGCGCTTCCCTGAAGCACCCACGGCATATCTTGCATGACCACAGAACTTACATGAATCTTCATTGACATCATTCTTCTAATACAACATACAACCGTTGGGACACATGGCTATTCTTTCTACCGGTAGACCCAAATTTCGGACTATCTTCTCAGTTTCATAGTAACTGGTGGGAATCTTGTGGGCATCAGGCAACACTTCATCATACAATTGCACGAACCCATTGAAGAGGCTTTGAGGAACATTATATTCACACTTCAAGCTCATAAGTCGGCTAACAAAGGATAACTGTGTATGTGTAGTACACCCAGAAAACACAGGTTCATCAGCTGCTCTTAGCACATCTTCAAACCGCGTGGACAAGAGATTAATATCCTCCTCGACTGCTACCGGATCTTCGCTCATTCCATCGACCTCATTAACTTCAGCTGGTTGGAATTCAACATCAACTCCATTATTCGGAACACCATCGACATTATAGGGGCTAAACCATGTAGGAGGAACAAAGTTTGGCCCAGCAACAACGAACACCATCCTCTGTTCTGCAGTTAACTGATCATACATAGCCCACTGGTTGCCCCCTACCATTTGCTCATGGTTTGGATGTGCAATAGATTCGCCATGTGCCGTCCAACGATAATAACCAAACATAAACCCACGGCGGTATAAATGCTCCTTCACATCATCTACTTTCTCGAAATAACAATTCTCACATCTCCGACATGGACATTTTATCTTACCTTCATCAACATAATAAGTTTGAGCACAAGCAAATTCGATAAACTTATCCACCCCTTGGAAGTATTCGGGCTTTAATCCTCTACGATTCGACAAGTACATATCATACATCCATGTACGATCGTCCATATTTTATCAAATTCGATCAATCTGTACAGTAGATATATAATAGCTAGCGCACATTACTATATATTTAAACAAATTGAATATTCCTAAATATAATTCTTAATAAAAAGCCCATTACTAAATTTCTAAATAATTACACATAATATTGAATAAAATTGAAATACTTGAGCATATAGTGTCAACTTACAACCAATTTTTAAAAGTACATCACATATATTTGTACATATAAACATTGTCAAACACATATTCTTCCAAAACCCCCAAAATGTTTTTAAAACAAAATTACCAACCAATGCAACATTACCGAATCATATAATCATAATATAACCATTTCTACTCTTCTACCTCTATATATAATCTTATATACATACTACTTTCCTTTTTCTAATTAAAATAAATAGGAATAATAAAAATATATATGTAAATATGTGTAAAACAAATGAAAACTTACCTCTGTCCGTACAAGGCAATTGGGAGTGGCTAGATCGATGGAGCTTCTCAAATGGCCAACAGATGTCCAAGCTAGAAGACAACACAAGTGGGCCGGCCCCATTTAATGCACCCAACCATAAAGCAGGTGAAGTACAAAATCACTTTAATGACCTCATCCGTAATAGCAATGGAATTTAGCCACGGATTAAATCGTCGCTAAATAACCACTTCATTCTATGGGCTAATAAAATATTGGGCTTCCACGTACTAGCTTCTAATGGGCCGAGCCCAGAAAATTAATTGGGAGACCCGGTTTCAGCCACGGATCGGGGTTATGTCATATCGGATCATAGCCCAAGTATATGATAATATCCGGTCCATGTTCAATTCATTTGATTTCCGATGACGAATAGCCACGGATTTAGCCACGGCTATTGTGTTGTGGCCAGATCAGCGTCGAAAACAGCCACGGCAATTATATTCGTGGCTGCAGTCGTGGCTATTTACTGACACTGACAAAAATCGAGCCACGAAATCAGCTACGGACATCTGGTTCGTTGCTATTAGCCACGAATGTTCTGACATGGCATTCCTGGATGAGTATCAGCCACGAATATAGCCACGGTCAGGAACAGCCGTGGCCAATTTCATCGCTAGTGGACACGAAGATAGGGTCGCCTATAATCCGTGGCTAACCATCTGTAGCTATTTCCTGTTTTTTTAGTAGTGAAATGGATCCGGAAATAAAAAAAAGCCTAACAGCTCACCTGACCCGCCCTTTCTTTTTGCAGTACAAGTATCGATACTAGGGGAGTATCCCCCTAGCATCCCAAACCCCCTTACTTTAATATTTTATTAATAAAATGCCTAGTATCCCTACTTGTTTTTTCATTGATAAACTTGCTCTTAGAATGCAAAAGGTATATTAATGAGATAATTAAGTAACCTTACAATTTTTAGTTTTTATTTTAGTAAATATACCCCTTAAAATTGCTATTTTATTAATAATATATTTTTTTCTTATATTTTAACATTTTTTTATACAAGGCGAAGATTTGAGAGTGGTCAACCGCGGTTGAGCCACCACTCAATAGCATCTTTACGGACGAGATCGTCTATCACATCATCAGTTCTCCAATTAGAGAGAGTAGACATCAAACCAAGATGTGTGAGTCGATCAGCAACTCGGTTACCCTCACGGAAGGTATGAGAGAACGAAACATGGTCGAAAGATCGTCCGATGACAAGCATGTCCGACACCGCCATCTCAATCTCCCACGGACACGTTCACACCCCTTTGACGGCGTTAATAGCCGTCAGACAGTCGTCCTTCACCTCGAGATGTGTGATCCCGCGCTTCAAGCATCCCATGAAGAAGACCCAGGGCCTCCGCATGTAAAGTTGAGAACCTACCGCAGCTCTGCATCCCGCACTTGAGAACTCTGCCCTGGTCATCACGGATAACAAATCCCCAAACAACAATTCCAGAGTTAGTCCTTGCACCATCAAAATTCAATTTCATGAACCCTTCACATGGTTTTTTCCCTTTAATAATCTTTGGTTGGCGTTGTTTGTTCCGATTGTTGTTTGGTTCTTCGGTTTTCTCTTCCCCATCTAGATCTATAGTTTGTGCCTTCTTCCAACTTTCCTTCTGCTGGTTGATGTACTTTGTCCATTCTTCTATCCATCGAATCGTGTGGTCATTAAAGAGAATTTTATTCCTCAGAAACCAAATGCCCCAAAGGGAGAAAACGAGGGTTGATCTTTGTTCAGAAGATAATTTTGCAAATATATCTACAATAATGTCTTATAAGTTCTGTTATTTTTGTTTATGTCCTAAACTATCTTTTCGATCTGGTGGTCCATCTTTCATAGAATTGTGCGATTGGTTTGGCATTCTGTGAATAAGTGTATTGCATCTTCATGGGTGTGGTTACAAAGAGGGCATTTCATTGGTACATTGATTCATTTATCTCGTAACCACACTTTGATTGGTGTACCATTGAGAATGTATTTCCATAAGAAGTTTTTCATTTTTGGCGGGCAGTCTATTCTCCATATCTAGTCGAATGATTCAATTGTATTTCTTTGCGCTCTTGTTGTGTAGTCTAAGGCGCTAGCCGTAGAGAACCAACCATTTTCACTCGCTTTTCAATAGAGTATATCCTTGAATTCATTTAATGGTATATGGATACTACAGATTTGTTCAATTGTGTCCATGGGAAGAATTTCCCTTAGTTTCTGCACGCTCCAAGTTTTGTCAGGGTTTATATATTGATCAACAGTTTCTCATTCGCTTTTGTTATCATGTTTCCGGTTGTCTATTAATTTTATGTCATTTTTTATCCAGTTGTCCTTCCAGAATCTAATAGTTTTTCCATTTCCAATCTGCTAAATCAAACCCAAACCGAATTCCGGTTTTATTTCCTTGAGTTTTGCCCATTGCCAAATAGGTATTTTTTTGTCCTTTTATATTCTCATATGGTGTTCGCTTTTAGATATTTTTCTGAGAATATTTTACCTATTCATTTTTTCGGTTCAACCAAGATTTTCCAGAGCCGTTTCATCTATAGAGCCTTATTTATATCTTTTGCTTTGTTTAGACCTAATCCTCCTTCCTTTTGCGGTCCACATAGGGACGGATCTAGGGGTGGGCTCATGTATGCTACAGCCCACCCCATTTTAAAATTAATATAGGTAATATAGGGGTACTAATAGACCTGTTAATCGGGTCATTCGGGTCGGGTTCGGGTCGGGTCATTTCGGGTTCCGGGTAAAACGGGTCCCGGGTATATCCGGGTTGACTCGAACTCGGGTTTGACCGGGTTTCGGGTCATTTCGGGTTGATTTCGGGTTCATCAATTTTAACTTTTTTAATAAAATTTAAAAATATAAAAAATTTTAAAATTTTAAATAATTTTTTAAAAACAATTTCATGCGATTGGTAATAAGTATAGAATTGTTTTGATATTTTTTAGAATTTTTATCTCCTTAAAAATGTTATAAAAAATAAAAAATCAAATACTATTGATCGGAGGGAGTATTACACAATACAAATAAATATAAAAGTTGATTTGAAAATGAAAGATCAAGTGATTGTAATTATAAAATGTAATAAATTGGAATCTCCAGAAAAAAAAATTTAAGCATATATAATTATAAATCAATCGGGTCACCGGGTCAATTGGGTCAAAATTACTGGGTCAACCGGGTCACCGGGTCTAAACCCAGATGACCCGGAAAATTACCGGGTACTTCGGGTTCGAGACGAAAAAAATTTCCGGGTCGAAAAAACCAGGTCTTGACTCAGAATTTACCGGGCGTACGGGTCGGGTTTTTCGGATCGGGTTGTACTTTGACAGGTCTAGGTACTAATGATCTTGATGCTTACTTCGCACAAGTGGTAGTAATGCTAGAGTAGAGTTGTAGAGGCGCAGGTTCGACTCCTGCATAAAGGTTGCTAATTTTTTTTTTTCTCGTTTTCTGTCTTCCCCTCCTTTTCTGTTGTCTTTTTTTTTACTATTACAGTATTACCACTAGGCACTAATTTTCTACTTTAATTTTCTTTCTCCTTTTTTGTCTTTCTTTCTCCTTTTTTTTCTTTCTTTTTACCATTAATTAATCTTTCTCCTTTTTAATCTTTCTTTTTACTCCTAATTTTTTTTACAATTATTTTTGATATATAATTAACTCTATTGTTGCTAATTTAAATATAGATAAAAAAATTTTTAATTTTTTTAACTCAATAGATATAGTGATAAATAGCAAAAAATTAAAATTATATGCAAATCCAGCCTACCCAAGATTATATTTCTGGTTCGTGCCTAGGTCTACACACTTTATCCCACCCAATCAGGGGTTTGTATTTTTGATCCTTATTCCAAAAGAAACACCTATTTGGTCAATCAAGTTTTGTATGAATACTTGTCGGGAGCATAAAGTAATGCATCACATAATTCGATTTGGCCGCCATATTTGCTTTAATTAGTACCGTTCTCCCCTATTGCGTCAATGAGTTTGCTTTCCATTTGGTTAATTGAGTTCTCGTTTTTCCAAGAACCTCTTCAAAGGTAATCTTGCTTACTTGCCATTAATAATCGGACATCCCAAGTATTTTCTAAAGCTACTTGATTCGTGATTTGGAGTATCGTTTGGATCATTTGTTTTTGGTTTATAGAGACCCCATTTTTCACCTGGAAAGCAGATTTTTAAAAATTTACCTTTTTGTCCAACCATTTGACATTATTCATCTAATATTTTTTCACAATCGTACATGCTTCTTGGTTTGCTTTGGCAAATATCATTATGTCGTCAGCAAAGGATATAAATCAGATTTGTTGTCCCTTCAGTGGGTTCATCGTTTACTAAACTGAGAAGGAGACGGTTTGTATACATTCTCTGATCTATCCACAAAATCTTTGGCAGAAGCCAAATTTATCCATGATTGCGAAGAGAAATTCCCAATTGACTCTATCATATGTCTTTTCTATATCTAGCTTTATCGCAATCCATCATTCTTTTCCTTTTCTGCTTTTGAATGAATGAAATATTTCATGTACAATGAGCACATTATCCTGAATTGCTCTATCTGTCACATTATCCTGAATGAAATATTTCACGTCCTTTTGAATGAATGAAATATTTGATGTTTAACAATTTACTTCAATGATGTATATTTCTACAAATCTTTTCCAATTGTAGTTTGTATCGAAGAATATTTGATAATTAAGTAGCCTTACAATTTTCTATCGTTACAATGCAAAAGGTATATTAATGAGATAATTAAGTAACCTTATTTTTATTTTAGTAAATATACCCCTTAAATTTTTTTGTTTTATTAATAATATATTTTTTCTTTAATGATAATTTTTCTCATGTTTTAAAATTTTACTTCAATGACGTATATTACTACAAATCTTTTCTAATGGTACTTTGTATCGAAGAATATTTGATGGAATGTTGTTAAGATGCTTGTAAAAAAAAAGCTAAATACATCCTCACGAAAGCCCACACTGGGATATGTGTTGCACCCAACTTTGTCATGGTCATTTCATGCATGGGATCTCGATGTTGTAGGGTGCATAAATCCATAATCTTCTTGAGGGCACCAGTATATTCTGGTAGCTACATATTATTTCTCAAAATGGGTCGAAGCCATACCATTGAAAGAAGTGAGAGCTAAGGAAGTCGCTAATTTCATAAGGACTCATTTGATTTATCGATATAGAGTCCCTTCAAAAATCATCTCAGACAATGCTCTCTACTTCAAAAAATAAGATGTTGATGAAGTTGAGTGAGAAGTTTAGGTTTAAGCATAGCTTCTCATTGAGCTATAACCCCTCATCAAATGTGCAACTTGAAACATTTAATAAGGCGCTATGTAAGATCCTCAAAAAAATGGTGTTAAAATCAAAGAGAGATTGGTAAGAACGGTTACCGGAGGCATTATGGGCCTATCGGACAACAACACGAACATCGACCGGTTGTACGCCATATAACCTACTCTTTGGGTCTGAAGTTGTGTTGCCTCTAGAAATTCAATTGCCGTCTCTCAGAGTTGTTGTTCAACTCACCAACCCAGAAGAGAATGCCAAGATTCATTTAGCCGACCTTAAAGCATTGGATGAGCATCGACTTGCGACATAAAGACACTTGAAACCTGTCGAGCCCAAATGGTAGGGGCATTCAATAAACGAGTCAAATTTCGTTCATTCGCTATTGGTGACTTATTCCTTACCATCAGGCGACCAATTGTTATCAATAAAAAATCCCAAGGAAAATTTGAAGTAAAATGGGAAGATCCTTATGTGGTGACAAAAGTTTTTCCTAAAGGGGCATATTAGCTCTTTAATCTTGAAGGGGAAGTTGTATATTCCTACATGAATGAAAAATTCGTAAAGAAATTCTTCACTTGAAGCTTCGAGAGTCAAAATGCCCAAAACTACATAACGACTTGATCTCCAACAAGGAGTATGTAGGATGTTTGAAAACCAAAGGATGTTAAATTCAGTCGCATAAAAAAAACAACTAGGTTCACAAATGATAGACTAAGAGTTCGGGAAACCCTTCCTTGAAGGGGGCCCAAATCATTTGAGCGATGTGATAAAAAGAAAAAAAAAGATCCCAGTTCAACGGGAATACTTGAGTACTTCTCAAGGGTGGCCAATGTTTGATCATTTTTGTGTTGGATGTTGTGTGATGTAGTCCAAATACGCCTATTTAGGTTTCAACTCATATGTAAGCTTCATGTTGTCTTATCCCTTTTAGAATGATTGTCTCTATAAACATTCATTCTGATTAACAAAAATAAAAATCAAAGACCAATTCAAATCAAATGAGATCAAACGATCAAGGGCAAACTTTGAATTTGTTCGACAAGCTTCTCACAATTTCAAAGTTTTGGGACTTCTATTTTGGAGTAAAATTTCATGTTTTATTAAAAGTTATCATATACGTTCATGAAGTTATTTTTGTGGAAGGTTTCATGTCATACTTTATATATTAAACACATATACCAGTTGGTTAACAGTAATTACAAGCAAGTAAAGAGTGTGTGAAATGTGTTATATGTCAAATACATCATTTTAGTGTACTACAAGCTCGTAAACTAAAATATATAAATTTAATAAAATAGTCGAGCATACAATAAAAAAAGGGTAGTTAAGTTGCCGAGAGTGCAAATCCAGTCACTTGGGTGGCGAGTTTCTCGAAATCGAACACTAGCTTAAGTTGTCCGTTCAATCTACAAAAGTAAAACCAAGGTTGAATTAGTTAGTTTTTTTAATAAAAAAATCATACGGTTAGGCTTGTTAAATTGGAATGGTAGGCCCAATACAATCCCAAAAGAAAGGTATAAACCCCAAGGGAAATGTGGCTGCTAGATTTTTAGTAAAAGAAGGAAAAAATCAACAAAATAGATAAATAAATAGCTAAACAAAAAAAGCTATCGTTATCTAAAAAGAAGATAAGCATCTATCGATGTCTAAAAAGAAGATCAGCAGTTGGGAAAAAAAAGATATGGTACGTGTATATAAAAAAAGAAAAAAAAACGGGAAGTAGGGTTTTCAGGCTACTTATTTTCTCCTTATATAAAGGGTTGCTTGTGCTTTTAGGACTTAGACAAAAAAATGAATACATGACTGCAAACAGAAAGGCATAAGAGAAAACCAGCAGCTGCAAAAAAAAGTTGCACAAGAGCACGCTAACAGCAAAAAGAAGAAAAGAAGAAGAGAAAGCCAACAACATAGCTCTCCCTCTATGCGTGGGGGTTCCTATTGACTCCTAAAACTCCGCCCTTGAAAACCTTGTGAGCTTTTCTCGTGGCCTGGGTTTTGGATTCATCAAATCACCCTCAAATATAGTTAAAGGACCATCGAAATCAATTTCTGAAACCCTGCTCGTGAAAACCTTGTGAGCTTTTCTCGTGACCTAAGCATTGGAGTCATCAAAATACCCTATATAAAGTCAAAATGCTACTGAAACTGATTCTCGAAACCCCGCCTTTGAAAACCTTATGAGCTTTCTCGTGGTCTGGGTTTCGGAGTCATCGAATTTCCCTAAACAAAGTGGAAGTGCTGCCAAAATTGATTCTCGAAACCCTGCCCTTGAAAACCTTGCGAGCTTTTCTCGTGGCTCGTGTTTCGGAATCATCGCCCTAAAAGAGGGTGAAACATTGCTTAATTTTTCCTCCGTAAGCCAACTAATTCATGTAAGCAGTTTCTCGCTACAACCGAACAAATTTTCCAAATTGAAACAGTTTAATTGCACACAAGACAAACTCATCACGTTGGAATTGGTTTCCATCCCAAATAAACCAAATAAATTGGTGTCCTATTACACTAAGCACACAAGCTCCTTTGAGAACACACTGCTTCACGAATTGGATAAGGTGTATTGACAATTCATTTGGAATAAGGAACATAAAGCTACTCCGCTGACTAGCCATAATATGAGTTAATTGCATAGTTTGTGTTTAATTATGGAAAGAGTCGGAAACTACGCTATTTTAGCATTTTATGCAGATTTAGAGATCCGACATGGTGGAAGACGGGAGATGGAAGCCAAAAGACAAGAGAAGGAAGGAAATATTAAGGAAGAAGTGAAGAAAAGGCCAAGAGAAGTAAATCAAAGATAAAGGAAGAAGAAAAGAAGAAGGACGGTAGAAACCGCGACCAACCCGTAACGAAGCCGCAAACAACGGACCAATTCACGAGGAGCATCCCAGCGGCCCAACCCGTGAGAGCAAAACCACCCTGTGTCCGCTTCCGGTGAGAGCCAGCGGATGACAGTGGGAGCCAGCAGTTACTAAGCGGATTCTATATTTTTGAAGATTCGAGATTGGCGCCCGTCGCTAGATCCTTTTCTGTGTCGTTAATGGGTCGAATCTAGGGTTTTGGCAGCCCATCCTACCACTATAAATAGACATCTAAATATAGGATTTTTCATTCAATTGAATACACATTCATTCTCTCTCTCTCTTTGAGGGGTCCACCTCCCTCGTGGAGGGGAAACCCTAGGTTTTCTCTTATTTCTAGTTTTGCATGAAGGAGGCTATGTTAGGCTAACTTCCCACTCATCTCGTTTGTCAAGACATTGGTTTGGTTATCCAAGTTCTATCTATTAATATTATTTCCATTTCCTTTGGTTTTATATTGTTATTATGTTGTTGCTTTGTCTTGATTGATCATCTATAGTACATTGCATCTAGCTAGGGTTTCGACTACCTTTGCTCCCGTGGGTTGAAGCTATAGTAGCAAACACGTTCGGAAGAACAGGTTGGGAAACCGGATTATGTAAGGAGATTGACACTTGAGGAATATTGCTCTAAATGCGGGTGATGTCTAAGGTGAGACTAGGTATACATCGCTACAAACTTCCAGTGGTATTGCTGAAATGCTAGGAGACTGCCAGACTGGGACCTAGTTTTGCTTGACCCCTAAGCAAAAGTAAGATGTATTCTATGCATACATAAACCAATCACTAGGGTAATAAGAGGAACCAAGGAACTAGGTAACCAACCATGTCAAGATAATCGGGTGAAAACCACTTCCATCATAATATTCACTCCTTGCCACGTGCTCACAAACAACAACTGATTGCTTTGTTGTGTTCTTTCCCTCTCTTTATTCTGAATAGTTAACAAGAAACATACCGAATACACGCTCTCTGTGGGATCAACACATGTACTTATTTCCTATACTAGTGATTAAGTTTAGGTATTTATTTTGGTGAGAATCAACAACCCGTTCACCGCTCTTCAATGAGGGAAAAAGTCATCGTTTTTCCCATCAAAGTAAACTCAAATTCACAAACAAGCATAGTAGATAAGTAAGAGGTTGATCCCACAGAGAAATAAATATTTCTTGCAATGTGTATTTATCAATTAGGAGAAAAGGAAAGTTTTTGTGGAAAATAAGAAATACACTATAAACAAGTTAATGGAAGATAATTTTAGAGAGAAAAGCGGTTTCACCTGCGAATTCGCAACGTTGGCTGATTTACTCGATCATTGAATCTCCTTCTAGCTATTTATCTCCTATCGATTATTCTGATACTGGTTTGAATAGATTATTAGTCAAAATAAGTCCTATATAATAACCCCTTACACTCCTATGCAACCTAAGCAAGTGGAAGATTTAACATAGAAGTAGCACAAAGTCCTAATATCCCTAGCATATAGGCAACACTAATTCCTGAAAGAATCAATATTTATTCGATATGTCAACTTCCTACACATTCAAGTTTCATTAAATGAATCCCATTGGAATATGTTTGCTACTACAAATTAAGTTCATGAAATACACGACTCATAACCCTAGCGCGATGCGATTCTACCAAGGTAGCTAATCAAGATAAAATCAAAACATAAGCAATTAACACAAAGAAGTTGAAATAATTGATAGGAATAACTAGAAATAAAAACTCACGATTCAACCAACCAAGTCTTGAACCGCAGGCAAAATCATAAGAGTTTAGTTGCTCTTGACTTACAGAAACTCAAATCTTGAATTCCTAAATCTTCTTTAATGAAAAACTAGACCTAAACATATCTATTTATAGGTCTAAGGTCGTCCAAAACCCTAAAATAATAAAACTACTAAGATAGAATTTAGATAGATTAGATAGAATTTCCCAGATTAACTCAGACTACGTCAGCCTAATAGTGTCGCTGGGGTCGCAGACCTTCCGAATCAAAACTTTATGGTTTCGGGTTCAAACTTCCTCTTTTTGCCCTCGAACAATTCGTATCTGGTTCGATGTCCTCATGAAATTTGTAGGCCTCAAAAAGAGCTTTCCAATGCATATTTATACGTGTCAATCAAACCAACGAGGTCTTCGAAAAGTGCGCTAAAAATTAAGCATACCAGATGGACAACTTTTGCGACTCGCTCTTGTTTTCGCTCTTAGAACTCAATTTTGTGCTCCGTTTCTCCTTAGATTGTTCCACACTTTTCGGGACTTCTTCTTTAAGCTCTCCTAAGTCTTGTTTTAGCCACTCTTATCTCCGTTCATCGTGTTCTTCGCTTTGAATTTACGAATTTGTATAAAACCATCGAAATAGTGTAGATTCTGAACTTGACCACTAAACCGACAGAGTATGAAATTAATATCTAAACATGGATTACCTGCACCTAAATGCATGTAAATCTACCTATAATATCTATCTAAAATATGCATTATCGGTTTCTGTTTTTCTGTATGGGTTTACTTTCTTCCTCCTCCCAGTAAATCATCTTTTTACTCTTCCTAATTCTTTAACTGTTGTTTCAAATATATTGTACAACTACTTTATCTTGTTAAAGACTCATCATTAAGTATTATTTTATTTTTAATTGTCCATATTCACTATTACAACATGGCGAGATTTGTTTTTTGTGAGATGTTTACCATGTCCTATATTTTTATTACTAGTTGGCACCGGACACCTACGCCTAATAAGTTCGATTCATAATTAGAAATATCAAGATTTATATTGACAAATTAGATCTTTTTTATGTTGGAGTTTAGTGAAATGGTTTATAGATAGTAAGTTTTGTAAATATATTTATCAAACATATCCCACAATGAAGGAAAAATAATAAAGTTCAATATACTATTATGATAAACGTAATTTTAGGACTTTTGACATTTTTTCACAGTATTTTTTAAAAAATCAATCATCTTGAGTAAAGTAGATAGCAAGATTTACAAATTTATCAAACACATTCTACAATGAAGACAAAATGAAGGCCAATACACTACATTCAATGTAATTTTAGGTACTCATATATTCTTATTTTTACAAGCATGTGTTAACGTATTGGGAAAAAAAAGGCAAAATACTCTAAAAATATATATAAAGAACCACATGGCTTTGAATTTGGATCATTATAGGGATTTTAAATCATAATTATTTAATAACTCATTAAAATAAGACATGAAAGGTAAACTTTATAATTTCAATTATCGATCAACAGCATGAGTTAAATATATAGTATTCATTCACATATATAACTTTGACAAAAATAAATAAAGAAATGAAACTTTATGGGTATGTATTGTGGTCATTTGACCCAAGAATATTGGACAAACGGTAATTGACCATGTCAGTCAGTCTAAATTTGTCAAATAAATTGTCGAAACATTTCTTATAAGGGCGGTATTACTAATTTATCAAAAATGTAGGGGCAAAAATTGTCGAAACATTTTGTAAATTTTTTTTGGTGTATACTTATTAAGAAGATTTGAAAAAAATATTGAAAAAACACTAAATTTGTGTTTTTTTAATAATTTTTTGTATATAAATAGTTGAGAGTAACAAAAAAAAATAGAAGAGAAACAAAAATATAGAGAAAAAATCATGAAGAATTACTTTTAAAAAATATATTTAAATAAAAGGTTAAATGTATAATGTAAACATAAATAGGACATTTTTTAATGAAATAGTTGATAGAATAAAAAAATATAGAGAGAAATCAAGAAGAATTAATGATATAGTAAAACAAATAAAAAGTTAAAGAGTTGGGATTTGGACCCAAAACCTTTTGATTATCCTTCCTTTCATCCTTTACCACTTGAGCTAAATAGCATTCTTGTTTCAAATATCATTTAAAGATGTTATATTACCTTAAAAATACTAAATATATGTAAAAAAAAAATTTGTATTTTTTTCCAGTCAGAGGGGTGTTCGAGCACCCCCTAGCTCCGCCACTGTGTTTGTCGCACCTTGGCTCCTTGTAGCCTCCGTCTCTTCCCCCGTGATGGGCCAACGGGTCTCTTTTCGGTGCCTCCCTATCTGTAATCCCAGATCTGATCCCTTCCTCACGCGGCGTGAGGTCTGCTCTTCCGGTAGCTGGTTTGAGTTTCCCTAGTGGTTTGTTTCATTGCTCGTGTCTGCCCTTTTTTGGGCGTGAAGGGAAAAAAAACTTGGGTTGCAAGGCCAGAAACTCCTATAATGATTTGACTAAATTTTTGAAAGGGTTTACACAAAATCTCGTAAGGATTAGGAGAATTCCCGTCCGGGCTTGAACAGATATCCTTCATGTCCTAAAACCTGTTAGGGTTTGGGTATACAATATTGAACTAGTAATAATATTTGTATTATTAGAAATAACTTGGTGTGGTTTGCTCGGGCATTGTACGACTTGGCTCTGTTGTGTCTTGGCGGTTCTACTTCTTCAGTGGGGTTTTGATAGTCGAAGTCGGGACTGGCTGGGATCGTGGCAGTATGTACGGGTCGACTCCGTGTACGGATATGATTCCTTAGAGATTCGTCTTCACTGCCCACAGGGACTCCTGATGTATTGTTGGACAGCGGTACTATCTCGCGGTGGTGTTTGGCTTCGTCTGTAGTCTACATCCCCATCTTGCTAATTGTAGGTCTGCCTAGATTCGTCTTTGTTTGGTGCGTATTTTTTAGTTACTGTACTTTTTTATGTGATTTGTTATAGGTTTGACGGTCTTCCGTCTACCAACTTGTCGGCCTCTCGAGATTCAAGCTTGTCTGATCTCAAATTTTTTTTTCTTATGAAAAAAATAAAGTATACACCAATTATTATTATAAATTATATAAAAGGATGTTGAGAGCTAAAGAATTGAACAATTTGGCATGGGTATTATTATTTTTTTGAACGGAAAAAAATTTGACCGATTGGAAGGCCCAATCTAGCCAAGAGCATACAATGGATGAGACCAGAAAGCTCTAAGTCATTTGGAGGTGACGAGTCAGAGAAAGTAAGGCCCATATGGGTTCGAGGATTGGCAACTCGGTCGACCTTTTGTAAATATGATGAACCTGGACGACACTCGGCCATTGCATAGTAAGAAGGGAGTCAGAAATGATCATTTCAATATCCCAAGGGCACGACCAGCCCTTATTAATGGTATTGATAACACAAATATTATCACCTTCAATAATTAGTTGATTTGAGCATAGCTCAGTGGCTTTGTTTATACCTTTCCAAAGGGCAAAGCCCTCAGCCCCGATGACAATGTGAATAGAAGAAGTTTCAACGCCCATGTGAACAATATCACCAAAATGGTCACGGATGACATATCCGAATGTGCCTTTGTTTGTGGGAGATAACTCCCCGTCAAAGTTGAGCTTGTACCGATTTGGAGGAGGCTTTACCCATCTTATCATTAAGCGTTTAGTGTTCGTTCTTTGGTTAGTATTAACTCTGCATTGTGTCACTTGAGTTTCTGAATCTTGAACATTTTTTTTGGTCTTTTCCTAGTTGTTAGTTTGGTTTGTCCTGAAGAGGTAAATGTATAAATAAGATAGTAATAGTTACAAAAGGGATAGGAGGGGGAGGCCCCTATCATAGCACGGTACTAACAGACCATGACCCCAAAAGAATCACCCTATACAAGACTAACCCATCTACTCAAGTATCCTCTAACTCTCGATACCCACTGCATATCACTACCCATGTCTATTTGGTTTGTCGTATATGAGGAAATGACACGTGGATCAGGTTTGATGTTATCGAATATGGATTTATTACTGAAATACCAAGCACACCGCCATATGGTTGCCAGGGTCATGAAATCATTGGTTCCAAGGTTCTCTTTTACTGTATTTAATATGTTATTGAAATTTGAGGTTAGTTTTTGATGGGGAATAAGCTTTCTAGAAATCTTTGGGTTTAGTAATTGTAGTGTTGCACACGTAGTTGGACAATGCAAGAAGATGTGTTTAGAATCCGCAAAGTGGTGATCATAAAGAGGACAGTAAGTAGGGATCGCAAAACCTCTGCTAGCAAGTTTAATAGAAATGGGGATACCGTCTTTAGAAATACGCTAGAGGAATCCTTTTATTTTAGGGAACGTATCTAGGTTCTAGATCCAGTGAAAATCTAAGCGAGTATATTATTTCGTGTGGTTGATAATATCAATACCAAATTTGTAGTGAACCATTCGTTCTTTCTGTAACGCCAATAAAGTCTATCTTGAATGATGTTGCTTGGGATGGGTGATTGAAGGCTATTGCGGATTGTGTTATCATCTAATTGGTTTCCAACTTGGGAATATAGCTTGCATTTGTTTCGGGTTTCATTTTGGTTGATGAAGTTACCTACCACTAAGGCAGGGTCAATTTGTGATTTGTTTCTTGTGTAGTTGGCTGAGGGCATGTTGCCAATCTAGGTGTTGTTCTAGAAGCTAACCTCCTCACCATTTCTAGACCATCATAGGCAATTTTTAAATATGCCTAGAAGGTTTATGATTTTACACC
The DNA here is from genome assembly GCA_963922045.1 of Persicaria maculosa. NCBI lineage: Eukaryota > Viridiplantae > Streptophyta > Magnoliopsida > Caryophyllales > Polygonaceae > Persicaria > Persicaria maculosa. Next base: position 1,764,141 of record OY998268.1, read on the forward strand.
ATTGCCATGATGCATTTCCTTTACGGGTATACTTTAGTAGATGTTGCTCATTTAAATATTTTTAGGTGATGATTGTGACCCAGGGGTTTATTGGTTTCGCTAAGATTTTCCAAAGAAGTTTCAACTGTAGTGCGGTGTTCATGTCTTCAGACTTATGCAATCCTAAGCCACCATTATGATGCAATTTGCACACTTCATACCAGCTAATTAATAAGGGGTTTATGTTTTGGTCCTTTATTCCAAAGGAATTTTTTTAATTCTATCTAGTTATGTATGTATCGATGTAGGTAACATGAAGCATTACATGATATGTAGGGTGGCAGACAGGTAAATGTCGTGGTTTACCTCTCCCAAAAGTAAATATCTAACCTATTAACTAAGTATAGTGGACAAGTAAGGGGTCGATCTCACATAAAGCGCGTGCGGTTTATAAATGTGATTGCAAGCAAGTAAATAACTAGTAAAGGAATGGTAAGAAAGTAAAAAGTAAAAAGAGTAGTAATGATTAGTCATAGAAAACAATAATAATGATAGTTTCACTCACATTTGCAACAATAGTGATTCCATTATCATTGAGCTGTTATTCTAATGCAAATTTGTTATACTGATTACTTTAGGGCTGATTTAAACACAAGATTAGATAGACCGAACTTGCTGATCGACATCTAACTTCCCAAACTCTAGCATGGGGGACAAGTAGCATGAAGTGCCTAACTCTAGCACATAAACATCATCTCACGTCTCGTCGACTTCGAACCTAGTTGTCAACCCACACTTCGCTTCCACTAAAAGAGACAAACTTTACCCATCAATTCTCCTACAACATCAAGATTTTTGACTTGTTCCTGCAAGATGTGCTGGCTACTATAATGGATTAAGGTCGTAATAACAGAATGAAGCTATAACCCTAAGCGCAAAGCAAATCTATCTTAGTGACCAATTAAGACAAATCAACAACATAGGTGCAATATCGGAACAAAGAGAATTGAAATAATCATAATACATAAACCTTAAAACATGCCTCACATTTCCTCAACCATGTATTGAAATGAAAGAAAAACTAGTATGAGATTAGCCAAGCATGACTTACCTCGAAAGAATAAGAAACGATGCAAACATTGGAATGGTGGATGTTGTGTTGTGGTGGATTTGTATGTGTTTGAAAAACTAGAATATTAGGCTATTTATAGGCCTCAAATGGGTTGACAAACCCTAGAAATCATGTCTTGGTGATTAAGCAAAAGATAGGTCAAATCTACATCGGATAAAGATATGAAGATTCATGTTTATCTACAACGACGGGCGTCGTTGGGTCATCGGCGGGTGCCGCTATTGGTGGGCATCACTCCTGTATCCGGAGGCGTTGATAGGATTGCGCATTTGACTCACAGTATCCTTGTCGACAAATGTTTGAAGTATGATGCACAATTTCATGTTCTTGTTTGGAAGGACGCTTTAGGAGGGAGCGCTACGTGACGGGGGAGGCTCGGTTCCTAATCTCTTTTCTTGCTTCAAAAAAAATTGAAATGCTTACATTATATTTTTGATATCAGGAAAGAAATTTGATTCTCTGGACAAGCCGAGAGAAATTGAGAGATCAAACAAGTCGGTAGATGGACTAACCATCATGTACAACCGGAAGTAAATAACCTAAAGAAAAATACATGAATCAAATGACATAAAGATATTGAAAAAGAAAACTTACAAGTCATCATTCACTATAAACTACAAGCTAACAAAACAAACAAAATGACCGGCCAAAAGGAAGACACACACAAGGATTACTAGTGAACACCTCAAATTACGGACTCCAATAGAGCGATCTGATGTCGATCTCATTTTCACGACGTTTACAAGCATGACAAATCAACCACCGTTTACATGAAACCTGCACCAAAACAAGACCAACAAAGCACACTAACATGCAAGCCCAAACCCTAGCCATATTACCCATTCAAACCTCGAGCACATTTTCCGACAACTAGTTTCGAAGAACAACCCTAATCACAAAGATCTACCCATTTTTCCATTTCAATTCATATTTTTACTCATCATTCAACACTCATAACAAACAAACCAGCAACAATAAAAGAAAAATAACAAACATCTACCAATTTTATCCATTTCAATTTTAATTTTATCCATTATATATATATATATCGGACATTTTACGAGGTACCCATGAGGTAAAAGATATTTCATGAGGTGTACAAAAGTTTGGACTATTTCACGTGGTACCCTTGAGGTTTATAAAAGTTTTGCCAAATACCACTCCGTTAAATTTATAAGCTTTGTCGTTAACTTTTCAAAATAAAAAGGAAACCAATAAAATAAAACAAAAAGAACCATACTTGCATACTTGATTTCTTAATCCACCTTCTCACTCTCTATAATGTCTAATCCAACAAGCCAGTAGAGAAAGTAGATATCAAATTGGAATAGAAACGACACAAGCTTGTGCATCAATTTGATATGTAAAGGGAATTCAGATGATAAATTTGCAAACATTGGGTTTGTAACTATGAAGCTGAAGGAGGAATAAGGAAGACTTACCGTAATAAGGATGAGTTCAGATATCAAATTGGAATGGAGCAGCGCACCCAAAAGGCCATGAAAGACTTGTCGTAGCTCGTAAACCGAAAATTCAAATTCACTTAAAATCAAATGGAACTACAATCCTCAAATCTGATTTAGAACAATGATTCTAAAAGCCCCAATTCAAAAAAAAATCAATAAGCCCTAAATTCTCAAATTCAACAAAAATTCAAAAATCTTCAATCTAAAAACCCGAGATTTTCAAATTATAGATTAAGGAAGAAGCTTTCTTTAGTCGTAATCGCTTCACTAGAGGTCGTCGTTGCACAACGACATAATTGTGTCGCAAACTTCATGCCTTTTCCCTCCTCGCACCTGTTCCTCTAGCTCCACCAAGGTCTAGAACTTCACAATTGTCGGCGACTTGATCGAGGACCTCCCTCTTTCTCATGAGCTTGAAACTTTGGTCATGGCATTCTCATTTCTTTCCACTGTTAATAAGGGTGGGTTTTTGCTTTATTTTAATTGTTTCCGTTTGGTTTTATAAAAAGTTAACGACAAAGCTTATAGAGTTAATAAAGGGGTATTTGGCAAAACTTTTACAAACCTTAAGGGTTCCACATGAAATAGTCTAAACTTTTGCACACCTCGTAAAGTACCCTTTACCTCTGGGGTACCTCGTGAAATTTCCGTATATATATAAACCAAAACCTCCAAAATCAGTTGAAATTTCTTCCAATCTCTATACCAAATGATGGCTTACAACATATGAATAAAGGAGATGTGGAGAACAACATCTAATTCCCTCTATTAGGCTTTCTCGGACTAATATGTAGTTTTTTTCCTAACAAATGAGAATGACTTATGGTGGAATTTAGTGAAATTAATCTTGACAATAGACGTTTCAAGATATTACCAATAGTCGTTGTGAATAGGAATATATGATTAAGATAAGATTTTACCAATTTGTTAGATATTGATATATTTTTTATAAGATTTTACCAATTTTATTAGATATGAATATATTATATTATATCTCTTTTATTCGTAATAAATTTAACAATATACATACACAAATACTAACAAAACAAAAAAAACTTAGACTGATTTGCTAGGCATTTCTTGTATGTCAACATGGTTCTTAGAAAAAGATTGTCTTCACTGCCTAAATAAACTTAAATAGTTACCTTTTTTTAAGAACCTTTGGTTGATTGCACGCCAATATTAATTAATATGCGAAATATGGTATATACACATGAAAACTTGATTAATTAGGTAAAAGAATATTGGTCCAAACAAGATGCACATCCTATAATTTTAGCGGCTTGTATCATATTTATATCACATCTTTTTTGTTTTATATTTTTTTTATTATACCATCGTGTTATCATATCAGATTTTTCGTCATATCCCTAATTTTTAACAACATAGGGGCACTATCCTGATAAAAAAAAATAGTAGTGAAATACAAATTAAAATTGTGCGGCATGGGCAGACGAAATCTTGATTATTTCTCGACATCCTTTTCTTCTTATGTCTGATACTCGTTTCCATCGTGGTCTTCCTCGTCATCGTCAGGGCCGAACATGAGATTTTAGGAGCCTGAGGTCAAATAGGGGAACAAGGCCCCAACGTCCATATTCTTCTACTATCGACTTCCAAGGGGTTGAAAAATTTACAAGGAACTTAGGACTCTTGTTAGTTAGGTTTGATCAAAAGAGCTTCGTAGGTTTCTAATTTCAAAGATCTTGTGGTTGTTGAAGCGTTGAGATGTGGGGTAGCTAATGAAAAGATGGAGGCATCGACTTCTACTATTCGAGCAAGAGCTAGAAGTCAGAAGGGAGAAATGACTCAAAAGAGGAGAAGATAAGAGTTTAAATAATTTTTTTTATATTGGTTTACCATTTTACCTTTAAAATTTCAACATAATTTCTAAATTGTCAAACTAATAGCCAACTGGGCCACTCCTTTTATATCAAATACGGAGTAATAGAGACCCTATTACTATATTTATGGGCTCCATGATATATTAGACATGAGTTGAGCGCCTCAGGTCCGGCCATGGCCACCGTCGTCGTCTTCATTGGATCTTATGATTGGTGCTCGATACCAACGGTCATGGACTATACCATGGTCCTCGCTATCTGTGGAACGTGATTCGCTTTTAGGGTTTTAGCAAGAGTCTCGGTAAATCTATAATTTTTTTTACAAATAAAAAAGAATTTGTATACAATTTAATGAATATGGTCTTGCCAATAGTAATTCTCTAGAGTTTTTAACACATTAAAAAGCGTGTCAAAAAGCCAAATGATCTAAATTTTGAGACGAACAGAGTATCTCTTATGAAATTTTTTTTTTAGGAAACGCTAAAGCAAACCGATCGAAAAACCACAGCCCACCTACAGCCTAATAGCTCAGAGAGAAAAAGCTCAGAGAGGACGCAACGACCGTTTGATTCAGTCGTTCGATGAATTTGATTCTCATAAATCAAATTCAATTTGATCCTTCTCGTTCGGTGGTACCGTTCGCTGATCGAATCGACTCGTAGTCACCGCAGTTTAATTCGCAATGGCTTCGTGGCTCAAACGGGCTGAAGGTTTGGAATTTTGGTTTTTTCTCTTCTTTTCATAATCTGGTAGTATCTTCTCAATTTCAAAGACTAGCTTCTTTAGGTTTACGGTCGATTTGGCTTTTGTAAGTGACTCCGCGTTTGTTTTGTCGAATCTGAGTATATATCGTTGGATCTAACTGCATTCAACTGTATAATCACACCACCGACAAGTGCATTTCATAATTGTTTCCCTGTTATCAGGTTTTGTTCTGGATCATTCTGACTTTTCAATTCAAAATGAATTCTTACCGTAAAAATCGATTAGCTCCTATATGGATTGGTGTTTTGTTATGGTGATAGCACAGATCCTCAGTTCGGCTCTAATTTAGGCTATGGTCACTAATCATAGGATTATCCTTCGAATTTTGGGGAGAAAGCAGTCAGTTTGTGTTTTGATTGTGGTTGTTACTCAAAGGTTTGGTTTTCGGCAAATGCTTTGGCACTGGGTTTTTTCTGATTTTCATTGTGAAGATAGCCAATGGGGTTGTTAACTCAAAACCCTTCGATTCACTTAATTGTGAAAATACTTTTTCCTTTTTAGCATATCTTCTGATTTTCTTTTGGTGTTTTATTGGTGTTAGACTTGTTTGAAGTTGTTGATCGGAGGGCAAAACTTGTCGTCAGTGAGTTGGCAGATGAACAAACAAGTGTTCAGCAACAAACAGGTAACCTAAAATTTTATTGCGAATAACATCTGTATGTGACTTCTTTATGCATCTTTAGAGGTAGGGACAGGGTTGAGGAAGTTAGCATAGTGAAGATTAGATAAATGTCACTACTAGTACTGTCTAAGTGAAATGGGTTATCTTTGAGCCTAGCACATTGATAATATTTAGAAGTCAATACCCTAGTTTTGGACCTGTGTTAATGATCGTGTTCCACACTTGTACTGTATTTCAATAGTCAAGAGTCAAGACTATCTCCAATGGTGGTATGCTGTGTGCAATTGTGTAGATGTGTATATTTTACACAATTTTGAACTACAATGGTATATTTTACACATTTGAACTACAATGGTTGCTTTGAGGTGCTCAAATGGAGTTTGTATATTTGAGCACTCAATACCGCCATGTCTTAAAACTTTCCCACTTTATGAGAAAGTGGAAGCAAGCTTCATCCTTTGAGAGGGTATGGCCTCATAAATGACTTTTTGTATTTTTTTATAACTAAATTTGATTTAATGTCAATTAAGGGTGTGTTTGGATTCCAATGCATTATGTTTATAATGCAATTATAATTATAAACACTTAAATAATATTTGGTTTCTTATTTTACAATGTGTTTAAAATAACGTAAGTTTTAAATAAAATACTTAATAAATTGTGTCAGTTAATTATATTAACTTTACAATGTAATTATAAACTTTACGCAATAGTGGGTGTTTAATTGACATAATTTATAAGGTATTTTATTTAAAATTTATTTTATTTTAAACACGTGATAAAATGTGTAACCAAACACTATTCAAGTGTTTATAATTATAATACATAATGCATTGGAATCCAAACACACCCTAAATTGATCCAACAAATCTCATTTAAAAATTCACATCTAACTGTGAAAAATTGATTAAAATATTGAAGTTCAAATCCAGTGGTTAACTTGATTTAATTCAGCAATATACGTTTTTTAAGAAATAACAATCCGATTTTGTGGACATTGAAAATTTGATTTTTCAAATTGAGGTCAAAATTATATTATTGCACGGAATTTTTGTTATCATATTTATCACAATCAAAATGTTGATCACAATCAAAATGTGAAGAGAAAGATAGATTGCTTGGTTATTAAATGATGGATGTGCAAAAATGCACATTTGAACCATTGGAGCAACTTGCTAAAAGGTGGTGTGCAAAACTGCACGCCTTATGCAAATGTGCACATTTGCACACCCAACCATTGTGGATAGTCTTAGGAGAAAAGTGCTTTCCTGTAGACGTTTAGCCTACTTCCTGCTTAGTTGAGTGTGTTTCTGGCTCTCCTTTGGTACATATGGATTTCAATAGGGTATTATTTGATAATGCTGATGGTTCTGGGTAGATAGAAGTTGAGAAATGAAGCATTCCTAACCTTAGAAATGGTATCAAAGCTTTGTGATAATAGTACTGTAAAGACGGTTAAAGAGTCGCTATGTATATGATTTATTTGCTCTCAAATTGTCTAAAATAGTCCTGCAGGTCATTCAACATTGTAGGTTGGAAAAAAAAATTCTATTAAATGGGATTTGAAGAGAGGAAAAGGTTTTATTGTTGCCAAATAAAAATGACCAATTTTTTAAAAAATGTATAGTTGTACAGATATGATTTTTTAGCATATAAATCAATTTGGGATCAAGATAAAGACTCCTAAATAAAACTTGCATAAACTAAATTAGCTTATATAGGCAGTATCTTTATTATGGAGTACTAATTTTATAAGAAAAAACTATTTTATGTATATACAAATTCCATATCGAAAATATTTTAATGTGAATGGTCTTTTTCATCTCAAAATTAATACATATGAAGAATCAACCCATCCAACCGAAAGGGTTAAATTCTGATTTGGATTGGATGAGAATGAATTAACAATGACTATATCCTCTATCAAATAGTAAGCTAAATCCTCTATCGAATAATTCCTTTACAATTATCTGTTCAGACATAAAAATCAGTCTTTTCAGATGATTGCATTATAACATAGTTAACTTGAAAATATTTTTCAATGCTTGAAAACTTATGCTCTTATAAAAATTTCATATCATATAACTTAGTTACTGTATGGTTGTTCGAAAAACAATTTACTGTATGGTCTCCACTCTTCTATTTGAACATGGGATACAGAATTTTACATAGTGAAATGCCAGCCTAATAGTCATATAAGTGGCTCTTTTACTTTATTTTGCATCATCTTCATAGAATAATATGGTTGTATCTAATCTATGAAGGATAAGCAATTCATTTCTAGAACTTTTGTGTCAGAGTTAGTATTCCACTCCCTCAATGTTTGGTATTTCATATCTGATTGATCTTATTGTACATGTAACTCTACCAGTACCAGCTTCAAATGGACGGGGAACTCAAGCCAAAAGGAAAAAGGAAAAGGTAAAATCTTATGTTGCCTTCTGTATTCTGGGTATCAATCTTGATACGGAAATGCAATCAGTCTCACAATTAAGACCTCTTCAGGCTCAAAAGAGAACTTCCAACAAGGAACTTACGAAACCGGATGATGATGTTGGACGGGAACTGCCTAATGCACTATCGCCATTGCCAGATTCAAAATCTAGTGAAGTGGGTACTTCTCAGAGTGATGGAATTGTTCCTGTGGCTATAATAACCCCAATTAGCAATGAGAAGCAAGAAAGTGCTAATAATTATGTGTCTGCTGTGGATAACTCTTCAGTTGAAGAGTTGCAACTTGATGCCGTAAAACCTGATTCTAATCAGTCAGAGGTTATTCCTTCTGTGGCTAATGTAGAAAGTTCAACTTCATCTTCAAACATCGAGCCTGACACTGGCAATGCTCAATCTCATGTTGATAATGACCCACATTCAGCATCTCACGTGCCAAGCATTGAGCTTCTCCAAGACAGTAATGCAATTGAGCCAGTTCAAATTCCTGAAACAAAAGATAGTGATGATCCTTTGAAACCAGATCAAGAGAAAGCCAATTCTATAACAGCTGAGACACCTGTTTTAGAAACTAATGATGAAAAACAATCTAGTGATGCTGCTGAAGCTGTTGAACCTCCATTAAGCAAAGTTAAACAGCCAGACCAGAAAACCAATACTGATCGAAATAAAGAACAAGAGCAACTTGAAGAGGTAAAGTGTTCAAGACGTTAAAATATCTTATTTATACATCTGTTTTGGAAGTGAAGTTTATTTCTTTCATCTTATACCCCTTGGATGTAAACATTCATTAGTTTTCCTTAGATGTTGTGCAGGCTCAAGGTCTTCTTAAATCAACTAGCGCTACTGGTCAGTCCAAAGAGGCAAGGTTAGCGCGGGTAAGAATAAATTTATGTGTCTCCTCTAAAAAGTATTCATATTTATTATTCTTGAAGAAACCAAGCAACTAGAATCCTTCATTTAGATTATGGATCCTTTGTTTCCCTGTGGTCATCCATCTTAATTCTACATGTTGTCATGAAAATAATCATTGGTGAGAAGCAGAGGACTATTTTCTTTTGCTCGATTTTTTCATGATCTCTTCTTTTGTACTATTAAATATATAAATGTATTCATGTTGGACATATATCACAACGGATATTTACTAGGGCTAGTTATTGTTATTTATCCTCTACAGAAGCTGTAACATAACTAGAGTAAAAAGAAGATGGCTGCATTTGTAGCATGTCTATTTTCTTGTTCTTTTGATCATTCTGGTAGTTTTATCCCTTGTTTCACTGTGTTCATTGACTGGAATTCATCATAAGAGGTGTTGCATCAAAGCTTTCTGGCTTGCTTTTGCTTCTATCATTTCCCACTTTTCTTGAAGACTTCAAGTTTCCTGTTTGCATATATGTCTCTATTCAGTAATGTAGTGTGCTAGGTTTATTCATCTGTTAGAATATTTTTTTTTTCATCTTTCAATGCATCTATTTTACTATTGAAGCCTGATTGCATGAATTTTATATTTGTGGCTCAGGTTTGTGCAGGGCTTTCATCCCGTCTTCAAGAGTACAAGTCAGAAAATGCTCAATTGGAAGAACTTCTCACTGCAGAGGTGATGTTTTATAATCATCATAACTTTTATATTTAAGAAATTTGATATACTGCTGCTGGCAGTGTGAGATTGAGTTTTTTTTATTACAAACTAAAAGTTTGCTGTTTTTACAGAGAGAGCTCAGTAAATCATACGAGGATCGCATGAAGCAACTACAGCAGGAGTTATCTGCAACCAAGGCTGAAATAACCAGAGCTGAGACCAACATGGCAGAAGCCTTGGCAGAAAAAAATTCTGAAATTGAGGCCCTAGTCAGTTCTCTAGATGCATTAAAGAAACAGGCCACTATGTCCGAAGGAAATCTAGTTTCCTTGCAGGTCCACCCCCTCCCTGTATAAAGCATACATTTTTCCTGCTTAGTGTTATGTGTTAGTATTACTAAATAATATTTGTTTGATATATATTTTGTTTCTCAGGCAAACATGGAAGCCTTGATGAGGAACAGGGAGCTGTCAGAGACTCGGATGACACAAGTAAGATGATGCTGTTTTTCAAGATTGAAATGGTTCTTGTATTATTACATTTCTTGTTTCAAATGTTTATAAGTGATGTTGCTTTTGTCTTTTATAAATTAGTGGTGTGTACTATGAGGTTTAACCAAGAATAGTATTTATGTCAATGTACAGGCACTACGGGAGGAACTTGCTTCTGCTGAGCGTAGAGCAGAAGAAGAACGTGCTTCCCATAATTCAACCAAGATGGTTAGTCATTAACAACATATCAAAGTATCTCTCCTTTTTTTCACTATTGATTTATTAAATTTTATTGTTTCTCGAAATATACAGGCTGCAATGGAAAGGGAAGTGGAATTGGAACGCCGAGCTGTTGAGTCATCAACCGCTCTTGCTAGAGTCCAGGTATCCTGGGGACCTTTTTTTTTTAGCAAATAAACATCTTCTAGATCATTCCAAATAAGCATCTTCTAGACCATTCCAAAATTCTCATTTGGAGTACTGAAATTTCCTGTTGTAGAGAATAGCAGAGGATAGGACATCAAAGGCAGCAGAGCTTGAACAGAGAGTAGCACTTCTTGAGGTGGATAGCATCAACTTCCAAGCGATTACACGATCTTTCTTCCCTGTATGAAAATTTTTGCTACATGCTCATTCTCCAAAGACTTGCTCATCAGGTTGAATGTGCGTCTTTAAATCAAGAATTGCAAGATATGGAGGCTCGGGTTCGTCGAGGACAGAAAAAATCTCCTGAAGATTCTAATCAAGTGATCCAGGTATGCAATTAATACTAAAAGGGATACTCATGTAGCAAAAATCTTAAATCTACCAGGCATGCAATTAACACTAAAAGGGATAAAATGCTCGTTCCTCTAAAATCTTAAATCTATCACTCTATAAGGCAGCAAGTGCTTTTTTTTAAAAAAAAATTATTGGTTGGACTTGGATGTCAAAGAAAAGTTGGTTGCCAGTGCTGGGCCAGCATCTGAAAAGACTTACATCTGTTGGGCACAGACCTATTTATGTTAAATTGGAGTCTATTTTGTTAATTTATTTCTCGGTGAATTAACCTAAAGTCCTCTCATCTTCTAATTAACAATAGACCCATTGAAGTGCCCAGGTTCAATTGAATTGTTGTGCAGAAAGCGAGGTATTCATGGAACATGTAGGGAAATGAAAAGAGATTATCTCAAAGAAATAATAAAGAATGTACGAAGCTTCTAGGAAGTGATATTTGATTATTTTGGCATAGGTACCTGTACCATGGGGTATATGTTCGGGGGTTGATTTACACTTGTTTCTCTGTTGTTGATGAAATTCACTTGAGTACCAAAAGACAGGGTTAAAAAAAAGGATACTGAACGAGAAAGCAACAGAGGTGTACCCTTCATGCTGCATAAAAATTGCATGTAAAATTTACGTTCAGAGACTGACTTTTATGTTCGATAATGAAGATACAGGCATGGCAGGAGGAAGTTGAACGTGCTCGTCAGGGGCAGAGAGATGCTGAGAGCAAGCTTTCTTCTCTTGAAGCAAGTTATTTTAGCTTTGAAACTTTTACTGAGTTCTTACCTGTTGTTTTGGTTAGAACCTAAAATTTTATCTTTATTATTTGTGTCCACAGGCTGAATTACAAAAGATGAGAGTTGAAATGGCTGCCATGAAGAGAGATGCAGAGCATTATTCACGTCAGGTGTTGCTAATTTGTCCTCTTTTATTTTTATCTTTTTTTAATGGAAGGTGTGGCTAATTGTTGCTATTACTATCAGTGTGCTCTGCATTGGCTATTTGCCTGATAGAGATAAATCCTCTTCTTTTTGACATGACTACTTTTTTATTTCAAGGCTTGAAGTTGATGGTAACTCTTTTATATTGTTGGAAATGATTGAACAAGATATATGTTTCATTGTTTGCATGATTGCTTGGCAAATCATCACTGATGTTCAGGGGCTTCTGTGCAATGGAATTTTCTAATCAAACATAGTACTGGGCCTATACAATTGACATTCTTAAATAAAGCTTGATCTGGTATTTGTAGACATCAAAATGGGTGTGGTAATGGGTTGTAAATTGTAATGATTAAGACCAGTTTATTGATTGGCGTGTTTTTTTCTTCTTTTGGACTTCCAATCTCAAACAGATGAACAATTTATTTGTTATTGATCCGCCAGGAATCATAGAAGGCTAGAAGCTGCTATGAAAATGACTATGATCTAACCACAATTCTATATTTCTATTCAAAATTATGCCACACAATTTGACATTTTTAAGCATGCTATTTCTAGTATTTATGTCTATAGTTCATGATTGGTTTCCCTCTAGTTGAAACAAAGACGCACTTACCTATTTATGTTCATTGATTGGCAGGAGCATATGGAGTTGGAAAAGCGATACCGTGAATTAACAGATCTATTGGTTTGTCACTCCCTATTTGGTTGTGTGGCTATAATTGTATATAATATTTATTGAATGACATTTTTATGATCATTTTTGTAACAGTACAACAAGCAAACTCAGCTAGAAACAATGGCAAGTGAGAAGGCTGCTGCTGAGTTTCAGTTGGAGAAAGAAATTAAGCGCCTTAAAGAAGCACAGGTCCTTGTTTATTTTCTACTTTTTTGAAAGGAATTACCTTTTTGACTTGATTGATCTCTCATCTCTGGTGAAATATGACCTTTTGTTGTACTTTTTGTGGGTACCCACAATAGGCTGAAGCAGAGAGAAGCCGAGTTCCTCGTCGGGTTTCGTCTTCTTGGGAGGAAGATACAGACATGGGAGAACTGGAGTATGTTATTTCCTGTCCTGTAATTCTTTGATATTCTTGATTGTCCTTGAGCACAATATGAAGGTTCTCAAATGTGCATTCAGTCATCACATAATGATTATCAATACAAAGAAGTTACTCTCTAGGTTCAAATTAAGCAGTGAGATTCAAACTTGTTTCCATTGATAGCCCTTTATAATACCGAGGACCTAAAACAATACTTGATCATTGTCACAAAATTTCAATTTGCAGGCCTCTCCCTTTGCATCAGCGACATCTAGTTGGGGCAAGCACCCAGGTACCTTACAATACTGTTTGCATTGTAATCATATCCCATTTTGTTTCCTTGCTGTATTAAAACCATGCGTTACAGCTGAGGAATGCCGCAAAGCTGTTAGATCGTGGTGCAGTAAGGGCTACAAGATTTCTCTGGCGCTATCCCACTGCTCGAGTTAGCCTGCTTTGCTACCTGGTAATTTGTTCAATCTCTTGGATCTATTCAGAATGAAATTTGGAAAAGCCCGTGCATTGGCTTATCCTCTCTGTATGTAATCATCGATTCCACAGTAGAAGCCCTTGATAAGCCAAGTTAAAAAGCCACGGCTTTCCAATAGAGACAGCCCTATTACAAACGCCTTCGCAAAGGCTTAGAACTGAGTAAATATATGTGCTATTTGCAGGTTTTTGTACATCTCTTCTTGATGCATCTTCTACATCGTCTACAGGTACCAATAATTTTTGCCCGTCTTTGGTATTTACAGTTTCACGTCAGTTAGAATGGTCTGATTTTGGATTTTGGCATTTTGTGTGAAAATTTTTAGGAGCAAGATGATACACTCTCTGCGCAAGAACTCGCTAAATCAATGGGACTTGCACAACCCAACTTACCGTAATACACCTACTGCTACTTGAGAAACATTCCTCTGATTTGAACTAGTCTTGAGAAGATGAAAATGACAGTCTCGGCATTTTCTGCATTCGTTATGCCATACTGTGTTTAAGCGGGCAAGTTTTACTAACCAGATACATTTGGCTGAAACTATGAAAGCATATACACGGAATTGTCAATCAAGGGTCCCAATTTTTCTTCTTTGCAAGTACTTGATTAACTTCTACGGTGTATTCCTATTTCAAATTTGAGGCATGCTTTCTCATAGTGTTTGGGCTTGTGTAGCTTCAGTTGCATCCTTAGCTCACTCTGCTTCCAAATCTTCTTTTCAATCTATCTACAGTAACTCTTGTACATGTAAACCAGGTGATGAAGAATGATTACATGAATTTGGTGCTTGTTTTTTTTTTTTGAAAAAAAAATGGGAAATAAAAAGAGAGAAATTCTTGAGTCAATTTTGGTACGGGTGGTTATATGAACCCATGAGTGGTGCTATATGCATTCCTTAGGACGGATCATAGATCCACCCATTGCAAGTTTAAAAAATTAAAAGTTGCTTTTGTCTCTCTCTTTTGCAACTTTTTCGGGTTTTTTTTCCTAAAAACTTTATGCTTTCTCTCTCTTTTTTTTTCATAATTTTTTCTTTTTTTTTTCTCGTGTCAGCTTTTTTTTTCTCTTTTTTTCCTTTTTAATTTATTAGGATTGATCAAGAATCCATCCTATGTATTTTTTATATATATATAACTAGGATTCGTTCGTATATTTTTTTTAAAACTTGCAACGGATGGATCTATAATCCGTCTATTTGAGTGGATATAACACCTATCTTAGATGTATATAGCACAGTCTTTACGGTATGTAGAGCCTCACGAAATATCTAGAAGTTGTAAAAGCCCCAAAAACACAAAAAATAAACATTTGTCCTCCAACTCGCACATTTGGAACATACGGAGTGTAATCCGTGTAAATCTGACGCCAACAACATATCAGCAACAAATACTATAATGAATACTAAAATTGTTCAATCTATCTATTAATAATACTAAAGGAGAGTTGCCTAAGCCATGTGGCGGCTTCTCCTCTAAAGTAGGATTTTAAGTCATAAAACTAATTTGGATTTTTTAATTGTTTGGATATGTCAATTACAAAAAATCTAAACTAATCTTATCAGTTTATAAGAAAAATCTAAACTAATCTAATATAAACCAATCTAAACTAATCTAAAAACTCTAAACTAATCTAATCTAAACTAATATCGATTTATAAAAAAAATCTAAACTAATAATTGTTTGGATATGCCAATTAAAAAAAATCTAAAATAATCTTATAGGTTTATAAAAAAAAATCTAAACTAATCTAATCTAAACTAATCTTCTAACAATAATTAATCAAGTAGCTTATCTAATTTTCGTATGTATCCTAATTGCCAATATATCTTAATTGTCATATATATCCTAATTGTCGTATATATCCAGATTAATTACAGATATATTCTAAAGAACTAAAAAGATATGTCATATATCTCTTATCTATATATTGAGTTAGTGATCCTATGGTATGTCGTATGAAAAGTTTTTTTCAACCGAGCTAGATCAAATTGCCCACGATGATAAATAATAAAGGGGCAATTGAGCAATAGACCATAATTAGGTCCTTTATTAGAAAAATGTCCACCCCTCCTTCCAAATTGGCAAAATGTCCACCTCCCTTCCCTTTCCCCCTTTGCCCCTGTGCCCCCACGCGCGCCTCCTTGTGCCCCCCTCATGTTTCAGCACATTTGGTTTCAGCAACCCCTATTTCAGCGTTTTTTTCCGAGCGTTGCTGAAACTGAAGTTGCTGAAATCGAAGTTGCTGAAATCGAAGTTGCTGAAATCGGTGTTGCTGAAACCAGGGTTGCTAAAATTGGTTTTTTTTTTCACGCGTTGCTAAAACTGAAGTTGCTGAAATCGAAGTTGTATTTTTTTTTTTCGCGTCACCACTTCGACACCGGAGTTGCTGAAACCAAAGTTGCTGAAATTGTTGAAATTAGTTTTTTTTTTCGCGTGTTGCTGAAACCGAAGTTGCTGAAATCGGAGTTGTTGTAACCAGAGTTGCTTTTTTTTTCTTTTTTTTTTCGCGTCACCACTTCGACACCGGAGTTGCTGAAACTGAAGTTGCTGAAACCGAAGTTGCTTTTTTTTTATTTTTTTTTTCGCGTCACCACTTCGACACCGGAGTTGCTGAAACCGAAGTTGCTGAAACTGGAGTTGCTTTTTTTTTTCTTTTTTTTTTCGTGTCACTACTTCGAAACCGGAGTTGCTGAAACTGGAGTTTTTTTTTCAAAAAATGTTGAAATGCTAAAAAAAATTTCAAAAAATGTTGAAATGATGAAATGCTGAAATATATGAAATGCAAAATGAAATTATTATGAAAATTACCATCCAATGCAACTAAGCGGATGATAAATGAATCAAGTCACATAGTTCCACAATGAGGAAATTGGCAACCCGTTTCACATCATGATCACGCAAGGGGAAATTGAGTCAATCTCGTAATTAACTAATCAAAATTTGAACCAAAGTTGATAGTAATGAAGTTGAACCACAGGAGGATGCAAAAAATCAAAATTTGCAGTAGCACAACTAGGCAGATCAAAGGGTGCAAAATACATAATTAGGGCCTAATTAGTTGTACGCACAACTTGGAAACAATGAAGAATGAATGAAAGATGCAAGTGGAGGAGGAGGCGGTAGAGGAAGAAGCAAGTGACCACGCCGGAGTTGTTTCAGCAACAATCGGTGCTTTCTAGCTCCTCGCTCCATCTCCATCTTCGTCCCTCCTCGCTCCATCTCCGTCGCTCTGCTGGCACCACAATCACCACCGGCACCACCTTCTGTAAACAACAAACTCACCGGCAACACCTCTAGTCGTCTGCAGCGATAACGTAGGGGAGAGAGATACTGAGAGACTGACCGGAAAAGTGCTGAATCCTCAAACGGAAAAGTGCGGAAACACATGGAGACTCTATTGAAGAAGCCATGGGAGAAGAGATCACCTCGGATCTCGCGGCCTCCGCGAACCTCACGACCACCGATATCTTCGACGGTGCTCATCGGCGACGCACCAAGATTCGAGATCGAGATCGAGATCAATTCGGCGGCGCACGAGGACGGAGAGCGCGGGCTGCAGGGCTGCCATGGGAGAGAGAGATCGATTGCTTATCCGATCCAATTTCATCCGATCCAATTTTCGTGTTGAGAAAAGAATCGGAAGAACAATTGAGAGAGTGAGGGGTATGGTGGATGGGAAGAGGGGATCTCGTTCGGTTGATCTCCGATTTCTCTGCAACCTTCCTCTGGTTTCTCATATGGATTGATTGGATTGGATTTCCAATTTTCTCCCGTTTGTGTGGTTTGGGGGCACTGTTATGGAGGAGGTGGACAAAACCCTAATTTAATAAGGGTGGTGGACACTCCCCCAATAAAGGCCAAAAAATAGGCCGGTTTGGCAAATTTAATCAATAATAAAGGTAAGGCGCCGAAGAATAATAGGAAGGTTCAAAAGAGAGGTACATTAAATATTTAAGAGAAAATTTCCGCCGAAGGCGCAAATTTTTTGCCAAATTAGGAGAGTGTTCATGATTTGGGATTCTTCAGCAAACTGTCCATCTTATTTTTTTAACCCTAACCTCATATCCAAACCTCACCAAATCTCATATCCAAAAATCGTTCTCCCCCGCTCTCGCTCCTCCTTCTCCGTTTCCATGGTTGCTCCTCCTCCTCCGTTTCCAGATTTTCGTCCATTTCGACCTCGCCATGGCTGCTCCCTCGCTCTCCGTTTCTAGATTTCCATAGAGGAGCCAGATCTGCGGCGAGGCGGGATGGATTTCGCGGATGAAGGCGACGAGGTGCTGATGGTACAAATTTCGACCTCGCCATGACTGCTCCCTCGCTCTCCGTTTCCAAATTTTCATGGAGGAGCCAGATCTGTGGCGAGGCAGGATGGATTTGTAACAGGAATTCCATTTAGTTTACTGTCA
Organism: Persicaria maculosa; assembly: GCA_963922045.1. Lineage (NCBI taxonomy): Eukaryota > Viridiplantae > Streptophyta > Magnoliopsida > Caryophyllales > Polygonaceae > Persicaria > Persicaria maculosa. The sequence goes on from OY998268.1 coordinate 1,782,120, forward strand.
TGAATAAACACTAGGGTCACATTTCCGGTTGGTTTCAATTTCCAATTAAACCCGGTTTAATCCCGATTCAATGGGTGGATTCCCATTGATTTGTTAAGCCGTTTAGGCATGTATACATTAGCCTTTGTGCTGAACACTTTTCATCAATGAATTAACAATGAATTCCCCATCTATCTTCCTCTAAATCTCTCTCCGTTACTCTTGATTCTCTCTTCTTCAATCTCAGAATCCCCAATCTCAGTTCTGCTGTTACACTGGTATCAGAGCTTTCTTCGATCCAAACCATAACAGAGACCCGCAATCAATCCCTTCAAGAGCTCAATCGGCAAGTCGACGAGATGCGAGCTTCCTTGGTTCGTCAGACTGAAGGAACTGTAAAGCAGTTTGAGGAATTGAAGCAGATAAGTTCAAGGATGGAGCAATCGAACTTCAAGCTTCAGCACGACCTCGCAGATCTGAAGAAAATCATGGCGTCCCTGGTAATTAGTCTCAACAACCCATCCTCTTCAAATCCGGCTATAGTAACGGGAGATTCTTCAACCGCGATGCTTCATCATTCCCCGACGGGCTTCGAACCGCCTGGATTCACTCGAGTTGTGCCCGATCCATCCGGATCTGCGAGGATTGGTTCCATCGGAGCAAATCGGTTTCAACCATAGGCAGTCATGACGACTCAGACTCCTCAAATGAACCAGCTCCTACCGGGAGGCTTAGCAGCGCGCCTTGCTAAAGTTAACTTCCCCAAGTTTGACGGTTCGATGGTGCGGGAATGGCTCTACTGCTGCAAGCAGTTCTTCCTCTTGGACAGCACAACCCCGGAGATGAAGGTGCGCTTGGCATCTCTCCATCTAGAAGGGAAAGCCCGACAATGGCATCACAACTATATGAAGAGCAGGTATGATCAATTCCCGACTTAGCCTGAGTATGTTGTTGATATTTCTGCGAGATTTGGTCGTCTATATGATGATCCATTGTCCGATTTGGTAAATCTGAAGCAATCTGAGCCTGTTGTTGAGTTTCTGGACAAATTTGAGGGCGTTTTGACTCGATTGAGCATCCCGAATAAGCATGCCTTGAGCATCTTCTTAGCCAATCTATACCCTCATTTACAGACATACGTTAGACAATTTAAACCTCAGTCCCTTTTTGAGGCAGCCAAATTAGCAAGTCTCTATGAATCTACTTTGCAGCTCACTCCTCAAAAGACCTCCCAATCCTATCAGAAACACAACACCTTCACTAAACCAAACCAAGAATCTGACCCCCTCTTGCCTTCACTTATGATGCCCAAGTCACCACAAATCGAGCCATACAAACCCACTCCGAACACGGATCAGGGAAAGGCTGCAAGGAAATTCTTAATGAAGGAGATGGAAGATCGAAAGAGTAAGGGGTTGTGTATGTATTGTGACGAGAAGTACACTCCGGGACATTATTTAAAGCATCGAAAGGCTCAACTGTATATCATTGATTGTGATGGTGCAAATCTGGATGAAGAATATGAGCAGAAATCCCTAATGCTGAATGGGTGCAACTTTAATATTTCATCTAAGTGCCCTCAGGTCTCCTTAAATGCCCTTAGTGGAGATATAGGTCCCAATTGTATGAAAGTCCAAGGATATTGTGGCAAGAGGAGCATAGACATTCTAATTGATCCGGGCAGTACATTGAATTTCATCGATGAGAAACTTGCGAAGCTTTAGAGCCCACACTACCTCTGGTGGTTTCGGTAGCCGGTGGTAGCAAGTTAACATCCAAATCTGTTTGCAAGAACTTGTCTTGGTCTATGCAGGGCAATGTGTATTGCGATGAGGTGAGGTCCTCACTGAGAGGACTCTACCATTGGAGGGGTGGGAACTAGTTCTTGGCATCCCATGGTTGATAAGTATGGGTCGTATCCTATGGGATTTCACCAACATGACTATGGAGTTCCAAGTTGACGGGAAACCTCGAGTGCTCCGAGGAATCAGCAACAAGGGTTGTCAGATTTTCATGGAAAAGAAGGGTGTAGATGGAGCTGCTGTGGCTGATGCACTGCTGGAAGGGGAAGTTGCTACTAATGGGTCATCCAAGGGAGGTTACTCCTTTGCTGAAGTTGAGCTCACCCTCTATTGTTGCCAACTGCGATGTGCTTAAGGCCACACTTCCTCCTGATTTAGAGCCTTGAGGACAAGTCTCTACTGAAGGAGGGAGTATTGTAACAGGAATTCCATTTAGTTTACTGTCATGAATAAACACTCCCTCGCTCTTCGTTTCCAAATTTCCATGGAGGAGCCAGATCTCTGGCGAGGCGGGATGGATTTCGCGGACGAAGGCGACGAGGTACTGATGGCGCGATGATTTCATAGATTTCCTTCCACACTCGAATCCCAAATTGCAGCCAGACTTGAATCCTCAAATCGCTTCCAAACTTGAATCCGCTCGAGCACGGGATCTAGGTAATCTCTCCACGTCCATTTCGATTTCAATTTCTTGCTTTTTTTGACCTCCGTCGCTTTATCAGTTTTCTGATTTTGCTCAGATTTGGAGTTTAAAAGCTTTTGTTGTACGTCGTTTCATCAACCGAGAGTGTTTGAGGGTAAACTTTCAGCATATTTGGTTAAAGAGAAATTCGTGACCAAGTGCAAAATTTCATGGAATTAATTATAAGTTATGGGTATGATTAATTCATGAATTTAATGTCCAAAATAAAAACAAAGGATATGAAAAGCAGGAAATTGGGCCACAGATGAAAGCTGATCATTTGAAGCCCAGAGGAGTGTGGACATGACCCATTCATTTTTATGAGGTCCATCATTTTCATATTAACTGTGTCAAATAGAGGTTACACAGTTACACCACCCCCTTGCCCACGTTTTGAGAAAATAAGGCAAATAAATGAAATTTGTTAAGGTGGGCAGTTATTCACAAATGAAAAGAAACTGATATTCATTCTCTTATAAATAAAAAAGGGAAATCCATCCATCGGTTTTTTCTTCACCTGTTCATCTTACTGCTTCCAGCAATAGAAGAATACGAAGAGAGGAGTTTGTTACTGAGTGCAGAAAGAGATAGAAAAAAAAAACAACAACAGAGAGAGTTTTTCCCCCTCAACCTAGGTAGAGATCCAAATCCCATCTGTTTCCTGTTTTTCTTTTCTTGCAGGTAAATATAATGAAGACCGGTGGGGCGTTGTAGGCTTGAAATTTAAAGTTTTGCCTAGCGTCAAAATTCGCAGTCGGTTTGAAATTTAGAGTTTCACCGCTACACTCAATCCTACGGTACGGGGTTGATCTATAGGGCCAAAATGCTGCTGAAATTTTGGTACACCGTGAGCAATAGATTCATGGAGCAAGGCCAATATGTACAATGAAAGTGCAGTCCAAATTAAAAAGGGGACCTAAAAAAAAGGGAAGCTTATAGAAAATAAGCAAACAACCTGAATTTTGCCAAAAGAAATTTTAATTCGGGTATTCTTTACACCGGGCACAAATTAAATTACTCACATAAGAGAAACAAGAGGACAAATCTGAAAACCAGATTATCAAAATCAAGTCTCAAATCAGCCAGAGCAATACACAAGTGCCAAATTACACTCCAAGATGGTAAAAAAAAAAGGAGAAAAGGAAGAAAATAAACTTCTAAAAAAAAACCTAGAAATGCAGGAACTTGAATGGGAGGGACCAAAACTCTTTGAATCCTCAAACTTCAAAAGCCTCTCAATTCTTTGGGTTTCGGTGCCCGAAACCGTTTGATTTACTGCTTCTCTTGCCGCTGACTCGACCAAGACGAGTTGCGTTCTTTCGCTCTCCGGGTCGTACACCCTGTGACGAAATTCCGAAAAGTGCTCGCCAACTTTCGATATTTTGTCGGGTTGCCAAACTGGGTCTTAACTTCCCTGGGTCAATCTTTGGAAAAGCGCTTGTTTCGCTAGACTTAGCCAAGCCCTGGCTGCTGTCGCTCCTGATCACCAAGCTGAACTACTGACGCAGTCGGTGAAGCGTTTTAGCAATAGTGGGTATGAGAAATCCCTCTGCTAACTTTTCTGTAAAAAAGCGTATGAGAGTTGGTCTGGTTGATTGAAATTGTATGGGCTTTTAAACTAAAAAAAGGGTGTTGCTATATACACCACACATCCAAGGTTAAAATTGCACATCCTTAAGGACGTGCAAGCCTTGTGACTAATTAACATTTTAAAAAAATTAATTAACCCCTTTTAACCATGCACGTCCTTAAGGACGTGCATGATTTGGGGTGTATATAGCCACAACGCTAAAAAAAATGAAAGTTATTAATGTTTGGGCTCGGCCCATGGAGAATTATGGCAGCCAGCAATTTACATATATGTTACATACATATAATACAACCCCGTATATGCTTTTGGCATATTTGAAAAAGTATGCCTAATTACAAAAACAACCCACTAAATTATAAGAATTATAGTTGGCACAAATTAAGAATTCGAGTTTGTTCAAAATATAAAATTAAACTCGTCAAATATTCTTTGCCAATTAATTCGAGTGGGTCAATCTCAAATCGGCTCCTAAATAAAAACGGAGTCAAAATCTTAAACCGGTTTTTTTCCAAATTAAAATCGGTTTCTTTAAGAGAACTACGTATAGACTTGATACTCTTTTACGAGTTACGTAGGAAATTCGGTATAAAATTTAACATATACCGGATTCAGTCGCCTTTCCCAAATTAAATTATTTTTACACAAAAGAACTACGGGTGATTTGATCCCGTTCAAACGGGTACGTAGGTAGCTCGACATAAAGCTTAAGCTTGTCGGGTACAATCGCCGATCAAAAAGATCAAATTGGTTTTCTACTTTGAACTACGTGAGGTTTGATTCTCTTCTAAGAGATACATAGGCACCCCGGTAAATTTCCGGTGCAGGCCAGATCACCAAAATCATTCAAGTCTTGGTGTCAATACAACTTCGAATCAAGAGAATAACCAAAAGGGGTCGAACTCAAATATTAAAAAAAATCAAATAAAATATGTTTTACAATTATTGTGCATTTTTGTTTAACATATTTTTGGCACGCACGGTGGGACCCTTTTTGCCTTTTCATCTCTTAGTTTTATTCGATACTAATATTTATTTATTTATTTTGGTTGCAAGGAACATTTCACCAAGAGCGATTGTGAAGTTCAATGAGTTGCCTGCGACTTTCCTCGTAGAGGGTGGTCGTTGGTTGAGGAAGAGATCCTTCAAGGTGCAATTCGAAGTGACCAGGGACTCCATCTCTGCCGAGATCCCAACAAGCAATGTGTTTGAAGCCATCCAAGAGGACGCAACAGCTCAGACTTGGGTCCCAAGAACACCTGTCCCTTCCTCGGGACAAAGTGACAAGAAGTCCGCCAAGGTGTTCATAAAAAAGAAGCCAGGTTATGTCCAAGTCGGGGGAGCTGGTGCGGCTAGTAGCAATGAGAGCAGTCCGACCCACGTTGTTTCTCGAAGGCCTATCATTCGGATTATCAGAAAAGTGATAATCCAAAGAAGGACTCCATTCCACCAGTGGCTGAGATTAAGAGGTAGAACAAGTCCCAAAGAAGGAGCGGGCGAAAGTGTGGTTCCCAGCGCGGGAAGGCTGGGGCACTTCGCAAGTTAGCCCCATCCCCAGCGTTGGAACTAGCCAACGCAACCCTATGGAAGGCTGCCAAAGACCTCCTCGAGGCAAACAAAGTTATCCTCGCACCTCAAACTGCAAGCCCAAGCCATACTTCCTTTGGTTCAATTCTTTTGGATATGAACCATGTGGAACAAGTCATGGTTACCTCCTATTCGGAGGGGGAGGTCGAAGAAGGATCTTTGAAAATGAGAGATCGGAAAGCCAAAGCTCCGAGGGTCAAAGTGGTAAAGCCTACGGAGCCTCAGAAAGATGTCCAAGCATCTTCTCAAGCTCGGGACAAGGGGAAGGGCATAATGGTGCCGAAAAAAGCTAACTCGCTCCCCATTTATATGGAGGGGTATGAGGGGCGGATGACGAGGTCAATGTCTAAAACCACGTCATACGCCGGTGTAGTTGCTCGTTCTCCGAGTCCGCCAGTTATACAAGAAAGGAAACAAAGCTCACTTTTATATGGAGATCCAGGTTCTTTATTCCATGAAGATGAATTTCCAATGGTAGTTGTCAGCGGTATCGGACCAAATAATGGGTCCGAAGAGGAAGTTGAAAGCATGTCGGTGCTTGTTACTGGAGCCTCAACCGTTGAAGAACAACTCCAGAAATTACAGAAAAAACTGGAAGAAAGGGATGCTCAAATCCAACTCCTTTGAAGGTTTGATAATGTATAACAAAGTAGAATAAAGATACTCTAGAAGGGGGGGTTGAATAGAGTATGCCAACTTTTCGCTGACAATCTCAAGACTTTTGAAACGCTTTCCAAACCCTTTGGGAGTAAACTCAATTCTTTCGATTGAGATATCTGAAGCACAACAAAGTTATACAATTCGAAACAAGTGCGGAAATAATGGTAAAGTAATAAGTAAAGAACACGATGAATTGTTAACGAGGTTCGGCTCCTTTAAGGCTTAGTCCCTGCCTAGGGTTCTTCCACAACCCTAGGATTCAACAGGCTTTATTGATTCACAAAGCTTAGGATCCTAATAGCTCACCGAGAAGCCTCTCTCCTATACAATTGCAATCTAGTCAACTCTCGTTCCCTTGGAGTCCTAGACCAATCTAGAAGAGCCCCACCTCTCTCAGCTATCTAGTACAATCCTCTTACACTCGTGAATCAATAACCTAGTGCACACTTCCTAAGTTATATATACTCTTGAGTATAACACTCTCTCAGAATATATCCTATAAGCTCACTGTGTAACTCTCAAATGCTTTGAAACAAAAGATAAGACTCTTAACACCTAGCAGAGAGTACACGTAGAAGAAAGATTGACTTGAGGGCTGAGTGTGCGTTGTAGTTCAATGATCGTCAGTGTTCAACTCATGTACCTCTTCTCTCTTCTTCATCTCCTTTTATACTCGATCAAATTGGCGCCATTAGAAACAAGAATCTTCACCCAACGGCTACTTGAGATCATGGCTTAGGAAGGATCTTCGCAATCTTCTTTTCCGGGAAACTGCGAAGCCACAATCCACCTGATTTGATCTTCATATCTTTCAGCTTTAAGGAAGGAGATTTCTTCGAAATCTTTGTTGTATGGTTAGTATAACATATGTATAATAATATTCGGAAACCATACATAGATAATATATATAAGATAATAACTAAAATACAGGTTTTGAATTTCATCAATACAACTTTGGCTTCAAGACCTTTGACACAAGTTTTGTGTCAAAGCCTTTGAAACCATTTCCGATTTTCATCAAGGGAGTGGAGTTATCAATCTCCCCCTTGATGAAAGACAAAACTTGTGCATCCCTGTAACTTAGTCAAGCAAATATATCATATAAAAAATCGGACTAAGTACCGGCAGGGGTTAGACAAATGTTGGATCATATAAGTTCAAAACCAATGATAAAAGCATCCAACAAAATAAGGCAAAATAAGGTCTTCCAAGACCCTATAGTTCAAAGCGGTTTAAAGTCTAACCAATCTCCCCCTTTTTGTCTTTCAACAAAGGGAGGAGTATGAAAACAGTCGCCAAAAGTTTTGAAAACAGGGCCAGCAGTGTTAGAGAGTTAGATCAAGGGTTAGGATAGGGTTTCAGGGTTCATCGTCTTGAGCACTATCCTTGATCAACATCTTCAACTCGTTTAACGGCTTGGCCATCTCTCCCATCTCAAGCATCAACTCGTAGCGCAACTCCTTGACGTCTAGGCGAACTTACTCCAAACCCAACTCCAGGTTCTCCATACGCTCATCGATGGCAGAGCTAGTGGGAAGAGCTTTTGAGGAAGGAGAGGCAAGGCTCCAAGTCCCTTGAGGGGTCTGAGTTATGCCGATCTTCTCAAAGCTCTTGGAGTCAAATTTTCCCGTATGATGTTGTTGTTCTTCATTTTCAAAATTAATTTTAGAAGCTTTGAAGACACGGGTCAAGAGGTTTACGAATGGGAGGGGAGTTCCTTTTCTGGCTTTTTGGGTGTGAGCAATGGATCCTAAAATGGTATTGGTCAGATCAAGATCATGGCCATTCAATATACGGTACAGGAGGACCATAGCATTGTCAGTGAGGAGGGAGCCAGAGTTGATTCGAGGTAAAAGACATTTCACAATGATGTTAAAGATAATTTTGGCTTCAAGTGTGAGGGACGAGTGGGTGAGTTGTTTGGTGGTGCTGCTTGATGCTTTGGGGAGCAGGTATTTGGAGCGAGCAAGAGTAACACACTGGTCTTTTGTAGGGTTTTCAGGGGAGGGTGTACTTGGTTTGGGAAGACCAAGGTGTTCAGCGAAGTCAAAGGAGTTGAACATGATTCTAACCCCTTTGACGACTGACTCTAGAGTCCAGCCTTCATCGGTGTGCTTGGCTTTGAGGTTTATGTAGAAGAGACGGGTTAGTTGGGGGTAGTACTCAGATTCAAGGTTCAGCAGGGTCCATGCAGGGGTCAGTTTTGAGAAGGGAGATGCAGGGTAGGTTTAAAGCTTCTAAAAAATTAAAATCGATAAAGTCAGAACAACAAATCCTACGAGTTTTAAACTCTTCTACCCATTTGTCAGCCATCTCGGCATTCTCAAACCAGGAGGAGGGTAAGGATTGGTTTACCTGGATAAGTTCAGGGGGATCGACGACAGGCTCGGTGTTCTTTCTTCGGGCTTTTGTTGGAGCGGTCGACTTGACGGGCGCTTTAAACCTTTTGAGAGTGGCTTTCCTCGAGCACTTGGGAGGTGGAGACATCTTGGCTTTAGCGGCCTTGCGCTTCTTCAGGGACGGGGGAGGAGCAGGAGGAGTAGGAGAGGGAACAAGTTCCGGCTCCTCTTCCTCTTCTTCCTCAGACCCCGAGCCCTCAGAAGACTCCTCAGCCTCATCTCCCTCGGCCTCCTCGTCATCATCAACCTCGTCGTCCTCCTCAGCTTCCTCTTCCTCTGGTTCCTCTCCTGTGGGAACCTCCTTCTTCGCTTCTCTCTTGGCCTCTTCCTCGACCTTTTTCTTTTCTTTCACAACCTCTTCCTCAGCCTTTTTCTTTTTCTGGGCCTCTTCCTCGGCCTCTTTTTCAGCATCTCTCTCTAGAAACTCCTCAAGATCTTCCTCTTCCTCCTCTTCCTCAGCAATGATCTTTTTCTTTCCCTTAAGCTTCCCACTGAGGGGCGTCTTTTTCAGGCGCTTCATGGACCATTTGATTTCGGCAAAGGTGCTCTCAGGGACGGTGCTAGGGACAGTGGTCTCAGGGGTAGGTTCGGGTTGAGGGGAAATCACGAGGGGGATCTGACGACCTTTGGAGGTAGCGCCAAGGCTTTTGGGGGTTGAGGTTTTCTTGGATTTGGTTGCCATGGATACGAACGGTAAAAATTTCAGAGAAAGGTTGAAGAAGATGGTTTAAAGGTCTGAGAGATTCGGTAGGCTCTGAAGATGTGAATAGTGGGGGTAAAGATTGTGTGGTTTAAAAAGGGGGCGGGTGAGGTAAGTTGATGGGACAAGATGGTAGTTTCCAAGGTAATAACTCTAACTCATCATAACAACTGCCATATTTTCAAAATCAGACTTACCAAAACAATTTCAAAATTTAAACAAAGAGCCGTTCGAATCTTAATGATTAAGGCAAGATGTTTATCCGATTTAAATAATTTCCACAAAAAAAATAATCGGATAAAATGCAATAAAAAGATTTTCCCGAATAGGTAACAATAAAGTAAAGATATTTAAAATTCCTTTTAAAAAATATTTGATCAAATATCTAAAAAGATACCAACCAAATATATGATCCGTTATATGTGCTCTATTGTTCAGTTCACAACCTTTCAAATGAGGTTCAAAGGTCTTGACACTGAGTAGAAGTTTTCTTTCGTAAAGGGAAAGCTCCCCCTATGAAAGTGCATCCCTGTTAAGCATTCCGATTTCACGTCTAATGAAGGTGAACCTGTCATCTGCCAATGGCTTAGTAAAAATGTCAGCCCATTGATAATCAGTTGATATAAATGATATTGACACATCACCTTTTTCGACATGGTCTCTAATGAAATGATGCCTCACATCAATATATTTGGTCCTTGAATGCTGAACGGGATTCTTTGTAATGGAGATGGCACTTGTGTTGTTACACTTAATGTGAATGTCTTTGAGGTCGATGCCAAGATCTCTCATTTGTTGAGCTATCCAAAGGATTTGGGAGCAACATGCTCCAGTGGCTATGTATTCGGCTTCGGCAGTGGAAAGAGCAATTGAGTTTTGTTTCTTTGAGTGCCAACTAATCAAGGATGCCCCTAAGAATTGGCAACATCCCGACGTGCTCTTCTTATCCACCTTATAGCCTGCAAAGTCTGCATCAGAATACCCAATTAGTGTAAAATCTCTTTGCTTCGGGTACCACAAGCCAAGCTCCTTGGTGCCATTTAGATATCGAAAGATCCTCTTCACAACCACGAGGTGAGATTCTTTAGGGTCAGCTTGAAACCTAGCACACATGCAAACACTAAATATGATGTCAGGTCTACTAGCAGTAAGATATAATAAAGATCCAATCATCCCTCGATACTCCTTTTGATTAACACTCTTCTCGGTCTTGTCTTGATCTAAGGACAAGGTTGAGCTCATGGGTGTCTTGGCTGCTTTGGATTGATCCATCTTAAACTTCTTCAAGAGATCCTTAGTATACTTGCTTTGGTTGACAAAGATCCCTCTCTTAGATTGATGAACTGACAACCCCAAAAAGAAGTTGAGTTCTCCCATTAAGCTCATCTCAAATTCACTGCACATTATATCGGAAAATTCCTTGCACAAAGATGTGTTAGTAGCACCAAACAATATATCATCAACATATATTTGGATAACCAATATGTCCTTTCCTTTGGTCTTGATGAAAAGAGTCTTGTCGATCAACCCCCTTTTAAAATCATTTTCTAAAAGATATTTTGACAATCGCTCATACCAAGCTCTTGGGGCTTGTTTCAAACCATATAGCGCTTTGTCTAGTTTGTAAACATGATTAGGAAATTTCAAACTTTCAAAACCTGGGGGTTGAGCCACATAAACTTCTTCTTCTAAGAAACCATTAAGAAATGCACACTTGACATCCATTTGATATAATTTTATACCCATAAAAGATGCAAATGCTAATAAAATGCGAATGGCTTCAAGCCTAGATACGGGAGCAAAAGTCTCCTCGTAGTCGATACCTTCCTCTTGATTGTAGCCTTGAGCAACAAGCCTTGCTTTATTCCTCACGACCTTACCATTCTTATCTAGCTTTTTCCGAAATACCCAACGTGTGCCAATGACTGATTGATGCTTTGGCCTAGGCTTCAAGGTCCAGACTTTGTTCCTTTCAAATTCGTTAAGCTCACTTTGCATAGCAATGATCCAGTCTGGCTCTTGAAGGGCCTCATCCACCTTCTTTGGTTCTACAAGTGAAACAAAAGCGTGAAAAGCACAGAGATCTTTAAGTTTAGAACGAGTTTGAACACTAGATGTAGGGTCAGAGATGATATCCTGTAATGAGTGTGACGAGGAGTATTTGAACTTTCTCTTGCTAGTCTCAGCTCCCTGGTTCGTCACATCAACATGATTTGTTTGAGGTTCATCTGACTCCATGGATACATTATGCTCAGTTACTGCAGTATCTGACGTCTCAATAGCTTTGGACTGATTGTCAAGGGCTTTGGACTGAGCTTCAAGACCTTGAGCCAACTCCTCAGTGTTAAGAATCTGATCCTGCATGTTCCTCTTCTCTGTGTTCTTAGTAGCAATATCATCACCATCCTCATTCTCTGTATGACTGTTAAGATCTAAATCTGCAACACTTTCACTTAAAGAACCGTCATTGCATTCATCAAATATAACATGAATACTTTCCTCAACCATCTTGGTCCTTTTGTTGAAGATTCTATATGCTTTGCTACTTGTGGAGTAGCCAAGAAATATACCTTCATCACTACGCGCATCAAATTTCCCAAGGTTATCTTTTCCATTGTTATGAACAAAACAAGTACAACCAAAGGGTTTGAAGTACGATATAAGGGGTTTGCGGCCTTTGAAAAGTTCATAAGGAGTTTTCTTTAAGATGGAACGAATAAGACAACGATTCAAAATATAGTTAGCTGTGTTAACAGCTTCAGCCCAATAGGTTTTAGGTAGTGCATTTTCTAAAAGCATAGTCCTGGCCATGTCCTCTAGGGTGCGGTTCTTTCGTTCCACAACCCCATTCTGTTGAGGTGTCCTAGGAGCAGAAAAATTATGGGAGATGCCATATTTAGCACAAAACAAATCAAACTGAAGTTGATCAAACTCCCTACCATGATCATTTCGAATTGACACTATGGGCTCGTTTCTTAAAGTTTGCAACTCCTTACAAAGTTTTGAAAACTCAAATAAAGCCTCTGATTTTTCTTTTAAAAATGCAACCCAAGTATATCTCGAAAAATCATCAACAACAACAAGCATGTACTTTTTACCATTGGGAGATTTGACTCGCATAGGACCACATAAATCCATATGTAAAAGTTCAAGGGGTCTAGAAGTACTTACAACCTTTTTGGGTTTGAAAGAGCTACGTGTTTGTTTACGTTGTGTGCATGCTTTGCACATCTCAATACCTTTGAAGTCCATCTTAGGTAGTCCTCTTACAAGCCCTTTGGACACAAGCTTTTGTAGTGTATGTGGGCTTACATGACCGAGTCTCCTGTGCCAGAGCTTTGGATCATCCGTCAAAGCCTTTAGGCAGGTTAAGCTTCCTTGTGCCACTTGCTCAGCATTCACGGCATAGATGTTGTTATAACGATAGGCAATTAGAACTATTTCACCTGTATCTTCTCTACGCACTAAACATCTTTTCTTGTTAAATCCAACACCATTACCATTATCACATAGTTGAGAACCACTAAGTAAATTATACTTCAAATCATCAACAAGATAAACATTTTTAATATTGTGGTTAGGATCACTCCCAACACTACCCACGATGTCACACTTTCCTTTGTCACTAAGAGTGATTGTTCCAGTGGATTGCTTCTTTAGTTCATGGAAGAGAGACCTCTTCCCACTCTTATGTCTAGAGCATCCACTATCAATAATCCATTTTTTGCTCTTTCACCTTGGTGATCTCCTGCAAAACAAAAATCAACCTTTGTGGCTAGACCAATAAGCAAATTTAGATCCTTTATTGGGATAAACCATATTTGTTAAAATAGTGCCTTTGGGGACCCAAACTTGCGTTATCTGTTCTTTTCTCAAGTGAACAGGAAATGTATTGCGAATAATATGAGGATCTTTTCTTCTATAGGGGCAGGTCTCTCTTACATGTCCCTTTCTTGCACAGTGGTGACATATAGGAGAGGTTCTGCTTCTTTTTGCCTTTACAAAAGTGGTAATGTGTTGCTTCTTTAAAAACCTCGGGTTGTAGCCAATACCACTTTTGTTTAGAGAACTTTGTTGCTCACCCAACATCCTATCAAGAGTGCCCTTAGACTTGGTAAAACTTATGAGGGCTGTTTGTTGGTCTTGAATCTTCTTATTCAAGGAGATCTTCTCGCTCTCTAAGTCATTGTTCACTTCTTAGAGACGAGAGATCTTGCTTGAGTTCAGATTTCTCTGAGTCAAGAGTCTTGACTTTAATGTCAAGACCCGAATAAGAGGTTTCAAGACTTTTGACCCTCATTGACAGTTCCTCAATAGTTCTTTCCTGGTCCATGGTTTTCTTAATAAGAGTGTTGGTTTGGGCAATAAGCTTCTCTTCATTGGCAATCATATTAGAAAGGAATTCCGATAGTACCCCTTTTGGACTTGCCATAAGTTCTCTTACAGTTACCTCAAGTTGCTCATCGTGGGATTCATCTCCTGAGGCCATGAGACAAATGTTGGCCTTCTCATCATCGGAGTCTGAGTCACTTGAGTCAGAATCACTCCAAGCTGCCACCATGGCTTTCTTTTTCCATCTATCACCTTTCTTGAACTGGCTCTTCTTCTTTTGAGGGCAATCTTTCACTAGATGGTCTGTTTCACCACATTCAAAACAAGACAAAGGTTTAGTCTTCTTGTCATATTTGTTGTATTGAGACTTACCTCGAAATTTAGAAGACTCTGATCCATCTTTGTTGTTGAATTGCTTCTTCATCTTGAGGATTCGAGAAAGACCCCTTGTAATGAGAGCAAAGGGATCATCCTCATCATCATCCTCATCTTCAGAATCAGACACATCTTTGGGCTCATCCTTCTTAGACTTGAGTGCCAAGTTCTTAGTGCTTGTTGGGATTTCTCCATCGTCTTCATTGAGAATCATCTCATGTGTGATCAACTTCCCAAGCAAGTCATCAAGGGGTAGAGTGGTGAGATTTTGGGCTTCCTCTATGGCTGTCACTTTAGGGCCCCATTTGTCTTTTGGGAGGCACCTCAATATCTTCCTTACTTTCTCAACATTCTCAAAAGTCTTGGCTAGAGAGTCAAGGTTGTTCGTGATTTCCGTGAATCGTGTGAACATAGCCTTAATAGACTCATCAGGCTTCATTTTGAAAAGTTCATACTTTCGAAGGAAGATACTGATTTTGGTGTCCTTCACTTGACTGGTTCCTTTGTAGGTGACAACTAACTTGTCCCAAATCTGTTTAGCTAACTTACAAGATGAAATACGGTTAAACTCATCAGTACTAAGACCACAATATAATAAGTTAATGGCCTTATAGTTCTTGGAAATGAGTTCAAGATTCGCTTGGATGTATTCGTTCTCAGTCTTCGCGACTTTGCTTCCATTAGGTCCGTCTTTCACAGGAATCTTTGGACCATTCTCTATAATGTTCCAAAGTTCCAGATCTTGATCTATAATGAACATTTCATCAAGGACCTCCAATGGACAAAGTTGTTTCCCACAAAGAGCGGTGGTCTATTGGTAGACCTCCCTTGTGCAAATCCTCCGCTTACTTCACCAGACATGATCAAAACTCACAAGATTGTTAGATCAAAAGCAGTGAGTAAGGCTCTGATACCAATTGAAGGTTCGATAATGTATAACAAAGTAGAATAAAGATACTCTAGAAGGGGGGGTTGAATAGAGTATGCCAACTTTTCGCTGACAATCTCAAGACTTTTGAAACGCTTTCCAAACCCTTTGGGAGTAAACTCAATTCTTTCGACTGGGATACCTGAAGCACAAAAAAGTTATACAATTCGAAACAAGTGCGGAAATAATGGTAAAGCAATAAGTAAAGAACACGATGAATTGTTAACGAGGTTCGGCTCCTTTAAGGCATAGTCCCCGCCTAGGGTTCTTCCACAACCCTAGGATTCAACAGGCTTTATTGATTCACAAAGCTTAGGATCCTAATAGCTCACCGAGAAGCCTCTCTCCTATACAATTGTAATCTAGTCAACTCCCGTTCCCTTGGAGTCCTAGACCAATCTTGAAGAGTCCCACCTCTCTCAGCTATCTAGTACAATCCTCTTACACTCGTGAATCAATAACCTAGTGCACACTTCCTGAGTTATATATACTCTCGAGTATAACACTCTCTCAGAATATATCCTATAAGTTCACTGTGTAACTCTCAAATGCTTTGAAACAAAAGATAAGACTCTTAACACCTAGCAGAGAGTACACGTAGAAGAAAGATTGACTTGAGGGCTGAGTGTGCGTTGTAGTTGTTCGCAACGGGGGTGGTAAGTAGGAGATTCAAATATTTAAAACAAAGCACAACTAGACTATCTCCCCGTCCCAAACAAATAATACAAGAATCCCCTCCCTTGTAGTAGTAGGGTAATTCAGGATCGAATCCACGAGGAGGTATGTCAGCGCTTCCTTTGTTGTACTCACGATCAAGGCTTTCGACCTCAGCAGACACTCGATATTGAGTATACAGGTCAATATCGACCTCAGTTCTGGTCGATTTCCTAGCGCAGGTCCTGCAGAAGATAAAACAGCAAGTCGACGTGTCGAGCAGATACCTCGATATCGATGTTAGACCTTGATATCGACCCTTATGGTCGATTTCGATGCTTGTCACTGAAACTGTTTTTGTAACCAATTTGTCGGAAAAGAGTTCGAAGAAAATAGAATGGAGAAGGAAGATGAACAGAAACAAAACTAAGACTTTTATGAAGAATTCAATTAATTAAAAGGCTTCCAAAGTTGGGGTTTCATGCCACAACGATAACAATGCAAGTTTCATGCTAAAGATATGAACTTTAATGTCTTTCCGTCAAATAACTTTCGTTATCAACACTTAGGTGATTAGAGGCTCTCGCATAATTCCTAAGAGTTACTATCCAATTCATGAGCAATTCAAGTTCACAATATGAGTGGCTTTCGCTTCAATAATGCAAAGAATGAATCTCCCTAACTTTCGTAAAGGATCATGCATGGGGTAGAAGACGGAATCGCATAAAAGTCATACCTTTGATGCACTTACCTCACATTGCTATCGTTGGGCTCACCCCAACCCTAGAAGTGGGTTGACTACTCGCTCCTCATCATGCACATCATCATCATTGTTATTGAAAGAAAGCTACTTTGAATTAAAACTCCGAAAGAAAGTACAACCGAACAAGCCACTCCACTCCCGCTTTACAACTCCACTCGGTCTCCTTTCTCTCTCTCTACTCTCTATTGCAACTGAATTGTGTGTAAAAAATTAGATCTGAAATTGAATACCTAAACTCAGCCCTATTGGCCTCTATTTATAGATGTCGATAAGGGCTCGAAACCTTATCTTTATTCTCTAAGATAAACTAAAACAAATTAAAAGCTAAAACTTCATGGTGAAATCAGCCTCCTCATGATAGATCTGGTGTTGATGATAGGAAATCTCGACCTTTGGATAGATATTGCAAGCTTTGGATATAATTCTATCAAAATCAGAGTCGAATTCCTCTGCTGGCATGGTCGATATCGACCCTTAGAAATCGATATTTACCCTTCCAAAACCTTATCTCGAGCTTCTCCTTCTCCTACTCGAACTGGCACTCGACTTCTATCAATTTGGTCGATCTGGCAGCATCGATATCGACCCCCAGACGTCGATATCGACCTCTTCTGTGTCGATATGCTCTGTTTCCTTTTCTGCTTGATTCCTATGTCTCTGATGTACTCGATGTCGAGGTCTTTAGTCGATTTCGACCTCTTCTGAAGACTTCGAGTTCTTTTTCCGCTCTTCCGAATTCATCCATTTTCATCCTGTTTTCTGCGAAATCACATGGAAACTCGTGCAAACCCATATATTTGACAATTAAGCATAAACTACACTATTCCCATGTTTTCCCATTAATATGCATGCAAAAGACAATAAAATGGATTCATGTGTGCATAGAAAATATGGAAATTTGCGCGCACATCAAACACCCCATACTTAAGCTTGCTTGTCCCCCAGCAATACTTTTAATGGTCATTCAGGGGAAGAAAGTAAACCCTCAACATCATAGATTCATTTTTCATATGTCCCTACAATCAATTACCATCCTCGAGAAGGTACTTATGTCAACCAAGTCCATGCCTGTGCATAAAAGCAATTTCATACTCATAAAGGAGGTAATATGCAAAAAATAATTTTAGCGATATAGCATTAATAATCAAGAGGACTTTTTTCAAGCTTGTGAGAAGTGGATTGGTAAAAGGCTAAAGGTGGGCTAATATTTGGCCATGTGGTGTTAAATCCGGGGAAACATACTTTCTTTCCAAAACATTCCACATTCCTTCGTCATAATGTCTCACCTTTCACTCATCGCTCAATGCTTTTTTTTCAATATAATGCTTTTACCTCTCTAACCTTAGCATTGCCTTCTCACGAGTCGCAAACATGGGTGTCATGAATGGCCCCGGATACTTAGTACTTCGGACTCCTCACCTTGTGTCCCATCCTGCGGAACTATTATCTCAACGCAAGCAGGGTCGACCCACCTTTATCTCCTGAGGTGATCGGATTTTTTCTCGCTCATTTAATTTTCCATATTTCATAATTGTATCATTCCTGCTAACAACTTCATATATGCACAACTCCATATAACTCCAAAGATGACATCCATTCAAAAAAAACTTTGTCCCCGGATAGGGTATAAGGTAAAGAAAATGGGCAATATGTGTATATGTGGAGCAATAATGATCATGATAAGTCTCATATATGGCTTTGTGAATATCCATAGGTAAGGCTAGGATATGAACTTTGCTTGTATGGAATTTTTATAAAAAGTCCTCCATCATCTTATCATGCATATGTCAAAAGCAACTTCAAATTTTCATCTCCTTTAAGTTTTTTCTCTTCTTGCACTTCATTGGGACTTCCCTTAACTAGGCAATCTCATGTTATATCTCTAATGAATCTAATTTTGCATCATAGAGCTCTTTTTTATACTTCCATGACTCTTTCTTTTCCAAAATTTTTGATGGGGGTCAATTTTCTCTCCTTTTTTTATGCATTAAAATAAATATGCAACTCTAAACTAAGTATGAATATGCAAGTAAGTCTTTCCCCTACCCCATATTTAAAATTTACAGTGTCCTCACTATATTAGAACTAGGGTTAAGAAGAAAACTTACTAAACCGTCACAAATTTCAGGAGTCGAAGAAGACAACAGGGAAGGTCGATATCGACCCTTTACATCGATATCGATGTCTCTCTTGATTTCTGCTCAGGCTTCAGGGTGATTTGGCCTCGATCACAAACCCTATCCATGTCGACCTTAAGGTCGATTTCGATGTTTGACATCGATTTCGATGCCTTTTTGCGTGCTTTTCTCTTTCCTGCAATTTGAAAAATAAACACAAAATATGCAAAACAATAAAGTGTCTAAAACCAAAACAAAAGCTGTCTAAAACCAAAACTAAGTCTTTGTTACAAGCTCTAGATTTTTAAGTCGCTAGGCCGACTTCTTCCTTTGTGCTTCTCAAGGTGGCATCTGCAGAGCCCATGTGGCGTGGGCCTCAAATATCACTCCTTTCTTGTCCCGCAGATGCATTCCGCCGGGATTGATTTGATTCACCGTGAATGGACCTAAGTTCTTATCCTTGAATCTTGTAGGGAACCAATGGTCCTTAGACTTGGCAACACAGACCTTGTCTCCTATCTCATATTGGCTTGAACTATCATCGGATACCCTACATAAGCGCACATGCCATGGCACACCTCTTCCAAATAATGATAAGTCCTTAATTGTAATTGAACAAGAGGAATTCGTACCTTGACTTACCTTCTTCTCAGTCTGTGGATCAGGTCGATGTCGATGTTCGGAGGTCGATATCGACCTCTGTTGTCCACCTGGAGGATCAGTCGATTTGGGGAGTTTTGACTCGATATGATCAGGTCGATGTCGACCCTCAGAGGTCTATATCGAGGTCTCCTTGCCTCCCTTCTCAGTGCTGATGGTGGTCGATTTCGATAGGGCATGGTCGATATCGACCCTTGACCCCGATTTCGATGCTTCCTCTTTTCCTCCGTCGACCCCATACTTATGACCTGTCACAGAATCTTGAACATTGGTGGTCGATATCGACTTACCTGGGTCGATTTCGATGTTCTGTTGAGATCCATCGTTCAAGATTGCTTCAACTTCCTCTACTTGGGCTTCATTGATGGCTTTTATCTCCATTGGCCCTTGACTTTGCACCGTCTTGTTGAAGGAATACTCTATTACTTCATCACTAATTGTGAGTGAGAGCAATCCTTTCTTCACGCTAATGTTGGCATCGGTTGCTAGGAATGGCCTACCTAAAATAATTGGACAAGCAGGGTCCTCCGCTATGTCAACAACTAGGAAATCAGCAGGGACAAAGAATTTACCTACTTGTACTGACACATCCGTCACTATCCCAGTTGGAATCACTACCGTATTGTTAGCCATGTACAATCTTGCATCCACGGGCTCCAGAGGACCTATCTTTACCTTGTGCCAAATGGTTAGTGACATCATGCTAACGCTAGCGCTCAAGTCAACTAAAGCATTAAATTTGAATTGACCCAAACCTATAGTGATAGAAAACTTACCTGGGTCCGCCCGCTTTTGTGGTAGCTCCAACCTGTTGCATTCCTCTGCGATCTCAGAGAGCGATCGCTTCTTACCCAAGATGTCCTTAAGGAACCTTACATAAGATGGCATCTCGTGAAGTGCCTTTGTGAATGGTATAGAGACATTAAGCCCTTGGAGCATCTTCACGAACTGTTGGAACTTCTTTTCCGCTGGGTCCTTAGTCACCTTTCTAGTTGGGAATGGCAACACCTTCTTCCTTCCCGCAGCTGCAGTGAGGTCGATATCGACATCAATAGGGTCGATATCGACTGGAGGAGTCGATTTCTATGGTGACGCAGAATTAGGGTCGACATCGACAGGAGGGTCGACATCGATGTCACCTTGGTCGATATTGACAGGGGGGGTCGATATCGACGTCTGTTCTGGCTCTTTCTCCTCCACTTTTTGTTCGGGCGTTTGTAATTGACGCCCACTCCTTAGGTTTACTGCCGCAATATGACCTGTGGTTTTGCCCTTTTGGTTGGGCACAATGGATCTAGGGAGTGATCCTGACGCCTTGGGCATTGCTTCCGCCAATTGACTCATTTGAGTCTCCATGTTGCGCTTCCAAACGTCGATCTCCCCAAGTCTAGAATTGATGCCCTGCAGCTGAGTATGGACGGAGTTATTGGCTTGTTTGAACTCAGCGTGGTTCCTCCGCATCTCATCAAGGATGATTTGTAGGTCATCTTTCTTATTCTCCCGCTCAGGGTGCCCTGGTGCCCTATATGTTGGGGGATCCCTTTGATAGAACCTTTGATCACCCCAATTTTGTTGATTGCCCCCTCCATAGGGGCCTCTCGTCCATTTGACCTCCTCATGTTGTTCCGCCATGGATACTTGCTCAGTATGTGGACAGGCACTGGTGTTATGCCTTATTGAACCACACTCCTGACAAGGTTGATTGTTGCTTAGGAACCTTACTTGCTTTTGAAGGCGACGTGTTTGATCGTTATGGAATTGTTGCCGCACTTCAGGATCTATCTCCCTTGGAGGCTCATATAGTGGCATAGATGGGGCAGGCCTTGCATCATAGGTCGCAGCAGCCCCATAGGTGTTGTCAAAGTTCACTAGCCTCTCAATGGTCTCCCATGCCTCCGTTGGTGTAAGCTCAATGTACCGATAGGAGGTATATGAATTGATCCTCTCCTTATTCGGCGCATCAAGGGCGTTATAAAAGATCTCTTGGATGACATATGGAAGTTGCCCATGCGTCGGGCATGATCTCAGCAAGTCCTTAAAGCGCTCCCACGCCTGTGCTAGGGTTTCACCTGTCTTTTGTTTGAAAGCCGTGATCCTTTGTCGTAGCATCGCCGTTTTAGAAGGTGGGAAGAATTTGTTCAGGAATGCATCTTTCACCTCCGCCCATGTCCTTAGCGATCGTGGAGCCAAACTTTCAAGCCATTGTAATGCCTTTCCTGCCAAAGACCATCGAAAAGATTTTAGTCGCACACTCTAAGTTTACTCCATCAGCAACTGTTTCACATAAGTCCATAAAAGTAGAGATGTGTTGCAGGGGGCATTCATTATGTCTTCCTTCAAAAGTATTTCTTTTAATCTCATATAGGAAGTTAATTTTCAATTCATAGTTAAAGTGAGGAATTATAATGGCAGATTCAGGAACATGAAGCGGCGGATGCATGTATTGCATCGCCGTCTGTGGATACTGATTTAGCCACTCTTGGGCTTGTCTGCGCGCATCCTCCTCCCTATCAGCACGGGCTCGCTCAGCAGCAGCAGCGGCCCTTTTAGCAGCGATTGTAGCATTGTGGTCCTCGATCTCCTTCCTCAACCGCTCTATGATCTCGGCCTGCGTCTCGTTGTCAGCCATGATGCGTATTGCTTTGTTGCGAAGATGGTAGAAATGTTCAGGCTCGTTAATTGGTTCCAGGATAGGTAAGTAGGAGATTCAAATATTTAAAACAAAGCACAACTAGACTATCTCCCTTTCCCAAACAAATAATACAAGAATCCCCTCCCTTGTAGTAGTAGGGTAATTCAGGATCGAATCCACGAGGAGGTATGTCAGCGCTTCCTTTGTTGTACTCACGATCAAGGCTTTCGACCTCAGCAGACACTCAATATCGAGTATACAGGTCGATATCGACCTCAGTTCTGGTCGATTTCCTAGCGCAGTTCCTGCAGAAGACAAAACAACAAGTCGACGTCGAGTAGAGACCTCGATATCGATGTTAGACCTCGATATCGACCCTTATGGTCGATTTCGATGCTTGTCACAAAAACTGTTTTTGTAACCAATTTGTCGGAAAAGAGTCCGAAGGAAATAGAATGGAGAAGGAAGATGAACAGAAACAAAACTAAGACTTTTATGAAGAATTCAATTAATTAAAAGGCTTCCAAAGTCGGTGTTTCATGCCACAACGATAACAATGCAAGTTTCATGCTAAAGATATGAACTTTAATGTCTTTTCGTCAAATAACTTTCGTTATCAACACTTAGGTGATTAGAGGCTCTCGCATAATTCCTAAGAGTTACTATCCAATTCATGAGCAATTCAAGTTCACAATATGAGTGGCTTTCGCTTCAGTAATGCAAAGAATGAATCTCCCTAACTTTCGTAAAGGATCATGCATGGGGTAGAAGACGGAATCGCATAAAAGTCATACCTTTGATGCACTTACCTCACATTGCTATCGTCAGGCTCACCCCGACCCTAGAAGTGGGTTGACTACTCGCTCCTCATCACGCACATCATCATCATTGTTATTGAAAGAAAGCTACTTTGAATTAAAACTCCGAAAGAAAGTACAACCGAACAAGCCATTCCACTCCCGCTTTACAACTCCACTCGGTCTCCTTTCTCTCTCTCTACTCTCTATTGCAATTGAATTGTGTGTAAAAAATTAGATCTGAAATTGAATACCTAAACTCAGCCCTATTGGCCTCTATTTATAGATGTCGATAAGGGCTCGAAACCTTATCTTTATTCTCTAAGATAAACTAAAACAAATTAAAAGCTAAAACTTCATGGTGAAATCAGCCTCCTCATGATAGATCTGGTGTTGATGATAGGAAATCTCGACCTTTGGATAGATATTGCAAGCTTTGGATATAATTCTATCAAAATCGGAGTCGAATTTCTCTGCTGGCATGGTCGATATCGACCCTTAGACATCGATATCGACCCTTCCAAAACCTTATCTCAAGCTTCTCCTTCTCCTACTCGAACTGGCACTCGACTTCTATCAATTTGGTCGATCTGGCAGCATCGATGTCGACCCCCAGACGTCGATATCGACCTCTTCTGTGTCGATATGCTCTGTTTCCTTTTCTGCTCGATTCCTATGTCTCTGATGTACTCGATGTCGAGGTCTTTAGTCGATTTCGACCTCTTCAGAAGACTTCGAGTTCTTTTTCCGCTCTTTCGAATTCATCCATTTTCATCCTGTTTTCTGTGAAATCACATGGAAACTCGTGCAAACCCATATATTTGACAATTAAGCATAAACTACACTATTCCCATGTTTTCCCATTAATATGCATGCAAAAGACAATAAAATGGATTCATGTGTGCATAGAAAATATGGAAATTTGTGCGCACATCAGTAGTTCAATGATCGTCAGTGTTCAACTCATGTACCTCTTCTCTCTTCTTCGTATCCTTTTATACTCGATCAAATCGGCGCCATTAGAAACAAGAATCTTCACCCAACGGCTACTTGAGATCATGGCTTAGGAAGGATCTTCGCAATCTTCTTTTTTGGGAAACTGCGAAGCCACAATCCACCTGATTTGATCTTCATATCTTTTAGCTTTAAGGAAGGAGATTTCTTTGAAATCTTTGCTGTATGGTTAGTATAACATATGTATAATAATATTCGGAAACCATACATAGATAATATATATAAGATAATAACTAAAATACAGGTTTTGAATTTCATCAATACAGCTTTGGCTTCAAGACCTTTGACACAAGCTTTGTGTCAAAGCCTTTGAAACCATTTCTGATTTTCATCAAGGGAGTGGAGTTATCATCCTTATAGCTCAAGCTCAACAGCAAAATTCCGAAAACAGGCAAGAGCAGAGGCGAGAGGAAAGTAGCTCCTCTATCTCTCCCCAAGAGATAAAGGAGTTAATTGCTCAGGGGATTCGAGAATTTAAGATTTCTCAAAGTCCGCCAGTGATTGGCTATAGAAAGCCTTACCCTGCGGATTATGATACAATTCATTTCCCTCCGAACTATCAAAGATCGACTTTTGATAAATTTGACGGTATTCATGGTTCGCCTCATGAGCATCTGGCTCACTTTTACTCCGCGTGCGGAGAAACTGCTTTAAGCGATCAATTGTTGATAAGGTAGTTTGTCCAATCTTTAAGAGGATCTGCGTTTACATGGTATACGCAGCTTCAGCCGGAGTCGATCCATAATTGGGATGACCTACAAAAGGAGTTTTTGGCCCAATTAGTGAGCTCAAAGGCCAAAGTTTCCATCATGGATTTTGCCAATGCTCACCAAAGGCCAAATGAGTCTGCAAATGATTTCATTGCAAGGTGGAGAAGCTTGAGACTTCAATGTCCGGAAAAATTGAGTGAAGAAGCATGTGTGCAAATGTGCACTAATAACTTGATTCCGGAGCGAGCGGTGCATGTAGGCAGCGCGGAACCTCAAGCTTTTGATGCGTTAGTGTCAAAGGCTTGCAATGTTGAGCGCCAATTGGCTCAGCGTAAAACCGGAGTGAATCGGCCTCAAGTTAATGAAGTAAGGAAAGATGAGGGTAGAAAACCCGTGAAAAAAGGAGAATCGATGGCCACCTTCATTAAGCCCCAAGGAAAACCCTCCGGGAATACTTTTAGGGCACAAGAGAAGGGTCAGGCCAGAGAGACTACTAAAAGGCTATCTCTCGAGGAGAGGAAGCAAAAGAAGTACCCCTTTGATGATGAAGATGTTAGGGGTATATTCATCGAGTTGATGAAAGAGAAAATGATATCTCTCTCGGAGTCAAAAAGGCCAAATGAGGCCAACAAAATGGGTGATCCAAGGTATTGCCCTTATCATCGGATTGTTAGTCATCCAATTGAAGACTGCTATGTTTTTAAAGATATCGTCGAAAGGATGATTAACAAGGGTGAGATTGAAATCGAGGGAGTAAGCTCTAAAAACCAAACTGCTTCGTCAAATCCTATATCGATAGCGAAAGAGGTAGAGAGCAACCCTTCATCGTAAGTTATCAAAGAAGATGTAATTCCTACAGTATTTTTACCTTCGAAGGCTGTCCCCGTACATTTTCAAATGCGCAATGAGGTGCGTACTGTATGGGCCTATCCGGATATGCCGAGAGATGAGCCAAGTGGCATGTCTTTGTACGAAGTGTTGATGCAAGCGAATGTCAAAGAATCGTTTTCCCAAGATGGCGATGGCGAGAATGGTTCTAAGTGGCAGGTTTGTGTGAGTCGGAAAAAGTCTCATTCAAAGACAACCTGACGAGCAGGACCTACAGGCTTTAGAATGATTGGTAGAAAGCCCGGAAAGAAAAATAAGAAGAAGAAAAACAAGAAGAAGGCTAAAAAGAATAAGAAGCACGAAAGTGAGTCCGACGAAGAATATACTCAACCCGGACGTAAAATGTTCACTCTTAAGGATTATGTCCCAAAAGAGTTCTTAGAGGACGACTCTTCCGATGAAGAATTATTTTGGGAAGGTAAAGTTGTCTAGTGTTGCATGATCTCATGGGCCGACATGGTCGAGGAAGAAGAGGTCGATGAAGTTTCTCTTCATTCGGGCAGGAAATTGTCTTCTCCTAAACCCAAGGAAAAAGAAAAGGGTAAGGAGTCACCAATTGGTGAGATTTCAAAGACGACAAATTTTGAAGAGCCGGTTGATAAAGAAGTTTCTATACCGAGCCAAAAAGATAAGGAAGTTGGGGCATCCGATCCAAAGGATGTTGTGCCACGAATGTCGATGTCGCTTCGAAAAACTTCTGGTAAAGAGAAGGTGAAGTACGATGTCATCGGTCACTTGAAGCACATTCATGCACGTCTAAGTGTATATGATGCTTTGCAAATATCGACCGACCTAAAAAAAGCATTAATTCAAGCTCTTATGGATCCGGAGGATTATAAAGACCAAGTTGATCATGTAGAGGTCGATGAAGTCACGCCATCTCCTCCGGTTCATTGTGCTTCCTGCATGGCATGTATAACCTTCTCCGATGAAGATCTCCAATTGGGGAGCAATGATCATAACAGGCCGTAATATGTAACATGCATGGTCGGAGAGTCAAAATTGAATAGAATCCTATTATATTGTGGGTCCGCAGTGAACTTATTGCCATTGCGGGTTTTGAAAGCGATGGGGTTAACCGTTGATCATCTATCGCCAACATTACTCACCATTCAGGGGTTCAACCAAGTGGGGAAAAAAGCGCTAGGTGTTATCGCCTTAAAAGTGGTTCTGGATGATCTTTACAAAGATGCGCTCTTTCATGTGATCGATGCCGGAACCTCATATAATGCTTTACTTGGAAGACCATGGCTTCATGCTAGCAAATCAATCGCTTCCACACTTCATCAGTGCTTAAAATACACCGATGAGAATGGGAATGAGAGGACTATCCGAGGTGACATTGATGCTTTTCAAGGTGAAAGCGTTAACTACGCGGACGCCAAATTTTACAAATCGGTGTATTGTAGTCCTAATGCACATTTGGAAGCAAAAGAGGACAGTAGAAGTGCAAGTCCTCAAAAAGGAGAAATTGGCCGAAAGGAGTCTTCACCGCCTAAAATCTCTCTTGTTTGCAAGAAGGAGGTGCAAGGAACGCGTTCGAAGGTGTTGTTCAAATACACACCCAAAGACAAACGTCAACCTGGCCAAAAGCCATTAAGTGCAACGGAGAAAGCCATGCATTCTTTAATGACAAGTTACACTTGTCCTCTCCGCAAGATTGACCAATCGATGCCTAAGAAGAAGTTGGTCATTCATTGACATTTTGGCCAGAAAAGAAATGAAGACACGAGGGTAGTGTTCAAGGGCGAGTCGTCTAAGTTGCCCGATGAACAAGTCTCTTCAAAGCTTGATAAGAAAGTCAAAATAAAGGTGACGAAACCCTCATGGAAATGCAAAGGCCAACAAAAACCCCCTAGTAAGATCTCGATGGATGATTTGCAATTTTCGCAAGAGGGCGAGTTGTTATCGGCCAAAGTTTTAGAGCCTATGACTCTCACAAGCCAGGAGCAAAGTATGTTCTTACAAGAATCAACAAATGCTCCACGAGTCTCGGTTTTTGGAAGACTAGGAACAAGTTCCCCAAAAGTTTATGTGTTTGAGAGACTTGGAGAAGTTAGTGTGTCCAAGAACAAGAAGGCTAATGGCAAGAAAAACAAAAAGTGGAAGCTTAAGAAAAAGAAGTCAAGAGCTCCTACTTGCGAGCCGGAGGATCTAACAGATACTCAAATGGAGGAGGTGAACATGGTGTTGGCCTCTAGTGAGAGTGAGTCAGTTGAGGACTCACAGGATTTTGTTAACATAATCCAACCGGCCCAACCGAAAATGGAGGATGGTGGTCAAGCCACGCTCGATAAACTTCAAGAGATCAACCTGGGGAGTATAGAAAATCCTAAGCCTGTTTTTGTTAGTGCTTTGCTAACAGATAAGGAAAAAGGATTATATGAGAAGCTTCTCCATGAATATTGAGACCTGTTTGCGTGGGGGTACCAAGACATGCCTGGATTAGATCCTAAGGTGGCAATGCACAAGTTGTCTATCTCGGAAGAAGAGAAGCCAGTAAAGCAAGCGCAGCGCCGTTTTCGGCCCGAGTTGACTGTACAAATTAAAGTTGAAGTCAATAAGCTCATCGAGGCCGGATTCATTCGGGAGGTCCAATATCCGATATGGTTGGCTAACATTGTTCCCGTGAAGAAGAAAAACAGTCACTTGCGCATCTGTGTTGATTTCAGGGACTTAAATGAAGCATGTCCCAAGGATTAGTTCCCTCTTCCCATAACAGAGCTCTTGGTTGATTCCACCACGGGGTTTCAAGCCTTGTCCTTTATGGATGGATTCTCGGGTTACAACCAAATCAAAATGCATCCTGAAGATGAAGAACTAACAGCTTTCTGTACACCATTAGGCACATATTGCTATACCGTGATGCCTTTTAGATTAAAGAATGCCGGGGCAACCTATCAAAGAGCCATGACGGTCATCTTTCATGATCTTCTTCACAACACCATTGAGTGTCATGTAGATGACCTTGTGGTAAAAACCAAGAAGAGGGAGGATCGTATAAATGATCTTAAAATAATCTTTGAAAGATTGCGCAAGCACCAGTTGAAAATGAATCCTCTTAAATGCGCCGTTGACGTAACATCGGGAAAGTTTCTTGGTTTCGTTGTTCGAGGTCAAGGAATAGAAATTGATCCCGATAAAATTAAGGCGATCATGGAAATGCCAGCTCCGAGGAATCTCCGTGAACTGCGAGGCTTACAAGGCAGGCTTGCTTATATCCGACGGTTCATTTCGAACCTAACAGGGAGATGTCAACCCTTTCTAAGGTTGGTGAAGAAAGATGTTCCCTTCGTTTGGGATCAACCTTGCCAAAATGCCCTCGAGAGCATCAAGAAATATTTGATTGATCCGCCAGTTCTTATGGCACCAGTTCAAGGAAGGCCCTTGATTTTGTACATCGCAAGTCTTGAGCGATCGTTAGGGGCTATGTTGGCTCAAAATAACGATTACGGAAAGGAAAATGCCTTGTACTACATCAGCCGAACGATGGTGGGAGCAGAACAAAATTATTCTACTATGGAGAAGATATGTCTAGCGTTGATCTTTGCCGTTCAAAAGCCACGACATTTCCTCTTGTCCCATCAAATTACATTAATATCCAAAGCCGATCCTTTGTGATACATTCTGTCAAAAACTGTGTTGTCAGGGAGATTGGCTAAATGGGCTATGCTTCTAGCTCCTTTTGACATCAAATATGTGCCTCAAAAGGCAGTAAAAGGGCATGTCATAGCTGATTTCTTAGCAGCCCACCCTACTCCGGACAACGAGGAGTTGTCGGATGATTTGCCGGATGAAGAAGTCTTTATGACGGAAGAAAAATCTTGGCAGTTATATTTCGATGGTGCTGCAACAAAAAGAGGGGCTGGTGTAGGTATTGTTTTCATTACCCCAAGTGATGGAATAGTGCCTTATTCATTTTCTCTTTTGGAGAATTGCACAAATAATGTGGCAGAATATGAAGCACTCATTATCGGCTTGGAGATAGCTCTTGAAATGCGTGTTGATCCATTAAAGGTGTTTGGTGATTCTCAATTAGTCATTAGACAATTAAATGGGCAATACGAGGTCAAAAACTCAAACTTGATCCCTTTGCATCAAAGAGCTAAATACCTCACACATCAATTCCGTCAAATTGAAGTGGTGCATATATCGAGATGTGAGAATGACAAGGCAGATGCTTTGGCAAAATTAGCTTCATCGTTGACGTTACTAAATGAAAGAGAAATTCAGGTTATCATCGGTGAACGTCATCTGCTTATACCATCCTCGGAGCGAGATGAGCCAAAAGAAGAAGTGGAGGTAGCTTCCGTTTATGAAATTGAGGAGGAAATGGATTGGAGACAACCATTTATCGAATATCTTCGTCATGGAATCCTCCCCGATGATGCGAAAAGGAGGGTGGACATTAAAAGACGAGTGTCAAGATTCTTGCTTAAGAATGATACGTTGTATCGAATGACATTTGACAGAATCTTGCTAAGATGCTTGTCCAAAGAGGAAGCTAAATACATTCTAGCCGAAACTCATGCTGGAGTGTGTGGAGCGCATCAAGCAGGTCCTAAATTGGCTAATCAAATCAAACGGTTAGGCTACTATTGGACTACTATGGTGAAAGATGCTATGGATTTTGCTAAAGCTTGTCACGCTTGCCAAATTCACAGCGACTTCATACATCAGCCTCCTCAAATGCTACATCCTACTACTTTATCATGGCCATTCCACACATGGGGTCTTGATGTGGTAGGGAGTATAAAACCATCTTCTTCTCGAGGTCACCAATATATTTTGGCGGCTACGGATTATTTCTCCAAATGGGCCGAAGCTATACCTTTGAAGGAAGTGGGAGCTAAAGAAGTAGCCAATTTCATAAGGACTCACTTGATCTATCGATATGGAGTTCCTTCAAAGATCATCTCCGATAATGCTCTTTACTTCAAGAATCAAATGTTGGTGAAGTTGAGCGAGAAATTCGGGTTTAAGCATAGCTTTTCATCTAGTTATAATCCGTCATCAAATGGCCAAGCTGAAGCATTTAATAAAGTGCTATGCAAAATTCTCAAGAAGATGTTCTCAAAATCGAAGAGAGATTGGCATGAACGGTTACCGGAGGCATTATGGGCTTATCGGACTACGACCCAAAAATCGACAGGTTGTACACCATACAACTTGGTCTTTGGGTCCGAGGCCGTTTTGCCATTAGAAATACAATTGCCATCTCTTAGAGTAGCGGTTCAACTTACCGACCCCGAAGAGAATGTCAAAATCCGTTTGACTGAGCTTGAATCATTGGATGAGCTCAGGCTAGCAACACAACAAAAGCTTGAAATCTACCAGGCTCAAGTGGCGGGGGCATTCAATAAGCGGGTCAAGTTTCGCTCATTCGCTATTGGTGACTTGGTTCTTACCATTCGACGACCAATCGTCATCAATCGAAAAGCGCAAGGAAAGTTTAAATCGAAATGGGAAGGTCCTTATGTGGTGACCAAAGTTTTTCCCAAAGGTGCATATGAACTCTCAAATACCGAAGGCGAAGTGGTATACTCATGTGTGAACGGAAAATTTGTGAAGAAATTTTTCACATGAAATTTGAGATTCATAATGTCAAGAACTACGTTAATACTTGATCTCCAACCAAGGAGTACGTAGGACGTTTGACATCAAAGCATTTGTCAAATTCAGTCGCGCAAAAAAAAATCGGGTTCGCATATGATAGTCGGGTCATTTGGGAAACCCTTCCTAGAAGGTGGGCCCAAGTAATCCGAGTGATGCGGTAAAAAATAAATAAATAAAAAAAGAGAGAGAAAAATCTCGGTAAAAAAAAAAGAAAAAGATGAATGAAATGAAAGTATGGACTTGAAGTTAGTCCGAAATGAGGCACCCTGGAGCATATGTGACAAAACGGGTGGCTGAAAGAACTACGAACGGCTTGATCCCTCATGAAGAGGGTACGTAGGCAGTCTAGCTAGTCTAAAATGCTAGATGCAGCCCCAAAAACAAACACAATACCAATTGCCCTCTTAAAAGGAAAGTGAATACATTTTTCATAAGGTGTCACTCTTAAGGGTAGGCCAGTGGTTTTTGGTCAAGTTCATGTTGGTGTTGAAATATTGTTCAAATAAAATATAGTGAGATTGGAAGTCAGTGAATTGGTTCTAAAACTTGGCTCACAAAATACAAAGGTGTTATCATGACGAGTGAGTAAGCCCAACTTTTCTTAGTTGAATGTGGGTGATCGATAGAAGAGTATGGAGAAGTACTGTTTTGAGTACATGCAAAATACATGCAGGGGCATATACTTACCTTATCCAAGAAGCAAGAGTGAATTATGTCATATTAATGAAATGGCAATAAGTTGTTTTGATTTGATATTTGGTATCACAATTCTTATCAATATTAAGTTTCGCAGAGCTCTTGTATCTAAAAAAATGTTTGCATGTACCCATAAAAAATGTATGTGCAAAATCAAATAGGGGCCTAAAAGTTTCTAAAGCATAAAAAAAATGATGATGAAAGGAAAAAATCCACTAACTAAATAGAGGCAAATGACGTAAAAGTGGTAACTAAAGTTTGGAGGTGAGCCTTCTTCAAATTGAGATCCTCTAGCTTCATTCTGCCTTCTTACTCCTGCTTTTCTAGGCCTTGCCGTCTCTGTGTGGCAAGCTGGATACGATGTTCAGCCTCAGATGTACTCTTTGCTAGTACCTCTTTGTCCCTAGCAAGGCTTTCTTCCTCTGTTCGGAACTTCTCCATCATTATCGTGATCTCTCTTTCTCGCTTTTCTATGGCAAGAGACTTTTCTTGCAACTGGGCTAATGTCTTCTCTTCAGAGGCCAGATCCTCATTACAATAAGAAAGATTGGTAGATACCTCATTCCAAGCAGCAGAATCAATAATGCTCTCTATTGCAGCTATAGCTTCCATCCTCTCAAAAAGATTGTGAACTTGGGAAACTATCCAGGAATCACTCACATCATCCACTTCGGCGGCTTTGGCAGTAAGTTTCAATGCCTCCAAGTGATTAAAAACTTCATCTCGAGTAGACAACAAAGTCAAAGCAGATTGAGAAGCTAGAATAATTTTAGCAATGGCTTTGATACCTTCCATAACTACTGTGCGGAGGTAGGGATACACCGAGTTAGGAAATAGACTGTCTAAAGAAGCGGGTGCATCCTTAAGAGGAGCAAAGTCTGGCAAACCTTGTATCAGCTCAAAAGGTCG
This sequence comes from Persicaria maculosa, assembly GCA_963922045.1. Lineage (NCBI taxonomy): Eukaryota > Viridiplantae > Streptophyta > Magnoliopsida > Caryophyllales > Polygonaceae > Persicaria > Persicaria maculosa. Next base: position 1,814,608 of record OY998268.1, read on the forward strand.
ATGTTGTAAACCAGCAATCAGCGTATCACTGGCCTGGGTGGTTACCGGCACTAGGATCTCCAAATTGGCAGAAGTCGCTTCGCCAGTATCAAAATCGAGATCAAGATCAGTGTCATCGTCATCCTCTTCATCTGAGTGGTGCTCACTCTGAAAAATCGATATCCCTATTGCATTAACATAAAGAACAGATTATAAAAAAACAGAGTCAAGAGCATTAAATAAAAAAAAAAGAAAAGGAGATAAAAGAGATGCAATGTGAAAAGAAAAATGTTGCACCTTTGTTTCCAGCGCTTGAATCTTCTAAAGGGATGGGACTCTTTTGTCTCGACCTCTTCCTCTTAGGGTATACATCACTACTCAAGGAGCTGTCAGAGTCTTCCCTTATCATCATTGCATGCACTAGGGGACTTCTTTGGTCTTCTTTTGCTACTTCGTCGGGCAGTGAGAGGCGTCTTGGACAATTCTCCAACGCATCTCCAGGAATTGAGAGACTTTCTAAGTCATCCTCTACCACATTCGACATAGCTGGTGAACTAATGATAGGCGAGCAAAATAGTTCACTCGAGGAGGTTTCAGCCGTATTTGGGGCCTGCAGTTCAATATCACTTGTTGCTTCTCCCAAGTTGACAAAATTGTGACCTAAACCATCATGTAGATTAAGATCAGGTGACTGAAAATATTTTAAATATAGTGAGGGTGTGTGACTAAATAAATTGTATACCTTGATCAAACTGCTCAACAACCCATGTTGCTCTTCCTGGGCCAGTGTCGATGATCCTTTCGCTACTTATCACGTAGATCTTCTCCCTCTCAATGGACTTCTTGTTCATCATTATAGTTTTAACCTTATGGCATGATGGAGATAAATAGGGAACAGATGCTTTAGCCCACCAACGACAATAGGTGCGAGTGCATACACCCACATGTAGCCTCGAGGGGATGTGAAATTTAGTCGCGGTTCCTTTTCTGAAAAAATGTCTGTAGGCCAAAGCAATGCCCTCAAGGGACACCTCACTTCGTTGATTAAAAGAAAAGGTCAGGTTGTTTGCTGGAACTCCTTGATCAAACCCAAATTGGCGAGCAAATCTATTCGGATAATAGGGCTCTAAAAAAGAGCGGTTCCAAGACGAACAAGTAAGACTCCAGATCGAATAGTCATCAAATCCTCAAAAACTTGGCCTGGTAGTTCATCAGAATCAAAGTAGTCTTGTTCACCAATGTCCGATCCAAAATTTACAGCCCGATAGGAGACAGTCTTGACACCTCTGAACATAATTCTAGATCTATATAGATCGAAGTTGTTGGCAGGCACTCCTTTATATTGTGCCAGCAAAGGAAATTCTTCTGCGAAATCTTTGTTAGGGTGACCCTCATACAAACCGGAAAAGTATACTGCTAACCACCCGATCACGAAGTGTATTCCAAAGCTGGGTTTAGCATTCCCTGGGTTACCTATAAAAACCATGTAAAAGTAAACACCTTGCCCTATAAAAGACGAAATCGTACTTGGGTAGGGAATAAGAAGAGAAGTAAAGCAAAAGTTATACCGGGATAGGTGGCCATTTCCCCTAATCCATGGTAGATGTGCCCTAAAACGGCAGGAGCAAGAGAAACCTGCACTCCTTCAGCCATGCGTGAGGCCATCACAAAGGTCTCCGGACGAACAGACTTTTGCTCATTGGGAAAAACAAATCTGCTAAGCAAGAGAGCGATAAAAGCTGCAAGCTCCCCTTTGTAAGAGATATCTAAAGGCAACTGCATCTTACTAGGAGAGAGGGGGCATTTTCTTTTGTTGGAGGAGGACCGACGACGCTCACCGTATGCGAAATGCACCTGTTTGTGTCTATAGAAATGTTTAACCCAATCAGGCCAAGTTACCTGTTGTTTGGTCTAAATTCGCAAAAGTCAGAGATTGAAGGGTGTTTGCTAAAGGGTCTATAAATAGATGTGAGAGCATGTGGAAGTGTTATGTACCTTTGAGGTTCCGCTGTCTTGGCAGAGTTCGGCATGAATCCTTAAAAGCTCTATTATGGTACGGGGATACAAATCCTCATCTAGAAGATGCTCGTTAGGCGGTAAATACTCCTCGTAGGGGACACCTATGATAGGTAAACCACCAATCTTCTTCAAATCAAATAGTGAGATCCCTACTTCACCTCCACCATGGTAGAGCGTGTTGGTCAATGGGCTCCAGAGTTCACAAAAAGCTTTCCATACATCAGCCTTATAGTTGTAAGGATATTGCGAGATAGCCACAAGACCGTAAGTGTCGGCACTCTTCAAGGGTTGCTCAAATTTACCCATAATATGTTCAGTCCATTCCATGATAAGTGGGATAAAGGTAGACATACCTCTAAAAATAAATTCAACGCCCCAGTTCCTCCGTTCAGTTAACAACCTCCTCAGAACAGGATAAAACTCGTCCTTTGGGGTGGAAAAGTCATCCTCAAGTTGAACCTTTTCTAGAAGGGTGGCTTTGAATCTCGATCGAAGCTCCAAAAGAGGTTTTATACAAGCCTCTTCTCCGGTCGGTCGGAAAGACAAACCCCCTTCATTAACTTCTTCTCGCCTGTACAACATGGGTAGTCCGTTGCTGGGAGGTGCAGCGGTCAGTGTTGTCATAGAAAGGGTCCTAGTGTAAAAAGGACCGTCAGTAAGCCTGTCATCATTTAGGGCTAGAGCTCTCTGTGATCCTACTTCTCCATAGATGTTCATGGAAGACATTATATCTATCCATAATCCAACACAAAAAACAATTATGTTGAGCAAAAGAAAAAAAAAGAGAGAGAAGAAGATCCGGAAATTACCTCGCTCGTTTCTCTACCAGTGTTTCTGTAAAGGACGGGTAAATAGGGCGGCTTGGTTAATACGTTTCCTGCAAACAAAAGAAAAAGTTGGAAGGTAAGCATAAGCTAAGTAAGGCAATATGATTGCTTCCTCAAAATCAATATGCGAAAACAGTAAGTGCAATACTCGTCGAATTCCAAATGTGTCCAACATCTCACACATTCAGAATTCGAGGGGCATCTGTTTGAGGGTAAACTTTTAGCATATTTGGTTAAAGAGAAATTCGTGACCAAGTGTAAAATTTCATGGAATTAATTATAAGTTATGGGTATGATTAATTCATGAATTTAATGTCCAAAATAAAAACAAAGGATATGAAAAGCAGGAAATTGGGCCATGGATGAAAGCTGATCATTTGAAGCCCAGAGGAGTGTGGACATGACCCATTCATTTTTATGAGGTCCATCATTTTTCATAGTAACTGTGTCAAATAGAGGTTACATAGTTACACCACCCCCTTGCCCACGTTTTGAGAAAATAAGGCAAATAAATGAAATTTGTTAAGGTGGGCAGTTATTCACAAATGAAAAGAAACTGCTATTCATTCTCCTATAAATAAAAAAGGGAAATCCATCCATCGGTTTTTTCTTCACCTGTTCATCTTACTGCTTCCAGCAATAGAAGAATACAAATAGAGGAGTTTGTTACTGAGTGTAGAAAGAGATAGAAAAAAACACAACAGAGAGAGTTTTTCCCCCTCAACCTAGGTAGAGATCCAAATCCCATCTGTTTCGTGTTTTTCTTTTCTTGCAGGTAAATATAATGAAGACCGGTGGGGCGTTGTAGGCTTGAAATTTAAAGTTTCGCCTAGCGTCAAAATTCGTAGTCGGTTCGAAATTTAGAGTTTCACCACTACACTCAATCCTACGGGGTTGATCTATAGGGCCAAAATGCTGCTGAAATTTTGGTACACCGTGAGCAATAGATTCATGGAGCAAGGCCAATATGTACAATGAAAGTGCAGTCCAAATTAAAAAGGGGACCTAAAAAAAGGGAAGCTTATAGAAAATAAGCAAACAACCTGAATTTTGCCAAAAGAAATTTTAATTTGGGTATTCTTTACACCGGGCACAAATTAAATTACTCACATAAGAGAAACAAGAGGACAAATCTGAAAACCAGATTATCAAAATCAAGTCTCAAATCAGCCAGAGCAATACACAAGTGCCAAATTACACTCCAGGATGGTAAAAAAAAAGGAGAAAAGGAAGAAAATAAACTTCTAAAAAAAACCTAGAAATGCAGGAACTTGAATGGGACGGACCAAACCTCTTTGAATCCTCAAACTTCAGAAGCCTCTCAATTCTTTGGGTTTCGGTGCCCGAAACCGTTCGATTTACTACTTCTCTTGCCGCTGACTCGACCAAGAAGAGTTGCGTTCTTTCGCTCTCCGGGTCGTACACCCTGTGACGAAATTTCGAAAAGCGCCTGCCAACTTTCGATATTTTGTCGGGTTGCCAAACTGGGTCTTAACTTCCCTAGGTCAATCTTTGGAAAAGCCCTTGTTTCGCTGGACTTAGCCAAGCCCTGGCTGCTGTCGCTCCTGATCACCGAGCTGAACTACTGACGCAGTCGATGAAGCGTTTTAGCAATAGTGGGGATGTGAAATCCCTCTGCTAACTTTTCTGTAAAAAAGCGTATGAGAGTTGGTCTGGTTGATTGAAATTGTATGGGCTTTTAAACTAAAAAAAAATGAAAGTTATAAATGTTTGGGCTCGGCCCATGGGAAATGATGGCAGCCAGCAATTTACATATATGTTACATACATATAATACACCCCCGTATATGCTTTTGGCATATTTGAAAAAGTATGCCTAATTACAAAAACAACCCACTAAATTATAAGAATTATAGTTGGCACAAATTAAGAATTCAAGTTTGTTCAAAATATAAAATTAAACTCGTCAAATATTCTTTGCCAATTAATTCGAGTGGGTCAATCTCAAATCGGCTCCTAAATAAAAACGGAGTCAAAATCTTAAACCGGTTTTTTTCCAAATTAAAATCGGTTTCTTTAAGAGAACTACGTATAGACTTGATAATCTTTTACGAGTTACGTAGGAAATTCGGTATAACATTTAACATATACCGGATTCAGTCGCCTTTCCCAAATTAAATTATTTTTACACAAAAAAACTACGGGTGATTTGATCCCATTCAAACGGGTACGTAGGTAGCTCGACATAAAGCTTAAGCTTGTCGGGTACAATCGCCGATCAAAAAGATCAAATTGGTTTTCTACTTTGAACTACGTGAGGCTTGATTCTCTTCTAAGAGATACATAGGTAACCCGTTAAATTTCGGGTGCAGCCCAAATCACCGAAATCATTCAAGTCTTGGTGTCGATACAACTTCGAATCAAGAGGATAATCAAAAGGGGTCAAACTCAAATATTAAAAAAAATCAAATAAAATATGTTTTACAATTATTGCGCATTTTTGTTCAACATAGAGTCGGTAGCATTCGATCGCTGAGCAGGAAACGAATTATGATTTGAAGCGCTAGCTTGCTGAAGGATTCATCCAGGTCTTATTTAGATGTTGGAGGATCGATCAGATGTTGGATGGGGATGGCTTCACGGAGTCTTTGTCTTGGCAGGTGCATGTGCTCTCCTTGACAGTCTCGTCATATGGTGAGTTTATCTTTGAGTCATTACTAAGGTGTTTGTAGTCCAACTATTAGCTAAAATGGATGTTACTGTAATGAATTATTAGATTGAATTTTACGAAACTATAATAATTAATCAATCTAACCACACTTCAAGACACTGTTTAAGTTCACCATAGCATTCAAATGATAATTCCACTTCAAGAAACTGTGATTGCATTTGAAGAATTTCAGTTTGTGTTGTTTGGAATTTGCATTGCTTGCTTCTATCAAGATGTTTGGTGTCAGCAACCAAACAAATTCTCATATCTTAAGGACTTTTTTTTTGTCAGAATATCTCAAGGACTTTGAATGTAGATGGTTTATGGTTATGCAGACTAGGGTTATTTTATCGTCGGCAAATTCATTCGTAATATTAAACTGAATTTATTTTAGTGATGACATCGTTTTTAGTTGGATATAGTATCTAGGTATATATGTGTGTTTGAGTCCTTAAAAATTGGTTTGTTTTTCGTGGGGACATCGTTATTATACGTATTTTTATATGAGCTGACATCGTTTTTAGTTGGATATTATATATGTAGATATATATGTATGCTTGGGTCCTTAAAAATTGGTTTGTTTTTTAATGCTGACATCGTTTCTATGCGTATTTTTATATGCGCTGACATCGTTTTTAGTTGGATATTATATATGTAGGTATATATGTATGCTTGGGTCCTTAAAAATTGGTTTGTTTTTTTAGTGCTGACATCGTTTTTATGCGTATTTTTATATGCTGACATCGTTTTTAGTTGAATATTATATATGTAGGTATATATGTATGTTTGAGTTCTTAAAAATTGGTTTGTTTTTTAGTGGTGGCATCGTTTTTATGGGTATTTTTATGTGCTGACATCGTTTTTATGCGTATTTTTTAGTGCTAACATTGTTTTTGACATCGTTTTTATGCGTATTTTTTAGTGCTGACATTGTTTTTATGCGTATTTTTATGTATATGTGTTGACCTCATTTTTGTAATATAAGAGATGGGGGAGGAAGGATGTACAATGATTTTGAGCGATTCGGGGTGGCACCGTCGGTGAAGCTAGGAGGAAGATGTACAATAATTTTGAAATTTTATTTAATTACACTTCTTTATTTATTAAACATTTGTGTTTATATTTGTGGTTTCTATTATGTTAAATTGTGTTCTCAAAATTAAATATTTCAGTGTCAACAAACGTTATAAAAATTCGACAACAAACGTTATTGTTAATATTCCCGTCAACAATCGTATATATTTTTTCTTTGAAAGTTTCTTGACAAAAATTGTTTTCTTCGACATCGACGTCAAAATAGTTGGCGTCAGCATCACCGACGTCAACATCATCGACATCCCCGGTGTTAGCATCGTCGACGTCCCCCACGTCAGCATTGTCGGAGTCCCCGGTGTCGGCGTCAACAAATTTGATGTACTTGGTGTTGGCGTCAGCAATGCTGACGCGCGGAAAAAAAATCTGCTGACGTAGAGGGGGGGAATAGTGGGGCACACATGGGGGCACGCAAGGAGGGGGCACATGAGGATGGACACTTTGCTAATTATTTCAATAAGGTGGATACTTTGCTAATTTGGCCACTATTTTTGGACACTTAGCAAAATGCCCCAATATTTAATTTATGCATCATATGACAGTTTGATAGTAGTTCAAACATTTTTACCGAGCAAAATTTAACATAATCAGTTAAAATCTTTAATTTGGAATAGGTTGTTGTTGTTGTTCTTATTATTATTATTATTATTATTATTATTATTATTATTATTATTATTATTATTATTATTATTATTATTATTATTATTATTATAAATTACAAGAAATTAGTGGGTAACCGAGATACTATCTGGGCACCTACTCCCTTAGCGATAACAAAACTAAGTCTAGTAAAAATATAAGCTGCAGCACGAGCCCCGGTATCCTGAGATGCCGAGAATTTCTGAATCCGCTTCAGCAAGGCAATCGCATCCGTATCCAGCTCCCCCAACGAAGAGAAGGAGAAGGGTAGGAAACCATATCCAGCCGTCGTGCACAAATCTCTATACTTGACACACTTACGATGAGCAGCATCAACAACAACACGCCCGGGGACAAAGTCAGACACCCCCGACTGAGTCAAAGGGGAGGATCCCATCAGATTGACACACACATCTTGCCCCCTATCCCGGGAATAAAGGAGCAAATCTGTCGGACGAAGGGGCTTATCATGCCTATCAACCAAACCGATATCAACCTCCTTGCCGGCAGAAAATCCTGGCCCTATAACATATATCTAATAAGACATTAACCTAATCCTAACAATACGTTAAGATTGTAATTTTTTTCAAATTACAATCTTAAGATATTGACCTAATATGGAATACTTAATAAGACCAAACCGATATCTAATAAGACATTGACCTAATCCTAACAATATCTTAAGATTGTAATTTTTTATTATTATTATTATTATTATTATTATTATTATTCAAATATGGAATACCTAATAAGACATTGACCTAATCCTAACAATATCTTAAGATTGTAATTTTTTTTCAAATTTACAATCTTAATCATGATCATCCTACCAATAATATGTGATGTTAATATCTAGATTTGAAAAAAAAATCAATTTTATTTTCTCATAATAAACACTCATGCAATATATCTATTTGTCATTCAAACGACAAACTAACTCATTTCACACAAATGAAAAGAGATAAAGCAAAGAATTGAAATATAACAATTTAACCTACTATAGCCAGTGGCAGAGAGTTAAAAAAAATTCTTATTTAAGGATATCCCACACAAGGTGCGGGTTACTATACTAGTTTCGCTCTAAATTATCAAAAATCAAAACCTTACAAATACAACAACAACAAACCCAGTATATCCCGCTTAGATCATGGTGTGGGGGGTTGCGTTGTACGCTCCCTTTTTACGACAAGGTCAGGAGCGAGTTTCCATATGACCCGAGCAAAAGAAAGTGCAAGAAACAAAATCAACATCAAATAGAGACGGGCACATGTCAACCAATTAACCAAGCAAAAAAATAATAAACTAGAAAGAGGAATGAAAAGGAAAAGATCTTAAGCGTAAATAAAAAGGATACGATCTCCCATGACCCTCCCTTACGCAGACTAACCCTCAGCATCACGGAAATTGTAAGGTTTAATTGAACCAAACGCATGAACGGAAGTTGTAAGGTTTAAATCATTGTTATATTGAGTAGAATATTCAAATATGTATGAATTTTAATTGAATTCGAATATAGAAAAGCTCCAAGTCTTTAATCGTGATGTATTCAAGGCTCTTTCTAGTATTTTGAACAAGCTCTTTTTGTTATTTTAATGGCCAAATGGTAGATAACCAACTTTTAAATAACTTTCATCACCAGTCAACCACCCCAAATTATTCCGTACAATTTTTTGGAGATTTTATTTGTGAGAGAACAAATAAATGTATTTGCAAATATCTCATACCATGAAAAGATGTTGTGTACAAGAAAAATTTGAGTTCATACAAAGGTTGAAGATCAAATGAAAGTCATTTTTAATGTGTTATGAGTTGCAATTTACAAGACATGAGTCGATTTGTGTGAAGTTATAATGGGGCAAGTCCAAGCTTTGTTATAAATTATAATGGGGAAACTCCAAGCTAAACAAGTCCAACAACAGTTTGACTAACTTTACATTGACAAATGAAAATAGGTCAAATTGCATAAAATTACCCTTTAAATATATTCATTTGTCATAACAACTCCTTAAATTGATATATCCAATAAACCACTCTTTAAATAACTTTCGCTACAAATCAACCACCTTCGAAATTATTTTGTCCAATCTCGATTAAACTTGTTAAATTACAATTGATAAAAGAAATATTTACTTAAACCAGAAACTAAAGAGTAAAAATACCTAAAAATAACTTGAAAAGGTAGCTTCTCTCCAATTTTCTCAAAAAAAAAAGTTATGTAAACTAAATCAAAAAAATTAAATTGAAATATTTTATTTAACCAAAAATTACATGTTAAAATGACATCCTTTTATTTGGCAGAATAGTATTGATTGAAATACCGAATTGGTATTTAAAAGTGACATAATATGATAGATGAGTATTTAAAAATCAGCTTTAGACAAATGAGTATTAAAAACATGAACTAATCAAATAAGTCTTTTTTTTAATACCAAAACCCGGTTTAATATGTTAAATTTGACTTAAATTGATTTGAACCGAATTTTTCTTCTTTTGACATAATTATCTTTTCAATTTGATTTTTTAAAAGAATTTTTTTTTCAATTTCTAAGTATGAACATGAATCTAAAATCAAATGTATAAAAATTATTAAGAAAAAAATATATTATAAGAAATTATTTTATTTTAAGCTAAAACTACATTTGCATTTTTTAAAAGTTATATCATCAACTAAGATTAATATAATTAATTTTTATAATAATAAAATTCAATTATTATTATTATTATTATTATTATTATTTCAAGGCGAATCTAATTAAAATAACTCAACCTTTGTAGGAGTTTTAAAAATATATCCTCACATTTCAAATATAAGAAAAATAACCCAACCTTTGGGGGAGGTAGTAACAAAGTATCTTAACTCATTTTTGCGACCATAAATTTGGTCAAAACAATGACATGAAATTGGTCAAATGATATCATTCTCATTAAAACAACTCAATATCACCAAAATCTTAATTTTGTCAGTTATTTATAGGGGTGAAATTGGTACATTATCAATTCATTTTTTCATTTACCACCAACCAATATGAATTGGTAATCGTAAAACTCATACCATTACCAACCACCGAAGTCCGAAGGGGTTGTACCAATTTAATTGGTTACCAATTAAATTGGTTGGTACATGTTGGTAATGGTAATTTACCATGTTTTGAGTGTTGAGAAAAATATATACAAATACAATACAATTTAATGAAAACTTATAAGTTATTACAACACTTTGGTTTTCGTCTAAACCGACAATATTTGAGTACTAAAGCAACATAATACTTATAAGTTATTACAACATATTTAAGCACTAAAACAACATAAATACTTAATAGGCCCGAATGTATTAAAGATGTCCACATAATACCTTCCTACTAACGCTTATGTTTTCATCTGAATCGAGATCGAGCTAGTATTCCTCCCTTGATATATATTGGTAGGAATTGGTTGGTATTACCATTGAAGCGATTCTAGAATTTCACCTATACTTATTACCTCAAGCTGATGACAAAAGTTCTCTAATACCTGCGATGCTAAAAGCAAAACAATATTTGACTTCGTGATCTGATAGTTCTTTGTTATTTAATGTGGCCTTGCAAACGTCTGAGTTTCGCGATCAAATGCTTTTATTGTTCAATTGTCGTCTTTAGAGGAAGTTTTGATTTGATGACGTATTATTCTTAGAAAGGCTTCTTCTCCGATTCGAGGATCTTAAGAGCTCAAACCTAAGAGTTTTACGTAAGTGGAAGTTGCAGAGCTCCTTTTCTATCTCTCTTTCCGGATCCCTTTCTTGTGGTTCATAGGGGGTATTTATAGTGTTATTAAGTGAGTAGCTGGTTGGTGACCTCGTGGTTCTTGTAGGGGACACGTGTAGCTCATGCCCTCATGCCAGCAATCTTGGGTAGCTACACGTGGCGATACTAGCGGAGAGGTGCTTCACCAGCGAGCTGCTTGCCCTTTTTGGGGAGTTTTAGCTGATTCGGAGTTTCTACTCGCGATCCCAATCTTGAAGGAAAGCATTCACGTCTAGACTTGAACCTTTGCCATGTGGGCTGGGAAGACTTTGGTCGCGATGATTTGATGTTAAGTAGGCGAGCAACTTTTGCGTTGGACAACTCATTTATGACGTCATACCCCTATTAATAAAAGGGGTTACTTTTTATGGCATCGTCAACCATTAGTATTCTTCCCATAGTTAATACTCCCTCCGTCCCACAATGATTGTCTTTGGACTATTTATGCATATTTTTTAAGGAGCTAAAAACTATACTCCCTCCGTTCGGCAAAACATGTCGTTTACTATTCATGCACATTTTTTTAGAATGTTAAAAACTATATAAAATATTTATTTTTTTATAAAATTTTTTTAACAAGTTTGTACTTATTAATAATAACTACGAAATTGTTAAAAAAATTATTAAAACACTAGCTATTTTATATAGTTTTTATCCCCTAAAAAAGCATGCGTGAATAGTAAGGTGACATGTTTTGCCGAACAGAGGGAGTATAAAATATCCACTTTTTAAATAATTTTTTAAAATAATTCTATACTTATTAGTAATATGTATGATATTATTTAAAAATATTTAATAAAATGTTGATATTTTATATAGTTTTTAGATTTTTAAGAAAACGTGCATGAATAGTTAAAGACAACCATTGTGGGACGGAGGAAGTATCAGTTAAAATCATTTTCTACAAAAAATAAAAGAATTAAAAAATAAAAAAAACTAAATATATATTGGTAAGAATTGATTGGTATTACCGTTACCAGCCAATTTCAAATCGGTTGATAATGATAATACCAACTTTTCAGTTTATTACCATTATCGTACCAAGTTTTAGAACTTGGTTCGATTGGTACTTGTTGGTTTTGTTTGTTATGATTTTCTTTTAATATTTTTTAAAAAGATTTCTTCATTATATGTATCGAATGTTTTTTTTTTGGAGCATAAATTTTGACTCCTCGAAACAATCATGTGATCGCCTCTGAGTCGGGTGACAATGAGGTATTTTTGCTGAAAATGTTATTACCTACTTCTTCTGGTCGGAAATAAACGATATTTGACTTTTATGTACATAATTTTTTTTTTCACAATTTAATACTTATTACTAATAAGTTTAAATAGTTAAAAAAATTATTTAAAAAAATAAGATTTTCAGAGTAATTTTGAGCTCCTAAAACTAGATGTACAAAGTTAAAAATCATTTATTTCCGACGTGAAGTAGAAACCGTGGAAAAGTGAAAACAAACCCCCTGAAACTGAAATCCCGTTTGTCTTCTCTAAAATGAAAATCTAAAATGAAAATTGAACTCATTCTCTAGCCTTTCCCCACCTGTCATTAGCGGACGAAACCACGATTCAAACCACCTCTCTTTCTCTCTTGCTGACGATCGTCTCACCAACTCGAAACTGCCTCGTGGTATGTGAAAACTGTACACCTCAAATTCAATTTTTGTTGTTCAGCATGATCGCGGTCAGATCACCACCTTCACTAATTTTCACCGTTCCTTCCATTAATCTTTCATCAATTTCTTCTTTATTCAAAAATCAAATACCTAGAATATTCTCTAATTGCGATCAATTATTCAACGATCTGATTGGTTTGATTGGCAAGTGGCGTCTTCGTGTCATTATCCCCTTTCTTCCTCCAATTTTTCAAAATTATCGCTATTTCAATTTGTGTTATTTATTTAAACAAAGTGGAACGGCTTTTGACTTCTATCTACTGCTACCACTACTGATCTCACCACTCAATTCTGGGGTAGCCTATACGCGTCGTTTCCAGCGCCGATCGCTCCACTTCCGGTTCTCCAATCGGCGGCAGTTACGCTGGTTTTAAGCTTCGGCGGATTTTCGGAGGCAGAGAACGCAAGTTGCAGGTTGTGAGGATGATGAGCCTCGGAGCCGGCAAGGCAAAGGATCTCGTGGATGTGAACTCCGCCGTCGGCGGCGGCGTTGAGGACGTTTACGGAGAAGATCAGGCCACCGAGGATCAGCTCGTCACTCCCTGGACAGTCTCTGTCGCTAGGTCAGTCCTTTTTCGTCGCTAATTCCTCTTTTTACCTTTTTTTTGTTCTCTGTTTTTTTTATCATTTCTCAAAAGGTAAAATTCTTCTAAATCTAGTATTAGAATTTTTTTGAATAAAAATATAAATGGATATTAGATCTGGATCGTCACATTTGGCTCTTAAACTCCATCAATAGTGTTTATTCTAGAATGTTATTAATCCAATTTGTGGATGATGCTACAGGTAGTTAGTTTGGTAGATCACTCTTCTTCGATTCTCTTTTTTTTTATCTTAGTCCAGTTCGATCGACTTACCTCTAGATCGAGTACTGTGTGGTCCATTTAAGGGGTTGACTCTCCCACTCACAAGCGTCCATGTTTCCAAGGGGATTCGAACTTCGAACCTCTTGGTATGGAATGTAGTCCCACAATCACTACACCAACTTGTGATTAGTTCTTCGATTCTCTATAAAGTCTACAAGCGATAACTGTTTTTATTAGTTAAATTAATCATTCCGGGTAGTCTGAAGTATGGGTGGTGTACACTGCAAATCCGCACAATAATAGGTTGCTAATCAACGTCGAAAAGGACGTTGCATAACGTTGGATTGGACGTTGTTGAGTGGAGAAGTTGTCGACGATACTCGATGGAAAGTGAAGGAACGGTTCAAACTGAACCGGGCTAACAACGTCGGCGTTGTTAGGGGAAATATTATGAAGACACAATCTCTCACACACACACAAAGAAGACTCAACCTTGGTTTTACCTTAAGCATATATGTACCTATCACCATATATTATTGTCTATTTTTTTTATGGTCTTTCTAATCTATGCCTCAAGAGCATGATAAGAAATACAATTGGGAAAGATTCCCTATCAAACATATAAGTGACCATAGGAAAGCTATATTAGTTTTGGAAAATATTTTCAGATTGAACATTTTAGCCTATTTTCGAAAGGCACAAGTTAGAAAAATTCTTTTATCTATAATTTTATAAATAAATAAAATTAATACGTGCTTGATATTAATATGTTTTATTACATCTAGATGGAAATTAACGAAATTAATTAGAAGCAGTATAACATGAGTAAATATCCATCAAGCTACCATATTTTTATTTTGGATTATATGAGATATAATTTTGATACTCGGGTCTTGGAGGATTGCTAAACATTTGTAACATTACTTGAAATTGGGGATGATTGCGAAGATTTAAATCAAAAGAGATATTTGGGATAGGGCTGGGCTTCCGGTCTTCCGGTCCGGTCCAAGACCGGTGGACTGTAATCTCCAAGAACTTAGACCGTGGATCGGACCGGGACCGAAACTTATGGTCCCGGTCTTTCCGGTCCGCGGACCGTAAAGACCGGTTGGACCGGAACTTTACCATATATTGAAATTTCTTAACCCTAGATTTAAAATCGGGATGAGATTCTTCAATCTTAGTATATGATTTCTCCATATCTATACTAAAATCGACATTAATTTGTTAATATATACACAAAAAAAAACCTAGATCTAAAAGTGAAACGGAGAGAGAGGCACGACTCACACACATTCACCTCTTTTTTTTTAATCATAAGAAATCCGGTCCAATTCCGGTCCGATCCCGGGTTTGGACCGAAAACAGAAAATTTGAATTTCTTGGACCGTGGACCGGACCATAATATCCCGGTCCGATCCAAAGACTGTAATTTTCGGTCCGATCCCGGTCCGATTCCGGTCCGATCCAAATTTTGCACAACCCTAATTTGGGATGTGTGGGGGTATTGGGATTATTGTGATCTATAGTTAAAAAAAAATGTGTGTGAAAATAAGTGCAGAAATAGGTCAAGATATCGGTATATCTAGGTAAAAGTTGGGTTCATTTTTTTTTTTAATTTGAAAAAGAGAAGAAAAATTTTAAAAAAAGTAGGAATATGTTACATCTCTCTACCAATATAATCCTTCCTCCGTTTCCTTTCCTTAAGGTTTAGTCGTTTAGACTACAATTAAGGATTTACCTTGTAGGAGGAGAGAGTCCAATTTATTTTTTTTTGGGTAAGGAAGGAGAGAGTCCTATATAAGGTAATGAAGTTGTGAAGTAAAGAGGTCAAGAGTTCAAATCCCACTCTTTACACAATTTGTATAATTAGTGGGTGGTCAAGCTAGGCGTGGCCACGGGTTTGACCCGGCGGGTTCAACCCGCCGGGTCAAGGGTCGGGGAAGGGTGACCCGAACCCTAACCCGGGAATCCGACGGGTTGGCGGGTTCGGGTCACCTGGCGGGTTCCAGGTCGACGGGTCGACCCGACGGATATTCGGCGTGTCGACCCGTCAGGTATTATTTTTATAAAACGTAAATAAACGTAGAAAAAAAAAATCAAAATCAAGTGTAACTTACTAATGTCCATATTTTCACTGAGAAAGAACACTAAATAATAAAGTTACAAATGTTTGGCCAAATCTAGTTTCTCTGGATGCTATAATTGGATATGACGACTGAAGTTCCCATATTCTCCTCCATTCGGGTGCCTATAGACCATCCCGCAGAAGTTACAACTGACGTTGCAACTGTTTTCATCCCTCGGGTGCTTTGTTAACCAGCATGTGAAAATAGCGGTCCGAACTTGGGCCACACTCAACTGACTCAAGAGCCTGTGCGTTTCTTGTCGCGAGACTTGGACACTGGATTCGCCCTCCTCCTCATCGTATCGCGGGCCTTCAACTCTGGATTCGCAATCACTTGTCTGGCTGCTCATCATGTTGCAGGGCTTAATACAAAGCGTTTTCAGAGTTTGAGATGAGGCGTGAGTAAAATGAGAGGGAGGTGAGGCTTATTTATAGCCAAAATCGGGAGGGAAAAGAAGCAAATAAACCGTTGGGCAACGTTCGACCCGGCGGGTCCAACGTTCGACTCGCGCGGGTCGGGTCGACCCGCCGGGTCAGCGGGTTTTAACACCCCCGACCCTAACCCTAATTCGCTACCCGTCTACACCCGTGGACCCGTCAACCCGGACCCGCCGGGTCACGGGTCAACCCGTGGCCACGCCTAGGTCAAGCCTTCATTGGTATTGGTTTGGGTGAGCGTGTCCGGTGGCTTGTCGCATGGCTTATCGATTCGTGTCCTTTGCAGCCTAGAGCTCGGATTCGTAGGGAATTAGTCGATATCCTCGAAACCCCCATGTTAAAAAAAAGTTCTGAAGGAAAGAGAGAACCCTCGACATTTGCCTATCCAATTTTAGTAGGTTTTTTAAGGGCTCAATTATGGTCCAAGTACAAGTTTGTTTTTTGAAGCGAATCTTCCTTTGTCCTTTTTTATTCAAAGGGTAGGGGCATTAGTACCTAATTATTTTTTTCATATAAACTTGTCAACCACTCTGACCTTTATTTTATTTGATGTTTTTATTTGATCATTACGTACAAGTATAGAATAACCCTCACTTATTACAACATATAAAAGTTAAATTTGTAATACTAATAATTAATAGATATAGATATTGGAGATATTTGGCACCTTTACTTTAAATGCTTTAACACAGATGAGTGTGAATTGCTAATGACTGTGCTATATACACCCGAGACAGGTGCTATATGCACTCAAACGGACGAATCATAGACAATGTTGTAAGTTTAAAAAAAATATACAGATGGATCCTAGATCCGTCCGTTATAAAAAAATTACATAGGACGAATCCTTGATCCGTCCTAATAAATTAAAAAAAAGAGAGAAAAAGCTGCAAGGAAATAAAAAGAGAGAGAAAAACGGAAGGAAAAAAAAAGAGAGAGAAAAAGCTGAAGGAAAAAAGAGAGGGCAGAAAGATTAAAAAAAACAAGGAAAAAGCTGCTTTTGGAGCTTATTTTTCTATTTTTTTTGCTTTTTCATTTATTAGGATAGATTCTTGATGTGTCCTATGTGTTTTTTTATTTTTCTTACAACGGACGTCTGTGTATCATTTTTTAAAACTTGCAATGGGCGGACTATGATCCGTCTTAAGGTGTGCATATAGCACCTGCCATGGGTGCACATAACCACCCCGATTGCAAACAAAACATACATGGATAGAGAGGGATTCATTTTGATTTTTAAAAGAAAGCCAATGGTTGTTTTTTTCCGTGGACATGAGAGGATTGTTGGTTCATGTTACAGTGGATATACGTTGTTGAGAGACCCACACTTCAACAAAGGACTCGCTTTTACTGAGAAAGAGCGAGATTCTCACTACTTACGCGGCCTACTCCCACCTGTTGTTTTAACACAGCAACTTCAGGTTTTGTAACTGACTTCATTTGACATGATGTAGTATCCTTAATTTGGCATGATGTAGTATCCTTAATTTGGCATTTGGATCATTTGTGTTTCCTTTGATGTGTTTTTTTTTGTTTTTTTGTTTTTGCAGGAGAAGAAGCTCTTAGATAATATCCGTCAATATCAGGTACCACTGCAGAAATACACAGCTTTGATGGACCTCGAGGTAACTGAATTTAATCTCTTCATTTCGTCATCTTGATGTTTAGCTGGTAATTCTGAATGTTATTGGAGTCAAAGATTGATTGCATGTATCAAATTATAAACCTTAATTTGCATGCATATGGATCTCCTAGAACAAGAAATAACATGCCTACTACATTAGTGACTTGATTTAGTATGTTATCTTTATGTATATGTAGTTCCAAAAACAATCTTTGCTTCGTATTGCAGTTCAGTTTCCATCATATATATTGACATTTTAATCATATAATTGGAATACGGAATACTTGACTTTGAATCTTATTACACTGGATAAACTAAATTTTTTCCATTTATATTTGCAGGAAAGGAATGAGAGGTTATTCTACAAGCTCCTTATTGATAATGTCGAAGAATTGCTCCCTATTGTGTACACTCCAACTGTGGGTGAGGCTTGTCAGAAGTATGGAAGCATCTTCAGGCGTCCTCAGGGTCTTTTTATTAGTCTGAAAGAAAAGTATGTTATGTCTTGTAATTAAGTTTGATTCTTATACAAGAGCAAGACTTGACAAGAGGAAACGGTTGGGTATAACAGGGGAAAGATCCTTGAGGTACTTAAAAATTGGCCCGAGAAAACTATCCAAGTAATTGTTGTTACTGATGGAGAAAGAATTTTGGGACTTGGAGACCTTGGTTGCCAGGTAATTTACGAGTTAAACTACTCTAAGAGAGTTAACAGTACAAAATTTGTTGTTTTCATTCTAATGTGGTCTTAACTTCAGGGGATGGGGATACCGGTGGGGAAACTAGCACTATATACAGCACTTGGAGGTGTCCGCCCTTCAGCAGTAAGCATGCTTGAGAACTGATATTTCTCACTATTTTTCCATTTCGAACTAAATTAATAGGACATTCATCTAGATTTTGGATTTCTTATATTAGCCTATAGATATAATACTCTGATTCGATTTCCGCTTAAGGTATTATATTACATTACTCTTTAATACTTCCATTTGGTGATCCAATTGTTCTTATGTTTGATTAATTGATTGCAGTGCTTGCCCATAACCATCGATGTTGGAACTAACAACAAGCGGTTGTTGAATGATGAGTTTTATATTGGGCTGAAGCAAAAGAGGGCTACAGGACAGGTCTTTGTTATCCTACTTCTTTCATCGAATAGCTTTTAGAGTTTATATACCAAACTTTTGACTTTCTTTTCCAGGATTACGATGAATTCATGGAGGAATTCATGACTGCTGTGAAGCAAAATTATGGGGAAAAAGTTGTTATCCAAGTTAGATCCACTTCTCTTGTCGTTTGCTTCATTCGCTGTTGTTGCTTTAACCTATCTTAAAGCTCTTTTTGTTTTAATATTACGTGTATACGATTCTGCAGTTTGAAGACTTCGCCAACCACAATGCTTTTAGGTTGCTTGAAAAATATAGCACCAGTCATCTCGTCTTCAACGATGATATACAGGTAAACAAACACAAAACAATATTGGAATTTGGAACCAAAGTTCATGACAACTTCTGCTGAAATCAACTTTTCAATGCTGACCATTTCTGCCCCTATTTGATGCTTTACAGGGAACAGCATCAGTGGTCCTTGCTGGAGTGGTTGCGGCACTGAAGTTGATTGGTGGAACTCTACCTGAGCATACATTCTTATTCCTTGGGGCTGGCGAAGTAAGACAATTATGATATATTTTGATACTCTTTCTATAATGAATCTCTCGTCGTGTAGTATAGCATGAACGAACATAAAGAATCCCCTAGGGAGCCTAACCCTAAACACTATGAAGAGTTGGATGAACTTCTTGTCAATAATTTCTCCGAAGTCTAAATATTTTGTAGAGGGAAAACAGCATATTAAGAAATGATAGAGGGGAGTGATCATATTGACATTCCTCTAATGTAAGGTTCTAGGATCAAGTGTATATTATATATATATATATATATATGAGGTTGGGTCATGTGTTAACAACTCTTACGGTGTTAAATGTTAACAAATCAATATTCGGCAAAATTTATCAAATATTCATCACAATCACTCAATTATTCATCAAAGCTTTTGTTAAAATTAATCAAATATTCATCACAGTCACTCAATTATTCACAATTTGCCAAATATTCATCAATATTCGGCAACATTTAAGAAATATTCATCACAGTAACACAATTACGGGATTGGGGGTGGATACACGCACAAGGGTTTGAGTTTTTGGGTGATATTTTTTTTAACTGACAATAATTATTAATTGAAATGAATCTCTTAAATGTTGTCGAAAAGCTTTGATGAATAATTGAGTGACTGTGATGAATATTTGATAAATTTTGCCGAATATTGATTTGTTAACATTTAACACCGTAAGAGTTGTTAACATTTGATCCGTATTCTATATATATATATGATCATTTCATTTTATGTGTTAGCATTTTTTTAACTTAAAAGTTCGCGGGGAAAAATCTTACATAAACCCTCTCTGTGGTTCCAGGCAGGGACCGGCATAGCAGAGCTTATTGCTCTCGAGATGTCAAAACAGGTATATAATACAATAATTTTGCTCCATGTAACCAAACTAAACTAATAAATAAGGAAAAGAGCTAATCATGATCCTTTTTGCAGACAAATGCTCCTCTGGAGGAAATGCGGAAAAAGATTTGGCTTGTCGACTCAAAGGTCATAGAAGCCTTGCTGGGCATGGCAACTAATGCTCTTGCAAAGTTTATATAGTTTCAGATTCTCATTGAACTAAGAGTGAGTTTGTGATTGCAGGGATTGATTGTAAGTTCCAGAAAGAATACTCTCCAAGACTTCAAGAAGAGATGGGCTCATGAGCATGAACCCATCAGCGATCTTCTAGGTGCTGTCAAGGTGTGTCTACTTTATATTTGTCTATAAATGTACCTAGTATATTAACTCAAAATACCTTGTTGGCAAACTTCTTATATATTTTTCTCCAGGCAATCAAGCCTACAATCTTGGTTGGGTCATCTGGAGTTGGCAAAACATTCACGAAAGAAGTCCTTGAAGCAATGGCGACCTTCAATGAAGTAATCCTTTCTTTTAAAACTTAATCCCAATGATTCGGTTCGGAGGAAGTAAATATTTACTTCTTTAGTTCTATCATGCTAACGTCATGAATTATGTGATGCAGAAACCTTTGATCATGGCTCTCTCCAATCCTACTTCCCAATCAGAGTGCACAGCCGAAGAAGCATACACATGGAGTAAGGTAAAATGGCACCCTCAAATCTACAATTCTCTACCATCTACTTTATATGTACATGTATATATATACGTATATGTATTGTTGTTATATTTCTTTCATTTTGGTCGATGTGGGAGAATTCTCCCATTCTCTTTAATAAAGGCCAAGCTTGATTTTCCAGTTGAAGTATCCGGATCTATATATAGGGCTGAAACTCTTTATGTAGAATGATTTTGCCTTACGATCAGGCTGTCTACTGATCTTTTGCTTTCAGAGTGATGTCTCTCTAACCTTGATGCTTTCGTTTCCATAATTTTCAAACAAAAAGGGTCGTGCAATTTTCGCAAGTGGGAGTCCATTTGATCCTGTGAACTACCAAGGCAAGGTCTTTGTTCCTGGCCAGGTAATTGTTACATCCAAAGCCATATATATATATATATACCGCCCTCGTTTTAAACTGTGGTTTATTGAGTGCTGAAAATAGGTAATTTTATGTTATGTTCATGCTATCAGGCTAATAATGCTTATATCTTCCCCGGATTTGGCTTGGGTTTGGTCATCTCTGGCGCGATTCGAGTACATGATGAAATGTTACTAGCTGCATGTACGTATGTGATGGAAAATGGGTGAATTTTCCCTGTTTCTTCAGTTAGATGCTATAACATGTTCGCTAATTCCGAGTGGTTTTTATGCTTTTTAACTTGACAGCGGAAGCTTTAGCTGGGCAAGTTACCCAAGAGAACTATGACAAGGGGATGATCTATCCGCCTTTTTCCAACATCCGGAAGATATTGGCTCAAATTGCTGCTAAAATTGCCGCAAAGGCATATGAACTAGGTGAGCGCTCTTAATTTGCGACGCACGCATAGATCCTATCCCAGTGAAGGGCGATGCATCGAAACTTGAGGTTATGTACTCTCAACTAAGATTCCATTTTCATGTAGGATTGGCCTCAAGGCTTCCTCGGCCAGAAGATCTGGACAAGTATGCAGAGAGCTGCATGTACAGTCCTGCTTACCGCAGTTACCGTTGAAACCACAAACTTACTAGAAATGCGTTCTGAAAGCGCGCAGGTACAAGCTTTGGGCTGCAGTGCCAAGAGTTTGCTTCACAAGTGTGACTTGGCCGTAATAAGTCCCATGTAGTGTGTGTGTATATATATAGGGGCGGGCCAAGGGGGCAATCGGGGAGTTGGTGTGTTTAGCAATAATCTTATGCTCCCATGATCCAAACTAGTATTTCATTACCTTTCTTGATGAATCAACTCCCATGCTTCTCATTCCTGGCATCCTATAAAACCCAATTATTAGGGTGTTTAGCAGATTTTTTTTTTTCAGATTAGTCAAAAGATGAATTTTTTTTTTGAAAATTAGCCAAAATTCCAAACTATTTTGGGCTAAACCAAAGGGGGCTAAGTGTCCATTTGAAACAAAGATTTTAGCCCAACTTCCAAACAAAATAATCCTATACAATACTAAAAACTAAATTTTTTTGCAATATGTCATCATTTGGTTAAAAATTTTTCCTCCAAAAAATTGCCATATTAGATTTTGCCATATCATTAAATGATGCCACCTATTCTATTCATAATCATTTTAATAAATGTGTATAAGATATCTTCTAAATTAGGTAATTTTTTAAAGATTATGAATTATTAAATCATATACATTTTTAAAACAATGATATATTTAATATTGAAAATAGTATATTTAAATAATGTAGTTAATATATATATATATATATATATATATATATATATATAAAATTAATCAACAATGTGTATATATAGTATTTTATATGTTAATATCGTCGTATCTCATCTTTTCATAACAAAATATTTTATAGTCAAAAGTTTAATCAATTAAAGTTTTACATCGCATTAATAATGTCATATATTTAGCAACTTATTTATTATTTTTAAAATCTTTTATTGATTAAAATTATGAAAATACATGAATCAAATAATTTTGTATTTTTTCAAAAAAAATTATAGTTATTTTTTTCTTGTTTGTTTGATTTTGATAAGGATCAATTATATTATAATCTGGCTAATTTTATAAACTCATTTGTTGTTTTTTTTTACAAATCAATTACATCTTTGCAAATGCTTAATCAAATTTAATTTTATATTGTAATCAATTTTTTATATAAAATATCTTCCGAATCAATACTTTTCAAATACTTTTATGTTATTTTATTTTATAACATTTCAAACATTTTTAATCCATTGTTGTTTGTATAAGAATCATGTACATTTACATTTTAATCTTGAAATTATTAAATTAAAATAGAGGTTTATTCAAATGATTTTTTTGGACAAGGCGATTTGAGATCTTGTGTTGAGACTTGCTGAGTTTGGTATAGTATGGTATATAATTAGTTACATTATATTGTTACAAAGTATACAACATGTTTGGAGAATTTTGATACGTAGTATTTGGTGGATTCACAATTGTTGTCTCTTCAAAGGGGTGATCCATGATGCTTATGAGCTAAGTCGAAAATTCAATCGACTAAATAAAGTTACACATCATATGCCATTGTTGTATATCGAGAGAAAATATTGTCATATATATGGCGCACACCCTTGTTGAATATAGGGGGTAGTCATATAGTGCAAATCAATGAAAAGATGTCATGCCTCAGTTAATAAACATAAAAGGAGTTCAATTGAGGTCTTTCTCAATTGTTGCTAAAGGATGATAACAATTGTGAACGTGTGAGCAATGATAGAGTTAGGAATTGTTTTATAAGGGAGGCTCATTTTTTTAAAAAAATATTTTTCTCTTTATACCCATATATGAGAAGGAATGTTATAATTTTTTTAAAAAAACCCTTAAATTTATTATTTTAACCGTCATTTTTAATTGAAAAAACTAAGAGAAGCAAACAATTAGCCAAATGAATTTGAACTCATAACTTCATGATTTAATACTCACGACCAACTAAGATAAATAAACTTTATAATTTTTTTTTTGTATTAGTTTAGTTCTAAAATTAATAAAAATATTTTTAAAAATATGCAATTGTTTCCTTTCCAACTAGAGGGGGCTTAAGCCACCCCATTCCCCTCTGAGTCTCTAACTCTTGATGGGTGTAAGAGCTATTCAAATGGGCTCTACCTCAGAGATAGCAGAGGCAGGGACATATCATTTATGTTTTCCAATTAGCATGAGATGATGATTTCACACATATCATGATATCATTGTGGAATTCGATTGTCGAATTGTTAAATTCGCAATTGTAAAATAAAAACTCTTTTGAGAAATGTATTGGGTTTCATTTTGAAGAAGATGATGCATATTTTCTCGCTCAAATTAGATTTGTTTGTGTTTTATTCTATTTTATGTTTTCATAGTTCTTCTTTACCTATAAGATTTGTTTTGATTTTGTTTGAAATTTATGATGGTTAATCAATAGGAGGTATGATTTCATTAAAAATAACTTCCTTTGTTGCTATTCAAAAAAATTTTAATACTAAATTATATAACAATATTATACTATCTAGATTATCTTTTTTTTTATTTGTAGATGAATACACATTTTTTATTTTTGAAGGTTAATATTTTTATATTAAATCCGTGCATAGCACGGGGAATAGGCTGATATAATACTAAATTCGTTGTTTGAAACGACTACTTATTATTTTTTTTAATAAAAAAATTCATTTTAAATAAGAAGAAGGATGAAAAACGGAAAAATATATATGGGACAACGAATCTCTCTTATTTGATTTTTTTTTAAAACCATCCCAAAAAGAGAGAGATGGACAGAGGGTAGAGTCTGAAGGAGAGAGAGAAAGAGAGATGGGTGGCTGTGGGAGAGAGGGCTGGTAGTGGGTGGGACCCGAAGGGAAGAGAGAAAGAGAGAAGGGGGGAGAGAAAGAGAGAGGAGTGGGTAAAGTCGTACATGTGTGTTTCAAGGTTATAAAAAGGGGGAGTCGCTGTTTTCCATCTATTTTTTTCTGTGTTCAAAATCTTTTTCATTTAAATTGATTTTTTTTAAATACTAAGTCGTTGTTTCAAACAGCACCGCTTTGGCTAAATCCCAAAATAGTTTGGGATCTTGGCTAATTTCCAAATTGCTTTTCGTTTTTTGGCTAATTTGAAAAAAATTCTGTTTAGCAATAGTTTATGGAGGTGGACAAAAAAAACCCTGAATTAGTGGCGTTTGGTGTGCCCTGAGTGGAGCCAGGTGGGAGATTGAGATGGAAAGAGGTTATAATCAACAAAGATAAAAACACAATTCAAATTCATCAAAAGTACACAAACAACCACCCCAAGGCTCAACTGTAATTAGGTGTATATAATTACCTAATTACAATTGAGCTTCTGGGCTTATACATATATTACATCTAACATACTTCTTTAGTCGAACCAAGAGGGGAGTGAATAGTGAGACTAGATCTAAAATCAAGAAAGAGTGGGTAAGGAAAACTCTCAGTGAACATGTCAACATATTGAAACGGAGACGGGACATACAAGACACGCACATAATCTATGGCAACCTTTTCACGAACAAAAGAGATATCATTGGCAACCGGGTTGTGAGTAAGGTAAGTAGCGTTGACATTGTTTGTATATACAATAGACGCTTGATTAAGAGGATAATGAAGCTCAAGCAATAAGTTATGAAGCCAAGATCACTTTGCGACAACATTGGTAACACCACTATATTCTGCTTTAGCACTAGGGCGGGAGACAGCATGTTGTCTCTTTGATGACCAAGAGGCAAGCGAGTCATTAAGAAACACACAATCGGTATCTTGACATAGACCTTCAGGTGTCTGGATAGCCAGCCTAATCAGCATCCGTGCAAGCAACCATGGAAAGGGGAGAAGCCGATGGGTGATAATGATGCCAAGAGTAGTAGTACCCTAAATATACCTCATAATGCACTTAAGAGCAGCAAAATGAGACTCCCTAGGGTCATGCATAAGTAAACAGAATTGCTTAACAACATATTTAATATCAGGATGGGTAAACATCAAGTACTGTAGAGCGCTTCCTGAGTCAGACTCCCTAAGTTTTGATACAAAGTTAGATCATATAAAGGTTGATCTGCCTCCTGATTCAGTTTGGTAGTTGTCTCAACAAGAGTTGCAGCAGGCTTGCAATTAGTCATATTTCTCTTGACAACAATCTTCTCCACATATTTCTCCTGGGAGAGAAACAAGTTGGATACAGAGTGAGATGGAAAGACCCCCAAAAAGAAACTGCGAGGCCCGAGATCAGTTACAGCAAACTCCTTACTGAGTTGGTTAATAATGGTAGATTGAAGAGTATATGTACATGTAGTAAGGATGATAACATCTACATATAGAAGGAGATATAAAAGCTGATTACCTCGGCAAAAAACAAATAGAGAGGAGTCACTCTTTCTACTAACGAGGCCAAGTTGCAATAGATAAATGCGAAGGTACTTAGTTTGAGGTGCCTGTTTAAGGACATACAAAGAATTTTTCAAGAGACAAACATGGGTTGGTTTGGTCTTGTCAACAAACGTAGGCAACTGGAACATGTGCACGGTTTCATTTAGATGATCATGTAGAAACGCGTTCTTCACATCCAACTTATTAATAGGTCAGTTCTTGGAAACAACAAGGTGCAAGATAGTGCGGATGGTGACCAGTTTGTCCACCGAACTAAAAGTGTCACCACAATCCGCCCCTACATGTTGGGAGTTGTCATTGGCAACCAATCGCGCCTTATAGTACTCAAGAGATTTGTCAGAGCAAAACTTGTCCTAAAAGAGCTACAAATACCGTACAATGTTGGCCCCAAGGGTCGAGGAACCAAGACCCAAGTATTGTTGCTAGTAAGAGCTTTGTATTCATCGAGCATGGCAGCATTCCAATTAGGTTCTAAGGTGGCCGTTTTGTGGGAGGTAGGGATGAGAGATATGTGAGAAACGGAGAGGTCGAAAATCTGTTTGGGACAAAAGATGCCACTCATGCTCCGAGTTTGGATTTAGTTGACTGACTAGGGAGGGTTAGGTGGTAGGTTAGGGGTTTTAGGTGATGGGACATGGGCTGGAGATGGCAGTACGACGGATATTGAGGGTTGGATGGGTGCTTCAGATGGGAGGATGTGGGAAGTCTATGGCAGGATGAGTGTTGTAGGTTGCAATATAAAATGTTCAGGTGCTCGAATAGGAGAGGTAATAGCATTAGAAGGGTAAGAAGGATATAGTTGGTGAAGGAGGTGTTGTGTAGGGTAGTCGTTAGAAGAAGATAAAGTGTTTGGGGATGTAAGGAGAATAGAGAAGAGGAAACTAGTCTCATCGAATATGACATGATGAGAGAGGATGACACGTTTGGTAATGGAGTCAAAACATCTATACCCCCTCGATTGGAGGGGTAGCCTAGGAAGACACAAGGTAGGGATCGAGGTCCAAGTTTATAAGGCACGAAAAATGCTTGATTGGGATAGCATAAGCACCAAAAAACACAAAAAGGTGGTTGTATTTAGGAGTGACTTGATATAGCATTTCAATTGGGCACCAATTTTGAATGGTTGTGGAAGGAGTGATATTACGTAGGTAGCATGCTATTTCAACAACATAAGGCCAATAGTGCAAGGGGACATGGCGATGTATAAGGATTATTCTCATAGAATTTGTGAGGGTACATATGCTTTGTTTGGCTTTCCTATACTGAGAAGAGGTGTGAGGACAAGAGAAGCGAAACAAAATTCCATTAGTAGAGAAAAAGGATATGAGAGCATTGTTGTTAAACTCACCGCCCATGTCACATTGAAAAGATTTGATGGAGAGGTTAAAGTGGGTGCGGACAAAGCTATGAAAGACAATAAGGTGAGTAACAGCTCCAGATTTGTACTTGAGAGGAAAAATCCATAAATAATAAGAGAATACATCAATCAGCACAAACACATAGTAAAAACTGTCACAGCTAACAACGGGAGAAGTCCATAGATCACCATGAATAATGTCAAATGGAGCATGATATATGATTAAAAGAAGGAGCAACTGACGACCTGTTATAATAACTTTCCAGTGAAACGGTTCTTACTATGTAACGGAAGGAGAAAATTGAGTCATTTGATC
Source organism: Persicaria maculosa (assembly GCA_963922045.1). Classification (NCBI taxonomy): domain Eukaryota; kingdom Viridiplantae; phylum Streptophyta; class Magnoliopsida; order Caryophyllales; family Polygonaceae; genus Persicaria; species Persicaria maculosa. The sequence continues at coordinate 1,842,543 of OY998268.1, forward strand.
AAAAGCATCCGACCTACAAGATAATTTTTTTATTTTTTTCTTTAAATAAAAGTAGGGATAGATTTGTCATTAAGGGAGAGCAGTTACATGAAAATCAAAACCTCCTCCACTCAACTAACAATGGCGATTAGCGTATAGTAAATTCATGGATGGGAGACCACTTGGTATAAACAACCTGTTAAGTTCTTTATTTACATTTTAACCTTAATTATTCCTATCTAATATTTCATTGTTAAAAGATAATAGTGTAAAGATTCATATTTAAGGAACAGAATAATAATTAAAAAATCACTCTACCAGAGAGAGATTCTCTTGTTTCCTTTTTTCTATATAATAACTTAATTGAGAAGACTTTTTGATAATGTGTCAACACCTCCTTAATTTAAGAGTTTTCAACTAATCACAATTTTCTATTATTATTATTATTATTATTATTATATCATTGCAAAAAAGCAAATTACAAGAAATTAGTGGGTAGTCGAGATACTATCTGGACACCCACTCCCTTAGCGATAACAAAGCTAAGTCTAGTAAAGATATAAGCGGCAGCACGAGCCCTAGCATCCTGAGATATCGAGAATTTCTGAATCCGCTTCAGCAAGGTAACATCATCCATATCTAGCTCTCCCAACGAAGAGAAGGAGAAGGGTAGAAAACCATAACCAGCTGCAATGCACAAATCTCGATACTTGGCACACTTACGCTGAGCAGCATCAACAACAACACGACCGGGCGCAAAGTCAGTCATCCCAGACTGAGTCAAGGGGGAGGAACCCGTTAGATCGACACACACATCCCGTCCACTCTCCCAGGAATAAAAAAGCAAATCCGCCGGACGAATGTGCTTATCATGCCTATCAACCAAACCGATATCAACCTCCTTACTGGCAGAAATTCCTGCCCTGTAACAAATATCCAATAAAGTGTCGCGCACAAGGTTATGCCGATGTTTAATGCCCACAGTACCTACGCAAGATACAACATGATCGCCATAGACATCACCGTCAAAGACCCGAGAACAAGTCGGACAAGGCCTAGACACCGTGAATAATGGAACCCCCAGTCGATAGCTAAGCACACTACGATAGGTCCTTCCATTCATAGTTTGCCCCAACCCAGAAATAGGAACTGCACGCAACCAATCAAAGGAGTGAGCACCTTGCTGAGACTTCCATAATGCCACCTGACGCGGGGTCAGAGAGAAAACAGAGTCCGATGTAGCAACAACCTTCGCGAAATATATATATGCCAATTTCTTCATAAGTTTAGGGGCAGCGATTTCACTAGGATCGCGTAGAAGATCAGAACCCATGGTCTTAATAAAAAGACGCCAAGCATCATCAAAAGTAGGGCCAGCAACAATGATACCAGAAGGACGTAGGAGCTTAGTCTGCAACTCAGCAGACTGCAAACGGGATGCCAAAAAAGCATAATGTAGGACATCCCCAGCAGCATACACACCGAGCTGATGTGCGCGCAAATTGCCATATTTTCTATGCACATATGAATCCATTTTATTGTCTTTTGCATGTATATTAATGGGAAAACATGGGATTAGTGTAGTTTATGCTTAAATGTCAAATATATGGGTTTGCACGAGTTTCCATGTGATTTCGCAGAAAACAGGATGAAAATGGATGAATTCGGAAGAGCGGAAAAAGAACTCGAAGTCTTCTGAAGAGGTCGAAATCGACTAGAGACCTCGACATCGAGTACATCAGAGACATAGGAATCGAGCAGAAAAAGGAAACAAAGCATGTCGACACAGAAGGGGTCGATATCGACGTCTAGGGGTCGATATCGATGCTGCCAGATCGACCAAATTGATAGAAGTCGAGTGCCAGTTCGAGTAGGAGAAGGAGAAGTTCGAGATGAAGTTTTGAAAGGGTCGATATCGATGTCTAAGGGTCGATATCGACCATGCCAGCAGAGGAATCCGACTCTGATTTTTGATAGAATCGATCCAATGCTTGCAATGTCTATCCAAAGGTCGAGATTTCCTATCATCAACACCAGATCTATCATGAGGAGGCTGATTTCACCATGAAGTTTTAGCTTTTACTTTGTTTTAGTTTATCTTAGAGAATAAAGATAAGGTTTCGAGTCCTTATCGACATCTATAAATAGAGGCCAATAGGGCTGAGTTTAGGTATTCAATTTTGAGATTCAATTTTACACACAATTCAGTTGCAATAAAGAGTAGAGAGAGAGAGGAGGCCGAGTGGAGTTGTAAAGCGAGAGCGGAGTGGCTTGTTCGCTTGTACTTTCTTTCGGAGTTTTAATTCAAAGTAGCTTTCTTTCACCAATAATGATGATGATGTGCATGATGAGGAGCGAGTAGTCAACCCACTTCTAGGGTCGGGGTGAGCCCGACGATAGCAATGTGAGGTAAGTGCGTCAAAGGTATGACTTTTATGCGATTCCGTCTTCTACCCCATGCATGATCCTTTACGAAAGTTAGGGAGATTCATTATTTGCATTATTGAAGCGAAAGTCACTCATATTGTGAACTTGAATTGCTCATGAATTGGATAGTAACTCTTAGGAAATATGCGAGAGCCTCTAATCACCTAAGTGTTGATAACGAAAGTTATTTGATGGAAAGACATGAAAGTTCATAACTTTAGCATGAAACTTGCATTGTTATCGTTGTGGCATGAAACCCCGACTTTGGAAGCCTTTTAATTAATCAAATTCTTCATAGAAGTCTTAGTTTTGTTTCTGTTCATCTTCCTTCTCCATCCTATTTTCTTCGGACTCTTTTCCGACAAATTGGTTACGAAAACAGTTTCTGTGACAAGCATCGAAATCGACCATAAGGGTCAATATCGAGGTCTAACATCGATATTGTGGTCTCTGCTCGACGTCGACTTGCTGTTTTGTCTTCAGCAGGAACTACGCTAGGAAATCGACCAGAACTGAGGTCGATATCGACCAGTATACTCGATATCGAGTGTCTGCTGAGGTCGAAAGCTTTGATGGTGAGTACAACAAGGGAAGCGCTGACATACCTCCTTGTGGATTCGATCCTGAATTACCCTACTACTACAAGGGAGGGGATTCTTGTATTATTTGTTTGGGACAGGGAGATAGTCTAGTTGTGCTTTGTTTTATTTTGAATTATTTGAATCTCCTACTACCACCCCCGGGGAGGTAATTAATCACCACCTAAGTTAATCACGATCTTAGTCTGAGCTTATTCTGCAGGTTTATGCGACGTTCTGATCGTGGACCTATCCTGGAACCAATCAACGAGCCTGAACGTTTCTACCATCTTCGCAACAAAGCAATTCGCATCATGGCTGACAACGAGACGCAGGCTGAGATGATAGAGCGGTTGAGGAAGGAGATCGATGACCACAATGCTACAATCGCTGCTGAAAGGGTCGCCGCTGCTGCTGAGTGAGCCCATGCTGATAGGGAGGAGGATGCACGTAGACAAGCCCAAGAGCGGCTAAATCAGTATCCACAGACGGCGATGCAATACATGCATCCACCGCTTCATGTTCCTGAATCTGCCATTATAATTCCTCACTCCAACTATGAATTGAAAATTAACTTCCTATTTGAGATTAAAAGAAATACTTTTGAAGGAAGTCATAATGAATGCCCCCTGCAACACATCTCTACTTTTATGGACTTATGTGAAACAGTTGCTGATGGAGTAAACTTAGAGTATGTGCGACTAAAATCTTTTCGATGGTCTTTGGCAGGGAAGGCATTACAATGACTGGAAAGTTTGGCTCCACGATCACTAAGGACATGGGCGGAGGTGAAAGATGCATTCTTGAACAAATTCTTCCCACCTTCTAAAACGGCGATGCTTCGACAAAGGATCATGGCTTTCAAACAAAAGCCAGGTGAAACCCTATCACAGGCGTGGGAGCGCTTTAAGGACTTGCTGATATCATGCCCGACACATGGGCAACTTCCATATGTCATCCAGGAGATCTTTTATAACGCCCTTGATGCGCCGAACAAGGAGAGGATAAATTCATATACCTCCTATCGGTACATTGAGCTTACACCAACGGAGGCATGGGAGACCATTGAGAGGCTTGTGAACTTTGACAACACCTATGGGGCTGCTGCGGCCTATGATGCAAGGCCTGCCCCATCTATGCCACTATATGAGCCTCCAAGGGAGATAGATCCTGAGGTGTAGCAAAAATTCCATAACGATCAAACACGCCGCCTTCAAAAGCAAGTAAGGTTCCTGAGCAACAATCAACCTTGTCAGGAGTGTGGCTCAACAAGGCATAACACTAGTGCCTGTCCACATACCGAGCAAGTATCCATGGCGGAACAACATGAGGAGGTCAAATGGGCGAGAGGCCCCTATAGAGGGGGCAATCAACAAAATTGGGGTGATCAAAGGTTCTATCAAAGGGATCCCCCAACATATAGGGCACCAGGGCACCCTGAGCGGGAGAATAAGAAAGATGACCTGCAAATCATCCTTGATGAGATGCGGAGAAACCACGCTGAGTTCAAACAAGCCAATAACTCCGTCCATACTCAGCTGCAGGGCATCAATTCTAGACTTGGGGAGATCGACGTTTGGAAGCGCAACATGGAGACTCAAATGAGTCAATTGGCGGAAGCAATGCCCAAAGTGTCAGGATCACTCCCTGGATCCACTGTGCCCAACCAAAAGGGCAAAAACACTGGTCACATTGCGGCAGTAAACCTAAGGAGTGGGCGTCAATTACAAACGCCCAAGCAAAAAGCAGAGGAGAAGGAGCCAGAACAGACGTCGATATCGACCCCCCTGTCGATATCGACCAAGGTGACGTCGATGTCGACCCTAATTCTGCGTCACCACAAAAATCGACTCCTCCAGTCGATATCAACCCTACTGATGTCGATGTCGATCTTACTGCAGCCGCGAGAAAGAAAAAGGTGTTGCCATTCCCAACTAGAAAGGTGATTAAGGACCCAGCGGAAAAGAAGTTCCAACGGTTCGTGAAGATGCTCCAAGGACTTAATGTCTCTATACCATTCACAGAGGCACTTCACGAGATGCCATCTTATATAAGGTTCCTTAAGGACATCTTGGGTAAGAAGCGATCGCTCTCTGAGATCGCAGAGGAGTGCAATAGGTTGGAGCTACCACAAAAGCGGGCGGACCCAGGTAAGTTTTCTATCGCTATAGGTCTAGGTCAATTCAAATTTAATGCTTTAGTTGACTTGGGTGCTAGCGTTAGCATGATGCCACTAACCATTTGGCACAAGGTAAAGATAGGTCCTCTGGAGCCCGTGGATGCAAGATTGTACATGGCTAACAATACGATAGTGACGGATGTGCCAGTACAAGTAGGTAAATTTTTTGTCCCTGCTGATTTTCTAGTTGTTGATATAGCGGAGGACCCTGCTTGTCCAATTATTTTAGGTAGGCCATTCCTAGTAACCGTCGATGCCAACATCAGCGTAAAGAAAGGATTGCTCTCATTCATAATTAGTGATGAAGTAATAGAGTATGCCTTCAACGAGACGGTGAAAAGTCAAGGGCCAATGGAGATGAAAGCCATCAATGAAGCCCAAGTAGAGGAAGTTGAAGCAATCTTGAACGAAGGAGCTCAACAGAACATCGAAATCGAACCAGGTAAGTCGATATCGACCACTAATGTTTAAGATTCTGTGACAGGTCATAAGTATGGGGTCGACGGAGGAAAAGAGGAAACATCGAAATCGGGGTCAAGGGTCGATATCGACCACACCCTATCGAAATCGACTAACATCAGCACCGAGAAGGGAGGTAAGGAGACCTCGATATCGACCTTTGAGGGTCGAAATCGACCTGATCATATCGAGTCAAAACTCTCCAAATCGATTGATCCTCCAGGTGTACAACAAAGGTCGATATCGACCTCTGAACATCGACATCGACCTGAGCCACAGACTGAGAAGAAGGTAAGTCAAGGTACGGATTCCTCTTGTTCCATTACAATTAAGGACTTATCATTATTTGGAAGAGGTGTTCCTTGGCATGTGCGCTTATGTAGGGTATCCGATGATGATTCGAGCCAATATGAGATAGGAGACAAGGTCTATGTTGCCAAGTCTAAAGACCATTGGTTCCCTACAAGATTCAAGGATAAGAACTTAGGACCATTCACGGTGAATCAAATCAATCCCGGCGGAATGCAGCTGCGGGACAAGAAAGGAGTGATATTTGAGGCCCAAGCCACATGAGCTCTGCAGATGCCGCCTTAAGAAGCGCGAAAGAGGAAGTCGGCCTAGCGACTTAAAAGTCTAGAGCTTGTAACAAAGACTTAGTTTTAGTTTTAGTTTTAGACAGCTTTTGTTTTGGTTTTAGACACTTTATTATTTTGCATACTTTGTGTTTAGTTTTCAATTTGCAGGAAAGAGAAAAGCACACAGAAAGGCATCGAAATCAATGTCAGACATCGAAATCGACCTCAAGGTCGACATGGATAAGGTTTGTGATCGAGGCCAAATCACCTTAAAGCCTGAGCAGAAATCAAGAGAGACATCGATATCGATGTAAAGGGTCGATATCGACCATGCCTGTTGTCTTCTTCGACTCCTGAAATTTGTGACGGTTTAGTAAGTTTTCTTCTTAACCCTAGTTCTAATACAGTGAGGACACTGTAAATTTTAAGTATGGGGTGGGGGAAAGGCTTACTTGCATATTCATACTTAGTTTAGAGTTGCATATTTATTTTAATGCATACTTTAATTGAAAAAAAAAGAGAGAAATATGACCCCTATCAAAAATTTTGAAAAAGAAAGAGTCATGGAAGTATAAAAAAGAGCTCTATGATGCAAAATTAGATTCATTAGAGATATAACATGAAATTGCCTAGTTAAGGGAAGTCCCAATGAAGTGCAAGAAGAGAAAATAAAGGAGATGAAAATTTGAAGTTGCTTTTGACATGTGTATAATAAGATGATAGAGGACTTTTTATGAAAATTCCATACAAGTGCTTACTTATACAAGTTCATATCCTAGCCTTACCTATGCATCATTGCAAAAGTCACAAAGCCATATATGAGCCTTATCATGATCATTATTGCTCCACATATACACATATTGCCCATTTTATACCTTATACCTTATCCGGAGACAAAGTTTGAGAATGGATGTCATCTTTGGAGTTATATGGAGTTGTGCATATATGAAGTTGTTGGCAGGAATAGAAGAATTATGAAATATGAAAATTAAATGAGCGAGAAAAAATTCGATCACCTCAGGAGATAAAGGTGGGTCGACCCTGCTTGCGTTGAGATAATAGTTCCGCAGGATGGGACACAAGGTGAGGAGTCCGAAGTACTAAGTATCCGGGGCCATTCATGACACCCATGTTTGCGACTCGCGAGAAGGTAGTACTAAGGTTAGAGAGGTAAAAGCATTATATTGAAAAAAGCATTGAGCGATGAGTGAAAGGTGAGACATTATGAAGAAGGAATGTGGAATGTTTTGGAAAGAAAGTATGTTTCCCCGGATTTAACACCACATGGCCAAATATTAGCCCACCTTTAGCCTTTTACCAATCCACTTCTCACATGCTTGCAAAAGTCCTCTTGATTATTAATGCTATGTCGCTAAAATAGTTTTTACATATTACCTCCTTTATAAGTATGAAATTGCTTTTATGCACAGGCATGGACTTGGTTGACATAAGTACCTTATCAAGGATGGAAATTGATTGTAGGGACATATGAAAAATGAATCTATGATGTTGAGGGTTTACTTTCTTCACCTGAATGACCATTAAAAGGTATTGCTTGGGGACAAGCAAGCTTAAGTATGGGGTGTTTGATGTGCGCGCAAATCGCCATATTTTCTATGCACATATGAATCCATTTTATTGTCTTTTGCATGCATATTAATGGGAAAACATGGGATTAGTGTAGTTTATGCTTAAATGTCAAATATATGGGTTTGCACGAGTTTCCATGTGATTTTGCAGAAAACAGGATGAAAATGGATGAATTCGGAAGAGCGGAAAAAGAACTCGAAGTCTTCTGAAGAGGTCGAAATCGACTAGAGACCTCGACATCGAGTAAATCAGAGACATAGGAATCGAGCAGAAAAAGGAAACAGAGCATGTCGACACAGAAGGGCTCGATATCGACGTCTGGGGGTCGATATCGATGCTGCCAGATCGACCAAATTGATAGAAGTCGAGTGCCAGTTCGAGTAGGAGAAGGAGAAGTTCGAGATGAAGTTTTGAAGGGGTCGATATCGATGTCTAAGGGTCGATATCGACCATGCCAGCAGAGGAATCCGACTCCGATTTTTGATAGAATTCGATCCAATGCTTGCAATGTCTATCCAAAGGTCGAGATTTCCTATCATCAACACCAGATCTATCATGAGGAGGCTGATTTCACCATGAAGTTTTAGCTTTTACTTTGTTTTAGTTTATCTTAGAGAATAAAGATAAGGTTTCGAGTCCTTATCGACATCTATAAATAGAGGCCAATAGGGCTGAGTTTAGGTATTCAATTTTGAGATTCAATTTTACACACAATTCAGTTGCAATAGAGAGTAGAGAGAGAGAGGAGGCCGAGTGGAGTTGTAAAGCGAGAGCGGAGTGGCTTGTTCGCTTGTACTTTCTTTCGGAGTTTTAATTCAAAGTAGCTTTCTTTCACCAATAATGATGATGATGTGCATGATGAGGAGCGAGTAGTCAACCCACTTCTAGGGTCGGGGTGAGCCCGACGATAGCAATGTGAGGTAAGTGCGTCAAAGGTATGACTTTTATGCGATTCCGTCTTCTACCCCATGCATGATCCTTTACGAAAGTTAGGGAGATTCATTATTTGCATTATTGAAGCGAAAGTCACTCATATTGTGAACTTGAATTGCTCATGAATTGGATAGTAACTCTTAGGAAATATGCGAGAGCCTCTAATCACCTAAGTGTTGATAACGAAAGTTATTTGACGGAAAGACATTAAAGTTCATAACTTTAGCATGAAACTTGCATTGTTATCGTTGTGGCATGAAACCCCGACTTTGGAAGCCTTTTAATTAATCAAATTCTTCATAAAAGTCTTAGTTTTGTTTCTGTTCATCTTCCTTCTCAATCCTATTTTCTTCGGACTCTTTTCTGACAAATTGGTTACAAAAACAGTTTATGTGACAAGCATCGAAATCGACCATAAGGGTCGATATCGAGGTCTAACATCGATATCGAGGTCTCTGCTCGACGTCGACTTGCTATTTTGTCTTCTGCAGGAACTGCGCTAGGAAATCGACCAGAACTGAGGTCAATATCGACCAGTATACTCGATATCGAGTGTCTGCTGAGGTCGAAAGCTTTGATCGTGAGTACAACAAGGGAAGCGCTGACATACCTCCTCGTGGATTCGATCCTGAATTACCCTACTACTACAAGGGAGGGGATTCTTGTATTATTTGTTTGGGACAGGGTATTCTAGTTGTGCTTTGTTTTATTTTGAATTATTTGAATCTCCTACTACCACCCCCGTAGCGAACACGAGCCCACCAAAATGAAAAGGGAAGGTGGTAAGCCTCCACTGCCAATCTTCAAAACCAGGTCCAGACGCAGTGACAATACGTTCCAAGCTAGAACGAAGTGCCACATCAAAAGAAAGTTGGGCCAACCCAAAGACACGTGGGGAACAAGTACGCAAAGCAAAGTAAAGTTTAGAAATACCCGTACAAGCCCGAAGCAGAAGCAATTCGCACTGTGGGTCATCAATCCTTGCGACAGAATCCATACATTTACATTTTACATTTTACCCTTCAACTCTTTCATACATTTACATTTTTCCTTTTTATTTTTTACCCATTTACTAACCATTGGATTTAATTCAAAACATTGAATTAAAAACCTTTTTGATGAAGTCTAACTTTATAGTAAAATTTTTACCATTTTCTTAAAGATTTCAAGTCTAGCTTCATTATTTTATCCTAACTTTTATTAATATTTTATAGTATAATATTAATTTTTTATGTTATAAAAAATTTATTTATTAAAAATCGCGCCATTGCGCGGGGATTGTACTAGTTTTTTTTTAAATCTAAAGCAGTTTTAATTTTAAGAAATTTGTTTTTGGGAAAGTACAAATTTAACCTTTGTAGTTTGTGATTTCAACATGCAAGCGGTTATTTGCATCCCATCACGTCAAATTCATTCATCCATCTTTTATTGACCATATGTGTATCTTGACCATTTAAGGGTAATTTGGTAGTTTGGCTCTAACAAATTAAGGGCAAATTGGGCAACACAAATCTGATACATTGGGATATAAATATAAGTCAGTGTGTTGTAAACAGAACAAGGAAAAATCAGTTGGAGTTGTTACTCCTTTTGTTTCTTCATTTCTCCCTCTTTCTTTGAGCTTCCATGGTGGTTAGTTTGAAGGATCCTTGACTCAATCAAGGTGTTTTACATGGTATCAGAGCTCACGATGATCGATCGACACCTAAAAGCTGTTTGTAGAGAAGACATGGTTGAATGGAAGAGATGGGAGACAATCTCGGAGCAAGGAACACAGTGATCGGAGAAATTGGATCTGGGGGTGGAAACATGAATGATCCGCTTGGTCTCTCCAATTTCCGATCATTCTAGAGCACAATTGGTGGCCAGTTTGTTCAATGGCCTCAATTTTTTGAGTTGGAGCAAAGGGATAAAGATGGCTCTTGGAGCAAAATACAAAATTGCTTTCATAGATGGAAGTTCAGATCTAGACTCGGTCCTGCCGGCAAATATTTTGAGATGGAAACAATGTGAATACATGGTAAGATGCTGGATCTTGAATTCTATGAATGCTGAGATTGTTGAAGGATTCATGTATGCCGATGCATCTAAAGAGCCGTGGGACGAAATCGTTGAATGATATGAATAAACAAATGGACCTCTTCTTTACCAACTGCAGAAGAGTCTGTGTAATCTGGTTCAAGGTAATTTAGGCGGCGCCGATTACTTCAACAAACTAAAGAATCTATGGGAAGATATCCTTACTCTCGAAGGAGTGCCTAAGTGCACATGTGGAGCGAGGACTAGGTGTACCTGTGATTTGTCCACGAAGATGGATGAAATGGACAATCGCAACAAACTTCTCTAGCTTCTGATGGGATCAAGTGATACGTGTGATAGTGTGTGAGGAATCAGATATTGTCTGCTGATCCTCTATCAACTGTCAACAGAGCGTATTACTTAGTGAAACAAGTTGAAGTGGTCGAACGAAGTAAAAATCATCTCAAGATGGAAGTGCCTTTTCTGTAGGCAAATCTCATGACACCAAGAAATCTTTCACGAAGGATAAAGAAAACAAGTTGTGCAGCCGTTTTGGTATGAAAGGCCACATAGTGGATGGATGCTTCAAGATTATTGGTTATCCGGATTGATTTAAAGATCCGAAAGGGAAGAAATCTGCTAAGAATTTTGCAAATGCTGCTGGACTATTTAAGTCACCATTAGATGATAATGAGGAAATCATGGAAGAAGGAAAAGGGACGGACATGACTCTTGTTAATGCGGTTTGTCAGGAAGTCCTGAAAGCCATGAAAGGTCGAGGTCATTCATAAGGGGCTTCATCAAGCTGTGTAGGTAACTCTTTTGCTCCGTTCTCCTCTAATCATCAAAGCATGAATAGTCTGAATTGGATCATTGATTTTGGAGCCACAGATCACATGATATATGATGATAATTTTCTGAAAAGAAAATGTGTATTGCATAAACCTATTCAAGTGTGTTTTCCTAATGGTACTATCAGACAGATCAAAGAGGTTGGGGATATCACATTATCTTTAGGAATTGTGTTGAGAAATGTATTTCATGTCCCAGATTTCAAAAACAATCTCATGTCAGTAGGAAAGATTGTTGATGATACTGACCTTGATGTGAATTTTAAGTGAAAAAAATGTTTTTTTTTTCAGGACCCTAAAAGTGGTCAAGAGGTGTTGAGTGCAGCAAGGGTGACTGGAAGATTGTTCAAGGCTACCTTGCAAGTTGAGGATGGTTCTCATAGTGCTGCTCATATTACTCATAGGCCAAATAATTCTAGTTCTAGCTCAAATAAAGCTATTTCTAGCCATGATTGATATGCTAGGCTAGGGACCTTGATGTGAATTTTAAGTGAGCGAAATGTTTTTTTTTCAGGACCCTAAAAGTGGCCAAGAGGTGTTGAGTGCAGCAAGGGTGACTAGAAGATTGTTCAAGGCTACGTTGCGAGGTGAGGATGGTTATCATAGTGCTGCTCATATTACTCATAGGCCAAATAATTCTAGTTCTAGCTCAAATAAAGCTACTTCTAGCCATGAGTGGCATGCTAGGCTAGGGCACATTTCATTTTCTAATCTCAAGCTTATTAAGGGATGCTCTTTCTCAAACAGTGAGCTCATTTTATGAAGCTTGTATTATGGCCAAGCATCACTCCATTCCTTTTTTACTGTAAGCAAGTCTATAACTAATGCAAAGTTTGATTTGATTCATGTTGATTTGTGGGGGCCTTACAAAGTTCAGAGTAGGTCTGGTGCTAGATACTTTGTTACTATTCTGGATGATTATAGTCGTGCTATTTGGACATATTTGATTCCCAATAAGGTTCAAGTGTCTAAGGTGGTTTGTTCTTTTGTTGCTCTTGTTGAGAATCAGTTTGGTACTTTTGTGAAAGCCATCAGGAGCTAGTGATCATGGTTTTGAGTTTTTTAAGTGCTCATAATTCTTTCTCCAAAAAGGAATTGTTCATCATCATTCTATACCATATGTGCGTCAACAAAATGGGCATGTTGAACGCAAACATAGGAACTTAATTGAGACAGTCAGAGCCATCCATTTGTTTTGCCAACTTGCTTGTGAGTTTTTGGAGAGATTGTGTGCTAGCTGCCACACACTTGATTAATTTGATGCCTTCATCTGTTCTTAAGTGGATCACACCTTTTGAAAGGTTAATTGGTGCAGCTCCTGATTACAACAGGCTCAGAGTTGTTGGTTGTCTTGCATATGCTCTCATCAGGGGTAATGCTAAAGACAAGTTTGCCTCCAAAGCTAGAAAGTGTATCTTTTAAGGTTATCCCCAAGATCATAAGGCCTACAGATTATTTGATCTTAATTCCAAAACCACACTGGTGAGCAGAGATGTGTTATTTTTTGAAGACATTTTTCCTTATAAGGAAATCAATGCTTCTCCAGTTACCGTGGTCCCATCCTCCCCTCAATTACCCTTGGTAAATCCAGCTCATTGTTTTGACCAAACCCCTTTTTCTCTCTTACCCACACCCACTCCCACGCCTACACCTGACATGGTTCCTGACTCCACCTCTGATACTGCCCCACTTGATCCCTCTCATTTTCTTTCTTCATCCGAGCCTTCCACTTCTGCATCCGAGCCTTCCATTACTTCAACTCCATCTCCTATGATTTCTCTCAGGAGATCTACTAGACCTACCCATATGCCTGCTCATCTCAGGGATTTTGTTTGCACCGGGACTTCCCAATCTTTATCCACTTCATTCCATGCAACAACTCTGGATGATCCCAATTACTACCCTCTTGATTATGTTGCTTCCTTGGCTAATGTCCTTTCCCTTAAAGAACCTCTCACCTATGCTCAGGCTCGTGATGATCCTATCTGGGTTGAGGCAATGCAGAAGGAGCTTCAAAGCTCTTGATGACAACAACACTTGGTCTCTCACATCTCTTCCTGCTAGGAAGTCTACAATTGGGTGTGGAAGGGTTTACAAAATTAAATTTCGTCCTGATGAAAGTGTTGAAAGATTCAAGGCTCGGCTTGTTGCTAAAGGGTACAATCAGATTAAGGGCAAGGATTACAAACATACTTTTTTGCCCGTGGCTAAGTTCACAAAAGTTAGGTTGTTAATTGTTGTTGCTACACAGAAGAGATGGCCTATTATGCAGTTAGACATTAACAATGCCTTCCTTCATGGATTTCTCGATGAAGAAGTATTGTACATGAGACTTCCTGAGGGATATGATAAAGGCAATTCTCACCAAGTGTGCAAGCTTAAACGGTCTCTTTATGGCTTGAAGCAAGCTTCCCGCCAATAGAATGTTGAACTCACTAAATTTCTTGTGAGTAAAGGATACAATCAGTCCTCTTTTGATCATTCTCTCTTTCTAAAGCATGCTCCTTGATCTAATGGGTTAGGTTTATCCCTTCGTTACACAATAAAAGGTGTTTCATTGGAAAGCCTCTCTCTCTCTCTCTCTCTCTCTCTCTATATATATATATATATATATATATATATATATATATATATATATATATATATATATATACGGGTACTTTCACATGCATTCACCTCTTAAAATGCATTCGTGAGACCCTTTATGGATCGTAGCATGATGAAGATTTGGATGGTTGGATTTGAATATACATCCAATAAAAATGGGAAGGAAATAATAGAAATAAATATAAATAAACAAATAAGGAGTTTATCTCTCCAAATTCCTATTTTATCTCCTAATTAATTCAAACGTGGGAGTTGTACGTATGTTATTGTATATTCAAATGAATATTCAATGAATACGGATGTTCAAGTGAATATTCGAATATTCATATTCACAAAGAATATTTGAATATATAATACCTTATATTCAATTGAATATTAAAAAAATTAAAAGTGGGAATAAATTAACGTTTTACGTTTCATCTGAATATTTTCTTAATATTCATCTGAATATATTACCTTATATTCAAATGAATATTCAAAAAATTTGAAAGTGGGAATAAATTAACGTTTTACGTTTCATTTGAATATTTTCTTAATATTCATCTGAATATTTTCTTAATATTCATCTGAATATAATACCTTATATTCAAATGAATATTCAAAAAATTTGAAAGCGAGAATAAATTAACGTTTTATGTTTTAAATTACTTTAGTTTTTTTAATATTATTCAAATGAATATTATCCATTTAATTTGAGAATAAGATTAGTACGCGGTTTTGCTACAATATTTTAGATGGTGGTTTTGATTTTATTTTGATTTGGGAAAATAGTTAGAGATTTGGGAAAAAGATATGATTTGGGTTTTTTCCATAAATGATTGTGTGTTTAAAAAAAATAATTTCCAAAAATTATCTTTTAATCACATCCATTCATTTGGTTTTAATCCAATGGTTAAAGATCGGTCTCACCAATGTATTGTAAGAGATGAATGCATTGGAAAGCTCTTCTATATATATATGGTTAGTTCCGGTGTACTCAGCCCTTAACGTGTATGATGTACACAAATCTGGACCGTTGATTAGTTGAGATGGAGGGTGGAGATTAATTAGCCCATTTTTTTGATTGCCTGCATAGATGATTATTCGGTCGAGTATAAATGATTATGCACTAGTATATGAATAATTATTCAGTCGTATGAGTCTGTTTAGTAGGTTAGTCATTTTGATTGTTCGATGGTTTCACTATATTATTCAATCGTATTGGCGGATTATGCGATGGTATTGCTTTATTATTCAATGGTATAGCTTAATTATTCAATGGCGTTACAATATTATTCGATCGTATTGACGGATTATGCGATGATATCGATAGATTTTTCTAATAGCTAGCACCATGAAAACGCCCCTAACTTTTACCTAAAAATTACCATCGCATAATCCGTCAATACGATCGAATAATGACTAACCTACTAAACAGACTCATACGACTGAATAATCCTTCATATACTAGTGCATAATCATTTATACTCGACCGAATAATCATCTATGCAGGCAATCTACCACAAATGGGCTAATTAATCTCCACCCTCCATCTCAACTAATCAACGGCCCAGATTTGTGTACATGATACACGTTAAGGGTTGAGTACATTATATATATATATATATATATATATATATATATATATATATATATATATATATATATATATATATATATATATATATGTCCCGTCCCGCATAATTTTTGCGGAACGGGACGGGAATGAGATTTGCGAGATTGGGACGGGTCGTCCTCCTAATTCTTGAGTTAGGATTCGAGTCGCTTCCCCCAACCCTTGTCCCGGGTGAAACCCCGTTGACCTGCCGAATCGGACCCGTGACCACGCCTAACCCAAGGCACCGAATTATGAAATCTGTTTTTTTCCTCCTTCTCTATCCGCTTCCTCTTACGCTTCCTCTCTTTCTCTAACTGAATCCACAAAGGTCCCTAACAAGTCCATATATACTCCCTATGCGAATTAACTGAAACGATCAATGTATTCAAACTTGAGTGAATTTGTTTTATTTGATTGGCCACGAAATATATATAATAAATTAAAATGTTGGCGTAAGGAAACATGTCATTCTGTAGCTCTCAAACCCAACACTTTCATTAATTAATTACTTCTGTTTCTGTTGACTTCTATTTCTATTGAAAATGTCAAAACTTACAAAATGTAAAGGCCCCCTGCCTAACCATATCAACTTGACTGTGGAGATAATGGATTGAGTGATTGACTCAATCTGTAAAGCGACATTCAACATTTTCTTCTTAAATGACCACGTATTCATTAAGAAAATGACAGTGGTAAACTCTGAAAATTTACGTCGACCGGTTGGACTCACTAGTAAGAGATGTATCTATTTAACTTTTTTTTTTTTCATTCAGATTTAAAGACATACATTCATCATCCTCAGAGGTATACTATCTGTAGCAAATATATCGTATGATGATGACACTAAATTGGCTCTTCAAAGCTTCGATCTCCTCAATTTACATACCTATATTGCATCATCTATATTAATACAATGTGCTTTAGAAAAATATGTTATTCGGAGGGACAGACGCCAGTTTATCTCCATCGCGTGTCGTTCATCAGACGGGAGCAGATGATGGTCTCGCCCCTCCTACTACAGGTGTCGGGTTTCCACTTACTTGACTATGTGACTTCTACGGTGTCGGCATATGATAATAAGGGTGACTTGTAGTGACGTGCTAACTCCATGATACATAACCTCCTGACATGTGTGTTTGTGTGGTTCACATGATGGTTCGATGATGCACCGTTATGCTCTCGTATGAGGTAGAGATACTTTTGTGACTCGTAGTATGATGTAGAGCTAGACCTTGTTATTACTTTAACATGCTTTGTGATGTTTCTTGTGACTTATGGTCGATTTTGGAGATGTTATATGGTTGAGATGCTTTTGAAAGGTTTGGTATTGAGTAGAGACATGATGGCTGTTATATATATGAGTTGATGCATTATGGTTGATGATTCCTATTGAGTTGAGATTGGTAGATTGATTTAACTCCGGAACCTAGGAAGAAAATATGGGAATAGCTCTTAGAGGTGGATGTCTCCACCTCCCAAGATTGGTTGAGTTGATAAATGATTTGGGGATTTGAAGGGTTTGAAACCGTTTTGAGAAAATGATTGCTTTTGGAAAGGTTTTAGTCTCGGAGACGAGACTTGTTTTTAGAGGTGGATGAATGTAAAGACCGGAATTTTAAATAAGTATTTAATTGCTAAAAAAATTTCGGAAAACCCATCCCCGAGTGCATTTCTAAAAATGGAAAGTCTTTGAAAATAATCCCAGCATGTTTTAAAATGTAGATTGTCGAGCTAAAATTCCGCTATATTATTCGAATTTAAAACATGGAGTCTTGTGAGTTGTTTGAAACAGATTTAAACTCGACTCGAATTTCTGAATAGGTAGTCGGGACTTAGGGTCAGATGAGCGGGATCTCTCTCTCTCTCTCCCCCTCATTCTCTCTCCTCGTTCCCACTAACCTCTTAATGGTTTTGTCCTTATCTTCATAACAACCCTAAATGTGCCACTATATATATAAAGCATCATTCCCCAAAATTCTCATAAAATCCTCATACAAATCCGAGCTCAGCCTCCATTCCCATTCTCTCTCTCTCTCTCTTCATCATCCTTTCAAAATAAAAAAACCCTAAAAATCCAAAGTTCCAACTTTTATCCTCCTCAATCCATCTCCCTCACTCTCCACCCATCATTTCTTATTTCTCCTCCACAAAATAAACCTAAAACACCTTCAAGAAGACCTCCTCTCAAAGATCTAACCCATAAATCGGTGTCGGAAAGCAAATTCCATTGAAAAATCAACTTTCAATCTTTTTTGCTGCCACGAGACTCATAGACGCCGCCGCAGAATCTGAGCCCAGAAGAAGGAGTTCATACTCGCGGCCGCGAGTGACCCATTTCGCCGCCGAGACTTTGAGCCCAATTACGTCGTTAACTTGGTAAATCGACTCGTTCTCCCTCATCTTAACTTCTTTCTCTTCCCCGTTTGTTCCTTACTCTCTCCTCTATCTTCCAAGGTCAAAAAAAGTCAGATCTAACTGCTTGTGAAGCGGATTTGAGCTTATTTCTTCCTCTTCCCCTGTTTTTGAGCAAGGTAAACTCTTCTCCTCCCATCCTCTCGTTTTGGATCTAGATCTTTATAAAGGTTCACTTTAAACCAAGATCTATCCCTCCTAGGCCTTGTCGTAGCAAGATCTCGTTGAATCGAAGCTCAAGGAACCCCTTCTCTCAAGGTTTTTGAAGAAAGCCTTAAGGATCCTAGGTTATCCCTCTTCCGCTCTCCCCTCTAATCCTTGTTTGAGTCATATATGGTTGTTTGGTGTCGGATTTAAGTTAAAAATGCTTTGAAACAAGTTTGAGTTAAAGTGGATTTGAATCAAGGAAAAACAAATGAGATTTGAAGCAAAAACGAGCAAACAAGTTCAAATCTCGCCGCGGCGAAATCATGGTCGCCGCAACGAGTTATAACACAACCAGAGGAAGAAGACGCCCTTTCGCGGACGTGACCATGGGTTTTATCGCGATGAAATCCTTGTGTCATGGCCAGCGATGGCGCTTCTTGCGGGGAACCTGGGATGGATTCCGCGACCGCGAATGGCCCTCTCGCCGCCGCAAAATCCATCCAGGAGCTTTGGCCGAGCTGCTCCTTGACCCCTTTGGCTTGAGTTGTTGGTTTTTTATTCCGATCCTTTCTATTCGAATCTGAGTTGAGGTTGATTTCAGAAATGGGATTTTGAAATATTAATTTAATACTATTAAAAAGGGGATTTTGACGGAATTTGAAATGTCGGATTGAATGCTTGAAAAATGTATTGAAAGCTTTGTTTCAAGTGTCGGGATTCTTAAACTTGATTAAATGATGGACAATTGGACTTGGAAATGAACTTGAGTATTATAGAATTGGCTTATTCGGATGATTTTTCTTTTAAGGTTTCCGTTTTGATAATGGTTTGAAATGGTTGAACTTCGGATTGATTTTGAGAATGGTTGAAATGATTGGACTTTAGATTAGTTTTGGAAATGGTTTTAGGACTTGGTCCTTGTGTGTATGTGTGACTAGTAGTCTTGTGCCTTATCACTTTCGTACTATCATTATAGGTGTTTGTTGATTGAGTTGCTTGAGTGGATTTTAGTTGTGCTACGCTTTGCTGTTCGGCTTATCAGGTAAGTTCCTTTATGAACTTACTCAGACTGATCAGACACACCCTCCTACATGTAGTTGTATGACATACTAGGTGCTGCATAAGCATTGAAGCATGCCATGTAGTATCATGCTTAGGTTGCACGCTTGAATGAGCATCTGTTTACTTATTGCGTATGAAAAGAGAACGGTCGTGATCTGTGTGTGTCCTAGAGTCATTGCTAGGTTCATAGGACGACCCAATCCCATCGGGCTTGTCCTCCATTGAGACAGATTAGAGTTGAGCTTGCGGGCTCTTCTCACCATATGAGCATGATTACGAGAGTATTGATGCACACACATACCATCTGTGGATGACAATTACTATGCTATAGCCCGTACTGGCCAGGACCCACCTAACGGGAAGGGGGGTGGGGGTAGGAGAGGGATATGCCACTTGGCATTCTTTGGGCCATATATATATATATATATATATATATATATATATATATATATATATATATAAAATGTTAGCATGTTTGAGTGTTTAATATTTCGCACTGTATTAGAAGAATCTTTATAACGTATGTATATGCCTACTTGTAGGAATAGAGTCCGATAGGGCCTCGGTCTGTACCCATGCCCTGCACATATTTTTTTTAGGTTTATTTGCAGATTATGAGTGCTTCATGCTTCTATGGCGAGGACTTTCTCGGGCGATTGAATCGAACTCACCTTATCACTTGGCTAAAGTATTTCGCGTATTTGAGATTTCATGTTTTGGTTTTGACCCGACCTCATCGTGGCAAGTTGTACTCTACTTTCTGTTTCCGCCGTTTCACACAAAACGAATTTTGCGCTATAGTCTTATAGGACAGGTTGAGGGTACCCAATGGCCCTACGCTTGATTTGGGGTTCGACATCCCCACTTTAAATGCTCTCACTTGAGGTTTGAAACCTCGACCCGTAGCTGGATTGCGAGATCCGAACGAAGGAATCCAACATTCAAAACGTAAGCCGAATATCTATATTTGGGCCGTTACTAGACCTTTTTTGTTAGGAGTCGAAAGTCCTTCTGTTGGGAGCCAAAACCCCTCCCTTTGGAAGCACAAACCCCTTCTCCTAAGAGTCAAAACCCCTTCCTCTAGGAGACGAAATTCCTCCCTTCGGGAGATGAAACCAGTAATACCTATACCCCTCTAGAGGGGTGAATTAAAACACACACACACATACACATACATGCACACACACAAATGCGCGCACACCCACAAACACACATAAACGGCCTAGGCTTCAAGTCTAGACCGGATCGAACCGGACTAGAAATTCCGGTCCGGTCCAAGACCGATGGGCTGAAATTTTTAGGAACATTGACCGCGGATCAGACTGGGACTAGGGCTGTTATGTGAGCTGAACAGCTCGGGCTCGGCTTGGGCTCGGCTCAAAAAAGCTCGAATCGAGCTCGTTCGAATACATAAAACAAGCCGAGCTTGAACAATATTTTAAGCTCGACACGAGCCCGAGTCGAGCTCGAGCCGAGCTCAAAAGCTCGAGTTGTATCAATTTCCAAAATTACCCTTAGGGTAATATGAGGTAAGTGGAAGCGCTCCTTTGGGTCTTGCCCCCTTCTTTCTCAGTTTCTCCTTGCCCGAGCACCGCCCAGACTTTACGCTCTTCCCTTTTCTCCGTTCTTCCGGCGGCGAACTTCCCTTCTGTCCGTGGCTTCTACCCCTTACTCCCTCCTCGATATCCTCCGACCAAGATCTACAGCAGCATCCCAAAGTCCCCGACCTGCAGGTTTGTTCATTTAATCGTCTTCATCGTACTCCGTGTCTCCCTCCATCCGTCTGTTCGTCTTCTCTTAGGGGCTAGATATTGTAGATTTGTTAGTAATTTTCATATTATTTAAAGGGTTGGGTGATTATAGATTTGTTAGATCTAAATGCTAGGGTTGTGAATTGGGGTGGCCTGTGTTCGTTGATCTTCTTCTATTTTGGCCTGTAAATACTATTCGGTTGAAAGTTATTTAGAATCTTGTTTTTATCTTCTCCTGTTTATCAATTACTTCTGTTTTTTTCTTCAATTTTGTATTAATCAAATAGTGTGTGTTTATCAATTACCATCAAATCATGTGTGTTTATCAATTACTCTTTTTTTATCAATTACCATGTTTTTTGCTTCAATACCGGTCGGATGAAATTATTCAAATCGTGTGGTTTTTGAAGCTTGAAATTATAGGCTTGTGATTTGCATTAATTATCTGTTTTAAATCATATCTTACAGATTGGCAAGCTATCCAAAATAATTTAGATTGGCAATGTTGTGTTAATTTGGTACTTGGTAATTTAAAATTAGGCTTTGAGAACCGAGCTCGAACAAGCATGAACGAGCTCAACTGACGAGCTCGAACGAGCTTAGGCTCGTTCTCTTGGCATGTTCGAGCCTAACAAGCCGAGCTCGAGATTAAGAATTTTATTTCAAAATATTCACGAAAAAATATTTATTTACCAAAATATTCGTAAGTTTAAAATATTTACACAAATATTCATTTTTGTCAGATTTCACAGAAAAATGCAGTTTAAAACCGCGTTTCGAGTGTAAATTGCCAATTTCAATTTGACACCAGGGGAAAATCATATTTTATTATAAAAACGCGGGTTCAAACCGCGTTTTATTTATATTTTGGGGTGTTTTGTTTAATTTCTTTTTAAAAAAACGTAAAACGCGGCTTTGAGCCGCGTTTTACAGGTAGCCCATTTGAACACCGCCCACCACCATCTGCGACTACCCTGGCCATCGGTGTTGAACGCTTCCTCCGCCTCCGTCATCGACGTCATCACCGACATCATCTTCGCCGCCACCATCTCCGCCCACTGGCTCCACCATCTTCGCCTCCTGAAGGCCACCTCCTCCGCCTGGTCTCCTCTGCCCATTGCCGCCAGCCACCACCTTCTCCGGAGGAGAACCGCTGAAATTGGGCCTCCTGTGACTCCTCTCGCCAACCACCACGGTGCCTTCGTCGATTCAGCCTCCGTTGCTCTCCTCGCCACCGATATCGAGGCCTCCTGTGACTCCTACCACCCACCACCACCACCTGCGACGATTTCAGCCTCCTTCGCTCTCCTCGCCGTTGGAATCAAGCCTTCTTCTGACTCCTACCGCCACCCACCACCACCGCCTACGTCGACTCATCCTCCTACCCTTTCTTTACCGCCGAAATCGAGGCTTCTTACCATGTGAATCAAGCTTTGCGCTCTCGCAGTTGTGATCCTATGGCGGAGCGGATGATGATCAGTAAAACGCGGCATAATGTCGCGTTTTACGATTTGTTTTTTTCTTTTAATAAGAAATGAAACAAAAACCCTAAAATGTGAATAAAACGCGGTTTGGACTCGCGTTTTATAATAAAATATAATTTTTCCATGGTGTCAAATTGAAATTGACGATTTACACTAGAAACACGGTTTTAAACCGCGTTTTTCTGTGAATCTGACAAAAATGAATATTTGTGTAAATATTTTAAACTTACGAATATTTTGGTAAATAAATATTTTTTCGTGAATATTTTGAAAAAAAAATCCGAGTTTAAGGCTGAGCTCGCGAGCCGAGCTTGAATGCCAAAAAAAGCTCGAATAATTTTTAGGCTCGAGTTCGGCTCGGCTCGTTTCCCGTTCTAGCCAGGCTTGAACATGTCAAGCTTGGCTCGTTCGGCTCGAATATCACCCCTAACCGGGACCGAGAAATATGGTCTCGGGCTTTCTGGTCCACGGACCGGAAAGACCGGTTGGACAAATTATGCCTGCAACCCCCTTTTTTTTAACACAGCAGCCCAAGTTTCTATTTTTTACACATCACATCAGTTGTATTTTAGAGCAACCCCAAATCTGTACACACTAGATTTAAACATACACTAAGAGAGAGCCGAAAGGGAGGTGAGTTACTGGCGCCGAACGGAGAGACTGAGAGAGGGCTAATACCGTGGCGGTGGTGGTGGCTAGTGTGGCTTCTGGCGAGGGCTGGTGTACTGAACAAAGACAGAGCGATTGAGGAGCGAGAGGTGGCGAAGTGAAGCTTTGAAGGACTGGTGAAATTAGGGCTGGAAATGAAAATGTGAAACGCTTACCCTCTGGCAGTGTGGCCTCTTCTTTCTTTCTTTCTTTCGTTTTCCTTAATGACAGGGAATCCGGTCCAATTCCGATCTGGTCTCGGGTTTGGAACGAAAGCCGGAAATCGGAATATCTTGAACCGCGGACCAGACCAGACCGTAAATTCTAGTCTGGTACCGGTCCGATTCACATTTTTCCCAACCCTAATAATAATAATAATAATAATAATAATAATAAATAAATAAATAAATAAAATAGTTCTCAAATGAGAACGAAAACTCCTCTCTATAGGAGCTGTAATTACTATTTACACCACTCCCTCCGGGAGCCGAAAATCCTTCCTTTGGGTTGTAGAAATATATCCCTCTAAAAAGTCAGGGTTGGGGTTCATACAAATGTTTGTGCGATATTCTTCGGCTCGGAGTGGGTTTGTTATGGTGACAACGTTACCTTTTTGTTTTCTTCGTGTGCTCTTACACTACTAAAAAAACAGGAAATAGCTACGGATTTTTTAGACATGGATTATAGGCGACTTTGAATTCGTGGCAGCTAGCGATGACATTGGCCACGACCGATCCTGACCGTGGCTATATTCGTTGCTGACACTCATCCTGGGATGCCAAGTCCGGAAATTCGTGGCTAATAGCAACGAACCTTTTGTCCGTAGCTGATTTCGTGGCTCGGTGGGTGGTTGGTGTTGGAAAATAGCCACGAAATTAGCTACGAATTTTATATTCGTGGCTGTATTCGACGCTGATATAGCCACAACACAATATCCGTAGCTAACTTCATGGCTATTCAGTATCGGAAATTCAGCAACATGTGGTGAGTGGGCTTGGATCACTAATTGTAGGCGGGCCTGATATTTATCATTAATGGGCTTGTCATGGTTCAAACATAGAACCCCATAGCTGAATTCGTGGCACAAATTCTCCCAAACATTATGGGCGCGTCATGGGTCAATAGCCCATCAGAATTGAAAGCCCAATTAGCTTACTGGCCCATAAAATGAAATGGTTATTTAGCGACGATTCTATCTGTGGCTAAATCCGTTGCTATTATGGATGAGCCCAACATTAAAGCGCTTGTACTTTACCTGCCATATGGTTGGGTGCATTAATTGGGGCCGGCCCACTGGGGTTGTCTTCTAGCTTCCACAGCTGTCGACATTGGCCATTTGCATAGTGAGGAATTCGAAGACCACGCCTTCTCTGTACGTCCTTAAAGGTAAGTTTTTTTTTAAAGGTGACGAAATAGCTAAGTTAGTTTTGTTTACTTACATATGTATTACATTTTATATTATTCCTTATTAATTTAAATATATATAGTTAAGATTATATATATATATATATATAATGGGTAATAATATAGATTTACTTGGGATTTAAAAAATGTTTATATCTAAATATGTGATGTGTAATTTAAAAATTTATTGTAAGTTTACACTTGTATGCTCAATTAATACAATTTTATTCAATATTGTGTACATATGTAATTACTTGGGATTAGAACGAGTTAGGAAATGGTTTGGGTTTTGGAAGAATTTAAAAATGTTTATATCTAAATATGTGATGTACGTAATGTAAATAGAAATGTAGGAATGTTCAATTATTATATTATAATTAGTAATGTTCTTTATTATATCTACCGTACAGTTTGATCGAATTTGATAAAATGGAGGATCGTACATGGATGTATGATATGTACTTGGAGGATCGTAGAGGGTTAAAGCCTGAATACTTCGAAGGGGTGGATAGGTTTATAAATTTTGCTTGTGCTCAAACTTATTATGTCGATAAAGGTAAGATAAAATGTCCATGTCGGAGATGTAAGAATTGTTATTTCGAGAAAGTAGATGATGTGAAGGAGCATTTACACCGTCGTGGGTTTATGTTTGGTTATTATCGTTGGACGGCACACGGCGAACCTATTGCACATCCAAACCATGAGCAAATGGTAGGGGGCAACCAGTGGGCTATGTATGATCAGTTAACTGCGGAGCAAAGGATGGTGTTTGACATTGCAGGGCCGAACTTTGTTCCTCCTCCATGGTTTAGTGTTTGTAATGTTGATGGTAATGATGAATTCCAACCAGCTGAAGTGAATGAGGTCGATGAAATGAGGGAAGATCTAGTAGCGACCGAGGAAGCTAATTTGTTGTCCACGCGGTTTGCAGACATGCTAAGAGCCGCTGATGAACCTGTGTTTCCAGGGTGTACTACACATACACAGTTGTCATTTATGAGCCGACTTATGAGCTTGAAGTGCGATTATAATGTTCCCCAAAGCCTTTTTAATGGTTTCGTGCAATTGTATGATGAAGTGTTACCTTCTGCCCACAAGATTCCCACCAGCTACTCTGAAACTGAGAAGATAGTTTGAAATTTGGGGTTACCGGTGGAAAGAATAGCCATGTGTCCCAACTGTTGTATGTTGTATTGGAAGAATGATGCCAATGAAGAATCATGTAAGTTCTGTGGTGAAGCAAGATATGTTGTGGGTGTAGGCAGACGTCGAGAACAAAAGGTTTTATTCTACTTGCCTCTTATTCCGAGGCTACATAGATTATATGCTTCGGAGGTGACAGCCAACCATATGACTTGGCATGCAGAACACGTAGCAGAGGAGAGGATGATGTGTCATCCTTCGGATGGAGATGCATGGAGGAGGTTAGACATGAAGCATCCTGATTTTGCCACTGAGCCTCGTAATATTCGTTTGGGGTTATGCACAGATGGTTTTGCTGCATTTAACAAATCTGGTCAGAATTATTCCTGTTGGCCGGTGATTGTCACTCCTTACAATCTTCCACCTCATTTGTGCATGAGGGCCGAGCACATGTTTATGTCGTTTATAGTGTCAGGTCCTCGAAACCCAAAGAAGTTAATAGATATTTGCCTCCAACCTCTTGTTGATGAGTTGATGCAGTTGTGGGAAGTTGGAGTTGCTACCTATGATGTCTTGAGGAGAGAAAACTTTATTATGCATGCGGCTCTACTCTGGACTGTCAGTGATTTCCCTGCATATGCTATGTTGTCCGGATGGAGCACTGCAGGTCAGTTGGCTTGTCCGATTTGCATGGAATCGGGATCTGATGCATTTCGCCTCGAAAACGGTCGAAAGGCTTGTTGGTTCGATTGCCATCGAAAATTTTTAGAGAGTGATCATCCCTTCCGTAGAAACAAGAAGGACTTCTACAGAGGGCATGTGGAAACGGGATCGCCACCTCCATTGCTATCGGGGGAGAAGATATGGGAGCGGGTTCGTGATTTGCCAATGGTCATGGAGGATCCTTCCTACAAGTCCGATGAGTACGGGATTTCTGATAAGTGGACAAAACAAAGCATTTTCTGGAGACTTTCATATTGGAAGGACCTTCTAATCCGACACAATCTCGATGTTATGCACATTGAGAAAAATGTCTTTGACAATGTGTTCAACACTGTGATGGATGTCCCTGGGAAGACGAAGGATAACTTGAATGCCCGGAAGGACATTCGCCTATATTGCCATCGACCTGAGCTGGAGGTAGCTGATGATTACACGGGTGCGAAACCTAAAGCAATATATACCTTGACAAGAGAGGCAAAGAAAAAGGTGGGTCAATGGTTAAGGACTGTCAAATTTCCCAATGGCTATGCTTCCAACATAGAAAGATGTGTACAGAGTGACGATTGCAGTCTTAGTGGGATGAAGAGCCATGATTGTCACGTGTTCATGGAGCGACCCTTGCCGATTGCTTTCAAAGAGTTGTTGCATCCAAGTGTGTGGGGTACTTTAAGCGAGTTGAGTATCTTCTTCCAAACAATTTGTTCGTCGTCATTGTCAGTTTCTGTCATGGAGCAACTGATATCCATGATTCTTCTATTGGTATGCAAGTTGGAGCGTATCTTCCCTCCATCCTTTTTTGACTCTATGGAGCATCTCATTGTCCATCTTCCATATGAGGCCCGAGTGGGAGGTCCGGTTCATTATCGATGGATGTATCCGTTCGAGATATTTTTATTTAAGCTGAAAAAGAAGATCATTCAAAAGATTAATGTAGAAGGGTCGATCGTGATGGCGTACTTACGGGAAGAAATAGCTAATTTCTCTGTGCACTACTTCCCTTCACATGTTCCTTCCAGCTTGAGGAGACCCGCCAGAAATGATGTCCTCGAGGGGGAATGTTGTGCCTTATCTATTTTCAATTACCCTGGCAAGGGTAAGAGGAAGCAGAAAACAAGGTGGTTGACTAAAGAGGAAGAGTGGATGGCCGCACACACATACGTGTTGCTCAACTGTCCGGAAGTACAACCGTACCTTGAGTAAGGAAACCGAGTACATACAATTTAGTTCTTATTATCATGAATATATTTACTTACCATTTTTTGCTTTTATTATATATGTGTAGGATATTTGAGAGTGTCATGGGGGATAATGTGGGAGATGACCTCATTGAAAAGGAATTTGCGAACTGGTATAAGAATTATGTAAGTGTACCTGACCAGAATTCTTATACATATTTTTATATAACATATATATTTATTTATGCACATGCTTGCTGGTTAGGCCTTAGACAAAGGAAGAGGATTTGGACCAACTGATCTATTGTGGAGTTTGGCATGGGGTCCTAATGTGAAAGCAAGATGTTGGCCAAGATACTTTACCAATGGCTATAAGTTCCACACTCTACAACATGGTGAAGGGAAATCTACAATGAACAGTGGCGTTTGTGTTCGAGGGTCCAACTATTCGACTACCGAATCAGATTTTTTTGGTCTCCTCGAAGAAATCATCGAGCTCGACTACCCAACGGCACTTGATCACCCATTGACAGTTACCCTGTTCAAGTGTCGATGGTTTGATCCAACGACACGAGGAACACAAGTTCATCCCATCTACCAGTTTGTTGAAGTTAATCACAATAAAATGTATAGACGGTATGAGCCTTTTGTGCTTGCGCAACAAGCTCTGCAGGTTTATTATGTTCAATATCCAGGAGCCACCCGTGACAGGATGGATTGGTGGCATGTGTGCAAGACAAGGGCTCGAAACAGGATAGAACAAAGGTGGGCATCCACGGGCCAAGCTGACACAGAGGCTTATCAGTCTGATGAAGTCATCACCCCGGAATTATCCATCGACATAGGAGTAGGCGAATCACCGACAACCTTGCGAGATCCTTCAAGTGCGTTTGAAGTATGCGATGACACCTACATGATGGACTCCGAGGGGGGTAAACATGATCAATTTGTCGTACCAGATGATGAGGGAATTGATTAATTCAATGATGAGGTTCTTGGCGCAGAAGAAGAGGACGAGTTTGAGGGGACAACAAGCTGCGAAGAAGGCTCGGACTGACCACTTTAGTGAACTGCAAGGTCTGTCATATGCACTGCTGAACTGGTTTAATAATTTCACCAAAAAATCTGTTTTAGCACAAATAATGTTACAAAAAAAATCTGTGTGTGGATTGGTTTATGCTTAATACTCTCATATGCACATACACATTTTCTAATTGAGGTAGATATATAAAACAATCAGGAAAATTTTCTAATTTGCTTTGGACTTATATTTTCTTACAGGATTTCAGAGCATATATGCACTGACAGTTACCAATCAGGAGCAATATCAAGTATGGTGCGCTGCTGCCGTAGGTTATAAACTAATGTCATTTTGTTCTACATGTACAATTGGCCTATGAGGGAATCGAACCCCCATCTTTGTGCGATGCACAACGCTCTTCCATTGAGCTAACAGGCATTCCAATGGAAATTTCACATTATGCAATCGCAAATCGGTTTCTTATTGAGGTAGATTTCGGACTGACTTTAATTGGTTTATATATTATTACATTAGTTTGAATTCCCAATTGGCAGATTCATAAACTCATGAAATGTATGAAGGCATCTCCACCAGTCATGAAACCCTCAACTGAAAACCCATTCACGAAAACTCTTGAAATGGAAATTTCACATTATGCACTGACAGTTCGAAAACTCTTGATATCTATGAATTCCCAATTTTCAGATTCATAATCTACAATGAAATCTTTGAAGGCAGACTAATAAACTCATGAAACCCTCAACTGAAAACCCATTCACGAATTCCCAATTTCAATACCCCAATTTAAGTACCTCAACTGAGAACGATTAGATGCAAATCCATACAACATAACAAACGGAAAGAGAAATTACACAGTAGAAGAGAAATCACACAGTAGAAGAGAATTCCCACAGTAGAAGAGAAATCACGAATTGAAACATGAAGAGAACACTTCGCAGAATCCATTTCGCACCATCAACATAACAAACAGAAAGAGAAATCACACAGTAGAAGGGTACTTACCACGGGAGGGGTACGAGACAAATGGAGACCGATTCACAATGAACCACTTTGCAGTTGTGGAGATCGGATTCAATCTGACGCAGTTGTGGAGATCGGATTTGGAATGAACCCTAGAACACTTCGATTTCACAATGAAGAGCTCCTCTTTCAACTTCACAATGAAATTGGGCCTTTTTCGATTTGGGCTTGTACCCGAGCCCAGCCCAGCCCAGCCCCCGGCTTTTGTTTTCATCCAATTGAAGTCAAAAATATTCAGAGGGAAACCCAAATTTTTAGAGGGAAACCCAAAATTTTTAGAGGGAAATCGAAAATCGTAAACCACAAACCCAAAATTTCATTTCAAAAATCTAAAATAAAAAATCCCTTTCACTTTCAATTTCAATTTCACAAACCCTAAACACAAACCCTCTATTCTCTTTCCTCTCTTCGCGTCAGACCACCACAAACCACAAACCCAATCATGCGGGGAGGGGACTGAGGAGGTCTTCACGCACATCTGGAAGCGCCCGACCACCATTGGCTCCGACCACAGGAAGAACAAAGACGCAACCGGAATCCACTCAACAGGCTGCCCAATCTCCACCGCCGACGGCTCCACCCCCCACTGCACCATCTCCACCAGTCAACTCTCCTACAAGGGCTTCACCCCGGAGATAACCTCCAACAAGAAGGACAAATGCTCAACCGGCTGCCCAATCTCCACCGGTGACCGCTCCACCCCCCACTACGCCATCTCCACCAGTCAACTCTCCTACGAGGGCATCACCCCGGAGCACAACTCCCACCAGGGCGTCACCCCGGAGAAATCAAACCACTGTGCCTCCACCGGCGAGATCTCCCACCACTGTGCCCTCTCCCGCGGTGAGATCTCCTACCCGACCCCACTCAAGGTTTCAACCCTCTCGCATCCCCCCTTCGGCTTTCACTGAACCCTCCGTGCCGGTTAGCCCCCGACCTTCTACGTCCTCCCAACCCACCACCTCTCAACCTGGGCCATCGCCATCCTCAAGAGGTACTACGTTGTCATCCCAATCTCTAGCCCCTGATCAATCGAACAACAACGAGGGGGAGTCATCTTCAAGGTCTGCAGATCCCGCAATTTCTCAAAACCCAGACGAAGAGGCTGTCATAGCAACTGACGAATCTAGTAGATGGAACAGAAAAGTGCAGATTCAACTGGTGAATGGAACGTAAGGCCTTTCCCTTTCAATTTTCCTTCTCTGATTTTCTGCATATTGAATGCTGTGTTTCATTTTATGGCTTAGAGTGCATTTTAAATTACTTAAACATGTGGTAATTGAATCTTAAGAATGCTTCTGTGGTAATTGGAGCTTATAAATTATTTTCATGGCTTAAGAATGCTTCTGTGGTGATGGCTTAAGAATGCTTTTGTGGTAATTATGTGCATATTGAATGATGTGTTTCATTTTATGGCTTAGAATGCTTTTGTGGTAATTGGAGCTTAGCTTATAAATTATGTACATGTCATCTATAATGACAGCTCTGTGACAAATGTATTTGCTGAATTATTTACATGGCTTAATAATTTTGTTATATCTATCTGGTTTTTCATCTCATATCAGTTTTGTTACATCTATAATGACTTAATAATTTTGTTACATCTATAATGACTTAATAATTCTGTGACAAATGTATTTGCTGAATTATTTACATGGCTTAATAATTTTGTTACATCTATAATGACAGCTCTGTTTCATTACATGGCATTCTATAAATTCTTAACTCACCGTTGTCTTCGTTCTGTGTGTTGAGCAAGTCACCACAACTAATACCCTTTCTTTTTTTTTGGGTATTGAATGATGGTCAGATTTGATGCAACCAAACCTGCATTTGCAGTCCTCACCCAGGTTATTCATTTTATTTCGATGGCCCATATATACGGTGGAGTGATGTTCCTGATCAAACAGTTGAGTTATGGTGGGAGATGTTTAAGGTATGACACAATTCAATCAAATGCTTACATATGTTACTTTATATTAAATGACTTGAATATATAACATCTATTTGTTTGTTGAATGTACCTGGAGTCGATGTACATGGGACGAAAATGAATACCCATAATCAGTGGTTCGCAAAGCTTTCCAAACAAGGGGAGGAGACCACATAAGAAACGTATTTGGGAAGGCTCGCATGGGAAGAACAAAGAAGAAGCCTACATGGGTGAAGCAAGTTATATGGGCCAAGATGTGGGAGATATGGAAGAAGGAGGATAAGTTTCTACACCAATCTGAAGTGAACAAGCAAAACCGAGCTATCGCAACAGAGAAAGGCACCCCAATTTTCAGCGGTGGATCAGTTTCAACTACCGTCATCAAGAAGCGACTGGTAATTTCCTCTTGTTGTTTTCCAATTTTCCATAATCTCAATCAATTGCTTTTAACTTACTGTCTATATACAGTTTATATATGTATTATGTATACTAAATGATTGAATTTAATTCTTAAAGAGGGATGAGCTTGGAAAGGATCCAACACCAAAACAAACATTTGAAAGGTGTCATAGAAAAAGAGACGGTTCTTGGGCCGGCGCTCAGTGCCAAGAAGCTGTGGTAAGTAGTTACAAACTCCAGTGTACCTTCATTTAATTTTTGCTGTTTTCAAGTGATGCGCATGGTGTAGACGATTTGTATAGCCCATCACTTGGAATTGTTGTTATCTGTTGTTGGTGTTGATGTCTTTCATACGTAAAATCTGGTCTGGTTATGAAGTACGGTTGTTGATGTGCTGTTCATGTGTTTTACTTGGAATAACGGTTGTTGATGTGTTGTCTATGAGTTTACAATCTGGTCTGGTTATGAAGTAGTTCAACTATAAGATAGTAAGTTCCAACACCAACAGTTTGATATCATATATTATTTCCAGATTTTCATTTTGGTGTTACAAGTTATGACCAACAGTTTGATATCATATATGATTTGCAGATTTTTAGATTTTCATTTTGGTGTGTTACAATTTGTGGTTGCTTGTTATCTTCTTTTCAGTATTTTGTCATCTTCTTTTCAGTGTTTTGGTTGCTTGTTACAAGTTTTGGTTGCTTGTCATCTTCTTGTCACAATTTTTATTTTGGAATGTCGAACACTGGTTGCTTGTCATCTTCATTTTATTCATGTGTATGATGTTTCTTCTGGTCCTATATATTTTCATATCTGTTCTTGCTCAGCCTTAATATTGCATTCTCTGTCTTTGAATTTATAGGACAAGTATGACCAATTGCTTGAAGAAGAAATCTTAGATGATGATGCAATCTCTGAGAATGCATCCCATTCGGTTGACACAAACGATGTGTGGCTCAAGGCTGTTGGTGGTGCAAAGAAAGGCAGGGTACTGGGCATGGGATCGGAGTCTCAACCTATACTGCAATCAGCTCAGTATACGCCCAGTGTTGCCCAAGTTCCTGCATCTGCTGCTGGTGGCAATTTAAAGGAGTATGTGATGACTGAACTCTCCACCTTCAAGGAAGACTTGAGGAAAGAAATGGTGGAGTTGGGGGATCATGTGCAGACCCAGGTGGCCACAAACCCCAGGGAAGAAATCTCCTCAATTGGCGATAGAGTGCAGGAACAAGTAAGCACAAGCGTAAGGAACGACATGGCTGCTATTGGGGAGCAACTGATGGGCGAGACTAAGAAGGCCAATGACGAGTGGCAGGAGAAGCTTCTCAACACCATGATGCAGTTCTACAAGGGCAAACGCCTAGCAAAGTAAGTTGGTATTTTTCTGTTTCTGAATGGTTAGTTGGACTTGCCCTATTTTGGTTAAAACTGTCGGATGTACTTTGGTTTGTCGAACTGGCGGATGTACTTGGTTTGTCGAACTGGCGGATGTATTTTGGATTGTTGAACATTGGTGACTAGGGTTGTGTATGTATTTAGGACGAACATTTTGTGCATGATGTGTGTTGTATTTGGACGCATTAGATATAACGTTATATATTCTCTATCGTATAAATAGTGCATCCAAATAATAGCAAAAACATAAGCCACGAATTTAGCAACAACCAAGGCCACGACTATAGCAACGACTCAGCCACGGAACAAGAAACAACATCAACACCGACTTTAGCCTCAAAGTTACCAACCAACTAAGCATTGGCATTAGCCACGACCATAGCAACGAATCAGCCACGGAACCAGCAACACCCATGACCTATTCCTCGCAACGAACCCAGCCACAAACTTAGCCACAAACTTAGCCACGACATTTGTAATGACCATATCCGATGCTATCGTCGTCGCTACAGCCACGACTTTCACAATGTCATCCCTAGCCACGGAATTAGCCACGATTATAAAGTTCGAAGCTAAAATCCGTGGCCACATCGAGCTCGAATTTAGTCACGAAGCATATGGCTACGGATGGCCCGCCCGTTGCTGAGTCCGTGGCTAAATGGTTTAGCCACGGCCATTCGTGGCCAATGTCGTTGCTATTTTCCGTTGCTAAATCCTGTTTTTTTAGTAGTGTTATTTCGATGTTAGGTTGTTTCAATCTTGATATGCCTTTTTGGAAAATCTAACACCATCTTGTATGAGATTTGATCCCTAATCTAAGAAACCAGTCAAAGGGATACCAGACCCGGTAGATTGGAAATTGAAAATCAATCCCACAAGGGGTTGGACCGACATCGTAGTCTTGATGAAGGCATGGCATTTTAGTTTTCTTTGTTGGCTCCTTCCTCACTACCCTTGGTGAGGATTGAACGAGATTTAAAGGAAACAAAACAAAATCAAATCAAATTGTCATTTTTTAACATATCTATTGGGGCCTGCAACCCGACCTACAAATTTATTTACAAATAATTATCATTTCTATATAATAATAATAATAATAATAATAATAATAATAATAATAATAATAATAATAATAATAATAATTCTCCTACCCATTTGGCTTCTTTTTTAATTAAAGATCCTGAACTAGTCTCGCAAAATTGAAACATGCACTATATTCTAAATTCTGCCTTCGGGGTGATTGACTTTCGGTTTTGTGGGGCCTTGTCCCGTTGGTTCGCGGTTAGTTTCAGAAGAGGAGCAGTCATGCGGCTCTATTGATCGGATTGATCGAGACAGTGTTTGTAATCGCCGAAGAACCCTCATCTAGGTGGGGGGAGGGGGGATGTCGTGTGAT
The DNA here is from genome assembly GCA_963922045.1 of Persicaria maculosa. NCBI lineage: Eukaryota > Viridiplantae > Streptophyta > Magnoliopsida > Caryophyllales > Polygonaceae > Persicaria > Persicaria maculosa. The sequence continues at coordinate 1,877,474 of OY998268.1, forward strand.
TCACACTTCCCATGAGTCGTCCATAGCCCATTGAGGATTTCTGCTTTCCGTCTCTTTGGTGGTGAGACTTCGTGTCAGCGTCAGTTTTTCCATGCACTCACTAGCCACTTGCCTCACCTCGAGTCTTTCATCCTCGTGGTCCATAGTTATGAGAATTGTTTTCTTCGTCTTGCTTGATCGATTGGTTTTTAGATTGTAAGTTGATTTACTTTTTAGTTGTATCATGACGTCTGTCTGTCTGGCGTTCCTTGTGTCCTCTCGATTTATCGGCATATTTTCGAATTGTTACTTGTTAAAAAAAAATCAAATCCAAAATACCACTAGGGAAAATGGTTGAAGATGCTAATCAGTAATCATTGATTTCCATATACCGTAAAAGATGCAAAATTCAAATCTTGCATCTCAGAATCCACTAATAATTTAGGCGGAAAAAAATGAAATCCGGAAACTAAAAAAATACAACAAGATAGAAACCGAGCGATGATCGGTCAATGAGATAGCTGATTAAGCAACAAGAACATGGGCACGGCAAAGGGGGCAGCAGTTGCAACGGGAGAGCCAAGTCGTAATACAGTCGGAGTGGTACACGTGTCCGCATGGGACCCGCTTCCCGTCTTCCCCTCCGGGCTTGAACCCCTCCGTGCAGATGGAGCATACGACGTCGTTCACTTCCGCTTCCGTTGCAGTGGGCAGCTCCGCCTCCTTTGGGGATGTGGAGGGGGGAAGGTCAGCCCCCGGGAAGTTGACTGCTGGAAAAGTCAAAGCGGCATCGAGGTCGAACATGTCGTCGATGGACGGATAAGTGGACAACCACGCAGGGGTGGCAGAAGGGGAGCCTCTCGCCATATATCTCCGATGTGGTGGCCGGGTTGGAGTTGAAGAGGGAGGGAGAGAGAATCCAGGCTATGACTTGAATTGGGAATGGAAACAAGGCGTTTTCGTTTTTATACTTCTTTTTAATTAACTAATCTATATTTATATTATAACTAGTGTAGATCCCGTCGGGACGGGAAATACATTAATTAATATATATAAATATAATTAGATCGACAGATTATATAAAAAAAATCTAAATATTTTTTATTTAGATTCTCTCAAAATATATATAGAATTCACATTTATCTATTAATAATCTATATATAAATAAAATAGCACTTATCAAATATTATATATTTATCTATTAATATTTTTGGTAAATATGATTATGAAATATTTTCTATTTATGTTTTTGTCAATTAACTTAAAAATATATATATATATAGATATTTTTGGTAAGATAAAAATATATATAGATAGATAGACAGATTATGGCTTATATAACTTTCTATAAACAATGATAACATGTTATTTTACTAATTTTTTTTCCTAGAATCAACCACAACACGCCACATAGGATTTTTTTCTTCTATGATCAACCACATCGCGCCACGTAGGACGGTATGCATCGATTTTAGTATATGTATATAGATAGACTAGAGTATGGATCAAAATTACCCCTACCTTCATAGGATGAACTACGAAGCGTGCACCCACTCTCTTCCAAAACTACCCAATGGTGGGTTGATTTTAATGTCGTACAACACAAGTGGTGGGTCCCTTTTTTTCAGTTGAGCAAACTGTTACTCTAGATATTTTACCAAGAAAGATATTCTATTTTATTAGTGTCGAATAATATCAAATTAGCCTATTAACCTCTATCAAATTATCAAAATTTGGATAGGAAATGTTTACAAATATTTTTATTACATTTGATTTTAATGTTCATCGATGATTGTGTTCGTTGTCAATTTCATTATTCGATAATATATATATGATTTTATGATTTGAGAAGGTTTGTTTAAATAATACTCCTTCTGTTCGGCAAAACATGTCGTTTATTATTCACGCACGCTTTTTAGAATAATAAAAACTATATTAAATATTTATTTTTTTTATAAATTTTTTAACAAGTTTGTACTTATTAATAATAACTATGAAATTGTAAAAAAAATTATTAAAAAACTAGATATTTTATATAGTTTTTATCCCCTAAAAAAGTGTGCATGAATAGTAAAGTGACATGTTTTGCCGAACGGATGGAGTATATTTTTAGTATTTATATGAATAATGTTTCAGATTTCAATGAATAATGCTCAAAGTCCAAATCTCTATACAATACTTCTGATTTACCCGAATAATGACTCAAAATTTGACGAATACTAAATTCACTGATCGGTTATGAAGGTGAATATTTCTAAAATATCTCACATATATACGAATAATTGTTCACATTTCAACGAATAAGAAATTCATTGATCGGTTACGAAGGTGAATATTTATAAAATATTACACATATATATGAATAATTGTTCACATCTCGACGAATAATAAATTCATTGATCGGTTACGAAGGTGAGTATTTCTAACATATCTCACATGTATACAAATAATTTTTCACATTTCAACGAATAATAACATTTATCGATAAGGATGGTAAATATTTCTAAAATATCTTATATATACGAATAATTGTTCAAATCTCAACGAATAACATATCACATAACTTACCATAGGCAAATATATTTTTAGTTAATTTTTTTTCAATACAAATAAGACACATGGCTTATTCTTTTTCCCGCCTATCAATAAATTATAGGCTAATTTGCATCCATATACCAAATTAAATGTGACTTTGTAAAAGTGGCAGTGACATGACATTATTAGCATTGGGGTGGGGAAGGGTCATTTTTGCAAAAAAAAAAATTTGCAACCTATTCTATGATAATCAGGGAAAAAGGTAACAAATTAAAAAAAAAACAAAAGTGTTGCAGAGGAGAGAGATGGAAGAGTGAAGGTGAGCATTTAATGAAAAGGGGAGATAGGGGGAACATTAAATACAAAAGGAAGGGAGAGAGAGAGGACAACATTAAATGCAAAAGGGGTCATCAGGTTTTTCGCAAAGGAGAGAGGGGGAGGAGAGAGGGGGGACTTAAAGGGGCATCATTGAAGGTGGATCGGGAATTATAGACAAACCGGTGATCGGTTGCATGTCATGCAATACGGAATACATGCTAGCATATTAATATTGCATATATGCCAATAGAACGTTGACACATACCATCATCATACAATATATAATAACGAATATGGGTAAGTCTGTTTTCGGTTTTAGTTTTACGCCCCTAACTACTCTCCATCCTCCTCATATCCCCAATCGAAAGTGATAAGACTATCTTTTTCTCTTTCTTTCGAAGAGGATAAAGGGTTGGAGGACATAACCCACCCACATTCCAGGTTCGATCACGAAGAATTGGTGCCATATGCCGATAATTTTCTTTGAATTATGTAATCGACCCACTGTATGCAAACTCTCTCTCTCTCTCTCTCACTCACTCACTCACTCACTCACTCACTCACTCACTCACTCACTCACTCATGTGTCTCCGAACTTTTAGGCGCGTGGTGCGACTATGTGTACAAGCAAACCAGACATTTTGCTTAATTTCAATAGGCAAATTGGGCTTTATTTTGATCACTGGTGGAGTATGTGGGAAAAGCTGAACCATCTAAAACACATACGCTTTCAAATTAATTGAACATGCATAACATGACAAACGTTTTACATGCCAGCCAATATGTTTTACGTGCCACCGACGCGTATACGCATTACGTCACTCAAAATAGATTCACGTGCCAAAACTGACTACTATAGGACTTCACAGAAATGCACCTAAGTCCAACAAGAAAAACACACATCAAATTGATAACAAGTAAGATATGTTACGTGCCAACAACAACTAAACGTATGACATCAAAATAAATTCTCAAGCCAATGATGTTTTGACGTCATCGAATTGCTAAGAAATCCACAAAGTCCACGATTAAAGCAAATAAAAGTACAAGTCCTAAAACCAACAAAAGTTGTAGGGCCGAGTCCTAAAACTAACAAAAAAAAATGAAGTCCTAAAAACAACAAAAGCGAGCAAAGTTCACGACGAAATCCAACAAAATCTATGGTAACAAAGTGCCAAGATGTCCAACAACAAATAAATGGATCACCTCTGGCTGATGACTTGGATTGAGATGGTTTCAAGTTCTTTATGAACTAGAGGTGATCCATCTACTGAACATTGACATCTGGAGAAGCTTTGAGAATAACGAGTATGTCCCGAAAAATGTCACACCTGGCATGGAAAAACAAGACCCTGACACAAATATTTTTGCTGTTGGCATGATACAAACCTGACACGAATATTCTTACCACTAGCAAAGATATTCTAAGTGGGTCGGGTGTCGGATTCTTCTTCTTCAAACACCTCGGAGATCTCTTCCCTTCCTCCTTCCTCTATTTCCTCTGCGAAAAGTTGTTGACCCTCTTTTGCATTTATTGCTCCCCTTTGTCCTATACGAAAATTTATTGGCATTTAATTAATGCTCTCCCTCTCTTTTACTCCTAATCTCAGGTAGGATGTGACAAAAAATTTCCTCGCTAATTAATTCATCCCTAATTAATTTTTCATCCCAAAAAATATCGTTCCTATAACAACAGAATGATCGATATAGTCGTCGATAATTATCGTTAGCAAGAGATTTTTTTTGCTTTATTGATATATATATATATATATATATATATATATATATATATATATATATATATATATATATATATATATATATATCGTAAAAAATAGATTCTCTTGCCAATGAATGGTTTTTAGCGAGGAAAAACTTCTTTGCCCTAAATGATATCTATAACGATTAGACCTGTCAATCGGGTCATTCGGGTCCCGAGTATATCGGGTTTCGGGTAATTCGGGTTACTGTTCATTCCGGGTCGAGCCAAACCGGGTTTGTCCCGGGTTCGGGTCGACCCACCGAGTCAAAAAAACTTTAACTTTTTGAAGAATTTTAAAAAATATTAAAATAATATCAAAATTAAATTGTAATATAAATATGTCAAATTAAACTAAATAATAATATTATAATTAAATTTATAAATATTATTATAATAATAATATTATATTAATATTTTAAGCATAAAAAATCATATTTATACAAATAAGTGTTCTAAACATACTATAATTGTAAAATATATAACTTGTTTAATTTATGAGTGACATTAACAAATAAAATTGCATGACGAATCTATGTGTGTTCAATTTAGTGTCTGTGTGGCGTCTACATGGTGCTGACTCACCGGGTCGATTTTCGACCCAACGGGTCACCGGGTCTTGACTCTAAAAGTCTCGGGTAATTCGGGTTCGGGTCGATTTCGGGTCCCGGGTCTAAAACACTGGGTCCAAACCCGTAAAATTACCGGGCGTACGGGTCGGGTTTTTCGGGTCGGGTCATGCTTTGACAGGTCTAATAATGATGGATTCGATCTTATCGCGATAACATGCTTATATCAATAAACAATTTCCTCGCTAATTAATTTTTCATGTCAAAAATTTCATAATCGTATTCCATCGTTTGCGAGGAAACTAATATATTGGCGATGAGTTTTATATTATCGCTAAATACATTTACCGACTATTCTCGTTTTCTTCAATATTTTTGCTGATGAAATTAATATTTTTTGTGATGAAAATATAAATCGTGAAATAATATCGGTCCAACTTGATATCATCATTAACGAGGAAATATAAAATTTTATGAGGAATTAAAGTTTGTTGCCATGTGCATTAAACGAGTAATATGGAATCATTCGAATTATTTGACGACAAATATATATAATTACCTTCTACGATGAATTTAATAGTCGTTGGAGACTTATAGCAACAAATATTGACTTCATCGCTAAATATTTTTTACGACGATTTTATTTTTCCACATTAGACCCTTTTGTGACGAGCTTTCAATGACCACTTAAAAATGAAGTATATTTCTTCGCTAAATAGTGTTAGTGATGAAATATCACTTTTTAACAAGGAAAACTTTTCTCACTAAAAGTGATTTATGTTGTAGAATAAAGATTTGGTTAACAAAAATTATATGTATATAAAATTTAGCAAATTTAGGCGTACAAACTGCATATTTGCATTTACTGATTACAATATTTAAAAGAACGTTTTTTCTATTTTATATCCTTAGGGCATAAGATAAAATTCCCGTTTTATAAAAAAAATATTTCTTTATTTAAAATGCTTTAGTCAAATTTTAAATTAGGTGTTTAATTAGAGTTTACTTATTTTTTTTATAGAAAATCTTTTTCAAATTGGTTTTTTTATCAAATGTGACTTAGAGAATTAATCAGAAAAGATTAAGTAACATCACAATTTTGGTAAAAACAAATAAAAACAAGGTAATAAACACCCAACAAGAATTTTATTTGGGTGTGAAAGTAACAAGAACTTCAGCCCGGGAAAGGGGGCATGAGTTGCAATACTTTAAGATGCAAGTGGAAATGCAAGCGGAGTGGTACACGTGTCCGCATGGGACCCACTTTGTGTCTCCGCCTCCGGGGCTGAACCCCTCTGTGCAGATGAAGCATAGAGCGCCGTCCAAGTCCGCCACCAGCTCCACCGGCCTCCTCAAGGGATCTGGTGTGGGGAAGGTCGTCAGCCTCTTGGAATTTCACTGCGGGGAGAGTCAAGGTGTCGTCATCAACAAGGCCGTCTGAGTTTTGTTTGGATATTAATTTGTATAATAATCCAAAAAGGATGTCAACTTGCAAGCTAGTTTAATATAGGGATGCATTAGATATGCAGAAAGAAATATATGAATTAGGTGCGCATTTTATTCTTTTTATTATTATAAATTAATTAATATTTGGCAAATGGATGTAATTATAGTTATAATGATCGAAGGCACATGTTCAATGTGAATTCATTCATGTATATATGTTTTTTTCCACGCAGCTGACTTTAGTGAGTGAGCTGGTGAGTGGTGACTAGACATATATGATATATCCTTATGATGATATATTTTATATATCGTGTAAATAGCTTTTTCAGGTAAGACCCCATACACTTTATAGTTAGGCCGCCCGATCTGACCATGCAATATACGAAAGGGTTTGGATATCGAAATTATGACAATTTAATTTATAAAATTATCAGATCTAATGATGTAAGATAGGTGAATTGATCGATAAATCTAAGAATTGAAGCTGGAGCTACTTAGCGGAGTGGATGAATTGAATAGTATAAAAGTTTGGAGGGAAGAAAACTTCTAAATTTCATCCACCCTTATACTTATAAAATCAGAAGTAATGTCTTTGTTAAAATTTGCGCCATGCGTCCTTCTCTGAGCAATGTTAAGAGGAGCAATTTTCAGTATCTCATCCACGTTCTCTCTTTAACCGTGTCAATCTTTGAACAACCCTAAAAACCCAATTTTGCAGCCCCACATTCTCATTCAACTGTTTCTTCACGTTAGAATTAGGTAGAAGCTTTTCTCTTCCACGCTCCTCACAAGTAACTTCTCTCTCATAATAAATCAGGGGTTATCGTTGTGGAGGCGAGAGAGATTTGGAAGTCGACAAATTCAGCGGCACTGGTGATGAGGACGGTAAAGGCGGCAGGGGTCGGTATAGGCGGTGGTCGAAAGGGGTAGAGATCGAGGTGGTTGCAGTGGCAATTTTGTACAAGATTTTGTTGTTTTCGATTCATACGGATGCCCTACACTCAACAATGTTAGTTTTCTTTCTAACTTGCTAATTTCTCCATTCTTCCCTTTCCTGCTAGATGCTCACACAAAATCTGCTAATCCTAGAGAAATTTAGAGTTGTTGAGGTCGACATTTGTTAGATTTTGGTGCTTTCTAATTATGAAATTAGCGATCTAAATCTAATTCAGACGTTCGGAGAGCCAATTTAGGGATTCAAAAGATTTTCAAAAAAGGTACGAAGTTAAAACCTAGGTTTGACGAATTTGAAGGAATTGGTCGGGTTTGTCTTGAGGAGGAGGATGAAGACGAGTGGTTGTTTGATTGTTGATCTGGGCGATTTGAAGTGGCTAGCGGATAACCATGGCGCCTCCAAAGATGCGAGGGAGGCTGCGGCGGAGATGGGTAAGATAATAGCAAGATTCGGCGGTGGAGTTCGAGTGATTGGAACTGCTACCTGTGAGACTTATTTGAGGTGTCAGGTTTATCAAACAACAATGGAGGATCAATGGGATATTCAGACTGCTTCTGTTGTGGCTAAATCCCCTCTTCCTCTAATGTTTCATAGGTATATCCATATATATGCTACTTACCTTATAAAATACACTTTGCTTTGTTTCGGTGTATGTTCGATGAAATTGAACAACATGTAAGGTTGATATAACTAGCAAAACGAGACTTTGCATTGTTACTGATTTCATAGTTCAACATGCTTCCTAGGATCGGAATTCGGAACGAAAGGAGTCGGTGGGAGTCCATCGAAGCAACACGAAAGCAGTTGCCACAGTGGCTGCAGAATGCCACTGTTAGTGACAATGGTGTTCAATGCGCTTCCGTTTCATCTCAGGTGTGGTTTCAATAATGTTTGAGAACTGTCATGTTTGGTGATCTTAGTTTGATGTATATGTTGGTCTTAGTTTCGCTTTTAATTTGCAGATCAAGGATAGTGATCCATTGTTAAAGCGAAAGACAGACGAATTGATGAAGAGATGGAGTGATAGATTCACCAGAACACCTGCAACCTATCGAAAAGCAATCCGACACCCCTCTCCCTTGCAAGCTTGTATGCAAACCCAAAACTGGTCGCCCAACAACACTTGCAGTCCAATCCCTACCAAACCAAAACACTAGGGGATGATCTGAAGCTGAACATTGACTCACTTCGAACGCAGCATGTGGACCATTTGCATACCCCTCCTGAGATCGAGCTCGGTGAGGACTGAACTTGTGCTTGGTCAAACCAATAAGACTCGTAATGATCATGTTAAGGACTTGCCAAGCAAAGTCGATGAAATGTAGTTTCATGATAAACTGCTAATTGCGGATTCCTTCAAGAAGCTTCGCAAGGGTCTGATCGAGAAAGTGTGGTGGTGGCAGGGGGATGCAGCGTCGGTTGTTGCCAACATCGTCACACGTTGCAGACTGGGTAATGGTGGAAGGCGCGCTGGTGGAGCCAAAGGAAATAAGATTGACCTGCAAGTGATGAATACCTTTCCCTTATACCAATCTAACTATAAGATTGACCTGCAAGTGATGAATATCTTTCCCTTACCAAAAATTATTCTCTTTCTCTGACTCATTTTGAGTGATGAATTCCAAACGATATTCCTGTTGATGTTTGTGAAAATTTTCAATTGGGTTTTTAATATCTATTTTCTAAACTAGAAGTGATGAATGTCTTGACATTTGGGAGTTGCTTGTAGAGAGCGTGTTGAGTGGAAATGGTGGGCATGGTAGTATGCATGTTCCTAAGACACTAGCTGGGGTTTGGGTTAAATCCTAACCTACTTACCTACCTAATTTTAGGTAAATATATAGAAAAGGAATAATATAGTATGACATGAAAATTAGCTAGATAAAAGATATGGTGTTGGGTACCTGTTGCTTTTTCTTTTTAACACAAATTGCATCATCAAGACTTGCTTTAACTTCAAATACAGCATATTTCCATAGGATATTTCCATAGGATAACAAATGGTAGAAGAAATAGAAAAATCATCCGATCCATTACTACCGGCGAGGGGACATTTATTGAGGGGGATGAGAACATTAGAACAGAAATTCAAAGAGACTTTGAGAGAAGGTTTAAAGAGGAAAAAATAAACGAAAACCTCCTGAGGGAATATCTAAACACTATCACCCCGTCAATATCTGACGAGGAAAATTGTTACCTGATTCAAACCCCGACCAATGGGGAGATAAAAGTGGCGATATTCAACCTTGGAAGCAACAAGTCCCTTGGTCCGGATGGAATGACTGGGGAATTCTACAAAAAAATACTGGGACATTGTTGGAGGAACCATCGTCAAAGCAGTTAAGGGTTTCTTCCTATCGGGAAGAATTCTGCGCCAAATAAACCACACCTTTATCACACTCCTTCCAAAATGTGAAAATCCATCAATGGCTACACATTACAGACCAATTAGTCTCTGCTCCACAATCTATAAGATTATTTCTATGATTCTGACGGAAAGACTAAAAAAGATTAGTGGAAAGCTCATCCATCCACTACAAGGAGCATTTGTGTCAGACAGGGCTATTCAAGACAATGTTCTTATAGCCCATGAAATTTTTCATTCTTTCCGTAACAGGAAGGGTAAAGATGGCTGGTTGGCAATCAAACTGGATATGGAAAAAGCATATGATAGAGTAGATTGGATTTTCACTAAGAAGGTATTGGAGAAATTTGGTTTCCACCCCACCTTTATCAATTGGATCATGGAATGTGTCACCACAGTGTCATTCTCAATACTCGTCAATAATGGGCCCACCGAAGTATTCAAACCCACTAGAGGTCTTCGACAAGGCGATCCCCTATCCCCGTTTCTCTTTATTTTAGGGGCTGAAGTTCTAGCGAGAAAACTCACACAAGAAACAAGTGTAAGGAACGGACACATTGGTTTCAAATTCGGGAAGGATGGTCTCCATATCCCCTTCCTCGCCTTCGCAGATGATATCATCATCTTCACCAAAGGAAATACCTCAGCGGCCCTAAAAGCCAAATTAATTATTGATGAATACTGCAGTATCTCAGGGCAAAAGGTCAATTACCACAAATCCGCTTTCCAGACAACGACAGGAATACCAAGATCCAGAATCAACGAAATAGCAAGATGCCTAAACATATCAAGAGAAACAACAATCGAAAAGTACTTAGGTTGCCCTATTATCAACGGGAGAGTAAACAGACAAACCTTCGAGGATACAGTTTGTAAATCAAAAGAGCAACTGAGTAAATGGCGTGCCAACGTCTTATCACAACAGGGTAGGGCCACTCTCATTGGCTCGAACCTAGCATCAAAGCCCATATACTCAATGCAAAGCTTCATGCTACCCAGCAAAATCCATAAGGAACTAGACCAAATTAATAGAACCTTCTTCTGGAATAAAGATCTACAATTTCGTTCGTTGATCAGTTGGGACAAAATTTGTAGGCCTAAAGAGAAGGGTGGATTGGGCATCCGGAAAACAAAAGCCATGAATGAAGCCCTTCAAATGAAACTCCTTTGGAAAATACTAGCAGAACCGGATAATATATGGGTAAAAGTTATACAACATAAATATTTAAAGGAAACACATATATTAAAATACAAGAAACATGGGAGTTCATCTTGGCAATGGGCAAAACTATCTTCCCTTATTGAAAACTTCAAAACCGGACTAATTTGGGCTGTGGGCAATGGGAAATCCATCAAATTTTGGTCAGACAACTGGCTCTCAACCATTCCAATCAACAAAAGAGTGAACTACACTCCCCCTCATGAGGATAGTGTAACTATCAGTGACTTCATTATAGGAGGTAAATGGTGGGAGGAAAAATTGTACTACACAATACCACGTAATATAGTCAAAGAAATACTAGATATACCACTCCCTAAAAATACATTTGAAGATAGATTATATTGGTGGCCAAATAGGGAAGGATGGTTCACAACGGCAAGCGCCTACAAATTCATCACTAAGGATAATAGTCTGCCAGAGGATGAGAATTCATGGATATGGAAAATTGACACATCTCCAAAGGTCAAAAATTTCATGTGGAAACTCCGGCAAAAGGGTATTCCAACCGCCAATCGCCTTTACCAAAAAAGTGTGTCAGTTCCAACCACTTGTTCACTATGTAATAGCAGTACCGAAGATGATACACACCTGTTCGTGGAATGCCAGTTTACTAAAGTCCACCTTCCACTGGATGGAGGAACAACTCGGGCTATATCCAATCTTATTGCAAATTCTAGAGATTTCGCTCCTATACTATCTCTTATCGGCAGGACTCTCTCACCAACGGTGAAAGCGAAACTGGCAGTTACATGGTGGACGATATGGTACATCAGAAACCAAAAAATCTTCCGAAATGAACCCCCTCCAAATCAACATTCTGTCAAGCACATTATCACAACCCACCTAGAAAACTGGAAGAAGACCGCTGTGTACGAAAAAGAAGATGACATCCAACACGTCCAAGGGAAAAATGCTGCCAACAACACCCAACCAAAGATACGCCAAAAAGGGGCGAAATGGAGAAAACCGCCGGCCGGCACGTTTAAATTAAATTTCGACAGATCTACTGTGGCCAATAACAACAGCACCGCTGCCTACATCATCCGGGACTAGCAGGGGAAACCAATCCACATAGGGTACGATAACATTGGGAAACAGAGCCCGTTGACAGTAGAGGCATTGGCGCTACGTCTTAGTATAAATCAAACCCTTTCTTTAGGAATAAAGCAAATACAAATTGAAGGTGACTCCCTGATAATCATAAACCACTTAAAAGCAAACCTTCCCTATCCATGGGAAATTGAATTAATAATGTCCGACATCAAAACATTACTGTCGAGGGTGAAAGTGGTTTCCTTCTTTCACGTACCCCGTAATAGCAATAGAGTGGCTGACAAGGTTGCACACCTTTGCCGCTCTGTTAGGGGTTTCGACATCTGTACCGATAAAGGTCTTCTTGACCTCATCCGCAAGGATGCCATCGGGTAGGTCCACCCCACCCGAATCTTTACCTGATCCAAAAAAAAAACTTCCAATAAAGCCCCTTTAACCTCCAAAAATATTTTTCATATTTCACGATTTTTTGGAAAAAAATAAAATTTGATTTATGTGTTTTTAAATTTTTTTTCCAAGGTTCCTCTTCCAGTTCATAACTAAGAGTAAGTTCAATGTAATTAGCAAAATCAGGAACACATGTTTTTGAAATCACAATCAAATTAACGAAAAGTTATCCATGAAACTCTAATTTACTATTGGTTTGACTAAAATCCCAACTCTTTGGAAAGACTATGAAGAAGAGAAGTTGGATTTGGTACATTCATTTTCATTATTTTGTTTTCCATCATTACTTTTTTTTGTTTACATTCTCTCCTTATGACTTTCTTAATGTAGTTCATGTTGTGTCATTTATTGATTGTTCCAGCTGATTGATGAATTCAGATTAGCTACGAAGCTCTAATCGTTGGGGTTTTGAAGCTAAAATTGCTACTTTTGTTGTTGACTGATGCTTCTTAAGGGTAATTGCTCATAAACCCTTGCTTTCTTAAAGTTTGATTTTTGCTAAGCACTTTAGTCATTTTCAATCAATTTGTTTGTTTACACTTTACACGACCTCTAATTACCCTTCTAATTTTTATTCTATTGACCTATTTTGGGGTTTTTTGGAAGTTTAATTGATGGGTTTCTACTATTGTTCTCTGAACTTTGTTGGGTTAGGATGATGAGTGACTACAAGATGGGGATGATTAATGATGGAATGCAATAGTTGGAATATATTAGTTTTGATTTGTATAGCAAAAAAAAAAAGGTCCTTGGGCATTCAAACAATTTGGTATGGAACTAATGACCGGTTATTGCACATTTCTTGATTTACCTCCCGGGCAGGGATTAAGGGGCGCCTGTGATTGATGAATATTGATTTCTTTTATGCCTTTTTAGTCAATTGAGAATCGGCCCATGTATTATTAATCCTGCAAGCGTTGTTTTGTTTGTTTCAGAGCTATGAGAGTGTTTGTAGCTTCATAATTCACTGACTTAAGAGCTTGTTGTGGTAGGTCCTTATCAAGAGGTGTGTGGAGGATAAGAGCATCCTCAACAGCTCATGTAAAATAGAGAAAAGGGGAAATTTTAGAGGAAATATAAGTTTTTTAGCCCTAACAGCTTTTGTAAAACCATTTGCAAAATAGAGAAATGGGAGGAAAGAGAAAAAAATCTCTAAATTTAGAGAAAGGGTTAAATCTGTAAAATTAAATGCATTCACTCCTTCTCATGTCTACCCATTTGTTCATTGGTTGATGTCTATTGATTTAATTAAGTTATTGAAATTTTATTTATTAAATTATGAATTTATGCATTTATTATAGTGTATAATAAATGTAGAAATTTGTATAATAGAGGAGCTGTTGGAGTTGTGGTGTAAATTTTTTAGAGATTTTGCTATTTTATTCTCTATTTTAGAGATTTTTTAGAGAGACTGTTGGGGATGCTCTAAGGGTTGAGCTTCCAGATGCTTATCCTTATAAATCTCCGTCAATGAGATTCATTAATAAGATTTACCACCCTAATGTAGATGAATTGTAAGTCATGTTCAGAATGCATCTTTTGCCAATGGATTTTTATGTGAAGTCTGGCTATTGCTGTATAATTGCTGGCATTATTCACCGTTTTGAAAGTTGAAAAATTTTCAAGTCAGGATCGGTTTGTTTGGACGTTATTAATCAGACTTGGAGTCCCATGTTTGGTAACGCCTTTTTTCTAATCATATTATGGATAATTGCTTTTATTAAAAATCAATTGATTTTACATTCCCATTTGCACACTTATACAGATCTGGTAAATATTTTTGAGGTCTTCCTGCTGCAGCTTCTTTTGTATCCTAACCCTTCAGACCCCTCTAAATGGAGAGGTTGCAGCTCTAATGATGCGTGATCGAGCTACAAATGAACAGAGAGTTAATGGTGGTATGTGGGGAATGGTGGCTCGTAATGAGCCTCTCAAGCAGCAACTGTGATTCGGGTTGTAATTCCCCCATTACCTATGTAACCATTAAGCTAAATTATTTAGTTGGAATATTCTTCTTTATTCATGATTTCAATCCATGATTCCAGTATTTTAGGATTTTCCTCCATTTTTTGGACATTTTATTGTATAGGGAAATTTTATAATTATGTACATTTATTGTATATAAATTATATAGTTTTGACATTTTATTATATATGTAAATTTTGTATAATTAATGAAATTTTATTATATATGTAAATTGTGTGTATTATTTTAAATATTGGACTTTTTAGTCCGAGTTTGGCGTGGCAAATGTGTGGTGACTTTTTATCAGGGGTCGCTTTGCCATCACTTAGGTGTGGCTAATTTTTTTGCCACGGCTAATAGCCGAAGCTACCGAATTTTGCCACCGTCGAATTCGTCATGCCCCCATTAGCCGTCACATGCCGAAGCTACATGCCTTTTGCCACTACATGAATGCCTTTTGCCACGACTTTTTGCCGAACCTAATTTTATTTTTTTTTGTAGTGGTTGTCTCAAGAAAAAAAAAGTACTTCATCATGATAATCAAAGATTTTGAAGAACAACATGACAAGAAGTAAGAGCAATATGTTAGTAGAAAATTAATGTGTTGAATATTTTGTCTAAGATATCAAACTTGGCCGAAATTATGAGACTTTTGTTTGTAATTGTAAGTGTTATTGTATTATAATAGGGGTTTGTAATTGATAACATGACAACAATTCAAATGAAATGAAATATATTCATGGTATGAGGGGGAACTAAAGCGGTAAATTTCAATAAAAATACTCACCCGTACAAATTACGGGAAAAGTACTAGTTACTTTGTAAACTGGGTGAATACATGTATTTATACATGAGATTTGGGCTCGGTACATACCTATACGGAGGCCCAACTCTCATACAAACATAACAATCATTAAAGCAAACACTGGATTTTTTGTATAATACGCCAATACCCCTTCTCAAGCTCGAGGTATAGGTGATGATCAATCAAACCGAGCTTGCGTAGAACCTTCTTCAAATGGATGCTAGGAATACTGTTCGTTAAGAAATCAACCAACTGATCTTTGGTGAATACTCCTTCCTTTCGGAAATATAAGTCCATTAACTTTTTGGCACGCTTTTTAAGGAGTTAAAAACTATATAAAATAATATTTTTTTATTAATTTTTTTTACGTAGTCTTATATATATTACTAATAAGTATATAGTTATGTAAAAAATTTAATAAACAAATATTATTTTATATAGTTTTTAACTCCTTAAAAAGCGTGCCAAAAAGTCAATGGACTTATATTTCCGAATGGATGGAGTATGAGAAAAAGTGATGAGCCCTTCAAGCCGCTTTTCTTTTCTAGTGCAAAATAGCATTCAATATCGATATGTTTCGCAAGCTCATATAAGACGGGATTGCGTGCAATATATATGGAAGCAAGATTGTCACACTTCACTAGTAGTGGGACAACATCAGGTTCATGTAGCTCACTTAACGATCGGCTAACCCAAGTCAATTCAGTGCAAACACGACATAATGATATGTACTCGACCTCAACAGTAGATAGAAACACAATTTGCCGCTTTTAATTTTGGACTTTCATGAGAGAAGCTTTGAACTCATCATCACCACCTAATTAACCACTTACAGACTTGCAAAAGAACGGAGAACTTGCCTAGTCTGCATCACAGAAGACTTGAAGCTTAAGGTTAGAATGATGAGAAAGAAGCAACCCCTTGTGCATCGTCCCTTTCATGTAACGGAGCACATGGGAAGTAGCAGATAGATGAGGTGATCTGGGAGTCCATATAAATTGACTCATGTATGCACAATAAACACTAAGTCAGGTCTCGTATAGACAAGGAAATTCAATTTCCCAATGAGTCATTTGTACACAATAGCATTTGCTAGCATATTATCATCATTGGGAGAAAGTTTCAACTGCAGTGCCAGTGGACTAGCAGCAGTTGGCCCTTTACATGAAAAGTCACAAAAAAGCTCATCAATGGACTTGCGCTGACTTATAACAAAACCATCAGTTGCCGGAATGAATTCTATCCCCATAAAGTAATGAAGGACCCTAAATCTTGAATCTAAAATTCCATATCCAGGAAAGATTTGTGCGCATGTATCTCAACTAAATCATCTCTTGTGACCAATATGTCATTCATGTATAAACCAACAAATACAAAGCCACCATCTTCTATTCTAGAGGATGAAGAATAATCATTCAGGGACTGCTTGTACCCATGACAATGTAAGGCTTCAAACAACTAAGCATGCCACTATTGAGAAGCTTGCGTCATCCTCTAAAGCGACTTGTTGAGGTGACAAACTAGTGAAGAATCTGAAACCCCTAAACAAGGAGGCAACTTCATAAACATCTCTTCATCCAAATTGTCATGCATTTAGGAAGGCGTTGTTGACGTCGAGTTGAAATAAAGGTCAACTACCCTTCTTTAATGCAACACAAACGAGTGCACGAACAGTTGTCATCTTAATGACATGTGAAAAAGTCTCGGGGTAGTCGATTCCTCTTTTTTGAGTGAATCCCTTGACCACCAAGCAGGTTTTATATTGCTTAATACTACCATTAATCTTCCTCTTCACCTTATAGACCCACTTAAAACCTATAGACCGCTTACGTGGAGGTAGTTTGGTAACTTAACATGTTCCATTGCAATCAAGAGCACGAAATTCATCCTCCATCGCTTGTTGCCATACCAAGAATTGACGCCTCAGTATAAGTAAGAGATTTGTGATTAAGACATGCATTAGATGGAACTGATGATGAAGGAAACAAGAGTGTAGAAGTCAAAGTATGACAGTAAAGCAATGATGTGTTGCAGGCCAACGAACATACATAATCATGTAAGTAAGTCAATGGGTGAGAAATATATCCTCTCATAACGTCTCATAATAACCCCATCATGATTCATGACCATATCTGGCCCCCACTAGAAAGAAAGTATACCGTATTGGCGATTCATGAGGAGTAGAAGAGGAAGAATGTATAATAGGCCCATGAACGGATTCACATGGATCATAGAAAACAAATGGAAGGGAACCCTAGGAGGAAGGTAGGGAGGACTACAGAGTGTACTCAAAATAAGGCCTAAGAGAATCACGGATTCATGAAAAACAACATCCCCGGACATCAGCACCTGATTAGTGGCCAGACTTAAAAGATTACACGCCTTCTTCCACATAGGATATCCTAACAGAGCACATGCAACTGCTCTATCAGCAAATTTGTCATGATCTTGCTGCAATGTTAAAGCATAACAAAGGCTTCATGTATTATGAGATGTTCATATGAGGGTGGTTTATTATGAAATAGTTCATAAGAAGTTTTGGATCTCAATAATTTGTCGTGAAAACAGTTGATTATATGGGCAAAAGTGAGCACAATCTCACCCCAAAACTAAATGGGTAGCTATGATTCAAACATCAATGCCTGGCAACCTCCAAGAGATGCCTATGCTTCCAATCAACCATGTCATTCTATTGAGGTGTGGCAACATAGGAAGTTTGGTGTTGAACACCAATGTTTGCAAGATACTGGGCAACTTCTTTCCCTGAACATAGTTCTAAAGCACTGTCAGTACGAATGGCTTTCAGCTTCCTCTCAAACCACGTACCTATCGGCCATAGCTAGAAACTGCTTCATAACCAAGAAGAACACACTCTTTGTTGGTAGTAAATACACCTAATTATGCCGTGAAAAATTATCAATCATAGTAAAAAAAAATACTTAAAGTCATCATAAGTAGGTGCCCGGTATGGCCCTACACATCAATATGCAACAAGTAAAAAATCGCTTTGGTTTTTATTGAACTAAAAGGAAAAGGGATCCTTGCTTGTTTGACATGTGTACAAATATCATAAGATCCCAAAATAGAGTCGTGTTGCATTAAAATGAACAAACAGAAAGGTTTTAATCCTATAATGAGGCAGATGCCCCAACCTCTTATGCCAAACACCAGAACCATCTTCACTATTTACATTACTTGCTGCAACTACTACTCTATCCTTCTATGAACATGTTTGTTACTATCCTTTAAGCATGAATAAATATTTCACCAAGTCACTAATCTTTAAAGTTTATGTCATATGAGGTGCCTACATATAACAATTGCTTAGTTTGAACAAAACAAAACAGCCAAGGTCCTTCATAATCCTTCTTAATGACATCAAATTACACTTCAAATGTGACACCAACAATACATTATGCAACATTAGCCCATGCATAACTTCCACTGAACCCATTGTTGTCATATTAGTAGTCTTTATAGTAGGTAGAGTTACCCAAAAGGCTTGGACAAGGCATTTGTGCTTCTGAAAATTGCCAAGTTGTTGCACATATGGCCACTTGCCCCACTATTGGCAATCAAGCTTACTCCATTCAATACCTATTTGGAGAGAGTGTTAGCCTAGAAACCAGGAAAATCCATATCAGTTGGTTGCTTCTGATTTTGCTGTAAATTTGCTGATTACAACAAGCTCACAGTTTGTCTAGCTGTTCTAATTAAAGAGAATTTTGAGTTGCATGTGTGAGCATTTCCTACAAAATTCTTGTTAGTCTCTTGCTTCTTCCCTTTCCCTTTGTTTCATATATATCCAGAAAGGAAGCCATTGATAAAGAAACAATAATCTACAGTATGATTTGTTTTCTTACAATTTATGGAAAACAACGACGACCACTTCTCTGAATTGTTCTTTTTATCTAATTTGTTGGAGATTCCTGATTGTGCGCTATTGATTTTGATCCTTTGCAAACATAATTTCTGCTTCCATCAAAGATGAGTTCAAGTTAAATTTCACCTCCCTCTAATTCTCTTTCTATTTTAGAAGTGAGTAGTCTGATCCACATCTGGACCGAATCCATCATTAATTAAAATGGAACCCCTAACTATTGTGTATAATTCATTTAGTCCCATATTAGCAACTCATAATATGTTGAACCTCCTAATATTTCAAAAACTCCCCTGCTACTCTGTAAGTACATGCATGCATACACTACACACTATCTAGCTTCTCCCATAGAGATTTCATTTTTGTAAAATAGTTAGGAAAGGAACTCATACCTTGTACATCACAACTAAGCCCCTTCTTATTTGAGTACAACTGATTTTCTCTAATATTGCGGAAGCGAGACTCTAGCCGAGTCCAAATTCCTTGTGCTGAGTCGATATGTATCACACTTCTGCGAATCTCTAAACTCAAGCTATTGATTATCCAAGAGATAACCATATCATTATAACACTCCTAGGATCTACACTTCGATGATTTGCTCTCCGACTTCATGTTTCTCTAGTGAGAAAATCGATTTAATTTTTCATTGATAGCACGTACAATTATCATCGAACGCTTCCACTCACCATAAGTCCTTCCATCAAACACCAATGTAACAGGATCATACTAGGATGATCACTAGGATGGATATAAAAAAGGATCGCTAGGATCAATTCAAAGCTCTTCTCCAGAGATCGCCATTTCTGTTTACTAAGAAAAGATATTGTAGATCTGTATGAAATATATATGATCCATAATCTCGAGTGCAAACACTTGATCTGTTGATCTAGTGCTCTGATACTATGTAAGAAAGATAAATTGATCGACAAATCTAATAGTTGAAGCTGGAGCTTCGTAGTGGAGAAGAGATGAATAAAAAAGAGGGAAGAAAAGTTCAAATTTTCATTACTTTGTAAACTGGGTGAATACATGTATTTATACGTGATATTTGGGCTCGGATCATAGTTATACGGAGACTCATGGATGAAGGAAGAGTTAAGAAGAGGAAAAACATGTGCAAATCCGATGAGGAATTGAAGTTCGAGAGCCTAAGTGAAGAACAAGTCAACAAAAGTTATCGTCCAACAAGTTGAACTTGTAATGCACTTTTTTTGGATGTCTCGATATTCCAATTGATTATTATAAGTATGTGTTGGAAAACTCTTTTTGAGAGCTATAACTTTTGTGTTCATGTTGACACCAATTTCAAAACAGAAAAATGTCATACACTGGAAAAGTTGCGCCTACAGCTAGGATGATGCGCCCGCGGCTAGGGTGACGTGCTGGTCTCTAGTGATGTGCTCACAGCTCTGTTTACATGCCCACAACTATAGGGATGAGTCAGCCGTCACTAATCCGGGTGGAATCTATCTAAAAGTCTATCTTTTACTTGAAAACTTATCTTTCCTAGTCGGTTTATATTAGGGTTTGGGCCAACTTGAGGCCTATAAATAGACATGTTTAGGTCTAGTTTTTCATTCATTGAGATTTAGAGATTGAAGAATTGATTTTTTGTAAGTCATGAGCAGCTAAACTCTTTTGGTTTTGCCTGCGGTTCAAGACTTTGTTGGTTGAATCATGAGTTTTGATTGCTAGTTATTCCTATCGTTTATTTTAAATTTTTGTACTGATTGCTTATGTTGTTGGTTTTATCTTGACACTGAGAAGAGTGGTGACACTGTCCTCGTAAAAAAACTATAAAAAAAAAGTTGTCACAACTGATAAGGGTGGTGACACTAACCTCGTAAAAAAATATATAAAAAAATTTATCACCATATGTGTCACTGACAGTGTCACCACTGATAAGAGAGGTGACATTGTCCTTGTAAAAAAATGTTGTCACCAAAAAAATATTGTCACCAGATGTGTCACCAACAGTGTCATCACTAATAAGGGGGGTGACACTGACTACACTAAAAAAAATTGTCACAAAAAAATGTTATCACTGCATGTGTCACCAACAATGTCACCACCGATAACGGTGGTGGCACTGATCTCGTTGAAAAAAATCTGTTAAAAAAAATTAACACAAAAAAAAAGTTTATCACCACATGTGTCATAAAAAGTGTGACTACAGTAATGATAAGGGGGTGACAACATTTTTTTACGAGGACAATCTCTCTTATCAGTGGTGACACTGTCAGTGACACGGTAATGATAAGGGTGGTAGACACCAATCTAAAAAAAACAATGTAAAAATTCAGGGCACGTGCTAGCCAAATGAGAAAGGTCATCACTTTGTCAATTTAATTGATTCAGCGCAAAGTGAAGCATTCATGGAGTTGGACAACGTTTCGATTAAAAAAAAAGGAGTTGGACAATGAATCATAGGATCTGAGACCAACAGTACTTGAGGAAGCATGACATTTGACGATGGTTATTGCGGAGGTGCCGATAGCAAGGAGGATGAATCGGCGAGGATCCGTGGAGGTGGTGTCGAATTTGGAACTGGATTACGCGTCTAGAGCAAAGTCAACAAACGATGAGAGTGTGGATGACGAATCGACGAGGATATGAGGAGGTGGTGTTGAATTCACAACTCGATCCGTTGATGGAAGATAATTAAACTGGTCTACAGGATTAATCTCGATGAAATTGAAAAAAAGAAAGAAAGAGCACTAGTACAGATTGTACGTCTATCAGGATAAAATTATCGGGTGTTTTATAAAACTCCTGAAAGACAATTCTCGCTCAGGAGTTATTATAAAAACTCCTGATAGAAGCGTGTTTATTTTTTTAATAAAATTCCGGATATACTCTCTCAGGAGTTTTTAATAAAAAGCCCGAAAGGCCCAAAAGACAACCCTAAAAAACAATCCTTAGCTTGAGCGGCAGTTCAATGAATCGATGCTTGAAGAGGCTCAATCTACACATTGAACCGTCAGTTGCGGATCGAAGAGGCTCTTCAACATCATCTTCAACATCGTCTTCTACTGCTGTAGTATCGTCTTCAGCATCTTCAACATCGTCTTCGATCAACATCGTCTTCAACAGATCTCGTTGTTTCGAGCTCTTCACCTACGCCAGTTGAGGTATGCTTTCGATTCCACTCTTCACCCGTCTTTAATTCGTTCATTGTAGTCCTTTATTGATCCCGCTGAGTTCGATTCGCTTGTTCGGGCTACTGTTGGACAATTGTTGTTCGGCTGATTGTTGTTCAGCGATTGTTGTTCGATTCGCTGAGTTCGAAGGGCTGTTGTTGCTGTGTGGTGGGTTCGATTGCTGGTCCTTTTGTCGGGCTGTTGTGGTGGGTTCGATCGCTGGTTCTTTTGTCGGGCTCGCTGCTGTTGCTGCGCGCGGTTTTGAAGGGCTGCTGTTGATGTGTTTTCGAAGGGCTGTTGCTGCGTTTTCGAAGGGCTGTTGCTGCCAATTTTCGAAGGGTTGTTGTTGCTTTTATTCTGCTCCTATCATTGAATATCTCATAAGGTTTGTCTTCTATATTCCTTCGTTATTAATCAAATTTACAGCTTGGAGTTTACATTATATTGTTTGGAATTTGATTGATTGATTGCGTTAAAGTCTATATTTGCGAGAACTTGATTTTTGAGAGACTTGTACCTGTTTTATTTTGTAGTTTAGGTTTATTTTGCTTGGATCATTGTGAGTCATAATTGATGCACTTGGTTTATATTCGTATTCTATATGTAAGATGTGGAATGGAATATGCTAGCACCCAAAAATAAAAAACAATGCATTATGACCTTAAAGCAAGCTGAAAATTTCATTCTCTTGTGTGTTTGGGAGACATGATCGAAGTAAAAATCGGATGCATTATGCTAGAATTTGGACAAATTCATATAGCCAGAACAAAAGTCTTGAAGACGATAGCCGGAGGGGGGTTGTAAATTTCATATATCATGAAGCTTCATCTTGTTTTTGTGGTTAATGCACAGTATGTGACAATATAGTTTGAAGACGATACCCTTTTTTATGACTTTATCCTTTCTATGCAAAATTGCACATTTGTTTATGCCGAATTAAAATTCCTTTAAACTTAAAAGTTAAGTCTTTCATTTTGAGTAGGTTGTTCAGCTGACCAAGTTTGATTATCGGCTTGCAAATAAGTTACCCTTAAACAGCCCATTATCATGAGACAGCCTGGTTTTATTAAGTGTGTAATTGCATACTTGCAATGCATTATTAGTTCAAATCATAATGCCGAACTCCCAATATTCTCCCTTGCAGATTTGTGCTTGCCCTCTTGTTAAATTATTTGCATCAATTTCCTTGTATATAGGTCGGTTTGTAGTCACTTTTTACTCTGCATCCTCTTTATGAAATTCACTAATGTTTGCAACCCTCAATCCCTTATATATGCAACAAGTAGAGAATGATTGCCTTTGTACTCATTGCATCTTATATACATCCATCCTATAATAATGCTTGCTAATATTGCTATCAATCATGTTAACTGATTCCAAGGAATACCATATGCCTATCTGCTTACATGAAAAATGAGGGCGCGAATACCACTCTTTAGTGGAAGGTTGTTTCTTTATGCTGAATTATACAAGTACATATTTAGCCTGCAAGCCTAACCAAATGAATCCAAGCACAGCGGACTTGATACAGGTACAAGCTTTGCTAATTGTTAATTTGATCTATTGGGATTTTATCTTATTAAGTTGCAAGGTTTGTGCAAATATGAAGAATATGGCCAGTAGGAGACTTCATTCATCAATTTATTAATGCAATAATGCGTTCGCTGGCCATTGTTGTTCTGATCATCTAGTTGTTAGGCATACCTTCAAATTTCTTTTTGGGATTGTAGTATTAATTACTCCATGCCTTGATGTTTTCTTTTTGTAATAATAATAACTGACATTCTTTCATGTTTTTTTGTGTGAATGCATTTTTGAGATATTTATTTAACGCCTTGATGTTTCTTTTGCCCCTCTGTTCATCCGCACTCTCTTCGCAGTCTTCACCCTATGTTTGATCTCATTTCTCTCTTCACAATCTTTGCATAGGAGGTGTCTGATGAAACCATGCGGAAATAACAAAGAATTGGACGCGGATATAAGAGAAATGGTCTCCAAGGAGAGCCGGGATATAAGGTAGACGCGGACATAAAGTGATGACACATGTCCATCATGCCCACCACCCACGACAAACACACGTGTCAGCCCAATGACGACACGTGTCAAAGAAAGAGATCCTGGCCGAGCCATATAAATAGGGAAGTGAACAGGAGAAAGGGGGGAGGAAAATGACAGAATTCGTGAATTGACCGCGTGAAATTGAGGAGGGATAGAGAGATAGAAAGGGGAGAAACCTACAAATCCGCGACAAACTGTACGTCTCTACTCAATCTCCGCGGACAGGTATGAACCCTCACGATATAAAATAAATGGATGAACTCCCATGAAAATACGCGGGATTATGATTAAATCCTATAAATTAGAGTGAAGCGCGGCTCAGGTTAAATAGCGAATGAATATATTCGTGTGTCAGGTAAGCCCGTGTAACATTATTAATATTTACTCGTGTCCAAATCCCCAGGGGCCCATCGAAAGTGGGTCCCTTGTATAATTTTCTTGGGGGCCCTTCATCACTGGCGCCGTCTGTGGGAACCCACTCACCCTGAGGGGTTCAATTTTGGGTTTCTATTAAAACAACCTACGCATGCTTTAAGTCTAAAACGTCGCCTATCCGCGGTCCCGACTAGACAGCCTTCTAATCTAAGAGGGACGCGCAGGCCTTTGGAAAAACCCCCACAAAAGGGGGAAGTAGGAAGATGATTAGCTAAAAGCATAAGATAACAAACTCCCTGTCGAACACTTTTACTAACAAAACTGTAAGTGGTTCATGTCGGACAGGAAACATGTATAACAACGAAGACTCGGATGAAATGAGCCAAAGCACGATGCCAGAACAAGAGGCCACTAGTATGTGCAATCCATCTGTAATGCAATCAGGGGAACAGCAGAGCATGTGGGCATCACCATTCGTGACCCCTTATTTCCCGACGTACGTGCCCGAATACATACCGCCTGTGTACGTGCCACATGCGATGAAGCAAGAACCGCATTATTACTTCCCGCAAGCTCCCGAGCCTCAACCCTATTATCAGCCGGTCCCCGCGACGCAATATTATTATCAACCGGCATCAGGGCCACAACACCAGCACCAGCCAGTAAACGAGCCGCGGCATTACCATGATTATGAAAACATATATCAAAGCCAGCCTGGGGCTCACAACCAGCCCTATGACATGCATAGACATCCAGACGCGGCAGAAACAATCAATCTGAATCAGTATGGGAACCCTGCACCTGGAGCATCAGGATATGGATTCGATCCCCTGCATCAAGACGCGCAAGGGATCAATATGCGACCTAGCAAACATCGACGAGGAGAGCATTCAACTGACGTGTCGACTTCCACCAAGTCCGGCTCAACGCAAATGAAAGTTGACGTCCCAGACACTCTTCCCTCCGTTTTCACTCAAGATATTTGCCGAGCACCGGTTCCCAAGCGATGGAGGGATGTGAATCTCATGAAGTATGATGGAACCACAGATCCAGAAGATCATATGTGTCATTTCATGACGGCAATGGGGATCAACGAATACAATGATGCTATGCTATGTCGGACTTTCCCATCAACCCTCACCAAGATCGCCTTAACCTGGTTCACCAACTTACCAAAGGGTTCAGTTAGCAGCTTCTCTGACTTGAACCGGATTTTCCAATCTCACTTCGGAAGCGCACGGTCAAGAAAGAAAACCATGCTAGACTTGAACTCGATCAAGCAGGGAGGGGATGAAACCCTGGGTCACTTCTTCGCCCGGTTCACCAGTGTGGTCGTCCAAATCCCGAATTTCAATCATGAATCCGCAACTATCATCCTCATGGGCAATCTGGCGGAGGGTGATTTCAAAACTTACCTGTTCAGGAAGAAACCCAGAAGCTATGATCAGTTAAGGGACCTGGTGTCTCGACAGATAGATGCAGAAGAAGCAGCCGCGTCAAGTTCAAGAGCAAATGGCAGGCATCAAGGCTTTTTCAGCAAACTGGCAGGTAAATTCAGAAAGGATAAAGGGGCGGCGAAACCTCCCAAACAACCATCAGCGGGACACCACCAACAGAATGACGAAGTCCACTTCAATTCAGACAAGAGGGAAGAGCATCGTCATCAAAGAAATGATCGGAGAGAAGGAGACGACCGCAATAGAAGCCATCAACCGCGGAGGGATGACTACCATGATCGAGAAAACCGACCTCGAGAACACCACCAGAATAGAAGGGATGATCGTCACCTGGTAGAACGTCACATGCAGGGCGAGGAGTATCCTCGTCATCAAAATAGAGATCCTGACCGATACAGAGAGCGTGAGGAGGCACCACAGCCGTATCGAGGGAGAGGCCGAGGACGACGATGGCGGAGAGGACGTCATAACGGTCCCCCACCCCCTCAAGGGTCAGTAAATCAGGCTCCCCGCGAGCAGGATGGAAGGTTGAGGTCCGCGGTTGAGCGTATTCCAGAACCCGAAGGATACATCGACACCCTAGCTGGAGGACCCTCTCTGTCGGGAGCTAGTAACCAGGAGAGGAGAAATTATGAGCGAGAAGGAAAACAACCACCTTCCGAGGAGAGCAGACGAATTGCTCACACGCCGCACGCAGAGATGGTATTCACGGCAAGAGACGCGGAAGATGTAAGGATGCCTCACTCTGACCCGCTGGTTATACATGCTCAAATAGCAACCAAGACTGTCAAAAGGGTGTTCATTGACACGGGATCATCGGTTGATATACTCGCATGGGAAGCCTTTCTACAACTCGGAGTCTCGGCAACGGCACTCAAGCCATACTCAGGGACATTAGTTGCTTTCTCCGGAGATGAAATACCAGTCGCAGGGACCATAGAACTGACGGTAGTGCTCGGATCCGCTCCAAGACGAAGGATGGAAAACATAGTTTTCACCGTCGTGCGGGTCCCAACAGTGTACAACGCCCTGCTAGGAAGAGTCTCACTCTACAAGTTTCAGATGGTGGTCTCTATCTACCATTTTTTGGCCAAGTTCCCCGTAATAGGAGGAGAAGTAGGCGAGGTCCGTGGACAACAACCAGAGAGCCGAAGCTGTTACTTAACCTCCCTCAGAAAGAAAAGAGAAGTGATGCAGATTGAAGTATACGCCGCGAGCACAACTGAAAAGAGAGTAGAAAACTCGCAAAGGGAGCTTGTAGAAGAAACCGATCAAGAGAGTACCGGTACTGAAGCAGAGTTGGAAGTAAGACCCGCGGCAAGAGAAATTCCAACCGCTGACGAGAAACAAGTCCACTCCCCATTCTCCAACCCGGAAGAGAGAGTATATATGGGGCAAGCATTAGAGCCCAAAGAGAAACAGCGAGTCCTCGATATAATTGCAAGGTCGAGAGACATTTTCGCCTGGTCACCGAAAGATCTACTGGGGGTCCCTCCGTCCATCGCCCTGCACACCCTCAGAATAAGACATGATGCTAGGCCAATTGCTCAGAAAAAGAGAAAGATGGCGCCTGAAAAAGCTCTCGCGGCGAAAGAAGAAACAGAAAAGTTACTGGATGCCGGTTTCATTGAGGAAGTAGAAGACTCCGAATGGCTGTCCAACGTGGTTCTGGTCAGAAAGTCGAATGGGAAGTGGCGTATGTGCGTTGATTTTTCAGACCTTAACAAATCATGCCCGAAAGATAGTTACCCCCTTCCCTCAATTGATGAGTTGGTTGATGAAACTTCCGGGAACGCTGTCCTCAGTTTCTTGGACGCATATTCAGGGTATAACCAGATCCGTATGGATCCCCTCGATAAGAAAGCCACAACCTTTATTACCAATCAGGGGATTTTCTGTTACAAGGTTATGCCGTTCGGGTTAAGAAATGCAGGGGCCACGCTCCAGAGGACAGTTGACAAGATCTTCCGAGCCCAGGCCGGGAGAAACGTATCGATCTATGTAGATGATATCGTGGTAAAAAGCTTGAAAGCAGAGGATCACGCCGCCGATCTGCAGGAGACCTTCGACTCTCTGAGACGCGGAGGGTTAAACTTAAACGCGGAAAAATGTGTTTTCGGTGTTGATTCTGGAAAATTTTTGGGATTCCTAGTCAGCCAGCGAGGGATAGATGTGAACCCTGAAAAGATCACAACGATTCAAGGGATGCGACCGCCCAGAACGATCAAAGAAGTCCAAGCTCTCAACGGCGCGGTCAACTATCTCAGCCGATTCTGCTCTTGTCTCGCGGATAAATCTCTGCCTTTCTTCGCTCTGCTAAAGAAGAAAGGACCAATCCAGTGGACACCGGACTTACAACAAGCACTCGAAGGTTTGAAAGATTATCTGACGAAGCTGCCAACCTTACACCGACCCGAAAGGCTTGAGGACCTATACCTCTACTTAGCTGTCAGGAGTGCGACCATCAGTGCAGTACTCACCCGCGAAGAGAAATATCCAATTTATTACATAAGCAGAGTCTTGCAAGATGCTGAAACGAGATATGAACCGATCGAGAAAATGATTCTGTGTTTAGTGTTCGCGGCAAGGAGACTACGGCCTTACTTCCAGGACCACTCAGTCTAGGTCTTAACCAACCTTCCTTTGAGGCAAATCCTGCACTCCCCATGCCTCTCAGGACGAATGACGAAATGGGCAGTGGAATTGTCGGAGTTTGATATTGACTACAAACCGCGGAAGGCAGCGCTGGCACAAACACTGGCAGATTTCATCTGTGAAACAAGTTTTGAAGAACAAGCATCGTTTGAAGAAGGAAGTTGGGTTTCGAGAGTTGTTGGAGCAGTCAATCAAGCAGGTAGTGGAGCAGGAATAGCTTTGGTATCCCCTGAAGGACAGATAGCAAACTACGCTTATAAGCTTGCCTTCCAAGCGACGAACAACGAAGCTGAGTATGAAGCTCTCATAGCGGGTTTGGAAATAACGCTGTCAAGAGGAGCTAGGAGTGTGATTGCATATACAGACTCTGAGGTCTTGGCAAGACAGATAGGAGGGGACTATGAGGCTAAAACGGGCTTGATGCCGGACTATCTGAGAAAAGTCCTGGCTTTGCGAAAGGCCTTCTTGAATTTCAAAATAACGGCCGTCCCGAGGGAAGAAAATCAACAGGCAGACGCTCTAGCAAGGGTCGGCGCGGTAATTCCATCCGAGGTCGGTGCGGAATTCATGTTTGAGAAAAGAGAAAGCCGTGGGCTAATGAAAGAAGTTTTCTTCGTCGAAACAAATGGAGAAAACGACTGGAGAACACCCGTGGTAGAATACCTGGAAAAAGGAATTCTTCCCACAGAAAAACATGAGGCTAAACAAATCAAGATGAGAGCAGCAAGATTCACTGTCCGCGATGGACGGCTATACAAAAAAGGTTTCGCGCAGCCAGACCTGACATGTGTTACTACAGAGGAAGGGATGATGATTATACAGGAGCTACACTCTGGTGTATGTGCACACCACCAAGGTTGGAGAGCACTGGCAGTTAAGATCATAAGGACGGGATACTATTGGCCGACGATGAAGCAAGATGCTCAGGAATTCGTCAAAAAATGTGACGCGTGCCAAAAATATGGAAATGCTATCCATCAGCCCGCGGAAACTATGAAAGAAATCCATGGTGCCTGCCCTTTCTCCCTGTGGGGAATGGACATTTTGGGACCATTTCCAACTGCGCCTGGCCAGCTGAAATACGTAATCGTGATTGTGGACTACTTCACCAAGTGGGTAGAGGCAGAAGCCATGGGACTCATCACGGCTGAAAAGGTAAAAAAATTCTTATGGAAGAATCTGATCTGCCGCTTCGGAGTCCCGGAATCAATCATCACCGATCACGGTCCACAGTTCGACTGCGAAACCATCCGAAGTTTCTATAAAGATCTCAAAATCAATCTCAAATTCTCATCTGTAGCGCACCCTCAAACGAACGGACAAGCAGAGGTCACCAATCGGCAAATCCTGGAAGGCATACGGAAAAAATTGGGAAACACGGCCAAAGGGAGATGGGCAGAACTCCTTCCTCTAGTGTTGTGGTCTCACAGAACATCCACGAAGACGCCAACAGGAGAGACGCCCTTTTCTCTGGTCTATGGTGTTGATGCGGTCATACCAGTCGAGCGGATGATTCCGTCAGCCCGTGTTTCCGGTTTCAAACCACAGACCAACGAAGAAGCGCTTGAAGTGGAAATGCATCTGAGGGAAGAACGAAGAATGATGGCCGCTTTGAAAGCAGAAGAATACAAAAGACGCGCTGCAAGGTACCACAACCAGAAGGTTCGCCCTCGACAATTCCAGAAGGGAGATCTAGTTCTACGACTAATGCAGACAGGAGGAAAGCTGGATGCCAACTGGGAAGGCCCGTACGTAGTAGCCGACGTCATTCAAGCTGGCGCCTACAAGTTGAAGAATGAAAATGGAGAAATCCTAAACAAGACCTGGAACGCCAATTGTCTGAAAAAGTACTTTGTGTAAATCTTGGAACACTGTCCTTTGGTTTAATAATCGCCCCCGCAGGTAGTTGGATAAGCGGTTAGCGGGCGTTTTCTATGAATTACTAAGAATGACCATTAACTTTAGATGACGCTGGAGCTCGCTCCGCGTCACTCCCTTGATTGAGACTCCTGATCTCTCAAGATCGAGTTAACAAACAAGAAGACTGATGACGCAGGAGCTCACTCCGTGTCACTCCCTTGATAGAGACTCCTGATCTCTCAAGGTCGAGTTAACAAACAAGAAGATTGATGACGCAGGAGCTCACTCCGCGTCACTCCCTTGATTGAGTCTCCTGATCTCTCAAGGTCGAGTTAACAAACGAGAAGATCGATGACGCAGGAGCTCACTCCGCGTCACTCCCTTGATTGAGACTCCTGATCTCTCAAGGTCGAGTTAACAAACGAGAAGATCGATGACGCAGGAGCTCACTCCGCGTCACTCCCTTGATTGAGACTCCTGATCTCTCAAGGTCGAGTTAACAAACGAGAAGATCGATGACGCAGGAGCTCACTCCGTGTCACTCCCTTGATCGAGACTCCTGATCTCTCAAGGTCGAGTTAACAAACAAGAAGATTGATGACGCAGGAGCTCACTCCGCGTCACTCCCTTGATTGAGACTCCTGATCTCTCAAGGTCGAGTTAAAAAACGAGAAGATCGATGACGCAGGAGCTCACTCCGTGTCACTCCCTTGATCGAGACTCCTGATCTCTCAAGGTCGAGTTAACAAACAAGAAGATTGATGACGCAGGAGCTCATTCCGCGTCACTCCCTTGATTGAGACTCCTGATCTCTCAAGGTCAAGTTAACAAACAAGAAGATCGATGACGCAGGAGCTCACTCCGCGTCACTCCCTTGATTGAGACTCCTGATCTCTCAAGGTCGAGTTAACAAACGAGAAGATCGATGATGCAGGAGCTCACTCCGCGTCACTCCCTTGATTGAGACTCCTGATCTCTCAAGGTCGAGTTAACAAACGAGAAGATCGATGACGCAGGAGCTCACTCCGTGTCACTCCCTTGATCGAGACTCCTGATCTCTCAAGGTCGAGTTAACAAACGAGAAGAATGATGACGCAGGAGCTCACTCCGCGTCACTCCCTTGATCGAGACTCTTGATCTCTTAAGGACGAGCTAACAGACAAGGAGATTTAGGAAACCTCGACACTCGGTCATTTTAATATTTTTCGTTCAACACTCTTATTTATTACAAGACTTCCTTTTGCTTGATAATCTAAACACATAATATGGAACGCCCCTCTCTCAAGGGGAACCGCCATAACCCTCATCTTCTGAAGTGTTTTCCCCTGAAGGCACGTAGGTGGCCTTGAAGTGCGCGTCGCCCAGATACTTGAATACGACGCCCCCTCCCACGCGAACGTTCCTGGACCGGGTGAATGCTCTCCATCCTTGCGTGAGCCAGAGCACCCCTGCTTCATCCCTTTCTACTAAGATGCGCGTTCCCCTCCTTCCCAGTCCGTTGGTTAGGATGATTCTCTCAACACCAAAAAGACCATATTCCTCTTCGAAGCACTCCGGCAGGGGCTGGTGTTTGATTGAATAAAATGATTAATCGTAAGTAAAGACAAGAACGTTTAGTAAGGGAGTTTTTAGAAGGGCGTTACCGTTCTTTGTAAAAAAGAAGCGTCCTGAATCAATCGAATGAAATCCCTCGAGAGGCCTCCACCTGATGCCATGTTTTCTCCAAAACTGTTGTGTTTTATATGCTTCCTAATGAAGGGTGTGCCTTGAGGGGATATCTGGTCCCCGGTCTTATAGAAAAATTGTGAGCCACTGTTCACTTGCATGTTCAGTTTTTTATTAATTCACAAAACTCGAGTATCCTCTCCGAAACGTCGCTTCCCAAAGTTTCCCGAGAAGGAAAATCGATCAGTGAAGGAAAAACAGCTTTATTAATTTCCCAGCTTTATTAATTTCCTTCCCGAGAAGGAAAATCGATCAGTGAAGGAAAAACAGCTTTATTAATTTCCCAGCTTTATTAATTTCCTTCCCGAGAAGGAAAGTCGGTCAGCATAGGAAAAACAGCTTTATTAATTTCCCAGCTTTATTAATTTCCTTCCCGAGAAGGAAAATC
The DNA here is from genome assembly GCA_963922045.1 of Persicaria maculosa. Classification (NCBI taxonomy): domain Eukaryota; kingdom Viridiplantae; phylum Streptophyta; class Magnoliopsida; order Caryophyllales; family Polygonaceae; genus Persicaria; species Persicaria maculosa. The sequence goes on from OY998268.1 coordinate 1,910,430, forward strand.
AGTCAGAAAAATAGCTTTATCCATTCTCGAGCACATCAACTCTTGCAGGCTCACTTTTTAGGTTTTGGCGCCTTGACGCTTTCAAGAGTCCTTGTGGGTTTCTAATGGGTTATTCGCCCTGAGCGAACCCACGTTCATTGGGCCTAACTTCTTTTAGCGGACGCGTGTCGGATTTGGAGTGTATGAAACAAGGAAATCGATAACGCTGGAGCTCATTCCGCATCACTCCCTTGATTGAGACTCTTGATCTCTCAAGGTCGAGCAAACGAACAAGAAGGATGATGACGCTGGAGCTTACTCCGCGTCACCCCCTTGATCAAGACTCTTGATCCCTCAAAGTCGAGCTAATGGGCGTAAAAGCCAATAATGCGGGAGCTTATTCCGCGTCAATCTCTCTATTGGGACCCATGATTACTCAAGGGAGAATCAATAAGCGTGAGAACGACAAACATCGGAAATTTTTCCGCGTCGCACCTCCGACCAGGATACGCGACTCCTCAAAAAATCAAAATAATTGCAAACATAGTTCAATGCCATGATCATAAAACTGAGTACTCAAAGGAGTACGACCGCAAACAAGCGTCACAAAGAAAACAAACATTCTCCTTGACCCCATCACACACATTGAATAAGGAAAACGCAAACACGTGGTACAACGATTGCAAAGGAGATTTCACACATCCGGAAGGATAACCGGCCTTGGAGGCGACATGACCCAACCATTCTCCACACAAATGGATCCCTCGTCAAGCACACGAACATCGAAGTGAACACCGCCACGATGGCGAAGTACCATGACAGTCCCCATTCCTAGCCCTTGCGACACAAGGAAATCACTCCAACCATTGACAAGCCAAAAAATCCCATAGTCCTTTTTGACTACTTGGATAGGAAAATCCACAGTTGAGTTCAGGGATAAAAAGACTTGGGTTGGGTTGATAACGCCTGTCTCATCTTCAAAGAAAGCAGGCAACGACTGGGAAACAACAAAACAAATAAGGCGTGAAGAAAAGAAGTAAATCTTCTCAAGGAAAAAGAAGAAGAAGAAGAACACGACTCACTCGTTCCAGCAGCTGTTCTTCAAAATCCAGGGCTAAGTAAAAAGCCCAGGGGTTTGCATTTGATGCTTCCATTTAAAAATCAAAAAGACACTAGGGGAGGGAACACCTTTGTCCCTCACATATATAGCCTCACAAAGCAAAGAAGATGGAATAAATTCTCGAAAGAATCTTTCAGAATCCTCGAAAGGAGAACCCAACCACCACAGGACATAGGCTAGCTAAAGTCATGAATTGAAAGGACAAGTCTAAATCACACGAAGACCAAGAAGAATCTTGGGCATAACCACTTCTTATTCATAACAAGAGGGAATACGTGCCAACGAAGATAACCTCCTCGGCTTACAAAAAGGATACGAGAAAAACCAATCATGGATAGAAACCGTTAGTTAAAATATTAGCAGGCTCGAAAGAAGAATAACCTACGATCTCGTCTCCATCCTCCAAACCCATGATTTGGACTTCGAAATGTGCATTCCCCTTGTGGATAAAAACCATAGAGGATCCAACCACAAGCCCGTGAGATTCAATAAAATCTCTCCATCCGCGGCAAAGCCAAAACATCCCGTAATCACCCTTGTAAACGCAGACCGGAAAATCACGTAAGAGGTGGGATGAAAGGAATATTTGCTCAGGGATATCACCCGCAAATTCACCCTCGAAACGCATAGGCAAGAGCTGGAAACGAAAGAGAACAAAAAAATCAAATGCAAAGAATAAATGATGTTAAAACACGTGTTCCCAAAGAGAATTTACCAAGCGGGATGTCTGGTTAAGACGATCAATAGACTGAAAAAAGGCCCACCTATCCGATCTAGGGGCGGCCATGAACACAATTGGAGAACCGAGAAGGCAGTTACAAGGTAGTGAAAAAAGAAAAAGTGAAGATACCCCCTATAAGAGCCTAAAAAGAGCAGCATGCATGACTACCATCTGGCATAAGATTCCTCTAAAAATTGAAGAAGTGCGAGCTCGCCAACCAAGGCGGCAGTGTAGTCACGAGAGCTGCAGAAGTAAATTCAATGAAACGACTCGACCTCCAGGAGTAACAGACAAAACAAAGGCCAGGCGAAGCTCAGGCCTAAAACGGACACGCGGCCTAAAGAACAACACGTAGAAGAACCCCAGGATGACGAGCTGAAACACGCGGCGCGTTTGATCGAATATAAGAACCCCGTGAACTCCTGTAGAGATTATCATGCATAGAACAAAGAAATGGAGTTCGAAAATCCACCAAAAGCCTTTTACAGAGTTATCGTTACAGAAGAACAACTTCAATCTCTACGCCTCCCATTGATGTACGTCCTCCTAGAGGAGGATGCGCATCGCTTGGTGCATCTGTGGTCTCGATCCAACCGCGAGCATGAAGTCAAAGTCGAAGTGGACGCAGACGGAATCTATTGGTTCACCGACGGATGGCCCGGATTCGTAGAAGCTAACAGGATAAGCGTTGGGGTAGCTCTGATCTTCGTATACCAGGGAGATTCGATCTTCGAGGTATATGTTGCAAACCCCGACTGTGATTACAACGGAGTAGAGAGACGCGGATAAAGAACCACCACAAGGGCAACCAGCATTGTGATCCCAATGCCTGTGTAAAAGAACGGAATAACGTTCTAACTAAATAAAGCCTAGAAATCGTATGACGCTATCTGTTACGAAATAATAAGAATGGATCTCCACGGTCCAGAATTTTAAAAGCAAAGCGCTCTCTTTATTCACGAAATAAACTCGTACAGCGGGCGGATTCTCCCAATTTATAAACGGCTCAACATGAGTCGCTGGAAGAAACAACTGGAACATATTCCTCAATTCCAGCACATTCTAAATCACGCCGCGGACAAACTTTAAAACAAGCACGACCCACGTAGAAAAAAGTCATCGATGACCCAACAACAAAGCCGTGACGAGTAACGAATCTATCCCAGCCACGACAAAGGTATAAGCGACCATCCGATCCCCTTTCCACCTCAACCTGAAGATTCTTAATGGCATGAGAAGTCAAGAAAATCTTCCGCGGAGGAGGAGATCTGAACTCCTCCTCAAATTAATTAGGGAGAGGCTGTCAAAGAGAAACATAAGTCAGATAATTGAAGTTGAAGAAAAAGGGGTAGAAAGAAACATTTTAAAAACCGATGCTATCGAAAAATCCTACGAGTGAAGAAAGATGATCGACGCATCCCAAAGTGCAGAAAAACGCCCAAGGGTTAAAAATCCCAGGCGCCATGAATCCTCATCAGAGGGAGGAACCACAATTATAAAGAACTAAGGACACAAGTCAAGAGTATTCAAGCATGGCAGACAAGTGGCGAGAAACTTTCATCAACCGCAACACAAATGGCCAAACCAATCAAAATGATGATTACTACAAAAGAGTAATTATATACAAGAGCATAACCTCGCGGGCGAGTCAGAAAGAAACATTGTTTGAACTTAAAAAACGCAAAGATAGCTTAGTCACCACAGGAGTTCATTACAAAATTGGCCAGCATCCGCAAAGTCTGATAAAAACAAGAAAATTGCGCCCCTAAAGCCTCAAGGGTCAGCGACGACGTCAACTTCTTCATCATCGGAATCATCCTCGTCCGAGAGTTCCTCTCCCGCCATCTCTTCTGGGGTCAATCCCCAATCCGCGACCGATAGGCTCGCCTCGAACTTTTCCAAAGGAACGCCGGGGTTAGCCCGCGAACGGACGACGCTTTGGTTAATGCCAGCAGACATTCCTTTTTGAAAGTAACTAAAGCACTTGTCCTTTAAAAGCTCAACACCCTCAGGAGATCGAAGGCATGGTTTTGCTATTGAAGAGAGGAAGGAAGTACACGCTTCGGTTTTGAACCACTCAGAAGTCAAGAACTTAAGACCTTCAGAGGATCCCAGCCATTGGAGCGCGGCCTCTTGAGGAGCCTGGGACTGGAGCTTCTCCAACTCCTGCTTCATCAGGGCGCGATCTTCTTCAACAATGGAATGCTCCACTTGAAGCTCTCTAAGACGTGCCTCAAATGTCTCCAGTTCCTTCTTCATCTGTTCCGCGGATTGACGAAATTCTTCCCCTTGACGGCGTAGAACATCCGAATTCGAAAGTTCCGCGTCAAGCTTAGAGGACAAAGGGGAATTCTGCTCCCTCAAAGTAGAATTCTGCTCCCTCAAAGTAGAAATCTCCTCAATGGTAGTTTGCAACTTCTCATGAAGTTCCACGGCCCGCTTCTTGAATTTCTCCACCGAGGAAGGGTCTCCAACGGTATTACCTAGCGTCCTCAACTTGTGATTCAACGCTTTTACCTCAGCGCCCTTTTTAGAAAGCTCCGACTCAAGGGACACCAGCCGCCTCTCTGAGTCAATTTGGAAACTCCTAACCTAAAAGAAACCAAGAAAGAAGTAAAAATAAAGTAGGCAAGAATCGAACAAAAACTTAATTAAACATAAAAAGGTCCCCACCACGGACTTACCCACTTAGCCGCACGCTCAAATTGTAGAGAAAAGTCATCCGACTCCAAGCGCCGCACCCATGATCGTTCATTCCGCGCAAATTTTTCTGAACCGCGAAGACGAACTAGATCATCGACCCCGAAGCCGGGGATACGAAAGGCGGGCAAAGCATCATCCCCTTGGAGAAAAAGTGCCTCCTCCTCCCCGCTACCAGAGGCACGAGACGAACCCACGGCCTTCCTTTTCTTTTGAGGACGAGAAGTGTCCCCACCCGAAGGGGCGGGACGTTTCTCGCGGACATCTGAAGCCGCAACCTCGGTTTCCACCACAGGTTCGTTAACCCTATCCGCGTCCTCAACCGCCACTCCTTGAGGCGCAACAGGCGGACGGGGGGCACGCTTGGCCGACTTCTTCTTCCTCACCTTTCCACTTTCCTGAACAGAATGGCGATCGGCTAGGGAACTCAAATCCATCAGATCTGCCAAAAAGAAAGCAAAAGACAAGGTGTGAATAACTGTTCGCAGAACACGCAAGTCCTTTTCAAAAAGAAGAAAAATAAGAGCATGTGAATGGTATAAATGAAACGCTAAGATAATCCCAAAAATGAAAATGAAAAAAGAACTAAGGCAAACACCTAATCGCGGATGAGGCAGACTCAACCCCGCCATCTCGAGGTGAAGAGCCGAAACCATCGATCGCCACGGTAATTTTGGCTCATGAACGAAGGAATCCTTAAACTTATCTAAATGGGCGACCCATGGTTTCTTGACCGCACTGAACCACCCAGGAACAGTCTTAAATTCAAGGCAAACGCCAGCCTTGTCACGAACCAAAAACCACTTATGTTTCCAGTTCGGCTTACTGGAAAGCCTCTCGATATAACTACAGCTGGAGTTGCACTGGTAGAACCTAGGATCTTGAGGCCCTTTCTTCAAAGAGAAAATGCTAAGCATTAATTCTTTCGTGGGAAGCACACCGATATCCTTGCAGCGCATCACAAAGCTGGCGAAAAACATCCAACAGTTTGGTACGACTTGCGCGGGGCTCAAATTGTACTCGGACAAGAAGGCTATGAACAGAGGGTGAAGAGGCAAGCGAAATCCTTGGGATAAACTCGCCGCGTAAACAACCAAGCAATCCTCATAAGCGTCTAAACACCCTCCGCCCTCCGAAGGAAGACACAACTCCACGCCTGCTGGCCATGGAAATATCCGGGCCAAAGCTTCAACACTTGAAAGATCAAGCAACGTTGCACATCCTCGCACCTCTTGAATAGGAGAACGACGCGGACGAACCCTCTCGGAAATAACAGGAGGGCAGGGTTGAGGGTCGCGAAGAGAGAACTCTCCCCGAAGGAACAAGAACCCAAATCGTCGAGGGAATAAGATGGGAAGTCGAGGTCGCTGAGAACATCCTTCGAACGAACTCTTGCACACTTCTCAGCAAGGCCTACAGGGGACTCCGCATAAGGAACCCAAGACAACTCAGATTCCCGACCGCTAGTTGATGGACGTGGACTGAAAGAGGCATCCGCGTCGGTTGGAGCTTGGGTCTCCACATCCTTTGGATGAACGTCATCCCCCTTCGAAGAAGAAGAAGTTAAAAAAGGAGAGGAATAATAATCAGGATCAGAGCGGTTCCGTCGTCGCCTCACCTTAATTGGATCACCAAAAGGACCCACACGGTCTGGAGAAGAAATACTGGAAGAAGACGAGTCGGAGGAACTTCCTAAATAGGAGGATGAACTCCCGCTAGACGAAGACGAAGAGTCCAACACGACCGTGGGAATACCCCCTCCTGGATTCGAGGGAAGATCCTCTCTCCATCCTTCCTCCCTCTTGAACTCGTCTAGTGCGTCCGGGTTCCTCTCAAAGTTAGCCATCCTTCAAGGAATTAGAAAGCTGATCTGAAAAGGAACCCGTACGCGGACCAAAAGATCAAAAAACCCCAAAGAAACAAAACCGAAAAAAGGGGGAAAGATCCAAACAGATTCAAGAGAAGAAAACGAAGAAGGAAGAGAAAACTGAGCTAAAGTTCTCTAACAAAGATGATAATATTTAAACAAGCGGCATGCAAGAACAAATCAAGAACCCAAGAATAGAGATTGAAGTTACCTTAGAAAATGAAGAACGAACGATCGAAAAACTCAACGGAAATGAAGAACAACCGGAAAACTCAACGGAAAGACGAAGAATAGCCGGAAAACCAACCCGGAACCCCGAAAGATGAGAAACTGAGCGAATGCCACAAACAGACAAAAGATGTGAAGTGAAAAAAGTAAAAACGGAACGGGATAATTTATAAGAAAATTACCGACTCTTCAGTTCCCCCCAAAAAATAATATGGGCCGTAGAAAACCCTTGGCGGGCCCAAAGTTACCTCTTAACCGGCCCATTAAGGCTCCTCGAAGACGAGGGGCGCGGATTACCCCCTACAAAAAGAAAAAAGGGACATATTTCCGCGGAAAAAATCGAATCGTTTTAAGCTCTCTTGGAACTCAACCCGACCCGAGGAGCTGTGATGAAACCATGCGGAAATAACAAAGAATTGGACGCGGATATAAGAGAAATGGTCTCCAAGGAGAGTCGGGATATAAGGTAGACGCGGACATAAAGTGATGACACATGTCTATCATGCCCACCACCCACGACAAACACACGTGTCAGCCCAATGACGACACGTGTCAAAGAAAGAGATCCTGGCCGAGCCATATAAATAGGGAAGTGAACAGGAGAAAGGGGGGAGGAAAATGACAGAATTCGTGAATTGACCGCGTGAAATTGAGGAGGGATAGAGAGACAGAAAGGGGAGAAACCTACAAATCCGCGACAAACTGTACGTCTCTGCTCAATCTCCGCGGACAGGTATGAACCCTCACGATATAAAATAAATGGATGAACTCCCATGAAAATACGCGGGATTATGATTAAATCCTATAAATTAGAGTGAAGCGCGGCTCAGGTTAAATAGCGAATGAATATATTCGTGTGTCAGGTAAGCCCGTGTAACATTATTAATATTTACTCATGTCCAAATCCCCAGGGGCCCATCGAAAGTGGGTCCCTTGTATAATTTTCTTGGGGGCCCTTCATCAGTGTCGACCATCCGTTTAGACATTGCTTCCCTCCCTTCGCCCTCTTCGATCGATTAGGGCTTTCAGGTTCGTTAGATGCTTCTCCCTTTACCCTATTCAATCAATCAGTTGGCAATTTTGTCTTCTCTTGCTAATTAGCTAGGGCTCGTAGGTGCATTCGATAATTCTATCTTCGCCCACTTCCTTCAATTCGTTTGCAGTACTTCCCTATTCATGGACTTTCTCTTTGCCCTATATCAGTTGGCGATTTTGTCTTTTGGCTCTTGTTAGCTCTTTGAGGTTGGTATCTCTTGCTCTTAACTTTTTATTTTTAATGGAGAGGTGATTATCCATGTTTAATTTCTTTGATTAGTGTTTGCTTTTGTTCGTATCACTTACTCCATCTGGTTGCTAATTAGGTCTCTACAATTAGGCATGAAACTCTTAGGCGCTTTTATTTATTTATTTATATCAATGGAGCCGCTTTATTTCTAATGAAGGTAGCTATCCAGTTGAAAGAAATCATCCAATGAGAGGATGTTGGCTGAATTGTTTGTCCTGTATGAGTTAGAACATGTTATGGAATAAGCTCTTTTTGGTGTGATGTTGGTTGAGTTGTTTTCCTATATCTTTTTTTTAATATGATGCATCATGGATCTTATTGGAATTTTGGAATTTATCATGCTCGATATTGTTGTTTGAAGCCGCCTCGATGCTTCTCTTTTTCTCGCTGGTAGATACATCAACACATCAGCCCCAACATGTTGCTTTATATAGGTGCGTCAATCTCCCTCAGCATGAAAGTCGATTTTCAGCTTACTTGTTCCATTAGCATGTATGTTCCCCCATATTTCCTTTTAATACATTGTCAATACATGTAGATTATATAGAGAATGAAGACCATTTTCCCTATCACGGTAAGTCTATATTATAAAAATAAATTTTGTTAACATGAACTATAAAGGCTAGTTTTTATAAATTTTCAGAATTAATATGTTTTATTTTGTAGTTTTTTTAGATCCAGGGGAATTCTACGACAAGCTTGCTCTTGATGATTTACTAGATGTATGGATACAATGTCTGGAGACACAATGGTAGCTTGGAAGTTAGGAATGTCTTTTTATTAGTGGTTTAATGTTGTAGATACTACCTAGCTAGATTTGTGTTTGCACGTGTACTATGACAATAGCTTAATTATTAGAAATTTATGTATAGGCACAACTTTGAAAATCCTCTACCTTCATGTCAGTGGTTACATTGGTATTGTGATGATTTCATCTTGTAATTAAGGATTTTGATATGCGTTGAGATGTTAATATGGCATATTAGTAGGTTGTGGAATTTACAGGTTATGGAATTTACAATTTTGAAAGCATGATCTACCTAAATGTTGTTGGGATTACGTTTTGTGATGATTGGATGTTGCAATTAAGGATTCAATTGGCATCTTTTAGTCTATACTACTACAGCAGATTTAGCATGTTGTTTTGCAAATTACAGGTTGGGTCAATGGAAGTCGTAAATGCATATATATTGGATTAAAAAAATACATACATATATATATATGTATATATATATATATATATATCTCGGCGGTTTTTAAAAACACTCCTGAGAAAGTTTAAAATAGGCGCGACTTCTTAAACAACCTTTCTCAGGAGTTTTATTTAAAAACTCCCGACATAGTTTATCTGCAGTTTTATAAAACACCTGTAAGAGGTGGGATTGGGCTGCTGTTTTGGAAACGTGATCTCTCGGGAGTTTTTATAAAACTCCTGACCGAAAATTATTTCTCAGCGGATTTTAAATAACTCCCGACATACATTTATCAGCTAAGGGAATAAAAGGAGTTCAAAAACTCCCGTCCGCTTTATTAAAAAACCCCTGATAAAGTATATTCTGTACTGGTGAGAGGAGAGTACAAGATCGAATAAATTAAATCATGAAAGAAAGATAGTAGGGAAAAAACAGAAGATAGTAGCAGAGGTAAAATTGTTACTCCGTATTTTAGAACAATTATTTAAAAATCCTATATAAAAATGAATATTCAGTTAAATTGGATATGTCATATGAATATATAAAGCAATTTTTTCCAAAAAAAATACGTACTATGATGAGCTAGGGAGAATGAAATGCTTGCGTAATGAAACAAGATAGCACTATGGAGAGGCCAAAATTCATTTACTTAATGATTGAAATGTCAAAACATACAAAACTCAAATCCCATCTCATCTCATCTCATCTCTGTCGTCCTTGTAACCTATTACATGCCATGCCATACTGTGGCCATAATGTATTCCTCTATATCTAATTTTAATTCCCTCGTTTTCTTACCTCTTAAAATTACAAAAATAAAATATATAAAATAAAATAATAAGGCCGATGGAATAGGCCGGCCGCGCACGGTGGATGGGATTAAGCAAGGGGGCGCACTTGAGCGCGGCAAAGGGGGCAGGCGTTGCAACGGGAGAGCCAAGTGGTTATACAGTCGGAGTGGTACACGTGTCCGCATGGGACCCGCTTTCCGTCGTTGTCATCTGCCGCTGCTGTCCTGAACCCCTCCGTGCAGATGGAGCATACGACGTCGTTCAGGTCCGCAGCCGTTGCAGTAAGCAGCTCCACCTCCTTCACGAGGGGCAGGTCAGCCACCGGAAGAGTCAAGGCGTCGTCGAGGTCGAACAAGAAGTCAACGGACGGATAGGACGACGGGAACCAGGCCGCCATGGTCGATTAATTTGGAGAAGATCGATCAATAGAGTGAGAGAGAGAGAGAGTATAGATCGAAGAAGGCAGGCAGTGGATCGGAGAAGTTTGATGGAATGAATTATCGAGTTGGAAGGTGTTGTTTTTATAGGGGGGGTTTTGGGTTTTTTTATAATAGTCAAAAGAAAAGGGGGGGCTGCAACTTGCAGCTTAATACCACAGGCAGCCACGAGGGTGCACTTGGACGCATTTATGTTTTTTGTTACTATTATTATTAAATATAAATATGAACAATATTATTTAATTGTTATTCCTCCGTCCCACAATAATTGTTTTTAGAGTATTTATACATGATTTTTAAGGAGCTAAAAACTATATAAAATATTATTTTTTAATTAATTTTTTAAAATAATTCTATACTTATTAGTAATATGTATGATATTATTTAAAAATATTTAATAAAAAATTAATATTTTATATAGTTTTTAAATTTTTAAGAAAACGTGTATGAATAGTTAAAGACAATTATTATGTACGGTTTTGGAGGATAGGTTTATTGACTATATATCAAATTGATACTACGTAACATATTAGTGGGGGTCAATACGTACCATGGTCAAAATGCGTGTGAACATATATATACCATAAAGTTTTATTTTATAATATACCAAAATTTATAACAAACAAAAATACTTTTTTTTTTTGCTTCAAACAAACAAAATAACCCGTTCTATTATTATTTTTTTTAAATCTCAAAAATAAATTATTTTCTCAATATTTTTTAATTGATTTATTTTGCAAATCGCCTAATTTGAATCCATGTTTAATTTTTACTAAAACTATGTAAAGATGTTTTTATAATGTTGGTCTTTTCATTATTATTATTTTTGTAATAAAGTAAAAATTTGAGATCGGACAAGCTTGATTCTTAAAAGATAGGTAAAATCGACAAATTGAAACACCGTCACAAACAAATACAACCACCACATACGAAACAAACAGAAAAAATACAATGAGCAGGCTAAACTGTTACAGACCTAAGAAACAGGTGAGGAACCAAGGCCAAATGAAAACCAACTGGCTTAAGAAACAGTTGAGGACCAAGCTAACCAAGCATCAACACAGTAGCAGCGCTGGCTAGCGATACATCATGACTCGATTTTCTGTGGGTAGTGAAGAGGGTGCTCCAAATAAGTTTCTCTTGGAAAACGGAGTCGTCATGAACACACCACCTCGACCCCAATCAATCTTGAATCAGATCGTCATATCTTCAACGTACAACCCAAAGCATGACTGAGAACACTCAAAGCATTAACATGGAAGAGCCTGAAAAAACCACGTCGAAGGCTTTCCCAAGTTATATTAAAATATATATATATATATATATATATATATATAATTTGTACTAGTTTTTTATTTTTATTCTTTTTATTCTTTTATTTGTATTTTTTTTTTGAAACTTGGGCCCCAAGAAGTTAACGTTGGAGCCCAAGGAAATGATAATGAAAGCCTTAAGGGGGTTTTCATTTCTCTCCCTTGCTAGCCAAGGATGTCAGCGGGGTTAGTGTAGTCCCTGATGAAGCTCGCCGACGGGGTGGTGGTGGTTGGGGCAACGGTGGAGCTCGCCGACGGTGGATGGGAAGAAAAGACATGGCGTAGAGAGGATACGAGGAGTTGAATGTGGCGAAATTCCCCAGTTGAAGATGAGATTCTTGGATTCAAATAGATTTGTGACCTCGTTAGAGATTAGTTGATGTTCGGGTTGGACAGTCGAGATCACAAGATTCCGGTGGTGGACGCGGGGTTAGTGCGGTGATATGGTGGAGATTCATGAAGATAGTGGTGATGGTGGGTTATTCACGGTGGTGTTTTTCGCTTAAAAGTTTTGCTCGCAAAGGAGTTTTTTTTTTTGAAAAAAAAAAGGAGAGATCTAAAAAAGAAATTTGATACGACTTGACCTTTTTCATTTCTAAGTTTCTAACTTAGGGAAATACCAAATTATTTTATCAATAAGTAATAACGGTTATACTATGAACGAAATTCTCCCATCAGTTTTGAAGTATTTATTTATAAGTGTTACTATATAAATATAAATATAAGTTACTATAAATATAAATATAAATATAAATATAAATATAAATATAAATATAAATATAAATATAAATATAAATATAAATATAAATATAAATATAAATATAAATATAAATATAAATAGCTAGATAGTCAGACTTTTCTTGTTATAGTATTTAATTTTCGTACATATAAATATCTACAAAATACTTCATTTTTGGGTGACTATATATGAATTCATATATTATTCATAATTGTTGAGACCAGATTTATGAAACAGTTCAAACAAGGAGGCAACCTACGCTTTTTTTTTTTTTGAACCGAAAAGAATTTGGCAAGATGACTAGGTTATCTTCCAAGGGCATCCGAGAGGATGATGGAATCAAAACCAGAGTCGACAAGGCGGGGGCCAGAGAAAGCGTGCTGAAGATGCGATAGATAGTCTGCCGCTCGGTTCGCTTCTCTGAAGACATGTCGAATCTGGAAAGATTTTAGAATCTGTAAGGAGAATAGAGCGTCAGAGACGATCATTTCAATTTCTCCTGGTATAGACCACCGACCTAAAAGACAGTTTATAATTGTAAGATTGTCTCCTTCAATTACTAGTTCTGAAATTTGATTTTCTATCGCAGAGTTTAGGCCCTGCCATAGCCCATAGGCTTCGGACCCCAGTACCGTTTGGAAAGGTGAAATTCCCGATCCTAAATAAATTGGGGTACCTGAGTTGTCCCGAATAATGAATCCAAATGAGCCAGTACCTGATGTTGAGAGTGCTCCGTCAAAGTTAAGTTTAAAGGTTCCTATGGGTGGTTTGGTCCATTTCATATTTCTTCTTTTTTTATTTGGTCTATATGCTCTACCTTCTTTCAATGTAGTATCCAAATCTGTATCCTTTTCTGTATCCCAGTATTGTAGATTTTGTTTTATGCATGTCGCATTTGAACGATGGTCAGGGTTAATGGCTTCAAATACCTTCTTGTTGCGAAAATTCCATATACACCACCATGCCATGGCGAGTTTAGAGAACTTTTCCTTTCCTATTTTGTTTCTAATTTCTTGAATTGTGCTATTCGTATCTAGGTTCCATTGTTGAGCAGATTCTATTATGTTAGATATTTTACGGTTGTTAATGCGAATTGTTGCTAATGTAATCGGGCAATTCCAGAGTAGATGTGGTATGTCCTCGTAGCAGGAGTCGTAGTTTGGGCAGTTTGTAGGTATTCCCCTACCACAGGAGGCCAGAGTCGTAGTGGTAGGGATGCCATTTTTCATTATTTTCTATAGAAAGTTTTTAACTTTTGGGCTAGTTTCTAGTCCCCATATACAGTTAAAACTTGATTTTACCTGGTTATTTTGACTGTTGATTAGTTCTATTGCAGATGCAGTGGAGAACCAACCATTCTTACTGTATTTCCAATATACCCTATCTTGACAGATATGCTTTGGAATAGGAGTAGACGTAATCATTTGGATATGCTCGTTGTTCAGTACGTGTTGGAGATCGTAATTTATTGTGCGAATATTCCATGTTCTCTCAGATGTGATGTATTGACTGACCTTAGTCCTTGTGTCTATCATATCAGTATTAGTTATCTTTTCAACTAGAGGTGACGAACATCACCATGCGTCTGTCCAGAAGTTGATAGTGTTTCCATTTCCAACTGCCCATTTTAGTCCTTGTTTGAATAAGTTTAATAGGTTGCTAAGTTTAGCCCATTGCCAAGAGGATGGGCCTTTCCGAGTATAGTTGAGAATATTTTATCCTTTTAGGTATTTATGTGTGATTACCTGTACCCAAGGATTGTTTGGTTCTACCAAGATTTTCCATAGCAGTTTTAGTTGGAGTGCCTTGTTCATATCTTCAGAAGTTCTTATTCCCAGTCCACCATTGTGCTTGGTTTTACATACTTCATACCAGCTGATGAGTGGTTTATGATTTGGCCCTTTATTCCACATAAAATTCCTATTAATTTTGTCCAGTTCCCTATGTACGAAGGAAGGAAGCATAAAGCATTGCATCAAGTGCAGAGGCTTCGATGATAGAGTCGATTTTATAAGAGTGCAGTGTCCTGTTTGGGAAAGCATAGACACGTTCCATTTGTCGAGTTGCTTCTTATTTGTCAAGATTAGATCCTTGAAGGATTGTTTAGATACTTTATTGAGGAGGATTGGGCAGCCCAGATAGCTATCCAAGGAGTCCGTGTTTTGTATTCCCAGTTCTCCTTGTGTTAACCTATTGCAGGTAGAGGTAACGTTTTTGGATGATTGAAACATGGATTTTTCCTTGTTTATTTTTTGCCCACTAAGTGCACAGTAATCATTTAACACTTTATTTATGTTATCACATGCAGTTTTGGTTGCTTGGGCGAATACAATAATGTCGTCAGCAAAGGCTAGAAATGGAGTATTAGGTCCCCCGTCGATTCATTGAAATTCCTATGTGGGATGTTCTCGTTAAGGATGTTGAGTGAAGGGCCCTAGCAAGGACCTCCGAGACAATAAGAAAAAGATAAGGATGGAGAAGCCAAATTTATGGAGAACGGTTATGAGGAATTCCCAGTCAACCATGTCGAACGCTTTTTCCATGTCTAGTTTTACCGCGATCCAGCCCTTTTGTCCCTTTTTATTTTGGAAGGAGTGAAAAAGCTCGTGGGCAATTAAAATGTTATCTTGTATTGCTCGTCCTGACGAAAAAGCACTTTGTAGAGGGTGGGTGATGTTTGGCATTATTTTCTTTAGTCTATTTGCTAATACCTTAGAAATTATCTTATATGTGGTATTACATAGGCTTATGGGTCTGTAATGAGCGGTTGTTGTTGGGTTATCGCGTTTCGGGATTAAGGCTATGAAAGTATGGTTCACTTGTTTACGGATTTTACCACTGAGGAAGAAACTTTTGACCGCTTTAGTTACTGATGGTCCTACTATGTGCCAGTATTTTTTGAAAAATCCCGCAGGGAACCCATCTGGCCCTGGAGACTTATCATTAGCTAATCCGAATATAGCTTCTTTTATTTCTGTGTTAGTTACTGTCTTTGTGAGGAATGTATTGTCTTCATCTGTTATATCAGTTGTTATGGTATCGAGTAAATTGTTATTTGTAGTATTTCTCCTGACTTGGGTATATCGAGCTTGGAAATCTTTCCTGATAAATTCTCGAATTTCAGTATCCGTTGTGAAGGAAACTCCAGCATCCCCCTGTATTGTTTTGATTATTTTCCTGTTTCGTCTTCCTGTTGCTATTTTGTGAAAGTATTTTGTATTGGCATCGACGTTTTTAATGTGTATTCGCTTTGCCCTCTGCCCCCAGTAAGTTTTCTGAAAATTCAGCAGAGCGGCATGTTTATTTATTAGCCTGCTTAAAGTCATGTCAATCTTGTCATCATATTGCATGTATAATTGTGCTTCCAATTGTTGCATCATTTCTTCTGTTTGCACAAATTGCCTTGAGATGTTGTGGTAATGTAGTTTACTCCAGTTTTTACTTTTCTTTTTTACTTCCTGTAGTTTTTTTTTGTGAGTTTGTACAGTTGCGACCCAGGCAAGTCCACTCTCCATGCACCAGCTATAAGTGTTTCAAAATCCTTTCTATTAGTCCATGCCATTTCAAACTTAAAAGGTTGTAACTTAGGTCTATGACCATCATTTAAATCTATTTGTATTAGCGCATGATCTAATGTAGTGAAAGGAGATGCTTTAGTAGTGGCGTTTGGATAGATGTTTAACAAACCCGTGCAGCCTAGACATCTATCAAGTTTTTCGTAAGTGTTGTCGTACCCTGTTGACCTCTTTCTCCAAGTGAAGTTATTCCCCGTTGTTGGTATGTCAATCAAGTTGTGAGTAGTTATAAATTCTGATAGTCTTGTAAACCGAGATTGGCTCGGAATTGCACCTCCCTGTTTGTCCGAGGGGTGAAGGATTTCATTGAGGTCCCCTATAATCAAGTAGGGTGTAGAAATTGGTGTGAGGATATTTGACAGATCCCTCCACAACAGTGCTTTGTCTTTAGGCCGCGGTGGTGCGTAAACAAAAAGTACTGAAATTTTGGTTCCATTACGGATATTTGTGTAAGTGGCTAGGATCATTCGTTCAAGTGAGAGTTCGACCTTGAAACTCTCATTCTGAAAATGAGAATCTTTCCAAAGTAGGCATAGTCCGCCAGAGAGTCCGTCTGCAGGGCAGAAATGCAGTTGGTCAAAACCCGCTTTCCTCCATTGAGGTTCAAACGAGGGGGTGCTAATCTTTGTTTCCGCCAGAGCTAATACTCTAATATTTTCTGTTCTAGTTGTTATTTCAATCTGAGTCCATATGTTTTTACGTTTTAACCCTCGCACATTCCAATATCCTATCTTCATTTAAAAGTGTTGGGATTGTATGGATTAGAAATGTTGGTTATTGAATTTGAATTGCGCAACTGCTCCGTCGCCGAAGGCATTTTGTGTTGGTTTTCCATCATGTCAGAATAGTTGTTTATTTTTTTGATAAAGTAGTGTGCATATTCAAAATATCCTTGTGTGGGTAATTGGTGATTTAATGCCGTATGTAGCCTTCTTTTTCCTCTTTTAGTAGTGTTTGAACTGAAGAGTGTCGGGAAGTAGCTTTGTATATGGGTCTCAGTCGAGTTCTCAATTTGAGGTATATATAGAATTGTATTTATAGTAAGATTAGCTAAGTCAAATTCCTTCCCCTTGGAGTTAATATGAATATGTAAACAATGGTTTGAAGTGTCCCTATCCAAACACTTATGTGGCATCCTTATTTGTGTTTTTAAATAGTAATTCTCTAAGCTATTACATCTTTGGATGTGGATGTTTGAACATACAGCAGATGGTTTATTTCGCAAATCATATCCAAATGTATATGAAACATTATGCTGCTCAGTATCCCTTGACATCTTGAT
Source organism: Persicaria maculosa (assembly GCA_963922045.1). Taxonomy (NCBI): domain Eukaryota; kingdom Viridiplantae; phylum Streptophyta; class Magnoliopsida; order Caryophyllales; family Polygonaceae; genus Persicaria; species Persicaria maculosa. The sequence goes on from OY998268.1 coordinate 1,927,660, forward strand.
CATGGCTGTTATCCAGCTTAGTTGATTCCAGTGGTATGATGTTGAAGCCAAACTTTGTTTTCTTGAGTATCTGGCATTTGAAGGAGGAAATGCGTGCTCTTTCCCATCCTCAGAGAACCAGCTTAGTGCCTGAAATTTCCAATGAAGTTTATGTTGCTCAAGTGACAGGGTCACTCGAGCTAGGTTAGCTATATCATGATTTACATTTAGTTTCTAATGTATATAATCAAATTTCTGTAGCTGTGGCCATTTATCATCCATGTTAACTGTGTAGTAGTAATTTACATTTAGTTTGATATAGGTTACTTTCCCAGGTTCTAGCAGATAAATAGAGCAGAGACATCCCATATAGTTTTTAATAATAAGATAGATGGAGTTTATTTGTTTATAAGTATAAGTTTTGATGTCCCTTTGGGTTTGATAGTGTTTAGGACAACATTTAACATAGTTTTCCTTTTCCTTAATGTAATCATGTGAATTAATGTAATTGTTTAAAGGAATCTGTTTTGCATAGAACCAAAATTTATAGTAGAACATGCAGATATATTTCACATTCATCATTAATACAGTACAACAGGATATTCTACAGATAATACTTGCATGGTTATAGATGTTTTTTAATACATGATAGATATGGTCAGGGGATTCATGCATCATTACAGCTACTAGCAATTCAGATACAAGGTTTTGACAAGAATTGAGAGAGTAGTTTTTAGCAAAAGGGTTAAAGGTGGAGATTTTAGTAATATGACAGAAAATCCTAATTCTTTTCAAAAACTTAATCATAAAAACTTAGTTGCTTGGCTTGGTCCTCTTCAGAGTAGAGCTGGCTGTGTCATCCTCACCTCCAGCTGCCTTCCTTTTGTTAGAGTCTGAGTTTGTGGTGTCCTTGTTGGGCATTTCCATGGTTGAGAGCATCTTGATGACTGTAGAGTTGGAGTGTATGGAGTGGAAAGAGGGCTCAGAGATGAGATCTTGGCCCCCATCCTCCAGCAAAGTTTCATCATTCATGGGTTCATCCAACAGATAATCTACATCCTCAAAGACCTCAAAGGGATCCTCATCTTCCATGTTATAGTTTAAGCAGGACAGAGTAGCAGAATCAATCTCAGCCCCTATCTCATTGAAGTGCTCAGGTTCTGGAAGGGCACAGCCAGCAGCCACCAGTTCATCATGAGAGGGTGTGTTATGGGTAAGCTGAATGGGGTGTTCATTACTGTAATCAGGCACCAGAGTACAGATGGCAGAGGTTGCCAAAGCAGAAGGACCCTCAATGGCAGCCTTCTTAGCAGCCAAGTCCAGTGGGGCATAGCTGCAGCCAGCTGAAGATTTGCCTTCAGGGTTGACAGTTACACCAGCCAGAAGAACTGGAGCAGAAGAAGGAAGCAGCAAAGAAGGGGCATCTGAGGCAGAAGTCTGACCAATCAACTTGTGTTGGATGAGATAAGGCGGAACCAAGCTAAGAATGATCAATCCAACAATGCTATCCACTCTCAACTCAATCATCTTACCACAAGGATTGGGGAGATGGATATTTGGAAGAAGAACGTAAAGACCCAACTGGGTCAATTGACGGCACAAATCCCTAGACCATCCGGAATGTTCCCTGGGCAACCAACTACCAATCCTAAAAGGCAATCCGGGTCAGGACACATAGCTGTCATGCAACTAAGGAGTGGCACCAAAGTTCATAAACCACAAACGGCAACGGAGGAAGAAACAACGGACCCTGTCGACATCGACAAACCAGTCGATGTCGACCCTGAGGTCGATATCGACACCCATGTCGACCCCCTGGTCGACGTCGATGACACTGCAGAACCTGAGAAATCACAACAGAGGTCGAAATCGACCCTACCAGTCGATATCGACCCAACTCCAGTCGACATCAATGTTCAGCAGACTCCTCCGACCACCGTTTTGGCTTCTCCGCCAAAGAAGACGTTGCCTTTCCCTTCCAAAGCATTGAAGGACCCCACTCTAGGTAAGTTTAGGTGCTTTGTAAAGATTCTCCAAGTACTTAACATTACTATTCCTCTTACAGAAGCCCTAAGCGAGATGCCCGCCTATGTTCGATTCCTAAAAGACATCCTTAGCAAGAAGCGGTCCATGGCAGAGATCGTAGAGGAGTGCTCAAATATGGACTTTCCTGAGAAGAGGAGTGATCCAGGGAAGTTTGCAATCACCGTGGGACTTGGCCAACATCGCTACAAAGCCCTATGTGACCTAGGGGCAAGTGTAAGTCTCATGCCTCTTTCTATTTGGCAAAAGGTGAACATCAGAGCACTTGAACCTGTGGATATGAAACTTTATATGGCTGATAATTCATTCGTCAGACCCACAGGTATAGTTGATGACGTTCCAGTAAAGGTAGGTAAGTTCTTTGTGCCTGCTGATTTCATTGTATTGGACATGCCCGAAGATCCTATTGTACCTATCATCCTTGGTAGACCTTTCTTAGCTACTGCTGATGCCAATATTAATGTACGTAGAGGATTACTAACCTTTACTATAGGGAACGAAGTAATTGAATTCTCCTTCAACCCCACAATGAAGGAAGTTAATGGTATGGAAATCAAGTCGGTCTATACTAGCATCATGGATTGCAAAGAACCGACGGAAAGGGCCCTAACTCCTGAGGAGGCCCTAGCTCTAGCTGCAGAGGAGCTTACCGACGAGGACATTGAGGAGTTCCTGGCTACATGCACAAGTGATGAGGAAATATTTGACGATGCTTTATCTATGGAGCTTGAAGAAGAGGTCGATATCGACGAGGAGAGGTCGACATCGACCATACCACTCGATATCGAGTGCCCTCAGTCGACATCGACACACTCAGTAAGTAAAGTTCTCTCTTCTTCTCTTACAGGCGAAATCGACCAGCCCATGTCGACTGCAGAGGTCGAAATCGACCAGCCGATATCGCCAGCAGAGGTCGAAATCGACCCTTACCACTTGTCGTCAAACAGCTCCGAGGCCGAGGTATGTGCTGAACTCTCAGTCGATATTGACTATTCCTACTCGCCCTCGACTTCTTTTCTACAGGAATACTTTGAAGAGTCCCAATCAAAGTTGGCATCACTCTATGTTTGGTCCACGCCAACCCCTATAGCTGATTTGGGAACTTCAATCAAGAGAATTGAGACGGATTACCTTGGTGAGATTATGAAGACGGAGGAGGTAGAGCCAATCCTTATCCCACAAGGCCCTTCTCCGGGGCTTAAGCCTTTACCCGACACACTTAGGTATGAGTTTCTTGGTCCCAATTCTACCTTCCCTGTAATTATCAATGCTTCACTAACCACGCAGGAAGTAGATAAACTTATGGAAGTACTTCGTGCTCATCGTAAGGCTATTGGGTATTCTCTTGAAGACATTAAAGGTATTTCACCCGCTACATGTATGCATAGAATCCTCCTTGAGGATGATCATAAGGCATCTATAGAACACCAACGGAAGCTCAACCCCAACATGAGAGAGGTAGTGAAGAAGGAGATCATGCACATGCTGGATGCAGGAATCATCTATGCCATCTCCGACAGCGAATGGGTGAGCCCAATCCATGTGGTGCCTAAGAAGGGTGGACTGACCGTTGAGGAGAATGAGAAGGGTGAGCTTGTGCCAAAGCGAATCACAACTAGTTGGCGAATGTGTATTGATTACATGAAACTCAACAATGCCACTAGAAAGGATCACTTTCCCCTTCCATTCATTGACCAGGTATTAGAGAGACTCGCCGAACATGATTATTTTTGTTACCTGGATGGATATTCTGGCTTTTGGCAGGTCCCTATTCATCTTGACGATCAGGAGAAGACTACCTTCACTTGTCCCTATGGGACTTTTGCATATAGGAGAATGCCATTTGGGCTCTGCAATGCCCCTGCTACCTTTCAAAGATGTATGACGGCCATCTTCTCCGACATGATAGAGGACATCGTGGAGGTATTTATGGATGATTTCTCTGTTTATGGCACTACTTTCGATGTTTGTCTTGCTAACCTTCGCAGGGTACTTGCACGATGTGAAGAGACAAACTTAGTTCTCAATTGGGAAAAGTGCCACCTTATGGTAAGGGAAGGGATTGTGCTAGGCCACAAAGTCTCTAAAAGGGGAATTGAGGTGGACAGGCCAAAGATAGAGCTCATTGAAAAATTGCCAGCACCTTCATCAATTAAGGACATAAGAAGCTTCCTTGGTCACGCAGGTTTCTATAGGAGGTTTATTCAAGATTTTTCTAAGATTGCCAAACCTTTAACTAATCTACTAATGAATGATGTTAAGTTTGCATTTTCTAGTGATTGTCTTGAAGCTTTCAATAGGTTGAAGGAGGCCCTTATATCCGCCCCTATCATTCAATCGCCCGATTGGTCGTAACCCTTTGAGATCATGTGCGACGCAAGCGATTATGTCGTAGGTGCTATCCTAGGACAAAGGAAAGACAAAAAGCTTCACGCCATCTACTATGCAAGCAAGACTCTTAATGTCGTTCAAATGAAGTACACCACGACGGACAAGGAGTTCTTGGCAGTGGTCTTCGCTTTTGAGAAGTTCCGCTCATACCTAGTGGGTTCTAAGGTAATTGTTCATACTGACCATGCAGCTCTTAGGTACTTGATGGCGAAGAAGGATGCTAAACCTAGGCTCCTACGATGGGTGCTCCTACTACAAGAGTTCGACGTTGAGCTTAAAGATAAGAAAGGAACGGAGAACTCCATAGCCGATCATCTTTCACGGCTACCCAAAGGGCTTCTGGATGAGTCACATGACAACATACCAATCAATGAATCCCACCCTGACGAGCACTTAATGAGGCAAGAAGTAGAACGGGCAGAATATCCACTCGATATCGACCCCGACAGGTCGATATCGACTGCCCCGAAGGTAATACTTGCATCGATGTCGACCAATTTTGATCACAGGTTTTCCATTGCAAAGGTCGAAATCGACCTCCAGACGTCGACATCGAGGACCCATATCGAGCAGCCCATATCGACTGAGCATGTCGATGCCGTCCAGTCGATATCGACCCCTATAGGTCGATATCGACCACCTTCAAAACACTCCGAAGGTGACGAAGAGGTAAGCTCCGGTGAGGATTTCTTCTTTACACCTCCTTCCAGTCCTATTCATGATTTATTTGCTATAAGAAGGGCGAAGGTACCTTGGTATGCGGATTCTGCTAACTATATTGCAGGAGGCGAGATTCCTTCAGGCTTAACTTCGCAACAAAAGAAGGAGTTTTTGCACGACGTCAAACAATACTATTGGGATGAACCCTACTTATTCAAACAGGGGAAAGACCATATCTCTCGACGTTGTATCCCGGAGGAAGAGGTAGAGAGCGTGATTCACCGTTGTCATTCTCTCTCTACAGGAGGCCATGCTAAAGGATTCAAGACCGCGACGAAAATTCTTCAATGTGGTTTTTATTGGCCTAACCTTTTCAAGGATGTGTAAAACTATGTAACCTCTTGTGATGAGTGTCAACGTGTAGGTAATATCACATGGAGGAATGAGACACCACTCACAGGCATTCTAGAGGTAGAACTCTTTGATGTATGGGGTATTGACTTCATGGGACCATTCCCTGCTTCAGGCCCCTACAAATACATTCTAGTAGCGGTGGACTATGTCTCTAAATGGGTGGAGGTCGTGGCAACTAGGACCAACGACACGAAGGTAGTTTCTAAATTTATGAAAACTAACATCTTTCCTCGCTTTGGTGTTACTAGAGTTCTTATTTCAGATGGTGGCTGGCATTTCATTGAGAGAGGCTTTGAAGCTCTTTTAGCTAAGTATGGGGTAAACCATAGGGTGGCAACACCCTATCACCCTCAAACCAGCGGCCAAGTAGAAGTCTCCAATCACCAAATTAAAGCCATCTTGGAGAAGACGGTCTCCCGCTCGAGGAAAGATTGGTCATCCAAACTGGATGATGCGCTCTAGGCCTACCGAACGGCCTATAAGACACCACTGCGCACAACTCCCTATAACTTGGTATATGGTAAGTCATGTCATTTACCCGTCGAACTTGAGCATAAAGCAATGTGGGCTCTTAAGGAGCTTAACATGGATTTCGACGAAGATGGAAAAAGAAGGTTCATTGACTTACAAGCCTTGGAGGAGTTGCGCCTAAAGGCATATGAGAATGCCGAAATCTACAAGGAGCGCACTAAGAAATGGCATGATATGAAATTGGTGCCAAAAACATATGAGGTAGGTGACAAAGTCCTTGTTTTTAATTCTAGACTTCGCTTATTTCCAGGGAAACTAAGGACAAGATGGAGCGGACCTTTCAAGGTTCATAAAATATTCCCTCACGGAGCGGTGGAGTTACTTTGCGACAATTGATCCACCTTTAAGGTAAATGGCCACCGGGTAAAGAAATATTATGACAAGGATGACCCGGAAGAAGAGATTCGCGCCACCTTGGCGTTGAACTAGCGCAAAAAGGGAAATATGTCGAGCTAGCAACTTAAACTCAAGCGCTTCCGGGAGGCAACCCGTTCTTTTCCTTTTCTTTCTCTTTTTGTTTTTAGGCTATTTTATATTTTTTCGATCATTCGTGACTATTCTATCTAAAGTAAACAAGGAAATCAAGTCCAGAAGAGAGGTCGATATCGACTACAGCTGGAGGTAGGTGCCAGGTCAGATTTTAATTTCTTTTTCTGTTTTATTTTTTGGGTTTCTTTATCCCCTTAAATACCCCGACTTCGACACCCACCCCTCTTTCGATACCCTACTAGCCGCCATTGTTGCCCTCTCTTCTTCATCTCTCTCCTTCTTCTCTCACTACTCCACCGTAGCTCTCATCGCCGCAGACTGTCACACCCCCACACCCCGACAGAAACACCATTGCAGCACCAGCAAACCCCGACAGCCCTCATCCTCTCTTTCTCTTCTCGCCCTTGCTCTCTCTCTCCCTCGTTTTCAAGCCCCCTCGTCCAGATCTACACGATTCCGGCCAGGAACCACCAGATCCGGCCGCTACAAGCCACCGGAGAGCCCACCGCGACACCAGCAGACCGACAGCGCACCAGATCCGGTCGATTTCGTCCCCCAAGCCTCGATTTCGACGTCGTTTCCTGTTCGACAGTCGTTTTTTTTCTTGATTTTTGCGGTTGATTGCCTTCTTCTCCCCTAATTCCGACACTCTTCTGGTATGATTTCTTACCCTTCATCTATTTTTACATATTGGGTGTTTAGGGTTTGGACGATATTTGCACGGGAAAGAGTAATCGTATGTTTTGTGGGGCATGAATCTGATTTTTTATTTATGTGGAGCAAGATTCTGATTTTTGTATATATATGGGAATGAATCTGATTTTTTTATATAAAGGGGTACGAACTGATCTTTTTTATTTATGTGGGGCAAAAATCAGAATTTTACATAAGTATGGGCTATGAATCTGATTTTTTATACAATATGGGCTGATTCTGAAATTTTTTTTAGGAGCTGAAATTCTGAATTTTTTTGGAGTTTAAATTCTGATTTTTTACAAGGGTTGAAATTCTGATTTATTTTGGAGTTTAAATGCTGATTTCTTTTCGAGTTTATATTCTGATTTTTTACAAGGGCTGAAATTCTGATTTATTTTGGAGTTTAAATTCTGATTTTTTATATGTGGGCCAAAATTCTATAAGTCATTAGGTTCCTTAGTGTTAAAAATTCAAGAAAATTATGTTTATATAAATTGCCATCCTTAGGTACTTTCTTTCTAGATCATGTTACCACTCTCACTTAGTCAATTTACCTTTACATAATTTTTTAGGATAATATGGAACCTAAGTATGGGGTTCTCCCTATTTAATACAAAGGGGAATTATCTATGGCAATGGTTTCTTTTGCAGACGATGGTGAGAGCCAAGAACATCCCTCAGGACACGCTTCGCATTGATGACGATCAGCAGCGCTCCCTTGCCGAGGATCTGATTACCCAAGCCACCAGGGCTCGATGGTACCATCTCCCTGACATGATCCAGCTGGGATTTCACACCGGCGTTCAGGACGCATTTAAGAATGTCTCCCTGCACAGGCTGATTGAGCCGTTGGAGGCGCACTACCCCGTTCTGACTGGGGAGTTTATGGCCACACTGGAGGTCCCTGAGCGCACCTCGACCAGCCGCCGAGTTATCTTCTAGCTCGGCAACAGGCATCACAGACTATCGCTCGAGGAGATGGGCAACATTTTTGGTTTCATCCACACTCCCGCCGCCTTCAGGGTCCAGGACCCCAACGTCATTTGGAGCTACATATCAGGCATTCCCTACCCAGCTCCCACGGACTCCTTCACCTCCAGGGTCGTGAGCCCCCTATTTAGGGTCATCCTGCGAGTTCTGGCGAGTACCCTTTGGGCCAGGCCTGAGCTCCATCGCCTTACATACCGTGAGACGGAGACTCTACGGAGGATGCTCTTTGAGGATGATCCTCTGCCATATCTACACCCCTGGCTCGAGCATATCCTGGACCGCAGACGCATGGTCTCCACTGACATTATGGACGGCGGCATGGTGGCCATCCTCGCCGAGGGTCTCGGCGTCCACACTGAGAGGTACACAGCCTACCAGCTCACGTACCTTGATGCTGCAGTATTGCGCCAGGGTGGAGTCATCGCGACAGGCGCACAGGGACGGAGGCACCCCCAGACAGGGATGCGTCTGCGACACGATTTTATGGATCTCCTGCATATCCCAGATTGGTACCAGCCTTGGACTGGGCAACCATATCATACGGATATAGATTCGTCTGCTGATCCCACCCTTCGGAGATAGACGTTATGTCTTGGGACGCTGACCCCCATTCAGACGGAGCACAGCAGCCCCCAGCCTTCCAGGGGGCATGGATGGCGACGATGATGATGACGCCAGGGACGATGCAGCTGGAGGTGGAGAGGGCCCGCAAGGGTCCCACCACAGCCACCATAGCTATGTGCCTCCACCTCCTCCTCCCTTCCAGCCCGCATACTCCACTGATTGGCAGGACGACATGACTGCCCGTTTTACTACGCTGGAGCTATCCGTCATTGAGATCCGCGAGAAGCAGCGCTGCTATGGGAGGTTCCTCGAGGGTTTGGGCTCATATATGGGCTTTTCTTTCGATCAGCAGGCTGGCCCTTCCACTTTCCCGCAGGGCGCCCCGACCTACTACTCAGGGTCAGCTCCTACACAGGACTGGCCTTTGCTATTGCCACCTCCTCCGCCTCCTGAGCAGTGATGTGTGTTCCGTAAGTGAACGTGAGTGATTCCTTCCCTGTACTTTACTTTTCTAACATTGAGGACACTGTAATCTTTAAGTATGGGGTGGGGATTCAAATTGGACACTATAAACTGCTTTATCGGGTTGTGGTAATATTTAAAACTTGGCGAACTTGGCTTGTATTTTATTTTATTTACTTTCTACTCTATTTGTATGCATTGCATCATATTTAAACATTTATGCATTTTAAAGTTTAAGTCCTTTATCTTTTAGTTTGTTAAGTCTATAAAAATGTCAAAATCCAAAAAAAAATAGAAAAATGTCAAGAATACAAAAAAAATGCATGTTTATTTTTTAAACCCTACTTAGATGTCCTATGATGAAAACTCAATAGCTGACTTGATCATGTAAACCCTATGGCATATTTGGATGGTTTAGCCTAAGTCCTTAAAATTTTTATGTAGATTGTGAACTTGTGATGAAATTGAGCACATATGATCCTAGGCGAAAAAGCAAATCCAACAAAAATTGTCCTTGTGAGAATTTTGGCCTATAGGGAAAACATCAATAATCCCTCCGCTTTCTTGAGTGAATTTACTCTTCCTATGAATCTCTAAATGTTGTGATAGTTATTCAAAGCCAATGCATATATATGTTTATGTTTACGAGAATTAAATGATGGAGGCATCTTTTAAGCCATTTTTATCCTCTCTTTACCTACCCTGCATTATCCCTGCTTGAAGCCAGAATATTAGCCTGAGCCTGAAATTACAAACTCCACAAAATTATCCCTAGCCGAACTGAGCCTGACCCCCATTTGGGAATTGAGACTTAGATTGGCTGGACTAATAAAAGAGCATAATGTCCAGTTTTGAGCAAGGAAATATTGGGTTGGTGCATATTTACATTTTGTCATATTTTGTAAAAGGATTTTTGGCTCACCATATAAATGCACATATCTTTAGTATTTATTTATTAGTTCCGAAAAAAAAATCCGAAAAAATAAAGATATATATATAGTGCATGAGCCAAAATCCTTAAAGTCTTTTATTAATACAAATGTTATATTTTTTTAGAAGGATATTAGAGATTGGAAGAAGGTTTGATAGTATGGTTTACATCTTTTAGTGCATCTTTAGAGCATATTATATAAAGATGAGTTGGGAAAGAGCATTATAGGAGATTGAGCTTGGAAAGTGCAACATTGAAGAGTTATGGTTTGGATATTGCAAGTGTTGAGATTTAGGAGTCTTGATTCCCGAATTATAAAATCACCACATAGCCAAATAATTCCATACCCTTTTATTTCATAACAAGCCCCATTACAACCCCGCCGAATGGATTCTTCTTTGAAGTCTTCCATTGAGCGAAAGTCCTCCTGATAGTTCTTATTGCATTTTCATAATTGGTTGCGAAGTGGATTTTTATAAATTGCAATGTTTATGAGATTGTATATGGAATTGAGTTGAGAGTTGATCTTCATAGCCTAAACACATGAGAGTTGAGTGCAAACACATTATCCCTGTGAGGTTGGATCAAAATTGCATATGCCTATGGATCGCCTAAATATGTGCTATGACGTTAAATTCACTTGCTTTGCTTTGCAACCGCTTATGATGTTGCTTTTGACAAGGGCGAATACTTGAAGGGTGTGTTGTAGGTATTGGTTATTGCTTGGTTATTGCTTGAGGACAAGCAAGTCTAAGTATGAGGTGTTTTGATGTACATATTTGTACCTTTGTTTATTGCATCTTTTGACTTCATATTTCATTCGATTTCCAAAGAAAAGTTTCAAAAGTATATAAACTTGTGTACGAATGAGCTAAAGTATAAGAAATAGAGTCTGCACGAGTTTTGAGCTAACCATGCAGGAATTCGATGAAATCGGAGTCAAAACGAAGAAGCTAAGTGAAGCTGAGCAGAGGTCGATATCGACCTGAAGACATCGATATCGACCCTAGTTTTAAACACGACTTCTGAGTGTCGAGATAGGCCACACAGACCAGACAAGAAGGCATCGATATCGACATACTACCTCGATATCGACCATCGTCATAGATATCGACTGGAGCTGCACAAGTCGAGCAGAAACACAGACATCGATATCGACCTCTGGTGTCGATATCGACCTTACCTCGACAGAAGATAAATCTGATTTCAAGACTTGGATTGTGAAGTCTATCATCAAGGCCACGAATTATCTCGTTCTTCTAGATATTAGCAGCTGGATTGTTATCTTTTCCTTTAAATTTTTATCAAAATAAAAGACCTATCCTAATTGTTCGGATAGAGTTTATAGTTTAGATAGAAGTTACAATCCTCGGATAGCGAGGATTAGTAGCCTATAAATAAAGCCCTAGGGGCTGGTTTGTTAGATCATCCAAGCAAGTAAGACAATAGCAATAGGCAATAGATAGTTAGAGTTTTTGAGCTTTAAAGTTTCAAGCGCTTACGATAGTTGGCGTTGAGATTGTAAAGATTCGAAATTTTCCATTTATGCAAGTTATTTCAATTCAAGACATGTCTACAATCAACATGAGCGAGTAGTCGCCCTTTCTTCTAGGGTCGGGGTGAGCCCGACGATAACCATGGTGTTAAGGTAAGTACGTCGCTAAAGAATGTATCTTTTATCCCCCTCTACCTTGTGCTTCATCTTTAAATGCGAATTGAAGGAACTCATGCTGTAAAACTTGGGTAGTAATTAGGGTTTCTATTCGAAAGATTATAAACTCAATTATGACGAAGGTAGATACAAATTAGGTTAAGTAATTGCAAAATCTCTTTTCCTATTTTTCGGTTTGGGTGAAAGCTTTTTCCTTTATGATGAAAGCATGCATCTTTAGTTGATTCTTACTTCTTCTATCATGGTTGTCGTCGCGGTAATCCTTGGCTTTGGAAGACTTTTCCTTTATTAAGTTTACATTCAAATTTGCCCGCCGTTCGTTGAGTCATCGAAAAACCCAACACTCTTGCTTATTTCTGATCATTGCTTCCTTCCCATTCTTAAATCTTCGGCCTTTTCCTTGCCGACGGAACAACTAACTCACTGCAGGAAGACATCGATATCGACAACAGAGGTCGATATCGACCAAACTGATAGATCGACAGTTTTCTGAGTCGATCTCGAGACTCCTGGGTAACTTCTGCAAGCATCGATATCGATACCCAACGTCGAAATCGACCCCTCTGTATCGACTGGCAGACTTCTGAGCCAATCGATTTCGTGGACTAACATCGATATCGACCCCCTTGTGTCGATATCGACTACAGTTTTTGTTTCTGCAGGTCTTCTGTTGCAGAAAGCGTCGACAGCCAAGGTCGACATCGAGGTCTGAGCTCGAGATCGAGGCTTCTGGTCGAACATAAAGGACGTACCTTCAACGCTACTAGGATCCCGTTGACTCGCTTCCTCGTGGATCGAACCTAATTCCCTACTACTATAGCGGGGAGTCTTGAATTTATTTGAAAAGGCTAAGAGTTGTATTGCTTTATATTTTATTATATATTTCGATTCAATTCTCCCCACGTCAAGGAGTAGGAGAGGGAACATCTTCAGGCTCCTCTTCCTCTTCTTCCTCAGACCCCGAGCCCTCAGCAGACTCCTCAGTCTCATCTCCCTCGGCCTCCTCGTCATCATCAACCTCCCCGTCCTCCTCGTCTTCATCTTCCTCTGGTTCCTCTCCTGCTGGAACCTCCTTCTCCGCTTCTCTCTTGGCCTCTTCCGCGGCCTTTTTCTTTTTCTGGGCCTCTTCCTCAGCCTCTTTCTTTTTCTGGGCCTCTTCCTCAGCCTCTTTTTCAGCATCTCTCTCTAGAATCTCCTCAAGATCTTCCTCTTCCTCCTCTTCCTCAACAATGACCTTTTTCTTTCCCTTAAGCTTCCTACTGAGAGGCGTCTTTTTCAAGCGCTTCGTGGACTGTTTGATTTCGGCAAGGGTGCTCTCAAGGACGGTGCTCGGGACAGTGGTCTCAGGGGTAGGTTCAGGTTGAGGGGAAGACACGAGGGGGTTTTGAAGACCTTTGGAGGTAGCGCCAAATCTTTTGAGGGTGGAGGTTTTCTTGGATTTGGGTGCCATGGATACGAACGGTAAAAAAATTTCAGAGAAAGGATGAAGAAGATGGTCTAAAGGTCAGAGAGAATAGAGAGAGAAACGGTGGGCTTTGAAGATGTGAATAGTGGGGGTAAAGATTGTGGGGTTTAAAAAGGGAGCGGGTGAGGTAAGTTCATGGGACAAGGTGGTAGTTTCCAAGGTAATAACTCTAACTCATCATATCACTGCCATATTTTCAAAATCAGTTTTACCAAAACAATTTCAAAATTTGAACAATGAGCCGTTTGAATCTTAATGGTTAAGGCAAGATGTTTATCCGATTTTAAAAAATTTCCACAAATAAAAATATAATCGGATAACATGCAATAAAAAGATTTTCCTGAAGGTAACAATGAAGTAAAGATATTTAAACTTCTTTTTTAAAAAAATATTTGATCAAATATCTAAAAAGATACCAACCAAATATATGATCCGTTATATGTGCTCTACAGTTCAGTTCACAACCTTTGAAATGAGGTTCAAAGGTCTTGACACTGAGTAGAAGTTTTCTTTCGTAAAGGGAAAGCTCCCCCTACGAAAGTGCATCCCTGTTAAGCATTCCGATTTCACGTCTAATGAAGGTGAACCTCTCTGCCAATGGCTTAATAAAATTGCCAGCCCATTGATAATCAGTTGATATAAATGATATTGACACATCACCTTTTTCGACATGGTCTCTAATGAAATGATGCCTCACATCAATATGTTTGGTCCTTGAATGCTGAACGGGATTCTTTGTAATGGAGATGGCACTTGTGTTGTCACACTTAATGGGAATGTTTTTGAGGTCGATGTCAAGATCTCTCATTTGTTGAGCAATCCAAAGGATTTGGGAGCAGCATTCTCCAGCGGCTATGTATTCAGCTTCGGCAGTGGAAAGAGCAGCTGAGTTTTGTTTCTTTGAGTGCTAACTAATCAAGGATGCCCCTAAGAATTGGCAACATCCCGACGTGCTCTTCCTATCCACCTTATAGCCTGCAAAGTCTGCATCAGAATACCCAATTAGTGTAAAATCTCTTTGCTTCGGGTACCACAAGCCAAGCTCCTTGGTGCCATTTAGATATCGAAAGATCCTCTTCACAGCCACGAGGTGAGATTCTTTAGCGTCAGCTTGAAACCTAACACACATGCAAACACTAAACATGATGTCAGGTCTACTAGCAGTAAGATATAATAAAGATCCAATCATCCCTCGATACTCCTTTTGATTGACACTCTTCCCGGTCTTGTCTTGATCTAAGGACAAGGTTGAGCTCATGGGTGTCTTGGCTGCTTTGGATTGATCCATCTTAAACTTCTTCAAGAGATCCTTAGTATACTTGCTTTGATTGACAAAGTTCCCTCTATTAGATTGATGAACTTGCAACCCAAAAAGAAGTTGAGTTCTCCCATTAAGCTCATCTCAAATTCACTGCACATTATACCGGGAAATTCCTTGCACAAAGATGTGTTAGTAGCACCAAACAATATATCATCAACATATATTTGGATAACCAATATGTCCTTTCCTTTGTTCTTGATGAAAAGAGTCTTGTAGATCAACCCCCTTTTAAAATCATTTTCTAAAAGATATTTTGACAGGCGCTCATACCAAGCTCTTGGGGCTTGTTTCAAACCATATAGCGCTTTGTCTAGTTTGTAAACATGATTAGGAAATTCCAAACTTTCAAAACCTAGGGGTTGAGCCACATAAACTTCTTCTTCTAAGAAACCATTAAGAAATGCACACTTGACATCCATTTGATATGATTTTATGCCCATAAAAGATGCAAATGCTAATAAAATGCGAATGGCTTCAAGCCTAGCTACGGGAGAAAAAGTCTCCTCATAGTCGATACCTTCCTCTTGATTGTAGCCTTGAGCAACAAGCCTTGCTTTGTTCCTCACGACCTTACCATTCTTATCTAGCTTGTTCCGAAATACCCAACGTGTGTCAATGACTGATTGATGCTTTGGCCTAGGCTTCAAGGTCCAGAATTTGTTCCTTTCAAATTCGTTAAGCTCACTTTGCATAGCAATGATCCAGTCTGGCTCTTGAAGGGCCTCATCCACCTTCTTTGGTTCTACAAGTGAAACAAAAGCGTGAAAAGCACAGAGATCTTTAAGTTTAGAACGAGTTTGAACACTAGATGTAGGGTCAGAGATGATATCCTGTAATGAGTGTGACGAGGAGTATTTGAACTTTCTCTTGCTAGTCTCAGCTCCCTGGTTCGTCACATCAACAGGATTTGTTTGAGGTTCATCTGACTCCATGGATACATTATGCTCAGTTACTGCAGTATCTGACATCTCAATAGCTTTGGACTGATTGTCAAGGGCTTTGGACTGAGCTTCAAGACCTTGAGCCAACTCCTCAGTGTTAAGAATCTGATCCTGCATGTTCCTCTTCTTTGTGTTCTTAGTAGCAATATCATCACCATCCTCATTCTCTATATGGTTGTTAAGATCTAAATCTGCAACACTTTCACTTAAAGAACTGTCATTGCATTCATCAAATATAACATGAATACTTTCCTCAACCATCTTGGTCCTTTTGTTGAAGATTCTATATGCTTTGCTACTTGTGGAGTAGCCAGGAAATATACCTTCATCACTATGCGCATCAAATTTCCCAAGGTTATCTTTTCCATTGTTATGAACAAAACAAGTACAGCCAAAGGGTTTGAAATACGATATAAGGGGTTTGCAGCCTTTGAAAAGTTCATAAGGAGTTTTCTTTAAGATGGAACGAATAAGACAACGATTCAAAATATAGTTAGCTGTGTTAACAGCTTCAGCCCAATAGATTTTAGGTAGTGCATTTTCTAAAAGCATAGTCCTGGCCATGTTCTCTAGGGTGCGGTTCTTTCGTTCCACAACCCCATTTTGTTGAGGTGTCCTAGGAGCAGAAAAATTATGGGAGATGCCATATTTAGCACAAAACAAATCAAACTGAAGTTGATCAAACTCCCTACCATGATCACTTCGAATTGACACTATGGGCTCATTTCTTAAAGTTTGCAACTCCTTACAAAGTTTTGAAAACTCAAATAAAGCCTCTGATTTTTCTTTTAAAAATGCAACCCAAGTATATCTCGAAAAATCATCAACAACAACAACAAGCATGTACTTTTTACCATTGGGAGATTTGACTCGCATAGGACCACATAAATCCATATGTAAAAGTTCAAGGGGTCTTGATACGGGGTTAGCCGTAGGATGGCCCGATCTTCGACAATCAAGACTCAAAGACAAGAACGGAAGCAAAAGACTCAAAGAAACGCAGCGATAATGGAAAGACACGACCGATAAGGACTGAGTCGATCTATATAGAACAAGATAAAGACCCCAGGCCTCCTTAGAGGGTAGGAACCAATACCAATGACTATATAACGCGCCTCTACAACCCTACACAACCAAGTGGACAACTTGGAGGCACAAGGAGGGGGCTTGTGGATACTAGGATCACCAAGTCTTGCGAAGTTGACGAACACAAAGCAAACCAAGCTGAGACAAGAACCAATTTGCAATCGATGAGCAATGCTTCGAATCGATTGACTTTCACTCAATGTGTTTAACACAAATCTGATTTTTCATTCAAAGATAGACGTCCCTTCTCTACAATGCTGGAATCGGCATTTATAACCCTAAAAGGGCTTATTGGGCCGATCTAACTAAAGGAGATAAAATAACAACTTAAAGGAATTAATAAAATTACCCTAAAGTTTCCTAAAATAACTTAAGTAAAAATAATACTAAAAATAAGAAATAAATATAATGTTTAAGACTTAATTAAAATCCCGTCAAAACCAGAGACAGCTCAAATAATGTGGATTTCGGCCAAGCTCTAGGTCGAATCTGGAAAACCTTCAACGGAAAAGTTGTAGATCTCTTCGTCCTCGTTCCAACAAGGTATGGCACGCCTCAATCCGATAAATATTGAATCCGTACGACCCATTTTACAGAGACGTCGAAAAGCTGTCAAAATTCTGCACGAGAGTCTAAAACGTCATTTGATCAAGCTTGCACCTTTGGACCTTCTCCCATGGTGGAGCCTTCTTCTTCCTCTTGAGGATGACTTCCTTCTCACGAGCTTGAATCATAGGTCTATTCCCAAGCATAGATGTGTCCGAAGGTGTCTTGGATGGTCCCGCATCATCCTCCCTTTCTTGAAAAGGATTCGACCTCGAATCCAAGGTCGCATAAGATTCCGCAAAAGCATCCACACGAGCTCCTGGATCAAATACCTGATGCCCATGGAAACTCCTCGTGAGACCGATTGTTGTAGGGCACCACTCCTTGATGGTTATTGTCTCAGCTACAAAATCAAGAAAAGAAACTTTATTAGTGCATAATTCATATTTCATGTTATCGTCATGATGTTCTAACGTAATATGCACTTTAGCTTGGTCATTAATCCCTAAGTTTTCATCCAATGCTAGCAAGTTTTCATCCTTTTCCAAGGCTGAATTTTCAATTAACTCGATGCTAGCAATAGTAGAAGAAGTTTCATCATCAATGATCATATTAGAAACTATGCCTTCTTCTAAGTATGTAGTTTGACACAAATCTTTGCTTTGATTATCAGCACAGAGTATAGGTTGAACATTTAAATCAATCAAAGAATCAACATGCTCATGTTCAAGGCAATCATCTTTAGAGGCAAGTAAACTAATATCTTGATCATTATGAACATGCTCATCATGTGTATCACTAGAATTTTCAGATTCATTTTTGTCTAGGTGATTAGTCATGAGAGGCTTCTTATTTGGGCAATCCTTCATAACATGTCCACTACCTTGACATATAAAGCAAGGAATGTACATAGGTTCAAGAGTAGAAGAGTTAGGATTACTCCCTTTAGGGCCAGTAGATGCCCCAGACGAATCACGTCCGTTCCAAGGCGCTTTGCCTTTGTCGATGGGCTCCTGAGGCATTCGGCCTTCACTCCTTCCTTGGGGTTGACTTGCTCTCTCCGTTGAACCGCCATCAAACCTCCTTTGGGGCTGCTGCACATGGCATTGATGCCACCTTTGGGGTTGCCCACTCGACATTCTACCACCTTGGCTCCTGTATCTAGCATTCCTTTCTACTTTCATAGCTAAATATAAAAGTTCAGTAGGCGTAGAATAAGGAGAGTAATTAATTTCATGAGCTAAGGCGGGGTGCAATATTCTAAGAAACCTAGCATTTGTATCTTCATAAGGTTCAACTACATTAGCTCTAGCCATGGTTTCTTGCATTGCATAAAAGGTTTCCTCAACAGTTTTGCTACCTTGCTTAAGATTTTCTAATCGTTGTCTAAGCTTGCTAGCATAATGTGGAGGAGCAAACCTACTTCTCATAAGTGCTTTTAATTGAATCCAAGAAGCAACAGGTGCATCAAGGTTTCTTCTTCTTTCCTTTACTAGATTATCCCACCAGATTAAAGCAAAACTTTGAAATTCTAGGGAAGCTAGTTGCACCTTTTTATGTTCAGAGAAGTTATGACAAATCCATATTCGATCCATTTTAGTTTCCCAATCAATATATGCATCTGGATCGGTGGTACCATAAAATTGAGGGATCTCTACCTTTACCTTACCTATGCCATCTTGCGCAGGCTCTCTAGGTGCTCGATAGTGGTATCGACCTCCTCTATCATTTCGTCTAGGACGTTGCTCCCAATAATCAACCTCCTGGAAGTCGTCGTCGTCCTCTGAGAAGTAGTACTCTTCTTGTTGCCATCGTCCTTTCCCTCGTCCCTGCATATTAGCAAACGCATTATACCTACCATGTCTCTCCCTTTGTGGAGAGATGTTCTTATCAAATAAAGGTTTAGCTATATGAGGATTAACAATATGGTACTGATTTGCATTAAGATTAGGAAGGGGGTTAGGATTAGTTACTTCCCTTTCATTGTGAGGACACTGAAACTCTATCGCCTTCATTCCCACATTTATCTTAGCTATGCTTGCATTCGTCTTAGCCATGTTCTCCATGAAGGTAGTGTACCAGTCATTGCCCTGGCTATTAGACATCTCAAAGCAACAAACAAAGAACTATGTAAAAGTTAGAAAAATATAAACAACCTCGCAATTGTGTTTCGCTCACACTCTTCTCTCCGATTGGTATATCACGCTTGCTGGGGCAATCCGCTTTGGGCGAACCAACACTCAAGCAAAAACCTAACAATCAAAGTATAGATATGAGAGTATGAAGGAGAACAAGGCAAAAGATGACTCGATACCAACAAAGGACTCGATCCAAGCGAGTATAGGACTCAATCAGCAGCAAGGATCACACAAAATAGAAAAAGAAGAAGGTCGAAATCGACCAAGGGCCTCGAAATCGACCAAAAATAGGCTCGACAGAAGCTGTACCGAGGCAGGGGGGTCGGTACAGGGTCGGTATGGGGTCAGTACAGGGGCTGCGGTACTCGACAGACTTCGACAGGGGCTGTACCGAGGCTGAGGGGGGTCGGTACAGGGTCGGTACAGGGTCGGTATGGACTCTGCAATGCTCGACAAACTTCAAAAAGAAAGAAAACAAAGAAAGTATGGAAATTTACCTCTTTTTGATTGAAAACCTTTAAGTTATGATGTTGTAGTTGCAAGGTAGGGTTTCAATTTTGTGATTTTTGTGGAGGTAATGTGTTTAGGATTGAGGTGTGTCGACTAGGGCTAGGTAGATCACCAAGGTTGGTCCTTTGGGAGCTTTCTTGCACTAGATTGAATCAACAAACTCTCTTTTTTTTTTTGACTTACTCTTGCCCCTAGTGAATTTTATCCTCCTAGGTCCAAGTTCAATCTCTTTTTTTTTTTTGAAGAATTTCGAAACTGTTTTTTTTTTTGACCTAATGCAAGAAAGACTCAAAAACAATGTAAAGGACTCGAAAATCTGAAAAATAATGGTGAAAAGATAAAATTTGTAGCCCTAAAGATAGATATATAGGTGAAATTGGCTAATTTTGGTAATTGGATCTATCTAAGCCTTTAAAGATATATGATAGATATAATGAATTAAATCTACCAAATAAAATCAGATTTTAAATAAGGCAATGAAATAGATAGATTAAAAGTTCCAAAGATAGAACAAACTAGGGTTTTGTGTGGAGGCTGAAATCGACCAAGCTTCAACTATGGGGACACAAGGTGCCGTCGGCTAGGGTTTGCACAAGGAGATGTGCTCACGGGCTGGTCGACTCCACGGTCTCGGCTAGGCTTTGTGTTTAGGCTATGCAACCACAACAATCACAAACAAAAGATTAGTGCAATAATCAAAATTCAGAAATTAAGAAGTAAAAGACCAAAACAAGAAAAGACTCTTTTTGTGGGTTTTTTTTTGTGTTTATGAGAAGTAAAAGACACTATTGATGTCGGAAACCAAAGCTCTGATACCAATTTGATACGGGGTTAGCCGTAGGATGGCCCGATCTTCGACAATCAAGACTCAAAGACAAGAACGGAAGCAAAAGACTCAAAGAAACGCAGCGATAATGGAAAGACACGACCGATAAGGACTGAGTCGATCTATATAGAACAAGATAAAGACCCCAGGCCTCCTTAGAGGGTAGGAACCAATACCAATGACTATATAACGCGCCTCTACAACCCTACACAACCAAGCGGACAACTTGGAGGCACAAGGAGGGGGCTTGTGGATACTAGGATCACCAAGTCTTGCGAAGTTGACGAACACAAAGCAAACCAAGCTGAGACAAGAACCAATTTGCAATCGATGAGCAATGCTTCGAATCGATTGACTTTCACTCAATGTGTTTAACACAAATCTGATTTTTCATTCAAAGATAGACGTCCCTTCTCTACAATGCTGGAATCGGCATTTAAACCCTAAAAGGGCTTATTGGGCCGATCTAACTAAAGGAGATAAAATAACAACTTAAAGGAATTAATAAAATTACCCTAAAGTTTCCTAAAATAACTTAAGTAAAAATAATACTAAAAATAGGAAATAAATATAATGTTTAAGACTTAATTAAAATCCCGTCAAAACCAGAGACAGCTCAAATAATGTGGATTTCGGCCAAGCTCTAGGTCGAATCTGGAAAAACCTTCAACGGCAAAGTTGTAGATCTCTTCGTCCTCGTTCCAACAAGGTATGGCACGCCTCAATCCGATAAATATTGAATCCGTACGACCCATTTTACAGAGACGTCAAAAAGCTGTCAAAATTCTGCACGAGAGTCTAAAACGTCATTTGATCAAGCTTGCACCTTTGGACCTTCTCCCATGGTGGAGCCTTATTCTTCCTCTTGAGGATGACTTCCTTCTCACGAGCTTGAATCATAGGTCTATTCCCAAGCATAGATGTATCCGAAGGTGTCTTGGATGGTCCCGCATCAGGTCTAGAAGTACTTACAACCTTTTTGGGTTTGAAAGAGCAGGGTGTTTGTTTACCTTGTGTGCATGCTTTGCACATTTCAATACCTTTGAAGTCCATCTCAGGTAGTCCTCTTACAAGCCCTTTGGACACAAGCTTTTATAGTGTATGTGGGCTTACATGACCGAGTCTCCTATGCCAGAGCTTTGGATCGTCCGTCAAAGCCTTTAGACAGGTTAAGCTTCCTTGTACCACTTGCTCAGCATTCACGGCATAGATGTTGTTATAACGATAGGCAATGAGAACTATTTCACCTGTATCTTCTCTGCGCACTAAACATCTTTTCTTGTTAAATCCAACATCATTACCATTATCACATAGTTGAGAAACACTAAGCAAATTATAATTCAAACCATCAACAAGATAAACATTTTTAATACTATGGTTAGGATCACTCCCAACACTACCGATACCAACGATGTCACACTTTCCTTTGTCACCAAGAGTGATTGTTCCAGTGGATTGCTTCTTCAGTTCATGGACGAGAGACCTCTTCCCACTCATATGTCTAGAGCATCCACTTTCAATAATCCATTTTTGCTCTTTCACCTTGGTGATCTCCTGCAAAACAAAAATCAACCTTTGTGGCTAGACCAATAAGCAAATTTAGATCCCTTATTGGGATAAACCATATTTGGTAAAATAGTGCCTTTGGGGACCCAAACTTGCGTTATCCGTTCTTTTCTCAAGTGAACAGGAAATGTATTACGAATAATATGAGGATCCTTTCTTCTATAGGGGCAGGTCTCTCTTACATGTCCCTTTCTTGCACAGTGGTGACATATAGGAGAGGTTCTGCTTCCTTTTGCCTTTACAAAAGTGGTAATGTGTTGCTTCTTTAAAAACCTCGGGTTGTAACCAATAGCACTTCTGTTTAGAGAACTTTGTTGCTCACCCAACATCCTATCAAGAGTGCCCTTGGACTTGGTAAAACTTATGAGTGCTGTCTGTTAGTCTTGAATCTTCTTATTCAGGGAGATCTTCTCGCTCTCTAAGTCATGATGTTCACTTCTTAGAGACGAGAGATCTTGCTTGAGTTCATATTTCTCTGAGTCAAGAGTCTTGACTTTAATGTCAAGACCCGAATAAGAGGTTTCAAGACTTTTGACCCTCATTGACAGTTCCTCAATAGTTCTTTCCTGGTCCACGGTTTTCTTAATAAGAGTGTTGGTTTGGGCAATAAGCTTCTCTTCATTGGCAATCATATTAGAAAGGAATTCCGATAGTACCTCTTTTGGACTTGCCATAATTTCTCTTACAGTTACCTCAAGTTGCTCACCGTGGGATTCATCTCCTGAGGCCATGAGACAAATGTTGGCCTTCTCATCATCTGAATCTGAGTCACCTGAGTCAGAATCACTCCAAGCTGCCACCATGGCTTTCTTTTTCAATCTATCACCTTTCTTGAACTGACTCTTCTTCTTTTGAGGGCAATCTTTCACTAGATGGTCTGTTTCACCACATTCAAAACAAGACAAAGGTTTAGTCTTCTTGTCATATTTGTTGTATTGAGACTTACCTCGAAATTTAGAAGACTCTGATCCATCTTTGTTGTTGAATTGCTTCTTCATCTTGAGGATTCGAGAAAGACCCCTTGTAATGAGAGCAAAGGGATCATCCTCATCATCATCCTCATCTTCAGAATCAGACACATGTTTGGGCTCATCCTTCTTAGACTTGAGTGCCAAGTTCTTAGTGCTTGTTGGGATTTCTCCATTGTCTTCATTGAGAATCATTTCATGTGTGATCAACTTCCCAAGCAAGTCATCAAGGGGTAGAGTGGTGAGATTTTGGGCTTCCTCTATGGCTGTCACTTTAGGGCCCCATTTGTCTTTTGGGAGGCACCTCAATATCTTCCTTACTTTCTCAACATTTTCAAAGGTCTTGCCGAGAGAGTCAAGGTTGTTCGTGATTTCCGTGAATCGTGTGAACATGGCCTTGATAGACTCATCAGGCTTCATTTTGAAAAGTTCATACTTTCGAAGGAAGATACTGATCTTGGTGTCCTTCACTTGACTGGTTCCTTCGTAGGTGACAACTAACTTGTCCCAAATCTCTTTAGCCGACCTACAAGATGAAATACGATTAAACTCATCAGTACTAAGACCACAATATAGTAAGTTAATGGCCTTATAGTTCTTGGAAACGAGTTCAAGATCCACTTGGATGTATTCGTCCTCGGTCTTCGTGACTCTGCTTCCATTTGGTCCTTCTTTCTCAGGAATCTTTGGACCATTCTCTATAATGTTCCAAAGTTCCAGATCTTGATCTATAATGAACATTTTCATCAAGGACCTCCAGTGGACAAAGTTGTTTCCCACAAAGAGCGGTGGTCTATTGGTAGACCTCCCTTGTGCAAATCCTCCGCTTGCTTCACCAGACATGATCAAAACTCACAAGATTGTTAGATCAAAAGCAGTGAGTAAGGCTCTGATACCAATTGAAGGTTCGATAATGTATAACAAAGTAGAATAAAGATACTCTAGAAGGGGGGGTTGAATAGAGTATGCCAACTTTTTGCTGACAATCTCAAGACTTTTGAAACGCTCTCCAAACCTTTGGGAGTAAACTCAATTCTTTCGATTGGGATACCTGAAGCACAACAAAGTTATACAATTAGAAACAAGTGCGGAAATAATGGTAAAGCAATAAGTAAAGAACACGATGAACTGTTAACGAGGTTCGGCTCCTTTAAGGCTTAGTCCCCGCCTAGGGTTCTTCCACAACCCTAGGATTCAACAGGCTTTATTGATTCACAAAACTTAGGATCCTAATAGCTCACCGAGAAGCCTCTCTCCTATACAATTGCAATCTAGACAACTCTCGTTCCCTTGGATTCCTAGACCAATCTACAAGAGCCCCACCTTTCTCAGCTATCTAGTACAATCCTCTTACACTCGTGAATCAATAACCTAGTGCACACTTCCTGAGTTATAAACTCTCGAGTATAACACTCTCTCAGAATATATCCTATAAGCTCAATGTGTAACTCTCAAAAGCTTTGAAACAAAAGATAAGACACTTAACACCTAGCAGAGAGTACACGTAGAAGAAAGATTTACTTGAGGGCTGAGTGTGCAATGTAGTTCAATGATCGTCAGTGTTCAACTCTATCTTTCTTCTTTCTTCTTCATCTCCTTTTATTCTTGATCAAATCGGAGCCAAGAATCTTCACCCAATGGCTACTTGAGATCATGGCTTAGGAAGGATCTTCGCAATCTTCTTTTTGGGAAACTTCGAAGCCACCATCTACCTGATTTGATCTTCATATCTTTCAGCTTTAAGGAAGGAGATTTCTTCGAAATCTTTGCTGTATGGTTAGTATAACATATGTATAATAATATTCGGAAAACATACATAGATAATATATATATAAGATAATAACTAAAATACAGGTTTTGAATTTCATCAATACAGCTTTGGCTTCAAGACCTTTGACACAAGCTTTGTGTCAAAGCCTTTGAAACCATTTCCGATTTTCATCAAGGGAGTGGAGTTATCATTTTGGATGCCTCTGAGAAGCAAGTAGGCTCTTCGGGTATGGTGGTGGTTAGATGACAACGAGACCAAGCACGGTGCCATCAGTTCTGGTGAGTTGTTTGAGTCTGTTGGTTTTTGACCGAGTTGTCATAGGGTGGGATGGAGGTGGTGGTGTAGGCGGTGAATGTGGAGGTAATAACCAGGAGATGAGGTTTGTGAATTAGGGGACGACGTTGATGATGAGTGGGTAGTAGTGGGATGAGATGGGAGTGGGCCTGACAAGGAGTTAATGATAGGTAATTGGGCTTGTGAACAAGGAGTGTGGGCAGAACTGGATCTTGGGGTTTTAATGTGGGAAGGTGGGCAAAATGGAAAGTGAGATTCATGAAATATCACGTCTCGGGATATGTACATCCGACGTTCAACCCAATCATAACAATAGAACCCGGTGGTGTTTGGGCAATACCCCAAGAAGATAGTAGGTTTTGATCGAAAAGCCAATTAGTGTTTGTTGTAAGGGCGAAGGTTAGGGAAGGTGAGGCATCCAAACACTTTAAGTGACTTGTAGTCGGGAGGCTTTCGAAAAATGATCTCAAAGGGGGACTTGTTTGAGAGAATTGGTGTAGGGAGCCGATTAATGAGAAAGGCGGCGGTTTGGAAGGCAAAATCCCAATATGAGAGTGGTAGGGAGGCATTTTTTAGGAGGGTGAGGCCCATATCAACTATGTGACGATGCCTCGATTCGACGGAACCGTTTTGTTGGTGGGAATAAGGGCAAGTAAGGCGGTGAGTTATCCCCGAGGCAAGAAGAAATGATTTAAGGGGTTTGAACTCGGTGCCGTTATCCGTTTGTATGGCAATGACATTTTTGTGGAAGAAATTGGTGACTAATTTAACAAAGTTGATGAATATGTATGAAACCTGTGATTTTGACTGCATTGGAAATATCCACACAAACTTTGAGTAATCATCAACAATGGATAAAAAATATTTATTTGTATTGATAGTTGAAGGTTGGGCAGGGCCCCAAATATCTAAAAAGAGAAGCTGTAATATATTAGTAGATAGGGAAGGACTTGGTGGATGAGGCAAGGCATGGGCCTTGGCCCATGAGCAAAAAACGCAAGGAAAACAGGATTGGCCCGTGAGTCTGGGAAGATTGAAGCCCGTGACCACAAGGTTCGTTATTCTGGATGAAGGATGACCTAAACGTTGGTGCCACAAGGAAAGCGACGGCGGCAATGGTGATTCAGCGACATTGAGCGACGGAGATATAGTGGAAGCAGAGACTGGAGGAGACGACGAGCGGACAGGCAGGACATACAAACCGTTTTCAGCGATTCCCTGAAACAGAGTTGTTCCCGTCTTGGAGTCCTTCACAAAAAAATGATGTTTATGAAATTCAAAGAAACAATCGTTGTCAAGGCAGAAACGGTTTACAGAAGTTAGGTTTTTTGTAAGAGAAGGTGAATGCAATAATTGAGATAATTTGAATGTGCGAGAGGAAGAGGAGAAGAAAGTGGAACCGTGGTGTCTGTTTGGTAAAGATGAACCATCGCCAAGGGATACCGAGTCCGTGCCATCGTATGGAATGCGATCGAAGCACAGGTTAGCTAGATCAGGGGTGTAGTGGTGGGTAGCCGCAGAGTCGGGAAACCAATTTGTGCTCGTGTTGTGTGCCTGGAAGGAGCGGGGAGGAGGTGGTTGGAACGAATGATCAAACCTGCTCCAACAGTGAGCAGCAGTGTGACCCCTCTTTTCGCAAAGCTGACAGATGGGTCTAGTATCGGGGGCTCCCTTGAAGGTGTTATAGCCTCCTCGACCACCACGAGAGGGAGTCCGGCCTCCCCTGCTATCTCGACTACCCCTAGAACTGGAGTCTCTGCCGCGACCTATGCCTCTCGAAGAAGTAAAGTGAAGTTTCGGAGTTTGGTCGGAGTTAGTGTTTGCAGCGTTGGAAGTTGCATCTGGAAGAAGGGTCAAGTTGTTGCGTTTGATACGTCCTTCTTGAAGAAGAAGATACGTCAGAACCTGGCGAGGAGGAGGCATCACCAGCTGGGTAATAAGTGTGGACACAATGGCGTCAAAATCAGATCCAAGACCGGCAAGAAGGTATGCTATGAATTCGTCGTTGCCGATTGTTTGCCCAGCCACTTGAATTTGATGAACCAGGGCAGAGGCACGGTTGAAATAGTCGGTGGCTGTTTCATCACCACCTTTCTTTAACCCGACAAGTTGTTGCCGAGTTTGAACCACCTGGGCACCAGAGGAAGACGCATAGAGCTGATGAAGACGATCCCACACCTGCTTCGCCATCTCGCAGTCAAGGATCTGGGTCATAATAGGTTCGGTGAGGGAGGCTGAGAGGATGGCAACGACTAATTGATCTTTGGCCTACCATTCCTCAATTTGGGCCAAGTTGTCGACGTCAGGAGAGGGACAAGCGGTGGAGCCCTCGACAAACCCGATCAATCTCTGAGAGCGAAGATACGGAGTAATTTGTTTGAGCCATGTGGAAAACTTTGTGAGCGATAATTTGATAGTGTTTAAGGTAGAGAAATTTGGGAGAGGTGGGTTTGATTGAGATAAGGAAACCTGGGATAGTTGGGTTTGAATTTGAGAAATGGCATTGGCCATATCAGTACCTGGGTTTGGGTTGTTCATGGTGAAAAAAAAAGACGATGGAAGAGCTCAGAAATAGATGAAGATTTGGATCGAAATCACCGTAGGTTGTTGATGTGCTCTGATACCATTCTGAATGTCAGAGAACGTGGAAATCCACCATTGCTTTACTGTGGTGTATTGGTTTGTATATTAATTCAAAAGGAATTACACTACTGTCTCTTATAGACTACATGGTAGAGGCAATAGCAAATGCCTAGAAGCTTCCTATGAGCTAGATGACAAATTCGTATCTTCTGGCAGATTAATTTCTTTTGGCTTTTCCTCATTTGTATGGGCCTTGGTGTGGACCAAGGTTGTGGGCTCTTTTGTATTGGACTGGATCAGTCCTATAGTAGGTGGATCTAGGGCGGCGACGCCTCTGGTTTTTAGGGTTGTGGTGAGTTTTTCTCTTTCTACGCTCTCTTTCTTTTTCCCTTCTTCCCTTTTTTTATACAGGCAAGGATTCAATAAACTAGACAACCATGTCTGATGTAATGCATGAGAGATTGGACAAACCGGTGGATTTCCAGTATCTAATATTACTTTCACCACTAAAACTGATGAGGACGAGTGCTTGATCCTGGCCAACAACGGTATCTGTCCAATGACGAGGTGGGTGAGGTGGCACGTCGTCTTCTAAGGAGGCGGTGTAGGAATATACAGGGGCGGAGCTGGGGGTGTTTGGGGTGCTCGAGCACCCCCTAGTCGAAAAAAAATATTAAAAAATATTTTTTTCATATATTTAGTATTTTAAGGTAATATAATATCTTTAAATGATACTTAAAGAAAAAAGTGTTATCTAACTCAATTGGTAAAGGAAGGAAGGGGAATTAAAAGGTCTTAGGTTCAAATCTGAACATCTTCTTCCTTTTATTTGTTTTATCATATCATTATTCTTCACAATTATTTCAATTAAAAATATAATGTTTAAATTATATATTTATTTGTTTTATTATATCATTATTCCTCACACTTATCTTAATTAAAAATGTTACATTTAAATTTTTTATTTAACATGTTCTTTGAATATTGTTTTAAAAGTAATTCTTCACCATTTTATTTGTTTTATTATATCATTATTCCTCACAATTATTTCAATTGAAAATATTATCTTTAAATTATATATTTATTTGTTTTATTATATTATTATTCCTCACAATTATTTTAATTAAAAATGTTACATTTAAATTTTATATTTAATATTTTCTTTCAATATTGTTTTAAAAGTAATTCTTCTTGATTTTTTTTCTATCTTTTTGGTTTCTCTCAACTATTTAAATAAAAAAATATCATAAATAATAAACAGTTTTAGTGTTTTTTAAATATTTTTAAAAAAAATCTTCTTAATTTGTATACAAAAAAAATTCACAAAATTTTTTTAGCACCCTTGGTCGAAATTCTTGCTCCACCACTGGGAATACAGCAGCTGACAGGGTCTCCGCTACTCAGTTTGTTGCTGATAATAGGGGTGGGTACAAATTCCGTAAATCACCGGCCTATCCCGGTCCCGTCTCAATCCCGATGGGATTTGAAAAAAAATAGTGAATCCCGTCCCGATCCCGTCCCGCAAAATTTATGCGAGACGGGACGTGGGACGGAGATTCTTCATCCTGAAAATCTTGTCCCGTCCCGCATATATATATATATACATATTATATATATTAATATATTATATACATAAATACAGTATACATAACATAAGTATATATTATGCAGTGTGTCAATGTATATATACCGTGTATATATAAGGATGTATCATATACAATATGCATTATATATCATACAGTGTCAATGCAGGTGTGTATGTACATGTCATATATTTAGTGTATATATACAGCGTCTATATATTTTTTTTTGGTTGAAAGGTCCCCTCAAGGGGGTTTTATTAAATAACAAATGGGCTAAGTAGTACTCACGCGAGGATAGCCCGACCCCTAACATCATCAGCAATTAAACTTAAAACACCCTGAGGCAGGACATACAATACAGAGAGTCCTAAATTAAAAGAAAGAGCATAAGAAGCGAGATGGTCGGCGACCGAGTTCGCTTCTCTAAGAATGTGACGGAACTGAATATCCCAATTCCTTTGAAGGTAGCCTTGGCATTGCGATACCAGGCTAGAAAGGGGGTGATAACGATCCATAGGTCTTCCTATCAGCAGAACCACCAATTGTGAATCTATCTCCAGGATGACCCTCCTGTATCCCCGCTCCCAAGCAAGACGTAACCCCTGAATTGCGCCCCATAGTTCGGCCATCGGGACAGTACATATGCCAATATTATGAACAAAACCTACCTGCCAATGACCACTATGATCTCGGATGACACCTACAGCTGCTGCACGCCCATCCTCTTTAACTGAGCCGCCCGTGTTGACTTTGACCCAGCCCTCACTTGGTTTTTCCCATGCAATCAGCTTCTCAGTTCTCGTTCTGTCCTTAGCAAGAGGCTTCCAAGCATCCCGGTACTCCTTAACTTGTGTCTTCACAAACTCCACCCTATTCCCTGCAAAGGCGTCATCACCAAAGACAATATTGTTACGCCATTTCTAGATCCACCAAATAGACGTCGCAAACACACTACACCAAGGGACACCCTCAATATATCTAGCATCACAAATTAAATTAGTATGGATCCAAAAGGCAAAATCAGGTGTATAGAAAACTCCCCTGTCCATGGGTGGATATAAGCGCCTCCCACAACTCTCTTGAGCTCGTACAATCCCGCAGCAAATGAAGAAGGGTCTCGTCCGCTCCGCCAAAAACAGGGCAAACAGCTGAACTAGACAAGTGGCGCCTAGCCCGTTCGGCATTGGTCAAAATGACTCATTTGAGGACCTCCCAAGTGAAGTACTTCACCCTCTCGGGCACTTTCATCATCCACAAGGCCTTATAAATATGTCGATCGACATTACACTCAGAGCTCCTGCCATGAATCATGGTGAATGCCGATTTGACGGAATAATCCCCGCACACTGAGAATTTCCAACTCAAGGAATCCACCATCTCGTCGTCAACAGAAAGAGCGATTGAAGCAATTTGAAGAAGCACCGAAGGTGGAAGTTTATGAGAAATCAGCTCCCATTTCCAGCCCCCCGCATCAGACCAAAAATCCCTAACAACCATGGAGCGCTCAGCCTCAGAAATAGGAGCCAGGGCGGCGTCCATAAGCGTCCCTTGCACCAGCCAAGAATCACTCCAAAAGCGAGCGATCGTACCCGATCCCACAGTCCATCTAGAGCCCGGAACAATGACCTTCTCAACACCTCTTTGAAGGCTTCTCCAAATAAAGGACGGGTTGGCTCTATCACGGAGAGAATCCCTGATATATTTCGATCGGATAACTTCAATCCAAAGGCTGTTGTTGCCCGTGAGAAATCTCCAACCCAACTTACCAACTAACGCCAGATTCAAATCAGTCATAGGGCGGATGCCAAGACCCCCCATCTCCTTCGAATTGCACACTTCATCCCAACTAACAAGGTGAATACCCCTCCGATTCTCCAAGCTACCCCAAATAAAATTGCAAGTGATACGATCAATCTTGCGACAGACCTTTTTCAGGAGGATCACGGTAGCCGTAGTATAGACCGGGATAGAGGAGATGACGGATTTGGCAAGGGTAACCCGACCTGCAAGACAGAGAAAACGCCCTTTTCATCCACATAATTTGGCCGAAATCTTCTCCAGGAGGGGCTCAAACGTTTCATTAGTAACTTGATTATGAAAAATAGGCATGCCTAGATACGTACCCAAGTCCGCGGTAGCCTGGAACCCACTCATTCTTTGAAGCTCACAAGCTGCAGAAGCCGAAACATTGCCTGAAAAGAAAAGTTTAGATTTATTGGGATTAATTCTTTGGTCAGAACTTTCACAAAACACCTCCATGCACTGCAGAATAACTTGCATTTGCTCAGTCGACGCTTGCCCGAAAAGTATATGTCATCCGCAAATAAGATGTGAGATAACTCCGAACCATTCCTAGCCAAGCAAATAGGTTTCCATTTCTTCATCCTCACCAAATAATTTATCATCTGACTAAGCCGTTCCACACAGAGAACGAACAAATAGGGCGACAACGGGTCTCCTTGCCTGATACCTTTGGTAGGGGTGAATCGATATGTGGCCTCTCCATTCCAGAGCAGACGGAAAGAAATGGTAGAGATGAATTCCTTGATCCAGCTCACCCACGTGCTTGAGAACCCCGTATCAAGGAGAGTGTTAGTCACGAAATCCCACCTAAGCCTATCATAGGCCTTCTCCAAGTCTAGTTTGAGAAGCATCCAACCCTTTCGCCCCATTTTCCGCTTCATAGTGTGAACAGCTTCTTGAACAACCACGATGTTATCCGTAATCAGCCTGCCAGGTAGGAAAATACCTTGAATAGGACCGATGAGCTGCGGAAGGACCTTCTGCATTCTGTTGACCAGCACCTCAGAAATAGCCTTATAGAGAACATTGCACAGGCTTATCGGGCGAAATTGATTAATTTTGCTTGGGTCCTCGACTTTAGCGATAAAAGAGATCAAGGTTTCATTAAGACCAGGGGGCATCGTCGCACTAGCAAAGAATTGCTTGACGGTCTCGAGCACAGACTTACCCACCGTCTTCCAACACTTCTGGAAGAAAAGCGGTTAGAAACCATCAATTCTCGGAGCCTTTAAAGCACCCATCTTCCTTATGGCCACCACAATCTCCTCATCGTTGAAGAATCCACCTTGATTGTAAGACCTTGAGTTACTAATATGCAGGACACATACAGGTCTTTTCGCGGAATGATGAAAGACAAAACAAAGGCTTGGTTTCAAGACCTTGAAACCAGGCCAAACCTTCTCATTACTGTCCGTTTATACTTTTTCCTATGACCAACATATCTTATATATATAATGGACTTTTGACAGGATGTGGGCCAATAGGTTATAAGGGTTTTTGGGCCTTACTTGTTTTGGGCCATTCTATTTTACATACTTGTCATATATATTCTTGCCTTCGTTATCTAACCCATTTCAGGAAAGAAGATTTCATAAAATATCGGCCCAAGGACAATAATCCAGATTACCGAATCCTTTATATCCAAATTGGGCACATCATGGGCTGGAGACTTTGGAAAGAAAAGATTCCGTGGATTCCAAACTTCAAACGGCTCTCCCTCCAAAATGAATCAAGACCATCTACTTATAGTCGTTGCAAGGAGACAAGAGGCAACTAAGCAAGCTACATTTTTACTACGCTCAAGTCTTTGTAACGCATTCTTTTTGCTCTCACATTCTCGAAGTTTAAAACACATTAGTTTGAGAGACACAAGAGCTTATTGTACAAGTCATTTGTTTTACACTAGGTGTTGCTACACTCTATCTAGACACACTTACGTGTGTTGTGAGGGCTTCCATTTCACTTGTGAGGTTGAGTGCTAGAATAGAAGCGGTGAAGCTTTGTATAGAAGAAGGGAAGTTCTTCTACGAGGTTCTAGGCTCAAGGAAAGTGAAATAAGAAGTGTTGAATCCTACAGGTTGCTAACCCTAGGCGGGGACGTAAGCCAAGTTGGTGCCGAACCTCGTTAACAATTCGTGTGTTCATTTATTTATTCTGCATTTATCATCATTACTTGTTTTTAGCTTGTCAAAATTAGATTGTCATATCAAGGTCTTGACAAGGTGCTCTACGTTTTATCTAGAGTTATTTTTATTTGCGAAAATCTAGCATACTCTATTCATCCCCCCCCCCCCTTCTAGAGTATTGTTCATCGCCTTATAGACTCTTCAATTGGTTCAGAGCTAGGCTCACTGTTTGATCTCACAATCTTGTGAGTTTCTATAATGTCTGTCATAGGTGATGGAGGTTTTGCCCAAGGGAGATCTACCAACAGACCCCCCCTTTTCTGCGACAACAACTTTGTTCATTGGAGATCTTTGATGAAGATGTTCATCATTGATCAAGATCTTGAATTATGGGATCTGGTGAAGAAGGGTCCACACATTCCAAGGAAGACAGATGAGACTGGAAAAGAAGTCGACAAAGCTGAAGACGAATACACTCAAACAGATCTGGAAAATATTGCAAAAAATTACAAAGCTATGAACTTGCTATACTGTGGACTTGATGCTAATGAATTTAATCGTGTTTCCTCTTGCAAGAGTGCCAAGGAGATCTGGGACAAGCTGGTGGTCACATATGAAGGCACCGGTCAAGTCAAAGAAAGCAAGATCAACATCTTCCTTCGACAGTATGAGCTTTTCAAGATGAATCCCGATGAGTCAGTTAATGAGATGTTCACGAGATTCACTCAAATTGTGAATAACCTCGACTCACTTGGGAAAACCTTCTCCAACACAGAGAAGGTAAGGAAGGTTCTTAGGAGTCTTTCTAAAACCAAGTGAGGTCCTAAGGTTACTGCAATTGAGGAAGCCCAAGACCTTACCACACTGCCATCGGATGACCTACTTGGAAAACTCATTACGCATGAGATGATCCTAAATGAATAAGATGGAGAAGTTCCTCCTACAACTAAGAATCTTGCACTCAAGGCAAAGAAAGAGGATATACAAACTGATGATTATGAAAGTGATGATGAAGAGGACCCCTTTGCTCTCATCACCAAAGGACTTGCACGGATTCTAAAAATGAAGAAACAGTTCTCCAATAGAGACTACACTGGATCATCCAAATTCAAAGGTAAGTCCTCCAATCTGTCCAAAAAGCCTAAAGTACTAACATGCTATGAATGTGGTGAGTCAGATCATCTTGTGAAGGAATGTCCTTTGAAAAAGAAGAACAAATACAAGAAGAATGAGCAACGAAAGAAAGCCATGCTAGCCACGTGGAGTGACTCAGATTCTTCAAGTGACTCAGACACAGAAGGAGATCAGGCAAACCTGTGTCTAACCGCCAAGCATGAAGAGACAAAAAACCAAGACCTTGAGAAAATGGTAAGAAGTTTGATATCTAGCCCTCCTGACATTTTGTCTGAGTTTTTAAGAAATATGATTTCTAATGAAGAAAACTACACCAATGAAGTCAACATCTTGAAAGAAAAGCTGAGGGATCAACAGAGATGCATAAGTGAAATGTCGCTGGAAATGAAAAATCTTAAAGCTTCTCAGACAGCTCTTGACATTAAAGTCAAGACCTTGACTTTAGAGAATTCTGATCTCAAGCAAAACCTCTCCTCTCTAAAGCATTGTAATGATGATTTAGAGAAAGAGAAGGTTAAGCTGACTGAAAAGTGCAAAGACCAGCAGACATCACTTATACAATTCACGAGATCTAAAGCCAATCTCGATAAGATGTTAGGTGAACAGCAACTATCTATAAACAGAAGTGGTATTGGATACAATAAAAATTTTGCGAAGAAACCCAGTCCCACTTTTGTTAAAGCTAAAGGTAATTGGCGCTCACCTACTTGCTTTTACTGTTGTAAGAAAGGGAATGTGAAGGAAACCTGTCCTTATAGACGAAGGGATCCTCACATCATTAGAAACACATTTCCAGTATGTTTAAACGAACAGCTAAGACAAGTTTGGGTTCCTAAAGGGACCAGACTACCCGGCATGGTCTATCCTCATTATAAATCTAAATCTATATATTGGTCTAGCCGAAAGGGTTGATGTTTGTTTTGCAGGATATCACCAAGACCAAAGAGCCAAAATGGATTATGGACAATGGGTGCTCTCGACACATGAGTGGGAAGAGATCTTTGTTTCACAATCTGAAAGAACAGACCACTGGGACAGTTACACTTGGTGATAAAGGGAAGTGCAATATTATTGGTATTGGTAATATTGGTAACAATTCCTCAACTTGCATTAAAGATGTATATCTTGTTGATGGACTAAAATATAATCTTTTAAGTGTATCTCAGTTGTGTGACAGGGGAAATAAAGTTGATTTTGACAGGCACAAGTGTGAAGTCAGAAATGAAGAGACAAGAGATCTTATCCTCACTGCTTACAGGCACAATAATACCTATGCTGTAAATACTAACCAAATTGCAGGAACTCATCTCAAGTGTCTCAAGGCCTTGGCAGACGATCCAAGTCTATGGCACAGAAGGCTAGGACATGTAAGCATGCATACCCTCAACAAACTGAAGTCAAGAGATCTTGTAAGAGGACTGCCTGACCTAAACTACAAGAGTAAGGCACTGTGCAATGCCTGTACAAGAGGTAAACAAACGCGTGGGTCCTTTAAACCCAAAAAGGTTGTAAGTTCTTCTCGGCCCCTTGAGCTTTTACATATGGATTTATGTGGTCCTATGCGCGTCAAATCTCCAAAGGGTAAACAGTACATCCTAGTTATTATTGATGATTTCTCTCGTTTTACATGGATTTCCTTTCTTAGAGAAAAATCAAAGGCTTTGTTCGAGTTTTCAAAACTTTGTAAGGAGTTACAAACCTTGAAAAACATACCAATCGTTTCCATTAGGAGAGATCATGGTAGAGAATTTGATCAACTTTATTTTGATTTGTTTTGTGCTAAATATGGTATTTCACACAACTTTTCTGCTCCTAGAACTCCTCAACAAAATGGGGTCGTGGAACGAAAGAACCGCACCCTAGAGGACATGTCCAGGACAATGCTTTTAGAAAATGGTTTGCCAAAAGTCTATTGGGCAGAAGCTGTAAATACAGCCAACTATATCTTAAATCGTTGTTTGATTCGTCCCATCTTAAAGAAAACTCCTTATGAACTTTTCAAAGGAAGAAAGCCAAATATTTCCTATTTTAAACCTTTTGGATGTACTTGCTTTGTTCATAACAATGGCAAAGATAACCTTGGGAAATTTGATGCTCGTAGTGACGAAGGCATTTTTCTTGGTTACTCTTCAAATAGCAAAGCTTATAGAATCTATAACAAGCGCACCAAAATTGTTGAGGAGAGTATCCATGTGGTATTCGACGAAAGCAATAATGGTGTGTTAAGTGAAAGTTTTGCAGATCTCAATTTAAATCATCATGATTCGGATGGAGAAGAAGAAGATAAAACAGGAAACAAGAAGGATCAAGAACTCAACATGCAAGAGAAGATTCATGACACACATGAACTATCTCAAGACCTTGAGGAGCAACTACAAAATCTGAATGAAGGGAACACAAGCAGTGAGGAACCCAGCTCTAATAGAGTATCTCAGGACCTTGAGGAGAGACCAACCGTTGCCATCGATGATCTCTACCCAAAACCACGAAATTTCAAACATGCCTCATCCCATTCAGCTCAGGATATCATCTCAGATCCACTATCAGGTATCCAGACTCGTTCTAAATTGAAAAATCTTTGTGCCTTCTATGCCTTTGTCTCTCTTGTAGAACCAAAAACACCTGCTGAGGCACTCAAGGACTCGGACTGGATTACTGCAATGCAAAATGAGTTAAATGAATTCGAAAGGAACAAGGTTTGGACTCTTCAACCCAAACCAAAGCATCAATCTGTCATTGGAACTCGATGGGTCTTCAGAAACAAACTAGACGAAGCAGGCAATATCATTCGGAACAAGGCAAGGCTGGTGGCTCAAGGCTATAACCAAGAAGAAGGTATAGACTACAAGGAGACTTTTGCTCCCGTAGCAAGGTTAGAAGCTATACGCATATTACTAGCTTTTGCATCCTATATGGGAATCAAATTATTTCAAATGGATGTCAAATGTGCATTTCTAAACGGGTTCTTGGAAGAAGAAGTTTATGTTGCTCAACCTCCTGGATTTGAAAGTGAAGAATTTCCAAATCATGTTTACAAACTGGACAAAGCTCGTTATGGTCTCAAACAAGCCCCTAGAGCTTGGTATGAGAGATTGTCCAAGTATCTTCTTGAAAATGGTTTTCAAAGAGGTTTGATTGACAAAACACTTTTTACCAAGACCCGTGGAAATGATCTTTTAATCGTTCAAATTTATGTTGATGATATACTATTTGGTGCTACTAACAACTCCCTTTGCAAGGAGTTCTCGGATATCATGTGTAGGGAATTTAAAATGAGTTTAATGGGAGAATTGAATTTCTTCCTCGGTTTACAAGTTCTTCAAACAAAGAAAGGCATCTTTCTCAATCATGGAAAGTATACCAGGGACCTGCTCAAAAAGTACAAGATGGATCAATCTAAGGTAGCAAGAACCCCTATGAGCTCTACACTCTCCCTTGATCAAGACAAGAATGGTAAGAATGTGAACCAAAAGGAGTATCGAGGTATGATTGGTTCACTCCTCTACCTTACTGCAAGTAGACCTGACATTATGTTTAGTGTGTGTATGTGTGCTCGATTCCAAGAGTCCCATCTTATTGCCATGAAGAGGATCTTCAGATATTTAAATGGAACTCAAGACCTTGGCCTATGGTATCCCAAACAAAGCAATTTTCTGTTAACTGGCTTTTCAGATGCAGATTTTGCAGGGTATAAGGTGGATAGAAAGAGCACCTTAGGGTGTTGCCAGCTTCTAGGATCATCCTTGATCAACTGGCACTCCAAAAAGCAAAACTATGTAGCCTTATCAACTGCAGAAGCTGAATACATAGCTGCAGGAGCTTGTTGCTCACAAATCTTGTGGATAGCTCAGCAACTAAGAGACCTTGGCATCGATCTCAAAGGTATCCCTATTAAATGTGATAACATAAGTGCAATTTCTATTACAAAGAATCATGTACAACACTCAAGAACCAAGCACATTGATGTGAGACATCACTTCATCAGAGATCATGTTGAAAAAGGTGATGTATCAATCTCTTTTATATCTACTGAATTTCAATTAGCTGATATCTTCACTAAACCACTGTCTGAAGAGCGGTTCAACTTCATTAGATTGGAACTTGGTATGCTGAACAGGGAAGCATTTTCGTAGGGGGAGCAATATTCCCTTACAAAATGAAACTTTGACTGATAATCTCAAGATCTTGACTCTTATGATCTTGAGAGAATCAAGACTAAAGTATATTATATTTAGACCAAAAATTCCGTTAATATCTTTTTAGATATTGCCGGAATTTTATTTTTTATTGATTTCCTTCCTTTTTAAATTTTATTTCAAGATATTTTTTCTCCTTTTCCCAAATTATTTTATCATATTTCTCATTTTAAGTTATTATGTCTTAAAATCTTCCCTCTACATCTGATTTCCTCTTTTTGCCACTTAATTTATTAATCAGTTGAATTAAAATTCCTTTTAAAATTCAAAAAGAGGGTGTGACCCTTGAACTCCCCTGTACGGCTATTTAAAACCCCCTTCTCCTCTCTGTCATTTCACCCGTCACTCACAATCTCTCTCCACTCCTTTCTCTGATCTTCCTCTCCAGTTTTCAAAACCTCTCCTATTTTCTCTCAAAAACCGTATCAATGGCTTCCAAGAGATCTTCCGCTTCCCAGGCTACACCTTCCTCCAAGCGCTTCAAAATGTCCGCCACCAAAGGGAAGAACATTTGTGCTCCTTCCAACACCAGTTTTGATGACTCAAGCTCTTCATCTCCTACTCCACTGGTTCGACAGAAGAAGAAGACATCTCTGCCTCGATCAACTCCCATGCGCGCTTAACAGGTATCTCCCAGTATCCCTGACTCTTGGTTTGCTTCATCCAAGGTGGCCGAGTCCTGGGAACAGGGCTTTGGCCATCGTCGTTTATGCTTCTGTGACGCTGTTGATATCAAATTACTCGAATCCATGCCCCTGGTCTACATTTCCCTCATCAAATCAACTTGTCTCTGGTCCGTCCTCAACCCCGGCAATTTTGCCTACCCCCGTCTTACCCGCCTTTTCTATGCCAATCTCTCTGCACATCGAGTCAAGGGTACCCTAACCCTTGTCTCTAAAGTAAAAAATACTCGAATTTGCCTCACTGCTGACAGCCTTGCTCTTATCCTCAATCTCCCTCGAGAGATCTCCACAAAAGAGTTTCCTGACCGTATTGATTGTATTAACCGTGCCCGAGAAGAGTTTTTCTTTCCCTCTCCCACAGATTCGTCTTCCTCTCACAAACCTACCCATGCGATTCTCAAATTGCAGCCAAAATTGATCTTTGCCATACTTGCTCGCTGCATATTTCCGAGGATTAACTCCCGAGAATTGATCACTGAAAGCCTTCTTGAGATCTTGTATCTTGTCATGAACGGTTATGAGCCCAATTTGCCTGAACTCATCCTCAATTACATGCTGCATGCCTCCACTTCTTCTCGCCCCATGCCTCTTCCCTATGCCAATATCCTCCCCAAAGTATTCGAGTTCTTTGATGTTGACACTTCTGCAGAAGAAAAACAATCTTACAATGGCATGATTGATGAAGCATGCCTAGAGCGTTTGGGGATTACTAGGAATCTGCGAGGCCAATGGGTGCTGAAGAAAGAACTCAAGGGAACCGCTGCCTCTGGTCTAGGAGTTTCTGAAGAACGAATGGCCGCTTTGGAGACTGTCATTCAAGACCTTAGGATGGACATGGGACGGATGTGGACTGATATTGTCTCATGACAGGACAACACTCATGAGCTGCTCTCGATTGTGAACTGTAAGTTGGATCAGATGCTGCTCCTTAATGCTCTTACTTTCACTCCATACTCCTCCAGTGTCAGGATTGTGGGCTCTTACGTCCAACTCACACTGAGCCTACAATCCTGACACTGGAGGAGTATGGAGTTGTGAAGAAGTACAGGGACGCGGAACGTCAGCGGCAGATTGCTCAGATGTTGAAGGATCAGATCACTCGAAAGGCCATGGAGAGATGGCAGGAGAAGGCTCGAGACAGCGTTCGTCGGAAGTACATTGGACCTGGGCAGCAGTATCCAACCTTTGGTGAATGGCATGATGAGGACACTGTCACTGAGAAGATATTGAAGAAGACCTTCTCCAGGAAAAAGAAGAAGCAGTCCGCTGATGGTGCATCTTCCTCAAAGCCTTGATACTTCACCCCTTTCTTCCCCGTTTTCAAAGAACTAGCTTTTGCTTTAATCTCTTGACTCTTTTTGGTGACTTTCTTAAAACTCGTATTTCTCTCTATCCCTTTTGTTGGAAGACAAAAAGGGGGAGAATGATTCTAGTTGGTTTTATTTCTGTTTTTGTTTTTTGCTGGATGTTTATCTGATTTGGTCTAATCATTTCTATGCTCTTATGCACTTATGTTATATATATATATATATATATATATATATATATATATATATATATATATATATATATATATATATATATATATATATATATATATATATATATATATATATATATATATATATATATATATATATCTTTGCTAAATATGTTGCTTGGCTGGATTAAATCATGTTTTGTCTTCCATCAAGGGGGAGATTGAAGACTCCACCTTGATTGTAAGACCTTGAGTTACTAATATGCAGGACACAAACAGGTCTTTTCGCAGAATGATGAAAGACAAAACAAAAGCTTGGTTTCAAGACCTTGAAACCAAGGCCAAACCTTCTCATTAATATCCGTTTATACTTTTTCCTATGACCAACATATCTTATATATATAATGGACTTTTGACAGGATGTGGGCCAATAAGTTATAAGGGTTTTTGGGCCTTACTTGTTTTGGGCCATTCTATTTTACATACTTGTCATATATATTCTTGCCTTCTTTATCTAACCCATTTCAGGAAAGAAGATTTCATAAAATATCGGCCCAAGGACAATAATCCAGATTGCCGAATCCTTTATATCCAAATTGGGCACATCATAGGCTGGAGACTTTGGAAAGAAAGGATTCCGTGGATTCCAAACTTCAAACGGCTCTCCCTCCAAAATGAATCAAGACCAGCTACTTATAGTCATTGCAAGGAGACAAGAGGCAACTAAGCAAGCTACATTTTTACTACGCTCAAGTCTTTGTAACGGATTCTTTTTGCTCTCGGATTCTCGAAGTTTAAAACACATTAGTTTGAGAGACACAAGAGCTTATTGTACAAGTCATTTGTTTTACACTAGGTGTTGCTACACTCTATCTAAACACACCTACGTGTGTTGTGAGGGCTTCCATTTCACTTGTGAGGTTGAGTGCTAGAATAGAAGCGGTGAAGCTTTGTATAGAAGAAGGGAAGTTCTTCTAGGAGGTTCTAGGCTCAAGGAAAGTTAAATAAGAAGTGTTGAATCCTACAGGTTGCTAACCCTAGGCGGGGACGTAGGCCAAGTTGGTGCCGAACCTCGTTAACAATTCGTGTGTTCATTTATTTATTACACATTTATCATCATTACTTGTTTTTAGCTTGTCAAACTTAGATTGTCATATCAAGGTCTTGACAAGGTGCTCTACGTTTTATCTAGAGTTATTTTTTTTTGCGAAAATCTAGCATACTCTATTCATCCCCCCCCCCCTTCTAGAGTATTGTTCATCGCCTTATAGACTCTTCAATCGTCAATAGGGCTGTCCATCTCCTCCCAAATACTCCGCTGAATCACAGGGAACTCCCCACGCAAATAAGTAGCAGGAGAAGCCAAGTTAGGATGAAGAAAATAAAGATCTTTAAAAAAATTCATGGCATGCTCCTCGAGATCTTTCTTATCAGTAATCTAGTCCCCATTCCCTTGCAGTCTATCAACACGGTTGTGTCTCCTCCGAATGACCATAGACGTATTACGGTCTCCAGCTTGAAGCCACTGAACTCTAGACTTTTGCATCCAAATGAGCTCTTCCTGTTCCATAACCACAGCCAGCTCCGCCCTCAAATCCGCCTCCTTATCCAAGAGCCAATCGGTAGGATTAGTGCAAATAGCCTTTTGAATCCCATTCAGGCGGTTGATCAAAGACTGCTTCTTCGCATGAATGTTGCCAAAGACCACTCTATTCCATTACACCAGTTTGGTGCGAATGTCCTCAAGGGCAGTGACCGTGCTTATGCTCTCGACCCAAGACTCCTGTATGAATTTGATAAACTCAGGATGCGTCAACCAAGCTGCTTCAAAACGGAAGGGGCGGCGAATCTTATCGAACTTCAAGCTCGGAACCAAATCAAGCAGCAGAGGAGTATGATCAGAAGACAGTTTAGGGAGGTGAGTCACTCTCGCATCAGGCCAAAGAAGGCGCCCACCAATATTGGTAAAAACCCGATCAAGACGTTTCGCAACAAAGGTTCTAGCCGATTTGCCCGAGGACCACGTGTGAGGCTGCCTAGAGAAACCAAGGTCGATAAGCCCCTGTTGATCCACAAGCTGAGAGAACATAGGAGCGTCCACCGATAATCTGTCGGAGCCCCCCGATCTCTCTAAAGTGTGCAATATGCAATTGAAGTCCCCTCCAATAAGCAACGGTTCATTGATGTTCTCAATTTCAGAACTCAAATTGCTCCAAAATCGCTTGCGACGACTGGGAGTAGGCGGAGCATAGACCACAATAATGTGAACCTGTGCAGCCCCATCCGTAACCGAGGCATGGATCAAATGTTCCCCCAAAGTAATAATCTGCAGATTCACCTTCTCCTTCCTCCACAAGAGCCAAACACCACCTGTACACCAAACCGCTTCCACTCGAACACAGACCGAGAATCCCATTTTCTCACATGCCTTCCTGGACTCATTACCTGAAATTCTAGGTTCAAAAATAGCTAACACATCAATAGCAAAGTGCCTTATCATATATCGAATACCTCTTCGGAAGCCAGGCTTACTGGCTCCGAAACAATTCCATAAAACACAATTCATAATAAAACTAAAATAATGAAAGAGGAACAAAAACAGAAAGAGAGGGTCAAGAAGACTTATTCTCATGTTCCTTCATAGCCGGTGAGCTAGCCACCTTATCTATCACGGACGCACCGGACGTAATCGTCGACACCTTATTATCACTCGACGACCCCCGTTGCATGGACTCCTGGTGTCTCGTAGTGTGAATCCTCTCCATATCACTCGCATCCTCCGCGGACCCACTGTTCTTACGACTCATCAGGTTTCCTGAAGCATGAGCTTCACGTTCAGATTGATCTCCCCCCTTTTTCTGACTGGAGCTGTCCCCAAAGACTTTCGAAATAAAACTAAGTTGGGGCTCATTATCAATTCTGGACCTTTTTCCAGACTTTTGGGCCTCA
Source organism: Persicaria maculosa (assembly GCA_963922045.1). Taxonomy (NCBI): domain Eukaryota; kingdom Viridiplantae; phylum Streptophyta; class Magnoliopsida; order Caryophyllales; family Polygonaceae; genus Persicaria; species Persicaria maculosa. The sequence goes on from OY998268.1 coordinate 1,971,451, forward strand.
GGCCCATTGACTATAATGTTCACCCTTGCTTGGGCCCACTCTTCCTATTGAATTTCTTGCCTTTGTCTATTTTTTGAACAGAAGAGGACCCCTTTTCAAATTTCCCATGGGGAAACACGTCACTCTGAGCATTCCTCTTATCCCATTTAGGAATATCCTCCTTTTTTTCATCTTTTCTCTATCCAAACTACCAGGAATCTCTCCTCCAATCTCCTTACCTTTGTCATTCTCCTTGAATTTCTCTCTAACCATATCCCCGTCGGTCTCCCCTGAGATATCCTTGCCCAAAATGGTGAAGTTGTTGCCTTCCTGGGACGTCGGGGCAGATCTCGGATCCTCCCTCTGATTTCCTTTTCGGTTCGGTTGACATCGACGCACTATCGTCCAATCTCCGTATCTCGGACCGCTGGTGGCAGTGACCGCTTTCTCCCCTTGTTTTCCGGCCGTCTCCGTCGAATTACTCATAGTGATGTCTGAGGATCCACCGGTGCCCGTTGTAGCCTCACCATTAGGTTGGCTTTGCGACATCGGACACCTATTGGCGAGGTGACCATACCGGCCACACCTCAGGCAAATCAAGTGCAACCCCTCATATTCCACATGGAACCGGCTCCCATTAACCGTGATTGATCCTTTGAGTTGTGTCGTAAGATCCACTTCAACATAGATTCTAGCAAAGCGACACCTATTAGAGAACATTGTTTTCTGATCGACTTTGATTGGCCTCCCAATACCTGCTGCTAACCGGAGCAAGATTTTTTCCTCATAGAGTATCATTGGTAGGCCCGAGATCCTCACCCATGCTGGGGTTGTCGTGATGATGTCGGTATCTGGGTTGAAATCCGGGCTCCATTGGCGAACAACAAGGTAGTGACCAAAGATCATCCATGGGCCATCCGTAAGAGCCTTGACATAGTCTCCCTCCGAGTCGAACTTGATCACATAGTAACCATTCGGGAGGTCTGCCACCATTATTCTTCCTCCAGGTTGCCAAATCTCCTTCAACTTCCTTTCCACAATAGCATGGGGGACCATATTACCAAGTGACTTAACAATTAGCGATGTCTGCCACATCGAAGCTAGGGCCTGGAGGACTTTCGTTTCGATGTTAAAGACAGGATCGCCCCCCTCGCCTTCGAGGAAAGACATAGCAATCTTACCCTCCAGAAACTCGTCCGCCAGGACCATTCTCCTCTCACCATTAGACCCAACCACCATGTCTTTCCAAGTTTTCCTGATGCCCGAAGCGCCCACCTGTGTAGGAGCCCCAACACCATTGTCCAGCACCATTCCGTCAATCTTAGGTTGCTCTCCCGAAGGATTTTCAAGTGTCGCCACAGGGGGATCCCCCATGGCGTCCCCAGCGAACAGAAAGATTCGGCGACTAATCACAGAAAAAGCTTTTTACTCGACTCGGTGAATTTGCAGTCGAGCCCTGCAGCGTCTATATATATAGTGTGTATATACAATATTTTGTATATACACACACGAGATATATATATATATATATCGTGTGTATATATGAGAAACTATAAAATATAAAAATATTATAAATTTATAAGTGTTATGTCTTTTAGAAATTGGAAAATATTAGAGAATTTAAAATATTTTTTATTTGAGAGACAAAGTCCGTTCCGTCCCGAACTCCCGATCCCGTCACGTCCCGTGAGGGATAGGGCTCACGTGGGATTGAAAAAAAATAGACAATCCCGTCCCGTAAAAATTACGCGGGACGGGACGCGGGACGACCATTATCCCATCCCGTCCCGCCCCGCGACCCTAGCTGATAATCTCAGACAGGTAGCGATTGGGAGGAACAGCTCCAACAACATCTCTATAATTGTTGTTGATCTCAAGCCTAGAATAAGACAAGAAGTCTGATAACAGGTCATGAAAAACACAAGAAGTCTGATAACAGGTGCAACCAGTAGCCACCTTGCTTATAAGCTCATCCTCCATTGTGTCAGATCCATATGCCTAGCTAATGAAATGCTTTTAAAGATATGGTTCCGGTGATCGTCATCAATGAAGAATCAAGCAAGTTTGTCAGGAGGAGCCTATCTTGTTGCAAGAATTTATCCTCCATTGTATAAGGATTTGATCAATAAATGACTGAAATAGTAAATGAAGGAATTCTACAGTGCAATTTGATTATATCACCATTGGCTTATCCCAATTATCACACTACCTCTAGCTTATGAATTACTGCAGCAAACACCTCAAAGTCTGAAAATGATCATCAAATAGTTGAACTTCATTCAAACTGTTCTTGCATTCAAACATGAGTCAAATAAAACTGCAAACATAGCAACATAAACAAGCTTATATAATGATACAACATTTCTTTAACAGACACCAATTACATATCTCAGAGCTTATAGTTTCTGACATTTTGGGTGCTCTTGACCACACCAGCTTTAGCAGATGAAGTAGGGGTGAAGGCCTTCCTTATCTTGTACACATTCCAAGCCGCACCAGCAACATGACCTGCAGTTGCAAGCACGTCCCCCGTTGCCTCCGCTGCTCCCTCTCCAAACCTCTCCTCCATTGCTCGCACTGCCACCTCTGACGTGGCCCGCATAGTTTGCTTCTCTGCTGCCTCAGCCGCGTTCAGAATCCTATCTGCTTTCCAAAGCTTGCTCGGTTAGAACAGGATGCATAGCATAAAAGTTACAATCCAACTCCAAAGTTCAAATATGGTCTTGACTGTGGCTTTTTCTAATTGAGGTGCAGTTTCATGTACATGTTTAGCTAGCTACTGCCTACTTGGGAAATAAACAATGGTGACATAGTGATCATACCTATCGAATCAAGTGAAGCCAAAAGGATCTCTCCGGGCATCATAGAGAAGAAAGCCTGGCCGGCTCTCGATTGAACCAATGGCCCCATCAATGAAGCAGAAGCCAAACCTAAACCTTCCAGCATGGTCTTGCTCATGTTCTCTGTCGCCTCCGATAGCTTTCTTGCCCTTCAAAATTTTCCAAGTTGTTACAATCACTATCCTTCATCTGTAGGCACATACAGCTAATATATATATGCCATCCAAGACGGCCAAGTAATCGGTTATATACCTCTTAAGATTCATATCAAGCTGAGGAGTTCTCTTGGGAGCACTCATACCTCTGTTGTTTTGTGATGGCTTTTGCATTTTAATCATCCCATAAATTCCTCTTTGTTTCTGATCCTCTTTGATCTGTTTTAAGATCAACTGATCTCCTCCCCTTTGAACCTGCAAAGTGTTTTCCAACATTTGATGTATTTCGGATTTCAAGAGTTTGGTTAACTTGAGAGTTTTGGACAAACAAACACAAACCTGGTTTGTGTAACCGTTACTTAGCATGAAAATCCCCCTGATGATCTGGCCAGTCCCACCAGCAATAGCCCTAGCCAAGACCCCATTGTAGTCCTCAATCCTAGGAGCAAAGTCCTTCCAGTCAAACTCAACATCGCCATTCGCGGAGGTGGAAGAAAAGCAAGAGTGCTGTCGAAGAAAGGGATCCAGAGGCTCCAAATGACCCTTGCTGTGCTTGGAGAACGCGACTCCGAAGCTCAGCGGATCGCCTCCCTTGACAGGGATGGTGAAGAGGTAGTGGAGGTCATCGAGCTTCACCACAGGCTCGTCCTTGGTGAGGGGCCATTGGAGGTCCTTGCCTACTTTGACGATGGTCGCGAGGGTGAGATTATTGTCTATGACGCGGAGTATGGTGAGGTCTGCTGGTCCAGCGATCTTAACCGCCTCTCCTTCGTCCATCAGGTGGACGGTGCAGCGCGGTATTTGCATCAAAAGCTGGCGGGTTACATGGCTTTGTTTGGCCGGTAGAGCCGCTGGTGGTATGTCTTTTGGCTTGGAGCCATACCATTGCATCTTGGGAGCTTGGGTTTCTGATTAATGTGTTGTTGGGTGTTTGAGAGGTGAGAAACACAAGTTGTTGAAATAGGAAGACTGAAGAAAGTAAGGTGTAAACTATAGAGTGATCAAATCAAAGGCAAGTTCTGAGGCATGAGCAGCCCACTTTATTCTATGCTCTGGAATATATGTATGTTCCTGCAACAAGATGATCGATAACGTTACTTTCGGCCAAGATCGAATATTAATGCCTATGAAATTCGTGTTTTTACGATTTCGGAGATCTATCACTGGTTATCGATCAGTTGAGCTATATAAATTTAATTGCTTCCCAATCAGTTTCGATCTATATCAATAAAGATGTTCATAGAATCAAATTCTGATCGAGACATCTTTGTACCTGTATTCTGTATTCTGATCGATCACTTAGATGTCGATCACTTTTTACTAGTGATTCCACTCAATGCCAAAGAAATATTTTTTTACAACATTAATTTATAATTTGACATATGCAAGTTGAGTATTGTTTGGTCGGGCCTTGTTTAGGTTAGGGTTACGTCTGTTTGACATCCGGGTCAGTTAAGTTATCATCCAAAATTTGATTGGGTTGGGCCGGTTGCACATTTTGATAGATTTTTTGAATGCGAGTCGGATTCAAATTTGGGTGAGTCGGGTCAGGTTTCTTGGAGGTTCTGCTCTTGCCATCTCTAATGTTAAGCATAGTCCATTTTCATCATTCCATTTATGTAAACATGTCTAGTCTTGTTTAGTGGATTTGTGAAGTAGTAGGAAGCTTCGAGATGCTAAAAAAACAAAGGAAGCTTCGAGAAATATGCAAGCGAGTTTTTTATGATAGAAGTCGGTTTGTAACAGTTGAAACCTTATAGGATATGTTTACCAGAAAAGGGACTAGAATCCACCAAGAAATGAGAAAACTATATAAAGTTTTATGATCAAGAATAATGAAAAATAATCAACCTACAATGAGTTTATATAGAGGCGAAACCATAATTCCTAACTTGTGTGCTAATGCAAAATAAAACCTATCCTAAGAAAAGATAAAAATATAGGAAATAAAATATATAAATTACTAAAACCTAAAAAAAATCCTAATTCAATCTCATAAATCCTTCTACATTAGTTTTCTCCACCTCAAAAGAACTCCCCCGAGTTCTCTACTAAATGTAGGACCTCATCAGCTTTGTTCTTCTGCCTAGTATCAACCACTGAACTTTTTTCCTTGTATGTTGTATCTTTGTCCTTGTGATTCATGGCTTCTTAATAATTCTTTTGACGAGACATGCTAAAAATGCGAAATTCCTAGGAGATTTCACTAGCAAATTAAGCTTCGGATCTAGTTTTGAAGCATCTGTCGGTTCCTTCATGGATTGGTTTTCTGGAACCCTCACGACAACGAAGCTTCCGTCGACTTGCTCAGCCTATACATGCACTTTTCAAGAACCTCATGTTGAAGGACATTCTCTTGAAAGACCACCTCCTTAAGGGCCTCCTATTCAAGGATCTCCTCTTCCTCGGAACTGGAATCTCCTTCCTTAAGGCTACAGCCGCCCTGTAGTTGATGAACCTAATCTGGCTCTGAAATACCCCAAAGTATTTTTGGGCATTTCAGTTTTTATGAAAATAAATAAATAAATTCTATTTATATTAAAATAGGTGAAATTAAGTTAACGTTAACTTATATTAGTTCACATAAAATATATAATAGAAAGTTTATGAATGATTATACTATTCGATAAAAAAAGGAATTGATTTAAATAGATAAAATATTTTCTTATTGTGAATATTTAATTTAAATTAAATAAAAATCGATAGTATTATTTGAATACATAAGATTTTCATAAATAATATTTATATATTTTATCTAGATAAATTAGTGGGTAAAATAATTGTACTTATTTACGGATATATACATATATAAATATATGGTACATATACATATATCTATATATACGTGTATACAATATGAACACCTTATTTGTGGCCCAATCCAAGCAAGCCGGCCCACCACATCCGCCCAACAAAATAGGACACGGGAAGAGATTGTTTTTTTTAACAAAAATCTATCCTTGATAACTATCAATCTTTCAACCTAATTTACCAACTTAAAATCTCTATCTTTAAGGGATACGATTAGGTCAAATTGAAGAGGATATTGCAGCCTTCCATTTTATTTATCACGTTCACTCTAGTTCTCTCTTCATCATTCTCTGCAAAGCCACAAACATCGGTCGAAAATCACAAACCACCACTATCTCCAATCACCCTCGACCGTGATTCCGGCGAAACCAAGGCCGACGACCACCACCACATGTCTCTTCCAACACCCAGGAAGCCATCGTGCAAGCCCCGACGCAGTAGCTCACCAGAAAGACGTCGGAAACGACGTCGGAGGTTTCTGCAGAACAGTGATCGAGAGGCCAACTTCGAAGCATTGCCACCACTACCACAGTGTTTCAACACCATCAAATCCAAATCCACCGTAAACCTTGAAACACCCCCTGTCAAACCCATCTTTTATTTTCCTCAAATCTGCTCAGGGGTGCTCGTACCATAGCCCCGTAGTTGACTGGTGAGCAGTTTTTCTGCATAGCAGATTTTATGAATGTTTTCTTTATTCATTCGATTCAAAGGCTGATAACTCACAAAAATCCTTTCCTTTCAAATTCATACCACATCAAAGGATGTTAGACTCGAAATTTGGACATTTTCGAGTCCCGTTTAGGTAAGATCCGCTCCGTTTCTCGCGAAGTATCGAATTTCGATTAAGTGATTGATCTCATACTAATCGATATGTCTTATAGAAGCAAATGACCTTCAGTTTGGCTCCAGATATTGATGGGATAAAGAATTGGGTGAGCTTTCGATAATACTTAGGGTAAGTTTTGTACCTTTTAAAAGTTACGGGGACGTTTCCGTAATTTCAGAAAAGTTACTAACACCCTTTTTAAATTCTGTAAAATCTCAGCTCCAATATCAAATTATTCTCCTCAACCACGCTTAAGTACTTCGTCGGATTAAGGCAAGTGGTTTGGTTCAATCAGTGCACTTTTGCAAATTTCGTGCCTTTTTCGCAATTATTTTCTTTTTGTGTCTTCTATACATTCCATGCTATGAATTTGTGATAAATATGCAAGTTAGTTCAGTTTTTTGCTATTTATCAACTCCGAAATCTCACAGAGCATGATAACTCGGGTAATTATAATTTGATTCCATGATTTGAGGAAATTATATTAAATGCCCGAACTTCTTAAAAAGTATGATTTGTTCATTTTGTTTCCTTTATGCTAGTTAAGTATGGTATATTATTGGTTTTGAATATCCATACTTGTCAGTTATATTATTTCGTGCACGTTATAAATCTAAAGTGTATATTATGTCTTTTGTGGTCACCTAGGATGTAATAGTGATTTGGTAATCATACCATGTGTATTATTATTATTATTGTTATTGTGAAGTGTGTATTAAATAATGGAAAATGGTAAAGTCAGGTCAAGGTTCGGTTATACCTTGCTTTATAAACGTTTCATGAGATGCCCCTTCGAAATTGCAAATCTCTCGAATGGGTACATCTACCTATGGGTAGTAGGTCATCCGCCCAGTATATGCGGCCGAGACCAGTATCACTTGTCCTAATTAAATGATAACGTTGTTATAAGTGTATTGTTATTGTCGTGTTGTACATTATTTTACTAATAGGTGACCCATTTTCAGTGACGTTATATCATATTCTTTCCGTACTCTGAATATGATTCCTTAGGGTCTTCGGATCTGCATCCCATTCAAACACTCGGTCCTTTTGGATCATCCTGCTACATTATTTTTATTTAATCAAACGAGTCAGGTTCCACATAAATATTAACTCCTAATTTATATTTTAGTCTACAATCACCAATACCCTTTTATGGTCAATGGGTGGTAGACGGAGTCTTGAACATTTTACTTTCTGCTACTTGCTAGTCGTAAAAAGACTAACCGTCCTATTTTCTCCTTTGGTTGACGGTTGGGGTCCCTGGTTTGCATACTATACCTCAGCCACTAATCCGCAGGTTTAGGTAAACGCTCTTGAGGCGCTGAAGAATAAAGAAGTCTATCATTTTTCATTGTTTTATGTTTTGTATTAAGGTACAACCTTTTCAAGTTTATGTAATTGAGCTTACTTAATTCTGTTGCAACTATTCAAACATTATTTTCGCGGTTACTGCTCCATTGTTTTGGTGATTTTAGTTAGACCCTTTTTTTGGGTAACATTGTTTTAGCATATTATTTTATGTTTAAATCTTCTGCTTATTTAATATTCATTTATTATCATCTTGTTTATGGGAGCATGGTTGCATGTCCCTATAAGCCTAAGGCGGTTACGAGGACATTAAAGTCTGAGTAATTGCTGGTGTTGTGACATCCCTTCAGTGTTCTAAGAAGGGGTGTTACAGGCTCTTCGTCCACCCATATATTGTTGTGGCCGGTGTTGCTCATGTTGTTGATGGAGTCGATGGTGCAGGTGTTGTAGGTGTCGATAATGTGAAAGTTTTGGAAAGCATTTCTGATGACGTTGATGGTGTTATTGTGGGTGATGCGGGTGTTGCAGATGGCATCTTTGTTAGAGGTGGAGGCCTTACCATAAATGCTGCACTAGTAGACAAACTTGGGGCTTAGTAGCGAACTAGTGTTGGGGAGGAGATCTAATTTAAGAAACTAGTGATAACAAAAGTGGAGTGGTGTACCTATGAGCGAGCATCATGATGAATGATGATTCAATGAATTAGTGGGTTGAAAACCGGCTTTTATCTACACGGTTCCATTTCGCTAAACACACGGTAGATTCACCGGCTTTCGGTATCAATAAGCATTTTTTGCCTGAAAAAAGCTTATCGGCACCGATTTTCCATACGACAAGCTATTTTCAAGACAAAAACTCTTGTCGATGATAGAAAGACGAATGACCATCCGTTTGACAAAATTTTGAACGTACATAAAAACAGGAACCATCGAAAGATATTGGGTGTGTATGGATGCAAAACAAAATAGCTAAAAAAGAAGTAGAATTGAGTGTTTAAATTTTTAACCACGTTTTACCTGTGTATGGACACAAACTATGCTAATTGTGGTTAAGAATTTGAGTTAAAAAATAAGCTAATAGAAGCATCTTTTTTGGTGTTTAAATTTTTAACTACAAAAATCAAAACACTATTTTTGCATTGTTTATTTATTTATCACAACTAAAACACATTTGTGTCTCATACGGAGATTATCTTGTTGTTTAAATTTTTAACTATTTTTACCAACAGTTTATAAATTTTACTCTGTTCATAATTTTAGTCAGTTTATTAACCCCGTCCCATACGAACCGAGTTGAGTTTGAATAGGTTTTTTATAAGTCACATATGCTTTGTAATTATTCAATAAAATTTGAAAAGTAATTAGGGTAAATTGCAGAAAACCACCCTTTAAATAGGGTGTTTTGCGTGAAACCACCCCTTAAAACGAAAATTGCAGAAAACCACCCTTTAAAACCGTTTTCCTTGCAAAGTCACACCCATCACCAAATTTCCGTTAATTGAATATTAAAGTGCATGAAAAATAAATTATATCTGTTGTTTTTATTATTATTTTACTTTATCCAATCGGTATTAATTAATTTTTACCTTTTTAACATTTTTTTAAAAGTGATTTTTTATTTTTTTATATAAAATATCATTTTTTATATATAATTTCACATTTATTAGTAAAAACACTATAAAAATAGATATAATTGATTATTTATAGATTTTAAAAAGTGTATATTACTAAAGGGATACTTAAAGAAATTAAAATTTTAAAAAATGATATTTTATATAGTTTTTATTATTCTAAAAATATGTTCACTATTCCACATACATTTTTAGAATAATAAAAACTATATGAAATATTATTTTTTTAAAATATTTATTTTCTTCAAGTAGCCCTAGTATTACATTTTTTATATGTATAAAACATAAATTACACATCAATTTTTTATAGGATTTTTTTGTAAGTATGAAATTATTTTTAAAAAAAATATTTTTTGATATTTTATAGTGTTTTTTGCTTTTGAAAAAACGTCAAAAAGTTAAATATCAACTAATACCAATTGTATTGAGTAAACTAATAATAAAAATAAGGGGTATAATTGAATTTCCACACACTTTAACATTTAATTAACGAAAATTGGGTGATGGGTGTGGCTTTGCAAGGAAAACTATTTTAACGGGTGGTTTTCTGCAATTTTCCTTTTAAGGGGTGGTTTTTCGTAAAACACCTTATTTAAAGGGTGGTTTTCTGCAATTTGGCCAAGTAATTAACCCTAACTCAAAATTTAGTGATCAACTAGGACCAGCTCAGCCATGGCCCATGGGCCTATAAGGCCCACAACCCTGCTCACCACTTCACCATTCCAAGCAATCAAAGACCCCATTTTTATTACCCATCATCTCTCTCTCACTCCCCGGCTAGATCATCGGCGACACGGTAGTCAACCCTCATCGGCGAAGTCGTTCCGCTACATCTCTGCCCTTCTTTCGCAACGCAAGTTACAAAGGAGCTCGGGTTGTTCGATAATGGAGATTGTTCCAGCTACAGTCATATTGGGTGTCTTTTTCGCCCTTTTGTTTTTCATCCCTGCCCTCTTTAAATCCGGTAATCGCCTATCTTTATCTTTTCTCAATGCTCGAGTTTACAATGAAAAGTTAAGCAAGAAAGTTGAGTATCTGCCTTGAGCGGTGACGAATCGGTGGATATTTTGTGTCGAAAGAGATGGAGTTGTGACGATCTGTTCGAAAATGCAGGCAAATCGAAGAATGACAATTCGAATGCCAATCGCAATACGATTGCTAAGGTCCTCTTCTATCCGTTCTTCAATCTGCAGTTCGTCTGCTTTTTTAGGGTTCTGCACTTTCTGATTTGGATTTTCATTTTGGCGGTGATTTATGGAATTTGATGATTTGGTAATTGGTAATTTGTTAGATTCCGGTAGTGTGTTGATTTGATGTGTGGGATAAGGGGACTTATAATATTTTCAATTGTCGAAACTGGTAAATGTTACTTTGAATATGATTCATGGGAAATACATATCCGTTTCAGTAGAAGAAGCTTATCTCACTCAATGTAGGGGGGGGGGGGCATAAAGGGTCTTAAAAGAGCAAGAAAACAATAATACGATAGTGTTTTCGACTCCCTTCAATTATTAAGGCTGGACATTTCTCTTTCTGGTTAATTTGGGAATGAGAGGAAGGGCTGAGAGGTTTATAAACAAAGGTGGCCACAAGAGCATTCCCAGTTTGGATTATATTTCTGTAGGTGTTTGTGGCCTTTGGGTCAGAAATACAATTGCTTCTCATATCACTTCTACTATGAATGATTATCAAAGGTGTAGCAAATGAGCGAAATCCAATAGACAATCCCTTCATCACAGAATGGGGTGATTTTTGCACATTTGACCTTTTTCTTGACTTTGAACCTTTCAAGTAATTTACTAGTTAGGGTTTACCGTTTCATTCGTTTGTGAGCAAATTGATGGAACAGATCATGCTGTTCAAAATTCCGAAAAAAAGATGCTATAAACTTGAACTTGTGAATTCAAATATTTAAATTGCTCTGATGGCCTTATTATGTATTCCAGTTGCAATTTTAAAAGATTATGCTGTTCAGACAACCATTTTTGTTTCAGGTTATGCATTTAAAAGCTATCACTTGAATGCCTTTTGTTTCATCTTACAATCAGGGTCCCAGGAGTTACACAAAAGCCGAAGTTGCCTTACACAACAAGAGGACAGATTGTTGGATCATACTAAAAAATAAGGTTTATAGGCGTGTTGCCAAATCAAATACTGGATCTGTTTGGATGAGTCTTTAACTTGAGGTTTCATCTTCCCACACGGGACCTTATGCTCTTTGTTCTTCTGCCTCTGTGACAGGTGTATGATGTAACTTCTTATGTGGAGGAGCACCCTGGTGGTGATGCTATTTTCTCTCATGCTGGTGATGATTCAACAGAAGGGTTTTTTGGGTACGGATTGTGCTCTGGAACTGTTTATCATATTGTCTTTCTTTCTTGGGATTTTACATTTCTGCGTTTTTTTTTTCTTTGTTGATATTTTTATAATGGAACTGGCATGCATACATTTAGATCCAAAATATATCAATCTTCATCAAATGGTTTTGCAAACACAGAAACCGATCCATATTTTTAAGATGTTTTGGCTATGGTCTTGTGCCAGAGAGGGAAGGATGGGAGAGAAACTAAAACCTTTCTTCTTGTTTGGAACTGAACATATTTGACAGAGACGAAAACCTTAGAGTTGAAAAAAGAGAGCCTTCTGTATAATAGTCTTACCGGTGTGTTTGACAACCATAATTTGTCTCGTGACTTATTTGTATCAGTAAATCATCTCACCATATCAGCACTCTTCAAGTTATAATTGTTTCCCAAATACAGCAACCCATTCTCTTACCCTTCCAAAGTTGTTGAAACCAACCATATTTTTCTAAATCATTTTGGCAGGCCACAGCATGGCACTGGAGCGTTTCAACTGGTTGAAGATTTCTGTATCGGATCCTTGGAAAATTAACCAGTTTCCAAGTTTATCCGGAAGCTGTTAGTTCTGCCCTGGGAACAATTCCATCAGCTGTCACCATCCAGCTCATCTGTGTCATCACCATTGTTTTGAGACAATGCTACATCTCGTCAAAAGTTTAGTTCCTTCCACATTGTACCCTCCATTTCCTTTTCTTCGTAGAGAACTGGGTTGTAGTTCTTTACCGATATTGCCATGCGTTTTGGGTTGTTAGTCTTGTTTGGAGGGCAACCTTCCCCTTGTACAGTTGTACTTTGAAAGGGGTTCTGATTTATTTTTTGGGGCAATGAATCGAGTTACTCCTGTAAAGACCTAAAGTTAAATCGCAGAACGCCTACAAACAAGCAATACGCAACAGAGCAATTCTTGGCTACTAAATATGAAGGCGTACAGAATTTCAGACCAGTAAACAATGTGTTTTTGCTTAAGTAGTATCAAGAAATCAAAACAAACAAATGAATACAAAGCTTTACAATCATACATGATTGGACTGACGCTAAAACCATAATACATAAAGAGCCCTCCGCCCACTCAACAACAGAACTGCAGACAAAAGAATCAGAGATTGATGAATTAAAGAAAAAAATGAGAGGTATTCTTGTAAGCATAAGAATCAATCATAAAAGGAATTGGGCATGTGATTCAGAAGGTACTGCATCCCGAATCCCCCGACCCATCAAATCGTTTGCTTCTGGAGTTTCCTGTTCTTTTCTCCATCTGACGCATCTCCTATTGAATCGAAGGGCGATATGCAGATGGCAGTTTTCAGAGGAGATATTAGTCTAAGCTATCGTACTTCTTCGGCTGTCCCCAATGCAGTAAAGTTCTCGCCAAAGAGCTTATGAATGACACTTTCGGGGGAGACCCTCTCCTCCCATGTAGGTTCTTGCCACTAAGATCTGTGTACTTCGGCCCAATATCCTTGCCTCTATCGATCTGCACAAAAACATACAAAGTTACATCATAAATGTGAATTCTGCATATAAAAGTACAAAAGCATGGATCAAATATAATAGTAATGAAATATTAAAGCGAGCATACCCTGTTGATCTTCCCATTTCTCAAATGATATACAATGCCTGACCAATTAATCGACTGTGAGAAGTGAGAGCGCAATGCAGAGACCGGGTATAAGAAGTTGTCAACAAGCATTGCAATGAATACCTGCAACCAGAAAGAAAATAAAACAACTTTAGTTCATCTGATTTGGTAGGTTGGTATGACTCAAATAGACATCAAAATTATTTTTATTTTTTTTTGTCATTCATTTTAATTGAAGGACTATATTGACAACAAATTTCAAAGGGTAGAGACTTTGATTGAGCTTAAAAACCAGGGACCCATTTGTAACTTTTTCCAAAGTTTGGGGACTTCAATTGATGGGAGAAAAAAGTTCAGGGACCTGTTTGCTGAAAACTTTTGATCTGGGTCATATGATGAGGTGAATCATAATTCATAAAGATAGTTAACTAAGTGATAAGTTATAATAACTGGTTGGTAAACTGAAATAGTGAAGAAAGGTACACAGTAGGGGAAAAAAATCATCATTAAATTCACAGAAGGTATTCTACAGCAACAGTATTTACCAAGTTGAGATTGACTCACCAGGCACCAGTTGTAAGAAGCAAGTGAGAGTGGTGATGCCTCAGGAGATAACATGTTGCACAACTGAACTTCAATCCTCGTTAAATTCCACATGGAAAGTAGTTCAATAATTGTGCAGATGGCTAAGCATCCTGTCAATAAAACTCCTGCAAAAGAAACATTTGGGGCATAACGATTTGATGAGTCTCTTCTACAATACATGAATACATACGTTTTGATCTTCATACAACTGGTCCACTATATTCATGAAACTAAAGGTAAAGCAACCAAATGATATAGTTTAAAGATCCAGAATCATGAAAATCGACCACAACTGTTTGAGCTATATATATATAGCTCAATGCTGCCTGAAATAGCTTTCTAAAATTTAAATAATGATTATCTGATAGTTTGTCTACTACCCAAGAGCATCATTTAAATAATAATTTCATCCTGGCTGTCAAACCTTAACACGACAGTGCTAGCAACGTTATGTAAAATAAATTAATTAACCCACCCATGTTTATCCAATTTCTGATTAGTTCAATTATGTGCAGGTAAATTTGATACGCCTGATGAAATGTTGTGACCTACTCAATAAGAAAAGGTAGTGTGCTCACCGCCATAACTGAAGTTTTCTTGTTGAATTGAGTTCTCTGAATAACGGATTCGAAGTGCTGCTGCAATATGGATCACAGCCATGATATATGGTGCCACAAATCCCCATGATAAGTAACAGTGGAAATAAAACAAAGCCCGGTTCATCAGCCAGTTAACCTTTGAAATATACGATTCCAGAACAAATGTTTGTTTCCTCAAGTAATTCCAATACCTAGACAAGAAGTAAAGGTTAGGATGCCATGTAAAGTAAATGTAATGACTGCAAAGCACAAGGATCCAAACTAATTACAAACCTGCCAAAGTTAAGATCACTTGCAAGGGGATGAGGGAAGACAGCAACTGGTGGGGATGTTATCAGTTTCTTGTAATTTCCTGGAAAATTAGGACAAAATAAACGTATGAGCACCATCAACTTGTAGAAGGAAAATGGAGATAAAATTCAAATTTTTTGAATTCGCATTAGATTTCTTACATGGAAAAGGATGAAAAAAAATGGGGTAGAACAGTTAGAACTTAGAGCTAGATTGATGAATGATGAGTGGACACTATAAACCAAGTACCTGATATGGCAGCAAGCGTCATGTCATCAGAATATCCTCCGTCACGAAGCCCTGAGACCACACCACAGTTGTCTGTCCTGAAATCTTCTGCATGCATCTGAAGAATAAAAAGAAGAAAAAAACAGTGAGAAAAATTATTTAATTAGAAAGAGATTGTTTCAGAAGAAGTTTAGAAGTACTTGCCATCATGCATCCTCCCCACAAGAAGAATGTTTTCCCGCCAGTAGCAAACCCCATTGAGCAAGGCTGTAACACAAAACCAAAAAACAAAGAAGAAGAAGAATCAACCATGACGGATGATAAGTATTAAATGATGGATACAATCCTTATAAGTTCAAAATTAAGGTATCTGCTTGGAAGTTAAAGCAATATGCTAATGATAACCATAGAGGTACATAGCTAGTTCTATGTTCTATGTAAGACAGAGAACATGAAGTCTTCAAGAAAAGATTGTACTTGAAAAATTGATGTCATGCTAATTTCATGTTATACAAGAAAAGACAAGAGAATTGTTTATTAGAAACAAGATGTGGTAAATCAGATCAGAATTTATTCCTAGAATGTTTCTAGTGAAACTTCATATGAACTATACCATGTGGTACTCGTATATACAATAACTTCCCAAACTTCCAGAAGGTAAATCAAGAGGGTATCCTGTTTGGATGAATATCTGCACATAATCCATATAAACAGATGTTAACACAAGAAAGTACAGATTATAATTACCCAAGATACGATGATGAAAATTAGCAGGCACAGCTAGACTTCACAGGGTGGAACCTCAAAACAAGGATAATATTATGCATGCCACTCACCTCAGGACTTTTTATCATTTCAGCAGTGAGAGCACCAATTGTTCCAGGGTGGAGCCTCACATCATCATCGAGAAACAATATATACTTGCTGTCTTTGTGCATTTTCTCTGCCCCAACCTGACAATGTAAGACTTCACTTATTAGAACTTTAGAAGGCAAATTTGATGGAGCTAAATTGCACTAAGTGATGCACAAAAACTCCTCAATGATGGTGTTTTCCCTGTCCATCTCATGTCCTTTCATATCCTATCAATCTATCATGGGACCATAAAAACAAAGAATGGTGTTTAACAGTGCCAATTCCCCATTGTTTTATCAGTTTCCAATATAATAATATAATTTTATGCTTGAAAGATGGTGACAAGTTTAAGAGGTGCAAAATACATACCAGCTGATTGTGGATTTTCTGACTACAAGTAGTTGAATAACCAGCTACAATAACCTTAGCATCAACTTCATCCTGACTTACAGAACATGCCAACAGTCAGGCAAATAACCACGGCAAATTCATAGGGTAATCTGGAGAATGTATAGCATACGCTATCAGGATTCACAAGGGTAATTGGAAATTAAAGGATACATGCCTGAAATTCTTTTAGCAGCATAGATATAGGACGATATGCTGGATCTTCAACACTTTCCACTATAAAAAGGAATTCAACATGACCGCCATAGAGAGTAGTAATCTGAATGGATTTATTTATCACTGGTCAATAAATTTGGAGAAAGACATATAGTTCTCATATGGAATGAAGCCAGCTCAGTTGGTAAAAAAAAATGGAGAGGTCTAGTGATGTGTCCTCTCTATTTGGAACAGTGTGGTAGGAACTTCCTACCACACTGTTCCAAAATAATCCTCTTCCTACCATATACAACAAACCATATGAATCCCAATAAATCTCACCTGACTTCTCCAATTATGCAAATTGTGCTCTCCAAAACCCTTTAGAGGCATAACAACAGTGACCCTTGGTAGATTGACCTGCTTTGAGTGTTCTAGATCATTAATATCATGAGAAAGAAAGGCCAAACTATTGCCAGATTTCATACTGTTCTTCATCTGCTTTATTTCTCTATTCCTGCAAGGAAAATAAACTGTCAGATTTAATGATCAAAAACATTATTTTTCTCACTGATCAGATAACTTATCATATCAAAAGTGTCGATATATAAAGATCCTCTAATATCTTACCTCACATAGGCTGCCAAAGCCCAGCCAAGAGCAAGCAACAAGCAGATAAGACATCCCTGCCACACAAATTCCCTTAGATTAGGTCCAGAAAGATTGAAAGTATCTCAAACTTATGTTTCTTCCATTAAAAATTCTGATAGTAATACTGACTTTAAATAAGTAGTGCAAGAAACAAAAATTAGAATGTATCCAGCTTTAGAAAGTATTGAAATAATTCATTTGGCCATTATTACTACTATAAATCTAAAATAACAGGGCTAAACCTAGAGGAGAATTCATGAAGAAGAAAATGAAAGATTTCACACTAGATTGGAATTGGAAAGCAAAAGGCTGAATAAGTTTTGAAATGATCTGACAACAATCAGGAAGCATACGAAGTATAATCAGGACTATGATCTCTATAGTCTTTATTCTTTAAATACAGATTTCATTGTGACAATGCAATTTACAATTGTATCCCTCAAATTCTGCAAGATTAAAAGGCTAACGATGAAGGATTGCATCTAATGAAAGAAAAAACCGAAGATAAAGATATCCAGATAATGTCCGACTTAACCATTTGAGCAACTCCAGAAAATTGAAGTATTAAGAAAGCAAAGAACATGGACTCAAAGACTTCAAACCACTTGAGGTTAATCACATAAATCAGACAAGCGCAGATTGCTCCAAAAGGCAGCTGAAGCCATATGAACACTTGCCCTACATCAAACAAAGCAGCTGCATCATCCCTCATGTATGGAATTGCATCAATAGAGGTGTGAACAGAAAAGAAAACTGCTTTGATCATTTGCTTCCCTCCAATGCAACGCAGAATGGTATGAAAGAACCCAACTTCATCAGATACACTTGAGAATGAGAGTAAGGAAAGCTCCCAAAATAATCCAATAAGTAAGAAGCTATCAATCTTTCCTGGAATACTCAAGTACATCAATAATCAACTAATCAAGAACTTCCAGACTGGACTAAACTGCAGAGTGCCTCTCAGGAATGTCTTGAACCAGTAAATATATATAAGATGGTGTAACCAAGTTACAAAAACATGCCGACCATACCAAGGGTCCCGCGGAATGTCCCATGGAATGTCATGAAAGCACAAAAAACATCATAAGAATTCGAAAACCCAGAAGCCAGCTTATGCCCAAGATACAGACTGTTTCAAAATCACCACGGCTTAGACACAAATTGCCAACACCAACAAATTTTCGTCCGCCAATGAAGTGGATCGAATGTGATCCACACTCCACAGGTCTTCAAAGTGTCTGCTTTCCCCCATCTTATTATATAATCCTTAAGACACATGCTTTAATCGGATGTCGCAGTTACAATGCTTCTTGTTCTCTATGATTGGAACTTTGGAAACAACAAAGAATTTTATTTTTTATTTTTAAAAAAAACGAGGCCTAATAAATCAAATCCCAGAAAGCAGTAAAGCACTTAACAGGCAAAACCAATCCTCCAGCCACCAAGAACCACTACAGCAAAACCTATAGACTACTTTGACCAAATCATGATTCATGAACGAGGCCTAAATTCAGCATTTTGAAAGCAATTCCCATCCTCCCGCCACCAAGAACCAATCTATCAGATCCAAGTAAAGCAAACAAAACAAAGAAATTCAACAAAAGGAAAAAAGAAGCAAAACCTGGATCTGGATAAAAACAGCCAAGGGGCTAAGGCAAGTTCTGCTGGCAGCGAAAAGGACCGAATCGAGAGAGTCAAACGCAGGCATTGATCTCTCTTTCTGTAACCTTGATGATTGGCAAACCCACAAAAGCAAAAACCCTCTCTCTGTTTGACCAAGTCTTCTTCTTGAAGGCCAGTGACCCTGTTCCTCTCAGATTGCCATTGAGAAGGGAAAAACTTTGGGGGATAGAGAGAGAAGAAGAAGAATAAGAAGGAAGAGAGATGAGCGCCCAAATTTTATATTTTTCGAAGAGTTGAGGGGATTGGACAACGAAGCCAACCCCACAAAATTCGGCAATTGGGGGATTCCCGTTTTCTCCCTAAATCCACGATTACAGATGGAGACTCCAATCAGTCGTGCAGTGCAGCCCTTTTTGATTCTCATAAGTCATATCCAGTGAAGCATTCCATTGGGGGTTTTCGGGGGGCCAACTCACCCCAACTGTGTACTCTGTTGTGAAAGACCGTTAGATAGGGCAGGGGCTTCCTCCGTAATTTATGGATAAAGCCTAGGGGTATAACCGTCAATCACGCTCTCCCTATGCACGTGGTTTGCACGTGCTGGTGACCCTAATGACTAATGAGGGAAGATGCCGTATGTTAGATTCGGATCATCTCCGGTCGGGTCTGATACCTTTGTCTTGGATTTGATGGGTGTAATTAGGGGTAGACATGGGACACAGGACGGGACGGGATTGAGGTAATTCCGTATTCCCATCTATTTTTGTGTGACCGAACAGGAACTGGATTGATTTTTTTTTTTCAAATCTCACCGGGTTTTATCTCTCACGGGATTGGACGGGATAGGTTTGGGACGAGACGCGATTTGTCCCTTGTAAAAAAAAATTTTCTACAAACAATCCAATTAACAAAAAATAGCAAGTAGAAAGGTGTAAATTGAAGTCTTAAATACTAACCCCATTACAAAATACAATACATAGCAAATTAAAATACACTCCATTGCTTCTTTTTTATATTCTTATTTCTCATATATTTTATTATTATTTTAAATTTTGAATTTAAATAAATGTTAAGGTATAATATAAATATATTCTTATAAGTTTTTATTAATTTTAATTATATATATGAATATATATATATATATATATATATGGGACAGGACGGGATTTACGGGATGCGAACTCTTTGTCCTGCGTCCCGTCCCGCGTAATTTTTGCGGGATGGGATTAAAAAAAAATTCTAAATCTCACCGGGATCGGGACAGGACGGGCCTAGGTGTAATAGTTCAGTACTCGTATCTTCTGCATTATTTTTCTAAAATAGTTTCTTATATGCTATCATAAAAAATGAATTTGTTGGTTAGCCCTCAATATTTCATATCTGTAAAAAAAATAGATCTTTAACTTATCAAACGAATCATTCATGTTACTAACATTTTTACTAAGTTTATGCGTAGTCTTTCTATTAAATATTAAACATTTTTCCATTCTAAACAATCTTATATCAATTACTTTGCTTCATATTTGTCATATCAAGAAAAAAAATAGATCACATGAGTTCAAAATTAATTTTTCCTTTAAAAATTACTTTCATTTTATTCACGAATAATCTTGAATAATATTTTTTTAAAATGAATACTCTTTTTAAAATATATTGAACAATCTTTTTATATTGCTAAATATATTTTTTAAGTAAAAACTATATTGGTTAAAGATATTATGATTAATAAGCAGTATATGTTAATAAAAATGTCTTTCTTTTTCATCTTTCGCTAATCCCATTGACATTCGTTTGTTATTAAATTTATGACGGATTATTCAAACTCGTATCTTAATTCTTTGGAAAACATATCTTGTTTTGGAATTTTTTTTCAAAATGTTCAGAGAAAAATAAAAATTTACGGAAAAATTCGCACCTTGAAAATATTTACAAAAATATTCAAAATTTGCAGGGAGGGTAGAAAATGCGGTATGAGACCGCGTTTCATTTAGGATAAGTAAAATTTGAAAGTGGAAAAAACACACACGAAAGAAACGCAGTTTCAAACCGCGTTTATTACGTTTTATTTTTAAATTAAAAAGTATATTTAAAAAAAACAAATTGAATGAAACGCGGCTTAAAGCCGCGTTTCATTTGTCACCCAACTTGTTGCTATCGACAACCCCAAGTTGCTATCGGTAACCCCAATCATCACCGGGCGGAGGCTTCAAGGTTGGCAACCCCAATCTCATATCGTCAGAGCCATGCCATGGTCATTGGAGCCCTCGTCAGCGGCGGAAACTTTGAGGTTGGCAACCCCCAATCTCAGATTGAAGAGGAAGCTTCGAGGCCGCCCGGATTGAAGAGGAGCTTTATCATCTACGGAGGAGGCCGGGGATAGTAGCTTCGCCATCGCCTCCGCCATTGTCAACCGAGCGTCGTCATCACCTCCTCCATTGTCAATGGAGCTTCGTCAAAGAGGAGCTTTGAGGTCGGCAACCCCCTTATCTCAACGGAGCTTCGTCGTCGGCTCCGCCATTGTCAACGAAGCTTCGTCGACGCCTCCGCCCAAGTGCTTCTCTCCCTTCGCAGGCCATGGTGGTGGCGTTTTTTGGCGGAGCGGTAGGGAGGAGGGCCAAGCCTTCGATTTTTGGTAGGGAGGAGGTCGAGGCGGAGGGCTGGACCAGAGAGCAACAGTGCGTGGAGGGCAAGAGTTTACAATAAAACGCGGGTTAATGCTGCGTTTCATTCAATTTGTTTTTTTTTTTAAATATATTTTTTTAATTTTAAATATAAAACGTAATAAACGCGGTTTGAAACCGCGTTTTACCCAAAATTAATTATAAAACGCGGTTTCAAACCGCGTTTTTTTTTTATGTTTTTTTCTGTCTTCCAGACTTCACTTCTTCTGAATGAAACGCGGTTTAAGACCGCGTTTCTCTGACCTCCCTGCAAATTTTGAATATTTTTGTAAATATTTTCAATGTGCAAATTTTCGCGTAAATTTTTATTTTTTTTAATATTTTGAATAAAAATTCCTTTTTGCATAATTATTTTACCTTGAGCTAATAATAATAATAATAATAATAATAATAATAATAATAATAATAATAATAATAATAATAATAATAATCATAATAATCATAATAATCATAATAATAATCATAATAATCATAATAATCATAATAATCATAATAATAATAATAATAATAATAATAATGGAAATTTGACCAGGTACCCTTGGGGTATTGCAATTTTCGCGAGGTATACAACTATTTTGCATATTTCACGTGGTGCCCCTGAGGTTTTGTAACATTTCACATCGTGCCCATGATGGTAAAAATATAACAGAGGCGTTGAACGACGTTAGATTTTAAACAAAAAAAAAAAGAAAAAAAAGCTCACTTGCAAGTTGCAAAACGAAGAAAGAAAGAGAGAGCGAAGAGAAAACCAGAGCAAGAGAGAACGAAGGCCACCCGGTCGGCTTGCCGTTGGACGCCTCCTTTGCTGCACACCAAACCAGCTACAGAGAAACGATAGGGATGTGTCAGGAAGCCATGAATTGCACGGCAAGGAGGAGGGCTGGGCAGAAACATCAGCGGCCGGAAAGCCGCCAGGCGAATCCAACCAGGCGACGCCGAGCAACCACCACCAAAATGAGGCAGTGACTGCAAGGAGGTAGAGGAGGGCAGGAGGGACACAAAACACCGAGTCGAAATGAGTCTCAACGAGACCAGGGTGGAGGAAGACCAGAAGACCGGTCGGGGAGAGGAAGAATCATGGCGAATCAAGGCGCATCGAAACGCAGTGACTGCGGGGTGGAAGCCCTGGGGGGTCTAATTGAAACACACGACAGTGAATCGAAATGATTCGAAAGCCAGAGCCAATGAACGAGGACGGCGGTGAGCTGAAGCCACCAGGCCGGGCGGAGATGAGAGACTAACGCAATCGAAGAGGAGGGGACGAAAAGAAGGCGGCGAAACGAATCCGATGACACCCAGACCACACTCAACCACCACGCACCACGCAAAGGGACGACCACGAGACTACCATCATTAACACAAAGGAAGAATCCACCATACAAAGCAGAGAGGAAGACAAGGAGAAAGCAACCCCTCGCCCAGAACCACACTAAATAAACGCCCAAAGCCCCCAAAATCAGGGGAATCACACAATTGGAGGGGAGAAGGAAAGAAACCCCACCACAATTTCTGCTAATGTTACACCATAGCGAGGATTCAACAGGGCTGAACGTCGGAAAACCTAGGTTCACAAGAGGAGGAAGACAAAAAGCCAACCACCACAAACACTAGCGGAAGGCGAATTACAGGAAACGGGTCCGAAAATAAGATCTGTGAGGTTAATTTGGCCTAGGATAGATTTTTTTAGCAGGGGATTTCACAAAGAAATCAGAGGTTGAAGAAGAAGTACTCAAAAGAGACCTTCGCTCTCTCTTTCTTTCTTCGTTCTGCAGGTGACCTTTTTTTCTTTTTTCTTTTTGTTTAAAATCTCACGTTGTTCAAAGCCTTTGTTAGATTTTTACCATTAAGACCATGACGCGAACTGTTACAAAACCCCAGGGGCACCAAGCAAAATATGTAAAAGAGTTGTATACCTCGCGAAAATTGCAATGTTCTAGGGGTATTTGGTGAAATTTCCGTAATAATAATAATAATAATCATCTAAGTATGACAATGAAATATTTTTTGTTTATATTTTTTTCAGTTACCTAATATATATAGATTGTGGCTTATGATAATTTTCTATAAACTATGGCAATATATTAATTTATTATTTTTTTTTCTAGAATCAAACACAATACGTCACATAGGACGATATGCATCGATTTTAGTATATGTATATAGATAATTTATCTCAGGCACATAAGCAATATGTAGTATACATAAGCAATATGTAGTATACAGTATATCTCAGGCACTTAAGTAATATGTAGCCCCATCTAATTTTTTTATATATAATTTTTCTATCTTCAATCCAATTCTATCAAAAATCCATATTTTTTTAAAAAAATATCTATTGCATGAAATATGAGACCCTCGTAAAGTTAAAATCATAAGTTGTATAATGTTTATATTATATTTATATAATAAAATATTAAATTTTTTATGCCTATAAAAATTATATAGAAGAAATTTGGCCCAAAGGCCTTCGGCCTTTGGGCCATTTATAATTTGTCTTAGGGTTTTACCTTTGCTAGTAAATGTCCAAAATATTTTCGTAGTACCAAGTTTGCCCCTGTTTTAATTTAACCCCTTCCCCTTCTCCAACCATTCAGATCTCCTCCCCCGCTTCCCGTTCCAAGCTTCTCTCATCTTGCGCCGCTTCTTCGACTGCGATTCATCGACGGTGCTGTCTTCCTCCACAACCGCCCTCCCCCGCCCTTCTCGGTTCAGATATAGAACCTCGGAGCGCCATGGCTTTCGATTTTGATTTCTCTCTCCTCCCTTTCCCATGGCGGTTGCCTCCCCGTCGATCATCGACGCTATCACCAGGATGAGTTTCTGGAGAGATCGAGCACCTCCGGGGCTACTAATTACTTAAAGAAGCGACGAGGACTGGGAGCCGGAAATTGCGCCGCCCGCAACCACCGCGAAGCCGGATCTGGAGGCAAAACCAGCGGTGGTGATTTGTGTTTTTGTCGGAAACGTGTTGATTTGATTAATTTAGCTTCCTCGCATCGAGTTTCAGAATTAGTGATTTAATTAGTTTAAGAATTAATTTAGCTTTAGTTTCAGAATTAGTGATTTGTATTTTTGTCTTTTACTCCATCGGCTCTTGAATTTGATCCTTCATATGCTTTGGCATCTGAAATACGATTGATTAGTTTGAATTTGGGTGGTGGTTTGACTTTTTGTGATGATGTTGATTTTGTAGCTATAGTACATATAAATGCTACTGATGTTGAACATAATTAGCCCTCCTTGTCATACGGTATTTCTTTGGTGACACTGTCATCACATGTTTTTTTTGCTGGATTTTCTTTTGGTTAAAGTGTATATGATCTTGTTTTTGTAGTGGGTGATCCTGTTTTTATATTGATTACAGCGTCTATGATCCCCTTACCCATTCATTTATTAGAGGAGAATTGTCACCACATGTATTTTGGCTTCTCATTAGCCCCTATAGGGTTTGTGCCTCCCTTGTCGCAGGGTTTTTCTTTGATTACAGTGTCTTTGACCCTTTTTTCATAGTTGTAACAGTGTCTATAACCCTGTTTTTCATTTTGGTTACAACGTAATGATCCATTTACAGCTGCTACATCCTAGTCAAAACATGAATTCACTCACGATTAGGGATGACAGTGACCCCGTAAAAAAAAACTCGTAAAACGAAGGTGTCATCAAAAAATTTAAGTAAATTAGGCATTCACTGATAAGAGTGGTGACAGTGACCCCGTAAAAAAAATTAAAAAAAATTCTTGAAACGAATCTGTCATCACACACGTGTCACCACTGTCACCACTGACAACACACGTGTCACCACACACGTGTCACCACTGTCATCACTGTCAAAGAGTGGTGACAGTGACCCCGTAAAAAAAAAAACTCTAAAAACGAAGCTGTAATAAAAAAAATTTCATGTCACCACACACGTGTCACCACTGTCAAAGAGTGGTTACAGTGAACCCGTAAAAAAAAAACTCTAAAAACGAAACTGTAATAAAAAAAATTTCATGTCACCACACACTTGTCACCACTGTTAAAGAGTGGTGACAGTGACCCCGTATAAAAAAAACTCTAAAAACGAAACTGTAATAAAAAAAATTTCATGTCACCACACACGTGTCACCACTGTCAAAGAGTGGTGGTGACAGTGACCCCGTAAAAAAAAAAAGAAACTGTGTAATCACAAAATTTACATGTCACCACACATGTGTCACCAAAAGTCAATGCCTTTGACCAGTCAATGGTCAATGGTCAAATTAAAAAATGGGAAGGAGGAAAATGGGAAGGAAGGGCAAAATTGGAATTTTTGGACATCCTCCTAATAAATTCCCCCTTTTGTCTAGGGCTTAATTTTTGCCCAAAATATGGACACTTACCAAATTTTCCCAATTAAATAATCAATTATAACTAAGTATTCTCACGACATATTTTTTTCCCACAGAGTTTAATACATTAATATCTTATGAGATTTATTTAGATTTAACATTTGGTTTGTTTTAGAATTATACATCTAAATTAGTAGAATATGTATTAATATAAAATTTATTTAAATTTGAAAACAAAAATTAAAATAATATATATGTATATATTATAAGGATTTCGTTTGATACTAGAAGTATTAGAAAAAAAATTAATTAGTTAAGTAAATGAATCTCTGACTCAAATTACACGTTGTTTGACATTTTATGTATGCTTTTTAAGGAGATAAAAATTCTATAAAAATATTATTTTAAATCAATTTTTTTTAATATTTCCTCTGTTAATTATAACATGTCGTTTTAGACATTTGCACATTTGTTAAGAAAGCAAATAAAAGCAAACAAAAATACACTTATACCTCTAGTTACTCCCTCCGTTAATTAAAACTTGACGTTTTACTATTCACGCACGCTTTTTGAGGTGTTAAAAACTATATAAAATATTAACTTTTTTAACATATTTTTTAAATAATTTCATACTTGTTACTATTAATTATGAATTTATAAAAACAAATTTAAAAAAATGTTAATATTTAATATAGTTTTTATCATTTTAAAAAAGAGTGCATGAATAGTAAACGACAAGTTTTAATTAACAGAGGGAGTATTACATTACTTTTTCACTTTATTGAAAACTACAACTAACAAATCCCTAATCATTCCAAGGGTAATTTTAAAAAGTGAACACCAAAATACCTAAAATGACATGTTTTTCTTAAAAAGATTTTACACCTAAAACGACATGTTTTTCTTAACGGATGGACTAATTTCATACTTATTAGTATTAAGTATTATAAAAAAATTTATTAAAAATAAGATTTTACTCCATCCGTTTCAAAATAGGTGGGCTTTTAGAACATCCGCATTGGTTTCGATTTCTACAGTTTCTTAAATATCCTTTATCACTTTCTCTCTCCTAAACCCAACTCTATTTTCAACCTACATCCATACAACCCATTTTAATATTATACCTATTTAATTTAACAATTAAATTAATTGAATACCCCGCCATTTTTTCCTCTCTCTCTTCTTCCCACTCACTATCACCCCATTTTGGGTTTCTTGAGTTTATTATTGAGTTGTTAGGTAAGAAATCATCAACATCATTTCTTAAACTATTCATCCCTTATCCCTTTATTTATTTTTTTTTCTCTTGAAAACCTTTAAAAAAAACCCAAATGTGGATGGTCTTAGGTAGTAGATTTTGTTTCAAAATAAACCAGTATTCGTAACCCGCGCAGTTGCGCGTATTGTTAATAAATTATATTTTATTATTATATCATTTATATTAAAATATCATAATAGATTATTAATTGACGTGGTTTTAAAAAATAAAACCAAATTGATATGACTCACAAAAATAAACCATATATAAATATATTATATTTAATTTAATTTAAAAGGTAGAATAATTGATCAAATATATATTTTTTCTTCATCTTTTAGAATCTTGATTAATATATTTATTTTTAAATGAGACTATTAATTGAGATGATAAAATTATATTATCTTATTAATTGAGTGGCTCAAAAAGATAATTAGATTAAAAGTTTCGATGGATTTGATTTCAATATTTCATGCCTGGTAATCACAAGGATAGAAAAATTTTGCATTGAAATTTTGCTTCATTAATTAATTAACCGACTAAAAGCATTCTTCGTTCTTTGTTCTAAATGAACCGAAATGATTTTGTTTTGTCAAATCTCGATTTAATTTTACTGATCTAGAAAGATAAAATTTTTACCTAAATATATTGGCTTATTAATTGATGTGGGCCAGAAATATAATACCACTTTAATCCAGAAAATGTCACGTAAGCAAAAATAATCCCGCTTTAATCCAGAAAATTCTGTGGACGCGAGATCGCACCAGAGCCCGTTTCAGGCCTCTGTTTTAGTATTTTATATTTATATAGATGAGCTTTTATGTTTTCTAGGTAAGGGATTGTAATGATTTGTATTGATTTTTTTGTTGTTGACTTTTTAAAAGATTTTAATTAGTTAAAATGTGTAGTATGTGTTAAAAAATACTCCCTCCGTCCCACAATAATTGTCTTTGGACTATTTATGCACGCTTTTTGAGGAGCTAAAAACTATATAAAATATTTATTTTTTAATTAATTTTTAAAAATAATTCTATACTTATTAGTAATATGTATGATATTATTTAAAAATATTTAATAAAATGTTGATATTTTATATAGTTTTTAGGTTCTTAAAAAAACGTCCATGAATAGTTAAAGACAATCATTGTGGGACAGAGGGAGTAATAAAATTTATAGAAAAGTTAGTGGCATGATGATTTTTTTTAAAAGTGAAGTGTTTTATTAAAATTTGTACAAATTAACATTTTTTAATTGTCTTAAAACTTATGAAAGAAGCTAAAATGACAAGTTTTGCCGAACGGATGTAGTAGAATAGAGTTTTTTTACCTTTTTAAAATCTGGGTCGAAAATTAAATGACTTGCTCCTAGACCTGTCAATCGGGTCATTCGGGTTGGGTTCGGGCTCGGGTCATTCGGGTCGCGGGTAAATCGGGTTTCGGGTAATTCGGGTTACCGGTCGTTCTGGGTCGAGCCAAACTGGGTTTGTCCCGGGTTCGGGTCGACCCACCGGGTCAAAAAAACTCGAACTTTTTGAAGAATTTTTAAAAATATTAAATAATATCAAAATTAAATTGTAATATAAATATGTCAAATTAAACTAAATAATAATATTATAATTAAATTTATAAATATTATTATAATAATATTATTATATTAATATTTTAAGCATAAAAAATCATATTTATACAAAATAAATGTTATAAACATATTATAATTGTAAAATATATAAATTATTTAATTTATAAGTGGCCTTAACGAATACAATTGCATGACAAAATCTATGTGGGTTCAATTTAGTGTCAGTGTGGTGTCAACATGGTGCTGACTCACCGGGTCGATTTCGACCCAACTGGTTACCGGATCTTGACCCTAAAAGTCCCGGGTAATTCGGGTTCGGGTCGATTTCGGGTCCCAGGTCTAAAATAACGGGTCTAAACCCGTAAAATTACCGGACGTACGAGTCGGGTTTTTCGGATCGGGTCATGCTTTGACAAGTGTACTTGCTCCGTATTTTAAATTTGAAAAAACCGCACACTCTATCCAAGGCGCAAGGGTAGAGTATCAACTCCTCGGATTGGGAAAATACTTCTCTTACCCTCTGGTAAGCTTACCCAAGGGTATTTGGATGTCCAAGTAAAAAAGAGAATAAAAAGAAAAGTTTTAATAGGGGATAAATAGGTTTGCTTTTTGTGGAGTTCAATGTACCACCCTATATCATAATTACTACCCCTAATTATTACAACTACCATTATTTCTCCTACTAAATACGAAAATGGTGGTAATTAAATTGTTTATGTGTTACTTTACTCCGTATAATTTATACTTTGAAGTATATAAGTACTTTGTAGATAAATTAATTGGATCTCAAATTTTTTATACTTTGTTTACATTTTACAATTTATACTTTGTAATTAAATATTTATATACTTTGTTTATACTATTCAATTTAATTAGTTCGAACTCCTATTTTTTATACTTTGGAATGTAATTAGTTCGAACTCTCGTTAACCCGAATCGGATACATGCAAGCATGGATGCAATCGGGAATATGCCATCAAAATCAAACAGGATATAGGAATCGATAATATAAAGTCAAAAAACACTTGCTTCACTAAATTAGCTTGGATACAGATAGAATGTGATTTTCACCCATTTTTTATATATAATTGGTATGAAGAACATATTTTTCCTCACAAAAAAATTATTTTTTATGTTTAATGAAATAAAATTTTAATTTTAATTGAAGATGTATCCATACTGTCGGGCCAGGTGTCGGGGTAACAAAAAATCGCAAATTCGAGCAAATAAAATTATTTCGAGCTCTCATTAAACAGATTTGGATTAACATATGATCAAGAATTCGGAGAAATAAAATTCGTTCGAACTCTCGTTAACCAGGGTTGTGTTAACATGAAATTGAAATACCCCAAATTATTTTTTGGTATATCGTTTTAAGTAAATATGTTTTTTAATAAAGTTCTTTTATTTTGAACTTAGAAAAGTTTTTCAAATTAATTATATACAAAGTCTTATAACTATTTTTGAGATATTTCATCGTTATTTTTATGTGCACTTATAATAAATTAATTAGTTTATTAAGTTATATTATTTTAAGGAAAAGTTGAAATTTTTTTTTCAAATTATTCACCAAAAATAATTAATTAATAAAACATTATAACTTTCGAAATATTTACACAAATATTTCGAAAGTTATAATGTTACACAAATTTTTGGATATATAATATATACACACACATATAGATAGGAAAATAATCTTAAATAATACTAACTATTGCATGTGAACCAAAAATAATACGAACTTTAAAAATAGTAAATTCGTATACAAACTATACTCATATTAACCAAAAATAATACTGTAAATCATCTTTTCGGCCAAAAATAATATTGTATATCATCTTTTTGCATATTAGATGTGGATTGATTTTTTTCCCAGCTTGTTAAGTTTTCCCCCTAGAATCAACCACAACGCGCCACATAGGACGTGATGCATCGGTTTTAGTATATGTATATAGATTAGTAATATGATTAAAAAAAAATACTTTGTTGAATTAAAAAAATTAAAGTTTTTATAAATGAGTAAAATATAAAATACATTACTTCTTGAGTAACTAAATTTATATAGATAGAAAAAACTTGATATATTATTTTCCAAAAAAAAAATTATTTCATAAAAAAATATTAGTAGTAATGAAAAACACAACAATACTACTAACATTTTTACCCAGAAAAAACTACTAGCATTTGGCTAATTAATAAGGAGTAATAACAATGACTAAAAATTAAACCTTCCAAGTAAAAATAAATCATGGCTTAATTGCCTCATAACGATTAGGAAATAGGAAAACAATAAACAATAATAAAATATATCTAGTGTCATTTGACACTAGTGTCAATGAATCACTTAATATTAAAGTTAAAAACAACGTACATAATTAATAAATTGAAATGGAACAACAAAAATTTGGGCGTTAAAAAGATTATAAAATAGGAGGGAATGAAAATAAGAGGAAATGAAATTTTATAGGAGGGAAGAGAGGAAAATATAGAAGGGAAATGTAAATGTAAAATAGGAGGAAAGGGAGGGAAATTTTATTGGGATGAGATAAAATAGGAGGGAATGAAATTTCATATGAGGGAAGGGAGGGAAAGGTAAAACTAAAATAGGAGGGAAATTTTATTGGGAGATAATAAAATAAGAGGAAAGGGAGGGAAGTGTAAAAGTAAATTGAAATACCCCAAATTATTTTTGGGTATCTGAATATCTTTAACCAATTCGAAATCGTATCCAATCCGACCAAAATATGATAGATTTTATCCCGTCATCGTTATCCAGCCGTAGCCACCAGTCGCGTGTCGTTCCATACACTACTGAACAAAAAGAGGGAAATTTGGTAGAAAATATTGAGCTTATGTGAGTAAAATCAAAAATAAAAAATTAGTTGAATTTTTTTACGGGAAAAAAGGCTTTTCTTGACTGCTATATAGCCACCGACACTTTATTTTTTTGTTAAAATCAGCACCCTAAGCCTTTAATATTCATCCATACTTTTCTTTTTTATTCCAAATCAGCACCCTACACGTAATACATTTCTTATGGCAAAATTCATAAACTTAAAAAACATATATAACTCAAATTCATAAAATATATATGAATGACTAAAATTTAATATCATAAATCTTACTCATGTAAAAGTTAAACTCTCAAACTTTAATTGTTAAACTAATAACAAGAAGGAATCAAAACAAGTACAATTGGTACTTATAATAAACTCGCAAACTTTAGAATATGATGTTACTATAGTTTAAATTATTTTATTATTTTCATCTTTAAATTTATTAAGGGTGTGAATTGTTTATTTAATATTGTATATTGATTTCAACAAAACATAACTTATTTGATTTTTTTTTCTCAAAACATTCACTCAAAACTAATAATTAACAAAATATTCAAACTTACCACAAGATCCTAATTGATCGAACATCAAACTACATACGGGATAAATTCAAACATCAAACAATATAAAATTTCAACTTGTGAAAAAAATTCACATTTTTAACCAATAGGATAAATTCAAAACAAACTTTTTTTCAATCCATGTCTAGTTACGATATCTAGCAACCAATGATGTATGTATGTATGTATGTATGTATGTATGTATGTATGTATGTATGTATGTATGTATGTATGTATGTATGTATGTATGTATGTATGTATGTATGTATGTATGTATGTATGTATGTCTCATTATTATATACTAACAATATAGGTTTTTTTTATATATATAATACATTGTATAATATATTTATTTTTATCTTTAAATTTATTAAGGGTGTGAATTATTTATATAAGAAATATTAAGGGTGTGCATTATTTATTTAATAACAAGAAGGTTTTGTTACTATTTATATAAAACATCCTATGTGATCAAGCATGAAAAATAATCCATCTTAATAAAATTTCGTTTCCTCCTATTTTATGAAATCCAAAATGTGAACCAAATCCAAAATGTAATCCATTTGAATTTCATAGTCAATTATTCAACATTTACTCATTTATGTTATTATTTCAAAAATTATTGATTCTTATCTTCGTGTTAACACAATTTTTACTCTATACATTAGGTTATTACTTTGAAAATGAATTTCATGGTTAATTATTCCACGTCTAGGGTGCCAATTATACAAAGAAATAAAAATTTGGGCGATAATTACAATATATAGGGTGCCGATTTGAAAAGAAAGAGAAAATGTAAACTCGGTGGTTAAATAAAAAAAATTGGTTGCATCTCCCTCTTTACGAGGCCCCATCTCTATTGGTGCAAGGCTGAGCCCACGGATTGAACTCTTACACCGTTGGATTTTAATAAATAAAGGGCCACGATTGAATACAAGTTGCTTCCAATTTGTAATTAATATTACATGTAATTCAATTTTCTACATCTCTATCTATATTCTACACAGTTAAATTTTAATAAATTTATTTCAAAAAATGAATTCTTAACCTTATGTTTTTTTATTAGAATTGTTTTTTTTTGTTATAGGGAAAACATACTGAGCTAAAAAAAAGTAAATGCATTTAAAAATACTAAAAGAAACTAAGAAAAATAAATAATTTAAAATAGAAGAAACACAAGATCCGTGTGAAATTTTGTAGGGCAATGTGAACGTTGATCAATTTAATCTAACGGGTATTGCCAGCTCTAAATAGGGATAGGGTTTTACTAATGGTTTTCTATTTTTTTCCGGTTCAGTTGAACCGGACCCATCAAAATGAAATTTCTGAACCGAACCCTTCTTCTTCCTTTGCTCTCCTCCTTCGTGGTTTCCTCCGCTGCTCTTGTCTCCGACGTCGACTTCGTCCGTGCCTGATGTCGCCGTCCTCGTCTCCCTCCTCATTCCTCCCTCAATTGTCCGAATCTGCACCTCCGCTTGAGAAGGAATCGAAGTCGGGAGTGGGGGCTCGAATCGAAGTCGGGGGCCAAGGGCACACCGCTCCCTCCACTCTCACCGCCTCAGTGGTCGCCCTTGCCTCTGACGTCACCGCCCTTGTCTCTGATGGCTCCGGGCTCGACCTTCTTGCTCCAACCTCCTCTCTTCCTCATCCTGGTTCAAAGTCAGCAACGGAGTCGGCTTGGGAATTTTAGGGTTTTCGGTTCCATCACTTAATTTACCCAGATTTTCAATAGCACGGGAATTATATTGCTAAAAAAAATTGGTTATGGGAATCTACATAACAACACATTGGGAAGCTTTTAGAATGGTTTTGATTGAGTTTCGAGCGAGATTGAAGGGGTTGAAATTTCCCCCGTTTTTTACAAACAGGAGGTTGGAGCTTGAAGATGATGACTGATGAGCCTGAACCGGTCCGGCTCACTCCTTTTCTTTTTTCACTGGGTTAGGTTCAGTTAATCAACTTAGACCACATATTATATACGTATATATATATATCCACTTATATATATTGGAATTTATTTATTTAATTTAATTTGAAATTTATAAATTAAATAATTAGAACAATAAGGGGTTTTTATCACTTTAAATAAATTCTTATTATTTCACTTAGAATAATAATAAAAATTATTCTAAAACTTACAATTTTTTAGTTAAAATTTAAGTTTTTAAGTTACTCGCTATGAATAAAATTTTAGCAATTTTTATTTTACTCGATTTTAATCCGCATCAACTACCCAAATCCAATTTCAATTGAAGCTCTTGACCCATTGTCTTATTTTGCTTCGGTTTCCAATTTGATTTTGAGTGACCTTTGACATATCTAAGGTTAAAAATAATAAGGTAGGGAAGTGTATCAATTAAATGCATATATATCCCACTCGTAGTTGACTTAGCCTATTACTCTTGCATCTCAGATTCGATCCACTCCTTTTCTTTTGGTTTAGTTTCTTTTAAAACTTCCGAGAACTCAATACCTCGACCCCGATTTACGAGAGCTCGAACTAATTTTATTTGCTCGAATATGTGATTTTATATTAATCCAACCTGGTTAATTAGAAATCAAACTATTTTATTTGTCCGAATCCGTGATTATATGTTTACCCGACCCTATTCAACGAGAGTAATTTTATTTGTCCGAATCCTTGATTATGTTAACTCGACCTTGGTTAAAAAGAGATCAAACTAATTTTATTGTGCGAATCTGTATTTATATGTTAATACAACCATGTTTAATGAGAGCTCGATATAATTTTATTTGACCGAATATGTGATTTAGGTTAGGATAAAATCCACTTATGGTCCCTGAATTTTGATAAAATGTTCAAAGGGGTCTTTGAACTTTTGTTTTGTTCAATAAAGTCCCTGTACATTGGGATTTTGTACAAATTAAGTTCTTCCGGTAATTAATCCGTCAAAATTGATGGTAAATGATGATGCAAAGAGCGTACACATAGAGAAAGAAGGTGGGTTGCACAGACCCTCTTTAAAAAAAATCATAATTTAAAAACTTTTATTATTGTAAAATAAAAAATTTACATATCATCGTTTATGATTAATTAACAAAAAAGACTAATTTTATTTTCCCAACCTTTTTTATCACACGGAAAAAAATGAAAATTATAGGCTTTAGGATACAACTCATACAAGAAGCCTATAAAGAATAGAGTAATAAAGAGTAATATAGGAGTGAAGTAATAGGCATTAATTACTCCCTAAAAAGCTGCATGTAATTACTACCTATACACTCTTTTTTTATTTCTTTTTTTTAGGTCTATTTACTTTTTGACCAAAAAGAAAGTTACAATTTTACCATCGGGTAAATCTACCAGAGGGTAAGAGAATCAGCCTCCCTCGGATTGTCGATGTATCCACCTCGAATATTTAAATTGACAGCCTGGCATGAAAAGTGATTACGTTTTGTGTATAGAGCGACAGAGGTGGGATGGATCAATCTACTGTATGTCATTTTGTCATCGCCCATTGGAATGTGCAATTTGCAATTTTATATTCTGTACTCCGTTTAGGCCATCTTTATCCATGGTACTTGGAGTACCATAGCTAATTTTTTAAAAGGAAAGCAAAAAAAATGTCAGATTTTTTGTTAAACCAAGAAAATTATGTGAGGTGAGTATCATAGTAAGATACTCACTTTATTGGTTCTCCCACATTTTATAGTATTTTATTATAAAAAATAGCTATGATACTCAACTCAAGTACCACAATTAAATATGCTCTAATCTGAATTTGTGTTTCGATTATCTGTTTTCTTTGATGGTCTGTCCGATGTATCCGCCTCGAATACAATCATTTTTTTTTAATAATTTCATACTCTTGATAGTTATAAGTATAAAGTTACAAAAATAAATTCATTAAAGATAATATTTTTTTCTAGTTTTTACCTTCTTAAAATGCGGGCAGAAAAGTCAAACGACTTTTATTTTGGAACAGATGGAGTATTTTTTAATTTTATGAATATAAATAAATATTACTCCGTAAAAAATATTTTTAGATTTTATATCCTTATATTAATATGGTCACTGGTTATTAGGATCAGTTTGTGATTTTTAAAAAACATGTGGTCGTAACAATCATATATTCCGTATCAATTGGTCGTTGAGATCATGCAGTCCTATGCTAAACGAAAATTTAACTATGCGCTAAAGAGAAATTGTGAAAATTAAAATACTCCGTAAGTAGTTTACTTCATGAGATTTATAGTAGGAAAGCTAAATTCACCGCTAATTTTTACTATCTCCACCGCTAACCATCGCACCATGTTATTATAAGTTAATTATCCTTAATCGTGTACACCACAACATACAACGGTGGATATAATCCGGTATGTCAACCGCTTCAAAAGTCACCGCAATACGGTACGATGGATGTCGACCGAATTAAATATTTAAAAGTAATATACTTAAATATTTAAAAGTAATATAATTAGTACCACCGCAACTTGTTGCAGTGGCTTAGTTAAGAAAAGAGTTGATTTGTTCTGCGGGTCATTTAGCCTGCTCTAATTAGCAAAGTGTCCACTAACCCGTACAAATTAGCTTAAAGTCTACGGTTTATTTTATATCCTAAACTCTAACTGTCTCCCCTATTTTCTTTTCTTCTCCTAAATCTCATATCCATACCCAAATCTCAGATCTAGAAATTGTGTAGCTCTTCTCCCATGACTGCTCCTCCTCTATTTGACCACCGGCGTGCCGTCGTCGTCCTTGAGGGAGCGAGCGATGAAGACCTTGGTGAAGCTGCGGTGACCGAGGAGGAATCTCTCCGACCTCAAATTTTATCCGACACCATTCCTGCACCAATTTTGTCCCGCGAGGCATGCATCTCTCCGATCTAGATCCAGATCCAGTGGAGGGAAAGGACCGACAAGAGAAGGGAGATATGAGAGGTAGGTTGAAAAGTTTGGATCTGAGATGGAGGTGGCATCGTCGGGCGCAGGTGGTGCAGTGGTGGCCTTGCCGTACATAGGTGGTGTGGGTGGTACATTGACAAGACGAAATCGCTGTGTATCCTATCAAAAGAAAACTCAAACCTACAAACTAGTATAGTGAGCAAGTAAGAGGTTGATCCCACAGAGAATCAAGTATTCCTATGTAGAGTGTATTTACCAATTTGTAGAAAAGATGGGTTTTGAGTGGTTTAGAATGAGAAATATTAACAAGTTAGGAGAATCAATAATTAAGAGATAGTTTCACCTACAATTCTCAACCCTATTTGGTGAATTCGATCCTTGTTTACTACTCAAATTCTTTTCCTTTTCCAATCAAATGTTCTTATCTTGATTTGAATAGATTATTAGCCCTATGAGTTCTAATAATCCCTTACTCCTAGGCAATCTTAACACGGATTAAGGTTTAATCCTAGGAATAGCAATAAGTCTCAAGATGTATAAAGCTTATAAGCAATATCAATCCCCTAAAGAACTAATATTTAACCTATAGTCAACTTCCTACACATTCAAGCTTTCTAACGAAGTTCACTAGAACATGTTTGCTACGAAAGATTAAGAATCATAATGAACAATTCAAAACCCTAGCGATGATGAGATCCTGAAAAGGTGATCAATCGAGATAGAATCAAACACCATAAAACATTCAAGCACAAAGAAGGTGAAACATATGATGCAAATAAGAACAAGAATAGAAAACTCACAATTCAACCAAACGGAGTCTCAAATCGTAGGTGAAACCAAATAGTTTAGCCCTCCATTGTTAAACGATTGTCAAAAGATTGGATGATATCCCTAAAACACCCTAAAACAAGCCTTTAAATAGGCCTAAGAACCGTCATAAAACCCTAGAAAGTGTTTTTCAAAGATAGACCCAACTTAGGAAAGATATAAAAATCGGCGCTGAACCGGCCCAGCAAAGCCGCGGGCGCTGCCTCCCAAGCCTCGGGCACGGCTAATGCAGTGAGCTCTGAAATTCTGGCAGCAGGCGCTGCCTTGGTGGCCGCGGGCGCGGCTTTTCCAGCATATAGCAAATTGTCCGTTGTGAATTTGGTCTCGATGTCAACATGAAAGTTGTAGCTCTCGAAAAGAACTTTCCAACGCGTGCTTATAATAGTCAATCAGACCATCGAGGCCTCCAGAAAGTGCGATACAAGTTTAGCTTGTCGGGCGATAACTTTTGTTGACTTGTTCTTCACTTAGGCTCTCGAACTTCAATTCCGCTCTCATTCTCTTCTTGTAGCTTCCTCTTCTTGACTCTTCCTTAATCCATGAGCCTCCTCGTTCCTTGTCGGGATCCACATCTACTTGAAATAATCAATAAAAACGTGTAGATTCCGACTCCACCAACATGGCGAGTAAATATGCAAATTCTACTTAACTTATGCATGTTATGCACCTTAACTAAGCTTAATGCAACCTATTATGGCTACCTAAATGAGCTCTATCAAATCCCCCACACTTGAACCTTTGCTTGTCCTCAAGCAAACAAAACCAAATCAAACCACTTATCCCACCAACAAGTTATCGATATCTTCACCTCATAAACCACAAGGTTTGAAAATATATTGGAACATAAAATAATGCATAACATCGTAGCATGTATTTAGCAACTCAAAGAACAAAGTAATGTCTACATCCAACCTCATCAGGAAATAAGTGTTTCTCTCTCGCTCATGTGTTTAAGGTTAATCAATATCACTCAAACTCAAATCCATGAAACTATGCTACATAAAAATTGAAATTAACATCACAAATCTCCACCGTGAATGATATTACAAGTAATAAACATCATGAGGTCTTGTATAGGGTTGTAATGGGGCTTGGTAAGAACATCAAGGTAGAGAAACATTTAGGCTTGTGGTGCTAAAAATCCGGGAAAAAGAGTTAGTACTTTACACAATCGGAAGAACACTAAAACCAGACACTTCTTATACCGCTAATGCCATCAAACTCAACTCCATAAACTCATAACAAGCTTAAACACAACTCTTATTAACCATATCACTCTTTCTTTCTTCTTTTTTTCTCTTTTGATCTTTCGATGATTTTTCTTCTTTTTCTTCTTTTCTTTTAATGAATTTTCCTCGACTTTTACTCCTAAGTGAATTTTATCCTCCTTAGGCCCCGAGTATTAAGCACAATAATCATCCATATGAAGTACCAAAAAGAAGTAATAACCAACATCATACCCAAAATGCTCAAGACACTCCACTAATATACATTTTCACCAATCTTCTCCCTAATTCCCGGATAGGGTAAGGCTAAAATTGGATATGAGATATTTTTGTGGAGCTACAAAAGATGGGCTAAAAGGCTCAAAATGGTTTCAAGCAAAGGATAATATGTAAGGTGGAAAGGGAATAACATGGCTAAGAAAAAGTAATGCCTCAATCACATGAAAATCACAAGTAATGATCAATATAATACGGCCTCAACATAGATGTCATTCGCAATTCTAAGAGGTAGTAACATGGACGAGTATCACACACAACAAAACAAGAGGACATGAATATGAAGATCGTCCCAATAAGGCCAAAAATACTCACAAGGGTATATTCTGTTGGATTTCAATATTACAATGTCTATGAGTTATACATGCTCAATTAATATCATCAAATCATGCTGCATAAATGAATAAAGGCTTAAACATCTCAAACAAGTTATGGGATTTCATGACAAGACTATACATAACACTTAATGAGGACAAGCGGTCTACATGAGAGGAGATGAGACCTAAATGCATGATATTTTTGGATTTTTTTTTCATTTTTGGATTTTTTTTTCATTTTTCAAATTTTCTTCTTTTCAATGCAATATAAGAATGAAAATTAAACATGAATGAAAATGGAAATTAAACATGAATGTACGAACTACATGAATAGAACCCTCCCCCACACTTAAACCTTTCATTGCCCTCAATGAAAATCAAAGACAAGAAAACTTAAAAACATGAAAGAAAAGGTGATGCAAAGACTCACAATGTGGTGTATATCAAAGGAAAAGAAGTCGCGAACAACGACGACGACAGATGAGCCAAGAGAAGACACAAGCTTAGCATACGGAGCTAGCTGGGCAGGTGGCCGCGCCCGCGGCCAATGTGGCCGCGGGTGCGGCCTTACAGGGTGCCTTGGTCGTAGGCTGGCCGCGGGTGCGGCTTCGCCAGCGGCTTTTTCAGCAGCTCTGTTTCTCATTGTTTCCCCTGCGGGTTAGCCGAAAAACACGAAAATCCAACTCTTTATTTATTGAAAAACAAATTAAAACTTATCTAACCATTACCTCGGGTTGCCTCCCGAGAAGCGTCCTTGGTTAACGTCATAGACTCGACGGTTTATTCGTCTATGCATTCAAGACTTACTCGGACATTGTTAGCGCCCTCAATAGTAAATCAAACTCTCTTGCCCATCCAAATGATAAATGGATACAAAATATGAAAAAGTTGATAGAAAATAGTAAGGCGTTCAAGAATCTTACCAACTCATCATACTCTCAAGCCTGACTTTCAGTCGAGGGTATATAAGACCACCAACACAGTTCCGCTAGTGGCTTGTCAAAGTAATGCTCCCAAGGATCTACATATTTACCAAAATCCACAAAAATGTAAGAAATGTCAGTACCTTGCTTAGGAGCCACGAAAATTGGCTCTTGACATGCTTCCTCAATAGGCAAGTCAGGGATGACTTCTTTAGATGAATTAGGAGCCAAAACATGTAGATCCTCATGCGTGCACTCATGAGACTCCACGTAAGAGATCATCGAACTCTCTCCCACATCTTCAATCAAACCATCATAGTTTGCGTATTGAGTTTCATCGACTTGAGGTTTGACACTTTTCTCCGCTTCCAACTCACTCATGATGTGAGCACGTTGGTTCAATTTTTCCTCAAGTCGCTCCATCCTTTCAAGCATTTCCTCCATCAAAACTTGGCGTGTGAAAGCTTCTTCCTGCTACACCTGGTGACCCATGTAGCAGAAAAAATCCCACATCTCTGATAAATCGAAACTTGCCAAGCCTCCGTTACTCATAGACTCGACAAGTTCTTTGGTCTCAGGAGTCATGCCTTTAAGTACGCAAATAACCATATCTCGCAAACTATATTGGTAACCCCGTGCATACCAGGCATCTAATAAATTATCCACTCTCGTGAGATAAAGGTGAAAATTTTCCCCTCGAAACTGCAACAACCTCAACATCTTGAAAAATTAGTAGCTAGGGTGTCGTGAACCGTAAGATAGGTCCACGACGGGGTTAGATATATAGATATATACAAAAATCGATAAATACACCAAACAAAGAAATAAACTAGATTCCCCGGCAACGGCGCCAAAATTTGACAAGACGAAATCGCTGTGTATCCTATCAAAAGAAAACTCAAACCTACAAACTAGTATAGTGAGCAAGTAAGAGGTCGATCCCACAGAGAATCAAGTATTCCTATGTAGAGTGTATTTACCAATTTGTAGAAAAGATGGGTTTTGAGTGGTTAAGAATGAGAAATATTAACAAGTTAGGAGAATCAATAATTAAGAGATAGTTTCACCTACAATTCTCAACCCTATTTGGTGAATTCGATCCTTGTTTACTACTCAAATTCTTTTCCTTTTCCAATCAAATGTTCTTATCTTGATTTGAATATATTATTAGCCCTTATTAGCCCTATGAGTTCTAATAATCCCTTACTCCTAGGCAATCTTAACACGGATTAAGGTTTAATCCTAGGAATAGCAATAAGTCTCAAGATGTATAAAGCTTATAAGCAATATCAATCCCCTAAAGAACTAATATTTAACCTATAGTCAACTTCCTACACATTCAAGCTTTCTAACGAAGTTCACTAGAACATGTTTGCTACGAAAGATTAAGAATCATAATGAACAATTCAAAACCCTAGCGATGATGAGATCCTGAAAAGGTGATCAATCGAGATAGAATCAAACACCATAAAACATTCAAGCACAAAGAAGGTGAAACATATGATGCAAATAAGAACAAGAATAGAAAACTCACAATTCAACCAAACGGAGTCTCAAATCGTAGGTGAAACCAAATAGTTTAGCCCTCCATTGTTAAACGATTGTCAAAAGATTGGATGATATCCCTAAAACACCCTAAAACAAGCCTTTAAATAGGCCTAAGAACCGTCATAAAACCCTATAAAGTGTTTTCCAAAGATAGACCCAACTTAGGAAAGATATAAAAATCGGCGCTGAACCGGCCCAGCAAAGCCGCGGGCGCTGCCTCCCAAGCCGCGGGCGCGGCTAATGCAGTGAGCTCTGAAATTCTGGCAGCAGGCGCTGCCTTTGTGGCCGCGGGCGCGGCTTTTCCAGCATATAGCAAATTGTCCGTTGTGAATTTGGTCTTGATGTCAACATGAAAGTTGTAGCTCTCGAAAAGAGCTTTCCAACGCATGCTTATAATAGTCAATCAGACCATCGAGGCCTCCAAAAAGTGCGATACAAGTTTAGCTTGTCGGGCGATAACTTTTGTTGACTTGTTCTTCACTTAGGCTCTCGAACTTCAATTCCGCTCTCATTCTCTTCTTGTAGCTTCCTCTTCTTGACTCTTCCTTAATCCATGAGCCTCCTCGTTCCTTGTCGGGATCCACATCTACCTGAAATAATCAATAAAAACGTGTAGATTCCGACTCTACCAACATGGCGAGTAAATATGCAAATTCTACTTAACTTATGCATGTTATGCACCTTAACTAAGCTTAATGCAACCTATTATGGCTACCTAAATGAGCTCTATCATACATGTACGACGTCGTTGAAGCCGAGGGGACGGACAAATCGGATATCAAAGAATGAAATCAAGGAGCTCGTCTCCATGCCACTCTTCCACGTTCGACGTCCCTCTTATGCAATCCACCGTCAACACCATCACATTCCTTGCCAACGTTGATGTTGTCAATTTCCGATTATGCTCCACGGTATGCTCACTAAAGTTGAGATTCATCAATAGCAATTAGAAATTCAGAGGGAATTTGAGGAATTTCTCTAGAGAGGTCAACACAGGAGGAATCGGGAATGAGTGGGCGGGGGGTTGAGTGTTTAATTAGTTGAAATTGAAAGTAGGAGATTTGGAAGTAGACAAGTTGTATTGAAAATGAAAATTCAAAGATCGATGACGCAATTTGTTGTTGGTTTATAGGCTGTGGGGGAGCCATTTTCGTACTTTGCACAGATTGGAGAAGGTGAAGTGTTGAGAGTGGAGATCGGTTCGAAGGTGAAGTACTGGATGACAGAGAAGGGTGATGGCAAGCAAATGTTTATTTTCGATCCGAATAAACCTTTTTTAAACATCTGCTCTTTTTTATAAGGTAATAATTCGAGGACCAGACAAATCTGGCTCCTCGAGAGGCCGACAGAATCGGCAGATGGCAGACCGTCAAACATACAATGAAAAAAAACGGTGCAATATAAGAAGCGAAAAACAAACAACCCTCGTTGAACAAACAAGCCTAGCCCAAAAAAGTTGGGGACAACGTAGACTAAATTCGGAGTCAAGCGCCACCAACCGATGACACCGCTGGTCAGCGGTACATCAGGAGTCCCTGTGGGCGATGAAGACGAACCTCCAAGAAAATTTCCGGAACACGGAGTCGCTAAACATTGCTCTTCTGTTTGTTGATACAAATTCAAAAATTGAAAACATGCTGAGTATGAATAGGGAATTAAAACTTTGGATGACACATTAAGTATAAATAGGGAATTGGTAATTTTTGTGTATTATAATTTTGTTCTTGTTGATTTGATTGAAGA
Source organism: Persicaria maculosa (assembly GCA_963922045.1). NCBI lineage: Eukaryota > Viridiplantae > Streptophyta > Magnoliopsida > Caryophyllales > Polygonaceae > Persicaria > Persicaria maculosa. The sequence continues at coordinate 2,015,274 of OY998268.1, forward strand.
TGTGTGTTTGTCAGCCCGATGAACGTAAATATATATATATATATATATATATATATATATATATATATTTATATATATATATTTTCGAAGCAAGATAAAAGTTAGGAAGGATCCCGACAACCGGGGGGCCTTCCTAGAGCGTCCTGACGGACGAGATCAGCCAGAAGACGATCCGACGAGCAGCTATCCTCGGCAGGGTTACCATAAGCGAGACGAGCAATCCTGTCTGCTACAGTATTAGATTCCCTGAAAATATGACGAATAGCAACATTAGTGAAGTGAGAAAGATCAGCACGCGTATCCAATTATAGCAGCTCAATGTTCCAATGGCACGACCAATCCCCCAGAAGAGTTTTTACAACCCTTAGGCAGTCCCCTTTGATAAGGAGATTTTGCAGATTTAGCTCTGTAGCCTTCATTACTCCTAAGCGGAGCGCCAAGGCCTCTGCGTAAAGAGCAGATGTGTTATTGCAAGGACCGTTTCTCAAGGCAACAATACCCCCGCTGTCGTTTCTAATAATGAAACCGAAAGAACCGGACCCATCTGGTCTAAAAGACCTGTCGAAGTTTAGTTTATAAAAGTTCGGAGGAGGTTTTTGCCACAGACGTTGTGTAGCAGCATTTCGAGCAGAGAGATTTTGATTAGAAGAACTCGAGCGGGAAAAAACTCCACAATTGTACCTTTGCTGAGTGTCTGAATGCAAAGCGTCTTTTGTGGCCGACCAGCTATCACGAGTAGTGTGAATGAACACCGACATATCATTGAGTCTAAGGTTGAAAGCGGGATCACACACCATCTTGTTTCTGAAAAACCAGGTACCCCACCAGACAGTAGCTAGTAAAGCCATAGAAGACTTGCCCATCGAGCGGAACAATTGATTTAGAACCATATTATAATTTTGAAGTGTGCAGACGTTTGCAATGTTTGGAACAACAAGATGAAACTTATGTAGCAACGTAGACGTGATATGACAATCCAAAAGAATATGAAAACCCTACTCAACCGTATTTCCATAGAGGGGGCAACCAGACGGCACAGCTATGTGCAATCGTTGTAGTCTATCTGTTGTGGGTAAACCGTCCCGTGAGATTTTCCATAGGAAATGTCGGACTTTATGCGGAACGTCCACCTTCCAAATCCAGTTGCAGTTGTAGTTTGGATTGCCTTTGGCCGAAGGCACAATAGATCTTACAGATTGAGCAGTAAACCATCCATCTTTGCTAGGACCCCAATAAAGGCGATCGCGAAAGAAGTTGGTCGGTAAATTTGACTGTGTAATATTTGTAATGTGGTTGGGAGCAAGAAAACTTGTTAGGTCGTTGTGTAATTTAGGGAGATTCCAAGAAATATCTGAATTTATAAAACGAGCCACCTTCCACGACATCATAAGATTTGTAGGGGCCACTGAGGATAAATCTGACAGAGGGATATCATAAATCTAATTATCGGTCCAGAAATCGACTTCAGAGCCGTCCCCAATAGACCATCGCAAACCTGGCTTGAAAAGATGTTTGATAGATAGAAGCTTAGACCACTGCCAAGACGTATTACCTTTTCGATTAGAGGAGTACCTTTAAGATATTTGATTGAAATGAGACGAACCCACAGGTTGTTAGGTTCAGCAATAATCTTCCACAAAAGTTTCATTTGCAGAGCTATATTCATAGTTTCTGCCTTATACAGGCCAAGACCTCCGGAAAGAGTATCCGCACAGATCTTATCCCAGCTAATCAAGGGTGTGCTCTTGGGGCTTTTATTCCAAAAGAAATCACGGTAAACTTTGTCAAGTTCACGTAAAATAGTCGTAGGCAGCAGAAAGGCTTGCATTAGGAAAATCGGTTTAGCACTGAGATTTGCTTTAATGAGAACTTTTCTCCCTTCAGAAGAGATGGAGGAAGTTTTCCACTTAGATAATTGTTGTTTAACTTTAAGAATAATGTCAGAGAAAGTATCACGGTTTACACGACCATTGATAATGGGACAACCCAAGTACTTTTCCAGATTATTAGTCTGAGGAATGCCAAGAGTGTTTATGATAGTAATGATAGCCGATTGTGAGGTATTAGGAGATACATGGAAGCTAGATTTATGGTGATTGACTTTCTGCCCCGACATGAGACAAAACCTTTGGATGATAGCGTTGACACGAAGACACACAGTGTGCGTTGATTTTGTGAAGATGATGATATCGTCAGCAAAAGTAAGGAAAGGGATCTGAAGTTGACCCCTCCCAAAGGAGAATCCCATATCTTTATTACAGCTCGCCTCACGATGCAATGTGCGTGCTAAAACTTCAGCTGTTAGAATAAACAGGAAAGGAGATAGAGGATCACCTTGGCGGAGACCCCTAGTTGGCACAAAAGGAATGGATGGCTCATCATTAATCAAAATGGAATAAGAGACCGTAGTAACGCATTCTTGAATCCACTTAATGAATTCAGTAGCAAAGCCGAACTTTGATAAAATGCTGAATAGGAAAGGCCATTCAATCCAATCGTAAGCCTTTTCCATATCCAGTTTAATGGCTATGGAACCAGTTTTTGCTCTAAGAGACCTGAAAGAGTTAAAATTTTCATGGGCTATGAGGATGTTATCCGGAATAGAGCGTCCCTTAGTGAATGCCCCTTGAAGGGGATGAATGAGTTTATCAAAAACCAAAGAAAGTCTTGCAGAAATAATCTTGGATATAACTTTATAAACCGTAGAGTACAAATTGATTGGCCTATAATGATTAACCGTTGACGGGTCTTCACATTTAGGAAGTAAAGTAATGAAAGTATGATTCACTTGTTTGAGAATCTTTCCGGACGTGAAGAAGGCCTTAACAGCTTTAGTAACGGAGTGCCCAACAATGGGCCAGTAATGTTGGTAGAAACCCGGGGGCATACCATCAGGACCTGGTGACTTATCAGCTGTCATGGAAAAAATGGCACTTTTGATTTCAGCGTTGGTGACGCGTGCAGTGAGTCTGATATTATCATCATGCGTGATTTCCGATGAAAGGACATCAAGATCAGTTGAGATAGATAGTCCTGGGTCAAAAGAAGACCTGAAACGCGATTTAAAATCAGAAACAAACTCCTCTTGGATGAGTCTATTATCTGTAATACCAAAACCAGAACTGTTTAAGATAGTTTTGATAAATTTTTTATTTCGTTTGGACGAAGCAATACGGTGGAAATAAGAAGTGTTTGAATCGTTCAGCTTCAAATGTTTAACCTTAGCTCGTTGACTCCAGTATCGTCGTTGGAAATCTAGCAGATGCTCACGTTTATTATATATATATATGTATATGTATATGTATTTATGTTTGTTGTAATTCATTTTATTCTTGCACTTTATCATTTTAATTGCACAATATAATATTATATTTGCACAACATAATGCTATATGTGCACAACATAAAGTTATATTTGCACAAAAAAAGTGTTGACACGAAAAAAACTGCTGATGCGAAAAAAAACTAACATGGAAAGGGGGGCACAAAGGCAGGGGAACACACGCAGGGGCACATAGGGGTGGACATTTTGCTAATTAAATCAGGATAAACATTTTGCTAATTGAATCAGTACGGTGAACGGAATGAAAATTAAGACATAAAATATGGACATTTTGAAAACTACCCCTTAAGTAAAGGGTTACGTTGAAATTAAAAAAAAAAGTTTGTACTCCTCTAGTCCTCTCCTCCTCCTCCTCCTCGCCTCTAATGGCCACTTCAAATCTTTCAATTGTGCTCGATCACCACTCCAGGGATACCAAGGCTGACGACAACCACCTTGCACTCTACCGTCCCCCAAAAGACCACCTTGGAGGCCCCGACACAATAGCTTTGGGGGAAGTCCCTCGAAACATCCCTAGAAAATTCTGCAGAAACGTGATCAACAACCTACCTGTTGGGCTTTGCCTTCGCCACCACATTGCTCCGACGTCATGTATTTCGATTAAAACGTGCACCCTACAACACTCTCTATCGATCCCAATCCTTCTCATGTTCAGAAGAGCTTCGAGGTGATCGCATCATATCCCCAAAATTAGTTGTTGAGCAGATTTTCTTCCATTAAAAAAACTGCTCAACAGTCAATTTCGGGGCTATGATGCGAGCGCCTTGAAGTTCTTTCAAGCATGGGAAGAGTTTAAAATGATAGAGGGCGCTGCAGGTTCCACGTTGGAATGGAAATCCACGGCTCCGGAATACTGTAGTGGCAAAGGCGGTGCTCGACAGGTAGGCTGTTGATCACGTTTCTGCAGAATTTTCCGACGACGTTTCAAGCGACTTCCCAAAGAGCTATTATGCCGCGGCCTCCTAGGTGATCTTCTGGGTGATGGTAGAGTGCATTGGTGGTGGCCGTTGGTCTTGGTATAAGTGGTGATCAAGCCCAATCGAAAGATTCGGAAGGGTCATTGGAGGCTTGAAGGAGGCGGAGGAGAGTACATACATTTAAAAAAAAATTGCCTCACACCCCTTTCCTAAAACAGCTCATTCTTAATCTGGGCTTCAACTTCGTTGATGCTATATGTTATATACTTACTTGTTAGGGTTCCTGCCCACTTTAGGAGCATTTCTGAATCGCCCAAGGAAGTTTCTGTAAGCTGGAATCAAGGTTCCAGTGAAAGCTAACTTGAGCTCTTCTTTCAACTCAATATCAAGTACAACCCAGAAGATTGAGCATTGCATATCTCATCAAAAGAAGTACTGAAAACACTGATCCTATATCTAAAAGGTATGTTAGCCATGTCAGAAGCGGCTGAACCACCATCCGGCTTCAATGTTGCCCACTGTAACTTATTGCAGTGGGTGTTAGTAACCTCATACGTAATTAACATTAATAATATTAAGTCACTGCCCCATATAACTGTGTCTTTTGTCATGCGCCCAAGGTTCTAAATATCGCGTATCGGGGTCGTATCGGTTAGGAGTAAAAATGATATATCGGGGATATATCGAGATATATCGGATTTATCGGTTTCGCTAATTTTTAACTATAAGTACTATATTTATACTTGAAAATGTAAAAATATACATGAAAAAATAATATTTAAATTGCAAAATTACCAAACAAACTTGATAAAATACAAAAAACTTCATTCATAAAGGCTAAAGTTATCTTATCAAAGTTGACAGTTCTAAATATCCCCGATATATCGCCAATATTGACCTGATATATCGGCGTTGACCCGATATATCACCGATATTTACCCGATATATCGGCGTTGACCCGATATGCCGATATCGTAGCGGATTCTAAATATCCTCGATATATCGGCCGATATATCCGATATTTAGAACACTGCATGCGCCCCACCCACTGCACAACGATGTCTTCTGCCATACACCGCACCATACAATGGTGAATTCAGATGAGCAGTGGAGATAGTAACAATTACTAATATCAACCCCCCACTGCACAACGATGTCTTCTGCCATACACCGCACCATACAATGGTGAATTCAGATGAGCAGTGGAGATAGTAACAATTACTAATATCAACCCCCATTTATAGCTTGATTTTGGTAAATATAGAGCGACCATATCTGAGAATCGAACCGGGGACCATTGGGTACTAGCCTGAGATCTTTTCCGGCTCAACCACCCATCAAGAGATTCTCTATCTTCATTTTTTTGAGAATATTGAGATGTTTTTGGTCTAAGAGCTTCCCATTATATTCTCCAAAATAGAGAATGGAGAGAAAATATGGAGATCATTCCCTAAATTTGGAGAAAACTCTATATATTTTGAGGTGAATTCTAAAATGGAGAAGCGGTTGGAATGGATTAAAAAAATATTCAGAATACTTCTTATAATTCTCTATTTTAGACATTGTTTTAGGAAGCTCTTGGACATGCTATTACCCACGTTTATAGCCACAAAACTACAAAACCAGAAGATGAGAGCATGAGACACTTGCTGGTCCGCTCCCTCTCTGTCCATCACTGCCGCCCTCTCTCTCCGTTCTCACAACTAGCAACCCTCCACCACCGCCACGGCGTCCACCACATGGCCTCCTCCGGTGTCATCAGCCCCTCCACCACCCGTATCGGTTGGATCGGCACCGGCGTGATGGGGCTCTCCATGTGCACCCACCTCCTCAAAGCCGGCTACTCCGTCACCGTCTTCACCCGCACCCTCTCCAAGGCCGAGCCCCTCGTCCCCCTCGGCGCCCACCTCGTCGACTCCCCCGCCTCAGTCGCCTCCCGCTCCGACGTCGTCTTCTCCATCGTCGGCTTCCCCTCCGACGTCCGCTCCGTCCTCCTCGACCCCTCCTCCGGCGCCCTCTCCGCCCTCTCCCCCGGCGGCGTCCTCGTCGACATGACCACCTCCGAGCCCTCCCTCGCCTCCGCCATCTCCGATTCCGCCCTCTCCAAGGGCTGCCACTCCATCGACGCCCCCGTCTCCGGCGGCGACCGCGGTGCCAAATCCGCAACCCTCTCGATCTTCGCCGGCGGAGAAGAGCCGATTGTGTCCAAATTAGCCCCGATCTTGAAGCTCCTGGGCACCGTGTACTACATGGGAGGCCCCGGGAAGGGGCAATTCGCGAAATTGGCGAACCAGATCACCATAGCGTCGACTATGGTGGGGCTTGTGGAAGGGATGGTGTACGCGCACAAGGCGGGGCTGGATCTAGGGCTCTTCCTGGAGGCGATATCGAAGGGGGCAGCGGGTTCGAAGTCACTTGAGCTGTACGGGGATCGAATCCTGAAGAGGGATTTGGGGCCTGGGTTCTATGTGGATCATTTCGTCAAGGATTTAGGGATTTGCTTGAAGGAGTGTGAGCGGATGGGGATAGCGTTGCCTGGGCTGGCTCTGGCGCAGCAGCTGTATCTGTCACTCAAGGCTCATGGGCAGGGCAAGCTCGGCACCCAAGCTCTCATCTTGTCTCTTGAGAGGATCAACAATGTCTCCTTGGATCCAGCTGCTTCTGCTGGCCTACCCCCCAAGTAAGACTCGCTCATTTCTGAATTGATGATGCAAACTTCCATTGGTGTAATGGTTGTTTGTTTGTGGATTTTATTAGTACAGTCCTTTGTGGTTAAATAAAGGAGGATATTTGGGTGTTAGAGGTTGATTACTCTTTAAGATGAGTCATCGCTGATGTAGTTTGCAAACTGCCATTAGATTTTGTTTTTGAAGAGGTTTCTTGCTTCCGATCACAGCAGATGCCAATTTGCTGTTACAGTCCTCATTCATTCACAGGATGTAACAATTGACAAAGCAACAGTTTTTCTGCACTCAGCAGATGCCATTTTACTTCACCTCTTCCAGTTTGCACCTTTTGTTTTGTGAGATGGATGATCAATTGGGGCTCAACTTATTTGTAAACATCAAAAGAAGAGGGTAACTGATCTTATTCAGGAAAAAATGTATCGCCTTAACAAGTAAGAACTGCCCAAAACCCTTGCCGTTGTTGCAAAAAAGCTCAAGTTATACAAGAGGGCAAAAAAAGCCCTTCAATCCTCAAATACTAAGTATCTCCCTCTTATTTCCTATGTGGTGAAGTATAGTTTTCTAACAGGAAAAATAGACAAAGTTTGCTGTTTCACATTGAACTAGTTATAGCAGCTGTCACTGAAGGGTGCGGTGAAATGAATTCCTAGGAGTGGGAGGTTTTACCTTCTTTTCTTCGGAATCATCGCTATATGATTAAGACGATATCTCCAGGTACTGGGAGTGCGAGGCTACGAGGATAGCAGCTCCAATGCCGGACCCATCATTTGAATGCTCAAACTCGACACCTTCTGCAACCTCACTGCCTAGGAGTTCCTGAAGAGTGCTCTCCGTGGTCTCACGGAACTCTGTGTAGTGCTCGTATAGCCCTCCATCTAATGCAACTCTGTGTAGTGCTCGTATAGCCCTCCATCTAATGCAACCACCGTGCGCTGCTTCTCCCCATCTCTCAGTGTGTCCCTTCCTTGCTTCTTAAGGATGCCAAGGATACCCGCAGCAGCAACACGGGCCCCTCGCGTGGCTACAATGTTGCAAATCTCGACGACGAGTTTCCTCATCTTCAATGATGTGCCAGATATCTGAGAACAAGGTTCAATAGACGTTGGTTATCAAGTTAAGCACACAATCAAACACCAAGTTTCCTCATCTTCATTGTTTGCGTAATTTTGTCCACGAAGACACGGCGCCTTACCCCGAAGATATCCCTTAGTTTGTTCGCCACTATCTTCAAATCGGACGACTTGTCATGGTGCATACAAGACATATCAGGAGTCCTGCAAGTAAAGCCACCACTGTGAGTTCCAAGCGTGATACTGATTCTGGATATCTAGTACATCTACGAGACTACAACGACGTCGCTTCAAGAGGCACTTCAATAAGATGTAAGAATGTGCAATGACCTTAATATGAATGGGGTTTTGAGCTTTTCCGGCACGGTATCACCAAAGAAGGCAGCTTCTTCAGCAACCCTACAAAGGACTCTTCTTGCAATCTCCCCCAAGTACATTCCAGACATCATTTTTTCATATATCTGCAAGCGAGAGAGGAGAGAGTATTGCAGTCTGCCACTTTGATTCACTTGCAACATAAATTCGCGGTAAGATGCAGGTAGTAGAGCTATTTTACCTGTTCTCCAGGGTTTAAGCTCTCGACATCAAGGGCTACATCATACACCGTCAAAGGAAGCTGTGATGATCGGAAGTTACCCCATTCCATGTTTATCACCTAAAACAGAAGATCATGCTTCAGGCCTTGTATGTGAAGTTAAGACTAGTTCTTTTACATCAACAGGCAATGTTACCATCTCGCTTGATTTCGGTAGAAGACCATGCCACTTTGGGATTGCATGACCACGCTCTACATAAGCCGCATTTGTTCCAGTGCCCAGGATAATTCCGGCAACCACATCTTGGTGGATGTATCTACCCCCGGCGAAAGTTCCAACAGCGTCGTTCACCTTTCATCAAAAGTAAAGAAATAAACACAGTATCTTTCGACCTGGATCAAGTTTGTACTCAAATATTTTGTAGATCCCAGAAGTAACTGAACCGGAAGATGTAGCAACGCATATTGTTTACCAGTGCTGTCACACGCATGTCGATTCCCTTTCTCTCTATCGCTCTTGTCAGCTCTGCCACTACATCTTCTCCGACCTACGAAGACATAAACCATGTCTTCAATACACTAGGGAAAGATAAGTGCAGCAAGGGTAACGAGGAGACAAATAGATGTTACCATCTCTTGAATATTAAAGCCCTTTGTCCACCTGAGGAGTGAGCCAGATGAAAGTGAAGTCTGTTTAACAGGAAAGGAGAATGTAAAACCTAGCTCTCTTTGCTTAGCAGGTGCAGGATGCAGACCCTCCCCTTCTGTTGCAACAAATTTTGCGAGTGCATCGGCTATGTAGTCAAATAGTTTCTGATGTTAACGCATCCAAATGTTGATGGTGTTAGCTAGAAAGCAATGTAACAGTGGTAGAAAAGATAGAACAAGATGCAAGCAGCCTATATAACCGGTGGCGATATTTACATTTGCAGTCCCAACCATCAATTCGGGAGGAATTGAAACTTCCTCGAACTCTTGGCTGACAACGCGCTGTGTTTTTCCACCCAACTGTACACGCAAAACCCTGAAGTTGGTACCACCAAGGTCCAATGCATAGTACAATCCACGCTCATCTCTACCAGAGCAAAATACAATCTTATGATGGTCAGTTAGTCAGGAGGAACTAGTAAAATGAGTAATTTCATCCTATCAGCAATTTTGTAGTGAAGTTAGAATCAAATCCTCAGATTAAAACATATTGACATGATGGCTAAACACTTGACTAATCAACATTTCAACATGCCATAGCTGTTACATATTCATTTCTTCCTTGTGCAATGATGCTATGAAGCGTTCCTTGAATGAGATACTCGATCAATATATGTTAGAAAGATGTTTGACAATAAAATTGCAGCAACATCATTCATTTAACATTTAACAACAGCCAATGTGATATGTATCCAGGTTGTAGATGATCAGATTAAATTGGAGAGTGAGGGAGATCGGTTGGTGGAAATACCCCTACCCAGTGGGGAGATTATGGACGTAGGTGAGGAGCATCTTGAGCTTGGATCCGCCATCGGATGCGAGGCCAGCGTGCATCTCAACGGTCATGGCGTCGGCCACCTGTTGAAGCTTGGAGAGGGGTGTTGCGGTCTTCTCCTCCAGCTCCCTCACAATCCCCGACGCCCTGGCCCACTGTCTGCAGCTCTTCATCCGCCGCCGAATCACCAGAACCGATGCCGCGCACACCGCCGCTGCGCAAACCACCGCGGCACAGGCCACTACTTTCTTCCCCATCTCTCGGTCTCTCACTCACACCACGAGGCACCTACAAACTTGGAATCAAAATATGGCAGAGAAAACGTTGGAAGGTGCAAGTGATCAGCGGAAAAGTGGAAACCAGATTTGAATGAAGTGGAATTGACGAGTGGAAATTGGAGAAAAAAAGGAAAAGCAAAGAGCTTTTTTAGGGAGCAGTTTTAACGGAGATGGAGTGGAGAAAGAGAGAGAGAGAGTTGTGTTGTCTCCTCCATGTTTTCGTCCTCTCAGAATCAATCAGATAGTCGTCCTCACATAAGAGAGATACAGTACTGTGTTGAAGACAGACAGACACACACCCCAATGGCCAATACCATGAAAACGACAGCCCGAATTCATCACCCAAATTGCCTATTCCCTCCAAATTACCGGTAAAAGTTTGTGACCAGTCAAGATCCTCGATCTCCACCCTCCCTCCTCTTGCATTCATTTCGGTGCTAAATTTTTGGGTGAATGAAGTAAATATTCACTTTCTAAATTTTGACATTTTTACTCTTCCTTTCCTATTCATAATCTTCTCTCCTCCCCTTCTAACCATTTTTAATTTTGACATCGACTAGTCAGCATTAACCATTTCGATCAATGTCTACATTTGATAATAGTTTTTTTGGCAACAGTTGCGTATATTTTTTCGATGACAGTGACAATTATTTTGGAGACAACTGACTTTTTTGGTGACATTTAACGAATTTTTTTCTGGTACTAGGGAACACTGTTACATACTAGCCTATTGTTATCAATTACAGAACATTGTCATCAACTACAGAACATTGTCACCAACTTTTTGTCACCTACTATAAAATATTGTCACCACCAATTTTTACTAACTACATACTACCACCAACTACAAAATATTGTCACCAACTTATTGTCAACAACTATGAAACACTGTCATTAAATAATTTTCACCAACTTCTTGTCACCAACAGATGAACACGGTCACCAAACATTGTCACAAACCAATTGTTACCAACTACAAAACATTGTCACCATTTGTTACCAAAATTTTCCTATAATTAATTAATAGATTCATATATACATATAAATACAGATGAACGAAATCACTAAATTATTAATGGATAGTTGAGCTAGCCAGTTGTGACTAATTTGATGTAGATAGATATGGCTTATCGCATGTTTGCTTCACGCAAACAACAAGATCGATCGATGTGTGTGATATTGTGTACTCTGTAGACATTCATTTTATTATATACTTGATAATTTCAGCTAGCCAAACCTCTTGCTCCCGTCCGGTCTTCACCCAGCCTCTGACGACAACCTTCTGGCCGGCGAGCGCGGTGCAACCGTCGGGACGGGAGAGGATGGAGCAGATGGGGACGCACTGAGAAAAGGCGGCTTTCTGGACGGTGTCGGAGGAAGAGTTGATGTTGAGGGCGGCCATTTAAGCGGTCGACGACAGAAGCATGTGGTCTTCGACATGGTTGAGCTCGAGAGAGGTTTGGGCGAAGAGGATGAAGAGAGAAAGGGGATGGAAGCCATATATCTGAAGAAAATGGGAGAAAGGGGGTGGAGGGGAGAAAATTGAAAGAAGGGTATTTTGGGTATTATGAAATTGTTATAGACACTCACTTAATTACCAAACAAAAATGGACATTTACGTAATTACACTATGTAAATGGATATTTCACTAAAATTTTCCTAATTTTTTCTATTTTATATACTCCCTCCTCCCTTTTTAATTGACTTTTTACTTTTTATTTACATTTTATAAGGGGTCTTGTTAGATACTCCCTTCGTCTCAAAATTTAAGTCGTTTTAGTATTTTACAAAGTTTTAATAAAACACTCACCCATCAATCAACATCATCATTCCACTATGAGTTTAGCAACTCATAGAGGAATAGCAATTGAAATCAAAACCTCACAATTCAACCAACCATGTCTTTGAATCACAGGCAAAACTATGAGTTTAGCAACTCATAATCTAACAAAACTATAAATCTGAATTGAGAGTTCTTCTCTATGTTTCTTCCTCTCTAAAACCTAATAATTTTCGGCCTATATATGGTAGGAGTCGACCTTATTAACCCTAGAAAGTAAAATAATAATAAACTAATATAATTAAATCCGAAAATAAGCGATATTGCTGATATTGCGAAACCGGCGGGTGCCGCTACTCTGGCTCCACGATTTCTCTTGTTATCTTCGATTGTCTTCTCCTTAGCTCCCTTGATGATCTTTCCTTGCCTCTTTTAAGCTCAAAACCAGTGCATTCTCAGCATCTTAAACTTCTCATCAGGCTCGAATTATAAAACTGCATAATAAACACAAAATAGCGTAGATTCCGAACTCGAATGCCCAAATAGATATTAATGCGAATTAATTATAAAACATGCAATAAACCTATCCTAAATGCAATTAAAACTACCTATAATGCCTATACAAAATATGCATTATTAGCACCAATTAGTGCATTCACAATACGTAAGAACACATGACGCCTCATTCAAAACCGACACCTAAACATTGCCTCTAGATAGGTCGGTGTCTGGGCAGACTAGTCTTGGACTAGCCGAGCATGTCCTCCCTCACTATCTCTGTCAATGTTAACTCAACATGGTCGTCGAGTAGAACTTGAACTGGGTGGTGGATTTGTTTAAACTAGAAGTTGAACCATAAAAATTTAAAGAGCATGATTAGTGGGGGTAGAAAAATCTTCTGGAGATGAAGAGCTGGAAGATGAATAGTTGGAAGATGAAGAGAAACGAATAAATGACATTGGTTTCTTTGACATCGTTGGAAATTGGGTAATAAGAAGAGAGCAAGATGGATATATGGGAGGAGGTAAATTTACTTGGACATGGCCTTTGGTTTATATAGAAGAAAACGACATCTTCAAAAGGCATCAAAGTATATTTAAAAGGTATCAAAGTATCTTCAAAAAGCATCAAAGTATATTACAAATCTTCTAACATCTTTAAGTAGCATCAAAGAATCTTTCAATGGCATCTTTTGAGTTGTCAAATTATATATCGGACGGTGTGTAAAGTAAATGCAAACAGAAAATATAAGCATCAATGATCTTTCATTACAGAGCTCGGGGAATGTGAATAACATATTGATATCTCTTGTGTACCCTGTAATATTGGGGAATAAGATGAATTTTGAATGAGACAGATATTTGGAGTGGGATAATACTGCAAGGGATGCGTCATGTTGGTATAGTAGGAATGAGCTTGATCTAGAGGGGGTGGATTCAGGCTATGATGGTTTGGGTTTGTATTTTTTTTTAATTGGAAAGAATTCGAGAAACCAAACAACCTTGGTAACTCGAGGGACCAAAACATCGATAACTGGAAGAACCGGAAAGAACAACATACAAACAACAACAAACCAACCAAACAAGATAAAAACAACCAAAAGTGGACAATGGACAGTTTTGAGATCAGACACAAGGTGTGGAAGAAAGGCCGCATGAGCTCAGTCGTGAATATCACAGTGGGGAGAGGTGACACAGGCAAAGTCCTGGGGATCAACAGTGGAGACCTCATATTTGGACTCGATCAACAACGAGCCATCAAGCATCGATCACATATCCACGACCTAACCGGAACTGAGTGAGACGAACCACGAGCGCATCAAAAAGATCACAAACTGGACGCTGATCAATAAAAACAATCGCCATGAAGACACTAATAATTAATTTCTAAGTCGATTTGAAGAGTTCGAAGAGATCTTTGGATGCATGATAGATTCAAACCGAATGCATGATCGATTTGAAGGTGATGATATATATTTATATATACACTCCGGTTAAATTTTTTGTTTTTGTTTTTATTTTTGTTTTTATTTTTTTTATTTTCCTTTGCCCTTTTGCCAAAAGCTCGTGTAACAAGTTAGGCATTTAATTTTGAAAAAATTTGGTGAAATATCCATTTACAAAGTGTAATTAGGTAAATGTCCACTTTTATTTGGTAATTAAGTAAGTGTCCATAATAATTTGATAATACCAAAATACCCCTGTTCTAATTTTTAGGTCTTTTATTGTTCAGATCTAATTGAACCCCTCCGTCTTCTCGCTCCTCTTCATCCTCTTCTTCCTCTACTTTTCAATCTCCTTTCGGCGTTCTCTTCCCGGCGCATCGTCGACGTAGTCTCCCTCTGATCGTCAGTGCAAGCGGCTCCGTTGGGGCTCCATCGACTGCAGTGATGCCGACAACAGTCGCTCCTCCAAGGTGGGAGGAGGAAAGGAGCGTCGACTCTGTCGGACCAACCCATTAGCATCTATAACCACTGGTAATTCTCTCCTGCTCTGTCTGTCTACACAATTGGGCTTTAGTTTTTCTGATATTAGCTTTGATTGATTGTTTGAGAAAGTTATCAATTTGATGAATTATCAGCTGATTGAGATCTATCAATTCTAGAACTCCGCTTGTGTTATTTTTGGTGGACGAGGTTTTAATTTCGCATAATCAAGCTATAGGTCGTTTGCTGTGATCGAATTTTAAAAGAAGGAATGCGTGAATTTCAGTTTTTAATAATTTATTGGATTGATTGAAGAACTAATGAATTTGCGAGGAAGATGAATTTTATCCGGGATTAATGTTGAAGCCTAATGATAGTTGTTTTTATCTGATACTGAATTTGCTGTGTTGAGGAGGGATATCGAATTATCAATGAAATTTGGTTCGTTTTACAGTGACAGAGTCATTCCTTCTTCAAATATTGATCTTACGGAATCTCAAAAAATATAACATATGTATGGTTCCGAAAAAACTAGTTGTAGAGCATCATCTCAGCACGACAGCACTCATGCTCCAGTAAGTGAAGTCGAGCTTGAATCTGCTCCGGTCCGAAAGCCGAGCTCATTGACGAAGGAGGCGATCCGAAAATATCCGAAGAAAGTGAAGCTTTGTACGAGAAGATCTCCCAAAGACAACAACAACAACAAACGACCACAAATTCGACATCTTTTTGCTCTAAACCGCCGTCAACGTTGAATTGGTTTGACTTTGATTGTGAGATTGGATTTTTCTCTTGGATTGAATTGATTTGTTTTGGCGACTTTTATCATCAACTGAGATTTTAAGGTTCTCGTATAATAATTGCAGTTTGAGGCATATTTCTATGGCTGGTGGCAATAGATTAGTGATAGTGTTTTGTAGTTGGTGACAATAGATGGTCGGTGATGTTGTTTTGTAGTTTATGACAATAGGTTTGTGAATATAATTTGGTGACAATGTTATGTTGTTGGTGACAATAGATTCCTCGTTGCTTAGCTTCAACCTCTCTAGGGTCTAATGTTTTGTCGTTGGTGACAATAGACTACTGACAAGAGGTTAGTGACAATGAGGTGGTGACAATGTTTTGTTGTTGGTGACAATACATTTGAGAAAAGGATATGGTGACAATGTTTTGTAGTTAGTGACAATAGAGTGGTTACAATGTTTTTTTTTTGTGATTACGTGGTCTTGGTGAAAAATATTTGTTGAAACAATATTTTGGTTACAATAGGTTGATGAAACTATTTTATTTTTGGTGACAACAGATTACTAAAGTAGGTTGGTGACAATAGGGGGCGGTGATAATGTTCTCTGTTTAGGGATAATAGATTGGTGGCAATGTTTTGTAGTTGGTGACAATTGGTTTGTGACAATGTTTGGTGACATTGTTCACTTGTTGGTAAAAAATAATTTGATGACAGTGTTTCGTAGTTGTTGACAGTAGGTTGGTGACAATATTTTGTAGTTGGTGACATTATGTAGTTAGTGAAAATTGGTGGTGACAATATTTTATAGTAGGTGACAAAAAGTTGGTGACAATGTTCTATAGTTGATGACAATGTTTTGTAATTGATGACAATAGGTTGGTGACAATGTTCACTAGTACTAGAAAAAAATTTCGTTAAATGTCAATAGAAAAAAATAAAATGTCACCAAAAAAGTCAAACTGTCACCAAAATAATTATCACAATAACTGTTATCGAAAAAATATACACAATTGTCACCAAAAAACTGTCACCAAATGCAGGAGTTGACCGAAATGGTCAATGTTAAAATTAAAAATGGTCAAAGGGGAAGGAGAAAGGGTTAAGGATGGGGAAGGAGGGGTATTTTTGGAAAAAATGGACATTTACTTAATTATGTAAAAAAATGGACATTTACTTAATTTTCACATCTAAAATGGACATTAACCAAATTTAACCTTTAATTTTTCAACACAAATGTATGAAGAAGGGTAGCATAGTAATTTGATAAATTGTGATTATATTTTTGAAATGTAAAATTCAACTATCATCCCCAACCCAAGCGAGTGAGGGTTGTTTGAATGGAGAATCGATAGATTCAAACAAAAGAGCAACAAAATTTGGGGATTTTAGATGAAATCAATGGTTTAGTGGCCAATTTGATTTATTTCAAATTTGGGGATTTTAGATGGTTTTGGAGGTTAAGATGGATCCTTCATAATCGATCAAACATTAAGAGGATGCCAACCACATCCACCCGCTGACGTTGGCAAGAAGATCGAGATCGAGAGAGAGAGGAATAGGTGTTAGTTTGGGGTTGTAGTGGCATGGGTGCAAAATACGGATAGTGGCCTAGGTGGTAAATAGATCGTTAGACCTCGATTTAGGGGTTCCACTCTCTACAATGCTAGAGAGAAGGGAGAACACTCAAACCGATCAGGACCAAGTGTGGCGAATCTGACCAAAACCCTAAGGATATGAGAGATCCGGTCGTGGGGAGTCTAGCTGCGACGGAGGCGGCACCAGTCGGGCCCTAGAGCGGTGGGACAAATCAAGCAACAGCCGACAAAAAAGCTGTGTTTTTCCGATTTTGGTTTTTTTTTTAAACCTTTGGCATAGATTTGTGGCAACAAGTGAAAGATTTGTGGATGTGTGGTGAAGGATATGGAAATGGGAAGGGTCAAAAAGTAGTCATCAGCGCTAGGCTATGCTAAAGGAAAATGGCTAGCAGAGCCTGATTGGTTCGATAGAGCGGTGTGGGAGGTTATCCCTAGTTTTGAAGTGGGAGGTTATCCCATTAATGTATTTGAGGTTTCTATAAAAGTTAATGACAAGCAATCAATGGAAGATTGTCCCATGCTCTCTTCGATTAAGTAGGTTTGTCATTTGTGGGTGGGGATTGCCCAAAAAAAATGATTTTTTCCAAAATTATACTTGGGGTTGAGATAGTCGGAGTTGAGATTGTTAGATCTCGATTGTTCCCCGGATGTTATTGGTGGTGGTGGACCGGTGGTGTTGGAGGGTGAAGGTGGATTGTGGTGGTGGTATGTGTTGTTGAAGATGGAGAGTGTTTTGGGTTTATGAGTTTCTTAAAGAGAGAAGCTCTCTATGGGTTTTTCCGGTTTGGGTTTGTATTGGGTTGTTATTGTGTACATAGATAACATATCATAGAAACTTTGGGAAAAGTTTTATGCATTTTGATTTGGATCCATTTCAAGTTTTAGAGTGGGATTTGAGCTTAAAAAGAGACGAATCTAGATGAGTTGGGATGAGTTATGAAGTTGAGAAGTGCATCTATTTATATAAAAAAATTGTCATTAACCTTAATCGAATTTAGATTATAATTAATAACGCATATTACTGTAATCGAATTTTTTTACAAATATATACAAAATGGGTGTCTATGAGTAGATAAAATTAATGCCTATTCAAATATATTTTTTTTATAATTTTATTTGAATAATTTTAACTTAGAAAAATTGAATTAAAAAAATATCAAAGCACACTTTACATCATGCCGCATGAGTTTGCTAATTTTGCAAATAATTCACACTTCAAAATTAATATGCACGATGCTCGTGCATGATGCGAAGCTGCCTAATCTACTTGTCCATTTTTTACTGCCATTTACATGTTTTTCTACGGGTGCACTTCTTGCATGTACTTGGCTATTTTTGTTGTTGTTGTAGTACAGGGGTGTGGGTGGTCTAAAGACTTATTGTGTTAACTTTTTCCAAATAATAATTTATGTAAAGCTTGAACATAATATTCAAATTTCAAAGATTATAATACACCTACGTGCATAAATCAATCAATGCAACAAAGGAAGCTTTCCAATCTTGCCCATCACAACATTCTTGAAGTTGAAGGCTTCTTGAACATGGGAAGATGACCTATGCATCCTCACTCCACTCACACTAGTACTATTCCTACCCTCCATCCTCCTCCTCTGTCTCTCACTCACACTTGTTCTCTTCTCCGGCCTCTGCTTGGGAGCACTTTGGGCCCTCACTTTCCCCTTTAACGACATCGTCTTGGCCATGTAGTTAGGATAATAGTAGTACAATTGTTGCAACATATCTACACCGGGCTTAATCCCCAAGTTCGAATGCCTTGGAGTCGTGTGCGCGGATGCCATGCCCCACTCCTTGTCGTGGTGACACGGTACAAAATGGGAATGGGAATGTGATTGGAAATGGAGCTGGAATCGGGATGGGAGGACCTGATACGATGATGGGTCCTCCCCTAGCTCCGAAAACGGAGAACTAGGATAGGGCCCTCGTCGGGTCGACTTGGAACCGGGCTGTCCGACATCAACTTTCACCACCTTAATAATGTCATGACCCTGATCGTTTGGAGTATCCAGAGTCCTTGCTTCAAAGGATGCAGACATTCTCCTGCTCCTCACCGATGGCAATGGTTCATTGTAGTATTGCTCGGTTTCGATGCCATCGCCAAACTCGCCCTACAGGACACCGAAATTAAACAGTCATTCATGATCCATGATATCACAAAAGAGAAGAAATTGAAATGAGAAAGAAGTGATGATACCATAGATGGACGGGCCCAATTGAGGGGATCGGGTCGGGTTGGACGTCTATTGAGCCCGATAGAGGCCCGTTTGGATTGGACGGTAGCTTGTGCGCGGAAGAGGGCTTCCATGCCGTGGAGCGTGGCTGCGGCTTGCTTTCGCACCAAATACCCTCTCACAAGTGCTTGAATCTTCACCACTCCTTTTAGTGCCCTCAGAGCCTTCCTTGCCTACAAATTTCACACCAATTTACAATAATCAAGCAATGATTTGAGTGACTGATCCAACAAACAGATCAAAGAAACTAATTTTACCAAGTATCCGCGAAAATTGGTTTGAATCGTAACGACGCCGGCGATCAAGTTACGGTTATAGTGGTTTCTATCCCGGCTAGTGAGCCAAACAACCTCCGCCGCTGCCTGGGCGGCAACCACCGCAGCATCGGCTGCAGCGGCGGTGGCTGCCGCAACTGCAATGGCGTGCTTGTTACGCTCCCTCTCGACGCCGGATGCCCCAATTTTGCCCGGAATCGGATCTTTGTTGGTGGTCTTGATCCCAAACAGCCCCTTAAGCCACCTCGTGGCCTTCCCCATTGCGGATTAGCAAGAGACTAAATAGTTGAACAGGGGAGGTGAGAAACAGAGGGTACTGTATACAGTATATATATACGAAACAGAGGAGTGATATTTAATTTTGAAATGATTAAATAAATATAAAATGAAGCGATAAAATTCAAACATTTTTGAAGAATGGGTTATGGGGCTGAAGTTCAAATCTTGGGTTGTGAACAAAATAGAAAACGGCGACGGCGGAGAACTTTTTTGAGAGGTAAGATTTTTATGAATTTGTGGTTTAATAATCGTATAAGGAGACAAAACAGGGTCATTCATGAAATTTGAATAGTTCCTACCAAAAAAAAATTAAATTTGAATAGTATAATATAATTGTTTCCAAAAATTGAGAGGCGTTTTTGGACAAACCCACTAGGAAGAGGAAGGAGATGGGCGAGTCATGAAACGGTGGTGCAAAAATAAAGAAAATAAGCCGTTTAAAATGGAACGTCAATTATTACAAGTAAAACTTACCGTTTTATAAAGGGTGATTTAGGTAACTAATCACTTTTTAAAATATAACTAGGTAATCTCAAAAATAAAATTAGGTAGGATAGCCATCTTTCAAATAGAGTAGTAATGGTCAACTGTTTGACCATTGACTGGTCAACGTTGACCATTGACCGGTCAACGTTGACCGTTGACCAACTTATTTGGATTTTTTTTAGTAGTGACATTTTTTGTGATGCCATTTTTTTACCGTTTTGATGCCATTTTTTATTACATTTTATTTTCACTTTGATGCCACTTTTCTAATGAAATTGTTTGATGACACTTTTTTCAAACGTTGATGACATTTTTTGTTTACTCTGATGTCACGTTGACCATTGATGCCATTTTTTTTACTGTTGGCTATTGATGACACTTTTTTTATGTCAATTTTTTGATGATATTTTTTTACCGTGAAGCCATATTGTTTCAAAGTAGTGTTTTGATGACATTTTTCTAATGTAATTATTTGATGCCACTTTTTTAATCAAATCGTTTGATGCCACTTTTTTTAAATTTAATCAATTGTATATCGATATATTTTCATCGATTCTACTTTTATTTACTAATGACACATTTGTGATTACACTTTATTGATGCAATCACTTGTGGTGACATGTTTATTACATTTTTATTCATTGGTGAAATTTGTGATTACACTTCATTGATCTCAATCATTAGTGATGACATTGTTTGTTGATGACATCTTTTTATTGATGATAATTTTATTGATGACTTTTATTCATTGATGACACAGTCGTAAGTATAATTAATTGATCTCGATCATTTGTGATGATATTTTCATAAAATTGATGACATTAAAGTACGAAATGTGGAATCAAAACAGTGTCACCAAACAAGGCAATACGATTTCTTAAAATCCAAAGCTCAGGAGTTAATGATGACAACAAGTTGTTTCTATTTTATTGGCCACTAAAATTTTCATCGCAAAAAGACATCGATTTTGTCGCAAAATAGTGAAGGATTAATAAATAGCCTATGCGAGATTTGAACCCGTATCTATGTGCTTAAGCACAAAGCTCTACCAATTTGAGCTAATAGGCTTTAATTTAGCAATAATAAAACAAGTGAAAGGGTTTAGTTAGCAAAGACAAGTAATAAGCAAGTTGATTTCAAACTACTAGTGTCCATGAATAAAGCTAGAAGCACAAATGTGACAAGAAGACTCAAGACCAATGACAATATATCTTATTGCAATGATGCAAATTAAAAGGTGTGTCTTGAAAACCTTCAGATATTGGCATGGTATGGTATGGAGTGTACTAGTGTTTTTCACCAAATGGCCTATGCACGTTTTGCCCTTTGCTGTAGCGACTTAGAGTTGAGATTTAAATTGGGTAGGGTGGTGCATCTACTTCACACCCTCTCTTACCAACTTCGTACAACAGGGAGGTTTAGGGAACTATGTCTACTTCTAGTTGAAATTACTTGTCATCGGCCAACTAGCTTGGATGACCTTCAAGTGGATTCAAATGCTTGTACTCATACCCGAACCAACACTGACTTTGGCAAGCTTCAACACCTCCGATCCCTGGCTTTCCATTCATCATATAATTTGTGACATGTCATCTTTAACCATTGCATTTTAAAGCAAATCTTTAAATGTCATCAGGAAATTGATATACAAACCTGGATATTAGTTTTAATGATAAACAAGTAAGAACTATTTGTTCATCTTTGAAACAAGAAAATCATTGTACTTGCTTCCATGTACATATGGGTATATATATTCATATATTGGATAGTGAACGTAACACCATGAACCATCGGGTTTCCGAGAATCAGGCCTAGAGCTTGAACTACCAGGCCGTATTGTGTGTGACTGTGAACCAGCTAAAGACGGAAACTCAGCTTGGGAGGAGGCTACAACTCAAAGAGGCTGATAGTTTGTGTTACCGACAAACCAACAGAGAACCCATTGCAAAGAGTATACCGAGCCTTGGTCCAATTCTCTCGCTTGTTGACGCTTTGTGTGATTGAGTAGGTCTCAACCTCGTCATTCTCAATCATGCAGACATTACAGAAATATTAACAAACTAAAAAGTAACTTCACAAATGCAATAACTTGCTTTAGCTTTGTTGGTAAAGATATTTTTACAAACTGGATAGTTTATTAAAGAAAGCCACTGTTTTCCAATATACAGGAAACCTAATTAAGATAGGCATAACATTTATACAACTACGGCAATCAGATAGGGGGTTACTTGTATGGCAACTTAAAGCATTTATCTTGGGGTATGTTATTCTCTAGATCCTTCATTCTTGCAAACTCTGCAAAGTCCTTTAACCATATCAAGTATAGTGTCATTGCTTTGTAATAGCGAGTCCTCCAAAACAACTTTTCATGGCCAAACCTACAAGAAGAAATGAATTGCATTAATAAACATGTTCCATGTAATCAGCATAATCTGAAGTCTTGATTAGTATAAAATGTCCTTGTATGAAGCAAACTAGATATTGTTACTTTTATTTAAAAAATAAAATAAAACTGATCTTAGTAAAGAAGTTCATTATTACGATTCCATTATTATGATGCTTACACCAAAAAGAGTGCCCAACCCTAGGAAGTAACCAAATCAAGTAATTACCAAATTCAAGCTTCAGCAGCCAATATTAATGCAGGATTAAAAGGAAAACTTCTTAAGTAAAGCATGAGCTTATATAGCTTATAATTTGAATAAGAAAAACCTAAAGTATGCAATACAGGGAACTTCTTGTTGCTTACAGCTCATATGTGTTGGTGCTTCTGTCCATAATCCATGGATAACTTCCCAAAACACGCATCAATAACACAAATACTAAATCATGAAGTTGAAGCATATGAGCTACTGGTCGAGCTAAAAATCAGGAAGAACACAAAACACGCATCAAGAGCACAAATACTGAACACACAGGAAGAGAAACAGGGGAATAGGCCCCTGGAGTTTACTCTCCAAGACAAGTTGGTAAACGACCCAACTCTTAGGCAAAAACCAAATACAAAACACTAGCAAATTCCTTAATATCATCCAGTTGTCACCCTAACAAACCTCCTTTACAGCAATATAACTAAATTGACTCTACATTATTATATCTCAGCTTTGAACCTTCCAAAATATTCTATTCAGATTTACCCATTTATGTATCAACTACAAATTATCAACATGCATTCAATCTAAAGAGCTTTGTATATCGAAACAAGAATAATAGCATTACTAACCTTGCACTTGAAGCTTGTACGACCATGCCAACGAAAAGTTTGACAAACTCCAAACGCCTAATTGGGGAGTTGTACCATGGGAAGCTGAGAGAAGATATTGTGATTTATTATTAGTGTATATAGAATATAAACAAGTGCTAGAGCCTAAAATTAAAGAAAATAACCCCAAAAGTTATAATCCACTAAAATCAATCTTGTAAATTATAAGCAATGAGCTTGCACGAATTTGTGGCAATAGATATGTTCACTAAAATCAATCTTGTACACACTGACACTATTGTACAACAATGAGGCTTTAGGTTACTTTTGTTTAAGACCTCACATTGAATTTCTATATTTCATCAATTCATGCGATTTCACCCAAATCTCCACCCATTCCATAACACTGTCACCAAAATCATGGTCAAGCAAATACGGGAAGAATCGGAAGCTGCAAATCTAGTTACATAAAGCAGCATCTCATTTAACATAATTGATCATAGGCTTCACATTGAGGCTGAAATTGAGAGGTTTGAGAAACGAAAAAGGCTGAAATTGAGAGGCAAAAACAACATCTTACTCCTACCCGGAGAGGATGAATCCGGCGACTGAGAAGCATCACCTTCCCATGGCAGTGCTTGCGGAGGCAGAGGCGCTTGAGGAGTTGAAGTCGGCGACGCAGCACCACCTGCAAAGGCCGATCCCTCCATGGCGCTGGAGGAGGCATGTGCTTTGCATCGGGAACCATTCGAAATTGAGGGATTCGGTTTTGAGTTTTGAAGAATTAGGGTTGAAATCGGGAGGAATCAGTAGTTATCCCAGCCTGCTGCCAAAACGCTTTTGAATTTGGAGAGGGCAAGGGCGAGCAATCCGAACGGAAGCCATCGGAGATTCAGAGGTTGAGAGAGAGATTGAGAATCGCCATGGACGATGAGAGAAAGGAAGGGAAAGTGAAACGGGGTACAGAAGGCTTAATTAATTTTCAAAGAAGTCCAACAGGGCTAATAAAATAATGAAAGTGGCTAATTACCTAATTAAATGTATAAAAGGGTATAAAATACCAAATTTTCTCTTTTATAAATCTTCTTTTTCCAATCATGTTCCCTTAATCCCTTCATCTATTCCCTCTTAAAAAAGATTAATTTTAATTTTAATTTTAATTTTAATTTTAACTTTAATTTATTTTTAATTTTTAATTGAGGTTTGTGAGGAAAGAGGATTGAGATAATTTAGAGTGGTATTTCTAAAATCATCTTAGGACTGTTTCCAACATTTAAAATGTAAGACTTTTTACTATTTCACACGTATTTGAAGGAGTTAAAAACTATATAAAATATTATTTTTTTTATTAATTTTTTAAAATAAATTTAATATTTATTACTAATAAATATTTAGTTATTTCAAAAATTAATTAAAAAAATATTTTATATAGTTTTTAAAATTTTAAAATACAAACAAAAAAGTCAAACATCTTGTATTTTCAATTGGAGGGAATATCTCTTTTATCTTTTTCATTATTTAAGAGGGACAATAGGAGGCTTAAATTTGAAGATCAAGGTCATCGATTGATAAATTTTGAATAATTAATTGTTCAAGGTTAATACGTACAATAATAGAATTTTTTTTTTCAAAATATTCATTCAAAAATAAATATTTACTATAATATTCACACATTCAAAATATTTATAAAAATGTTCATTTTTTTGCACTTTTTGCACATTTGACAGAGAAACGCGATTTGCGACCGCGTTTTATTTATTAGGTATAAATTTTGAAACTGAAAAAAAAAAGTGGGAAAATATCAAATAAAACACGGGCTCAAACCGCGTTTTACTTGTTTATTTGTTTTAAAATTCCATAAAACCAAAAAATAAAAAAAAAAGTAAAGCACGGTTTCATACCGCGCTTCACTGCTTCTTTCTGGTGGTGGCCGGTGCTTGCAGATCCGTGCTCGGGCAGGGCATAGGGAGGGAGCCAGAGGCGGCGGAGGCGGGGGACGACGCCAGGGGATTCGGGGAGACGGGGGACGACGTGGGGGTATCCGGGGAGGACGAGGACGGAAATTGAAAGGATTTGTCAATTGAAGTGGAACGGATCCGTGGAGGCGGCGGAGATGGAACTGAAGGGTTCGAGGCGGTAGGGTTCGAGGCGGTAGTTCACGGTGCTCGTCGATGGTGGCCTTGGTCTTGGCGGAGGCTGGCGCCAGGTTGGGAAGAGGAAGGGAGATGCAGGAAGAAGAAGGCGGGGAGGCAGGGGATTGATGGTGGAGGATAGCGGCGTTGTATGGTAGGAAGAAGAAAAGGACAGGTGAAGCGCGGGTTGAACCCGCGCTTTACCTATTTTTTTTCTTTGGGTTTTCTTTGTTATTTTAAGACAACTAAACAAATAAAATGCGGTTTGAACCCGCGTTTTACCTATTTTTTTCTTTGGGTTTTCTTTGTTATTTTAAGATAACTAAACAAATAAAACACAGTTTGAACCCGCGTTTTATATGTTATTTTTTTCAGTTTGAAATTATATATATAATGATAGAAACGCGGTTTGAGACCCCGTTTCTCTGTCAAATCTGCAAAAAATGAATATTTGTATAAATATTTTGAATGTGTGAATATTATAGTAAACATTTATTTTTGAATGAATATTTTGAAAAAAAATTCACAATAACAAGCTTTTTCCCTGAACAATACGAGGGAGTATATTGTATATAGAGAGATTTATTCATTTTTTTCCCTTCAATTTTCCCTGAACAAGCTTTTTTTTTTGATAAAACATCACTTCATTGAAATTAATTAGCCAAATCCTCCAACAGTATAGCAGCAGTAAGTCTATGGTTTATAAAATAGTCATAAAAGGAAAACAAAGTTTCGAACACGTGAAAAATGGAAGATTTTCGGATTACATTATTAACTCATTAATTATAGAGATTTGAAAGATGTCTAAGGTTATATGCAACTCTATGTAGAGAGATTTATTCATTTTTTTCTTCAATTTTCCATGAACAAGCTTTCAAACACATGAAAAATTGAAGATTTTCGGATTACCGTATTAAGTCATTAATTATAGAGATTTGAAAGATGTCTAAGGTTATATGCAGGTCCGGAACTAGAATAAATTTTGGATGGACTGAATTCACAATAGACAATAAACAAAATTATTATATTAAAAAAAGTACAAAATATTGATGTTACTAAAAAATATAAAGTTTGCTAAATTAAATAGGTAGAAGATTAATTTCATTAAAAAAAAGAAAGTTTAATTAAATGCAAAATATAGAAGAAAATAGATAGAATTAAGATGGGGATCTCTAATTTTTTAGAGTTGAAAGGGAAGAGGTTGAAAAAAAAAACTCTCTTTTGTTTGAAATTCCTCTTTTGCCGGTGTCTTGCCCAGGGTGATTCCGAGTGTGTCCTGGGATGGCGGGAATCGATCTACCAGCTTCAACTTCAGGTTGTTTGTTGCTAGATCTGATCGAAACCCACCCCTAATCCTACATGCAACCAATCTGTACACCAAACCCATACTTGAGAGATTTCCTTTGGAATTTCCCATTAACCATCAAAATAATTCACCCCTCATAAACAACCCCCAAAATCAAATCCACCTAAAATCCCTCCCTTAAAAACTTTTTCTGGAAGAAGAACTATAGAGTTCCAAGGGTTCCCATGGAAACAAGCAAAAATTTATTACAAATTCAGGCACCGAAGGGCGAAATTTTTTTTTTTGCCTATTGGATGCCCCTGCAAATCTCTTTCTAACCAAATCTATATCAACCATAAATGCAACCTCTACTCAGATTAACCATATAATACTACCTAGTGATGCTATTAATCTAGTTTACTATTTTAATTATAACCATGCAGGGTGATGTGATCACACCTATGATCAATCAAGAAGCAAAACTTAACGAAGCTTTAAATGACTCATCAAACGAGTTGCCTCTCGGTTCCATCACTCGAGCTCGGGCAAGGCGACTTCAAGCTGACCTTCTTTAAGGACTCTTAACCATTCCCATGAACAATCAAGTTCAAGTTCAAGCTTTCACAAGTCTACAACAAATTGAAGATCACAATACGCAGCCCAAGAAGCCCGGAAATACCTCGGTTCTAGCGGATTATTATGGAGGCAAATCAGATCCAAATTCAAACTTCTCATGCATTTAATTGCACATTGGGAAGAGAAGACATCATGGAATACATCCCCCATGCAGCTGGTGCATTTGTGAAGAGAACAACTTCCAAGATTGCATTTAATGCAAGCCACCTTTTTGCACAAGCTGTCCACAAATTTTCTCTATATTATGCAGCCCTTGTAGCCATTAGAGGGCATGCCATTTATCATCAAAAACCAGGTTTATATCCTTAGTTTGAATCTTGAAAACTTCATCTCCTTCGTGAGTCATATCGAAGGCCCGATCTTGTATTTTCGGTGCGTAATATTCGTTTGTACTTGATCTATGTTCAAGAACTTGTGGTGAGTCATATCCACTTGTTTTTGTTCACCTATCCTTTATAAAATTCAGTTTGTTTTCCCCCAAATATGAGTTTTATCATTATCACAACAATACCAAAAATATTCCACCGAAATCTATCTCCATCATCCATCTTCCACCGGTTGGTTCGAGGCTTGTTCCGACTTACTTTGTACTGAGATTTATGGATCCTCAAGGGGAAACTCATCAAGTGGTATCAGAGCTATCTTCAAGGTAAGTTTCTCAAGCCAAATGGGTACGAATTATCTCTCCATTTTCGGTTTGTTTTGCTCGATTTTCAGCCATTTCTATCCATCCTTGTTTCTGAATTTTTTCCATCCTTTCCCATCATTTCTATCCATCCTTGTTCCATCAGAACTTACTTCAATCTTTAAGATCTGTAAAAAAAAGAAGAAAAAAAAAGAAAAAAAAGAAGAGAAATTCAGATCTATCAATTGTTCTTTCGGTTTTCTATGCTTCTACCTAGTGTTCTTAAGTGTTTGCATGAACCTTCAACCTTCCTACCAAAAATCTGAACTTCACTCTTAAATGTGTTGCACCATTATTCTCCTAATGCTTTGCATAGTATATGGTGATGAGCTATTGATGGAATGTGCTTGAAGATTGAAGTAAGTTCTGATTTGTAAGTGTTGTTGTTCTTTTGATTCTGGAAAAAAAACAGAAAAAGAAAGAAAAGAGAAGAAGTTAGAAAAGCTCCAAAAGTTGTTCTATGTGCAAGTTGTGAGCATTTGAAGTGCAAATTGTGTTGTTATTGTTTACAAGACATTCTCATCATATCATTAGCTACTCCAAGCCTTGTTCCCTGCCTTGCCTAAACCTTGTTTACCCTTTTCCATTCGAGCATTACTTACTTGATTTTGGAATTTGGTAAATACTCGCCTTTGGGCTTGCCTTGGCTTGTGCTTTTGATACCTTTGTGTGAGTTTCCAGGACAACATCACTAAGTTGCATTGCCTCAGTGGAGATAGACCTTGTTCTAGCAAGGAAGAAGCACACTCACATCACTTGCTTGAAGAAGTGTCGTTTGCATACTTGTGTGCTTACAATCTGAATTTTGAGTGAAGTGAGATCACATTCAAAGTGAGGGAGAGTTTTACCCCCAAAAAGAAAAATTCATGAGTGAAAAGAATACGAGGGAGGTGAGAGAGAGATCTTTTTATTTCTAACCCTAACGTGTTTGCATGTTCTTGTGATTTTCTCGGTTCTTCCTTGTTTTTCCTTTTGTTTGTGCCTTTTGTGTGTAGGAAAACATGTCTAATGTAGGGAATGAAGGAAGAGCTATCACCCTAGCTGATTTGTAAGCAGTTCTTCGACAATCTAGGGAAGAAGATGTGGCTGCGAGACGAGAAGAGTATGAGAGGACTAGGGCTGACCTATTGAGAGCCCTAGATGAATGGATTGAGCAAAGACTTAGTGGTACTAGAACCCACGACAGAAATAATGAGCCACATGACTCCGGACAGGAGAGCGAGCCCAATGGGACTCCACAAGGGCGTGGTCAAACAAGAGGCCGTCACAATGAGAGCCCCAAATGTCCCGACGACCACTTAATTACCAAACTGATTTTGATGATAACATAAGTGTTAATGAACGCAGGGAGCATCCACGAGCTCATTATGCTCAAGATCCACCGCATCCGCAGCAACCACAACCACTTAGGATGCCCCGGCGCAATCCACAACACGCTCAACGTGCTAGATTTGATGGCATGTTTCATAGGAGATACCAAAATGAGGAGCATGAGTATCGCCAAGATATGGGGCGAGATCAACACCATGGCGTCAAGCTTACCATTCCTCAATTTGCCGGGACATCCGATATTGAGGCATACAATGATTGGGAGTCCAAAGTTGAGTCCATTTTTTATTACTATGGTTACCATGATTCTCAAAGGGTGGCTGTTGCTACCATTCATTTTTCAGATTTTGCATACTCATGGTGGCAAGAAGAAAAGCAAGAGAGAACATATATGGGATACCCTCCTATCACCACTTGGGAGGATCTCAAAACAGCCCTAAGAGAAAGATTTGTGCCCGAAGATTATGTGGATCGTGTCCAAGTCAAATTGGAACGCATCAAGAAAGGCTCCCGCACTCCCGATGAGTTCTACAAGGAACTAAAGCAGCTTATTTTTAGATCGGGAATCCGATTTCCCGAGAGGTATGTAATCTCAAAATTTATTGATGGGCTGAATTTAGATATTGCTTCACATGTTGAAATGCAGCGTTTTGGCGCGAGAACTCAAGTTGAGGAAGTGCTACATTACACTAACCAAGTGTACCAAAACCTTCAACGGAGAAGGTAACACATGGCTCTAAACCTTGGAGCTCAAACCCTAGCCCAGGAAGTACATCAAATCCACGTCCAAATGAGCCAAGAAGTGAGCCCCCTAGGCCCTCCACACGGCAAGAAACTCAACCACCAAGCCAAACCTCAAGAAGCAACAAGCCTAATGTTCCGAATCCAAGGAGTGAATCTGAATCCCGTACTCGGGACCTCAAGTGCTTCAAGTGCTTGGGTAGGGGTCATTTTTCTCGAGAGTGACCTACTCGAAGGCAAGTGCTACTCAATGATCAAGGAGAGTACGAATCCGAGGAGGAGAGCAAAGAAGAGCCAACCTTAGAAGATAAGGAAGAGGAAATTCATGCTAATGCGGCTGTTGGAGAATGTTTTGTGGTGAAGAGAGCATTGATCTCCAATGATGCTCCTTCTTTGCCCACTCAAAGAGAGACTCTCTTCCATACTCGATGCCTCATCAAAGACAAGGTATGTAGTGTGATAGTTGACGGAGGATCTTGTTGCAATCTTATTGATCAAGAGGTTGTAGATAGGTTCAACCTCAAATGCAGCCCACATCCGCAGCCATACACCTTGAATTGGCTGAATTCCAAGGCACCTCTAAGAATTGACAAGCAAGCCATGATTGCATTTGCAATTGGAGGATATAAAGATGAGATACTTTGTGATGTTCTCCCCATGACAGTGTGTCACCTTCTTTTAGGGAGACCATGGCAATATGATCGAGGTGTGATCCACAACGGAGTCACCAATGAGCACACTTTCCAAATGGAAGGTAAGAAAATTACACTTCATCCTATGGCACCTCATGAGATTATGGCAGACCATGTTGCTAACTTGGAGAGAAGAAAGCAAAAGAAGAAGCTAGCCATTGGTTCAAACATGGCTAGTTCTAATCAGATTCTCCTAGCTAAGGCAAAAGAAGTGGAGTATGCAATTCAGGGGAGTAAAACATGTTTTCTTGTGCTTTTTAAAGATAATTTGTTTGTTTCTCAAGATTTGAATGATCTACCTCCACTTGTTTCTACTTTATTGCAGGAATTTAAAGATTTGTTTCAAGAAGAAATTCCCAATGGTCTTCCACCATTTATGGGAATAGAGCATCAAATTGACTTCATTCCAGGAGCAACATTACCCAACCGGACTGCATATCGCACTAATCCAGATGAGACAAAGGAGCTTCAAAAACAAGTGCAAGAACTTATGGATAAAGGCTATGTGCGTGAGGGCCTAAGTCCATGTGCAGTCCCCGTCATCTTTGTGCCTAAAAAAGATGGATCATGGCGTATGTGTGTTGATTGTAGATCCATCAACAACATCACCGTCAAGTATAGGCACCCCATTCCACGCCTAGATGATATGCTTGATGAACTTCATGGATCCAACAT
Organism: Persicaria maculosa; assembly: GCA_963922045.1. NCBI lineage: Eukaryota > Viridiplantae > Streptophyta > Magnoliopsida > Caryophyllales > Polygonaceae > Persicaria > Persicaria maculosa. The sequence continues at coordinate 2,046,797 of OY998268.1, forward strand.
GTTTTCTAAGATTGATTTGAAGAGTGGCTACCACCAAATCCGAATGAAGGAAGGAGACGAATGGAAAACAGCCTTCAAGACAAAATATGGTTTGTATGAGTGGTTAGTAATGCCTTTTGGTTTAACTAATGCTCCTAGTACCTTTATGCGTTTAATGAACCATGTTCTTAGAGCTTTTCTAGGAAAATTTATGGTGGTTTATTTTGATGACATTCTGATTTATAGCCGCACATTACATGAGCATGTTGAGCATCTTAGGCTGATCTTAGAAGTTTTGAGGGAACAAAAATTATATGTTAACTTCAAGAAATTTCATTTTTGCTCGGATCATGTTGTTTTCCTTGGCTTTATTGTGTGCAAGGCAGGATTGAAGGTTGATGAAGAAAAGGTTAAGGCCATCCAAGAATGGCCTACTCCCACGACTATGACTCAAGCGAGGAGTTTTCTAGGGTTAGCGGGATTCTACCACAGATTTGTAAGAGATTTCAGCACATTGGCTTCTCCCTTGACCGAGCTCACCAAGAAGAATGTTCCATTCACATGGAATAAACCACAAGAAGAAGCTTTTGAAATTCTCAAGGAGAAACTAACCCCTACCTATGACAAAGAGTTGTATGCTCTTGTTCGTGTGCTCAAAACATGGCAACACTACCTCTTGCCTAAGGAGTTTGTCATCCATTCTGATCATGAGGCACTCAAGTTCTTATGAGGCCAAAGCAAACTAAACAAGAGGCATGCTAGGTGGGTGGAATTCATAGAAGCTTTCCTATATGTCATTAAGTACAAGAAGGGAAAAGACAATGTAGTGGCTGATGCACTCTCAAGAAGGTATTCTCTTATCTCTACCCTAGATGCTAAAATGTTGGGCTTCGCTTTCATGCGTGAATTATATGCTAATGATGCTGATTTTGGTGAAATCTATCACATTTGCATGGATAAGGGTAGTCGTGATCAGTTTTACATGCATGATGGTTATCTCTTTAAGTGTGAAAAGCTTTGCATCCCTAGTAGTTCTATTCGTAGGTTGCTTGTTCATGAGGCTCATGGAGGCGGTTTAATGGGACATTTTGGTGTTACCAAAACCTTGAATACTTTGAAGGAGCACTTCTTTTGGCCTCGCATGCATAGAGATGTAGAGAAGTTTTGTGCTGCATGTACTACTTGTTTAAGTGCTAAGTCGAAAATGAATCCCCATGGATTGTATACCCCCTCCCTATTCCTCATACTCCTTGGGAAGACATTTCCATGGATTTTTTGTTGGGACTTCCTCGTTCCAAAAGGGGGAGAGATTCTATTTTTGTTGTGGTTGATTAGTTTTCCAAAATGGCTCATTTCATTGCATGTAATAAAACCGACAATGCTTCTCATGTGGCTGATTTGTTCTTTAAAGAAGTTGTTAGATTGCATGGAATTCCTAAGACCATTGTCTCTGATCGTGATGCTAAGTTTCTTAGTTATTTTTGGAAAACACTTTGGTCTAAACTAGGAACTAAGTTACTTTTCTCTACATCTTGTCATCCTCAAACGGATGGACAAACTGAAGTTGTGAATAGAACTCTTGGTGCTTTGCTTCGATCTTTGTTGAAAACTAACCTTCGTAGGTGGGAAGAATGTCTTGCTTTTGTTGAATTTGCCTATAATAGGTCAGTCCACTCGGCCACCAAGAAGACACCATTTGAAGTTGTGTATGACAAGAATCCCATCACTCCTCTTGACTTGGTTTCCCATTCCATAAAAGAGCAAGAAAGTGTTGAAGGTGCAAACCAAGCTGAGCATATCAAAAGTTTGCACGAGTCCACTCGTTTGCAACTTGAAAAGAGAACTGCCTAATATGTGCAACAAGCTAACAAAGGAAGAAAGGAAGTCATCTTTGAACCGGGTGATCTTGTATGGATTCATCTTAGAAAGGATCGATTTCCTAAATTGAGAAATTCCAAGCTGAAGCCAAGAGGAGATGGCCCATTTCAAGTGCTTGAAAGAATCAACAACAATGCCTACAAAATTGAGCTGCCCGGTGAGTATGGTGTTCATGATGTGTTTAATGTTGCTGACTTGTCTCCTTTTGTTGTAGGAGATGATGAACAAGACGACGGGTCTGATTCGAGGTCGAATCCTTTTCAGGGAAGGGAGGATGATGTGATCACACCTATGATCAATCAAGAAGCAAAACTTAACGAAGCTCCAAATGACTCATCAAACGAGTTGCCTCTCGGTTCCATCACTCGAGCTCGGGCAAGGCGACTTCAAGCTGACCTTCTTCAAGGACTCTTAACCATTCCCATGAACAATCAAGTTCAAGTTCAAGCTTTCACAAGTCTACAACAAATTGAAGATCACAACACGCAGCCCAAGAAGCCCGGAAATGCCTCGGTTCTAGCTGATTATTATGGAGGCAAATCAGATCCAAATTCAAACTTCTCATGCATTTAATTGCACATTGGGAAGAGAAGACATCATGGAATACATCCCCCATGCAGCTGGTGCATTTGTGAAGAGAACAACTTCCAAGATTGCATTTAATGCAAGCCACCTTTTTGCACAAGCTGTCCACAAACTTTCTCTATATTATGCAGCCCTTGTAGCCATTAGAGGGCACACCATTTGTCATCAAAAACCAGGTTTATATCCTTAGTTTGAAGCTTGAAAACTTCATCTCCTTCGTGAGTCATATCGAAGGTCCGATCTTGTATTTTCGGTGCGTAATATCCGTTTGTACTTGATCTATGTTCAAGAACTTGTGGTGAGTCATATCCACTTGTTTTTGTTCACCTATCCTTTATAAAATTCAGTTTGATTTCCCCCAAATCTGAGTTTTATCATTATCACAAAAATACCAAAAATATTCCACCGAAATCTATCTCCATCATCCATCTTCCACCGGTTGGTTCGAGGCTTGTTCCGACTTACTTTGTACTGAGATTTAAGGATCCTCAAGGGGAAACTCATCACAGGGACTCCTATTGGGCATTGTGAGGTGGTGGAGCAGCTTCTCTCCCTCCCGTCTGCTAAAACCACCTTGGCAACCGGATGCAAGAGGTGCAAGGAGCCGAATGTTTCAATCCGTGATAACCCAGAAAAGGAGAAGGATGAATCGTTACTTGGGGTGTATAGCTTATGTGGAGCCTCACACTTCAGATACAAGGACTGGCCACCTAGAGGTGGTGGGGAGGCTCGGTGAAGTCTTAGCCATTAGAGCCCCCTCGACCTCTAGTATCCAAGCAACTAATAAAAAGAAAAAACAAGGTTTACCCAGATCAACAAGGAAGCCAAGAAGGGTAGGATACACCTGGACTTGCAATTTGAATCTACCAAAGTGCCATGCATTTCTCTAGGCGAAAAAGGTACGACTACTACTATAATCTATTTTGAGTCTAAAGACATAGATCCCCCCCCCATTTGTTTTTTGAATGCTCTCTTGATTATAGAATTGTAATCGACATAGTTTTGCCTATAAATTTGGGTCTTCAGTACAATGATAATCCTCACCTTGACTGGTGTCCTATGGCTAATTTTATGAACTACAAGTATTGTGATAAGGGGTGCTCTCCTCTATTTTTGCTTTTTGTTGGGAGCACTCCTTTTAATTGTAGAAACATTATGAATTGTTGTCGGTACATCTGCTATGTCGTTCTTGTGAAATTGTTTGATCATGCTCAATGGTTAATCAAGGATAATCATAAGGGGTCCAAAAGGAAAAGTTTTATGGATAGTCGGGGTTTCTCTTGGCTGCCCTTCAATCTCGATCAACTCTCGTCGGTTGATGGGATCAAGGATAGAAGACACCGAACAGGTTTGATTACTCTTTACTCCAAACCCCTCTGGCTAATTCCCATCAATTGTCCTATGACTTTGGTGGTGGAAAGCTACACCAAACTTCATAACCAACAAGTACAAAACAACACTTTTGCCAAACCTTTCTCCAAAAAGCTGCTATACAACTACTCTTTAGGTTCACATGCTAGCAGTTGTGCTGGCTATAACTTCTGTAAACCTATGGGAGACATAAGCTCTACAAGATCACCCATGAGTTCCTTGCTCTATCATCTTCAGAAGGTAACAACCGTATATATTCTTCAAATCATCTTAAACTACTGCAAATTCACACTAGGCAATAGGCATGAGTATAATTCACCCCAAAATGACCACACCAGAATGCACAATCAAGTAAATCTCAAGAATTTGAAATGGAAAGATCAATGGAAATGATAAATATAGGATATTGGAATGTGAGGGGCACCAAACGGCCTCTTCTTTGGCAAGAGTTAAACTACATCAGACAATCAGCGAAACTTGATATCTTGACTCTTACAGAAACAAAGTCCATGGAACCTCCATCGGAAGCACAACTTAGGGACTCGGGATTCCAAAAATCTTTCTGCATCAAATCAAGAGGTCATATGTGAACTTTGGGTTCTAGCTAAACAATTTTTTCCTTTAGATAATGCATCCATACTAGAACAAAATGATCGTTACATTATGATCAAGGTAACCATTGACAAATGTGAACTAGCCCTTCTATTTGTCTATGCACCTTCAGTTGAAAACGAAAAGGATCAATTTTGGGAGGAGATCATAACCATTACGCATAGGCAAATGATCCCAGTTTTAATTATTGGTGACCTAAATGGAATAGAAAATGACACTGAAAAGGTAGGAGGTAGCTCTCCGACACTTGCTAGATCTCAACGATTAAAACATATTAAAAACGAACTCAAACTGCACACCATACCTTATCAAGGATCACCCTATACTTGGAGAAAGAACTCGAACCCTACCAACAACACATATGAAAGATTAGATAGAATTTTGGCGCATCAAGACATAATACTAAAATTCAAAAATCTAACGGTTCAACACCACCCTTTCTCTACATCAGACCACTGCCCGATCTCCTTATAAATTGGTATGATTAAAGCCAAGAAAGGTTCTCCTTTCCGATTCGAAATGGCATGGACGACTAACCCGGTCTACGAAAAATTAGTAAAACAAGTCTGAATGAATAAGCTAACCGGGTCCTTTGCTTATAAACTTGTTCAAAAACAAAAACTATTGAAAAAAAACACAAAGCGATGGTGTAAATCCCACCAAAATAATATCTTAAAACAACTCAAACAAGTTGACCAAAAAATTATGGAACTTCAAATGACTTTACCCTGGGGGACCATATCAACTAGTGATTTCAACAAGCTCGCAAGGTTAGAGAATAAGAAGAAACAACTCTTAGAATTTAACTATAGATTTTGGAAGCAAAGAGCTAAAGTTAAACACCTACATTTCGCAGATCGAAATACAAAATATTATCAAACCACGGTTAAAATAAAAAATTTTAGAAAAAGAACGTCCTCATTTCTATCTAGTGATGGATCTCTCTTAGCAGAACCCCATCAAATATCAGAACAGATCACAAAAGAAATGAGTGAAAGGTTCATAAATCACCACCAAAAGATCGTCTCCCAAGATAAGATCAACAGTATACAACCACAAGTAATCCAAGAAGAAAACAATGCACTTATCAAACTACCAACTGATGGAGAAATTAAAAGCACTCTTAGCAGTATGGCCGAGGATAAAACACCAGGTCCAGACGGGTACCCACCCGAGTTTTACACTAAATTCTGGCATATTATTGGACCATCTTTCTGCAAAACAATCAGATCTTTCTTTCATTCAAGAATTATGCGTCGAGAAATAAATCAAACTTTCATTCCTCTCATACTAAAAATAGATAACCCAATGACAATTAATCACTACAGACCGATAAGTTTATGTAACACTATCTACAAATTTATTGCAAAGATCCTAGCAAATAGACTAAAACCAATGCTTACAAAGATTATTAATCCTTTTCAAGGAGCCTTTGTAGAAGGAAGATCAATCTAAGATAACACTGTTATTGCACATGAAATTTTTCATAGCTTTCACAAGAAAAAAGGGAAGCAAGGATGGATGGCCTTAAAACTAGACTTGGAAAAGGCTTATGACAAAATCAACTGGAGTTACATTGAAGCAGTATTAACTAAATTTGGATTCCATCCTAAATGGGTAAATTGGGTCATGAAGTGTGTCACCACTACTACCTTCTCTTTCCTTATGAACAATAACCCAGGAAATCAGTTCAGACCAAATAGAGGAATTAGACAAGGTGGCCTTCTAGCACCTTATATATTTGTAATAGTAATGGAAAATCTGGCTAGAGAACTACAGACAGAAGCAATTCAAGATGACCCATTAGTAGGAATTAAACTCACAAAAAATGGAACTCCAATCCCTTTTCTCACTTTTGCGGATGATACAATCATCTTTGCAAAGACGGCTCATAAAAGTTCGCATACTATTCAAAATATGATGAATAACTTCTCCAACTTATCAGGACTGACAATAAACTATAACAAGAGCTCTCTACAAGTATCGGCAAATATTAATTCAACATTGGCAAGATCACTAGCCCAACAAATGAGAATCCCAATATCAAAAGCAATGGAAAAGTATTTAGGTATCCCTATTATCAATGGTAGAGTTAAAAATTGTGTATTCGAGGAGGCTATTCAAAGCCTTAAAAAACAACTATCCAAATGAAAAGCCTCGACCTTATCCCAAGCAGGTAGAGCTGTCCTGATTAAGGCTAATCTTAACTCAAAGACAAATTACTTAATGCAAAACTTCTTACTCCCGAAAGGGATTCTGCAACAAATTGATCAAATAAATAAAAACTTTTTCTGGAATAAGTTGCAGACGGAAAGATACAATCCTCTAATTAGTTGGGACAATATTTGTAAACCAAAAAATAATGGAGGACTTGGAATTAGAAAGGCGGAAGATATGAATGTGAGCTTGCAAATGAAATTATTATGGAAAATATACACGGAGGAAAACAATATTTGAGTTCGAGTAATTAAGGAGAAGTATCTTCAAAAGGAGACAATCCGAGAAAAAATAAATCAAAATACCTCTTGGCAATTTGGAAGATTGCTAAACCTAAGGGACAAATTCCATTAGGGCCTCCTATGGATCATCGGTAATGGGGATAAAGTAAATGTATGGTCTGATAATTGGATTCCTGATCAGTCTCTATCTTCTTTTCGGAATGACAATGATCCCGACATGAAAGTGTCAAAGCTAATGACCTCCAATAAACATTGGAATATTTCTTTACTAAATAATCTTTTCCCACAACACATAACCCAAAAAATCATAAACATTCAAATCCCAGAATGGGAATTTCAGGATAAATTGATTTGAAAACTTAACCCCAATGGCACCTTCACGACAAAGTCCACAAACAAAATCATAGGGTCCCAAATGCCAATGAACACTGACCATACTTGGATATGGAAGTTAAAAGTACCACCGAAAATACAAAACTTGATTTGGAAAATAATTATTGATGGTCTTCCAACAAAAGCTAGACTAAATAAACACTTTAATAGAGTCTCAGGGCATTGATGATGAAGATACGCATCATCTTTTTATGAACTGTAGAATAACAAGATCGATCATCTCAACCTATGAACAACACTACGGAAGAATATTCACAAACTTTCGAGGTAGACAGGTGGACATAGAAGACATACAAGAAATGAGACAAAACAATGCTCATTTTGATGAGCTTTATTTTATTTGGCAAATGATATGGGAAACTAGAAATAATGTGATCTTCAACAATAAGAAAATTGAGCCAGCCAACCTAATAGTTCAAAGGATAGTTAGTAACATCACAAATTGGAACCAAACAACTAAAGATTAAAAAGTTGTCAATAAACGGAGTAAGCGAACAAAAGCTAAATGGATTAAACCACCGAGGGCTATCTATAAAATTAATGTAGATGGCTCTGTTGATGCCACTGGTTCGTGCCATTTGGGGGGAGTCATTAGAGACTCTGAAGGTCAGATGATTGATATTTTTCACCAGGAGACAGCCCATGGAACCGTTCTCCAAACCGAGGCTTCGGCCATCTGTGCTGGAATGCAGAAAGCAATTGATAAAGGAATGCAAAAAGTTATTATTGAAGGGGACAATCTAGAAGTTATGAAGGCGATCAAAGAGAGAGAGAGACTCACAAGTGGGAAATTACTCGCCATATTGAGAAAATAGATCGACTCAAGAGGTCCTTTCAGTTTATTGAGTTCAACCACTGCTATAGAGAAGCAAACAAAGCTGCAGATTATATTGCTAAGTTTAGGGGTATATGTAGTATGTCTAATCTCCCTTTTAGAAGGGATCTTTGTAACATCATCCTTCAGGATGATCAAGGGGGTGTATCTCGCTACTCGTGATACCCTCCTACTGTTTGCCTGCTGTAAAAAAAAGATGGGGATCTCTAAAAAATAATTAAGGCAAAAGAAAAATAAATGTAAAAGTAGTTGATGTGGGAGTGATTCAAACTAGGGTCTAATGATGGAAAAACCTAGAGAGATGGGGTCTCCATTCTTTCTAGAAAAAAACCCCAAATTGCCAAATCCCTACAATCCCACCCCTAAATACCTACAATCCCACTCAAGGCTCCAAATATCGGGTATCAGGGTCGTATCGATCTCACTAATTTTTAACTATAAATATTATATTTATACTTTTAAATATAAAAATAGACATGAAAAATTAAATTTAAATTACAAAATTACCAAATAAACTTGACAAAATAAAAACAACTTCATTCATAAAGGCTGAAGTTACCTTATCAAAGTTGGCAATTCTAATTTCTAAATATCCTCGATATATCACCGACATTAACCCGATATATCGAGTTATAAAGGCTAAAGTTGCTTTACCAAAGTTGGCAATTCTAAATATCCTCGATATATTACTAATATTGACCCGATATATCGATGTTGACCCGAGATATGATGTTGACCGATATTTTTCACCCGATATGCCGATATCGTAGTGGATTCTAAATATCCCCGATATATCGACCAATATATCCGATATTTAGAACACTAATCCCACCCCCAAATCCTTGCAGCCCTCTGGTGAACTCCCAATCCACCCTCCCTCCTTCCTTCTACGCACATAACCCTATGAATTTCAAGATCCGGCACTGTCGTCCGCCTTGTGTTGATGTCCAGTGCCACTCCAACGCCACCTCTTCAACCACCGCGGTCTCCGCCATCTGGAAGCCTGTGGGCTTACTCGCTGCCATGCCCCCTTGGTGATGCGGGTGTGGCGCCACTTCCTTGGTGCGATGGTGGCTCCTCCGCGCATTCTTCTTCCTCCTGCGCCATCTCCGTGGAGGGATGTGTTCACAATTGCCCAAGGGTGAGGATCAAATAAAAACAAACAAACAAACAAAACCCAAAAGGGCATAAATCTCGTGAGGGCTTGAAAAAATCCCGAAATTCCTCCTTCAAATCCATCTCCGGTGGCATCTGTTCCCCAAGGCGCCAGCGATTTGCCCTATCCTTCCTTCTTCGGCCTAGCGTTTGTGATTTGGCTGCTTGCCTTGCCGGTGTACCTTCTCGTCGTCGCCTCTAGCTTGTCCATTGTTTATGGAAGGCCTGGACGATTGTGCTTTGGACTCAAGGTTGTAAAGACCGAAAATTTAAATAAGTACTTAATTACCAAAATTGGAAAGTTTTGGAAAAACCCGTCCCCGAGCACATTTCTAAAAATGGAAAGTCTTTGGAAATCATCCCGGCATGTTTTAAAACATAGATTATCGAGCTAAATTCCGCTATTATATTCGGATTTAAAACATGGAGTCTTGTGAGTCGTTTGAAACGGATTTAAACTCGAGTCAGATTTCAGGATAGATAGTCGGCACTTAGGGTTGGATGAGCGAAATCTCTCTCTCTCTCTCTTCTTCAGCCGGCCCCCTCCTCTCTCTCACTCATTCTCTCTCTTCCCTCGCACTAGCACCTTAATTTTTTTGTTCTTATCTCCATAAAAACCCTAAGGTTTCACTATATAAAGGAAGCACCAATCCCCAAAATTCCCCATAAAATCCTCATAAAAATTTGAGCCTAGCTCAACCTCCACCTCCCCCCCCTCTCTCTCATCCATTCAAAAATAAAAACCCTAAAAATCCAAAGTTCTAACTTTTCACCTCTTCAATCCATCTCCCTCACTCTCCACTCTTCATTTCTTGTCTGTCCTCCACCAAATAGCCTTAAAACACCCTCTAGAAGACCTCCTCTCAAAGATCTAACCAAAAAATTGGACTCGGAAAGCAATTTCCATTCAAGAACCAAGTTTTTGTCAATTTCGCCGTTGCCGCGAGATTCATCGTCGCCGCCACGAGTTCATCCTTGCCGCCGCGAGATCAGAGCCCAAAAGAAGAAACACATCCTTGCGGCCGCGAGTGCCCCATTTCACCGCCGCGACCTTGAAGCCCAGTTCGTCGTTGGCTTGGTAAATCGACTCGTTCTACCTCGTTTTAATTCCTTTCTTTTCCCCGTTTATTCTCGCTTGTTCCTCACTCTCTCCTCTACCTTCCAAGGTCAAGAAAGGTCAGATATAACTCCTTGTGAAGCATATTCAATCACATTTCCTCCTCTTCCCCTGTTTTTGAGCAAGATAAACTCTCCTCCTCTCGCTTTGTATCTAAAACTTCGTAAAGGTCCTTTTTTAACCAAGATCTATCCCTCCTAAGCCTTGTCGTAGCAAGATCTTGTTGATTAGAGTTGAGCTTGCGGGCTCTACTTACCATATGAGCATGATTACGAGACTATTGAGGCGCACATATACCATCTGCGGATGGAGAATGCTATGCTATAGCCCGTACTGGCCAAGCTCCACCCTAACGGAAAGGGGGGGTGGAGGTAGGAGAGAGATATGCCATTTGAGATTCTGTGGGCCTTTTATCATATTTATGCATATATATAAACTGTCGGCATGCTTGCGTGTTTTAACATTTCGCACTGCATTAGAAGCATCTTTATTAGATATAGCGAATGTATATGCCTACTTGTGGGAATAGAGTGCGATAGGGCCTCAATCTAATCCCATGTTGTAAAGACCGAATATATTTTTATATTATTTTAATATTTTTTTATTTAAAATATATTACTATTTGTAAAAGTATGAGAAAACTCGTCCTCGAGCACAAGTTCGATTTTAAAGTCATTCTGACATCGTCTTAAATATTGGATTTTGACGAATTTTAATTCCGCTATTCGAGCTCCAAGTCGTGATAAATTAATTTGATTCCGATAATGATTTAAAAATTTTGTTTTAAATTGTCTAGTGTCGGGATTTCATTTTAGTGAGCGGGATTGAAGTTGGGCAAGCGTGTTTCGAGTCTATTTCCGCTATTTTGATTTCTATTGTGGGGACCTCTTTTATTCCTCTCTCTCTCTCTCTCCTGGGTGTTACGTCTGCAGGGCACCTCCCCTCACCATTTTACCCCACAATTGCAGACTTGTCGTTTAGTGCCAATTACCCCATAAAACCCATCCTCCTCACTCCAAACCTTATCCTCTCATTTCTCCTTTGTTTGTCGTGGGAGCTCAGCCCAAAGGCTCTTCCTTTTGCCACCACATCACCACCACCATTCCACCCTCAATCCTCCTCGTCATTCACTGCTCTTTAGTTTCTGAGAACGAGCCAACACCACCACCATGTCCAGCTCCTCCTCGTCGTTGCCAGGCTGCCCAGAAGCACACCACAACCTCCCCTGTTGCACGTGAAGAAGAATGGAGAAGAAGAGGATCCCGTCCATGGCCGAGCCCACCAATGTTCCCCTCCAGCATCCACCTCCGTCCCCAGAAGCCGGAAGACACCGAGGAAGAGCCAGCCGCCTACCGGAGCCCCAAAACGCGAGCACTCTTTCTCTGTTCCATTCGCAAGGTCGAGTTCCTGTTCTCATTTTCGATTCCGACTAATGACCTTGTAAAAGAGCATCTTTACTTACTCCTCCCCCTTACTAGAACAAAAGAGGCCGATCCCGACTCTGACAGAGAGGAATCGAGCCCGATGACCATGTTTTCGGCGAACACAAACTCCCTCGGTAAACCTTCTTTTCTCTCCCTTTCCTTTGACTGCGTTTGAGTCATTTTCTGTTAGTCATGGCCGATTTGGGTTGTCGGTCGGATTAGGAGTGGTTGGGTTGGGAAATTGCCGGCAGGGGCCTCTCTTTCCTTCTCCCGTTTCTACCGTCGTCGAGTAGAGCCCGTTTTGAGGTTGAAGGTGAGCCCCTCCTTCCTTCTTTCTTTCTGTATGTTGGGCCTATTTCTTGGGCTGGATCCGAGTTAGGAAACGGGTTATATCATTTCCTCAAATGGGTCATCTGTTGGGGAGGGTTACAGATCCGGTTCCCTTTTCTCTTGGATCCGGGTCATCACTCATCAGGCTTTCCTTCTGGCTTGGGCTGAGTGTTGGGCGAGTTTGGGTCTTTCCATTCCGGGTTACATTGTTGGGCCGAGGGTATTGTTGTGGTTGTTGTTATATTATTTGTTAAGTTGTGTTGTGTTATTTCGATATACATAAATACGATTAGGATATATTTGTTTGCTATTATTATTATTAGCATCACTATTATATAAAATCATGTTTATGACAAATAATTCTGAAATTGGTTTATAGTATGAAATTATTTTAAAAGTGTTATTTTTGGGATAAGTATTGTGTTATGACTTAAATAAGTGATTTTGGAATTTTGGAAGTATTTAATAGAAGAAAATAGTTGATGTTCATGATAATTATATTTGTTGACTTTATTGATGATAGATTATTTAAAAAGAGATTTTAAGTTCGAAAATATCTTTTAAGGATTTGTTGTTTGGAAAATCAAAACGCCGGAGTTATTTCTATAACATGATTTTGAGAAATTGACTTTAAGGACGTAAATGTTTAATGTCGGGATTCTTTGTCTTGGTTTGATGATGTTGGTTTTGAGAAGGAAGTTTGGAAATATGGTTGGTATGATTTTATCAATGGGTTTGATTGGAAGTAAATGATTTTGGTTGATGTTGATCGTATCGGAAAGGTTTTGGAAAACGGCTTTTACCATCGATTGGTTTTGGGGATGTGAGAACTTGGGTTTCGTATGTATGAATATCGGTCCGGTAGCTTATGGCAATGGCTTGATGATAGGTGTGTAATGCTTTTGGATTGCTTTGGACTTGCATTTGGGCCCTTGCTTGTGTCATCTTGCTGTTCTGCATTTTCAGGTAAGTATCCTATGGGACTTACTCAGTAACCTGGACCTCCTACCTGATGTGTCATATGATGTGTAGGTGTTGCATATTAAAGCATGCCATGTAGTATTATGCTAGGATTGCATTGAACTGAGCATGTGGTTACAATGTGTGTTTGAATACATAACGACCGTTATATGTGATAGTCCTAGAGCCTTTGCCAGGGTCATAGGGTAGCCCAGCCCCATCGGGTTGCCCTGAGTTAATCGAGTCGATATGAGCATGATATGATAGCCCAGCACCATCGAGCAAGCGATGAGATGATATGATATGATGATGCCGTGGTTTGTGCACCACCATGAGGAAATTGTTATGCTATAGCAGCGAACTGGCCAGTCTCTGTACTAACGGGAATGGGTGCAGATGTAGGAGAGGGATATGCCACTTGGCATTGTCTTGGGCCCTTTACAGTTTTTTCGCATATTATAACTGTCAAAGCATGCTTATGTGATTTAAATCTTGTACTGCATTAGTCATCCTTTATTTAGGTATCGGCATGTTATGTGGCCTCAGCGCGGTCAGAGGACCCGCAGGCGATTACCGGGCCTGACTTCGTGGATAGTGTTAGGTACCGCTCTTGTTTGCTTCTTGCTTCTGTGACGGGGAATCTCTTGGAGAACCGAAGAATCCGGCTAATATTCTAACTTGATAAAATGGCAATCACCCACTATGTTTTGGTTTTGACCCGGCTCTGCCGTGGCAAGTTGTACTTTAATTCCGCTTTCGCATTTTCGTTCAAACGAATTTCCGCGACTTCGATTGTTTTGGGGTTCAAAATCCCCACTCTAAATACTGATCCTTTGAGGTTTGAAACCTCGACCCGTACTCGAATCGCAAGACCCGAACGAAGGTAACCAACCTTCGAAACGTAACCCGGGTATTTATATCCGGGCCGTTACAAAGTTGGTATTAGAGACAGGTTGTGCAATTCGGGTACACAAGGGTCGAGTGTATGTTTTGAAAACTGCCCACGAATTTCAAAAGATTTAAAAGGATTTAAAAAGGGCAAAATGAATTTAATATGACTGACTCAATTGGAATAAATATGAACTTGGTCTAAGAAATAGATTGGAACCAACTAAGGGGATCGAGAGGATAGTTTCGGCGATAGACCATCCCTATTGGATGTAGTTGGGAACGGGTAGGCGAAACATAGCTTGATCTTTACAGGTGGGCGTAGAAGACTCCAAGGAATCGCGCCGTAGTGGTTAGAGTGGCGAGTTAGGTAGCTTGGTTGTGTTTACGCAAACTGTTGATGACTGATTCCACGTTAATTGTTGTCATGTTGAATATCTGATTGTTGTGCCTAACTATGAAATGTATTTGAAATGATTGTGCTAACGGAATAGCGGGAGTATCCTCATTCTTATATGGTTAAGCCCAGCTTGTGTGGAACAACCCCTTCCACTATGTTAACCCCTTGATGGTCTTATCGCGTCTTTCTCTTGAATATCGGTCTCCTCCACGGAAAATCGGGTTGGTAAACAAATTGTTTCGGGAATCATGGCTGAATATGAGGGTTGTTTGGGAGAGTATTGGAAGTTGGCTTTTGATGTAATTCTGAGTTAGAGAGTAAGGTGTTTCTGGGGCTGTCCTTCTCGATTCTTATTACGATTAACCAGTGTCTTCTGGCTACAAAGAGTCGTACCAGAGTCCCACGTGAAAGAGGGGTGATGAGTCAGTTAGGAAAGGTCAATGGTTGCCCTTAGAGATCTCTATCCGGTTGTAATGGTGACTCTCTCTGAAATTGTGTGACATAATATGATTTTGTGATCTCCGGCATGTACCTTGTGACTGACCATTAGAGAACCGCTACGCACGTCATTACATCTATGATGAGTTACCTTGTTCAGATCTCTTATTGTGCCTTACTTTCTATCATGATTATATGTTGTCATAGCATGTCCACTTGACCTATTGTATTGATCGTATTAATGGTTGGTTAAAGCATGAACCACATGATATGGATCTATATGGCTCTTTCTTTATCCTGAGTTAGGTACATGATAGTGTGATCATCTCTTCCTTGTATGAATACCTCGTAAGATGTTCTCCTTGGCATGCTAGCCGATGACGCCTCGATGCTTATCGTTCCTTTTGTGACAAGAATCTATAGCATGCCCATCTATTTTGTATTCCTCAGACTAAATATTGTTGATTATTCTGCAATTAATGTTGTTGTGTGTTAATTGTGCTAAATTGAGAATATGTTAGTATAAATGAGTCTTGATAAATACATGTTTCATCCCAGTATACATTGATTTGAACTCATGTCCCCGTATTCTAGTCATGTTGCCATGTTACTTAGACTTGCACTATACCTCGCTACATTTCCTCTCATGCTCCTATATTATTGGAATGTGACTGAATTGAAGTCTTGCTTAATGTCGAGTAATCAATCAAGTGCATGTATGTATCATATGTTAGGTTGAGCCATTAGTAACATGTAGGGCCCTTGGCTGTGACTTATGCGAATCCTACCTTGCCTACACTATTGTTGATTCTCTCTTGAGCTAGGTCCCTGATAGTGTGGCTCTCCCCTCTTTCTGTTCTCTTAACATGTTTCACTCATCCTGATTAGATTAATGTTGAATTCAAAGATCGATTTGCTTCCCGTGATGGTTAATTCTAGCATGATTACATGTTCTCGCTCGGTGGTATTCCTTTATCACTCTATGATATCTTCTTATGCTTTCATGAACGTATTGTAACGACCCAGATTTTAAAAATCTGGGTTACGTTTAGAGGGAAGAATTACCCCTCTGCCAGATCTTGCAATCCAAGTACGAGCTGCTTATTTATCAACTTCAAGTTATAACCCCGTTTAAGTCTTAAGGATTTAATGATATAATTCAAGAAAAAAGGGGATTTCAAACCCTCAAAACAATCAAAGAATCCAATCATTATCTGTGCTTTCGCACGTGAACCTGTCCTAATTCAACTAGTCAAAACTCAAGAGGGATAAAACGAGTTTAAATCAATATAAATACAACATGTTTCTAAATGACAAACTTAACCAAAACATTTGTAAAGTCAAGTTATAATAGATGAAGTCTTCTTAACACTCTCGTCCCATGAGAAAACCCCGCCATAGAAGCAAATCAACAAGCAAAAGGGAGCGGGTACCTGAAACTATACCACAAGTCAAGGTCGATCCACTCATGCGGGACCGGAAGTCCTCGCTGAGGTCATATAATACGCCTATACCTAGAATAAAGGATGCTCTAATGCAGTATTGGAATTTAAATCACACAAGCATGCTGACAGTTTATATAATGTAGAAAGCGATAAATTGGATCCACACAGAATGCCAAGTGGCATATCCCTCTCCTACCTCTGCACCCCTTCCCGTTAGTGCAGAGACTGGCCAGTTCGGTGCTATAGCATAGCAATTTCCTCGTGGTGGTGCACAAACCACGACACCATCATATCATATCATCTCATCGCTTGCCCGATGGTGCTGGGCTATCATATCATGCTCATATTGACTCGATTGACTCAGGGCAAACCCGATGGGGCTGGGCTACCCTATAACCCTAGCAAAGACTCTAGGACTATCACCAGTATTCTAAATATCGGATATATCGGCCGATATATCGGCGATATATCGGGGATATTTAGAACACGATACGATATCGACTTATCGGTTGGGAAAAATCGGTCAACGAATAATATCGGGTCAACGGGCGATAAATCGGTCAATATCGACTTGACTGATATATCGGGTGCCTTGAAACGACGTCGTTTGACAATTAAAAAAAAATTTGCTAAGTGAACGAGGGTTTCTCTTGAAGCTTGAAGCAATCGAACAGTCTACAGACTCTACACAGTACACAATCACCACGGCACCACCACACAGGGTTCTCCCGCTACTTCGCCGGTGACCTCGCTTCCGGCTTCCCTCACCCGCTGGCCGCCGGCGACGTCGCTTCTATTGCTGTCGAAGACTCGCAGCGCTCATCTTCAGTTGCTGTCGAAGACCTCGCTTCCCTCTGTTGCTGTCGAAGACGGAAGACCTGTCGGTAGCCGACCTCGCTTCAGTTCCCTCGCTTCCGACTGCCTCCCTTCCCTCTTCTGCCGGCGACCTCGCTTCCGGCTTCCCTCACCAGCTTCTGTTGGCGGCCTCTTCTGCTGGCGGCCTTGCTTCCCTCTTTCAAGTTTCAATTCCTCTTTCAACTCCGTAAGCAAACCGCAAATTAACCCTCTTTCAATTCCTCTTTCGATTTGAGATGTTTAGTGACTCATTCGATTTGAGATGTTTAGAGATTTGATTTTGTATGTGCTCTGAGATTAGAATTGGTATGTGCTCTGAGATTTGAGATTGAGATGTTTCAATTCCTCTTTTGACTGCAGCCACACATAGATTAGATTATCATTGAGTAATTTTGATTTGGTTGAATCAATGTGCTTGGAAATTCTGAATTTTGGTGTGTGATATACTGACAGACTTCTTATTTTTGAATTTGAGTAAATGTGCTCCAAAGTTTTGGTTTCGATTTGGTGGCATTCACAGATTTGTTATGGCCGGAAATTCAGGAAGTTTTGATTCCACTTCTTCAAGAGCATCTAATGCAGTGGGTTCCATTCCAACGACCACTCCATCTACCAATTCTGAACTATTATGGAGGCCGAGTTCAAGTGATGTTGGTTGGGAGTTTGGGTATTGTCAAGATCCTAATAAGAAGAACGTGATTACTTGCTCTTTGTATCACAAGAGAGTTAGTACTTGTGGAATAACTCGATTGAAGGAGCACATAGCCGGTATAAAGGGGAATGTTGCCCCTTGCAAGAAAGCAAATGATGAAGCCAAAGCCAAGTGCAAAAAAGCTCTTTTGGAAGGGAAAGAAAAGAAAAGTGCTTTGAGTGTCCATGATATACGAGTGAGGGAAGAACTGCGTTTGACATCACAAGAAAAAGAGGACAACGAAGATGATGGTAATGGTGGTGGTGAGGAGCATATGGCCGATGAAGAGGAGGTTAGTATCATGGGAGCTAAGAAAAGGAAAGACATTAGGGGACCTATGGATAGGTTTGCATCTTCTATTCATGTTGGAGACGATGTAGGCAAGAAAAGAAAGCAACAAGTTATAAATGATGCATTTGCTAAGGAAAGAACACAAAGTGTCCATGAGTATTTGGCACAATGGGCGTATGAGAATGGCATTCCTTTCCATGCTCTTGATAATGATAGTTTTAGAAGATTTTGTGAGGCGGTTGGACAATATGGCCCGGGCTACAAACCTCCAAGCCAATATGAATTAAGGGAACCATTGTTGAAGAAGGAAGTTGCAAAGACGAAGAAAGCACTTGAGAATCAAGAAAAGGAGTGGGCTACGACCGGTTGCTCAATTATGACGGATGCTTGGAGTGATGGGAAAAGAAGAAGTATCATGAATTTGTGCGTGAATTGTAGATTGGGCACAACTTTTCTTTCTTCTAAGGAAGCTTCCAATGACTCACATACCGGTGAATACATATTCAATTACATTGAAGAATGTATTCAAGAAGTTGGGCCGCAAAATATTGTACAAGTAGTGACGGACAATGCTTCCAATAATATGTCGGCGGCAAAGAAGTTGCAACAAACAAGGCCTCATATTTTTTGGACTTCATGTGCTACTCATACCATAAATCTCATGCTTCAAGGAATAGGTAGCATGCCTAAGTTCCAAGTTGTGATTGAGAAAGCCAAAGCATTCACCGTCTTCATTTATTCGCATCACAAGACTTTGGCCATGATGAGGAATTGTACGAAGCAAAGGGACTTGGTGAGGCCGGGAGTTACAAGGTTCGCTACTTCTTTCCTTACTCTACAAAGTTTGAATAGCAAGAGACATTTATTGAGATTAATGTTTGCAAGTAAAGAATGGGAAGAATGCAAGTATTCTAAAACTCCCAAAGGGAAAGTGGCATTTGATACCATAATGAGCTTGTCTTTTTGGAATGGAGTTTCGATTTGCTTGCAAGTATTTGAACCCTTGGTTAAGGTGCTTCGCCTTGTTGATGGGGATAAAAGGCCTTCAATGGCCTTCTTATATGGTGATCTACAACAAGCAAGGAAAGAGATCAAAGAAGTATACAACAACCACGAGGCAAGTTATTCTCCAATCTTAGAGATTATTGATAGCAAAGCTTGTGGTCGGCTTGATGGTTCATTGCACTTGACGGCATATTTCTTGAACCCTTATTACTTCTTAAAAGATGAAGGCATTTGTTTGAATGCCGATGTCATGCAAGGTTGCATTTCTTGTACCGAGCACTTTTTCCCCAATGATGATATATCTCAAGGAAGCGTCATGAATGTTGAGCTACCGAAGTATAGAGACAAGCTAGGTGTGTTTGGGAGCAATTTGGCCAAATTGGGATACGCTAAGAAAGACTTCGATCCGGGTATTATATTCTTTATCTTTCAACTCTTTCTATTAAAAACGTTTTACTTTCATTAAAGCTATGTATAGATTTCTAAGCTATTTTCATTTTTATTGTAGTTGCATGGTGGTACACTTATGGCAATCAAGTGCCACATTTACAAAAAATGGCAATAAGGATTCTTTCTTTGACTTCAAGTTCATCCGGTTGTGAGAGAAATTGGAGTACATTCCAAGGGATACACACAAAGAAAAGGAATAGACTTGATACCACAAGGATGAACAAGTTGGTGTATGTTCAATTCAATGCCAAGATTATCAACGAAAATCGAAGAAAGGATATAGGAAAAGAGGTTCTACTTGCTAGAGAAGCTAGAGAAGCACAAGAATGGCTTGTTGAAAGTAATGTTGTTGAAGATATGGAAACACAACAAGAAGCATCCGAGGTGAGTGGACTCCGGGAGGTAAGGGAGCTTTATGAAGATGATTTTGAATCGGAAGATGAAGATAAAGGTAATGGGAACAATGACCTTGAGTCCGATGATGAGAGAGTTTATGACCAATGCCTATCTTAGAGTATTAGGTCCTTTTAATTAGAGTACTATTTGTGTATTTTGAATATTTGTTTATCAAAACTATTAAGTATTTTGAATTTGATTGTTAGAACTCTAACAAATTGGCATTGCGGTAAGGTAACTTTAGCCTTTATAAATGAAGTTTTTATTTTGTCATGTTTATTTTGTAATTTTACAATTTATATATTATTTTTCATGTGTATTTTTATATTTTGATATATAAATATAATATTTATAAGTAAAAACTAGCGAAACCGATAAATCCGATATATCCCGATATATCCCCGATATATCATTTTCACTCCTAACCGATACGACCCCGATAGGCGATATTTAGAACCTTGACTATCATAGATAATGGCCGTTCTGTTTCAAACGCATAAAGAATAGGGAAGCTCATTCATAAGTGCAAGTATTAAGCATGATGCTACATCGCATGCTTTTATGCATATGCAACACCTACATACTATATGACACATCAGGCATGAGGTCCAATCACTTGAGCAAGCCCCGGAGGACTTACCTGGAGTCTTCACATCCCATTAGCCAGCAAACAAGCCACTCAAAGAATCATCCATCAGCAAACAAGCCACCAGAGAATCATCCAATCACACTAGCAGATAATAAGCAAGGAATAATTCATCAATACATATTTAATCAACACACAAGCAGACTTCCAAGTCAACACAAGACTAAGTACTATTTTATTCAACTAACCTCACACTCTCATCATAACCATCATTCTCAATTAACATTGTTCTCATCAAATATCAAACTTAGCTCAAAGCCTTACCAATATCGTCACATAAAACATCTTACTTCATATCAAGCTCGGGTATTCCTTAAACATTTGCCCAAGTAATTAATGCAACAATTATCAAATCCTCAAATACTCGACAAAACCATAAGTTCTCAAACCAAGGATCAACAAGTCCTATTTATCAAAACTCGCATAATAAATCACGCTTAAGGGGTGAAACAAGGTAAGTCGACGTACAAGAACTATGGTTAAGTTGTAACTAAACCGTATTTTAAGGTCATATCCATACCAAGGAAGTCCATGTATAGTAAGTTCACAAGGCACATCAAGCTCTCAAGACATCTTTCAATCATCTCAGACACCTTAACTATATCTTAATTAACTACTCATAAAAGCTTACTTATCCAATTCATTTATCGAACAACATTCAAACACGATATGAATATCAAGCCGATTTCTATAAGAATAAACCCTATCGTTTTTATCAACATTTAAGATACCACATAAGAAAACTATAAGAACACAATACACTTTTCATACTCCATAAGTAGTCAAAGTGGAACCTTAGATGGTTTCCTACAAAACAAATCCTATCCCCTTTTCTTTTATACAATTTAGCCTTAACATAGCTCACACTCTTGATAAAATGATTCGAGCATTTAATTACTAAATTAAAACTTAACTATTCATGAGATAGATCCTTAGTTGCAAGTTAAACCTACTCGTTCATCTACAACCACTGAATCACTTTTAGTCTATTTAACAAATAATTTCTAATTTACTTTTAAGGAACACAACTAAATTCATTCAGTTATACCGTTTCAAAAGGCAATTTCATCAATTTATCAAACCCAACTCAAGTCTTATTTATACTTTAAGTCAATTTAATAAATCAGCATATATATATATATATATATATATATATATATATATATATATATATATATAAAGTCACTAGTTCAATTCACCACTAAATCACATCAATTCAAGAGTCAGATCCATGAGCAAGGCATAACAACCTAGTAATTTAGCTAGGCCAAGTCAAGACTCGAGAAATTATACCCAAAGCGACGAGGCTAACGAAGGTTCGGGGTTCAACTTCGGGCTCGGAATTGCATCAGACGCGAATGAGGAAGGGGAAGGCAGGATGTCGGGGTTCACTGAGCGAGGATGTGAACGCGAGGGGAGAGGCACTGGGTCGCTCATCCTCAAGCGCAAGGAGCCACGCCTCATAAGGGGGGGATCGAGACCCGCTTCTTCTTCTTTCGAATCAACAAGGGTGCAGCCAGAGGAGGTGAGGAGATGGCGGTTGAAAGGGAGGGGACAGAAGCCACGGAAAGCCATGGAACTCGGAAGCTCAGGTGTCGGTGAGCTGGTTTCTCTAATGTCGGCGTCGGGCTTCAATCGATGTGAGTGAAAGAGGGACGAGGAGGAGGAGGGGCATCGGATCTGTCCTTGTCGACATCGGAGAGGGTCGAGCCTTGTGCTTGGTGGCCAAGGAGTGCTCGACGGTAGCCTCGAGTTCGCCGGTTCTGGTTCCGACAGAAGAATGGGAGGCGACAACGACCTGTGGTGTCATTAGCATCAAGAGAGAGAGTCGACACCATTAGCGCCCTGGCGAGCTCAAGCTCATGTCTACGTCGGCGATAGAGAGAAAAAAAAAAGGGCGAGGCAAGGAGGGTCGAAGGAGGACGGAAGAGGGGGAGGATGAACAGTGAACCGAGTGACATTGGGGAGAAGGTTCCATGGTAGCTCAGATCTGAAATGATGAAATAGAACGAGGAGGATGGGCGGCTCTTCACAAAGCTGAAAGTGGACAGGGGATGGATCGGATAATAGAGTTTATATATTCGGACAATTAGGGTTTAGCTTTATGTTAAGGAAATTACAAAACTATCCCGCTATTTTTAGGTTTTAGAAATATTAGCACAATAATTAATAAATTTCAACTCAATCAATTTTATTCAATTTAAATATGCCATAAAATTTATCATATTCACCTTGTCAGATTCAAAACCATATTTATTTCTTTGAGGTCGGATATATGCCGGAATTTGATTTAAATAAAATAGAAATCATGTTGATCGAGGACGGAGATTTTCAAAATTTTCGAAATCTCATAAATTTAGTATTTAATTTTAATCATAAGTCATAAACTAATATTTTAAAATTTGGGGTCTTTATACGTATGACTTGACACCTCGCATGATCATACACCACGTTATATCATGATTTCGCATACTCATGACGCATAAATGTTAGAATGAATCTAGTCGAATTATCTTGATTGTATTCATGTTCAATATGCGTTATTAGTATCCTATAAGGCCTATGAATTCCAATATGACTCGCGAAATGGTGACCTGTCTTACTTGACCTATTACGTGAACATGTTTGTACTGTAATGTGATAGTTGTCGTATCATTTTATGTGCCTTATAACGGTTCATTCCTAGCATGATTATAATATGTCGCCCGTGATGTTATCTTGTTTACTCTGTGGTGATCCTTTTGCTTTCATGTACATCGTGTTGAACTCATTTAATCACTCTTGACTATGCCCATGCCTTATATCATGTATCGCTAGCATCATATAGGATCTATGCTTCGTAAGCGTATCGCATCGTATGATTACATGCCATTCTTAACCTATTATGTGATCATTGCTGTTAGATGTGGTAGTTACTATGCCGCTCCTATGTACTCTTGTATGACGCTTAGTTGATTGTTATGATATACCTCGTCATGTTGTATTTGGCCTCATTTGTTGATGTGTATACCATGCTCTTACATTGTTCATATATATATGATACTTGTCATCCTCGTACAATCCTGCATGACCTTGGACCCCACATGACCAATATTGGCTCCGCATAACTTGCCTAGGTTGCTAGACATACCTGCATCCATGGAATAATAGACTACTAGCTTGTCTCACGCGCATCAGTGTAGGACTCGATTGTATCTTTGGAAGGAATATGTATGTCGTTGTTCCTTGAGATAGGTACATGTTAGTGTGGATTAATGTGATTGATATGCTCCATGATGAATTCGTGCTTGTTTGTCACAATTGTAACCTAATAGACTTCCTTAAGGGCATCGTTACTATTCCCGGGTCGGAGTCTTGTCTCTAGTCATGTCATCCTTAGCTTTGATCCATATTTGTCTTCGAAAGGAAATTGGGTTGTCCGTCCTTGTCACTCCCCTATCTCTGCTAAATTGGACTCCTACGCGATACATTGGACGAGCGACCGCATGGAAAAGGGAACGGGAAGTTGGATAGCGGTAGAGCAGCGCAGTGGAAGCGTGGGCCCATAACCCACGAGCCTCAGGATCGACGATGTTGATGGAACAAGCCCGCTTTGAGGATTGCGGTTACTGAGCGCAGTATGACTTGCCAGTGGAAGTGTCTCCGTTTTGAATTGTTAATCCTTCCTGAACATGTGGATGATGATATTGCACTGAAGTGACGATGAAAATTGTGTGTTGATGTGATGACTTGGTAATGAATATTACCTGATTATCCATTGTCCATGATAATATGATTCGATGCCTTAGAGTTATAATGTGTTATGATGACTTGATGTGATGCTACTCTGAGCTGCTAAGCATGATCTAAATTCCTTGCCTATAAAATGTGAACTGCAAATGTTGTGAAACCTGGATTGTTTATCTGATAAGGTTATGATGAAACTTGCTAGCTTGATTTGATTATGTTCATATATGATGTTTGCAATAATTATTTAGCATGACGGTAAATTCAGACTTATTGATACAGTTGCAATGCTTGATGATGAACTAATGATGCTATTGTTATACATGCTAGTTGATATGATGTAGACCTTAGGTGTGATGAATTTCATGATTGCTTCTTCTTTGAACTTGTGGGTGAGAATCTCTTATGGAGTGGTTGGAGGGTGGTGAAGAATTTGAGCGGTTAGAATGATCGATGGTGGTATGAGGTAAGTCCCAGGAGAGGGGTTTGGCTTAAGTAGGAACGAGTGAGTTTTGAGAGCTATAAGAGGCGATGCTTAGTGGTTTCCGATGAGCTTCTAGATGAATCTTAGGTGGGGTATGGTTAGAATAGGTCGGCTAGGTGGTGATCGGGGTATTCTTATAGAAGAGATGTGGTTAGAAGGGTTCTATGCTTGTGATGTCTTAGGTAGTATGGGCAGTGTAGGGAATGTCTCTTGTGAGTATCGAGAACATAGTATGCAAGGGTGCTCGGGTGTGAAATCGGAGATAGGAGCTGAGTTATTAGAGGAGGATTGCTTGTGGGAGAGCTTGGTGGGAAGAGGTGTGAGATGAAGTGTCGGAAAGAATTGGGACTTCTTTTAGGAGATGTTATTTGAGCTGATGTGGGTGAATCTAGATGAGGGTGGTTTCGATTTGGGAATTGGACTCGAGCGAGCGGGGATTGCATTCTATTTGGTTGGTGGTGATGTAAGGGTCTTCTTGATATTGTGAATTATTAATATATGCTTGCATGATGTTAGATAGCAACTATGATGAATCTGATACATAATGATATTACATGTTGATATGCAATATTGAAATCTAGTTGGCAGTGACAAGTGTTATCATGATATATTGATGCTTTGTGATGTTGTTTTAGAAGCATGTTAGGATGTGTTGTGATATGATATGTGAGATAATGATGTGTTATTGTGTGAGAGCATGATGTTATACTATGTGGTAGTAAACATGATGTCGTATTCTATGGTTGGCAAGCATGATTATAGGTATGTTAGATGATGAATATGACTTGGAGCATGAATATAACATGTATATATATGAGATGATGGTGCATGGCTGCTAAATGATTGTTATATGGCATTATAATGAGTTGAGATGATGTTTGGTGAATATGCTGACATTTTGATGCTCGATATACTGTTTGATCTTCCGTTTTGCTGAATCTTAATAACATGACCTTGGTTGTGTGGATGTGTTGACAATAGGTTTTGGTTCATTGACTCTATGATGAGGAGATACTTTTTTGATTTCTGGTGTGATGTCGAGACGTTTGCTATGGTTTTGATATGTTGTGGAGATGCTTGATGTGGCCTTGTAACATTGTGTTAGTATGTGCTTTGAGACTTGCCTTGTGACGTGTTGGATGGAGATTGGTTGGTTCATGCGGTTAGGCATTTGTTATGGTTTACGAATTTTGCTTGAGCTGAGATTGATAGATTGATTTGATTATGGAAACTAGGAAGAGAATATGAGATTAACCCTTAGAGGTGGATGATTCCACCTCTCGTGATATGAATTGATTGATTAAATGTTGGATTTGAAGATTTTGAACGGTTTTGAAAGGAAAGGACTGGGATTTAAAGAAATAAACGCTATCGAGAATTTCAATGATTTCGAGATCAATCTTTACATCGGCAAAACTCTTTTGAACTTTTAAGAACTAGATTTACATTATGACGCCTCACGAAGTGGATACAAGCATTTATAGGTGCACTTATAGATTGCTTGCTAAGACCTAGTCGGGACGCTATGATGCTTATGAGTTATGGTATAACCGAGAAGTTGGGATAAGGATGTGATAGGGGCCCATATCACATACTTATTACGACCAATTGGGAATATCATGGTCGCGACGAAGATACTGTGAGAGCTTCATAGGTGCACTTATGAGGTACTTACGGGATCAACGGCATGATCCTCGGACTCACCGATTTCAAACTCTTTTCCCTTGCTTTAGAATGGTTTTAGTCTCGGGACGAGACTTGTTTTTAGTGGTGGATGAATGTAAAGACCGAATATATTTTAATATTTTTTTATTTAAAATATATTACTATTTGTAAAAGTATGAGAAAACTCGTCCTCGAGCACAAGTTCGATTTTAAAGTCATTCCGACATCGTCTTAAATATTGGATTTTGACGAATTTTAATTCCGCTATTCGAGCTCCAAATCTTGAAAAATTAATTTGATTCCGATAATGATTTAAAAATTTTGATTTAAATTGTCTAGTGTCGGGATTTCATTTTATTGAGCGGGATTGAAGTCAGGCAAGCGGGTTTCGAGTCTATTTCCGCTATTTTGAATTCTATTGTGGGGACCTCTTTTATTCTTCTCTCTCTCTCTCCTAGCTATAATGTCTGCAGGGCACCTCCCCTCACCATTTTACCTCACAATTGCAGACTTGTTGTTTAGTGCCAATTACCCCAAAAAACCCATCCTCCTCATTCCAAACCTTATCCTCTCAATTCTCCTTAATTTGTTTGCCGTGGGAGCTCAGCCCAAAGGCTCTTCCTTTTGCCACCACATCACCACCACCATTCCACCCTCAATCCTCCTCGTCATTCACTGCTCTTTAGTTTCTGAGAACGAGCCAACACCACCACCCTGTCCAGCTCCTCGCCGTTGCCAGGCTGCCCAGAAGCACACCACAGCCTCCCTTGTTGCACGTGAAGAAGAAAGGAGAAGAAGAGGATCCCGTCCGTGGCCGAGCCCACCAATGTTCCCCTCCAACATCCACCTCCATCCCCCGAAGCCGGAAGACACCGAGGAAGAGCCAGCCGCCTACCGGAGCCCCAAAACGCGAGCCCTCTTTCTCAGTTCCGTTCGCAAGGTCGAGTTCCTGTTCTCGTTTTCGATTCTGACTAATTACCTTGTAAAAGAGCATCTTTACTTACTCCTCCCCCTTACTAGACCAGAAGAGGCCGATCCCGACTCTGACAAAGATGAATCGAGCCCGATGACCATGTTTTCGGCGAACGCAAACTCCCTCGGTAAACCTTCTTTTCTCTCCCTTCCCTTTGACTGCGTTTGAGTCGTTTTCTGTTAGTCATGGCCGGTTTGGGTTGTCGGTCGGATTAGGAGTGGTTGGGTTGGGAAATCGCCGGCAGGGGCCTCTCTTTCCTTCTCCCGTTTCTTCCGTCGTCGAGCAAAGCCCGTTCTGAGGTTGAAGGTGAGCCCCTCCATCCTTCTTTCTTTCTGTATGTTGGGCCTATTTCTTGGGCTGGATCTGTGTTTGGAAATGAGTTATATCATTTCCTCAAATGGGTCATCTGTTGGGGAGGGTTACAAATCCGATTCCCTTTTCTCTTGGATCCGGGTCATCACTCATCAGGCTTTCCTTTCGGGTTAGGCTGAGTGTTGGGTGGATTTGGGTCTTTCCATTCCGGGTTACATTGTTGGGCTGAGGGTATTGTTGTGGTTGTTGTTATATTATTTGCTAAGTTGTGTTGTGTTATTTTGATATACATAAATACGATTAGTATATATTTGTTAGCTATTATTATTATTAGCATCACTATTCTATAAAATCATGTTTATGACAAATAATTCTGAAATTGTTTTATAGTATGAAATTATTTTAAAAGTGTTATTTTTGGGATAAGTATTGTGTTATGACTTAAATAAGTGATTTTGGAATTTTGGAAGTATTTAATAGAAGAAAATAGTTGATGTTCATGATAATTATATTTGTTGATTTTATTGATGATAGATTATTTAAAAAGAGATTTTAAGTTCGAAAATATCTTTTAAGGATTTGTTGTTTGGAAAATCAAAACGCCGGAGTTATTTCTATAACATGATTTTGAGAAATTGACTTTGAGGACTTAAATGTTTAATGTCGAGATTCTTTGTCTTGGTTTGATGATGTTGGTTTTGAGAAGGAAGTTTGGAAATATGGTTGGTATGATTTTATCAATGGGTTTGATTGGAAGTAAATGATTTTGGTTGATGTTGATCGTATCGGAAAGGTTTTGAAAAACGGCTTTTACCATCGATTGGTTTTGGGGATGTGAGAACTTGGGTTTCGTATGTATGAATATCGGTCCGGTAGCTTATGACAATGGCTTGATGATAGGTGTGTAATGCTTTTAGATTGCTTTGGACTTGCATTTGGGCCCTTGCTTGTGTTATCTTGCTGTTTTGCATTTTCAGGTAAGTATCCTATGGGACTTACTCAGTAACTTGGACCTCCTGCCTGATGTGTCATATGATGTATAGGTATTGCATATTAAAGCTTGCCATGTAGTATCATGCTAGGATTGCATTGAACTGAGCATGTGGTTACTATGTGTGTTTGAATACAGAACGGCCATTATCTGTGATAGTCCTAGAGTCTTTGCCAGGGTCATAGGGTAGCCCAGCCCCATCGGGTTGCCCTGAGTCAATCGAGTCGATATGAGCATGATATGATAGCCCAGCACTATCGGGCAAGCGATGAGATGATATGATATGATGATGTCGTGGTTTGTGCACCACCACGAGGAAATTGCTATGCTATAGCACCGAACTGGCCAGTCTCTGCACTAACGGGAAGGGGTGCAGAGGTAGGAGAGGGATATGCCACTTGGCATTATCTTGGGCCCTTTACAGTTTTTTCGCATATTATAACTGTCAAAGCATGCTTATGTGATTTAAATCGTGTACTGCATTAGTCATCCTTTATTTAGGTATAGGCATGTTATGTGGCCTCAACGCGATCAGAGGACCCGCAGGCGATTACCGGGCCTGACTTCGTGGATAGTGTTAGGTACCGCTCTTGTTTGCTCCTTGCTTCTGTGACGGGGAATCTCTTGGTGAACCGAAGAATCCGGCTAATATTCTAACTTGATAAAATGGCAATCACCCACTATGTTTTGGTTTTGACCCGACTCCGCCATGGCAAGTTGTACTTTAATTTCGCTTTCGCTTTTTCGTTCAAACGAATTTCCGCGACTTCGATTGTTTTGGGGTTCGAAATTGCCACTCTAAATACTGATCCTTTGAGGTTTGAAACTTCGACCCGTACTCGAATTGCAAGACCCGAACGAAGGTAACCAACCTTCGAAACGTAACCCGGGTATTTATATCAGGGTCGTTACACATGCCCTGCATATATTTTTTTAGGTTTGTTTGCATAACATGTACGCTCCATGCATCTACGGAGGGGATTTGCTCGGGCGATCGAATCGAACTCACCTTATCACTTGGATTAAGTATATCGCGTATTTCAGATTTTTTTTTTTGATTTTGACCCGGCCTCGCCGTGGCAAGTTGTACTCTATTTTCTATTTCCGCCGATTTACGCAAAACGAACTTAGCGATATGGTCTCATAGGACAGGTTAAGAATACCCAATAGCCCTACGCTTGATTTGGGGTTCGAAATCCGCACTTTAAAACGCTCTCTCTTGATGTTTTGAAACCTTGACCTGCATTTGGATTGCAAGATCTGAACGAAGGTATCCAACCTTCGAAACGTAACTCGAATATTTATATTTGGGCCGTTACAAAGGTTTTGCCTTGGGCTCGGGACAACCCGGAGGTTTTTATATATAGAAAATAATAAATAAATAAATAAATTCAGCCGGTTTGTATATATAATTTCTTATATATATATAAACTGGTTGGACTAAACCCGCCCGAAAAAGGGTGAAACTAAATCCTGAAAGGACCCCAATAAAATCCACTAAGGGTTTTCAGGTGCTTTGTACTTCGGTGGTTCTCAGTTGCTTTTTTGGTTGATTTCGGCAGTCCTTTTCTTAGTTGGGGCTCTTGCATCTCGGAGTCGGGTGTGGCTGGGGTCAAGGCGGGGTGTATCGAGGCATCTCCGTGATTCAGAAATTTCCTTGGAGGTTCGTCTTCACTGCCCACAGGACTCCTGATGTACCGCTGGCTAGCAGTGTCGCTTGGTGACGTTTGGCTTCGATTCGTAGTCTATGTTGTCTCCAACGTTATTGGATTAGGTTTGCTAGGTCGTTCGGAATTGTTTGTTTGTCACTACCTGGTTTGCACCTTTTTATTTTTTTCATTGTATTTTGTACGGTTCACCATCTGTCGACTTTGTCGACCTCTCGAGGTATCAGACCTATCTGACCCTCAAATTCTTACGTCATAAAAAAACTAGGGTCTAGTGATATGTGTGATTTAAAGCAAAACCTTGTACCAAGTGGGCTAGAAAATTTTAATCTCTATATATCATAGTTGTAATGTCTATAAAAAACTGAAAAAATGGAGTGGGCTACACCAAAACTCAGCTCAGCTCACCCCTCCTAGTTATATGTAATTTAGTATTTAAAGCTTCAATTGTGATATGAACTGATTAAATTAAATATTTCAATTCTAGTTTTAATCTAGTTTGATTACCGACGTTCTTCGTGGTTTTGTTTACATAACTTTTATTAATTATTAATACTTGATTTTTTAAAGATAATAAAAATTATAGAATATATTAGTTTTTATTTTTATTTTTTTATATTTTTCTACTTATTTTCAATTTATTATTGGTGATGATTTTTATTTGAAACAACTAACCTTAATCGTTAAAATATTATGAAACACATACTTTCTCTTGCTCCACTTCACACACAAACTTATATTGATTGCGCATAACGTAACGTTTATAATGGTTGATTATATATATTTACAATTAAAGTATACTTTGTTAGGTAACAATATCTTTATGTTTATTAATTTATGTATAATAATCTGCTGATATTTATTCATTTCTTTGTTATATATAAGTATGTTGGCTATAAAGATTCATTAAATTAATTAAAATATCACAATTAATATTCATCAGTTCAATATTTCATACGATGAAAATGTAAATAACAATAAAATTTTATTATTTAAAATTATTTTTGATTAATAATCAAAGGATCAAGTGGTGATTGAGTCCTATCATAATTTTTAAATGGGTTTATAATATTTCCATCATCTACCTAAAACTGACGTGGTTAAGCTTCCTCCAAAGATTCGGCCCATTACGCGTCTGCTACGCGTCTGTTGCTCCAGTCGATGTCGAGTGAACCAATCGACGTCGAGTGCATAGGATCGGTCGACATGTGTTGTTCTCGATTGACATTCTCCCTTCATGCCTTAGTCTCGTATTTGGCACTTTTTCTTCAGTCGACATCGGGTACTTTAGTCGATGTCGAGGGCATTAGTCGAGGTCGAGTGCTTTTCTAGTGTCTTGAACTTGCTCTAAAACGTTCCAAATCCTGCTAAATGAAACCAAAACTTGTGTAGACCTCTATATTTTGCAAATAAACATAAACTACACAAATTCACTACTTTTCCAATCCAAAAGTATAAAATATGCATAAAAAATAGAATAAATGTAAGCATGAAACATGGTAAAATAGGCGCACATCAAACACCTCATACTTAATCTTGCTTGTCCCCAAGCAATACTTTTAATGGTCATACAGGGGAAGGACTAAACTCTCAACATCATAGATCCATTCTTATATAACCCTACAATCAAATACCATCCTTGCAAAAGTACTATTGCCTTCAACTTTGTGCCTTTGAATGAAAAGCAACATCTCACACAAAAGGAGGGGTTTTGTAAAAACAATTTTATAACATAGCAACAATAATCAAGAGGTCTTTTATGCGCATGGTGAAGTGAAGGAAAAGGTATAGTGGTGGGCTATATTTGGCAATGTGGTGTTTAATCCGGGGAGAAATTTTCAAACTTTCTTTCTTTCTTGAACTTTCTCTTTTATGATTTCCATATTCCTCTTCTTCTCATAATGATCTTTGCTTTTTTTTTTCACTACTGTGCTTTTACCTCTCTAACCTTAACGATGCCTTCTCGCGAGTCGCAAACATGGGTGCATGAATGGCCTTGGATACTTAGCGCTTCGGACTCCTCACTTTGTGTCCCATCTTACGTGAATTTTATCCTCCGCAAGCAGGGTCGATCCACCTAACTCCTAGGTGACCAAATTTTCTCTCTTATTAAATTTTCAAGTAAAAATCTCCTGCCATCAACTTTATAATAATCTCACAACATATCAACCATATAACATCTCCATAATATGACTTCCATTTTGCAACATAATCTCCCATATGGGTAAAAAGGTATAAAAATTGGCAATTTATGAACTTGTGGAACAAATATTTCATAAAGCACATATGGCTTAGCATATGATGTAAGGCTATCATCATGGGTAATGGTTAGGGCAAATAATGTTTGAATGGAAAATAAAGTCCTCCATCCTCTTATCATGCATATGTCAAAAACAACTTCAAATTTTACCTCCTTTCATGGTTTTCTCTAAAAATCACACTTCATTGAGACTTCCCTTTACTAGGCAATTCAATTGCTATATCTCTAACGGATCTACTTTTGCATCGTCGAGTCTCGTACTTCCATGAAACTTTTCAATTTTTTCAATGGGGGTGATTTTTCTCAAAAATTCCTTTGGACTATTAACTTTAAGCACATAAGAAAAACATGTATGTATCCAAAGATAATGCCTAATATGTAAGAACTAATCATGTAATGCAAATGCAAGACTAACAAAAGATAATAAACTAACGAAAATAAATTGAGCAAAATATGTAAGCATGCTTTTTCCCCCACCCCATACTTAAATATTACAGTGTCCTCACTGTAAAAAGAAAATCAGAAGTAGTGTAAAAGGAAAACTCACTAGAAATTATCGCAATGGCTTGAAACAATTGCCTTTGCAAGAGTGGTCGATCTCGACAGAACCAGTCAATATCGACTGGGTTGATCGAATTCGATTGTGTCCACTTAGATCAGGATGATCTATGGTCAATCACAGCTAATCTTCTCAATATGTTTGGTTAACATCGGGCAGTTTGGTCGACGTTGAGGGCTTTTGCAGCTTCTTCGCACCTGCAATTTCATTAGTTCTCACAAAAATCCAAAATATAGAAGTTTCAAAACATAAATCCAAAACCTTAAAAACCAAACTATTCAAAATTAAGTCTATGTAGATGCTCTAGATTTTAGAGTCCCTATGCCGACTTCTTCCGCTCTTCTATCCATGTTGGGATATATATGGACCATATGGCTCGAGTCTCCTCTTCGGGACTTTCGAGCTCTACTTTGAAAATTATTCCCTTTTTATCTCTAAGCTCCAACCTTCCTGGATAGACTTTGTGAATGGTCACTAATCTGCCTTTTTTTCCATCCTTTCTTTTACATCCCTTTATGTTGCATTGATCCTTGAATACCTTGTCGCCCGCCTTGTATTCTCTTATGTTCTTTCCTACAACGTTAGTAAGGCGTACAAACAAAGGTACCTTTTTCATAGGGACATTATCTTTAAACTCCGAAGGATAGGGATCTTTACATGGACATAACTTCGATTTATCATTCGTTTGAGAAAGTGGTCGACATCGACTATTTGGGTCGATGTCGAGAGCTTTCTTGTCTGGAGGTGCAGTCGATGGAGGGTGGTCGATATAAAGGAGTCGATGTTGAGTGGGTCCAGTCGATATCGACTGACTTTGGTCGACCTCGATGCAATCTTTAGCGTCGACCCCATACTAAGCTTCTAGCAAGTATTCTAGCTTTATTGTGGTCGACATCGACAGGGGTCTATCGACATTGACTGCAATCTCAGACTCCTCTTCTTCATCCGCTTGGTGCCAAATTGCCAAAAGTTCCTCCATTTGGGCCTCCACGACCCTCTCTTCTTGATCTTTAATAGTCATAGTCCTCTCCATCGGTTCTTCACAAGGGATTACTCTCCTCATTATTTGTAAGGACTTGACTTCCATTCGATTCACCTCCTTCATGGTAGGGTTGAAGGAGAACTCTATTACCTCGTTGCCAATCGTGAAAGATAGCAGCCCCTTTCGTACGTTGATATTAGCGTCGGCCGTAGCTAGGAACGACCTCCATAAGATGATTGGACATGTAGGATCCTCCGCCATATCAAGCACAATAAAGTCTGTGGGCACATAGAACTTGCCCACCTTGACCAAGACATCATCAATGATTCCTGTGGGCTTTACAAAGTTGTTGTTGGCCACGTATAACTTCATATCCACAAGCTCCAAGGCTCCAATACTTACCTTTGACCATATGGACAAAGGCATGAGACTCACGCTAGCCCCTAGGTCGCACAATGCCTTGTAGCGATGTTGGCCTAGCCCAATAGTGATGGTAAATCTTCCAGGATCGCTTCTCTTCTCCGAGTAATCTATCTTGCTGTACTCCTCCGCAATCCCAGCGATTGATCGCTTCTTGCTCAATATGTCTTTAAGGAACCGGACATATGATGACATCTCTGAAGGGCCTCCATGAATGGTATGGTGACATTGAGGCCTTGGAGTACCTTCACAAATCTTTGGAACTTTAGGTCCGTAGGGTCCCTTAATGCTTTGAAGGTTAAAGAAAGCGACTTCTTCACTTTCGAAGTGGGAATGGCCCTTGGTATCGATGAAGGGTGGTCGACGTCGACAGGGGGATCGATGTCAAGTGCAGTAGTCGACTTTAGGGTAGTGGCCTGGACAGGGTCGACGTCGATAGAGAACTCGACATCGACAGGGGCAGTCGACATCGACTGAGGTGTGTCGACATCGGCTGCTTCTCCAATAGCTTTCTCTTCTGGCTCTGTTTCTTTATGGTGGATCTCCTTGTCACTTCTCAAGCATATGGAAGCGATGTGGCCCGACGATTTCCCCTTGGGATTGGCTTCAGGTTGGCCTAGGAGCGATCCGGCTTGCCTTGGAATGTTGGCCGCCAATTGACCTAATTGGGTCTCCACGCTTTTCCTCCATGTATCAATCTCATCAAGCCTTGAGTTAATGCAATGTAGTTGTGTGTGGATGACATTTTTGGATTACTTGTTCTCGGCTTGATTCCTCCTTAATTCATCTAGGATGAGTTGCAAGTCATCCCTTCTTTCCCTCTCCGGATGGTCAGGTGCTCTATAGGGTGGGGGGTCTCTTTGATATTGTTAGGGTTAATGGTATCCCCAATTGCCTTGGTAAACTCCATAGTTAGGGCCACTTGCAAACTTTACTTCTTCATGGGTCTCCGCCATTTGCACTTGCTCCGTGAAGGGGCAAGCGGTTGTGTTGTGCTTCTATGACCCACATTCTAAACAAGCTTGATTGTTCGTTAAAAATCGAACTTGTTTTTGGAGACGCTTTACTTGGTCTTTCATGAATTTATCCTTCACCTCATGATCCACCTCTTTTGATGGCTCATATAATGGTATGGATGGGGTTGGCCTTGCATCGGGGGCCACAGGAGTCCCATATGTGTTGTCAAACTCTACAAGTCTCTCAATTGTCTCCCAAGCTTGGTGTGGTGTAAGCTCGAGGTAATAATAGGTGGTATAGGTGTTGATCCGCACTCCCAGACTTGCGCTAGCGTCTCTTCCAGCTTCTGCTTGAAGGCCATAATCTTCTAGCGAATCTGCGTCGTCTTCGACGGTGGAAAGAACTTGTTTAATAATACATCTCCAAGTTCACCCCATGTGTGGATGGATCGTGGGGGCAAGCTTTCCAACCAATGCATAGCCTTTCCTGCAAGTGACCATCTAAAAGCTTTTAATCACACATATTCTAGGTTAACAACGTCAGCAATGGTGTCACATAAATCAATATAAGTAATAATATGTGCCATAGGGCATTCGAAGCCCTTTCCCTCGACACCGCCAGAGTTGGGTATAAGTATTCTTTAGCATTCTAGGGGATCTGGTTTAGTTGGTCCTGGGCTTCTCTTTGGGCTTGGACCTCCTTGTTATACCTAGCCTCCATTCATTGTCGCGCTTGAGTTTGTTGAGCGCGCTCGGCGTTGAACTCCTCAACTTGTTTCCTAAGCCTATCGAGCTCTTCTTGCATGGTTTCTTTGTCAGCCATGATCCTCTTTGCTCTTTCTTATAGACGAAGGAAGCGTTCCAGTTCGTCTAAAGGTAGATAATCGGATGTGCGATCAGCGCCTTGCATACACCTTCAAAACAGCACTAGGAAAATAAATTAGATAGACTAGACAGGGCGCGATTGATGCCTCCCCGGCAATGGTGCCAAAATTTGTTAGGAGGGGAATCTAGATGTATAAATAAAATATGTAAATAAACCAAATTCTTTTCCTAGCAAATAAATTTCAAGACTCCCTCTCGATGCAGTAGTAGGGAATCAGGATCGATCCTCGAGGAGGCGAGTCGGCAGTTCCTGAATAGCCTTTGAAAACGTTCATGTACATCTCGACCAGAAGCCTCAATATCGACTGGGTTGGTTGATATCAATAGGGTCTGTCGATTCCTAGTGCTCTTCTCTCGATCTGCACAACATGCAAAACAAACAGAGTAGTCGACGTCAACTAAAGTTGTCGATATCGACTGGTCAAAACTTCTCTGTCGACACAGAAAACCGTTGACTCGATTTCTTCAATGCAGGGGTGGTCGATCTCGACTAGTTAGGTCGATCTAGAGTGCAGATGCAGTGTCGTGACAGAAAACAAAAAACATAAATAAAAGCGAATAAATTAAAGAAAGTATTTTTAGGGGTTTTTAAACTTATAAACTAAAAGCTTCCAAGGTAGGGATTATCCTACCTTGTTTCTATACTTTTCATAATTAGGGTTTAGTCAACTTTCGCAAACAAAACCTAATTACTATCCAAATGCTCAAATAATCCACTTTTGCTTCATATAAAGTAAGTAAGGAATTATCCTAAATTCTCATAAAGGATTAAGCATGGGATAGACGATGAAAACACATAATCAAATTAGGGATGTAAGCATACCTACATGGCTATTGTCGGGCTCACCCCAACCCTAGAAGTAAGACGACTACTCACTCATGATT
Organism: Persicaria maculosa; assembly: GCA_963922045.1. Classification (NCBI taxonomy): domain Eukaryota; kingdom Viridiplantae; phylum Streptophyta; class Magnoliopsida; order Caryophyllales; family Polygonaceae; genus Persicaria; species Persicaria maculosa. The sequence goes on from OY998268.1 coordinate 2,084,165, forward strand.
GGGGAAAATATCCACTACTAGAATACTGCAATCAGACATCATGTGATTTAAGTCTGTCAAAAAATACCAGATGTTAAATTAGTTTGTTATATCAGTTTTTAAATTTGCGATGTTGAAAAATAATTAGACATCGGTTAAATTTTTTGACAGATGTGAAATTATTTATTCTAAAAAAAATTAACAGCGCGGTTTTAAATTTGAAAGGCACGGAGAAACACTTGAAAAAATTTGAACACCCGCGCCCATACTTGAAAGAAATAATGTCAACACCCGCCCACTCTCATACTTTAGAAAAACCTTGAAAAAAAAATCTCAACACCTGCCCACTCTCATATCCTCTCTAATACTCACTCTCAATCTCACAAGTCACAACTCTCACCAAATCTCTCAGGATTCCAAACCCACTCGTCCACACCATCTCCTCTCCCGCAGTCATCCTCACCACCGCTACTGCCACCACTGTTGCCAACACCGCCACCACCCAACCACCGCCACCGCCTCCACCACCACCGCCGCCTCTGCCTCTCATATCCCTCCAGATCTGAGATCTCTTCTTTCCGTGCTCACCGGAAACCCTAAAGGACTAAAGCCACCAGTGACTCACTCCACCTCCTCCTCACCGGCGATTCTCTCCACCTCCTCCTCACCGGTGTCTCCATCCCTCCACCTCGACACCTCCTCCTCGCCGGCGTCTCCATCCCTCCACCTCCTCCTCAGTGATTGACCTATTTCCAGATCTTTTCGCGTGGTTTTCCTCTATCGTCCCGCCTCCTGTTGCGCTGTTGTCTAAGCTTCCTCCTCCATCCATCCATTTCATCGCCGAAGTCTCTCCTGCAATGCCTAAGGTAAGTTTCTTTAGCAGCAATTTGTCATTCAATTTCTCTCTCAATTAGGCTTTCCTGCGGCTCCAATTCTAGGGTTTTAAATGTTCTCTTTATTTTTTTTCTATGAGGAAACTTGTTTATGTGAAGCTTGAAGAGATGCCTAAAAGCCCGTGTCTGTGAAACTTGAGTCGGGACTTGATGGATATCATTTAGCTGAGTTGACAACATCTTGATTGGTGATGGTTTTGATGAATTTCGGGATGGTTTCAATTGCTCACTCCATTGAATTCTCTAGTTTTTTTTTCAGACCAAGATGAATTACAATTTACAAGGCAAGCTTCCAACTTCTAGGGTTTTGATATACATCAGCAGGTACTGTCTAGTCCTTTTGGCTTATTGTCATTCTTGGTGTTTTGAAAATGAATCTTTACTACAAAACAAACCTATATAGCCATCTGATCTGGAAGTTCATGTGATTAGTTGTTAACGCACTCTATCAAGTTTGAATTGATGTATCGTTTCATCTATCTCTAGGTGTGACTTAAAATTCTATTCATAGTGTCGTTCATTGTTTATTCTCTTTTGGGTTGATTTTATTGGTTTAGTCAAGCAAGAAATACTAAATATTCCTGTAGGTTCATGATGATGGAAAGATGATATATAAGAATAATCTTTTTAAGGACTCCCTGGCTATCGAAGCTTCCTCTTGTTAGAGGTTGGCTTTTGGGAGCATGAGAATGCTGGAGTATTTCAGTTTAGTTCACAACATGCATTCAAAATTCAAATGCATGTGGTTTTTTTTCTTGAGATGTTTCATCTAACTGCTTCAACATTGTGGAAAAGTATTTCAATATCAAACTGTCCATCTTTTTCTTTTTATTCGAAAATAACTGACCATCTGGTTCTTGAAACTCTTTTGTATGGAGTTTGACTTTTTGATGTGATTACTCACTTCTGGTAAGAAGTCTTTCCCTTTTCCTAACCGAAAGAGTTTGTAGGTATGCTAACTGAAATGCTTATCAAAATTTAGGTGTATAGTTGTGCTTATTTGAATATGCATAAATCTGATTCGCATTCCTGCCAGTTGATCTCTTGCCATAAACCTTATTATCCCAACACTTGATGTTTTAGGGAGGTACCATTGTCGATCAACGTGTGTGTATCACTCGGTGGGGAACCTACACGGATGATTATGATCCTTGGAGCAGCACTGCATGGAAAACCGAAGATAGAACTGATGTATGAATTATACTCTATCACTCTGTGCATGCAGTCCTCTTATATTTATTGTGCTTTGATGATTATAACAAATCAAGATATCTTTTTTTTGAAGTAGTTGAGACCCTTTTAACTTGGCATGATTAACAGGGTCTCAACTACTTCAAAAGAAAAAAAAAGATATCTTGATTAAGTTCGTTGTCTTTTCTTTTTGGCTTGATTAGCTCTCCAATATTTCATGGTAGTAGTTAAAATGCCAAACCTGAGACTTGGGAAAGTAGGATCATGTTATTCTACATTTGGTTCAGGATTTGTCTAAAAGGAATGATTGATCAATGGGCACAAATTTTTCTGAAATATTTAAAACGGTAATATTAAGATGCACCCTTGTATTATGACATGGGAAAGTAGCTTTGCTAACTGTTGGAAATCTATAAATCTTTCATGATATGACCTGGCTTGGTATTGGGAGTGCTGAAAATTTAGATAATGCTAGACGGGTTTGTGGTTTCAACTTGCCTGGCTTTGGCTCATTTTTCTTATTGAACCTTGGTAGGAAGCTCACGCTAGACCCTTTGTTTCCACTCCTGGGGAAGCAGTGACTATGGCACAGGAAGTCGTGATCACGATGATGGCCAAGGGTTATGATATGGGAAAAGACGCACTGTCCAGGGCATAAGCCTTTGACGAGTCCCATCAAGTTTCCGCCACCGCAGCTGCCAAGGCGGCAGAGCTCAATAATAGAATTGGCCTCACTGACAAGCTTTATGCTGGAATGGAAGTGGCCAAGTCGGTGGACCAGAAGTATCATGTGTTTGAGATGACCAGATCAGCTGCCTCTTACACAGGGAGGACTACTGTGGCTGCAGCCAATACATTGGTGGACAGTACCTACTTCTCGGAAGGCGCTCTTTGGGTTTCTGGTATGCTCGACCGGGCATCCAAAGCAGCAAGTGATCTCGGTACCCGCAGAAACGAGAATTGAAGATGACATTCATTCATGACAGGTGTGTATATCTCACAGTTTTGGTGGATAAAGAAAGGTGACGCTGAGATGGTTACTTTCGGTCCGAAAATTTCACGGAAAGCTTTTCGCGCACAAAGCTCCCATTAAGACCTATACTCCAAATACACATGTTTGGGACACATTTCAGCGAAAACAACACAATTTTGGTGGATAAAGAAAGGTGACGCTGATATGGTCACTATTGGTCCGAAAATTTCACGGAAAGCTTTTCTCGCACAAAGCTCCCATTATGACCTATACACCAAATACACATGTTTGGGACACATTTCAGCGAAAACAACACAGTTTTGGTGGATTAAGAAAGGTGGCGCCGATATGGTACTTTTGGTCCGAAAATTTCACGGAAAGCTTTTCGCGCACAAAGCTCCCATTATGACCTATACACTAAATAAACATGTTTGGGACACATTTGAGCGAAAACGACACAGTTTCGGTGGATAAAGAAAGGTGACGCTGATATGGTCACTTTTGGTCCGAAAATTTCACGGAAAGCTTTTCGCGCACGAAGCTCACATTATGACCTATACACCAAATACACATGTTTGGGACACATTTCAGCAAAAACAACACAATTTTGGTGGATAAAGAAAGGTGACGCCGATATCGTCACTTTTGGTCCGAAAATTTCACGGAAAGCTTTCCGCGCACAAAGCTCTCATTATGACCTATACACCAAATACACATGTTGGGGACACATTTCAGCGAAAACAACACAATTTTGGTGGATAAAGAAAGGTGACGCCGATATGGTCACTTTTGGTCCGAAAATTTCACGGAAAGCTTTTCGCGCACAAAGCTCCCATTATGACCTATACACCAAATACACATGTTGGGGACACATTTCAGCGAAAACAACACAATTTTGGTGGATAAAGAAAGGTGACGCCGATATGGTCACTTTTGGTCCGAAAATTTCACGAAAAGCTTTTCGCGCACAAAGCTCCCATTATGACCTATACACCAAATAAACATGTTTGGAACACATTTGAGCGAAAACGACACAGTTTTGATGGATAAAGAAAGGTGACGCCGATATGTTCACTTTTGGTCCGAAAATTTCACAGAAAGCTTTTCGCGCACAAAGCTCCCATTATGACCTATACACCAAATAAAAATGTTTGGGACACATTTAAGCAAAAACGACACAGTTTCGGTGGATAAAGAAAGGTGACGCCGATATGGTCAATTTTGGTCCGAAAATTTCACGGAAAGCTTTTCGCGCACAAAGCTCACATTATGACCTATACACCAAATAAAAATGTTTGGGACACATTTGAGCGAAAACGACACAGTTTCGGTGGATAAAGAAAGGTGACGCAGATATGGTCAATTTTGGTCCGAAAATTTCACAGAAAGCTTTTCGCGCACAAAGCTCCCATTATGACCTATACACTAAATAAACATGTTTGGGACACATTTCAGCGAAAACAACACAATTTTGGTGGATAAAGAAAGGTGACGCCGATATGGTCACTTTTGGTCCGAAAATTTCACGGAAATCTATTCGCGCACAAAGCTCCCATTATGACCTATACACCAAATACACATGTTGGGGACACATTTCAGCGAAAACAACACAATTTTGGTGGATAAAGAAAGGTGACGCCGATATGGTCACTTTTGGTCCGAAAATTTCACGGAAAACTTTTCGCGCACAAAGCTCCCATTATGACCTATACACCAAATAAACATGTTTGGGACACATTTGAGCGAAAACGACACAGTTTTGATGGATAAAGAAATGTGACGCTGATATTGTCACTTTTGGTCCGAAAATTTCACGGAAAACTTTTCGCGCACAAAGCTCCCATTATGACCTATACACTAAATACACATGTTTTGGACACATTTGAGCGAAAACGACACAGTTTTGGTGGATAAATAAAGGTGACGCCGATATGGTCACTTTTGTCCGAAAATTTCACGGAAAGCTTTTCGCGCACAAAGCTCCCATTATGACCTATATACCAAATACACATGTTGGGGACACATTTCAGCGAAAACAACACAATTTTGGTGGATAAAAAAAGGTGACGCTGATATGGTCACTTTTGGTCCGAAAATTTCACGGAAAGCTTTTCGCGCACAAAGCTCCCATTATGACCCATATACACCATATAAACATGTTTGGGACACATTTGAGCGAAAACATAACATTTTTGGTGGATAAAGAAAGGTGACGCCGATATGGTCACTTTTGGTCCGAAAATTTCACGGAAAGTTTTTCGCGCACAAAGCTCCCATTATGACCTATACACTTAATAAACATGTTTGGGACACATTTGAGCGAATACGACACAGTTTTGGTGGATAAAGAAAGGTGACGCTGATATGGTCACTTTTGGTCCGAAAATTTCACGGAAAGCTTTTCGCGCACAAAGCTCACATTATGCCCTATACACCAAATACACATGTTTAGGACACATTTCAGCGAAAACAACACAATTTTGGTGGATTAAGAAAGGTGTTGCCGATATGGTCACTTTTGGTCCGAAAATTATACGGAAAGCTTTTCGCGCACAAAGCTCCCATTATGACCTATACACCAAATACACATGTTGGGGACACATTTCAGCGAAAACAACACAATTTTGGTGGATAAAGAAAGGTGACGCCGATATGGTCACTTTTGGTCCGAAAATTTCACGGAAAGCTTTTCGCACACAAAGCTCCCATTATGACCGATACACCAAATAAACATGTTTGGGACACATTTGAGCGAAAACAACACAGTTTTGGTGGATAAAGAAAGGTGACGCCGATATGTCAGTTTTGGTCCGAAAATTTCACGGAAAGCTTTTCGCGCACAAAACTAACATTATGATTTATACACCAAATACACATGTTTGGGACACATTTGAGCGAAAACAACACAGTTTTGTTGGATAGAGAAAGGTGAGGCCGATATGGTCACTTTTGGTCCGAAAATTTCACGGAAAGCTTTCCGCGCACAAAGCTCCCATTATGACCTATACACAAAATAAACATGTTTGGGACAAATTTGAGCGAAAACGACACAGTTTTGGTGGATAAAGAAAGGTGACGCAGATATGGTCACTTTTGGTCCGAAAATTTCACGGAAAGCTTTTCTCGCACAAAGCTCCCATTATGACCAATACACCAAATACACATGTTTGGGACACATTTCAGCGAAAACAACACAATTTTGGTGGATTAAGAAAGGTGACGCCGATATGGTCACTTTTGGTCCGAAAATTAAACGGAAAGCTTTTCGCGCACAAAGCTCACATTATGACCTATACACCAAATAAAAATGTTTGGGACACATTTGAGCAAAAACGACACAGTTTCGGTGGATAAAGAAAGGTGACGCTGATATGGTCAATTTTGGTCCGAAAATTTCACGGAAAGCTTTTCGCGCACAAAGCTCCCATTATGACCTATACACTAAATAAACATGTTTGGGACACATTTGAGCGAAAACGACACAGTTTTGGTGGATAAAGAAAGGTGACGCCGATATCGTTACTTTTGGTCCGAAAATTTCACGGAAAGCTTTTCGCGCACAAGGTCACATTACGACCTGTACACCAAATACACATGTTTGGGACACATTTCAGCGAAAACAACACAATTTTGGTGGATAAAGAAAGGTGACGCCGATATGGTCACTTTTAGTCCGAAAATTTCACGGAAAGCTTTTCGCGCACAAAGCTCCAATTATGACCTATACACCAAATAATCATTTTTGGGACACATTTCAGCGAAAACGACACAGTTTTGGTGGATAAAGAAAGGTGACGCCGATATGGTCACTTTTGGTCCGAAAATTTCACGGAAAGCTTTTCGCGCACAAAGCTCCCATTATAACCTATACACCAAATAAACATGTTGGGGACACATTTGAGCGAAAACGACACAGTTTTGGTGGATAAAGAAAGGTGACGCTGATATGGTCACTTTTGTTCCGAAAATTTCACGGAAAGCTTTTCGCGCACAAAGCTCCCATTATGACCTATACACCATATAAACATGTTTGGGACACATTTGAGCGAAAACAACACAATTTTGGTGGATTAAGAAAGGTGACGCCGATATGGTCACTTTTGGTCCGAAAATTTCACGGAAAGCTTTTCGCGCACAAAGCTCCTATTATGACCTATACACCAAATACACATGTTTGGGACACATTTTAGTGAAAACAACACAGTTTTGATGGATAAAGAAAGGTGACGCCGATATGGTCACTTTTGGTCCGAAAATTTCACGGAAAGCTTTTCGCGCACAAAGCTCCCATTATGACCTATACACCAAATAAACATGTTTGGGACACATTTGAGCGAAAACGACACAGTTTTGGTGGATAAAGAAAGGTGACGCCGATATGGTCACTTTTGTTCCGAAAATTTTACGGAAAGCTTTTCGCGCACAAAGCTCCCATTATGACCTATACACTAAATAAACATGTTTTGGACACATTTGAGCGAAAACGACACAGTTTTAGTGGATAAAGAAAGGCGACGCTGATATGGTCACTTTTGGTCCGAAAATTTCACGGAAAGTTTTTCGCGCACAAAGCTCCCATTATGACCTATACACCATATAAACATGTTTGGGACACACATTTGAGCGAAAACATCACATTTTTGGTGGATAAAGAAAGGTGACGCCGATATGGTCACTTTTGGTCCGAAAATTTCACGGAAAGCTTTTCGCGCACAAAGCTCCCATTATGACCTATACACTAAATAAACATGTTTGGGACACATTTGAGCGAAAACGACACAGTTTTGGTGGATAAAGAAAGGTGACGCTGATATGGTCACTTTTGGTCCGAAAATTTCACGGAAAGCTTTTCGTGCATAAAGCTCCCATTATGACCTATACACCAAATAAACATGTTTGGGACACATTTGAGCGAAAACCACACAGTTTTGGTGGATAAAGAAAGGGGACACCGAAATGGTCACTTTTAGTCCGAAAATTTCACGGAAAGCTTTTCGCGCACAAAGCTCCCATTATGACCTATACACCAAATAAACCTGTTTGGGACACATTTGAGCTAAAACAACACAGTTTTGGTGGATAAAGAAAGGTGACGCCGATATGGTCACTTTTGGTCCGAAAATTTCACGGAATGCTTTGCGTGCACAAAGCTCCCATTATGACCTATACACCAAATAGACATGTTTGGGACTAATTTGAGCGAAAACAACACAGTATTGGTGGATAAAGAAAGGTGATGCCGATATGGTCACTTTTGGTCCGAAAATTTCACGGAAAGGTTTTCGCGCACAAAACTCCCATTATGACCTACACACCAAATACACATGTTTGGGACACATTTGAGCGAAAACGACATAGTTTTGGTGGATAAAGAAATGTGACGCTGATATGGTCACTTTTGGTCCGAAAATTTCACGGAAAGCTTTTCGCGCACAAAGCTCCCATTATGACCTATACACCAAATACACATGTTGGGGACACATTTCAGCGAAAACAACACAATTTTGGTGGATAAAGAAAGGTGACGCCGATATGGTCACTTTTGGTCCGAAAATTTCACGGAAAGCTTTTCGCGCACAAAGCTCCCATTATAACCTATACACCAAATAAACATGTTGGGGACACATTTGAGCGAAAACGACACAGTTTTGGTGGATAAAGAAAGGTGACGCTGATATGGTCACTTTTGTTCCGAAAATTTCACGGAAAGCTTTTCGCGCACAAAGCTCGTATTATGACCTATACACTAAATACACATTTTTGGGACACATTTCAGCGAAAACAACACAATTTTGGTGGATTAAGAAAGGTGACGCCGATATGGTCACTTTTGGTCCGAAAATTTCACGGAAAGCTTTCCGCGCACAAAGCTCTCATTATGACCTATACACCAAATACACATGTTGGGGACACATTTCAGCGAAAACAACACAATTTTGGTGGATAAAGAAAGGTGACGCCGATATGGTCACTTTTGGTCCGAAAATTTCACGGAAAGCTTTTCGCGCACGAAGCTCCTATTATGACCTATACACCAAATAAACATGTTTGGGACACATTTGAGCGAAAACGACACAGTTTTGGTGGATAAAGAAAGGTGACGCCGATATGGTCACTTTTGTTCCGAAAATTTTACGGAAAGCTTTTCGCGCACAAAGCTCCCATTATGACCTATACACTAAATAAACATGTTTTGGACACATTTGAGCGAAAACGACACAGTTTTAGTGGATAAAGAAAGGCGACGCTGATATGGTCACTTTTGGTCCGAAAATTTCACGGAAAGTTTTTCGCGCACAAAGCTCCCATTATGACCTATACACCATATAAACATGTTTGGGACACACATTTGAGCGAAAACATCACATTTTTGGTGGATAAAGAAAGGTGACGCCGATATGGTCACTTTTGGTCCGAAAATTTCACGGAAAGCTTTTCGCGCACAAAGCTCCCATTATGACCTATACACTAAATAAACATGTTTGGGACACATTTGAGCGAAAACGACACAGTTTTGGTGGATAAAGAAAGGTGACGCTGATATGGTCACTTTTGGTCCGAAAATTTCACGGAAAGCTTTTCGTGCATAAAGCTCCCATTATGACCTATACACCAAATAAACATGTTTGGGACACATTTGAGCGAAAACCACACAGTTTTGGTGGATAAAGAAAGGGGACACCGAAATGGTCACTTTTAGTCCGAAAATTTCACGGAAAGCTTTTCGCGCACAAAGCTCCCATTATGACCTATACACCAAATAAACCTGTTTGGGACACATTTGAGCTAAAACAACACAGTTTTGGTGGATAAAGAAAGGTGACGCCGATATGGTCACTTTTGGTCCGAAAATTTCACGGAATGCTTTGCGTGCACAAAGCTCCCATTATGACCTATACACCAAATAGACATGTTTGGGACTAATTTGAGCGAAAACAACACAGTATTGGTGGATAAAGAAAGGTGATGCCGATATGGTCACTTTTGGTCCGAAAATTTCACGGAAAGGTTTTCGCGCACAAAACTCCCATTATGACCTACACACCAAATACACATGTTTGGGACACATTTGAGCGAAAACGACATAGTTTTGGTGGATAAAGAAATGTGACGCTGATATGGTCACTTTTGGTCCGAAAATTTCACGGAAAGCTTTTCGCGCACAAAGCTCCCATTATGACCTATACACCAAATACACATGTTGGGGACACATTTCAGCGAAAACAACACAATTTTGGTGGATAAAGAAAGGTGACGCCGATATGGTCACTTTTGGTCCGAAAATTTCACGGAAAGCTTTTCGCGCACAAAGCTCCCATTATAACCTATACACCAAATAAACATGTTGGGGACACATTTGAGCGAAAACGACACAGTTTTGGTGGATAAAGAAAGGTGACGCTGATATGGTCACTTTTGGTCCGAAAATTTCACGGAAAGCTTTTCGCGCACAAAGCTCGTATTATGACCTATACACTAAATACACATTTTTGGGACACATTTCAGCGAAAACAACACAATTTTGGTGGATTAAGAAAGGTGACGCCGATATGGTCACTTTTGGTCCGAAAATTTCACGGAAAGCTTTCCGCGCACAAAGCTCTCATTATGACCTATACACCAAATACACATGTTGGGGACACATTTCAGCGAAAACAACACAATTTTGGTGGATAAAGAAAGGTGACGCCGATATGGTCACTTTTGGTCCGAAAATTTCACGGAAAGCTTTTCGCGCACGAAGCTCCTATTATGACCTATACACCAAATAAACATGTTGGTGACACATTTCAGCGAAAACAACACAGTTTTGATGGATAAAGAAAGGTGACGCTAATATGGTCACTTTTGGTCCGAAAATTTCACGGAAAGCTTTTCACGCACAAAGCTCCCATTATGACCTATACACTAAATAAACATGTTTGGGACACATTTGAGTGAAAACGACACAGTTTCGGTGGATAAAGAAAGGTGACGCTGATATGGTCACTTTTGGTCCGAAAATTTCACGGAAAGCTTTTCGCGCACAAAGCTCCCATTATGACCTATACACCAAATACACATGTTTGGGACACATTTCAGAGAAAATAACACAATTTTGGTGGATAAAGAAAGGTGACGCCGATATGGTCACTTTTGGTCCGAAAATTTTACGGAAAGCTTTTCGCGCACAAAGCTCCAATTATGATCTATACACTAAATAAACATTTTTGAGACACATTTCAGCGAAAACAACACAATTTTGGTGGATAAAGAAAGGTGACGCCGATATGGTCACTTTTGGTCCGAAAATTTTACTGAAAGCTTTTCGCGCACAAAGCTCCCATTATAACCTATACACCAAATAAACATGTTGGGGACACATTTGAGCGAAAACGACACAGTTTTGGTGGATAAAGAAAGGTGACGCTGATATGGTCACTTTTGGTCCGAAAATTTCACGAAAAGCTTTTCGCGCACAAAGCTCACATTATGACCTATACACCAAATACACATTTTTGGGACACATTTCAGCGAAAACAACATAATTTTGGTGGATTAAGAAAGGTGACGCCGATATGGTCACTTTTGGTCCGAACATTTCACGGAAAGCTTTCCGCGCACAAAGCTCTCATTATGACCTATACACCAAATACACATGTTGGGGACACATTTCAGCGAATACAACACAATTTTGGTGGATAAAGAAAGATGACGCCGATATGGTCACTTTTGGTCCGAAAATTTCATGAAAAGCTTTTCGCGCACAAAGCTCATATTATGACCTATACACCAAATACACATGTTTGGGACACATTTTAGTGAAAACAACACAATTTTGGTGGATAAAGAAAGGTGACGCCGATATGGTCACTTTTGGTCCGAAAATTTCACGGAAAGCTTTTCGCGCACAATGCTCCCATTATGACCTATACACCAAATAAACATGTTTGGGACACATTTGAGCGAAAACGACACAGTTTTGGTGGATAAAGAAAGGTGACGCTGATATGGTCACTTTTGGTCCGAAAATTTCACGGAAAGTTTTTCGCGCACAAAGCTCCCATTATGACCTATACACCATATAAACATGTTTGGGACACACATTTGAGCGAAAACATCACATTTTTGGTGGATAAAGAAAGGTGACGCCGATATGGTCACTTTTGGTCCGAAAATTTCACGGAAAGCTTTTCGCGCACAAAGCTCCCATTATGACCTATACACTAAATAAACATGTTTGGGACACATTTGAGCGAAAACGACACAGTTTCGGTGGATAAAGAAAGGTGACGCTGATATGGTCACTTTTGGTCCGAAAATTTCACGGAAAGCTTTTCGCGCACGAAGCTCACATTATGACCTATACACCATATAAACATGTTTGGGACACATTTGAGCCAAAACAACACATTTTTTGTGGATAAAGAAAGGTGACGACGATTTGGTCACTTTTGTTCCGAAAATTTTACGGAAAGCTTTTTGCGCACAAAGCTCACATTATGACCTATACACCATATAAACATATTTGGGACACATTTGAGCGAAAACGACACAGTTTTGGTGGATAAAGAAAGGTGACGCCGATATGGTCACTTTTGGTCCGAAAATTTCACGGAAAGTTTTTCGCGCACAAAGCTCACATAATGACCTATACACCAAATACACATGGTTGGGACACATTTGGGCGAAAACAACACAGTTTTGGTGGATAAAGAAATGTGACGCCGATATGGTCACTTTTGGTCCGAAAATTTCACGGAAAGCTTTTCGCGCACAAAGCTCCCATTATGACCTATACACCAAATACATATGTTTGGGACACATTTGAGCGAAAGCAACACAGTTTTGTTGGATATAGAAAGGTGTGGCCGACATGGTCACTTTTAGTACGAAAATTTCACGGAAACTTTTCGCGCACAAAGCTCACATTATGACCTATACACCTGATAAACATATTTGGGACACATTTGAGCGAAAACGACACAGTTTTGGTGGATAAAGAAAGGTGACGCCGATATGGTCACTTTTGGTCCGAAAATTTCACGAAAAGCTTTTCGCGCACAAAGCTCACATTATGACCTATACACCAAATAAACATGTTTGGGACACATTTGAGCGAAAACAACACAATTTTGGTGGATAAAGAAAGGTGACGCCGATATGGTCACTTTTGGTCCAAAAATTTCACGGAAAGCTTTTCGCGCACAAAGCTCTTATTATTACCTATACACCATATAAACATGTTTAGGACACATTTGAGCCAAAACAACACATTTTTTGAGGATAAAGAAAGGTGACGCCGATATGGTCACTTTTGGTCCGAAAATTTTACGGAAAGCTTTTCGCGCACAATCCTCACATTACATATAAACATGTTTAGGACACATTTGAGCGAAAACATCACATTTTTGGTTGATAAAGAAAGCTGACATCGATATGGTCACTTTTGGTCCGAAAATTTCACGGAAAGCTTTTCGCGCACAAAGCTCCCATTATGACTAATACACCAAATAAACATGTTTGGGACACATTTGAGCGAAAACAACACAGTTTTGGTGGATAAAGAAAGGTGACGCAAATATGGTCACTTTTGGTCCGAAAATTTCACGGTAAGCTTTTCGCGCACAAAGCTCCCATTATGACCTATACACCATATAAACATGTTTGGGACACATTTGAGCCAAAACAACACATTTTTTGTGGATAAAGAAAGGTGACGCCGATATGGTCACTTTTGGTCCGAAAATTTTACGGAAAACTTTTCGCGCACAAAGCTCACATTATGACCTATACACCATATAAACATGTTTAGGACACATTTGAGCAAAAACATCACATTTTTTGTGGATAAAGAAAGGTGACGCCTACATGGTCACTTTTGTTCCGAAAATTTCAGGGAAATCTTTTCGCGCACAAAACTTCCATTATGACCTACACACCAAATAAATATGTTTGGCACACATTTGAGCGAAAACAACACAGTTTTGTTGGATAATGAAAGGTGACGCCGACATGATCACTTTTGGTACGAAAATTTAACAGAAAGATTTTCGCGCACAAAACTCCCATTATGAACTATACACGAATTAACATGTTTGGGACACATTTTAGCGAAAACAACACAGTTTTGGTGGATAAAGAAAGGTGACGCCGATGTGGTCACTTTTGGTCCGAAAATTTCACGGAAAGCTTTTCGCGCACAAAGCTCCCATTATGACCTATACACCAAATAAACATGTTTGGGACACATTTGAGCGAAAACGACACAGTTTTGGTGGATAAAGAAAGGTGACGCTGATATGGTCACTTTTGGTCCGAAAATTTCACGGAAAGATTTTCGCGCACAAAGCTCCCATTATAACCTACACACCAAATACTCATGTTTGGGATACATTTGAGCGAAAACAACACTGTTTTGGTGGATAAAGAAAGGGGACACCGAAATGGTCACTTTTAGTCCGAAAATTTCACGGAAAGCTTTTCGCGCACAAAGCTCCCATTATGACCTATACACCAAATAAACCTGTTTGGGACACATTTGAGCTAAAACAACACAGTTTTGGTGGATAAAGAAAGGTGACGCCGATATGGTCACTTTTGGTCCGAAAATTTCACGGAAAGCTTTGCGTGCACAAAGCTCCCATTATGACCTATACACCAAATAGACATGTTTGGGACACATTTGAGTGAAAACAACACAGTATTGGTGGATAAAGAAAGGTGACGCCGATATGGTCACTTTTGGTCCGAAAATTTTACTGAAAGCTTTTCGCGCACAATGCTCACATTACATATAAACATGTTTAGAACACATTTGAGCGAAAACATCACATTTTTGGTGGATAAAGAAAGGTGACGCCTATATAGTCACTTTTGGTCCGAAAATTTCACGGAAAGCTTTTCGCGCACAAAGCTCCCATTATGACCTATACACCATATAAACATGTTTGGGACACATTTGAGCCAAAACAACACATTTTTTGTGGATAAAGAAAGGTGACGCCGATATGGTCACTTTTTGTCCGAAAATTTTACGGAAAGATTTTCGCGCACAAAGCTCACATAATGACCTATACACCAAATACACATGGTTGGGACACATTTGGGTGAAAATAACACAGTTTTGGTGGATAAAGAAATGTGACACCGATTTGGTCACTTTTGGTCCGAAAATTTCATGAAATGCTTTTCGCGCACAAAGCTCCCATTATGACCTATACACCAAATACATATGTTTGGGACACATTTGAGCGAAAACGACACAGTTTTGGTGGATAAAGAAAGCTGACGTCGATATGGTCACTTTTGGTCCGAAAATTTCACGGAAAGCTTTTCGCGCACAAAGCTCTCATTATGACTAATACACCAAATAAACATGTTTGGGACACATTTGAGCGAAAACAACACAGTTTTGGTGGATAAAGAAAGGTGACGCTAATATGGTCACTTTTGGTCCGAAAATTTCACGGTAAGCTTTTCGCGCACAAAGCTCCCATTATGACCTATACACCATATAAACATGTTTGGGACACATTTGAGCCGAAACAACACATTTTTTGTGGATAAAGAAAGGTGACGCCGATATGGTCACTTTTGGTCCGAAAATTTTACGGAAAACTTTTCGCGCACAAAGCTCACATTATGACCTATACACCATATAAACATGTTTAGGACACATTTGAGCGAAAAAATCACATTTTTTGTGGATAAAGAAAGGTGACGCCTACATGGTCACTTTTGTTCCGAAAATTTCAGGGAAATCTTTTCGCGCACAAAACTTCCATTATGACCTATACGCCAAATAAATATGTTTGGCACACATTTGAGCGAAAACAACACAGTTTTGGTGGATAAAGAAAGGTGACGCCGACATGATCACTTTTGGTCCCAAAATTTCACAGAAAGATTTTCCAGCACAAAACTCCCATTATGAACTATACACGAATTAACATGTTTGGGACACATTTTAGCGAAAACAACACAGTTTTGGTGGATAAAGAAAGGTGACGCCGATGTGGTCACTTTTGGTCCGAAAATTTCACGGAAAGCTTTTCGCGCACAAAGCTCCCATTATGACCTATACACCAAATAAACCTGTTTGGGACACATTTGAGCTAAAACAACACAGTTTTGGTGGATAAAGAAAGGTGACGCCGATATGGTCACTTTTGGTCCGAAAATTTCACGGAAAGCTTTGCGTGCACAAAGCTCCCATTATGACCTATACACCAAATAGACATGTTTGGGACACATTTGAGCGAAAACAACACAGTATTGGTGGATAAAGAAAGGTGACGCCGATATGGTCACTTTTGGTCAGAAAATTTCACGGAAAGATTTTCGCGCACAAAACTCCCATTATGACCTACACACCAAATACACATGTTTGGGACACATTTGAGCGAAAACGAAACAGTTTTGGTGGATAAAGAAATGTGACGCTGATATGGCCACTTTTGGTCCGAAAATTTCACGGAAATCTTTTCGCGCACAAAGCTCCCTTTATGACCTATACACGAAATAAACATGTTTGGGATACATTTGAGCGAAAACAACACAGTTTTGGTGGATAAAGAAAGGTGACGCCGATATGGTCACTTTTGGTCCGAAAATTTCACGGAAGGCTTTTTGCGCACAAACTTCACATTATGACCTATACACCAAATACACATGTTTGGGACACATTTGAGTGAAAACAACACAGTTTTGTTGGATAGAGAAAGGTGAGGCCGATATGGTCACTTTTGGTCCGAAAATTTCACGGAAAGCTTTTCGCACACAAATCTCCCATTATGACCTATAAACAAAATAAACATGTTTGGGACACATTTAAGAGAAAACGACACAGTTTTGGTGGATAAAGAAAGGTGACGCTGATATGGTCACTTTTGGTCCGAAAATTTCTCAGAAAGATTTTCGCGCATAAAACTCCCATTATGATCTATACACCAAATACACATGTTTGGGACACATTTGAGCAAAAACAACACAGTTTTGGTGTATAAAGAAATGTGACGCCGATGTGGTCACTTTTGGACCGAAAATTTCACGGAAAGCTTTTCGCGCACAAAGCTTTCATTATGACCTATACACCGAAAATTTCACAGAAAGATTTTCGCGCATAAAACTCTCATTATGACTTATACAGCAAATACACTTGTTTGGGACACATTTGAGCAAAAACGAAACAGTTTTGGTGTATAAAGAAATGTGATGCCGACATGGTCACTTTTGGTCCGAAAATTTCACGGAAATCTTTTCGCGCACAAAGCTCCCTTTATGACCTATACACGAAATAAACATGTTTGGGACACATTTGAGCGACAACAACACAGTTTTGGTGAATAAAGAAAGGTGACGCCGATATGGTCACTTTTGGTCCGAAAATTTCACAGAAAGATTTTCGCGCACAAAACTACCATTATGACCTATACACCATATACACATGTTTGGGACACATTTGAGCGAAAACAACACAGTTTTCGTGGATAAAGAAATGTGACGCCGATATGGTCACTTTTGGTCCGAAAATTTCACGGAAAGCTTTTCGCGCACAAAACTCACATTATGACCTTACACCAAATACACATGTTTGGGACACATTTGAGCGAAAACAATACAGTTTTGTTGGATAGAGAAACGTGAGGCCGATATGGTCACTTTTGGTCCGAAAATTTCACGGAAAGCTTTTCGCGCACAAAGCTCTCATTATGACCTATACACCAAATAAACATGTTTGGGACACATTTGAGCGAAAACAACACAGTTTTGGTGGATAAAGAAAGGTGACGCCGATATAGTCACTTTTGTTCTGAAAATTTCACAGAAAGATTTTCTCGCACAAAACTCCCATTATGACCTATACACCAAAAACACATGTTTGGGACTCATTTGAGCGAAAACAACACAATTTTGGTGGATAAAGAAAGGTGACGCCGATATGGTCACTTTTGGTCCGAAAATTTCACGGAAAGCTTTTCGCGCACAAAGCTCCCATTATGACCTATACACTAAATAAACATGTTTGGGACACATTTGAGCGAAAACGACACAATTTTGGTGGATAAAGAAAGGTGACGCTGATATGGTCACTTTTGGTCCGAAAATTTTACAGAAAGATTTTCACGCACAAAACTCCCATTATGACCTATACACCAAATACACATGTTTGGGACACATTTGAGTGAAAACAACACAATTTTGGTGGATAAAGAAATGTGACGCCGATATGGTCACTTTTGGTCCGAAAATTTCACGGAAAGCTTTTCGCCCACAAAGCTCACATAAGGACCTATGCACCATATAAACATGTTTAAGACACATTTGAGCAAAAACGACACAGTTTTAGTGAATAAAGAAAGGTGACGCCGAAATGGTCACTTTTGGTCCGAAAATTTTATGGAAAGCTTTTAGCACACAAAGCTCCCATTATGACCTATACACCATATAAACATGTTCGGGACACATTTGAGCGAAAACAACACAGTTTTGGTGGATAAAGAAAGGTGACGCCGATGTGGTCACTTTTGTTCCGAAAATTTCAGGGAAATCTTTTCGCGCACAAAACTTCCATTATGACCTATACACCAAATAAATATGTTTGGCACACATTTGAGCGAAAACAACACAGTTTTGGTGGATAAAGAAAGGTGACGCCGACATGATCACATTTGGTCCGAAAATTTCACAGAAAGATTTTCGCGCACAAAACTCCCATTATGAACTATACACGAATTAACATGTTTGGGACACATTTTAGCGAAAACAACACAGTTTTGGTGGATAAAGAAAGGTGACGCCGATGTGGTCACTTTTGGTCCGAAAATTTCACGGAAAGCTTTTCGCGCACAAAGCTCCCATTATGACCTATACACCAAATAAACATGTTTGGGACACATTTGAGCGAAAACGACACAGTTTTTGTGGATAAAGAAAGGTGACGCTGATATGGTCACTTTTGGTCCGAAAATTTCACGGAAAGATTTTCGCGCACAAAGCTCCCATTATAACCTACACACCAAATACACATGTTTGGGACACATTTGAGCGAAAACAACACTGTTTTGGTGGATAAAGAAAGGGGACACCGAAATGGTCACTTTTAGTCCGAAAATTTCACGGAAAGCTTTTCGCGCACAAAGCTCCCATTATGACCTATACACCAAATAAACCTGTTTGGGACACAATTGAGCTAAAACAACACAGTTTTGGTGGATAAAGAAAGGTGACGCCGATATGGTCACTTTTGGTCCGAAAATTTCACGGAAAGCTTTGCGTGCACAAAGCTCCCATTATGACCTATACACCAAATAGACATGTTTGGGACACATTTGAGCGAAAACAACACAGTATTGGTGGATAAAGAAAGGTTACGCCGATATGGTCACTTTTGGTCCGAAAATTTTACGGAAAGCTTTTCGCGCACAATGCTCACATTACATATAAACATGTTTAGGACACATTTGAGCGAAAACATCACATTTTTGGTGGATAAAGAAAGGTGACGCCTATATGGTCACTTTTGGTCCGAAAATTTTACGGAAAGCTTTTCACGCACAAAGCTCCCATTATGACCTATACACCATATAAACATGTTTGGGACACATTTGAGCCAAAACAACACATTTTTTGTGGATAAAGAAAGGTGACGCCGATATGGTCACTTTTTGTCCGAAAATTTTACGAAAAACTTTTCGCGCACAAAGCTCACATTATGACCTATACACCATATAAACATGTTTAGGACACATTTGAGCGAAAACATCACATTTTTTGTGGACAAAGAAGGGTGACGCCTACATGGTCACTTTTGTCCGAAAATTTCACGGAAAGCTTTTCGCGCACAAAGCTTTCATTATGACCTATACACCGAAAATTTCACAGAAAGATTTTCGCGCATAAAACTCCCATTATGACCTATACACCAAATACACTTGTTTGGGACACATTTGAGCAAAAACGACACAGTTTTGGTGTATAAAGAAATGTGATGCCGACATGGTCACTTTTGTTCCGAAAATTTCACGGAAATCTTTTCGCGCACAAAGCTCCCTTTATGACCTATACACGAATTAAACATGTTTGGGACACATTTGAGCGAAAACAACACAGTTTTGGTGAATAAAGAAAGGTGACGCCGATATGGTCACTTTTGGTCCGAAAATTTCACAGAAAGATTTTCGCGCACAAAACTCCCATTATGACCTATACACCAAATACACATGTTTGGGACACATTTGAGCGAAAACAACACAGTTTTGGTGAATAAAGAAATGTGACACCGATATGGTCACTTTTGGTCCGAAAATTTCACGGAAAGCTTTTCGCGCACAAAACTCACATTATGACCTATACACCAAATACACATGTTTGGGACACATTTGAGCGAAAACAATAGAGTTTTGTTGGATAGAGAAACGTGAGGCCGATATGGTCACTTTTGGTCCGAAAATTTCACGGAAAGCTTTTCGCGCACAAAGCTCTCATTATGACCTATACACCAAATAAACATGTTTGGGACACATTTGAGCGAAAACAACACAGTTTTGGTGGATAAAGAAAGGTGACGCCGATATAGTCACTTTTGTTCTGAAAATTTCACACAAAGATTTTCTCGCACAAAACTCCCATTATGACCTATACACCAAAAACACATGTTTGGGACTCATTTGAGCGAAAACAACACAATTTTGGTGGATAAAGAAAGGTGACGCCGATATGGTCACTTTTGGTCCGAAAATTTCACGGAAAGCTTTTCGCGCACAAAGCTCCCATTATGACCTATACACTAAATAAACATGTTTGGGACACATTTGAGCGAAAACGACACAATTTTGGTGGATAAAGAAAGGTGACGCTGATATGGTCACTTTTGGTCCGAAAATTTTACAAAAAGATTTTCACGCACAAAACTCCCATTATGACCTATTCACCAAATACACATGTTTGGGACACATTTGAGCGAAAACAACACAGTTTTGGTGGATAAAGAAATGTGACACCGAAATGGTCACTTTTAGTCCGAAAATTTCACGGAAAGCTTTTCGCGCACAAAGCTCCCATTATGACCTATACACCAAATAAACATGTTTAGGACACATTTGAGTAAAAACAACACAATTTTGGTGGATAAAGAAATGTGACGCCGATATGGTCACTTTTGGTCCGAAAATTTCACGGAAAGCTTTTCGCCCACAAAGCTCACATTAGGACCTATGCACCATATAAACATGTTTAAGACACATTTGAGCAAAAACAACACAGTTTTAGTGAATAAAGAAAGGTGACGCCGAAATGGTCACTTTTGGTCCGAAAATTTTATGGAAAGCTTTTCGCACACAAAGCTCCCATTATGACCTATACACCATATAAACATGTTTGGGACACATTTGAGCGAAAACAACACAGTTTTGGTGGATAAAGAAAGGTGACGCCGATGTGGTCACTTTTGGTCCGAAAATTTCACGGAAAGCTTTTCACCCACAAAGCTCACATTATGACGTATACACCATATAAACATGTTTAAGACACATTTGAGCAAAAACAACACAGTTTTAGTGAATAAAGAAAGGTGACGCCGAAATGGTAACTTTTGGTCCGAAAATTTCACGGAAAGCTTTTCGCGCACAAAGCTTTCCATTATGACCTATACACCATATAAACATGTTTAAGACACATTTGAGCAAAAACAACACAGTTTTAGTGAATAAAGAAAGGTGACGCCGAAATGGTCACTTTTGGTCCGAAAATTTCACGGAAAGCTTTTCGTGCACAAAGCTGCCATTATGACCTATACACCATATAAACATGTTTGGGACACTTTTGAGCGAAAACAAAAAAGTTTTGGTGGATAAAGAAAGGTGACGCCGATATGGTCACTTTTGGTCCGAAAATTTCACGGAAAGCTTTTCGCGCACAAAGCTCACATTATGACCTATACACCATATAAAAATGTTTGGGACACATTTGAGCGAAAACAACACAGTTTTTGTGGATAAAGAAAGGTGTCGCCGATATGGTCACTTTTGGTCCGAAAATTTCACGGAAAGCTTTTCGCGCACAAACCTCCCATTATGACCTATACACAATATAAACATGTTTGGGACACATTTGAGCGAAAATAACACAGTTTTGGAGATAAAGAAAGGTGACGCCGAAATGGTCACTTTTGGTCCGAAAATTTCACGGAAAGATTTTCGCACACAAAGCTCCCATTATGACCTATTCACCAAATAAACATGTTTGGGACACATTTGAGCGAAAACAAGACAGTTTTGGTGGATAAAGAAAGGTGACGCCGATGTGGTCACTTTTGGTCTGAAAATTTCACGGAAAGCTTTTCGCGCACAAAACTCCCATTATGAACTGTATACCAAAAAAACATGTTTGGGACACATTTGCGTGAAAACAACACTGTTTTGGAGGATAAATAAAGGTGACGCCGATGTGGTCACTTTTGGTCCGAAAATTTCACGGAAAGCTTTTCGCGCACAAAGCTCCCATTATGACCTATACACCAAATAAACATGTTTGGGACACATTTGAGCGAAAACAACACAGTTTTGGTGGATAAAGAAAGGTGACGCCGATATGTTAGTTTTGGTCCGAAAATTTCACGGAAAGCTTTTCGCGCACAAAACTAACATTATGACTTATACACCAAATACACATGTTTAGGACACATTTGAGCGAAAACAACACAGTTTTGTTGGATAGAGAAAGGTGAGGCCGATATGGTCACTTTTGGTCCGAAAATTTCACGGAAAGCTTTCCGCGCACAAAGCTCCCATTATGACCTATACACAAAATAAACATGTTTGGGACACATTTGAGCGAAAACGACACAGTTTTGGTGGATAAAGAAAGGTGACGCAGATATGGTTACTTTTGGTCCGAAAATTTCACGGAAAGCTTTTCGCGTACAAAGATCCCATTATGACCTATACACCAAATACACATGTTTGGGACACATTTGAGTGAAAACAACACAATTTTGGTGGATAAAGAAATGTGACGCCGACATGGTCACTTTTGGTTCGAAAATTTCACGGAAATCTTTTCGCGCACAAAGCTCCCTTTATGACCTATACACGAAATAAACATGTTTGGGACACATTTGATCGAAAACAACACAGTTTTGGTGGATAAAGAAAGGTGACGCAGATATGGTTACTTTTGGTCCGAAAATTTCACGGAAAGCTTTTCGCGCACAAAACTCACATTATGACCTATACACCAAATACACATGTTTGGGACACATTTAAGCGAAAACAATACAGTTTTGTTGGATAGAGAAACGTGAGGCCGATATGGTCACTTTTGGTCCGAAAATTTCACGGAAAGCTTTTCGCGCACAAAGCTCTCATTATGACCTATACACCAAATAAACATGTTTGGGACACATTTGAGCGAAAACAACACAGTTTTGGTGGATAAAGAAAGGTGACGCCGATATAGTCACTTTTGTTCGGAAAATTTAACAGAAAGATTTTCTCGCACAAAACTCCCATTATGACCTATACACCAAATACACATGTTTGGGACACATTTGAGCGAAAACAAGACAGTTTTGGTGGATAAAGAAAGGTGACGCCGATGTGGTCACTTTTGGTCCGAAAATTTCACGGAAAGCTTTTCACCCACAAAGCTCTCATTATGACGTATACACCATATAAACATGTTTAAGACACATTTGAGCAAAAACAACACAGTTTTAGTGAATAAAGAAAGGTGACGCCGAAATGGTCACTTTTGGTCCGAAAATTTCACGGAAAGCTTTTCGCGCCCAAAGCTACCATTATGAAATCTACACCAAATAAACATGTTTGGGACACATTTGAGTGAAAACAAGACTGTTTTGGTAGATAAAGAATGGTGACGCCGAAATAGTCACTTTTGGTCCGAAAATTTCACGTAAAAGTTTTTCGCACATAAAGCTCCCATTATAACCTATAAACCATATAAACATGTTTGGGACACATTGGAGCGAAAACAAGACAGTTTTGGTGGATAAAGAAAGGTGACGCCGAAATGGAGAGTTTTGGTCCGAAAAATTCACGGAAAGCTTTTCGAACACAAAGCTCCCATTATGACCTATACACCAAATAAACATGTTTGGGAAAGCTTTTTGCGCACAAAGCTCCCATTATGACCTACACACCAAATAAACATGTTTGGGACACATTTGAGCGAAAACAAGACATTTTTGGCGGATAAAGAAAGGTGACGTCGATATGGAGACTTTTGGTCCGAAAAATTCAAGGAAAGCTTTTCGAACACAAATCTCCCATTATGACCTATACACCAAATAAACATGTTTGGTGGATAAAGAAAGGTGACGCCGTATGGTCACTTTTGGTCCGAAAATGTCACGGAAAACATTTTGCACACAAAGCCCCCATTATGACCTATACACCAAATAAACATGTTTGGAACACATTTGAGCGAAAACAAGACAGTTTTGGTGGATAAAGAAAGGTGACGCCGATGTGGTCACTTTTGGTCCGAAAATTTCACGGAAAGCTTTTCGCCCACAAAGCTCACATTATGACCTATACACCATATAAACATGTTTAAGACACATTGGAGCAAAAACAACACAGTTTTAGTGAATAAAGAAAGGTGATGCCGAAATGGTCACTTTTGGTCCGAAAATTTCACGGAAAGCTTTTCGCGAACAAAGCTCCCATTATGACCTATACACCATATAAACATGTTTGGGACACATTTGAGCGAAAATAACAATGTTTTGGTGGATAAAGAAAGGTGACGTCGATATGGTCACTTTTCGTCTGAAAATTTCACGGAAAGCTTTTCGCACACAAAGCTCCCATTATGACCTATACACCATATAAACATGTTTGGGACACATTTGAGCAAAAACAACACAGTTTTGGTGGATAAAGAAAGGTGACGCCGATATGGTCACTTTTGGTCCGAAAATTTCAAGGAAAGCTTTTCGCGCACAAAGATCCAATTATGACCTATACACCATATAAACATGTTTGGGACACATTTGAGCGAAAACAATACAGTTTTGTTGGATAGAGAAACGTGAGGCCGATATGGTCACTTTTGGTCCGAAAATTTCATGGAATGCTTTTCGCGCACAAAGCTCCCATTATGACCTATACACCAAATACATATGTTTGGGACACATTTGAGCGAAAACGACACAGTTTTAGTGGATAAAGAAAGCTGACGCCGATATGGTCACTTTTGGTCCGAAAATTTCACGAAAAGCTTTTCGCGCACAAAGCTCACATAATGACCTATACACCAAATACACATGGTTGGGACACATTTGGGTGAAAATAACACAGTTTTGGTGGATAAAGAAATGTGACACCGATTTGGTCACATTTGGTCCGAAAATTTCATGGAATGCTTTTCGCGCACAAAGCTCCCATTATGACCTATACACCAAATACATATGTTTGGGACACATTTGAGCGAAAACGACACAGTTTTGGTGGATAAAGAAAGCTGACGCCGATATGGTCACTTTTGGTCCGAAAATTTCACGGAAAGCTTTTCGCGCACAAAGCTCCCATTATGACTAATACACCAAATAAACATGTTTGGGACACATTTGAGCGAAAACAACACAGTTTTGGTGGATAAAGAAAGGTGACGCTAATATGGTCACTTTTGGTCCGAAAATTTCACGGTAAGCTTTTCGCGCACAAAGCTCCCATTATGACCTATACACCATATAAACATGTTTGGGACACATTTGAGCCAAAACACTACATTTTTTGTGGATAAAGAAAGGTGACGCCGATATGGTCACTTTTGGTCCGAAAATTTTACGGAAAACTTTTTGCGCACAAAGCTCACATTATGACCTATACACCATATAAACATGTTTAGGACACATTTGAGCGAAAACATCACATTTTTTGTGGATAAAGAAAGGTAACGCCTACATGGTCACTTTTGTTCCGAAAATTTCAGGGAAATCTTTTCGCGCACAAAACTTCCATTATGACCTATACACCAAATAAATATGTTTGGCACACATTTGAGCGAAAACAACACAGTTTTGTTGGATAAAGAAAGGTGACGCCGACATGATCACTTTTGGTCCGAAAATTTCACAGAAAGATTTTCGCGCACAAAACTCACATTATGAACTATACACGAATTAACATGTTTGGGACACATTTTAGCGAAAACAACACAGTTTTGGTGGATAAAGAAAGGTGACGCCTATGTGGTCACTTTTGGTCCGAAAATTTAACGGAAAGCTTTTCGCGCACAAAGCTCCCATTATAACCTATACACCAAATAAACATGTTTGGGACACATTTGACCGAAAACGACACAGTTTTGGTGGATAAAGAAAGGTGACGCTGATATGGTCACTTTTGGTCCGAAAATTTCACGGAAAGATTTTCGCGCACAAAGCTCCCATTATAACCTACACACCAAATACACATGTTTGGGACACATTTGAGCGAAAACAACACAGTTTTGGTGGATAAAGAAAGGGGACACCGAAATGGTCACTTTTAGTCCGAAAATTTCACGGAAAGCTTTTCGCGCACAAAGCTCACATTATGACCTATACACCAAATAAACCTGTTTGGGACACATTTGAGCTAAAACAACACAGTTTTGGTGGATAAAGAAAGGTGACGCCGATATGGTCACTTTTGGTCCGAAAATTTCACGGAAAGCTTTGCGTGCACAAAGCTCCCATTATGACCTATACACCAAATAGACATGTTTGGGACACATTTGAGCGAAAACAACACAGTATTAGTGGATAAAGAAAGGTGACGCCGATATGGTCACTTTTGGTCAGAAAATTTCACGGAATGATTTTCGCGCACAAAACTCCCATTATGACCTATACACAATATAAACATGTTTGGGACACATTTGAGCGAAAATAACACAGTTTTGGAGATAAAGAAAGGTGACGCCGAAATGGTCACTTTTGGTCCGAAAATTTCACGGAAAGATTTTCGCACACAAAGCTCCCATTATGACCTATTCACCAAATAAACATGTTTGGGACACATTTGAGCGAAAAAAACACAGTTTTGGTGGATAAAGAAAGGTGACGCCGATGTGGTCACTTTTGGTCTGAAAATTTCACGGAAAGCTTTTCGCGCACAAAACTCCCATTATGAACTGTATACCAAAAAAACATGTTTGGGACACATTTGAGTGAAAACAACACTGTTTTGGAGGATAAAGAAAGGTGACGCCGATGTGGTCACTTTTGGTCCGAAAATTTCACGGAAAGCTTTTCGCGCACAAAGCTCCCATTATGACCTATACACCAAATAAACATGTTTGGGACACATTTGAGCGAAAACAACACAGTTTTGGTGGATAAAGAAAGGTGACGCCGATATGTTAGTTTTGGTCCGAAAATTTCACGGAAAGCTTTTCGCGCACAAAACTAACATTATGACTTATACACCAAATACACATGTTTAGGACACATTTGAGCGAAAACAACACAGTTTTGTTGGATAGAGAAAGGTGAGGCCGATATGGTCACTTTTGGCCGAAAATTTCACGGAAAGCTTTCCGCGCACAAAGCTCCCATTATGACCTATACACAAAATAAACATGTTTGGGACACATTTGAGCGAAAACGACACAGTTTTGGTGGATAAAGAAAGGTGACGCAGATATGGTCACTTTTGGTCCGAAAATTTCACGGAAAGCTTTTCGCGTACAAAGATCCCATTATGACCTATACACCAAATACACATGTTTGGGACACATTTGAGCGAAAACAACACAATTTTGGTGGATAAAGAAATGTGACGCCGACATGGTCACTTTTGGTTCGAAAATTTCACGGAAATCTTTTCGCGCACAAAGCTCCCTTTATGACCTATACACGAAATAAACATGTTTGGGACACATTTGATCGAAAACAACACAGTTTTGGTGGATAAAGAAAGGTGACGCAGATATGGTTACTTTTGGTCCGAAAATTTCACGGAAAGCTTTTCGCGCACAAAACTCACATTATGACCTATACACCAAATACACATGTTTGGGACACATTTAAGCGAAAACAATACAGTTTTGTTGGATAGAGAAACGTGAGGCCGATATGGTCACTTTTGGTCCGAAAATTTCACGGAAAGCTTTTCGCGCACAAAGCTCTCATTATGACCTATACACCAAATAAACATGTTTGGGACACATTTGAGCGAAAACAACACAGTTTTGGTGGATAAAGAAAGGTGACGCCGATATAGTCACTTTTGTTCGGAAAATTTCACAGAAAGATTTTCTCGCACAAAACTCCCATTATGACCTATACACCAAATACACATGTTTGGGACACATTTGAGCGAAAACAAGACAGTTTTGGTGGATAAAGAAAGGTGACGCCGATGTGGTCACTTTTGGTCCGAAAATTTCACGGAAAGCTTTTCACCCACAAAGCTCTCATTATGACGTATACACCATATAAACATGTTTAAGACACATTTGAGCAAAAACAACACAGTTTTATTGAATAAAGAAAGGTGACGCCGAAATGGTAACTTTTGGTCCGAAAATTTCACGGAAAGCTTTTCGCGCACAAAGCTACCATTATGAAATCTACACCAAATAAACATGTTTGGGACACATTTGAGTGAAAACAAGACTGTTTTGGTAGATAAAGAATGGTGACGCCGAAATAGTCACTTTTGGTCCGAAAATTTCACGTAAAAGTTTTTCGCACATAAAGCTCCCATTATAACCTATACACCATATAAACGTGTTTGGGACACATTGGAGCGAAAACAAGACAGTATTGGTGGATAAAGATAGGTGACGCCGAAATGGTGAATTTTGGTCCGAAAAATTCACGGAAAGCTTTTCGAACACAAAGCTCCCATTATGACCTATACACCAAATAAACATGTTTGGGAAAGCTTTTTGCGCACAAAGCTCCCATTATGACCTACACACCAAATAAACATGTTTGGGACACATGTGAGCGAAAACAAGACATTTTTGGCGGATAAAGAAAGGTGACGCCGAAATGGTCACTTTTGGTCCGAAAATTTCAAGGAAAGCTTTTCGCACACTAAGCTCCCATTATGACCTATACACCAAATAAACATGTTTGGGACACATTTGAGCGAAAACAAGACAGTTTTGGTGGATAAAGAAAGGTGACACCGATGTGGTCACTTTTGGTCTGAAAATTTCACGGAAAGCTTTTCGCGCACAAAGCTCCCATTATGACCTATACACCATATAAACATGTTTGGGACACATTTGAGCGAAAACAAGACAGTTTTGGTGGATAAAGAAAGGTGACGTCGATATGGAGACTTTTGGTCCGAAAAATTCAAGGAAAGCTTTTCGAACACAAATCTCCCATTATGACCTATACACCAAATAAACATTTTTGGGACACATTTGCGCAAAAACAAGACAGTTTTGGTGGATAAAGAAAGGTGACGCCGTATTGTCACTTTTGGTCCGAAAATTTCACGGAAAGCTTTTCGCACACAAAGCTTCCATTATGACCTATACACCAAATAAACATGTTTGGGACACATTTGAGCAAAAACAAGACAGTTTTGGTGGATAAAGAAAGGTGACGCCGTATGGTCACTTTTGGTCCGAAAATGTCACGGAAAACTTTTTGCACACAAAGCCCCCATTATGACCTATACACCAAATAAACATGTTTGGAACACATTTGAGCGAAAACAAGACAGTTTTGGTGGATAAAGAAAGGTGACGCCGATGTGGTCACTTTTGGTCCGAAAACTTCACGGAAAGATTTTCGCGCACAAAACTCCCATTATGACCTATACACAATATAAACATGTTTGGGACACATTTGAGCGAAAATAACACAGTTTTGGAGATAAAGAAAGGTGACGCCGAAATGGTCACTTTTGGTCCGAAAATTTCACGAAAAGATTTTCGCACACAAAGCTCCCATTATGACCTATTCACCAAATAAACATGTTTGGGACACATTTGAGCGAAAACAAGACAGTTTTGGTGGATAAAGAAAGGTGACGCCGATGTGGTCACTTTTGGTCTGAAAATTTCACGGAAAGCTTTTCGCGCACAAAACTCCCATTATGAACTGTATACCAAAAAAACATGTTTGGGACACATTTGAGTGAAAACAACACTGTTTTGGAGGATAAAGAAAGGTGACGCCGATGTGGTCACTTTTGGTCCGAAAATTTCACGGAAAGCTTTTCGCGCACAAAGCTCCCATTATGACCTATATACCAAATAAACATGTTTGGGACACATTTGAGCGAAAACAACACAGTTTTGGTGGATAAAGAAAGGTGACGCCGATATGTTAGTTTTGGTCCGAAAATTTCACGGAAAGCTTTTCGCGCACAAAACTAACATTATGACTTATACACCAAATACACATGTTTAGGACACATTTGAGCGAAAACAACAAAGTTTTGTTGGATAGAGAAAGGTGAGGCCGATATGGTCACTTTTGGCCGAAAATTTCACGGAAAGCTTTCCGCGCACAAAGCTCCCATTATGACCTATACACAAAATAAACATGTTTGGGACACATTTGAGCGAAAACGACACAGTTTTGGTGGATAAAGAAAGGTGACGCAGATATGGTCACTTTTGGTCCGAAAATTTCACGGAAAGCTTTTCGCGTACAAAGATCCCATTATGACCTATACACCAAATACACATGTTTGGGACACATTTGAGCGAAAACAACACAATTTTGGTGGATAAAGAAATGTGACGCCGACATGGTCACTTTTGGTTCGAAAATTTCACGGAAATCTTTTCGCGCACAAAGCTCCCTTTATGACCTATACACGAAATAAACATGTTTGGGACACATTTGATCGAAAACAACACAGTTTTGGTGGATAAAGAAAGGTGACGCAGATATGGTTACTTTTGGTCCGAAAATTTCACGGAAAGGTTTTCGCGCACAAAACTCACATTATGACCTATACACCAAATACACATGTTTGGGACACATTTAAGCGAAAACAATACAGTTTTGTTGGATAGAGAAACGTGAGGCCGATATGGTCACTTTTGGTCCGAAAATTTCACGGAAAGCTTTTCGCGCACAAAGCTCTCATTATGACCTATACACCAAATAAACATGTTTGGGACACATTTGAGCGAAAACAACACAGTTTTGGTGGATAAAGAAAGGTGACGCCGATATAGTCACTTTTGTTCGGAAAATTTCACAGAAAGATTTTCTCGCACAAAACTCCCATTATGACCTATACACCAAATACACATGTTTGGGACACATTTGAGCGAAAACAAGACAGTTTTGGTGGATAAAGAAAGGTGACGCCGATGTGGTCACTTTTGGTCCGAAAATTTCACGGAAAGCTTTTCACCCACAAAGCTCTCATTATGACGTATACACCATATAAACATGTTTAAGACACATTTGAGCAAAAACAACACAGTTTTAGTGAATAAAGAAAGGTGACGCCGAAATGGTCACTTTTGGTCCGAAAATTTCACGGAAAGCTTTTCGCGCACAAAGCTACCATTATGAAATCTACACCAAATAAACATGTTTGGGACACATTTGAGTGAAAACAAGACTGTTTTGGTAGATAAAGAATGGTGACGCCGAAATAGTCACTTTTGGTCCGAAAATTTCACGTAAAAGTTTTTCGCACATAAAGCTCCCATTATAACCTATACACCATATAAACATGTTTGGGACACATTGGAGCGAAAACAAGACAGTATTGGTGGATAAAGAAAGGTGACGCCGAAATGGTGAGTTTTGGTCCGAAAAATTCACGGAAAGCTTTTCGAACACAAAGCTCCCATTATGACCTATACACCAAATAAACATGTTTGGGAAAGCTTTTTGCGCACAAAGCTCCCATTATGACCTACACACCAAATAAACATGTTTGGGACACATTTGAGCGAAAACAAGACATTTTTGGCGGATAAAGAAAGGTGACGCCGAAATGGTCACTTTTGGTCCGAAAATTTCAAGGAAAGCTTTTCGCACACTAAGCTCCCATTATGACCTATACACCAAATAAACATGTTTGGGACACATTTGAGCGAAAACAAGACAGTTTTGGTGGATAAAGAAAGGTGACACCGATGTGGTCACTTTTGGTCTGAAAAATTCACGGAAAGCTTTTCGCGCACAAAGCTCCCATTATGACCTATACACCATATAAACATGTTTGGGACACATTTGAGCGAAAACAAGACAGTTTTGGTGGATAAAGAATGGTGACGTCGATATGGAGACTTTTGGTCCGAAAAATTCAAGGAAAGCTTTTCGAACACAAATCTCCCATTATGACCTATACACCAAATAAACATGTTTGGGACACATTTGCGCAAAAACAAGACAGTTTTGGTGGATAAAGAAAGGTGACGCCGTATTGTCACTTTTGGTCCGAAAATTTCACGGAAAGTTTTTCGCACACAAAGCTTCCATTATGACCTATACACCAAATAAACATGTTTGGGACACATTTGAGCAAAAACAAGACAGTTTTGGTGGATAAAGAAAGGTGACGCCGTATGGTCACTTTTGGTCCGAAAATGTCACGGAAAACTTTTTGCACACAAAGCCCCCATTATGACCTATACACCAAATAAACATGTTTGGAACACATTTGAGCGAAAACAAGACAGTTTTGGTGGATAAAGAAAGGTGACGCCGATGTGGTCACTTTTGGTCCGAAAATTTCACGGAAAGATTTTCGCGCACAAAACTCCCATTATGACCTATACACAATATAAACATGTTTGGGACACATTTGAGCGAAAATAACACAGTTTTGGAGATAAAGAAAGGTGACGCCGAAATGGTCACTTTTGGTCCGAAAATTTCACGAAAAGATTTTCGCACACAAAGCTCCCATTATGACCTATTCACCAAATAAACATGTTTGGGACACCTTTGAGTGAAAACAAGACAGTTTTGGTGGATAAAGAAAGGTGACGCCGATGTGGTCACTTTTGGTCTGAAAATTTCACGGAAAGCTTTTCGCGCACAAAACTCCCATTATGAACTGTATACCAAAAAAACATGTTTGGGACACATTTGAGTGAAAACAACACTGTTTTGGAGGATAAAGAAAGGTGACGCCGATGTGGTCACTTTTGGTCCGAAAATTTCACGGAAAGCTTTTCGCGCACAAAGCTCCCATTATGACCTATATACCAAATAAACATGTTTGGGACACATTTGAGCGAAAACAACACAGTTTTGGTGGATAAAGAAAGGTGACGCCGATATGTTAGTTTTGGTCCGAAAATTTCACGGAAAGCTTTTCGCGCACAAAACTAACATTATGACTTATACACCAAATACACATGTTTAGGACACATTTGAGCGAAAACAACAAAGTTTTGTTGGATAGAGAAAGGTGAGGCCGATATGGTCACTTTTGGCCGAAAATTTCACGGAAAGCTTTCCGCGCACAAAGCTCCCATTATGACCTATACACAAAATAAACATGTTTGGGACACATTTGAGCGAAAACGACACAGTTTTGGTGGATAAAGAAAGGTGACGCAGATATGGTCACTTTTGGTCCGAAAATTTCACGGAAAGCTTTTCGCGTACAAAGATCCCATTATGACCTATACACCAAATACACATGTTTGGGACACATTTGAGCGAAAACAACACAATTTTGGTGGATAAAGAAATGTGACGCCGACATGGTCACTTTTGGTTCGAAAATTTCACGGAAATCTTTTCGCGCACAAAGCTCCCTTTATGACCTATACACGAAATAAACATGTTTGGGACACATTTGATCGAAAACAACACAGTTTTGGTGGATAAAGAAAGGTGACGCAGATATGGTTACTTTTGGTCCGAAAATTTCACGGAAAGGTTTTCGCGCACAAAACTCACATTATGACCTATACACCAAATACACATGTTTGGGACACATTTAAGCGAAAACAATACAGTTTTGTTGGATAGAGAAACGTGAGGCCGATATGGTCACTTTTGGTCCGAAAATTTCACGGAAAGCTTTTCGCGCACAAAGCTCTCATTATGACCTATACACCAAATAAACATGTTTGGGACACATTTGAGCGAAAACAACACAGTTTTGGTGGATAAAGAAAGGTGACGCCGATATAGTCACTTTTGTTCGGAAAATTTCACAGAAAGATTTTCTCGCACAAAACTCCCATTATGACCTATACACCAAATACACATGTTTGGGACACATTTGAGCGAAAACAAGACAGTTTTGGTGGATAAAGAAAGGTGACGCCGATGTGGTCACTTTTGGTCCGAAAATTTCACGGAAAGCTTTTCACCCACAAAGCTCTCATTATGACGTATACACCATATAAACATGTTTAAGACACATTTGAGCAAAAACAACACAGTTTTAGTGAATAAAGAAAGGTGACGCCGAAATGGTCACTTTTGGTCCGAAAATTTCACGGAAAGCTTTTCGCGCACAAAGCTACCATTATGAAATCTACACCAAATAAACATGTTTGGGACACATTTGAGTGAAAACAAGACTGTTTTGGTAGATAAAGAATGGTGACGCCGAAATAGTCACTTTTGGTCCGAAAATTTCACGTAAAAGTTTTTCGCACATAAAGCTCCCATTATAACCTATACACCATATAAACATGTTTGGGACACATTGGAGCGAAAACAAGACAGTATTGGTGGATAAAGAAAGGTGACGCCGAAATGGTGAGTTTTGGTCCGAAAAATTCACGGAAAGCTTTTCGAACACAAAGCTCCCATTATGACCTATACACCAAATAAACATGTTTGGGAAAGCTTTTTGCGCACAAAGCTCCCATTATGACCTACACACCAAATAAACATGTTTGGGACACATTTGAGCGAAAACAAGACATTTTTGGCGGATAAAGAAAGGTGACGCCGAAATGGTCACTTTTGGTCCGAAAATTTCAAGGAAAGCTTTTCGCACACTAAGCTCCCATTATGACCTATACACCAAATAAACATGTTTGGGACACATTTGAGCGAAAACAAGACAGTTTTGGTGGATAAAGAAAGGTGACACCGATGTGGTCACTTTTGGTCTGAAAAATTCACGGAAAGCTTTTCGCGCACAAAGCTCCCATTATGACCTATACACCATATAAACATGTTTGGGACACATTTGAGCGAAAACAAGACAGTTTTGGTGGATAAAGAATGGTGACGTCGATATGGAGACTTTTGGTCCGAAAAATTCAAGGAAAGCTTTTCGAACACAAATCTCCCATTATGACCTATACACCAAATAAACATGTTTGGGACACATTTGCGCAAAAACAAGACAGTTTTGGTGGATAAAGAAAGGTGACGCCGTATTGTCACTTTTGGTCCGAAAATTTCACGGAAAGCTTTTCGCACACAAAGCTTCCATTATGACCTATACACCAAATAAACATGTTTGGGAAACATTTGAGCAAAAACAAGACAGTTTTGGTGGATAAAGAAAGGTGACGCCGTATGGTCACTTTTGGTCCGAAAATTTCACGGAAAGCTTTTCGCCCACAAAGCTCACATTATGACCTATACACCATATAAACATGTTTAAGACACATTTGAGCAAAAACAACACAGTTTTAGTGAATAAAGAAAGGTGATGCCGAAATGGTCACTTTTGGTCCGAAAATTTCACTGAAAGCTTTTCGCGCACAAAGCTCCCATTATGACCTATACACCATATAAACATGTTTGGGACACATTTGAGCGAAAATAACAATGTTTTGGTGGATAAAGAAAGGTGACGTCGACATGGTCACTTTTCGTCTGAAAATTTCACGGAAAGCTTTTCGCACACAAAGCTCCCATTATGACCTATACACCATATAAACATGTTTGGGACACATTTGAGCAAAAACAACACAGTTTTGGTGGATAAAGAAAGGTGACGCCGATATGGTCACTTTTGGTCCGAAAATTTCAAGGAAAGCTTTTCGCGCACAAAGATCCAATTATGACCTATACACCATATAAACATGTTTGGGACACATTTGAGCGAAAACAATACAGTTTTGTTGGATAGAGAAACGTGAGGCCGATATGGTCACTTTTGGTCCGAAAATTTCATGGAATGCTTTTCGCGCACAAAGCTCCCATTATGACCTATACACCATATAAACATGTTTGGGACACATTTGAGCCAAAACACTACATTTTTTGTGGATAAAGAAAGGTGACGCCGATATGGTCACTTTTGGTCCGAAAATTTTACGGAAAACTTTTTGCGCACAAAGCTCACATTATGACCTATACACCATATAAACATGTTTAGGACACATTTGAGCGAAAACATCACATTTTTTGTGGATAAAGAAAGGTAACGCCTACATGGTCACTTTTGTTCCGAAAATTTCAGGGAAATCTTTTCGCGCACAAAACTTCCATTATGACCTATACACCAAATAAATATGTTTGGCACACATTTGAGCGAAAACAACACAGTTTTGGTGGATAAAGAAAGGTGACGCCGACATGATCACTTTTGGTCCGAAAATTTCACAGAAAGATTTTCGCGCACAAAACTCCCATTATGAACTATACACGAATTAACATGTTTGGGACACATTTTAGCGAAAACAACACAGTTTTGGTGGATAAAGAAAGGTGACGCCGATGTGGTCACTTTTGGTCCGAAAATTTCACGGAAAGCTTTTCGCGCACAAAGCTCCCATTATGACCTATACACCAAATAAACATGTTTGGGACACATTTGAGCGAAAACGACACAGTTTTGGTGGATAAAGAAAGGTGACGCTGATATGGTCACTTTTGGTTCGAAAATTTCACGGAAAGATTTTCGCGCACAAAGCTCCCATTATAACCTACACACCAAATACACATGTTTGGGACACATTTGAGCGAAAACAACACAGTTTTGGTGGATAAAGAAAGGGGACACCGAAATGGTCACTTTTAGTCCGAAAATTTCACGGAAAGCTTTTCGCGCACAAAGCTCACATTATGACCTATACACCAAATAAACCTGTTTGGGACACATTTGAGCTAAAACAACACAGTTTTGGAGGATAAAGAAAGGTGACGCCGATATGGTCACTTTTGGTCCGAAAATTTCACGGAAAGCTTTGCGTGCACAAAGCTCCCATTATGACCTATACACCAAATAGACATGTTTGGGACACATTTGAGCGAAAACAACACAGTATTGGTGGATAAAGAAAGGTGACGCCGATATGGTCACTTTTGGTCAGAAAATTTCATGGAAAGATTTTCGCGCACAAAACTCCCATTATGACCTACACACCAAATACACATGTTTGGGACACATTTGAGCGAAAACGACACAGTTTTGGTGGATAAAGAAATGTGACGCTGATATGGTCACCTTTGGTCCGAAAATTTCACGGAAAGCTTTTCGCGCACAAAGCTCCCATTATGACGTATAAAAAAAATAAACATGTTTTGGACACATTTAAGAGAAAACGACACAGTTTTGGTGGATAAAGAAAGGTGACGCCGATATGGTCACTTTTGGTCCGAAAATTTCACGGAAAGCTTTTCACGCACAAAGCTTTCATTATGACCTATACACCGAAAATTTCACAGAAAGATTTTCGCGCATAAAACTCCCATTATGACCTATACACCATATAAACATGTTTGGGACACATTTGTGCAAAAATAAAAAAGTTTTAGTGAATAAAGAAAGGTGACGCCGAAATGGTCACTTTTGGTCCGAAAATTTCACGAAAAGCTTTTCGCCCACAAAGCTCCCATTATGATCTATACACCAAATAAACATGTTTGGGACACATTTGAGCGAAAAAAAGACAGTTTTGGTGGATATAGAAAGGTGACGCCGATGTGGTCACTTTTGGTCCGAAATTTTCACAGAAAGCTTTTCGGGCACAAAGCTCCCATTATGACCTATAAACCAAATAAACATGTTTGGGACAGATTTGAGCGAAAACAAGACAGTTTTGGTGGATAAAGAAAGGTGACGCCGATGTGGTCGATTTTGGTCCGAAAATTTCACGGAAAGCTTTTCGGGCTGAAAGCACACATTATGACCTATACACCATATAAACATATTTGGTACACATTTGAGGAAAAACAACACAGTTTTGGTGAATGAAGAAGGTGACGCCGAAATGGTCACTTTGGTCCGAAAATTTCACGGAAAACTTTTCGCGCACAAAGCTCCCATTATGACCTATACACCATATAAACATGTTTGGGACACATTTGAGCGAAAACAACACAGTTTTGGTGGATAAAGAAAGGTGACGCCGATGTGGTCACTTTTGGTCCGAAAATTTCACGGAAAGCTTTTCGGACTCAAAACTCACATTATGATCTATACACCAAATAAACTTGTTTGGGACACATTTGAGCGAAAACTACACAGTTTTTGTGGATAAAGTAAGGTTACGCCGAAATGGTCACTTTTGGTCCGAAAGATTCACGGAAAGCTTTTCGCACACAAAACTCCCATTATGACCTATGCACCAAATAAACATGTTTGGGACACATTTGAGCGAAAACAAGACAGTTTTGGTGGATAAAGAAAGGTGACGCCGATGTGGTCACTTTTGGTCCGAAAATTTCACAGAAAGCTTTTCGGGCACAAAGCTCACATTATTACCTATACACCAAATAAACATGTTTGGGACACATTTGAGCGAAAACAACACAGTTTTTGTGGATAAAGAAAGGTGACGCCGAAATGGTCACTTTTGGTCCGAAAAATTCACGGAAAGCTTTTCGCACACAAAACTCCCATTATGACCTATGCACCAAATAAACATGTTTGGGACACATTTAAGCGAAAACAAGACAGTTTTGGTGGATAAAGAAAGGTGACGCCGATGTGGTCACTTTTGGTCCGAAAAATTCACGGAAAGCTTTTCGCCCACAAAGCTCCCATTATGACCTATATACCATATATACATGTTTGGGACACATTTGAGCGAAAACAAGACAGTTTTGGTGGATAAAGAAAGGTGAAGCCGATGTGGTCACTTTTGGTCCGAAAATTTCACGGAAAGCTTTTCGGGCTGAAAGCACACATTATGACCTACACACCATATAAACATATTTGGTACACATTTGAGGAAAAACAACACAGTTTTGGTGAATGAAGAAGGTGACGCCGAAATGGTCACTTTGGTCCGAAAATTTCACGGAAAACTTTTCGCGCACAAAGCTCCCATTATGACCTATACACCATATAAACATGTTTGAGACACATTTGAGCGAAAACAACACAGTTTTGGTGGATAAAGAAAGGTGACGCCGATGTGGTCACTTTTGGTCCGAAAATTTCACGGAAAGCTTTTCGGACTCAAAACTCACATTATGACCTATACACCATATAAACATATTTGGGACACATTTGAGCAAAAACAACACAGTTTTGGTGAATGAAGAAAGGTGACGCCGAAATGGTCACTTTTGGTCCGAAAATTTCACGGAAAGCTTTTCGCACACACAGCTCCCATTATGACCTATACACCATATAAACATGTTTGGGACATATTTGAGCGAAAACAACACTGTTTTGGTGGATAAAGAAAGGTGACAACGATGTGGTCACTTTTGGTCCGAAAAATTGACGGAAATCTTTTCGCGCACAAAGCTCCCATTATGACCTATACACCAAATAAACATGTTTGGGACATATTTGAGCAAAAACAAGACAGTTTTGGTGGATAAAGGAAGGTGACGCCGATGTGGTCTCTTTTGGACCGAAAATTTCACGGAAAGCTTTTCGGGCACAAACCTCACATTATGACCTATACACCATATAAAAGTGTTTGGGACACATTTGAGCAAAAACAAAAAAGTTTTAGTGAATAAAGAAAGGTGACGCCGAAATGGTCACTTTTGGTCCGAAAATTTCACGGAAAGCTTTTCGCCCACAAAGCTCCCATTATGACCTTTACACCAAATAAACATGTTTGGGACACATTTGAGCGAAAACAAGACAGTTTTGGTTGATAAAGAAAGGTGAAGCCGAAATGGTCAATTTTGGTCCGAAAATTTTCACGGAAAGCTTTTCGCGCACAAAACTCCCATTATGACCTATACACCATATAAACATGTTTGGGACACATTTGAGTGAAAACAACTCAATTTTGTTGAATAAAGAAAGGTGAGGCGATGTGGTCACTTTTGGTCCGAAAATTTCACGGAAAGCTTTTCGTCTACAAAGCTCCCATTATGAACTATACACCAAATAAACATGTTTGGGACACATTTGAGCGAAAACAACACAGTTTTTGTGATAAAGAAAGGTCACGCCGATGTGGTCACTTTTAGTCCGAAAATTTCACGGAAAGCTTTTCGGGCACAAAGCTCACATTATGACCTATACACCATATAAACATGTTTGGGACACATTTGAGCAAAAACAACACAGTTTTGGTGGATAAAAAAAGGTGATGCCGATGTGGTCACTTTTGGTCCGAAAATTTCACGGAAAGCTTTTGGCGCACAAAGCTCCCATTATGACCTATACACCAAATAAACATGTTTGGGACACATTTGAGCGAAAAAAAGACAGTTTTGGTGGATATAGAAAGGTGACGCCGATGTGGTCACTTTTGGTCCGAAAATTTCACAGAAAGCTTTTCGGGCACAAAGCTCACATTATTACCTATACACCATATAAACATGTTTGGGACACATTTGAGCAAAAACAACACAGTTTTAGTGAAAAAAGAAAGGTGACGCCGAAATACTCACTTTTGGTCCGAAAATTTCACGGAAAGCTTTTCGCCCACAAAGCTCCCATTATGACCTATATACCAAATATACATGTTTGGGACACATTTGAGCGAAAACAAGACAGTTTTGGTGGATAAAGAAAGGTGACGCCGATGTGGACACTTTTGGTCCGAAAATTTCACGGAAAGCTTTTCGGCCTCAAAGCACACATTATGACCTATAGACCATATAAACATATTTGGGACACATTTGAGGAAAAACAACACAGTTT
Organism: Persicaria maculosa; assembly: GCA_963922045.1. NCBI lineage: Eukaryota > Viridiplantae > Streptophyta > Magnoliopsida > Caryophyllales > Polygonaceae > Persicaria > Persicaria maculosa. The sequence continues at coordinate 2,125,129 of OY998268.1, forward strand.
TGGTGAGCGAAGAAGGTGACGCCGAAATGGTCACTTTTGGTCCGAAAATTTCACGGAAAGCTTTTCGCACACAAAGCTCACATTATGACCTATACACCAAATAAACATGTTTGTGACACATTTGAGCGAAAACAAGACAATTTTGGTGGATAAAGAAAGGTGTCGCCGAAATGGTCACTTTTGGTCCGAAAATTTCACGGAAAGCTTTTCGCACACAAAGCTCCCATTATGACCTATACACCATATAAACATGTTTGGGACACATTTGAGCGAAAACAACACAGTTTTGGTGGATAAAGAAAGGTGACGCCGATGTGGTCACTTTTGGTCCGAAAATTTGACGGAAAGCTTTTCGCGCACAAAGCTCCCATTATGACCTATACACCAAATAAATATGTTTGGGATACATTTGAGCAAAAACATGACAGTTTTGGTGGATAAAGGAAGGTGACGCCGATGTGGTCACTTTTGGTCCGAAAATTTCACGGAAAGCTTTTCGGGCACAAAGCTCACATTATTACCTATACACCATATAAACATGTTTGGGACACATTTGATCAAAAACAACAAAGTTTTAGTGAATAAAGAAAGGTGACGCCGAAATGGTCACTTTTGGTCCGAAAATTTCACGGAAAGGTTTTCGCCCACAAAGCTCCCATTATGACCTATACACCAAATAAACATGTTTGGGACACATTTGAGCGAAAACTACACAGTTTTTGTGGATAAAGAAAGGTGACGCCGAAATGGTCACTTTTGGTCCGAAAAATTCACGGAAAGCTTTTCGCACACAAAACTCCCATTATGACCTATGCACCAAATAAACATGTTTGGGACACATTTGAGCGAAAACAAGACAGTTTTGGTGGATAAAGAAAGGTGACGCCGATGTGGTCACTTTTGGTCCGAAAATTTCACAGAAAGCTTTTCGGGCACAAAGCTCACATTATTACCTATACACCATATAAACATGTTTGGGACACATTTGAGCGAAAACAACACAGTTTTTGTGGATAAAGAAAGGTGACGCCGAAATGGTCACTTTTGGTCCGAAAAATTCACGGAAAGCTTTTCGCACACAAAACTCCCATTATGACCTATGCACCAAATAAACATGTTTGGGACACATTTGAGCGAAAAGAAGACAGTTTTGGTGGATAAAGAAAGGTGACGCCGATGTGGTCACTTTTGGTCCGAAAATTTCACGGAAAGCTTTTCGCGCACAAAGCTCCCATTATGACCTATACACCAAATAAACATGTTTGGGACACATTTGATCGAAAACAAGACAGTTTTGGTGGATAAAGAAAGGTGACGCCGATTTGGTCACTTTTGGTCCGAAAATTTCACATAAAGCTTTTCGGGCACAAAGCTCACATTATTACCTATACACCATATAAACATGTTTGGGACACATTTGAGCAAAAACAACACAGTTTTAGTGAATAAAGAAAGGTGACGCCGAAATGGTCACTTTTGGTCCGAAAATTTCACGGAAAGCTTTTCGGGCACAAAGCTCACATTATGACCTATACACCATATAAACATGTTTGGGACACATTTGAGCAAAAACAACAAAGTTTTAGTGAATAAAGAAAGGTGACGCCGATGTGGTCACTTTTGGTCCGAAAATTTCACGGAAAGCTTTTTGGGCACAAAGCTCACATTATTACCTATACACCATATAAACATGTTTGGGACACATTTGAGCAAAAACAACACAGTTTTAGTGAATAAAGAAAGGTGACGCCGAAATGGTCACTTTTGGTCCGAAAATTTCACGGAAAGGTTTTCGCCCACAAAGCTCCCATTATGACCTATACACCAAATAAACATGTTTGGGACACATTTGAGCGAAAACTACACAGTTTTTGTGGATAAAGAAAGGTGACGCCGAAATGGTCACTTTTGGTCCGAAAAATTCACGGAAAGCTTTTCGCACACAAAACTCCCATTATGACCTATGCACCAAATAAACATGTTTGGGACACATTTGAGCGAAAACAAGACAGTTTTGGTGGATAAAGAAAGGTGACGCCAATGTGGTCACTTTTGGTCCGAAAATTTCACAGAAAGCTTTTCGGGCACAAAGCTCACATTATTACCTATACACCATATAAACATGTTTGGGACACATTTGAGCGAAAACAACACAGTTTTTGTGGATAAAGAAAGGTGACGCCGAAATGGTCACTTTTGGTCCGAAAAATTCACGGAAAGCTTTTCGCACACAAAACTCCCATTATGACCTATGCACCAAATAAACATGTTTGGGACACATTTGAGCGAAAAGAAGACAGTTTTGGTGGATAAAGAAAGGTGACGACGATGTGGTCACTTTTGGTCCGAAAATTTCACGGAAAACTTTTCGCGCACAAAGCTCCCATTATGACCTATACACCAAATAAACATGTTTGGGACACATTTGATCGAAAACAAGATAGTTTTGGTGGATAAAGAAAGGTGACGCCGATGTGGTCACTTTTGGTCCGAAAATTTCACAGAAAGCTTTTGGGGCACAAAGCTCACATTATTACCTATACACCAAATAAACATGTTTGGGACACATTTGAGCGAAAACAACACAGTTTTGTGGATAAAGAAAGGTGACGCCGAAATGGTCACTTTTGGTCCGAAAATTTCACGGAAAGATTTTTGCGCACAAAGCTCCCATTATGACCTATGCACCATATAAACATGTTTGGGACACATTGGAGCGAAAACTACACAGTTTTTGTGGATAAAGAAAGGTGACGCCGAACTGGTCACTTTTGGTCCGAAAAATTCACGGAAAGCTTTTCGCACACAAAACTCCCATTATGTCCTATACACCAAATAAACATGTTTGGGACACATTTGATCGAAAACAAGACAGTTTTGGTGGATAATGAAAGGTGACGCCGATGTGGTCACTTTTGGTCCGAAAATTTCACATAAAGCTTTTCGGGCACAAAGCTCCCATTATGACCTATAAACCAAATAAACATGTTTGGGACAGATTTGAGCGAAAACAAGACAGTTTTGGTGGATAAAGAAAGGTGACGCCGATGTGGTCGATTTTGGTCCGAAAATTTCACGGAAAGCTTTTCGGGCTGAAAGCACACATTATGACCTATACACCATATAAACATATTTGGTACACATTTGAGGAAAAACAACACAGTTTTGGTGAATGAAGAAGGTGACGCCGAAATGGTCACTTTGGTCCGAAAATTTCACGGAAAACTTTTCGCGCACAAAGCTCCCATTATGACCTATACACCATATAAACATGTTTGGGACACATTTGAGCGAAAACAACACAGTTTTGGTGGATAAAGAAAGGTGACGCCGATGTGGTCACTTTTGGTCCGAAAATTTCACGGAAAGCTTTTCGGACTCAAAACTCACATTATGACCTATACACCATATAAACATATTTGGGACACATTTGAGCAAAAACAACACAGTTTTGGTGAATGAAGAAAGGTGACGCCGAAATGGTCACTTTTGGTCCGAAAATTTCACGGAAAGCTTTTCGCACACACAGCTCCCATTATGACCTATACACCATATAAACATGTTTGGGACATATTTGAGCGAAAACAACACTGTTTTGGTGGATAAAGAAAGGTGACAACGATGTGGTCACTTTTGGTCCGAAAAATTGACGGAAATCTTTTCGCGCACAAAGCTCCCATTATGACCTATACACCAAATAAACATGTTTGGGACATATTTGAGCAAAAACAAGACAGTTTTGGTGGATAAAGGAAGGTGACGCCGATGTGGTCTCTTTTGGACCGAAAATTTCACGGAAAGCTTTTCGGGCACAAACCTCACATTATGACCTATACACCATATAAAAGTGTTTGGGACACATTTGAGCAAAAACAAAAAAGTTTTAGTGAATAAAGAAAGGTGACGCCGAAATGGTCACTTTTGGTCCGAAAATTTCACGGAAAGCTTTTCGCCCACAAAGCTCCCATTATGACCTTTACACCAAATAAACATGTTTGGGACACATTTGAGCGAAAACAAGACAGTTTTGGTTGATAAAGAAAGGTGAAGCCGAAATGGTCAATTTTGGTCCGAAAATTTTCACGGAAAGCTTTTCGCGCACAAAACTCCCATTATGACCTATACACCATATAAACATGTTTGGGACACATTTGAGTGAAAACAACTCAATTTTGTTGAATAAAGAAAGGTGAGGCGATGTGGTCACTTTTGGTCCGAAAATTTCACGGAAAGCTTTTCGTCTACAAAGCTCCCATTATGAACTATACACCAAATAAATATGTTTGGGATACATTTGAGCAAAAACATGACAGTTTTGGTGGATAAAGGAAGGTGACGCCGATGTGGTCACTTTTGGTCCGAAAATTTCACGGAAAGCTTTTCGGGCACAAAGCTCACATTATTACCTATACACCATATAAACATGTTTGGGACACATTTGAGCAAAAACAACACAGTTTTAGTGAATAAAGAAAGGTGACGCCGAAATGGTCACTTTTGGTCCGAAAATTTCACGGAAAGGTTTTCGCCCACAAAGCTCCCATTATGACCTATACACCAAATAAACATGTTTGGGACACATTTGAGCGAAAACTACACAGTTTTTGTGGATAAAGAAAGGTGACGCCGAAATGGTCACTTTTGGTCCGAAAAATTCACGGAAAGCTTTTCGCACACAAAACTCCCATTATGACCTATGCACCAAATAAACATGTTTGGGACACATTTGAGCGAAAAAAAGACAGTTTTGGTGGATATAGAAAGGTGACGCCGATGTGGTCACTTTTGGTCCGAAAATTTCACAGAAAGCTTTTCGGGCACAAAGCTCACATTATTACCTATACACCATATAAACATGTTTGGGACACATTTGAGCAAAAACAACACAGTTTTAGTGAAAAAAGAAAGGTGACGCCGAAATACTCACTTTTGGTCCGAAAATTTCACGGAAAGCTTTTCGCCCACAAAGCTCCCATTATGACCTATATACCAAATATACATGTTTGGGACACATTTGAGCGAAAACAAGACAGTTTTGGTGGATAAAGAAAGGTGACGCCGATGTGGACACTTTTGGTCCGAAAATTTCACGGAAAGCTTTTCGGCCTCAAAGCACACATTATGACCTATAGACCATATAAACATATTTGGGACACATTTGAGGAAAAACAACACAGTTTTGGTGAGCGAAGAAGGTGACGCCGAAATGGTCACTTTTGGTCCGAAAATTTCACGGAAAGCTTTTCGCACACAAAGCTCACATTATGACCTATACACCAAATAAACATGTTTGTGACACATTTGAGCGAAAACAAGACAATTTTGGTGGATAAAGAAAGGTGTCGCCGAAATGGTCACTTTTGGTCCGAAAATTTCACGGAAAGCTTTTCGCACACAAAGCTCCTATTATGACCTATACACCATATAAACATGTTTGGGACACATTTGAGCGAAAACAACACAGTTTTGGTGGATAAAGAAAGGTGACGCCGATGTGGTCACTTTTGGTCCGAAAATTTGACGGAAAGCTTTTCGCGCACAAAGCTCCCATTATGACCTATACACCAAATAAATATGTTTGGGATACATTTGAGCAAAAACATGACAGTTTTGGTGGATAAAGGAAGGTGACGCCGATGTGGTCACTTTTGGTCCGAAAATTTCACGGAAAGCTTTTCGGGCACAAAGCTCACATTATTACCTATACACCATATAAACATGTTTGGGACACATTTGATCAAAAACAACACAGTTTTAGTGAATAAAGAAAGGTGACGCCGAAATGGTCACTTTTGGTCCGAAAATTTCACGGAAAGGTTTTCGCCCACAAAGCTCCCATTATGACCTATACACCAAATAAACATGTTTGGGACACATTTGAGCGAAAACTACACAGTTTTTGTGGATAAAGAAAGGTGACGCCGAAATGGTCACTTTTGGTCCGAAAAATTCACGGAAAGCTTTTCGCACACAAAACTCCCATTATGACCTATGCACCAAATAAACATGTTTGGGACACATTTGAGCGAAAACAAGACAGTTTTGGTGGATAAAGAAAGGTGACGCCGATGTGGTCACTTTTGGTCCGAAAATTTCACAGAAAGCTTTTCGGGCACAAAGCTCACATTATTACCTATACACCATATAAACATGTTTGGGACACATTTGAGCGAAAACAACACAGTTTTTGTGGATAAAGAAAGGTGACGCCGAAATGGTCACTTTTGGTCCGAAAAATTCACGGAAAGCTTTTCGCACACAAAACTCTCATTATGACCTATGCACCAAATAAACATGTTTGGGACACATTTGAGCGAAAAGAAGACAGTTTTGGTGGATAAAGAAAGGTGACGCCGATGTGGTCACTTTTGGTCCGAAAATTTCACGGAAAACTTTTCGCGCACAAAGCTCCCATTATGACCTATACACCAAATAAACATGTTTGGGACACATTTGATCGAAAACAAGACAGTTTTGGTGGATAAAGAAAGGTGACGCCGATGTGGTCACTTTTGGTCCGAAAATTTCACAGAAAGCTTTTGGGGCACAAAGCTCACATTATTACCTATACACCAAATAAACATGTTTGGGACACATTTGAGCGAAAACAACACAGTTTTGTGGATAAAGAAAGGTGACGCCGAAATGGTCACTTTTGGTCCGAAAATTTCACGGAAAGATTTTCGCGCACAAAGCTCCCATTATGACCTATGCACCATATAAACATGTTTGGGACACATTGGAGCGAAAACTACACAGTTTTTGTGGATAAAGAAAGGTGACGCCGAACTGGTCACTTTTGGTCCGAAAAATTCACGGAAAGCTTTTCGCACACAAAACTCCCATTATGACCTATACACCAAATAAACATGTTTGGGACACATTTGAGCGAAAACAAGACAGTTTTGGTGGATAAAGAAAGGTGACGCCGATGTGGTCACTTTTGGTCCGAAAATTTCACAGAAAGCTTTTCGGGCACAAAGCTCACATTATTACCTATACACCATATAAACATGTTTGGGACACATTTGAGCGAAAACAACACAGTTTTTGTGGATAAAGAAAGGTGACGCCGAAATGGTCACTTTTGGTCCGAAAAATTCACGGAAAGCTTTTCGCACACAAAACTCCCATTATGACCTATGCACCAAATAAACATGTTTGGGACACATTTGAGCGAAAAGAAGACAGTTTTGGTGGATAAAGAAAGGTGACGCCGATGTGGTCACTTTTGGTCCGAAAATTTCACGGAAAGCTTTTCGCGCACAAAGCTCCCATTATGACCTATACACCAAATAAACATGTTTGGGACACATTTGATCGAAAACAAGACAGTTTTGGTGGATAAAGAAAGGTGACGCCGATTTGGTCACTTTTGGTCCGAAAATTTCACATAAAGCTTTTCGGGCACAAAGCTCACATTATTACCTATACACCATATAAACATGTTTGGGACACATTTGAGCAAAAACAACACAGTTTTAGTGAATAAAGAAAGGTGACGCCGAAATGGTCACTTTTGGTCCGAAAATTTCACGGAAAGGTTTTCGCCCACAAAGCTCCCATTATGACCTATACACCAAATAAACATGTTTGGGACACATTTGAGCGAAAACTACACAGTTTTTGTGGATAAAGAAAGGTGACGCCGAAATGGTCACTTTTGGTCCGAAAAATTCACGGAAAGCTTTTCGCACACAAAACTCCCATTATGACCTATGCACCAAATAAACATGTTTGGGACACATTTGAGCGAAAAAAAGACAGTTTTGGTGGATATAGAAAGGTGACGCCGATGTGGTCACTTTTGGTCCGAAAATTTCACAGAAAGCTTTTCGGGCACAAAGCTCACATTATTACCTATACACCATATAAACATGTTTGGGACACATTTAAGCAAAAACAACACAGTTTTAGTGAAAAAAGAAAGGTGACGCCGAAATACTCACTTTTGGTCCGAAAATTTCACGGAAAGCTTTTCGCCCACAAAGCTCCCATTATGACCTATATACCAAATATACATGTTTGGGACACATTTGAGCGAAAACAAGACAGTTTTGGTGGATAAAGAAAGGTGACGCCGATGTGGACACTTTTGGTCCGAAAATTTCACGGAAAGCTTTTCGGCCTCAAAGCACACATTATGACCTATAGACCATATAAACATATTTGGGACACATTTGAGGAAAAACAACAAAGTTTTGGTGAGCGAAGAAGGTGACGCCGAAATGGTCACTTTTGGTCCGAAAATTTCACGGAAAGCTTTTCGCACACAAAGCTCACATTATGACCTATACACCAAATAAACATGTTTGTGACACATTTGAGCGAAAACAAGACAATTTTGGTGGATAAAGAAAGGTGTCGCCGAAATGGTCACTTTTGGTCCGAAAATTTCACGGAAAGCTTTTCGCACACAAAGCTCCCATTATGACCTATACACCATATAAACATGTTTGGGACACATTTGAGCGAAAACAACACAGTTTTGGTGGATAAAGAAAGGTGACGCCGATGTGGTCACTTTTGGTCCGAAAATTTGACGGAAAGCTTTTCGCGCACAAAGCTCCCATTATGACCTATACACCAAATAAATATGTTTGGGATACATTTGAGCAAAAACATGACAGTTTTGGTGGATAAAGGAAGGTGACGCCGATGTGGTCACTTTTGGTCCGAAAATTTCACGGAAAGCTTTTCGGGCACAAAGCTCACATTATTACCTATACACCATATAAACATGTTTGGGACACATTTGAGCAAAAACAACCCAGTTTTAGTGAATAAAGAAAGGTGACGCCGAAATGGTCACTTTTGGTCCGAAAATTTCACGGAAAGGTTTTCGCCCACAAAGCTCCCATTATGACCTATACACCAAATAAACATGTTTGGGACACATTTGAGCGAAAACTACACAGTTTTTGTGGATAAAGAAAGGTGTCGCCGAAATGGTCACTTTTGGTCCGAAAAATTCACGGAAAGCTTTTCGCACACAAAACTCCCATTATGACCTATGCACCAAATAAACATGTTTGGGACACATTTGAGCGAAAACAAGACAGTTTTGGTGGATAAAGAAAGGTGACGCCGATGTGGTCACTTTTGGTCCGAAAATTTCACAGAAAGCTTTTCGGGCACAAAGCTCACATTATTACCTATACACCATATAAACATGTTTGGGACACATTTGAGCGAAAACAACACAGTTTTTGTGGATAAAGAAAGGTGACGCCGAAATGGTCACTTTTGGTCCGAAAAATTCACGGAAAGCTTTTCGCACACAAAACTCCCATTATGACCTATGCACCAAATAAACATGTTTGGGACACATTTGAGCGAAAAGAAGACAGTTTTGGTGGATAAAGAAAGGTGACGCCGATGTGGTCACTTTTGGTCCGAAAATTTCACGGAAAGCTTTTCGCGCACAAAGCTCCCATTATGACCTATACACCAAATAAACATGTTTGGGACACATTTGATCGAAAACAAGACAGTTTTGGTGGATAAAGAAAGGTGACGCCGATTTGGTCACTTTTGGTCCGAAAATTTCACATAAAGCTTTTCGGGCACAAAGCTCACATTATTACCTATACACCATATAAACATGTTTGGGACACATTTGAGCAAAAACAACACAGTTTTAGTGAATAAAGAAAGGTGACGCCGAAATGGTCACTTTTGGTCCGAAAATTTCACGGAAAGGTTTTCGCCCACAAAGCTCCCATTATGACCTATACACCAAATAAACATGTTTGGGACACATTTGAGCGAAAACTACACAGTTTTTGTGGATAAAGAAAGGTGACGCCGAAATGGTCACTTTTGGTCCGAAAAATTCACGGAAAGCTTTTCGCACACAAAACTCCCATTATGACCTATGCACCAAATAAACATGTTTGGGACACATTTGAGCGAAAAAAAGACAGTTTTGGTGGATATAGAAAGGTGACGCCGATGTGGTCACTTTTGGTCCGAAAATTTCACAGAAAGCTTTTCGGGCACAAAGCTCACATTATTACCTATACACCATATAAACATGTTTGGGACACATTTAAGCAAAAACAACACAGTTTTAGTGAAAAAAGAAAGGTGACGCCGAAATACTCACTTTTGGTCCGAAAATTTCACGGAAAGCTTTTCGCCCACAAAGCTCCCATTATGACCTATATACCAAATATACATGTTTGGGACACATTTGAGCGAAAACAAGACAGTTTTGGTGGATAAAGAAAGGTGACGCCGATGTGGACACTTTTGGTCCGAAAATTTCACGGAAAGCTTTTCGGCCTCAAAGCACACATTATGACCTATAGACCATATAAACATATTTGGGACACATTTGAGGAAAAACAACAAAGTTTTGGTGAGCGAAGAAGGTGACGCCGAAATGGTCACTTTTGGTCCGAAAATTTCACGGAAAGCTTTTCGCACACAAAGCTCACATTATGACCTATACACCAAATAAACATGTTTGTGACACATTTGAGCGAAAACAAGACAATTTTGGTGGATAAAGAAAGGTGTCGCCGAAATGGTCACTTTTGGTCCGAAAATTTCACGGAAAGCTTTTCGCACACAAAGCTCCCATTATGACCTATACACCATATAAACATGTTTGGGACACATTTGAGCGAAAACAACACAGTTTTGGTGGATAAAGAAAGGTGACGCCGATGTGGTCACTTTTGGTCCGAAAATTTGACGGAAAGCTTTTCGCGCACAAAGCTCCCATTATGACCTATACACCAAATAAATATGTTTGGGATACATTTGAGCAAAAACATGACAGTTTTGGTGGATAAAGGAAGGTGACGCCGATGTGGTCACTTTTGGTCCGAAAATTTCACGGAAAGCTTTTCGGGCACAAAGCTCACATTATTACCTATACACCATATAAACATGTTTGGGACACATTTGAGCAAAAACAACCCAGTTTTAGTGAATAAAGAAAGGTGACGCCGAAATGGTCACTTTTGGTCCGAAAATTTCACGGAAAGGTTTTCGCCCACAAAGCTCCCATTATGACCTATACACCAAATAAACATGTTTGGGACACATTTGAGCGAAAACTACACAGTTTTTGTGGATAAAGAAAGGTGTCGCCGAAATGGTCACTTTTGGTCCGAAAAATTCACGGAAAGCTTTTCGCACACAAAACTCCCATTATGACCTATGCACCAAATAAACATGTTTGGGACACATTTGAGCGAAAACAAGACAGTTTTGGTGGATAAAGAAAGGTGACGCCGATGTGGTCACTTTTGGTCCGAAAATTTCACAGAAAGCTTTTCGGGCACAAAGCTCACATTATTACCTATACACCATATAAACATGTTTGGGACACATTTGAGCGAAAACAACACAGTTTTTGTGGATAAAGAAAGGTGACGCCGAAATGGTCACTTTTGGTCCGAAAAATTCACGGAAAGCTTTTCGCACACAAAACTCCCATTATGACCTATGCACCAAATAAACATGTTTGGGACACATTTGAGCGAAAAGAAGACAGTTTTGGTGGATAAAGAAAGGTGACGCCGATGTGGTCACTTTTGGTCCGAAAATTTCACGGAAAACTTTTCGCGCACAAAGCTCCCATTATGACATATACACCAAATAAACATGTTTGGGACACATTTGATCGAAAACAAGACAGTTTTGGTGGATAAAGAAAGGTGACGCCGATGTGGTCACTTTTGGTCCGAAAATTTCACAGAAAGCTTTTGGGGCACAAAGCTCACATTATTACCTATACACCAAATAAACATGTTTGGGACACATTTGAGCGAAAACAACACAGTTTTGTGGATAAAGAAAGGTGACGCCGAAATGGTCACTTTTGGTCCGAAAATTTCACGGAAAGATTTTCGCGCACAAAGCTCCCATTATGACCTATGCACCATATAAACATGTTTGGGACACATTGGAGCGAAAACTACACAGTTTTTATGGATAAAGAAAGGTGACGCCGAACTGGTCACTTTTGGTCCGAAAAATTCACGGAAAGCTTTTCGCACACAAAACTCCCATTATGACCTATACACCAAATAAACATGTTTGGGACACATTTGAGCGAAAACAAGACAGTTTTGGTGGATAAAGAAAGGTGACGCCGATGTGGTCACTTTTGGTCCGAAAATTTCACAGAAAGCTTTTCGGGCACAAAGCTCACATTATTACCTATACACCATATAAACATGTTTGGGACACATTTGAGCGAAAACAACACAGTTTTTGTGGATAAAGAAAGGTGACGCCGAAATGGTCACTTTTGGTCCGAAAAATTCACGGAAAGCTTTTCGCACACAAAACTCCCATTATGACCTATGCACCAAATAAACATGTTTGGGACACATTTGAGCGAAAAGAAGACAGTTTTGGTGGATAAAGAAAGGTGACGCCGATGTGGTCACTTTTGGTCCGAAAATTTCACGGAAAGCTTTTCGCGCACAAAGCTCCCATTATGACCTATACACCAAATAAACATGTTTGGGACACATTTGATCGAAAACAAGACAGTTTTGGTGGATAAAGAAAGGTGACGCCGATTTGGTCAATTTTGGTCCGAAAATTTCACATAAAGCTTTTCGGGCACAAAGCTCACATTATTACCTATACACCATATAAACATGTTTGGGACACATTTGAGCAAAAACAACACAGTTTTAGTGAATAAAGAAAGGTGACGCCGAAATGGTCACTTTTGGTCCGAAAATTTCACGGAAAGCTTTTCGGGCACAAAGCTCACATTATGACCTATACACCATATTAACATGTTTGGGACACATTTGAGCAAAAACAACAAAGTTTTAGTGAATAAAGAAAGGTGACGCCGATGTGGTCACTTTTGGTCCGAAAATTTCACGGAAAGCTTTTTGGGCACAAAGCTCACATTATTACCTATACACCATATAAACATGTTTGGGACACATTTGAGCAAAAACAACACAGTTTTAGTGAATAAAGAAAGGTGACGCCGAAATGGTCACTTTTGGTCCGAAAATTTCACGGAAAGGTTTTCGCCCACAAAGCTCCCATTATGACCTATACACCAAATAAACATGTTTGGGACACATTTGAGCGAAAACTACACAGTTTTTGTGGATAAAGAAAGGTGACGCCGAAATGGTCACTTTTGGTCCGAAAAATTCACGGAAAGCTTTTCGCACACAAAACTCCCATTATGACCTATGCACCAAATAAACATGTTTGGGACACATTTGAGCGAAAACAAGACAGTTTTGGTGGATAAAGAAAGGTGACGCCAATGTGGTCACTTTTGGTCCGAAAATTTCACAGAAAGCTTTTCGGGCACAAAGCTCACATTATTACCTATACACCATATAAACATGTTTGGGACACATTTGAGCGAAAACAACACAGTTTTTGTGGATAAAGAAAGGTGACGCCGAAATGGTCACTTTTGGTCCGAAAAATTCACGGAAAGCTTTTCGCACACAAAACTCCCATTATGACCTATGCACCAAATAAACATGTTTGGGACACATTTGAGCGAAAAGAAGACAGTTTTGGTGGATAAAGAAAGGTGACGCCGATGTGGTCACTTTTGGTCCGAAAATTTCACGGAAAACTTTTCGCGCACAAAGCTCCCATTATGACCTATACACCAAATAAACATGTTTGGGACACATTTGATCGAAAACAAGATAGTTTTGGTGGATAAAGAAAGGTGACGCCGATGTGGTCACTTTTGGTCCGAAAATTTCACAGAAAGCTTTTGGGGCACAAAGCTCACATTATTACCTATACACCAAATAAACATGTTTGGGACACATTTGAGCGAAAACAACACAGTTTTGTGGATAAAGAAAGGTGACGCCGAAATGGTCACTTTTGGTCCGAAAATTTCACGGAAAGATTTTTGCGCACAAAGCTCCCATTATGACCTATGCACCATATAAACATGTTTGGGACACATTGGAGCGAAAACTACACAGTTTTTGTGGATAAAGAAAGGTGACGCCGAACTGGTCACTTTTGGTCCGAAAAATTCACGGAAAGCTTTTCGCACACAAAACTCCCATTATGTCCTATACACCAAATAAACATGTTTGGGACACATTTGATCGAAAACAAGACAGTTTTGGTGGATAATGAAAGGTGACGCCGATGTGGTCACTTTTGGTCCGAAAATTTCACATAAAGCTTTTCGGGCACAAAGCTCACATTATTACCTATACACCATATAAACATGTTTGGGACACATTTGAGCAATAACAACACAGTTTTAGTGAATAAAGAAAGGTGACGCCGAAATGGTCACTTTTGGTCCCAAAATTTCACGGAAAGGTTTTCGCCCACAAAGCTCCCATTATGACCTATACACCAAATAAAATGTTTGGGACACATTTGAGCGAAAACAACACAGTTTTAGTGAAAAAAGAAAGGTGACGCCGAAATACTCACTTTTGGTCCGAAAATTTCACGGAAAGCTTTTCGCCCACAAAGCTCCCATTATGACCTATATACCAAATATACATGTTTGGGACACATTTGAGCGAAAACAAGACAGTTTTGGTGGATAAAGAAAGGTGACGCCGATGTGGACACTTTTGGTCCGAAAATTTCACGGAAAGCTTTTCGGCCTCAAAGCACACATTATGACCTATACACCATATAAACATATTTGGGACACATTTGAGGAAAAACAACACAGTTTTGGTGAATGAAGAAGGTGACGCCGAAATGGTCACTTTTGGTCCGAAAATTTCACGGAAAACTTTTCGCGCACAAAGCTCCCATTATGACCTATACACCATATAAACATGTTTGGGACACATTTGAGCGAAAACAACACAGTTTTGGTGGATAAAGAAAGGTGACGCCGATGTGGTCACTTTTGGTCCGAAAATTTCACGGAAAGCTTTTCGGACTCAAAACTCACATTATGACCTATACACCATATAAACATATTTGGGACACATTTGAGCAAAAACAACACAGTTTTGGTGAATGAAGAAAGGTGACGCCGAAATGGGCACTTTTGGTCCGAAAATTTCACGGAAAGCTTTTCGCACACAAAGCTCACATTATGACCTATACACCAAATAAACATGTTTGTGACACATTTGAGCGAAAACAAGACAATTTTGGTGGATAAAGAAAGGTGTCGCCGAAATGGTCACTTTTGGTCCGAAAATTTCACGGAAAGCTTTTCGCACACAAAGCTCCCATTATGACCTATACACCATATAAACATGTTTGGGGCACATTTGAGCGAAAACAACACAGTTTTGGTGGATAAAGAAAGGTGACGCCGATGTGGTCACTTTTGGTCCGAAAATTTGACGGAAAGCTTTTCGCGCACAAAGCTCCCATTATGACCTATACACCAAATAAATATGTTTGGGATACATTTGAGCAAAAACATGACAGTTTTGGTGGATAAAGGAAGGTGACGCCGATGTGGTCACTTTTGGTCCGAAAATTTCACGGAAAGCTTTTCGGGCACAAAGCTCACATTATTACCTATACACCATATAAACATGTTTGGGACACATTTGAGCAAAAACAACACAGTTTTAGTGAATAAAGAAAGGTGACGCCGAAATGGTCACTTTTGGTCCGAAAATTTCACGGAAAGGTTTTCGCCCACAAAGCTCCCATTATGACCTATACACCAAATAAACATGTTTGGGACACATTTGAGCGAAAACTACACAGTTTTTGTGGATAAAGAAAGGTGTCGCCGAAATGGTCACTTTTGGTCCGAAAAATTCACGGAAAGCTTTTCGCACACAAAACTCCCATTATGACCTATGCACCAAATAAACATGTTTGGGACACATTTGAGCGAAAACAAGACAGTTTTGGTGGATATAGAAAGGTGACGCCGATGTGGTCACTTTTGGTCCGAAAATTTCACAGAAAGCTTTTCGGGCACAAAGCTCACATTATTACCTATACACCATATAAACATGTTTGGGACACATTTGAGCGAAAACAACACAGTTTTTGTGGATAAAGAAAGGTGACGCCGAAATGGTCACTTTTGGTCCGAAAAATTCACGGAAAGCTTTTCGCACACAAAACTCCCATTATGACCTATGCACCAAATAAACATGTTTGGGACACATTTGAGCGAAAAGAAGACAGTTTTGGTGGATAAAGAAAGGTGACGCCGATGTGGTCACTTTTGGTCCGAAAATTTCACGGAAAGCTTTTCGCGCACAAAGCTCCCATTATGACCTATACACCAAATAAACATGTTTGGGACACATTTGATCGAAAACAAGACAGTTTTGGTGGATAAAGAAAGGTGACGCCGATTTGGTCAATTTTGGTCCGAAAATTTCACATAAAGCTTTTCGGGCACAAAGCTCACATTATTACCTATACACCATATAAACATGTTTGGGACACATTTGAGCAAAAACAACACAGTTTTAGTGAATAAAGAAAGGTGACGCCGAAATGGTCACTTTTGGTCCGAAAATTTCACGGAAAGCTTTTCGGGCACAAAGCTCACATTATGACCTATACACCATATTAACATGTTTGGGACACATTTGAGCAAAAACAACAAAGTTTTAGTGAATAAAGAAAGGTGACGCCGATGTGGTCACTTTTGGTCCGAAAATTTCACGGAAAGCTTTTTGGGCACAAAGCTCACATTATTACCTATACACCATATAAACATGTTTGGGACAAATTTGAGCAAAAACAACACAGTTTTAGTGAATAAAGAAAGGTGACGCCGAAATGGTCACTTTTGGTCCGAAAATTTCACGGAAAGGTTTTCGCCCACAAAGCTCCCATTATGACCTATACACCAAATAAACATGTTTGGGACACATTTGAGCGAAAACTACACAGTTTTTGTGGATAAAGAAAGGTGACGCCGAAATGGTCACTTTTGGTCCGAAAAATTCACGGAAAGCTTTTCGCACACAAAACTCCCATTATGACCTATGCACCAAATAAACATGTTTGGGACACATTTGAGCGAAAACAAGACAGTTTTGGTGGATAAAGAAAGGTGACGCCAATGTGGTCACTTTTGGTCCGAAAATTTCACAGAAAGCTTTTCGGGCACAAAGCTCACATTATTACCTATACACCATATAAACATGTTTGGGACACATTTGAGCGAAAACAACACAGTTTTTGTGGATAAAGAAAGGTGACGCCGAAATGGTCACTTTTGGTCCGAAAAATTCACGGAAAGCTTTTCGCACACAAAACTCCCATTATGACCTATGCACCAAATAAACATGTTTGGGACACATTTGAGCGAAAAGAAGACAGTTTTGGTGGATAAAGAAAGGTGACGCCGATGTGGTCACTTTTGGTCCGAAAATTTCACGGAAAACTTTTCGCGCACAAAGCTCCCATTATGACCTATACACCAAATAAACATGTTTGGGACACATTTGATCGAAAACAAGATAGTTTTGGTGGATAAAGAAAGGTGACGCCGATGTGGTCACTTTTGGTCCGAAAATTTCACAGAAAGCTTTTGGGGCACAAAGCTCACATTATTACCTATACACCAAATAAACATGTTTGGGACACATTTGAGCGAAAACAACACAGTTTTGTGGATAAAGAAAGGTGACGCCGAAATGGTCACTTTTGGTCCGAAAATTTCACGGAAAGATTTTTGCGCACAAAGCTCCCATTATGACCTATGCACCATATAAACATGTTTGGGACACATTGGAGCGAAAACTACACAGTTTTTGTGGATAAAGAAAGGTGACGCCGAACTGGTCACTTTTGGTCCGAAAAATTCACGGAAAGCTTTTCGCACACAAAACTCCCATTATGTCCTATACACCAAATAAACATGTTTGGGACACATTTGATCGAAAACAAGACAGTTTTGGTGGATAATGAAAGGTGACGCCGATGTGGTCACTTTTGGTCCGAAAATTTCACATAAAGCTTTTCGGGCACAGAGCTCACATTATTACCTATACACCATATAAACATGTTTGGGACACATTTGAGCAATAACAACACAGTTTTAGTGAATAAAGAAAGGTGACGCCGAAATGGTCACTTTTGGTCCCAAAATTTCACGGAAAGGTTTTCGCCCACAAAGCTCCCATTATGACCTATACACCAAATAAACATGTTTGGGACACATTTGAGCGAAAACAACACAGTTTTAGTGAAAAAAGAAAGGTGACGCCGAAATACTCACTTTTGGTCCGAAAATTTCACGGAAAGCTTTTCGCCCACAAAGCTCCCATTATGACCTATATACCAAATATACATGTTTGGGACACATTTGAGCGAAAACAAGACAGTTTTGGTGGATAAAGAAAGGTGACGCCGATGTGGACACTTTTGGTCCGAAAATTTCACGGAAAGCTTTTCGGCCTCAAAGCACACATTATGACCTATACACCATATAAACATATTTGGGACACATTTGAGGAAAAACAACACAGTTTTGGTGAATGAAGAAGGTGACGCCGAAATGGTCACTTTTGGTCCGAAAATTTCACGGAAAACTTTTCGCGCACAAAGCTCCCATTATGACCTATACACCATATAAACATGTTTGGGACACATTTGAGCGAAAACAACACAGTTTTGGTGGATAAAGAAAGGTGACGCCGATGTGGTCACTTTTGGTCCGAAAATTTCACGGAAAGCTTTTCGGACTCAAAACTCACATTATGACCTATACACCATATAAACATATTTGGGACACATTTGAGCAAAAACAACACAGTTTTGGTGAATGAAGAAAGGTGACGCCGAAATGGGCACTTTTGGTCCGAAAATTTCACGGAAAGCTTTTCGCACACAAAGCTCACATTATGACCTATACACCAAATAAACATGTTTGTGACACATTTGAGCGAAAACAAGACAATTTTGGTGGATAAAGAAAGGTGTCGCCGAAATGGTCACTTTTGGTCCGAAAATTTCACGGAAAGCTTTTCGCACACAAAGCTCCCATTATGACCTATACACCATATAAACATGTTTGGGGCACATTTGAGCGAAAACAACACAGTTTTGGTGGATAAAGAAAGGTGACGCCGATGTGGTCACTTTTGGTCCGAAAATTTGACGGAAAGCTTTTCGCGCACAAAGCTCCCATTATGACCTATACACCAAATAAATATGTTTGGGATACATTTGAGCAAAAACATGACAGTTTTGGTGGATAAAGGAAGGTGACGCCGATGTGGTCACTTTTGGTCCGAAAATTTCACGGAAAGCTTTTCGGGCACAAAGCTCACATTATTACCTATACACCATATAAACATGTTTGGGACACATTTGAGCAAAAACAACACAGTTTTAGTGAATAAAGAAAGGTGACGCCGAAATGGTCACTTTTGGTCCGAAAATTTCACGGAAAGGTTTTCGCCCACAAAGCTCCCATTATGACCTATACACCAAATAAACATGTTTGGGACACATTTGAGCGAAAACTACACAGTTTTTGTGGATAAAGAAAGGTGTCGCCGAAATGGTCACTTTTGGTCCGAAAAATTCACGGAAAGCTTTTCGCACACAAAACTCCCATTATGACCTATGCACCAAATAAACATGTTTGGGACACATTTGAGCGAAAACAAGACAGTTTTGGTGGATATAGAAAGGTGACGCCGATGTGGTCACTTTTGGTCCGAAAATTTCACAGAAAGCTTTTCGGGCACAAAGCTCACATTATTACCTATACACCATATAAACATGTTTGGGACACATTTGAGCGAAAACAACACAGTTTTTGTGGATAAAGAAAGGTGACGCCGAAATGGTCACTTTTGGTCCGAAAAATTCACGGAAAGCTTTTCGCACACAAAACTCCCATTATGACCTATGCACCAAATAAACATGTTTGGGACACATTTGAGCGAAAACAAGACAGTTTTGGTGGATAAAGAAAGGTGACGCCGATGTGGTCACTTTTGGTCCGAAAATTTCACAGAAAGCTTTTCGGGCACAAAGCTCACATTATTACCTATACACCATATAAACATGTTTGGGACACATTTGAGCGAAAACAACACAGTTTTTGTGGATAAAGAAAGGTGACGCCGAAATGGTCACTTTTGGTTCGAAAATTTCACGAAAAGATTTTCGCGCACAAAGCTCCCATTATGACCTATGCACCATATAAACATGTTTGGGACACATTGGAGCGAAAACTACACAGTTTTTGTGGATAAAGAAAGGTGACGCCGAACTGGTCACTTTTGGTCCGAAAAATTCACGGAAAGCTTTTCGCACACAAAACTCCCATTATGACCTATACACCAAATAAACATGTTTGGGACACATTTGAGCGAAAACAAGACAGTTTTGGTGCATAAAGAAAGGTGACGCCGATGTGGTCACTTTTGGTCCGAAAATTTCACAGAAAGCTTTTGGGGCACAAAGCTCACATTATTACCTATACACCATATAAACATGTTTGGGACACATTTGAGCGCAAACAACACAGTTTTTGTGGATAAAGAAAGGTGACGCCGAAATGGTCACTTTTGGTCCGAAAAATTCACGGAAAGCTTTTCGCACACAAAACTCCCATTATGACCTATGCACCAAATAAACATGTTTGGGACACATTTGAGCGAAAAGAAGACAGTTTTGGTGGATAAAGAAAGGTGACGCCGATGTGGTCACTTTTGGTCCGAAAATTTCACGGAAAGCTTTTCGCGCACAAAGCTCCCATTATGACCTATACACCAAATAAACATGTTTGGGACACATTTGATCGAAAACAAGATCGTTTTGGTGGATAAAGAAAGGTGACGCCGATGTGGTCACTTTTGGTCCGAAAATTTCACATAAAGCTTTTCGGGCACAAAGCTCACATTATTACCTATACACCATATAAACATGTTTGGGACACATTTGAGCAAAAACAACACAGTTTTAGTGAATAAAGAAAGGTGACGCCGAAATGGTCACTTTTGGTCCGAAAATTTCACGGAAAGGTTTTCGCCCACAAAGCTCCCATTATGACCTATACACCAAATAAACATGTTTGGGACACATTTGAGCGAAAACAACACAGTTATAGTGAAAAAAGAAAGGTGACGCCGAAATACTCACTTTTGGTCCGAAAATTTCACGGAAAGCTTTTCGCCCACAAAGCTCCCATTATGACCTATATACCAAATATACATGTTTGGGACACATTTGAGCGAAAACAAGACAGTTTTGGTGGATAAAGAAAGGTGACGCCGATGTGGACACTTTTGGTCCGAAAATTTCATGGAAAGCTTTTCGGCCTCAAAGCACACATTATGACCTATACACCATATAAACATATTTGGGACACATTTGAGGAAAAACAACACAGTTTTGGTGAATAAAGAAGGTGACGCCGAAATGGTCACTTTTGGTCCGAAAATTTCACGGAAAACTTTTCGCACACAAAGCTCCCATTATGACCTATACACCATATAAACATGTTTGGGACACATTTGAGCGAAAACAACACAGTTTTGGTGTATAAAGAAAGGTGACGCCGATGTGGTCACTTTTGGTCCGAAAATTTCACGGAAAGCTTTTCGGACTCAAAGCTCACATTATGACCTATACACCAAATAAACAAGTTTGTGACACATTTGAGCGAAAACAAGACAATTTTGGTGGATAAAGAAAGGTGTCGCCGAAATGGTCACTTTTGGTCCGAAAATTTCACGGAAAGCTTTTCGCACACAAAGCTCCCATTATGACCTATATACCATATAAACATGTTTGGGACACATTTGAGCGAAAACAACACAGTTTTGGTGGATAAAGAAAGGTGACGCCGATGTGGTCACTTTTGGTCCGAAAATTTGACGGAAAGCTTTTCGCGCACAAAGCTCCCATTATGACCTATACACCAAATAAATATGTTTGGGATACATTTGAGCAAAAACATGACAGTTTTGGTGGATAAAGGAAGGTGACGCCGATGTGGTCACTTTTGGTCCGAAAATTTCACGGAAAGCTTTTCGGGCACAAAGCTCACATTATTACCTATACACCATATAAACATGTTTGGGACACATTTGAGCAAAAACAACACAGTTTTAGTGAATAAAGAAAGGTGACGCCAAAATGGTCACTTTTGGTCCGAAAATTTCACGGAAAGGTTTTCGCCCACAAAGCTCCCATTATGACCTATACACCAAATAAACATGTTTGGGACACATTTGAGCGAAAACTACACAGTTTTTGTGGATAAAGAAAGGTGACGCCGAAATGGTCACTTTTGGTCCGAAAAATTCACGGAAAGCTTTTCGCACACAAAACTCCCATTATGACCTATGCACCAAATAAACATGTTTGGGACACATTTGAGCGTAAACAAGACAGTTTTGGTAGATAAAGAAAGGTGACGCCGATGTGGTCACTTTTGGTCCGAAAATTTCACAGAAAGCTTTTCGGGCACAAAGCTCACATTATTACCTATACACCATATAAACATGTTTGGGACACATTTGAGCGAAAACAACACAGTTTTGTGGATAAAGAAAGGTGACGCCGAAATGGTCACTTTTGGTCCGAAAATTTCACGGAAAGATTTTCGCGCACAAAGCTCCCATTATGACCTATGCACCATATAAACATGTTTGGGACACATTGGAGCGAAAACTACACAGTTTTTGTGGATAAAGAAAGGTGACGCCGAACTGGTCACTTTTGGTCCGAAAAATTCACGGAAAGCTTTTCGCACACAAAACTCCCATTATGACCTATACACCAAATAAACATGTTTGGGACACATTTGAGCGAAAACAAGACAGTTTTGGTGGATAAAGAAA
The DNA here is from genome assembly GCA_963922045.1 of Persicaria maculosa. Lineage (NCBI taxonomy): Eukaryota > Viridiplantae > Streptophyta > Magnoliopsida > Caryophyllales > Polygonaceae > Persicaria > Persicaria maculosa. The sequence goes on from OY998268.1 coordinate 2,147,880, forward strand.
GGTGACGCCGATGTGGTCACTTTTGGTCCGAAAATTTCACGGAAAGCTTTTCGGGCACAAAGCTCACATTATTACCTATACACCATATAAACATGTTTGGGACACATTTGAGCGAAAACAACACAGTTTTATTGGATAAAGAAAGGTGACGCCGAAATGGTCACTTTTGGTCCGAAAAATTCACGGAAAGCTTTTCGCCCACAAAGCTCCAATTATGACCTATGCACCAAATATACATGTTTGGGACACATTTGAGCGAAAACAAGACAGTTTTGGTGGATAAAGAAAGGTGACGCCGATGTGGACACTTTTGGTCCGAAAATTTCACGGAAAGCTTTTCGGCCTCAAAGCACACATTATGACCTATACACCATATAAACATATTTGGGACACATTTGAGGAAAAACAACACAGTTTTGGTGAATGAAGAAGGTGACGCCGAAATGGTCACTTTTGGTCCGAAAATTTCACGGAAAACTTTTCGCGCACAAAGCTCCCATTATGACCTATACACCATATAAACATGTTTGGGACACATTTGAGCGAAAACAACACAGTTTTGGTGGATAAAGAAAGGTGACGCCGATGTGGTCACTTTTGGTCCGAAAATTTCACGGAAAGCTTTTCGGACTCAAAACTCACATTATGACCTATACACCATATAAACATATTTGGGACACATTTGAGCAAAAACAACACAGTTTTGGTGAATGAAGAAAGGTGACGCCGAAATGGGCACTTTTGGTCCGAAAATTTCACGGAAAGCTTTTCGCACACAAAGCTCACATTATGACCTATACACCAAATAAACATGTTTGTGACACATTTGAGCGAAAACAAGACAATTTTGGTGGATAAAGAAAGGTGTCGCCGAAATGGTCACTTTTGGTCCGAAAATTTCACGGAAAGCTTTTCGCACACAAAGCTCCCATTATGACCTATACACCATATAAACATGTTTGGGGCACATTTGAGCGAAAACAACACAGTTTTGGTGGATAAAGAAAGGTGACGCCGATGTGGTCACTTTTGGTCCGAAAATTTGACGGAAAGCTTTTCGCGCACAAAGCTCCCATTATGACCTATACACCAAATAAATATGTTTGGGATACATTTGAGCAAAAACATGACAGTTTTGGTGGATAAAGGAAGGTGACGCCGATGTGGTCACTTTTGGTCCGAAAATTTCACGGAAAGCTTTTCGGGCACAAAGCTCACATTATTACCTATACACCATATAAACATGTTTGGGACACATTTGAGCAAAAACAACACAGTTTTAGTGAATAAAGAAAGGTGACGCCGAAATGGTCACTTTTGGTCCGAAAATTTCACGGAAAGGTTTTCGCCCACAAAGCTCCCATTATGACCTATACACCAAATAAACATGTTTGGGACACATTTGAGCGAAAACTACACAGTTTTTGTGGATAAAGAAAGGTGTCGCCGAAATGGTCACTTTTGGTCCGAAAAATTCACGGAAAGCTTTTCGCACACAAAACTCCCATTATGACCTATGCACCAAATAAACATGTTTGGGACACATTTGAGCGAAAACAAGACAGTTTTGGTGGATATAGAAAGGTGACGCCGATGTGGTCACTTTTGGTCCGAAAATTTCACAGAAAGCTTTTCGGGCACAAAGCTCACATTATTACCTATACACCATATAAACATGTTTGGGACACATTTGAGCGAAAACAACACAGTTTTTGTGGATAAAGAAAGGTGACGCCGAAATGGTCACTTTTGGTCCGAAAAATTCACGGAAAGCTTTTCGCACACAAAACTCCCATTATGACCTATGCACCAAATAAACATGTTTGGGACACATTTGAGCGAAAACAAGACAGTTTTGGTGGATAAAGAAAGGTGACGCCGATGTGGTCACTTTTGGTCCGAAAATTTCACAGAAAGCTTTTCGGGCACAAAGCTCACATTATTACCTATACACCATATAAACATGTTTGGGACACATTTGAGCGAAAACAACACAGTTTTTGTGGATAAAGAAAGGTGACGCCGAAATGGTCACTTTTGGTTCGAAAATTTCACGAAAAGATTTTCGCGCACAAAGCTCCCATTATGACCTATGCACCATATAAACATGTTTGGGACACATTGGAGCGAAAACTACACAGTTTTTGTGGATAAAGAAAGGTGACGCCGAACTGGTCACTTTTGGTCCGAAAAATTCACGGAAAGCTTTTCGCACACAAAACTCCCATTATGACCTATACACCAAATAAACATGTTTGGGACACATTTGAGCGAAAACAAGACAGTTTTGGTGCATAAAGAAAGGTGACGCCGATGTGGTCACTTTTGGTCCGAAAATTTCACAGAAAGCTTTTGGGGCACAAAGCTCACATTATTACCTATACACCATATAAACATGTTTGGGACACATTTGAGCGCAAACAACACAGTTTTTGTGGATAAAGAAAGGTGACGCCGAAATGGTCACTTTTGGTCCGAAAAATTCACGGAAAGCTTTTCGCACACAAAACTCCCATTATGACCTATGCACCAAATAAACATGTTTGGGACACATTTGAGCGAAAAGAAGACAGTTTTGGTGGTGATACGGGGATTAGCCGTGGATGTCCCGATCTTTCGACAACAAGCACAAAACAACAAAGAACACAAGTTAGACAATAATGACTCGACAAAGACTCAAAGGACTCGACAATAGTAATGAAAAAGATAGATAGGGCAGGAGAAAGTCTAGGTAGAACGAGCGAATAGACCCTTGATCCCAATTGAACAAAGTCCTAAACCAACGACTAGCTAACCAATCTCTACGATCTTACACAACCTAGGACGTATCCTAGGAGCACAAGAAAGGGGCTCGTGAAAGCTTGATAGCACCAATCAACTAGCGAAGATCGACACACACAAGACAAACCAAGCAAGATCAATTCACCAAGAATCCTCTCGGTCTCTCTCTTGAATCCTCAAGAAACAATGTGTTTGCAAAGCAATGCTTGTCATTAATCAAATATGGGTTTTTTTTTCCTAATACAACCGGCCTAGGAGGCTATTTATAGCCTTAAATGGAGATAGAAAAGGCTGAAAATAAATGACAACAAAAGAAATTCAGAAAATTGCAAGAAATTCAGAAAATTAAATGGAAATTAAAACAAATTCAGAAATTGCAAATAAAATCCCTAAAAGATAGGAAGTGGCCTTGACTTCTTCAATCATGGCTCCTAAAGAATAGGTCTTCATGGCTGGCCACTTGAGCACTTAGCAAGGCTGTCAACGGCTAGTATTTGGACCCGGTCTTCACGGAGCAAGGTAGGCACATGTGCTCGGTACAACCTCGGCATCAATCCAAACAAGGGTCCGTGGCTTGGGCTGCGTTGATTCCTTGAGGCCTCGTCGGTTCTTGAGCTAGGGCATAGCTCACAAGAGTGTAAGGCCTTAGCTTGTTGGCTTGGGCTGCATTGATTCCTTGAGGCCTCGTCGGCTCTTGAGCTAGGGCATAGCTCACAAGAGTGTAAGGCCTTAGCTTGGATGGTCCCGCATCAACCTCCCCTTCTTTGAAAGGATTCGACCACGAATCCAAGTTCTTGTCCACGAACTCCCTCTTGGCGGCAAGGAACACTTTTGATGGCACCGACCCTCCACTTTCCTTCTTCTCAAACTCCCCGGCTATTTGAGTAGGGGTCATTGGCTTTAGAGTGAAGTTCCTGCCCTTATACTCAAAGGAATAGCGGTTAGTGAAACCATCATGTAAGACTTTTCGATCAAATTGCCATGGACGACCAAAAAGTAAGTGAGAAGCTTGCATAGGTACTATATCACACAAAACATCATCTTCATAATGTCCTAACTTAAAAGAAACCTTAACTTGCTTATTCACTTTTAATGCACCGCAATCATTCATCCAATGCAATTTATAGGGCCTAGGGTGGTGTATAGTGGAAAGTTGTAGTTTTTCAACCAATTCAGTGCTAGCAAGATTACAACAACTTCCACCATCAATAATGACATTACAAACCTTACCCTTTACTAAGCATCTAGTATGAAATAAGTTCTCTCGTTGGTTATCATCACATGGAGTTGGATTGACATGCAAAGCTCTCCTCACAATCAAACTTTCACCATGTTCATACTCAATGCCTTCATCATCACAATCATCATAGGAATTTAAGATAGGATCACAATCAAAATGCAAACACTCATCATTTTCATGCTCAATTTCAGAATTGGTGTTGCCTAAGTGATCAACCATGAGAGCTTTCCTATGTGGGCAATCTTTCATCATGTGTCCTCTATCTTGGCACTTAAAACACACAACTTCCCTATTTCGCAAATTAGAAGGGTTAAGGGTACCTCCTTTAGGGTTACCGAGAGGGCTAGGTGGCTTGGCACTCGATATGGCTTGAACTCCTCCTCGATTCCCTTGCTCTCCTCCATTACCGAGACTAGGCTTCTCCCTTGGTGCTAGGGCATCTCGGCCATAGGGCTGCGTGCTTGAGCTTCGGTTTCCTCCTCTAGCTCCTCCTTGGTCTCTTGCCTTTAACTTCCTATCAACCTTCACGGCTAGATGTAAAAGATCAATAACGGAAGTATAAGGATAACAATCAACTTCTCTAGCCAAGTAAGGGTGTAGGATTCTTAAGAACCGAGCATTGGTGTCTTCCTCATCTTCTACCACGTTTGCCCTTGCCATAGCCAATTGCATGGCATTGAATGCTTCCTCCACACTCATGGAACCTTGCTTGAGGTTCTCAAGCCGCTGCTTGAGTTCCCTAGCGTAGTATTGAGGGATGAATCGTGCCCTCATGAGTGCCTTCATTTGTTCCCACGTGGCTACGGGTGCGTCTAGGGCTCTTCTCCTTTCCTTCACAAGGGTATCCCACCATATTAGTGCAAAACCGCTAAATTCAAGGGTGGCTAGTTGTACCTTCTTGTAATCGGTGAAGTTGTGGCAGCTCCAAATGTGCTCGATCTTGGTCTCCCATTCGAGGTAAGTGTCCGGATCGCACTTTCCCTCAAAAGGTGGGATTGTGACCTTGACCTTGCCAACTCCGTCTTGCTCGGGCTCTCGGGGCCTCCGTGGACGGGGTCCTTGTTCATGCCTTCTCGATTGGCGCTCCCATTGATCCTCTTCTTCTTGGAAACCCTTAAAGTGTTCATAGGGCTCAAAGTCATCCTGCACATCACGAAAATGATTAAAACGACCACGCCTCTCACGAGGAGGTGGGTTCTCTTCCGGTGGAGTATTTCGTGCATAAATAGGAGTTCTAGGAGGATCTTCCCGGTTGTCTTGGGTGTGCTCCGGGGGTGGAACGCGGCTGTGATGTCCGGAAGCCGAAGGCTGGCCTTGGGGTGCCCTAGGCATCTCCGTGGACGTCGAAGAACGGGCCTCTAGGGCTGCCATCCTTTCCATCAACGTCGTGATGTTGTTGTTCATTTTGTTCAACATGTTGAACAACTCCGGGGAAATGGGCTCGGAAGTCTCCGACCTTGGGGATTTGTTACCTATAGTCATCACAACTCAAACAAACACGTAAATAGGTTAAGGTTAGACAAAACAAAAACTTCCTCAAAAGTGTTTGCTCTCGACACTCCTCTCCCTTTGGTGCTGAAATGCTTGTTGTTGCAATTTGTCTTACGATAGTCAATCACTCAAGCTAGTCAAAAGGACAATCAAAAATCCTCTAACCAAAAGAGATTAGCTAGACAATCAATGATAAGGGTCCAAGCTGAAAATTTCAGAAATGAATCAAAGAAAGTGAGATCAAGAGATAATAGAAACAAAGGACAAGAATAAAATGGTAAGAAAGGACTAAGCACAAAACTTGATCAAATCAACCTTGTCTAACCTTCAAACTACAAGCAAGATAGTTGTTGGTAGGCTAAGGATAGGTTGAATGGTAAGATGGTGTTTAGGCTTTCTTGGCTCACAATGGCTCTTGTTCACTTGCAATGCTTACTCTTGCACTTCTCTTGTACACTTAGAACAATCAACAACAATGCAACTCAAATCTGATTTTTTTTTTTTTTTTAAATTCTTTTTCTTTCTTTCTTCTCTTTTTTTTTTTCACTGTGGACTTCTCTTTCTTTTTTTTTTTTTTTGAAGTCTGATTTTTTTTTTTTTTGACTTTCAGCAATTAAATAACAAATGAAAAATCTGAAAATGAAAATAAAAGAGACCTTGTAACTAATAGAGCTGTTGGGATGGAAGTGTGGCAAAAAAATAGGAGCTGGAAATGGTATGGCTAAAATGTAGGGATTTTTTTTTGACTTTTCCTTTTGAATTTCAGAAAATAGCAAAAATAGAAGACCAAAAATCTGATTTTTCTTGAAATGGAAGAGATGGTGGCCGAGTGGTGGTTGGATGGTGGTGATATGGTGGCCGAATGTATGGTAGGGTAGGCTAGGACAAGCAAACCAACAACAACCAATGCTAATAGTAAGAAAAATCAAACAAAAGAAGAGATGATCAAACCTTGCACTCCAATGGAGTTTTTGAGCTTTTTGATGATGACAATGGAGATGAGACACTTGATGTCGGTAGCCGAAGCTCTGATACCAATTTTATACGGGGATTAGCCGTGGATGTCCCGATCTTTCGACAACAAGCACAAAACAACAAAGAACACAAGTTAGACAATAATGACTCGACAAAGACTCAAAGGACTCGACAATAGTAATGAAAAAGATAGATAGGGCAGGAGAAAGTCTAGGTAGAACGAGCGAATAGACCCTTGATCCCAATTGAACAAAGTCCTAAACCAACGACTAGCTAACCAATCTCTACGATCTTACACAACCTAGGACGTATCCTAGGAGCACAAGAAAGGGGCTCGTGAAAGCTTGATAGCACCAATCAACTAGCGAAGATCGACACACACAAGACAAACCAAGCAAGATCAATTCACCAAGAATCCTCTCGGTCTCTCTCTTGAATCCTCAAGAAACAATGTGTTTGCAAAGCAATGCTTGTCATTAATCAAATATGGGTTTTTTTTTCCTAATACAACCGGCCTAGGAGGCTATTTATAGCCTTAAATGGAGATAGAAAAGGCTGAAAATAAATGACAACAAAAGAAATTCAGAAAATTGCAAGAAATTCAGAAAATTAAATGGAAATTAAAACAAATTCAGAAATTGCAAATAAAATCCCTAAAAGATAGGAAGTGGCCTTGACTTCTTCAATCATGGCTCCTAAAGAATAGGTCTTCATGGCTGGCCACTTGAGCACTTAGCAAGGCTGTCAACGGCTAGTATTTGGACCCGGTCTTCACGGAGCAAGGTAGGCACATGTGCTCGGTACAACCTCGGCATCAATCCAAACAAGGGTCCGTGGCTTGGGCTGCGTTGATTCCTTGAGGCCTCGTCGGTTCTTGAGCTAGGGCATAGCTCACAACAGTGTAAGGCCTTAGCTTGTTGGCTTGGGCTGCATTGATTCCTTGAGGCCTCGTCGGCTCTTGAGCTAGGGCATAGCTCACAAGAGTGTAAGGCCTTAGCTTGGATGGTCCCGCATCAGGTGGATAAAGAAAGGTGACGCCGATGTGGTCACTTTTGGTCCGAAAATTTCACGGAAAGCTTTTCGCGCACAAAGCTCCCATTATGACCTATACACCAAATAAACATGTTTGGGACACATTTGATCGAAAACAAGATCGTTTTGGTGGATAAAGAAAGGTGACGCCGATGTGGTCACTTTTGGTCCGAAAATTTCACATAAAGCTTTTCGGGCACAAAGCTCACATTATTACCTATACACCATATAAACATGTTTGGGACACATTTGAGCAAAAACAACACAGTTTTAGTGAATAAAGAAAGGTGACGCCGAAATGGTCACTTTTGGTCCGAAAATTTCACGGAAAGGTTTTCGCCCACAAAGCTCCCATTATGACCTATACACCAAATAAACATGTTTGGGACACATTTGAGCGAAAACAACACAGTTATAGTGAAAAAAGAAAGGTGACGCCGAAATACTCACTTTTGGTCCGAAAATTTCACGGAAAGCTTTTCGCCCACAAAGCTCCCATTATGACCTATATACCAAATATACATGTTTGGGACACATTTGAGCGAAAACAAGACAGTTTTGGTGGATAAAGAAAGGTGACGCCGATGTGGACACTTTTGGTCCGAAAATTTCATGGAAAGCTTTTCGGCCTCAAAGCACACATTATGACCTATACACCATATAAACATATTTGGGACACATTTGAGGAAAAACAACACAGTTTTGGTGAATGAAGAAGGTGACGCCGAAATGGTCACTTTTGGTCCGAAAATTTCACGGAAAACTTTTCGCACACAAAGCTCCCATTATGACCTATACACCATATAAACATGTTTGGGACACATTTGAGCGAAAACAACACAGTTTTGGTGTATAAAGAAAGGTGACGCCGATGTGGTCACTTTTGGTCCGAAAATTTCACGGAAAGCTTTTCGGACTCAAAGCTCACATTATGACCTATACACAAAATAAACAAGTTTGTGACACATTTGAGCGAAAACAAGACAATTTTGGTGGATAAAGAAAGGTGTCGCCGAAATGGTCACTTTTGGTCCGAAAATTTCACGGAAAGCTTTTCGCACACAAAGCTCCCATTATGACCTATATACCATATAAACATGTTTGGGACACATTTGAGCGAAAACAACACAGTTTTGGTGGATAAAGAAAGGTGACGCCGATGTGGTCACTTTTGGTCCGAAAATTTGACGGAAAGCTTTTCGCGCACAAAGCTCCCATTATGACCTATACACCAAATAAATATGTTTGGGATACATTTGAGCAAAAACATGACAGTTTTGGTGGATAAAGGAAGGTGACGCCGATGTGGTCACTTTTGGTCCGAAAATTTCACGGAAAGCTTTTCGGGCACAAAGCTCACATTATTACCTATACACCATATAAACATGTTTGGGACACATTTGAGCAAAAACAACACAGTTTTAGTGAATAAAGAAAGGTGACGCCAAAATGGTCACTTTTGGTCCGAAAATTTCACGGAAAGGTTTTCGCCCACAAAGCTCCCATTATGACCTATACACCAAATAAACATGTTTGGGACACATTTGAGCGAAAACTACACAGTTTTTGTGGATAAAGAAAGGTGACGCCGAAATGGTCACTTTTGGTCCGAAAAATTCACGGAAAGCTTTTCGCACACAAAACTCCCATTATGACCTATGCACCAAATAAACATGTTTGGGACACATTTGAGCGTAAACAAGACAGTTTTGGTAGATAAAGAAAGGTGACGCCGATGTGGTCACTTTTGGTCCGAAAATTTCACAGAAAGCTTTTCGGGCACAAAGCTCACATTATTACCTATACACCATATAAACATGTTTGGGACACATTTGAGCGAAAACAACACAGTTTTGTGGATAAAGAAAGGTGACGCCGAAATGGTCACTTTTGGTCCGAAAATTTCACGGAAAGATTTTCGCGCACAAAGCTCCCATTATGACCTATGCACCATATAAACATGTTTGGGACACATTGGAGCGAAAACTACACAGTTTTTGTGGATAAAGAAAGGTGACGCCGAACTGGTCACTTTTGGTCCGAAAAATTCACGGAAAGCTTTTCGCACACAAAACTCCCATTATGACCTATACACCAAATAAACATGTTTGGGACACATTTGAGCGAAAACAAGACAGTTTTGGTGGATAAAGAAAGGTGACGCCGATGTGGTCACTTTTGGTCCGAAAATTTCACGGAAAGCTTTTCGGGCACAAAGCTCACATTATTACCTATACACCATATAAACATGTTTGGGACACATTTGAGCGAAAACAACACAGTTTTTGTGGATAAAGAAAGGTGACGCCGAAATGGTCACTTTTGGACCGAAAAATTCACGGAAAGCTTTTCGCCCACAAAGCTCCAATTATGACCTATGCACCAAATAAACATGTTTGGGACAGATTTGAGCGAAAAGAAGACAGTTTTGGTGGATAAAGAAAGGTGACGCCGATGTGGTCACTTTTGGTCCGAAAATTTCACGGAAAGCTTTTCGCGCACAAAGCTCCCATTATGACCTATACACCAAATAAACATGTTTGGGACACATTTGAGCGAAAACAAGACAATTTTGGTGGATAAAGAAAGGTGACGCCGATGTGGTCACTTTTGGTCCGAAAATTTCACGGAAAGCTTTTCGGGCACAAAGCTCACATTATTACCTATACACCATATAAACATGTTTGGGACACATTTGAGCAAAAACAACACAGTTTTAGTGAATAAAGAAAGGTGATGCCGAAATGGTCACTTTTGGTCCGAAAATTTCACGGAAAGGTTTTCGCCCACAAAGCTCCCATTATGACCTATACACCAAATAAACATGTTTGGGACACATTTGAGCGAAAACTACATAGTTTTTGTGGATAAAGAAAGGTGACGCCGAAATGGTCACTTTTGGTCCGAAAAATTCACGGAAAGCTTTTCGCACACAAAGCTCCCATTATGACCTATACACCAAATAAACATGTTTGGGACACATTTGAGCGAAAACAAGACAGTTTTGGTGGATAAAGAAAGGTGACGCCGATGTGGTCACTTTTGGTCCGAAAATTTCACAGAAAGCTTTTGGGGCACAAAGCTCACATTATTACCTATACACCATATAAACATGTTTGGGACACATTTGAGCGAAAACAACACAGTTTTTGTGGATAAAGAAAGGTGACGCCGAAATGGTCACTTTTGGTCCGAAAAATTCACGGAAAGCTTTTCGCACACAAAACTCCCATTATGACCTATGCACCAAATAAACATGTTTGGGACACATTTGAGCGAAAAGAAGACAGTTTTGGTGGATAAAGAAAGGTGACGCCGATGTGGTCACTTTTGGTCCGAAAATTTCACGGAATGCTTTTCGCGCACAAAGCTCCCATTATGACCTATACACCAAATAAACATGTTTGGGACACATTTGATCGAAAACAAGACAGTTTTGGTGGATAAAGAAAGGTGACGCCGATGTGGTCACTTTTGGTCCGAAAATTTCACATAAAGCTTTTCGGGCACAAAGCTCACATTATTACCTATACACCATATAAACATGTTTGGGACACATTTGAGCAAAAACAACACATTTTTAGTGAATAAAGAAAGGTGACGCCGAAATGGTCACTTTTGGTCCGAAAATTTCACGGAAAGCTTTTCGCGCACAAAGCTCCCATTATGACCTATACACCATATAAACATGTTTGGGACACATTTGAGCGAAAACAAGACAATTTTGGTGGATAAAGAAAGGTGACGCCGATGTGGTCACTTTTGGTCCGAAAATTTCACGGAAAGCTTTTCGGGCACAAAGCTCACATTATTACCTATACACCATATAAACATGTTTGGGACACATTTGAGCAAAAACAACACAGTTTTAGTGAATAAAGAAAGGTGACGCCGAAATGGTCACTTTTGGTCCGAAAATTTCACGGAAAGGTTTTCGCCCACAAAGCTCCCATTATGACCTATACACCAAATAAACATGTTTGTGACACATTTGAGCGAAAACAAGACAGTTTTGGTGGATAAAGAAAGGTGTCGCCGAAATGGTCACTTTTGGTCTTAAAATTTCACGGAAAGCTTTTCGCACACAAAGCTCCCATTATGACCTATACACCATATAAACATGTTTGGGACACATTTGAGCGAAAACAACACAGTTTTGGTGGATAAAGAAAGGTGACGCCGATGTGGTCACTTTTGGTCCGAAAATTTGACGGAAAGCTTTTCGCGCACAAAGCTCCCATTATGACCTATACACCAAATAAATATGTTTGGGATACATTTGAGCAAAAACATGACAGTTTTGGTGGATAAAGGAAGGTGACGCCGATGTGGTCACTTTTGGACCGAAAATTTCACGGAAAGCTTTTGGGGCACAAACCTCACATTATGACCTATACACCATATAAACATGTTTGGGACACATTCGAGCAAAAACAAAAAAGTTTTAGTGAATAAAGAAAGGTGACGCCGAAATGGTCACTTTTGGTCCGAAAATTGCACGGAAAGCTTTTCGCCCACAAAGCTCCCATTATGACCTATACACCAAATAAACATGTTTGGGATACATTTGAGCGAAAAAAAGACAGTTTTGGTGGATATATAGAAAGGTGACGCCGATGTGGTCACTTTTGGTCCGAAAATTTCACAGAAAGCTTTTCGGGCACAAAGCTCCCATTATGACCTATAAACCAAATAAACATGTTTAGGACAGATTTGAGCGAAAACAAGACAGTTTTGATGGATAAAGAGAGGTGACGCCGATGTGGTCACTTTTGGTCCGAAAATTTCACGGAAAGCTTTTCGCGCACAAAGCTCCCATTATGACCTATACACCAAATAAACATGTTTGGGACACATTTGAGCGAAAACAAGACAATTTTGGTGGATAAAAAAAGGTGACGCCGATGTGGTCACTTTTGGTCCGAAAATTTCACGGAAAGCTTTTCGGGCACAAAGCTCACATTATTACCTATACACCATATAAACATATTTGGGACACATTTGAGCAAAAACAACACAGTTTTAGTGAATAAAGAAAGGTGACGCCGAAATGGTCACTTTTGGTCCGAAAATTTCACGGAAAGGTTTTCGCCCACAAAGCTCCCATTATGACCTATACACCAAATAAACATGTTTGGGACACATTTGAGCGAAAACTACACAGTTTTTGTGGATAAAGAAAGGTGACGCCGAAATGGTCACTTTTGTTCCGAAAAATTCACGGAAAGCTTTTCGCACACAAAACTCCCATTATGACATATGCACCAAATAAACATGTTTGGGACACATTTGAGCGAAATCAAGACAGTTTTGGTGGATAAAGAAAGGTGACGCCGATGTGGTCACTTTTGGTCCGAAAATTTCACAGAAAGCTTTTCGGGCACAAAGCTCACATTATTACCTATACACCATATAAACATGTTTGGGACACATTTGAGCGAAAACAACACAGTTTTTGTGGATAAAGAAAGGTGACGCCGAAATGGTCACTTTTGGTCCGAAAAATTCACGGAAAGCTTTTCGCACACAAAACTCCCATTATGACCTATCCACCAAATAAACATGTTTGGGACATATTTGAGCGAAAGCAAGACAGTTTTGATAAATGAAGAAAGGTGACGCCAAAATGGTCACTTTTGGTCCGAAAATTTCACGGAAAGGTTTTCGCCCACAAAGTTCCCATTATGACCTATACACCAAATAAACATGTTTGGGACACATTTGAGCGAAAACAACACAGTTTTGTGGATAAAGAAAGGTGACGCCGAAATGGTCACTTTTGGTCCGAAAATTTCACGGAAAGATTTTCGCGCACAAAGCTCCCGTTATGACCTATGCACCATATAAACATGTTTGGGACACATTTGAGCGAAAACAAGACAGTTTTGGTGGATAAAGAAAGGTGACGCCGAACTGGTCACTTTTGGTCCTAAAATTTCACGGAAAGCTTTTCGCGCACAAAGCTCCCATTATGACCTATACACCAAATAAACATGTTTGGGACACATTTGAGCGAAAACAAGACAGTTTTGGTGGATAAAGAAAGGTGACGCCGAACTGGTCACTTTTGGTCCTAAAATTTCACGGAAAGCTTTTCGCGCACAAAGCTCCCATTATGACCTATACACCAAATAAACATGTTTGTGACACATTTGAGCGAAAACAAGACAGTTTTGGTGGATAAAGAAAGGTGTCGCCGAAATGGTCACTTTTGGTCTTAAAATTTCACGGAAAGCTTTTCGCACACAAAGCTCCCATTATGACCTATACACCATATAAACATGTTTGGGACACATTTGAGCAAAAACAACACAGTTTTTGTGGATAAAGAAAGGTGACGCCGATGTGGTCACTTTTGGTCCGAAAATTTGACGGAAAGCTTTTCGCGCACAAAGCTCCCATTATGACCTATACACCAAATAAATATGTTTGGGATACATTTGAGCAAAAACATGACAGTTTTGGTGGATAAAGGAAGGTGACGCCGATGTGGTCACTTTTGGACCGAAAATTTCACGGAAAGCTTTTGGGGCACAAACCTCACATTATGACCTATACACCATATAAACATGTTTGGGACACATTCGAGCAAAAACAAAAAAGTTTTAGTGAATAAAGAAAGGTGACGCCGAAATGGTCACTTTTGGTCCGAAAATTGCACGGAAAGCTTTTCGCCCACAAAGCTCCCATTATGACCTATACACCAAATAAACATGTTTGGGACACATTTGAGCGAAAAAAAGACAGTTTTGGTGGATATATAGAAAGGTGACGCCGATGTGGTCACTTTTGGTCCGAAAATTTCACAGAAAGCTTTTCGGGCACAAAGCTCCCATTATGACCTATAAACCAAATAAACATGTTTAGGACAGATTTGAGCGAAAACAAGACAGTTTTGATGGATAAAGAGAGGTGACGCCGATGTGGTCACTTTTGGTCCGAAAATTTCACGGAAAGCTTTTCGTGCACAAAGCTCCCATTATGACCTATACACCAAATAAACATGTTTGGGACACATTTGAGCGAAAACATGACAATTTTGGTGGATAAAAAAAGGTGACGCCGATGTGGTCACTTTTGGTCCGAAAATTTCACGGAAAGCTTTTCGGGCACAAAGCTCACATTATTACCTATACACCATATAAACATGTTTGGGACACATTTGAGCAAAAACAACACAGTTTTAGTGAATAAAGAAAGGTGACGCCGAAATGGTCACTTTTGGTCCGAAAATTTCACGGAAAGGTTTTCGCCCACAAAGCTCCCATTATGACCTATACACCAAATAAACATGTTTGGGACACATTTGAGCGAAAACTACACAGTTTTTGTGGATAAAGAAAGGTGACGCCGAAATGGTCACTTTTGGTCCGAAAAAATCACGGAAAGCTTTTCGCACACAAAACTCCCATTATGACATATGCACCAAATAAACATGTTTGGGACACATTTGAGCGAAATCAAGACAGTTTTGGTGGATAAAGAAAGGTGACGCCGATGTGGTCACTTTTGGTCCGAAAATTTCACAGAAAGCTTTTCGGGCACAAAGCTCACATTATTACCTATACACCATATAAACATGTTTGGGACACATTTGAGCGAAAACAACACAGTTTTTGTGGATAAAGAAAGGTGACGCCGAAATGGTCACTTTTGGTCCGAAAAATTCACGGAAAGCTTTTCGCACACAAAACTCCCATTATGACCTATCCACTAAATAAACATGTTTGGGACATATTTGAGCGAAAACAAGACAGTTTTGATAAATGAAGAAAGGTGACGCCAAAATGGTCACTTTTGGTCCGAAAATTTCACGGAAAGGTTTTCGGCCACAAAGTTCCCATTATGACCTATACACCAAATAAACATGTTTGGGACACATTTGAGCGAAAACAACACAGTTTTGTGGATAAAGAAAGGTGACGCCGAAATGGTCACTTTTGGTCCGAAAATTTCACGGAATGATTTTCGCGCACAAAGCTCCCGTTATGACCTATGCACCATATAAACATGTTTGGGACACATTTGAGCGAAAACAAGACAGTTTTGGTGGATAAAGAAAGGTGACGCCGAACTGGTCACTTTTGGTCCTAAAATTTCACGGAAAGCTTTTCGCGCACAAAGCTCCCATTATGACCTATACACCAAATAAACATGTTTGGGACACATTTGAGCGAAAACAAGACAGTTTTGGTGGATAAAGAAAGGTGACGCCGATGTGGTCACTTTTGGTCCGAAAATTTCACAGAAAGCTTTTGGGGCACAAAGCTCACATTATTACCTATACACCATATAAACATGTTTGGGACACATTTGAGCGAAAACAACACAGTTTTTGTGGATAAAGAAAGGTGACGCCGAAATGGTCACTTTTGGTCCGAAAAATTCACGGAATGCTTTTCGCACACAAAACTCCCATTATGACCTATGCACCAAATAAACATGTTTGGGACACATTTGAGCGAAAAGAAGACAGTTTTGGTGGATAAAGAAAGGTGACGCCGATGTGGTCACTTTTGGTCCGAAAATTTCACGGAAATCTTTTCGCGCACAAAGCTCCCATTATGACCTATACACCAAATAAACATGTTTGGGACACATTTGATCGAAAACAAGACAGTTTTGGTGGATAAAGAAAGGTGACGCCGATGTGGTCACTTTTGGTCCGAAAATTTCACATAAAGCTTTTCGGGCACAAAGCTCACATTATTACCTATACACCATATAAACATGTTTGGGACACATTTGAGCAAAAACAACACAGTTTTAGTGAATAAAGAAAGGTGACGCCGAAATGGTCACTTTTGGTCCGAAAATTTCACGGAAAGCTTTTCGCGCACAAAGCTCCCATTATGACCTATACACCATATAAACATGTTTGGGACACATTTGAGCGAAAACAAGACAATTTTGGTGGATAAAGAAAGGTGACGCCGATGTGATCACTTTTGGTCCGAAAATTTCACGGAAAGCTTTTCGGGCACAAAGCTCACATTATTACATATACACCATATAAACATGTTTGGGACACATTTGAGCAAAAACAACACAGTTTTAGTGAATAAAGAAAGATGACGCCGAAATGGTCACTTTTGGTCCGAAAATTTCACGGAAAGGTTTTCGCCCACAAAGCTCCCATTATGACCTATACACCAAATAAACATGTTTGGGACACATTTGATCGAAAACAAGACAGTTTTGGTGGATAAAGAAAGGTGACGCCGATGTGGTCACTTTTGGTCCGAAAATTTCACAGAAAGCTTTTCGGGCACAAAGCTCACATTATTACCTATACACCAAATAAACATGTTTGGGACACATTTGAGCGAAAACAACACAGTTTTTGTGGATAAAGAAAGGTGACGCCGAAATGGTCACTTTTGGTCCGAAAAATTCACGGAAAGCTTTTCGCTCACAAAACTCCCATTATGACCTATGCACCAAATAAACATGTTTGGGACACATTTAAGCGAAAACAAGACAGTTTTGGTGGATAAAGAAAGGTGACGCCGATGTGGTCACTTTTGGTCCGAAAAATTCACGGAAAGCTTTTCGCCCACAAAGCTCCCATTATGACCTATGCACCAAATAAACATGTTTGGGACACATTTGAGCGAAAACAAGACAGTTTTGGTGGATAAAGAAAGGTGACTCCGATGTGGTCACTTTTGGTCCGAAAATTTCACGGAAAGCTTTTCGCGCACAAAGCTCCCATTATGACCTATACACCAAATAAACATGTTTGGGACACATTTGATCGAAAACAAGACAGTTTTGGTGGATAAAGAAAGGTGACGCCGATGTGGTCACTTTTGGTCCGAAAATTTCACATAAAGCTTTTCGGGCACAAAGCTCACATTATTACCTATACACCATATAAACATGTTTGGGACACATTTGAGCAAAAACAACACAGTTTTAGTGAATAAAGAAAGGTGACGCCGAAATGGTCACTTTTGGTCCGAAAATTTCACGGAAAGGTTTTCGCCCACAAAGCTCCCATTATGACCTATACACCATATAAACATGTTTGGGACACATTTGAGCGAAAACAAGACAATTTTGGTGGATAAAGAAAGGTGACGCCGATGTGGTCACTTTTGGTCCGAAAAATTCACGGAAAGCTTTTCGCACACAAAACTCCCATTATGACCTATGCACCAAATAAACATGTTTGGGACACATTTAAGCGAAAACAAGACAGTTTTGGTGGATAAAGAAAGGTGACGCCGATGTGGTCACTTTTGGTCCGAAAAATTCACGGAAAGCTTTTCGCCCACAAAGCTCCCATTATGACCTATGCACCAAATAAACATGTTTGGGACACATTTGAGCGAAAACAAGACAGTTTTGGTGGATAAAGAAAGGTGACTCCGATGTGGTCACTTTTGGTCCGAAAATTTCACGGAAAGCTTTTCGCGCACAAAGCTCCCATTATGACCTATACACCAAATAAACATGTTTGGGACACATTTGATCGAAAACAAGACAGTTTTGGTGGATAAAGAAAGGTGACGCCGATGTGGTCACTTTTGGTCCGAAAATTTCACATAAAGCTTTTCGGGCACAAAGCTCACATTATTACCTATACACCATATAAACATGTTTGGGACACATTTGAGCAAAAACAACACAGTTTTAGTGAATAAAGAAAGGTGACGCCGAAATGGTCACTTTTGGTCCCAAAATTTCACGGAAAGGTTTTCGCCCACAAAGCTCCGATTATGACCTATACACCAAATAAACATGTTTGGGACACATTTGAGCGAAAACTACACAGTTTTTGTGGATAAAGAAAGGTGACGCCGAAATGGTCACTTTTGGTCCGAAAAATTCACTGAAATCTTTTCGCACACAAAACTCCCATTATGACCTATGCACCAAATAAACATGTTTGGGACACATTTGAGCGAAAACAAGACAGTTTTGGTGGATAAAGAAAGGTGACGCCGATGTGGTCACTTTTGGTCCGAAAATTTCACAGAAAGCTTTTCGGGCACAAAGCTCACATTATTACCTATACACCATATAAACATGTTTGGGACACATTTGTGCGAAAACAACACAGTTTTTGTGGATAAAGAAAGGTGACGCCGAAATGGTCACTTTTGGTCCGAAAAATTCACGGAAAGCTTTTCGCACACAAAACTCTCATTATGACCTATGCACCAAATAAACATGTTTGGGACACATTTGAGCGAAAACAAGACAGTTTTGATGAATGAAGAAAGGTGACGCCGAAATGGTCACTTTTGGTCCGAAAATTTCACGGAAAGGTTTTCGCCCACAAAGTTCCCATTATGACCTATACACCAAATAAACATGTTTGGGACACATTTGAGCGAAAACAACACAGTTTTTGTGGATAAAGAAAGGTGACGCCGAAATGGTCACTTTTGGTCCGAAAAGTTCACGGAAAGATTTTCGCGCATAAAGCTCCCATTATGACCTATGCACCATATAAACATGTTTGGGACACATTTGAGCGAAAACAAGACAGTTTTGGTGGATAAAGAAAGGTGACGCCGAACTGGTCACTTTTGGTCCGAAAATTTCACGGAAAGCTTTTCGCGCACAAAGCTCCCATTATGACCTATACACCAAATAAACATGTTTGGGACACATTTGAGCGAAAACAAGACAGTTTTGGTGGATAAAGAAAGGTGACGCCGATGTGGTCAATTTTGGTGCGAAAATTTCACAGAAAGCTTTTGGGGCACAAAGCTCACATTATTACCTATACACCATATAAACATGTTTGGGACACATTTGAGCGAAAACAACACAGTTTTTGTGGATAAAGAAAGGTGACGCCGAAATGGTCACTTTTGGTCCGAAAAATACACGGAAAGATTTTCGCACACAAAACTCCCATTATGACCTATGCACCAAATAAACATGTTTGGGACACATTTGAGCGAAAACAAGACAGTTTTGGTGGATAAAGAAAGGTGACGCCGATGTGGTCACTTTTGGTCCGAAAATTTCACGGAAAGCTTTTCGCGCACAAAGCTCCCATTATGACCTATACACCAAATAAACATGTTTGGGACACATTTGAGCGAAAACAAGACAGTTTTGGTGGATAAAGAAAGGTGACGCCGATGTGGTCACTTTTGGTCCGAAAATTTCACAGAAAGCTTTTGGGGCACAAAGCTCACATTATTACCTATACACCATATAAACATGTTTGGGACACATTTGAGCGAAAACAACACAGTTTTTGTGGATAAAGAAAGGTGACGCCGAAATGGTCACTTTTGGTCCGAAAAATTCACGGAATGCTTTTCGCACACAAAACTCCCATTATGACCTATGCACCAAATAAACATGTTTGGGACACATTTGAGCGAAAAGAAGACAGTTTTGGTGGATAAAGAAAGGTGACGCCGATGTGGTCACTTTTGGTCCGAAAATTTCACGGAAAGCTTTTCGTGCACAAAGCTCCCATTATGACCTATACACCAAATAAACATGTTTGGGACACATTTGATCGAAAACAAGACAGTTTTGGTGGATAAAGAAAGGTGACACCGATGTGGTAACTTTTGGTCCGAAAATTTCACATAAAGCTTTTCGGCCACAAAGCTCACATTATTACCGATACACCATATAAACATGTTTGGGACACATTCGAGCAAAAACAACACAGTTTTAGTGAATAAAGAAAGGTGACGCCGAAATGGTCACTTTTGGTCCGAAAATTTCACGGAAAGCTTTTCGCCCACAAAGCTCCCATTATGACCTATAAACCAAATAAACATGTTTGTGACAGATTTGAGCGAAAACAAGACAGTTTTGGTGGATAAAGAAAGGTGACGCCGATGTGGTCACTTTTGGTCCGAAAATTTCACGGAAAGCTTTTCGCGCACAAAGCTCCCATTATGACCTATACACCAAATAAACATGTTTGGGACACATTTGAGCGAAAACAAGACAATTTTGGTGGATAAAGAAAGGTGACGCCGATGTGGTCACTTTTGGTCCGAAAATTTCACGGAAAGCTTTTCGGGCACAAAGCTCACATTATTACCTATACACCATATAAACATGTTTGGGACACATTTGAGCAAAAACAACACAGTTTTAGTGAATAAAGAAAGGTGACGCCGAAATGGTCACTTTTGGTCCGAAAATTTCACCGAAATGGGCACAAAGCTCCCATTATGACCTATACACCAAGTAAACATGTTTGGGACACAATTTGAGCGAAAATAACACAGTTTTTGTGGATAAAGAAAGGTGACGCCGAAATGGTCACTTTTGGTCCGAAAAATTCACGGAAAGCTTTTCGCACACAAAACTCCCATTATGACCTATGCACCAAATAAACATGTTTGGGACACATTTGAGCGAAAACAAGACAGTTTTGGTGGATAAAGAAAGGTGACGCCGATGTGGTCACTTTTGGTCCGAAAATTTCACGGAATGCTTTTCGCGCACAAAGCTCCCATTATGACCTATACACCAAATAAACATGTTTGGGACACATTTGATCGAAAACAAGATAGTTTTGGTGGATAAAGAAAGGTGACGCCGATGTGGTTACTTTTGGTCCGAAAATTTCACAGAATGCTTTTCGGGCACAAAGCTCACATTATTACCTATACACCATATAAACATGTTTGGGACATATTTGAGCGAAAACAACACAGTTTTTGTGGATAAAGAAAGGTGACGCCGAAATGGTCACTTTTGGTCCGAAAAATTCACGGAAAGCTTTTCGCACACAAAACTCCCATTATGACCTATGCACCAAATAAACATGTTTGGGACACATTTGAGCGAAAACAAGACAGTTTTGGTGGATAAAGAAAGGTGACGCCGATGTGGTCACTTTTGGTCCGAAAATTTCACGGAAAGCTTTTCGCGCACAAAGCTCCCATTATGACCTATACACCAAATAAACATGTTTGGGACACATTTGATCGAAAACAAGACGGTTTTGGTGGATAAAGACAGGTGACGCCGATGTGGTCACTTTTGGTCCGAAAATTTCACAGAAAACTTTTCGGGCACAAAGCTCACATTATTACCTATACACCATATAAACATGTTTGGGACACATTTGAGCGAAAACAACACAGTTTTTGTGGATAAAGAAAGGTGACGCCGAAATGGTCACTTTTGGTCCGAAAAATTCACGGAAAGCTTTTCGCGCACAAAGCTCCCATTATGACCTATACACCAAATAAATATGTTTGGGACACATTTGAGCGAAAACAAGACAGTTTTGGTGGATAAAGGAAGGTGACGCCGTTGTGGTCACTCTTGGTCCGAAAATGTCACGGAAAGCTTTTCAGGCAAAAAACTCACATTATGACCTATACACCATATAAACATGTTTGGGACACATTTGAGCAAAAACAACAAAGTTTTAGTGAATAAAGAAAGGTGACGCCAAAATGGTCACTTTTGGTCCGAAAATTTCACGGAAAGCTTTTCGCGCACAAACTCCCATTATGACCTATACACCATATAAACATGTTTGGGACACATTTGAGTGAAAACAAGACAGTTTTGGTTGATAAATAAAGGTGACGTTGATGTGGTCACTTTTGGTCCGAAAATTTCACGGAAAGCTTTTGGCGCACAAAGCTCCCATTATGACCTATACACCAAATAAACATGTTTGGGACACATTTGATCGAAAACAAGACAGTTTTGGTGGATAAAGAAAGGTGACGCCGATGTGGTCACTTTTGGTCCGAAAATTTCACAGAAAGCTTTTTGGGCACAAAGCTCACATTATTACCTATACACCATATAAACATGTTTGGGACACATTTGAGCAAAAACAACACAGTTTTAGTGAATAAAGAAAGGTGACGCCGATGTGGTCACTTTTGGCACGAAAATTTCACGGAAAGCTTTTCGTCTACAAAGCTCCCATTATGTACTATACACCAAATAAACATGTTTGGGACACATTTGAGCGAAAACAATACAGTTTTGGTGGATAAAGAAAGGTGACGCCGAAATGGTCACTTTTGTTCCGAAAATTTCACGGAAAGTTTTTTGCGCACAAAGCTCCCATTATGACCTATACACCATATAAACATGTTTGGGACACATTTGAGCGAAAAAAAGACAGTTTTGGTGTATAAAGAAAGGTGACGCCGATGTGGTCATTTGTGGTCCGAAAATTTCACAGAAAGCTTTTCGGGCACAAAGCTCACATTATGACCTATACACCATTTAAACATGTTTGGGACATATTTGAGCAAAAACAACAAAGTTTTAGTGAATAAAGAAAGGTGACGCCGATATGGTCACTATTGGTCCGAAAATTTCACGGAAAGCTTTTCGCACACAAAGCTCCCATTATGACCTATACACCATATAAACATGTTTATGACACATTTGAGCGAAAACAACACAGTTTTGGTGGATAAAGAAAGGTGACGCCGAAATGGTCACTTTTGGTCCGAAAAATTCACGGAAAGCTTTTCGCACACAAAACTCCCATTATGACCTATGCACTAAATAAACATGTTTGGGACAGATTTGAGCGAAAACAAGACAGTTTTTGTGGATAAAGAAAGGTGACGCCGAAATGCTCACTTTTGGTCCGAAAATTTCACGGAAAGCTTTTCGCCCACAAAGCTCCCATTATGACCTATGCACCAAATAAACATGTTTGGGACACATTTGAGTGAAAACAAGACAGTTTTGGTGGATAAAGAAAGGTGACGCCGATGTGGTCACTTTTGGTCCGAAAATTTCACGGAATGCTTTTCGCGCACAAAGCTCCCATTATGACCTATACACCAAATAAACATGTTTGGGACACATTTGATCGAAAACAAGATAGTTTTGGTGGATAAAGAAAGGTGACGCCGATGTGGTTACTTTTGGTCCGAAAATTTCACAGAAAGCTTTTCGGGCACAAAGCTCACATTATTACCTATACACCATATAAACATGTTTGGGACACATTTGAGCGAAAACAACACAGTTTTTGTGGATAAAGAAAGGTGACGCCGAAATGGTCACTTTTGGTCCGAAAATTTCACGGAAAGCTTTTCGCGCACAAACTCCCATTATGACCTATACACCATATAAACATGTTTGGGACACATTTGAGTGAAAACAAGACAGTTTTGGTTGTTAAATAAAGGTGACGTTGATGTGGTCACTTTTGGTCCGAAAATTTCACGGAAAGCTTTTGGCGCACAAAGCTCCCATTATGACCTATACACCAAATAAACATGTTTGGGACACATTTGAGTGAAAAAAAAGACAGTTTTGGTGGATAAAGAAAGGTGACGCCGATGTGGTCACTTTTGGTCCGAAAATTTCACAGAAAGCTTTTCGGGCACAAAGCTCACATTATTACCTATACACCATATAAACATGTTTGGGACACATTTGAGCAAAAACAACACAGTTTTAGTGAATAAAGAAAGGTGACGCCGATGTGGTCACTTTTGGTCCGAAAATTTCACATAAAGCTTTTCGGGCACAAAGCTCACATTATTACCTATACACCATATAAACATTTTTGGGACATATTTGAGCAAAAATAACACAGTTTTAGTGAATAAAGAAAGGTGACGCCGAAATGGTCACTTTTGGTCCGAAAATTTCACGGAAAGCTTTTCGCGCACAAAGCTCCCATTATGACCTATACACCAAATAAACATGTTTGGGACACATTTGATCGAAAACAAGACAGTTTTGGTGGATAAAGAAAGGTGACGCCGATGTGGTCACTTTTGGTCCGAAAATTTCACAGAAAGCTTTTCGGGCACAAAGCTCACATTATTACCTATACACCATATAAACATGTTTGGGACACATTTGAGCAAAAACAACACAGTTTTAGTGAATAAAGAAAGGTGACGCCGATGTGGTCACTTTTGGTCCGAAAATTTCACATAAAGCTTTTCGCACACAAAACTCCCATTATGACCTATGCACTAAATAAACATGTTTGGGACACATTTGAGCGAAAACAATACAGTTTTGGTGGATAAAGAAAGGTGACGCCGAAATGGTCACTTTTGTTCCGAAAATTTCACGGAAAGTTTTTTGCGCACAAAGCTCCCATTATGACCTATACACCATATAAACATGTTTGGGACACATTTGAGCGAAAAAAAGACAGTTTTGGTGTATAAAGAAAGGTGACGCCGATGTGGTCATTTGTGGTCCGAAAATTTCACAGAAAGCTTTTCGGGCACAAAGCTCACATTATGACCTATACACCATTTAAACATGTTTGGGACATATTTGAGCAAAAACAACAAAGTTTTAGTGAATAAAGAAAGGTGACGCCGATATGGTCACTATTGGTCCGAAAATTTCACGGAAAGCTTTTCGCGCACAAAGCTCCCATTATGACCTATACACCATATAAACATGTTTATGACACATTTGAGCGAAAACAACACAGTTTTGGTGGATAAAGAAAGGTGACGCCGAAATGGTCACTTTTGGTCCGAAAAATTCACGGAAAGCTTTTCGCACACAAAACTCCCATTATGACCTATGCACTAAATAAACATGTTTGGGACAGATTTGAGCGAAAACAAGACAGTTTTTGTGGATAAAGAAAGGTGACGCCGAAATGCTCACTTTTGGTCCGAAAATTTCACGGAAAGCTTTTCGCCCACAAAGCTCCCATTATGACCTATGCACCAAATAAACATGTTTGGGACACATTTGAGTGAAAACAAGACAGTTTTGGTGGATAAAGAAAGGTGACGCCGATGTGGTCACTTTTGGTCCGAAAATTTCACGGAATGCTTTTCGCGCACAAAGCTCCCATTATGACCTATACACCAAATAAACATGTTTGGGACACATTTGATCGAAAACAAGATAGTTTTGGTGGATAAAGAAAGGTGACGCCGATGTGGTTACTTTTGGTCCGAAAATTTCACAGAAAGCTTTTCGGGCACAAAGCTCACATTATTACCTATACACCATATAAACATGTTTGGGACACATTTGAGCGAAAACAACACAGTTTTTGTGGATAAAGAAAGGTGACGCCGAAATGGTCACTTTTGGTCCGAAAATTTCACGGAAAGCTTTTCGCGCACAAACTCCCATTATGACCTATACACCATATAAACATGTTTGGGACACATTTGAGTGAAAACAAGACAGTTTTGGTTGTTAAATAAAGGTGACGTTGATGTGGTCACTTTTGGTCCGAAAATTTCACGGAAAACTTTTGGCGCACAAAGCTCCCATTATGACCTATACACCAAATAAACATGTTTGGGACACATTTGAGCGAAAAAAAAGACAGTTTTGGTGGATAAAGAAAGGTGACGCCGATGTGGTCACTTTTGGTCCGAAAATTTCACAGAAAGCTTTTCGGGCACAAAGCTCACATTATTACCTATACACCATATAAACATGTTTGGGACACATTTGAGCAAAAACAACACAGTTTTAGTGAATAAAGAAAGGTGACGCCGATGTGGTCACTTTTGGTCCGAAAATTTCACATAAAGCTTTTCGGGCACAAAGCTCACATTATTACCTATACACCATATAAACATTTTTGGGACATATTTGATCAAAAATAACACAGTTTTAGTGAATAAAGAAAGGTGACGCCGAAATGGTCACTTTTGGTCCGAAAATTTCACGGAAAGCTTTTCGCGCACAAAGCTCCCATTATGACCTATACACCAAATAAACATGTTTGGGACACATTTGATCGAAAACAAGACAGTTTTGGTGGATAAAGAAAGGTGACGCCGATGTGGTCACTTTTGGTCCGAAAATTTCACAGAAAGCTTTTCGGGCACAAAGCTCACATTATTACCTATACACCATATAAACATGTTTGGGACACATTTGAGCAAAAACAACACAGTTTTAGTGAATAAAGAAAGGTGACGCCGATGTGGTCACTTTTGGTCCGAAAATTTCACATAAAGCTTTTCGCACACAAAACTCCCATTATGACCTATGCACTAAATAAACATGTTTGGGACACATTTGAGCGAAAACAAGACAGTTTTGGTGGATAAAGAAAGGTGACGCCGATGTGGTCACTTTTGGTCCGAAAATTTCACGGAAAGCTTTTCGCGCACAAAGCTCCCATTATGACCTATACACCATATAAACATGTTTGGGACACATTTGAGCGAAAACAAGACAGTTTTGGTTGATAAAGAAAGGTGACGCCGAAATGGTCACTTTTGGTCCGAAAAGTTCACGGAAAGCTTTTTGTGCACAAAGCTCCCATTATGACCTATACACCATATAAACATGTTTGGGATACATTTGAGCGAAAACAAGACAGTTTTGGTTGATAAAGAAAGGTGACGCCGAAATGGTCACTTTTGGTCCGAAAAGTTCACGGAAAGCTTTTTGCGCACAAAGCTCCCATTATGACCTATACACCATATAAACATGTTTGGGATACATTTGAGTGAAAACAAGACAGTTTTGGTTGATAAAGAAGAGGGAAGCCGAAATGGTCAATTTTGGTCCGAAAATTTTCACGGAAAGCTTTTCGCGCACAAAACTCCCATTATGACCTATACACCATATAAACATGTTTGGGACACATTTGAGCGAAAACAACACAATTTTGGTGGATAAAGAAAGGTGACGCCGATGTGGTCACTTTTGGTCCGAAAATTTCACGGAAAGCTTTTCGTCTACAAAGCTCCCATTATGAACTATACACCAAATAAACATGTTTGGGACACATTTGAGCGAAAACAACACAGTTTTGGTGGATAAAGAAAGGTGACGCCGAAATGGTCACTTTTGTTCCGAAAATTTCACGGAAAGCTTTTTGCGCACAAAGCTCCCATTATGACCTATACACCATATAAACATGTTTGGGACACATTTGAGCGAAAACAACACAGTTTTGGTGGATAAAGAGAGGTGATGCCGATGTGGTCACTTTTGGTCCGAAAATTTCACGGAAAGCTTTTGGCGCACAAAGCTCTCATTATGACCTATACATCAAATAAACATGTTTGGGATACATTTGAGCGAAAACAAGACAGTTTTTGTGGATAAAGAAAGGTGACGCCGATGTGGTCCCTTTTGGTCCGAAAATTTCACGGAAAGCTTTTCGCGCACAAAGCTCCCATTATGACCTATACACCAAATAAACATGCTTGGGACACATTTGAGCGAAAACAAGACAGTTTTGGTGGATAAAGGAAGGTGACGCCGATGTGGTCACTTTTGGTCCGAAAATTTCACGGAAAGCTTTTCGGGCACAAAGCTCACATTATGACCTATACACCATATAAACATGTTTGGGACACATTTGAGCAAAAACAACAAAGTTTTAGTGAATAAAGAAAGGTGACGCCGAAATGGTCACTATTGGTCCGAAAATTTCACGGAAAGCTTTTCGGGCACAAAGCTCACATTATGACCTATACACCATATAAACATGTTTGGGACACATTTGAGCAAAAACAACAAAGTTTTAGTGAATAAAGAAAGGTGACGCCGAAATGGTCACTTTTGGTCCGAAAATTTCACGGAAAGCTTTTCGCACACAAAACTCCCATTATGACCTATGCACTAAATAAACATGTTTGGGACAGATTTGAGCGAAAACAAGACAGTTTTTGTGGATAAAGAAAGGTGACGCCGAAATGCTCACTTTTGGTCCGAAAATTTCACGGAAAGCTTTTCGCACACAAAACTCCCATTATGACCTATATACCAAATAAACATGTTTGGGACACATTTGAGCGAAAACAAGACAGTTTTGGTGGATAAAGAAAGGTGACGCCGATGTGGTCACTTTTGGTCCGAAAATTTCACGGAAAGCTTTTCGCGCACAAAGCTCCCATTATGACCTATACACCAAATAAACATGCTTGGGACACATTTGAGCGAAAACAAGACAGTTTTGGTGGATAAAGGAAGGTGACGCCGATGTGGTCACTTTTGGTCCGAAAATTTCACGGAAAGCTTTTCGGGCACAAAGCTCACATTATGACCTATACACCATATAAACATGTTTGGGACACATTTGAGCAAAAACAACAAAGTTTTAGTGAATAAAGAAAGGTGACGCCGAAATGGTCACTATTGGTCCGAAAATTTCACGGAAAGCTTTTCGGGCACAAAGCTCACATTATGACCTATACACCATATAAACATGTTTGGGACACATTTGAGCAAAAACAACAAAGTTTTAGTGAATAAAGAAAGGTGACGCCGAAATGGTCACTTTTGGTCCGAAAATTTCACGGAAAGCTTTTCGCCCACAAAGTTCCCATTATGACCTATATACCAAATAAATATGTTTGGGACACATTTGAGCGAAACCAAGACAGTTTTGGTGGATTAAGAAAGGTGACGCCGATGTGGTCACTTTTGGTCCGAAAATTTCACGGAAAGCATTTGGCGCACAAAGCTCCCATTATGACCTATACACCAAATAAACATGTTTGGGACACATTTGAGGGAAAAAAAGACAGTTTTGGTGGATAAAGAAAGGTGACGCCGATGTGGTCACTTGTGGTCCGAAAATTTCACAGAAAGCTTTTCGGGCACAAAGCTCACATTATTACCTATACACCATATAAACATGTTTGGGACACATTTGAGCAAAAACAACACAGTTTTAGTGAATAAAGAAAGGTGACGCCGAAATGCTCACTTTTGGTCCGAAAATTTCACGGAAAGGTTTTCGCCCACAAAGCTCCCATTATGACCTATATACAAAATAAACATGTTTGGGACACATTTGAGCGAAAACAAGACAGTTTAAGTGGATAAAGAAAGGTGACGCCGAAATGGTCACGTTTGGTCCAAAAATTTCACGGAAAACTTTTCGGGCACAAAGCTCACATTATGACCTATACACCATTTAAACATGTTTGGGACACATTTGAGCAAAAACAACAAAGTTTTAGTGAATAAAGAAAGGTGACGCCGAAATGGTCACTATTGGTCCGAAAATTTCACGGAAAGCTTTTCGCGCACAAAGCTCCCATTATGACCTATACACCATATAAACATGTTTATGACACATTTGAGCGAAAACAACACAGTTTTGGTGGATAAAGAAAGGTGACGCCGAAATGGTCACTTTTGGTCCGAAAATTTCACGGAAAGCTTTTCGCACACAAAACTCCCATTATGACCTATGCACTAAATAAAGATGTTTGGAACACATTTGAGTGAAAACAAGACAGTTTTGGTGGATAAAGAAAGGTGACGCCGATGTGGTCACTTTTGGTCCGAAAATTTCACGGAAAGCTTTTCGTGCACAAAGCTCCCATTATGACCTATACTCCATATAAACATGTTTGGGACACATTTGAGCGAAAACAAGACAGTTTTGGTTGATAAAGAAAGGTGACGCCGAAATGGTCAATTTTGGTCCGAAAATTTCACGGAAAGCTTGTCGCGCACAAAGCTCCCATTATGACCTATACACCATATAAACATGTTTGGGACACATTTGAGCGAAAACAACACAGTTTTTGGTGGATAAAAAGAAAGGTGATGCCGATGTGGTCACTTTTGGTCCGAAAATTTCACGGAAAGCTTTTGGCGCACAAAGCTCCCATTATGACCTATACACCAAATATACATGTTTGGGACACATTTGAGCAAAAACAACAATGTTTTAGTGAATAAAGAAAGGTGACGCCGAAATGGTCACTTTTGTTCCGAAAATTTCACGGAAAGCTTTTCGGGCACAAAGCTCACATTATGACCTATACACCATATAAACATGTTTGGGACACATTTGAGCAAAAACAACAAAGTTTTAGTGAATAAAGAAAGGTGACGCCGAAATGGTCACTTTTGGTCCGAAAATTTCACGGAAAGCTTTTCGCGCACAAACTCCCATTATGACCTATACACCATATAAACATGTTTGGGACACATTTGAGTGAAAACAAGACAGTTTTGGTTGTTAAATAAAGGTGACGTTGATGTGGTCACTTTTGGTCCGAAAATTTCACGGAAAGCTTTTGGCGCACAAAGCTCCCATTATGACCTATACACCAAATAAACATGTTTGGGACACATTTGAGCGAAAAAAAAGACAGTTTTGGTGGATAAAGAAAGGTGACGCCGATGTGGTCACTTTTGGTCCGAAATTTTCACAGAAAGCTTTTCGGGCACAAAGCTCACATTATTACCTATACACCATATAAACATGTTTGGGACACATTTGAGCAAAAACAACACAGTTTTAGTGAATAAAGAAAGGTGACGCCGATGTCGTCACTTTTGGTCCGAAAATTTCACATAAAGCTTTTCGGGCACAAAGCTCACATTATTACCTATACACCATATAAACATGTTTGGGACACATTTGAGCAAAAATAACACAGTTTTAGTGAATAAAGAAAGGTGACGCCGAAATGGTCACTTTTGGTCCGAAAATTTCACGGAAAGCTTTTCGCGCACAAAGCTCCCATTATGACCTATACACCAAATAAACATGTTTGGGACACATTTGATCGAAAACAAGACAGTTTTGGTGGATAAAGAAAGGTGACGCCGATGTGGTCACTTTTGGTCCGAAAATTTCACAGAAAGCTTTTCGGGCACAAAGCTCACATTATTACCTATACACCATATAAACATGTTTGGGACACATTTGAGCAAAAACAACACAGTTTTAGTGAATAAAGAAAGGTGACGCCGATGTGGTCACTTTTGGTCCGAAAATTTCACATAAAGCTTTTCGCACACAAAACTCCCATTATGACCTATGCACTAAATAAACATGTTTGGGACACATTTGAGCGAAAACAAGACAGTTTTGGTGGATAAAGAAAGGTGACGCCGATGTGGTCACTTTTGGTCCGAAAATTTCACGGAAAGCTTTTCGCGCACAAAGCTCACATTATGACCTATACACCATATAAACATGTTTGGGACACATTTGAGCAAAAACAACAAAGTTTTAGTGAATAAAGAAAGGTGACGCCGAAATGGTCACTTTTGGTCCGAAAATTTCACGGAAAGCTTTTCGCGCACAAACTCCCATTATGACCTATACACCATATAAACATGTTTGGGACACATTTGAGTGAAAACAAGACAGTTTTGGTTGTTAAATAAAGGTGACGTTGATGTGGTCACTTTTGGTCCGAAAATTTCACGGAAAGCTTTTGGCGCACAAAGCTCCCATTATGACCTATACACCAAATAAACATGTTTGGGACACATTTGAGCGAAAAAAAAGACAGTTTTGGTGGATAAAGAAAGGTGACGCCGATGTGGTCACTTTTGGTCCGAAAATTTCACAGAAAGCTTTTCGGGCACAAAGCTCACATTATTACCTATACACCATATAAACATGTTTGGGACACATTTGAGCAAAAACAACACAGTTTTAGTGAATAAAGAAAGGTGACGCCGATGTGGTCACTTTTGGTCCGAAAATTTCACATAAAGCTTTTCGGGCACAAAGCTCACATTATTACCTATACACCATATAAACATGTTTGGGACACATTTGAGCAAAAATAACACAGTTTTAGTGAATAAAGAAAGGTGACGCCGAAATGGTCACTTTTGGTCCGAAAATTTCACGGAAAGCTTTTCGCGCACAAAGCTCCCATTATGACCTATACACCAAATAAACATGTTTGGGACACATTTGATCGAAAACAAGACAGTTTTGGTGGATAAAGAAAGGTGACGCCGATGTGGTCACTTTTGGTCCGAAAATTTCACAGAAAGCTTTTCGGGCACAAAGCTCACATTATTACCTATACACCATATAAACATGTTTGGGACACATTTGAGCAAAAACAACACAGTTTTAGTGAATAAAGAAAGGTGACGCCGATGTGGTCACTTTTGGTCCGAAAATTTCACATAAAGCTTTTCGCACACAAAACTCCCATTATGACCTATGCTCTAAATAAACATGTTTGGGACACATTTGAGCGAAAACAAGACAGTTTTGGTGGATAAAGAAAGGTGACGCCGATGTGGTCACTTTTGGTCCGAAAATTTCACGGAAAGCTTTTCGCGCACAAAGCTCCCATTATGACCTATACACCATATAAACATGTTTGGGACACATTTGAGCGAAAACAAGACAGTTTTGGTTGATAAAGAAAGGTGACGCCGAAATGGTCACTTTTGGTCCGAAAAGTTCACGGAAAGCTTTTTGTGCACAAAGCTCCCATTATGACCTATACACCATATAAACATGTTTGGGATACATTTGAGCGAAAACAAGACAGTTTTGGTTGATAAAGAAAGGTGACGCCGAAATGGTCACTTTTGGTCCGAAAAGTTCACGGAAAGCTTTTTGCGCACAAAGCTCCCATTATGACCTATACACCATATAAACATGTTTGGGATACATTTGAGTGAAAACAAGACAGTTTTGGTTGATAAAGAAGAGGGAAGCCGAAATGGTCAATTTTGGTCCGAAAATTTTCACGGAAAGCTTTTCGCGCACAAAACTCCCATTATGACCTATACACCATATAAACATGTTTGGGACACATTTGAGCGAAAACAACACAATTTTGGTGGATAAAGAAAGGTGACGCCGATGTGGTCACTTTTGGTCCGAAAATTTCACGGAAAGCTTTTCGTCTACAAAGCTCCCATTATGAACTATACACCAAATAAACATGTTTGGGACACATTTGAGCGAAAACAACACAGTTTTGGTGGATAAAGAAAGGTGACGCCGAAATGGTCACTTTTGTTCCGAAAATTTCACGGAAAGCTTTTTGCGCACAAAGCTCCCATTATGACCTATACACCATATAAACATGTTTGGGACACATTTGAGCGAAAACAACACAGTTTTGGTGGATAAAGAGAGGTGATGCCGATGTGGTCACTTTTGGTCCGAAAATTTCACGGAAAGCTTTTGGCGCACAAAGCTCCCATTATGACCTATACATCAAATAAACATGTTTGGGATACATTTGAGCGAAAACAAGACAGTTTTTGTGGATAAAGAAAGGTGACGCCGATGTGGTCACTTTTGGTCCGAAAATTTCACGGAAAGCTTTTCGCGCACAAAGCTCCCATTATGACCTATACACCAAATAAACATGCTTGGGACACATTTGAGCGAAAACAAGACAGTTTTGGTGGATAAAGGAAGGTGACGCCGATGTGGTCACTTTTGGTCCGAAAATTTCACGGAAAGCTTTTCGGGCACAAAGCTCACATTATGACCTATACACCATATAAACATGTTTGGGACACATTTGAGCAAAAACAACAAAGTTTTAGTGAATAAAGAAAGGTGACGCCGAAATGGTCACTATTGGTCCGAAAATTTCACGGAAAGCTTTTCGGGCACAAAGCTCACATTATGACCTATACACCATATAAACATGTTTGGGACACATTTGAGCAAAAACAACAAAGTTTTAGTGAATAAAGAAAGGTGACGCCGAAATGGTCACTTTTGGTCCGAAAATTTCACGGAAAGCTTTTCGCACACAAAACTCCCATTATGACCTATGCACTAAATAAACATGTTTGGGACAGATTTGAGCGAAAACAAGACAGTTTTTGTGGATAAAGAAAGGTGACGCCGAAATGCTCACTTTTGGTCCGAAAATTTCACGGAAAGCTTTTCGCACACAAAGCTCCCATTATGACCTATATACCAAATAAACATGTTTGGGACACATTTGAGCGAAAAAAAAGACAGTTTTGGTGGATAAAGAAAGGTGACGCCGATGTGGTCACTTTTGGTCCGAAAATTTCACAGAAAGCTTTTCGGGCACAAAGCTCACATTATTACCTATACACCATATAAACATGTTTGGGACACATTTGAGCAAAAACAACACAGTTTTAGTGAATAAAGAAAGGTGACGCCGATGTGGTCACTTTTGGTCCGAAAATTTCACATAAAGCTTTTCGCACACAAAACTCCCATTATGACCTATGCACTAAATAAACATGTTTGGGACACATTTGAGCGAAAACAAGACAGTTTTGGAATAAAGAAAGGTGACGCCGATGTGGTCACTTTTGGTCCGAAAATTTCACGGAAAGCTTTTCGCGCACAAAGCTCCCATTATGACCTATACACCATATAAACATGTTTGGGACACATTTGAGCGAAAACAAGACAGTTTTGGTTGATAAAGAAAGGTGACGCCGAAATGCTCACTTTTGGTCCGAAAATTTCACGGAAAGCTTTTGGCGCACAAAGCTCCCATTATGACCTATACACCAAATAAACATGTTTGGGACACATTTGAGCGAAAAAAAAGACAGTTTTGGTGGATAAAGAAAGGTGACGCCGATGTGGTCACTTTTGCTCCGAAAATTTCACAGAAAGCTTTTCGGGCACAAAGCTCACATTATTACCTATACACCATATAAACATGTTTGGGACACATTTGAGCAAAAACAACACAGTTTTAGTGAATAAAGAAAGGTGACGCCGATGTGGTCACTTTTGGTCCGAAAATTTCACATAAAGCTTTTCGGGCACAAAGCTCACATTATTACCTATACACCATATAAACATGTTTGGGACACATTTGAACAAAAATAACACAGTTTTAGTGAATAAAGAAAGGTGACGCCGAAATGGTCACTTTTGGTCCGAAAATTTCACGGAAAGCTTTTCGCGCACAAAGCTCCCATTATGACCTATACACCAAATAAACATGTTTGGGACACATTTGATCGAAAACAAGACAGTTTTGGTGGATAAAGAAAGGTGACGCCGATGTGGTCACTTTTGGTCCGAAAATTTCACGGAAAGCTTTTCGCGCACAAAGCTCCCATTGTGACCTATACACCAAATAAACATGCTTGGGACACATTTGAGCGAAAACAAGACAGTTTTGGTGGATAAAGGAAGGTGACGCCGATGTGGTCACTTTTGGTCCGAAAATTTCACGGAAAGCTTTTCGGGCACAAAGCTCACATTATGACCTATACACCATATAAACATGTTTGGGACACATTTGAGCAAAAACAACAAAGTTTTAGTGAATAAAGAAAGGTGACGCCGAAATGGTCACTATTGGTCCGAAAATTTCACGGAAAGCTTTTCGGGCACAAAGCTCACATTATGACCTATACACCATATAAACATGTTTGGGACACATTTGAGCAAAAACAACAAAGTTTTAGTGAATAAAGAAAGGTGACGCCGAAATGGTCACTTTTTGGTCCGAAAATTTCACGGAAAGCTTTTCGCCCACAAAGTTCCCATTATGACCTATATACCAAATAAATATGTTTGGGATACATTTGAGCGAAACCAAGACAGTTTTGGTGGATTAAGAAATGTGACGCCGATGTGGTCACTTTTGGTCCGAAAATTTCACGGAAAGCTTTTGGCGCACAAAGCTCCCATTATGACCTATACACCAAATAAACATGTTTGGGACACATTTGAGGGAAAAAAAGACAGTTTTGGTGGATAAAGAAAGGTGACGCCGATGTGGTCACTTGTGGTCCGAAAATTTCACAGAAAGCTTTTCGGGCACAAAGCTCACATTATTACCTATACACCATATAAACATGTTTGGGACACATTTGAGCAAAAACAACACAGTTTTAGTGAATAAAGAAAGGTGACGCCGAAATGCTCACTTTTGGTCCGAAAATTTCACGGAAAGGTTTTCGCCCACAAAGCTCCCATTATGACCTATATACAAAATAAACATGTTTGGGACACATTTGAGCGAAAACAAGACAGTTTAAGTGGATAAAGAAAGGTGACGCCGAAATGGTCACGTTTGGTCCAAAAATTTCACGGAAAGCTTTTCGGGCACAAAGCTCACATTATGACCTATACACCATTTAAACATGTTTGGGACACATTTGAGCAAAAACAACAAAGTTTTAGTGAATAAAGAAAGGTGACGCCGAAATGGTCACTATTGGTCCGAAAATTTCACGGAAAGCTTTTCGCGCACAAAGCTCCCATTATGACCTATACACCATATAAACATGTTTATGACACATTTCAGCGAAAACAACACAGTTTTGGTGGATAAAGAAAGGTGACGCCGAAATGGTCACTTTTGGTCCGAAAATTTCACGGAAAGCTTTTCGCACACAAAACTCCCATTATGACCTATGCACTAAATAAAGATGTTTGGAACACATTTGAGTGAAAACAAGACAGTTTTGGTGGATAAAGAAAGGTGACGCCGATGTGGTCACTTTTGGTCCGAAAATTTCACGGAAAGCTTTTCGTGCACAAAGCTCCCATTATGACCTATACTCCATATAAACATGTTTGGGACACATTTGAGCGAAAACAAGACAGTTTTGGTTGATAAAGAAAGGTGACGCCGAAATGGTCAATTTTGGTCCGAAAATTTCACGGAAAGCTTGTCGCGCACAAAGCTCCCATTATGACCTATACACCATATAAACATGTTTGGGACACATTTGAGCGAAAACAACACAGTTTTTGGTGGATAAAAAGAAAGGTGATGCCGATGTGGTCACTTTTGGTCCGAAAATTTCACGGAAAGCTTTTGGCGCACAAAGCTCCCATTATGACCTATACACCAAATATACATGTTTGGGACACATTTGAGCAAAAACAACAAAGTTTTAGTGAATAAAGAAAGGTGACGCCGAAATGGTCACTTTTGGTCCGAAAATTTCACGGAAAGCTTTTCGGGCACAAAGCTCACATTATGACCTATACACCATATAAACATGTTTGGGACACATTTGAGCAAAAACAACAAAGTTTTAGTGAATAAAGAAAGGTGACGCCGAAATGGTCACTTTTGGTCCGAAAATTTCACGGAAAGCTTTTCGCCCACAAAGTTCCCATTATGACCTATATACCAAATAAATATGTTTGGGACACATTTGAGCGAAACCAAGACAGTTTTGGTGGATTAAGAAAGGTGACGCCGATGTGGTCACTTTTGGTCCGAAAATTTCACGGAAAGCTTTTGGCGCACAAAGCTCCCATTATGACCTATACACCAAATAAACATGTTTGGGACACATTTGAGGGAAAAAAAGACAGTTTTGGTGGATAAAGAAAGGTGACGCCGATGTGGTCACTTGTGGTCCGAATATTTCACAGAAAGCTTTTCGGGCACAAAGCTCACATTATTACCTATACACCATATAAACATGTTTGGGACACATTTGAGCAAAAACAACACAGTTTTAGTGAATAAAGAAAGGTCACGCCGAAATGCTCACTTTTGGTCCGAAAATTTCACGGAAAGGTTTTCGCCCACAAAGCTCCGATTATGACCTATATACAAAATAAACATGTTTGGGACACATTTGAGCGAAAACAAGACAGTTTAAGTGGATAAAGAAAGGTGACGCCGAAATGGTCACGTTTAGTCCAAAAATTTCACGGAAAGCTTTTCGGGCACAAAGCTCACATTATGACCTATACACCATTTAAACATGTTTGGGACACATTTGAACAAAAACAACAAAGTTTTAGTGAATAAAGAAAGGTGACGCCGAAATGGTCACTATTGGTCCGAAAATTTCACGGAAAGCTTTTCGCGCACAAAGCTCCCATTATGACCTATACACCATATAAACATGTTTATCACACATTTGAGCGAAAACAACACAGTTTTGGTGGATAAAGAAAGGTGACGCCGAAATGGTCACTTTTGGTCCGAAAATTTCACGGAAAGCTTTTCGCACACAAAACTCCCATTATGACCTATGCACTAAATAAAGATGTTTGGAACACATTTGAGTGAAAACAAGACAGTTTTGGTGGATAAAGAAAGGTGACGCCGATGTGGTCACTTTTGGTCCGAAAATTTCACGGAAAGCTTTTCGTGCACAAAGCTCCCATTATGACCTATACTCCATATAAACATGTTTGGGACACATTTGAGCGAAAACAAGACAGTTTTGGTTGATAAAGAAAGGTGACGCCGAAATGGTCAATTTTGGTCCGAAAATTTCACGGAAAGCTTGTCGCGCACAAAGCTCCCATTATGACCTATACACCATATAAACATTTTTGGGACACATTTGAGCGAAAACAACACAGTTTTTGGTGGATAAAAAGAAAGGTGATGCCGATGTGGTCACTTTTGGTCCGAAAATTTCACGGAAAGCTTTTGGCGCACAAAGCTCCCATTATGACCTATACACCAAATATACATGTTTGGGACACATTTGAGCGAAAAAAAGACTGTTTTGGTGGATAAAGAAAGGTGACGCCGATGTGGTCACTTGTGGTCCGAAAATTTCACAGAAAGCTTTTCGGGAACAAAGCTCACATTATTACCTATACACCATATAAACATGTTTGGGACACATTTGAGCAAAAACAACACAATTTTAGTGAATAAAGAAAGGTGACGCCGAAATGCTCACTTTTGGTCCGAAAATTTCAAGGAAAGCTTTTCGTGCACAAAGCTCACATTATGACCTATAAACCATATAAACATGTTAGGGACACATTTGAGTGAAAACATCACATTTTTGGTGGATAAAGAAAGGTGACGCCGAAATGGTCACTTTTGGTCCGAAAATTTCACGGAAAGCTTTTCGCACAATAAGCTCCCATTATGACCTATACAACATATAAACATGTTTGGGACACATTTGAGCGAAAACAACACAGTTTTGGTGGATAAAGAAAGGTGACGCCGAAATGGTCACTTTTGGTCCGAAAAATTCACGGAAAGCTTTTCGCACACAAAACTCCCATTATGACCTATGCACTAAATAAACATGTTTGGGACACATTTGAGCGAAAAGAAGACAGTTTTGGTGGATAAAGAAAGGTGACGCCGATGTGGTCACTTTTGGTCCGAAAATTTCACGGAAAGCTTTTCGCGCACAAAGCTCCCATTATGACCTATACACCAAATAAACATGTTTGGGACACATTTGAGCGAAAACAAGACATTTTTGGTGGATAAAGAAAGGTGACGCCGATGTGGTTACTTTTGGTCTGAAAATTTCACGGAAAGCTTTTCGGGCACAAAGCTCCCATTATTACCAATACACCATATAAACATGTTTGGGACACATTTGGGCAAAAACAACACAGTTTTAGTGAATAAAGAAAGGTGACACCGAAATGGTCACTTCTGGTCCGAAAATTTCACGGAAAGCTTTTCCCCCACAAAGCTCCCATTATGACCTATCCACCAAATAAACATGTTTGGGACAAATTTGAGCTAAAACAAGACAGTTTTTGTGGATAAAGAAAGGTGACGCCGAAATGGTCACTTTTGGTCCGAAAAATTCACGGAAAGCTTTTCGCACACAAAACTCCCATTATGAGCTATGCACCAAATAAACATGTTTGGGACACATTTGAGCGAAAACAAGACAGTTTTGGTTGATAAAGAAAGGTGATGCCGATGTGGTCAATTTTGGTCCGAAAATTTTCACGGAAAGCTTTTCGCGCACAAAACTTCCATTATGACCTATACACCAAATAAACATGTTTGGGACACATTTGAGTGAAAACAACACAGTTTTGGTGGATAAAGAAAGGTGGCGCCGAAATGGTCACTTTTGGTCCGAAAATTTCACGGAAAGCTTTTTGCGCACAAAGCTCCCATTATGACCTATACACCATATAAACATGTTTGGGACACATTTGTGCGAAAACAACACAGTTTTGGTGAAAAAAGAAAGGTGATGCCGATGTGGTCACTTTTGGTCCGAAAATTTCACGGAAAGCTTTTGGGGCACAAAGCTCCCATTATGACCTATACACCAAATAAACATGTTCGGGACACATTTGAGCGAAAAAAAGACAGTTTTGGTGGATAAACAAAGGTGACGCCGATGTGGTCACTTTTGGTCCGAAAATTTCACAGAAAGCTTTTCGGGCACAAAGCTCACATCATTACCTATACACCATATAAACATGTTTGGGACACATTTGAGCAAAAACAACACAGTTTTAGTGAATAAAGAAAGGTGACGCCGAAATGCTCATTTTGGTCTGAAAATTTCACGGAAAGGTTTTCGCCCACAAAGCTCCCATTATGACCTATATACCAAATAAACATGTTTGGGACACATTTGAGCGAAAACAAGACAGTTTAAGTGGATAAAGAAAGGTGACGCCGAAATGGTCACTTTTGGTCCGAAAATTTCACGAAAAGCTTTTTGCGCACAAAGCTCCCATTATGACCTATACATCAAATAAACATGTTTGGGACACATTTGAGCGAAAAAAAGACAGTTTTGGTGGATAAAGAAAGGTGACGCCGATGTGGTCACTTGTGGTCCGAAAATTTCACAGAAAGCTTTTCGGGCACAAAGCTCACATTATGACCTATACACCATTTAAACATGTTTGGGACATATTTGAGCAAAAACAACAAAGTTTTAGTGAATAAAGAAAGGTGACGCCGATATGGTCACTATTGGTCCGAAAATTTCACGGAAAGCTTTTCGCGCACAAAGCTCCCATTATGACCTATACACCATATAAATATGTTTATGACACATTTGAGCGAAAACAACACAGTTTTGGTGGATAAAGAAAGGTGACGCCGAAATGGTCACTTTTGGTCCGAAAATTTCACGGAAAGCTTTTCGCACACAAAGCTCCCATTATGACCTATATACCAAATAAACATGTTTGGGACATATTTGAGCGAAAACAAGACAGTTTTGGTGGATTAAGAAAGGTGACGCCGATGTGGTCACTTTTGGTCCGAAAATTTCACGGAAAGCTTTTCGCGCACAAAGCTCCCATTATGACCTATACACCAAATAAACATGCTTGGGACACATTTGAGCGAAAACAAGACAGTTTTGGTGGATAAAGGAAGGTGACGCCGATGTGGTCACTTTTGGTCCGAAAATTTCACGGAAAGCTTTTCGGGCACAAAGCTCACATTATGACCTATACACCATATAAACATGTTTGGGACACATTTGAGCAAAAACAACAAAGTTTTAGTGAATAAAGAAAGGTGACGCCGAAATGGTCACTATTGGTCCGAAAATTTCACGGAAAGCTTTTCGGGTACAAAGCTCACATTATGACCTATACACCATATAAACATGTTTGGGACATATTTGAGCAAAAACAACAAAGTTTTAGTGAATAAAGAAAGGTGACGCCGAAATGGTCACTTTTGGTCCGAAAATTTCACGGAAAGCTTTTCGCCCACAAAGTTCCCATTATGACCTATATACCAAATAAATATGTTTGGGACACATTTGAGCGAAACCAAGACAGTTTTGGTGGATTAAGAAAGGTGACGCCGATGTGGTCAGTTTTGGTCCGAAAATTTCACGGAAAGCTTTTGGCACACAAAGCTCCCATTATGACCTATACACCAAATAAACATGTTTGGGACACATTTGATGGAAAAAAAGACAGTTTTGGTGGATAAAGAAAGGTGACGCCGATGTGGTCACTTGTGGTCCGAAAATTTCACAGAAAGCTTTTCGGGCACAAAGCTCACATTATTACCTATACACCATATAAACATGTTTGGGACACATTTGAGGAAAAACAACACAGTTTTAGTGAATAAAGAAAGGTGACGCCGAAATGCTCACTTTTGGTCCGAAAATTTCACGGAAAGGTTTTCGCCCACAAAGCTCCGATTATGACCTATATACAAAATAAACATGTTTGGGACACATTTGAGCGAAAACAATATAATTTTGGTGGATAAAGAAAGGTGACGCCGATGTGGTCACTTTTGGTCCGAAAATTTCACGGAAAGCTTTTCGTCTACAAAGCTCCCATTATGAACTATACACCAAATAAACATGTTTGGGACACATTTGAGCGAAAACAACACAGTTTTGGTGGATAAAGAAAGGTGACGCTGAAATGCTCACTTTTGGTCCGAAAATTTCACGACAAGCTTTTCGCGCACAAAGCTCCCATTATGACCTATATACCAAATAAACATGTTTGGGACACATTTGAGCGAAAACAAGACAGTTTTGGTGGATTAAGAAAGGTGACGCCGATGTGGTCACTTGTGGTCCGAAAATTTCACAGAAAGCTTTTCGGGCACAAAGCTCACATTATGACCTATACACCAAATAAACATGCTTGGGACACATTTGAGCGAAAATAAGACAGTTTTGGTGGATAAAGGAAGGTGACGCCGATGTGGTCACTTTTGGTCCGAAAATTTCACGGAAAGCTTTTCGGGCACAAAGCTCACATTATGACCTATACACCATATAAACATGTTTGGGACACATTTGAGCAAAAACAACAAAGTTTTAGTGAATAAAGAAAGGTGACGCCGAAATGGTCACTATTGGTCCGAAAATTTCACGGAAAGCTTTTCGGGCACAAAGCTCACATTATGACCTATACACCATATAAACATGTTTGGGACACATTTGAGCAAAAACAACAAAGTTTTAGTGAATAAAGAAAGGTGACGCCGAAATGGTCACTTTTGGTCCGAAAATTTCACGGAAAGCTTTTCGCCCACAAAGTTCCCATTATGACCTATATACCAAATAAATATGTTTGGGACACATTTGAGCGAAACCAAGACAGTTTTGGTGGATTAAGAAAGGTGACGCCGATGTGGTCACTTTTGGTCCGAAAATTTCACGGAAAGCTTTTGGCGCACAAAGCTCCCATTATGACCTATACACCAAATAAACATGTTTGGGACACATTTGAGGGAAAAAAAGACAGTTTTGGTGGATAAAGAAAGGTGACGCCGATGTGGTCACTTGTGGTCCGAAAATTTCACAGAAAGCTTTTCGGGCACAAAGCTCACATTATTACCTATACACCATATAAACATGTTTGGGACACATTTGAGCAAAAACAACACAGTTTTAGTGAATAAAGAAAGGTGACGCCGAAATGCTCACTTTTGGTCCGAAAATTTCACGGAAAGGTTTTCGCCCACAAAGCTTCGATTATGACCTATATACAAAATAAACATGTTTGGGACACATTTGAGCGAAAACAATATAATTTTGGTGGATAAAGAAAGGTGACGCCGATGTGGTCACTTTTGGTCCGAAAATTTCACGGAAAGCTTTTCGTCTACAAAGCTCCCATTATGAACTATACACCAAATAAACATGTTTGGGACACATTTGAGCGAAAACAACACAGTTTTGGTGGATAAAGAAAGGTGACGCTGAAATGGTCACTATTGGTCCGAAAATTTCACGGAAAGCTTTTCGCGCACAAAGCTCTCATTATGACCTATACACCATATAAACATGTTTATGACACATTTGAGCGAAAACAACACAGTTTTGGTGGATAAAGAAAGGTGACGCCGAAATGGTCACTTTTGGTCCGAAAATTTCACGGAAAGCTTTTCGCACACAAAACTCCCATTATGACCT
The DNA here is from genome assembly GCA_963922045.1 of Persicaria maculosa. Lineage (NCBI taxonomy): Eukaryota > Viridiplantae > Streptophyta > Magnoliopsida > Caryophyllales > Polygonaceae > Persicaria > Persicaria maculosa. Next base: position 2,191,624 of record OY998268.1, read on the forward strand.
ATGCACTAAATAAAGATGTTTGGAACACATTTGAGTGAAAACAAGACAGTTTTGGTGGATAAAGAAAGGTGACGCCGATGTGGTCACTTTTGGTCCGAAAATTTCACGGAAAGCTTTTCGTTCACAAAGCTCCCATTATGACCTATACTCCATATAAACATGTTTGGGACACATTTGAGCGAAAACAAGACAGTTTTGGTTGATAAAGAAAGGTGACGCCGAAATGGTCAATTTTGGTCCGAAAATTTCACGGAAAGCTTGTCGCGCACAAAGCTCCCATTATGACCTATACACCATATAAACATGTTTGGGAGACATTTGAGCGAAAACAACACAGTTTTTGGTGGATAAAAAGAAAGGTGATGCCGATGTGGTCACTTTTGGTGATGCGGGACCATCCAAGCTAAGGCCTTACACTCTTGTGAGCTATGCCCTAGCTCAAGAACCGACAAGGCCTCAAGGAATCAATGCAGCCCAAGCCAACAAGCTAAGGCCTTACACTCTTGTGAGCTATGCCCTAGCTCAAGAACCGACGAGGCCTCAAGGAATCAACGCAGCCCAAGCCACGGACCCTTGTTTGGATTGATGCCGAGGTTGTACCGAGCACATGTGCCTACCTTGCTCCGTGAAGACCGGGTCCAAATACTAGCCGTTGACAGCCTTGCTAAGTGCTCAAGTGGCCAGCCATGAAGACCTATTCTTTAGGAGCCATGATTGAAGAAGTCAAGGCCACTTCCTATCTTTTAGGGATTTTATTTGCAATTTCTGAATTTGTTTTAATTTCCATTTAATTTTCTGAATTTCTTGCAATTTTCTGAATTTCTTTTGTTGTCATTTATTTTCAGCCTTTTCTATCTCCATTTAAGGCTATAAATAGCCTCCTAGGCCGGTTGTATTAAGGACCCATATTTGATTAATGACAAGCATTGCTTTGCAAACACATTGTTTCTTGAGGATTCAAGAGAGAGACCGAGAGGATTCTTGGTGAATTGATCTTGCTTGGTTTGTCTTGTGTGTGTCGATCTTCGCTAGTTGATTGGTGCTATCAAGCTTTCACGAGCCCCTTTCTTGTGCTCCTAGGATACGTCCTAGGTTGTGTAAGATCGTAGAGATTGGTTAGCTAGTCGTTGGTTTAGGACTTTGTTCAATTGGGATCAAGGGTCTATTCGCTCGTTCTACCTAGACTTTCTCCTGCCCTATCTATCTTTTTCATTACTATTGTCGAGTCCTTTGAGTCTTTGTCGAGTCATTATTGTCTAACTTGTGTTCTTTGTTTGTTTTGTGCTTGTTGTCGAAAGATCGGGACATCCACGGCTAATCCCCGTATCAAATTTGGTATCAGAGCTTCGGCTACCGACATCAAGTGTCTCATCTCCATTGTCATCATCAAAAAAAACTCAAAAACTCCATTGGAGTGCAAGGTTTGATCATCTCTTCTTTTGTTTGATTTTTCTTACTATTAGCATTGGTTGTTGTTGGTTTGCTTAGGCATTACCTTCTGCCGACCCCATCACCAATTCATCACCACCATACCGCCACCCTATCACCACCATCAGACCACCATTCGACCACCCTTTCATCACCACCAAGAAAAATCAGATTTTTGGTCTTCTATTTTTGCTATTTTCTGAAATTCAAAAGAAAAAGTCAAAAAAATCCCTACATTTTAGCCATACCATTTCCAGCTCCTATTTTTTAGCCACACTTCCATCCCAACAGCTCTATTAGTTACAAGGTCTCTTTTATTTTCATTTTCAGATTTTTCATTTGTTATTTAATTGCTGAAAGTCAAAAAAAAAAAAATCAGACTTCAAAAAAAAAAGAAAGAGAAGTCGACAGTGAAAAAAAAAAAAAGAGAAGAAAGAAAGAAAAAGAATTTAGAAAAAAAAAAAATCAGATTTGAGTTGCATTGTTGTTGATTGTTCTAAGTGTACAAGAGAAGTGCAAGAGTAAGCATTGCAAGTGAACAAGAGCCATTGTGAGCCAAGAAAGCCTAAACACCATCTTACCATTCAACCTATCCTTAGCCTACCAACAACTATCTTGCTTGTAGTTTGAAGGTTAGACAAGGTTGATTTGATCAAGTTTTGTGCTTAGTCCTTTCTTACCATTTTATTCTTGTCCTTTGTTTCTATTATCTCTTGATCTCACTTTCTTTGATTCATTTCTGAAATTTTCAGCTTGGACCCTTATCATTGATTGTCTAGCTAATCTCTTTTGGTTAGAGGATTTTTGATTGTCCTTTTGACTAGCTTGAGTGATTGACTATCGTAAGACAAATTGCAACAACAAGCATTTCAGCACCAAAGGGAGAGGAGTGTCGAGAGCAAACACTTTTGAGGAAGTTTTTGTTTTGTCTAACCTTAACCTATTTACGTGTTTGTTTGAGTTGTGATGACTATAGGTAACAAATCCCCAAGGTCGGAGACTTCCGAGCCCATTTCCCCGGAGTTGTTCAACATGTTGAACAAAATGAACAACAACATCACGACGTTGATGGAAAGGATGGCAGCCCTAGAGGCACGCCCTTCGACGTCCACGGAGATGCCTAGGGCACCCCAAGGCCAGCCTTCGGCTTCCGAACATCACAGCCGCGTTCCACCCCCGGAGCACACCCAAGACAACCGGGAAGGTCCTCCTAGAACTCCTATTTATGCACGAAATACTCCACCGGAAGAGAACCCACCTCCTCGTGAGAGGCGTGGTCGTTTTAATCATTTTCGTGATGTGCAGGATGACTTTGAGCCCTATGAACACTTTGAGGGTTTCCAAGAAGAAGAGGATCAATGGGAGCGCCAATCGAGAAGGCATGAACAAGGACCCCGTCCACGGAGGCCCCGAGAGCCCGAGCAAGACGGAGTTGGCAAGGTCAAGGTCACAATCCCACCTTTTGAGGGAAAGTGCGATCCGGACACTTACCTCGAATGGGAGACCAAGATCGAGCACATTTGGAGCTGCCACAACTTCACCGATTACAAGAAGGTACAACTAGCCACCCTTGAATTTAGCGGTTTTGCACTAATATGGTGGGATACCCTTGTGAAGGAAAGGAGAAGAGCCCTAGACGCACCCGTAGCCACGTGGGAACAAATGAAGGCACTCATGAGGGCACGATTCATCCCTCAACACTACGCTAGGGAACTCAAGCAGCGGCTTGAGAACCTCAAGCAAGGTTCCATGAGTGTGGAGGAAGCATTCAATGCCATGCAATTGGCTATGGCAAGGGCAAACGTGGTAGAAGATGAGGAAGACACCAATGCTCGGTTCTTAAGAATCCTACACCCTTACTTGGCTAGAGAAGTTGATTGTTATCCTTATACTTCCGTTATTGATCTTTTACATCTAGCCGTGAAGGTTGATAGGAAGTTAAAGGCAAGAGACCAAGGAGGAGCTAGAGGAGGAAACCGAAGCTCAAGCACGCAGCCCTATGGCCGAGATGCCCTAGCACCAAGGGAGAAGCCTAGTCTCGGTAATGGAGGAGAGCAAGGGAATCGAGGAGGAGTTCAAGCCATATCGAGTGCCAAGCCACCTAGCCCTCTCGGTAACCCTAAAGGAGGTACCCCTAACCCTTCTAATTTGCGAAATAGGGAAGTTGTGTGTTTTAAGTGCCAAGATAGAGGACACATGATGAAAGATTGCCCACATAGGAAAGCTCTCATGGTTGATCACTTAGGCAACACCAATTCTGAAATTGAGCATGAAAATGATGAGTGTTTGCATTTTGATTGTGATCCTATCTTAAATTCCTATGATGATTGTGATGATGAAGGCATTGAGTATGAACATGGTGAAAGTTTGATTGTGAGGAGAGCTTTGCATGTCAATCCAACTCCATGTGATGATAACCAACGAGAGAACTTATTTCATACTAGATGCTTAGTAAAGGGTAAGGTTTGTAATGTCATTATTGATGGTGGAAGTTGTTGTAATCTTGCTAGCACTGAATTGGTTGAAAAACTACAACTTTCCACTATACACCACCCTAGGCCCTATAAATTGCATTGGATGAATGATTGCGGTGCATTAAAAGTGAATAAGCAAGTTAAGGTTTCTTTTAAGCTAGGACATTATGAAGATGATGTTTTGTGTGATATAGTACCTATGCAAGCTTCTCACTTACTTTTTGGTCGTCCATGGCAATTTGATCGAAAAGTCTTACATGATGGTTTCACTAACCGCTATTCCTTTGAGTATAAGGGCAGGAATTTCACTCTAAAGCCAATGACCCCTACTCAAATAGCCGGGGAATTTGAGAAGAAGGAAAGTGGAGGGTCGGTGCCATCAAAAGTGTTCCTTGCCGCCAAGAGGGAGTTCGTGGACAAGAACTTGGATTCGTGGTCGAATCCTTTCAAAGAAGGGGAGGTTGATGCGGGACCATCCAAGCTAAGGCCTTACACTCTTGTGAGCTATGCCCTAGCTCAAGAACCGACGAGGCCTCAAGGAATCAATGCAGCCCAAGCCAACAAGCTAAGGCCTTACACTCTTGTGAGCTATGCCCTAGCTCAAGAACCGACGAGGCCTCAAGGAATCAACGCAGCCCAAGCCACGGACCCTTGTTTGGATTGATGCCGAGGTTGTACCGAGCACATGTGCCTACCTTGCTCCGTGAAGACCGGGTCCAAATACTAGCCGTTGACAGCCTTGCTAAGTGCTCAAGTGGCCAGCCATGAAGACCTATTCTTTAGGAGCCATGATTGAAGAAGTCAAGGCCACTTCCTATCTTTTAGGGATTTTATTTGCAATTTCTGAATTTGTTTTAATTTCCATTTAATTTTCTGAATTTCTTGCAATTTTCTGAATTTCTTTTGTTGTCATTTATTTTCAGCCTTTTCTATCTCCATTTAAGGCTATAAATAGCCTCCTAGGCCGGTTGTATTAAGGACCCATATTTGATTAATGACAAGCATTGCTTTGCAAACACATTGTTTCTTGAGGATTCAAGAGAGAGACCGAGAGGATTCTTGGTGAATTGATCTTGCTTGGTTTGTCTTGTGTGTGTCGATCTTCGCTAGTTGATTGGTGCTATCAAGCTTTCACGAGCCCCTTTCTTGTGCTCCTAGGATACGTCCTAGGTTGTGTAAGATCGTAGAGATTGGTTAGCTAGTCGTTGGTTTAGGACTTTGTTCAATTGGGATCAAGGGTCTATTCGCTCGTTCTACCTAGACTTTCTCCTGCCCTATCTATCTTTTTCATTACTATTGTCGAGTCCTTTGAGTCTTTGTCGAGTCATTATTGTCTAACTTGTGTTCTTTGTTTGTTTTGTGCTTGTTGTCGAAAGATCGGGACATCCACGGCTAATCCCCGTATCAAATTTGGTATCAGAGCTTCGGCTACCGACATCAAGTGTCTCATCTCCATTGTCATCATCAAAAAAAACTCAAAAACTCCATTGGAGTGCAAGGTTTGATCATCTCTTCTTTTGTTTGATTTTTCTTACTATTAGCATTGGTTGTTGTTGGTTTGCTTAGGCATTACCTTCTGCCGACCCCATCACCAATTCATCACCACCATACCGCCACCCTATCACCACCATCAGACCACCATTCGACCACCCTTTCATCACCACCAAGAAAAATCAGATTTTTGGTCTTCTATTTTTGCTATTTTCTGAAATTCAAAAGAAAAAGTCAAAAAAATCCCTACATTTTAGCCATACCATTTCCAGCTCCTATTTTTTAGCCACACTTCCATCCCAACAGCTCTATTAGTTACAAGGTCTCTTTTATTTTCATTTTCAGATTTTTCATTTGTTATTTAATTGCTGAAAGTCAAAAAAAAAAAAATCAGACTTCAAAAAAAAAAGAAAGAGAAGTCGACAGTGAAAAAAAAAAAAAGAGAAGAAAGAAAGAAAAAGAATTTAGAAAAAAAAAAAATCAGATTTGAGTTGCATTGTTGTTGATTGTTCTAAGTGTACAAGAGAAGTGCAAGACAGTTTTGGTGGATAAAGAAAGGTGACGCCGAAATGGTCACTTTTGGTCCGAAAATTTCACGGAAAGCTTTTCGCACTCAAAGCTCCCATTATGACCTATACACCATATAAACATGTTTGGGACACATTTGAGCGAAAACAAGACAGTTTTGGTGGATAAAGAAAGGTGACGCCGAAATGGTCACTTTTGGTCCGAAAATTTCACGGAAAGCTTTTCGCACTCAAAGCTCCCATTATGACCTATACACCATATAAACATGTTTGGAACACATTTGAGCGAAAACAAGACAATTTTGGTGGATAAAGAAAGGTGACGCCGATGTGGTCACTTTTGGTCCGAAAATTTCACGGAAAGCTTTTCGCGCACAAAGCTCCCATTATGACCTATACACCAAATAAACATGTATGGGACACATTTGAGCGAAAACAAGACAGTTTTGGTGGATAAAGGAAGGTGACGCCGATGTGGTCACTTTTGGTCCGAAAATTTCACGGAAAGCTTTTCGGGCACAAAGCTCACATTATGACCTATACACCATATAAAAATGTTTGGGACACATTTGAGCAAAAACAACAAGGTTTTAGTGAATAAAGAAAGGTGACGCCGAAATTGTCACTTTTGGTCCGAAAATTTCACGGAAAGCTTTTCGCCCACAAAGCTCCCATTATGACCTATATACCAAATAAATATGTTTGGGACACATTTGAGCGAAAACAAGACAGTTTTGGTGGATAAAGAAAGGTGACGCCGATGTGGTCTCTTTTGGTCCGAAAATTTCACGGAAAGCTTTTCGGGCACAAAGCTCACATTATGACCTATACACAATATAAACATGTTTGGGACACATTTGAACAAAAACAACACTGTTTTGGTGAATGAAGAAAGGTGACGCCGAAATGGTCACTTTTGGTCCGAAAATTTCACGGAAAGCTTTTCGCCCACAAAGCTCCCATTATGACCTATACACCAAATAAACATGTTTGTGACACATTTGACCGAAAACAAGACAGTTTTGGTTGATAAAGAACGGTGACGCCGATGTGGTCACTTTTGGTCCGAAAATTTCACGGAAAGCTTTTCACGCACAAAGCTCCCATTATGACCTATACACCATATAAACATGTTTGGGACACATTTGAGCGAAAACAACACAGTTTTGTTGGATAAAGAAAGGTGACGCCGATGTGGTCACTTTTGGACCGAAAATTTCACGGAAAGCTTTTCGCGCACAAACTCCCATTATGACCTATACACCATATAAACATGTTTGGGACACATTTGAGCGAAAACAAGACAGTTTTGGTTGATAAAGAAAGGTGACGCCGATGTGGTCACTTTTGGTCCGAAAATTTCACGGAAAGCTTTTCGCCCACAAAGCTCCTATTATGACCTATACACCAAATAAACATGTTTGGGACACATTTGAGCAAAAACAAGACAGTTTTGGTGGATGAAGAAAGGTGACGCCGAAATGGTCACTTTTGGTCCGAAAATTTCACGGAAAGCTTTTCGCCCACAAAGCTCCCATTATGACCTATATACCAAATAAATATGTTTGGGACACATTTGAACAAAAACAAGACAGTTTTGGTGGATAAAGAAAGGTGACGCCGAAATGGTCACTTTTGGTCCGAAAATTTCACGGAAAGCTTTTCGCGCACAAAGCTCCCATTATGACCTATACACCAAATAAACATGCTTGGGACACATTTGAGCGAAAACAAGACAGTTTTGGTGGATAAAGAAAGGTGACGCCGATGTGGTCACTTTTGGTCCGAAAATTTCACGGAAAGCTTTTCGCGCACAAAGCTCCCATTATGACCTATACACCATATAAACATGTTTGGGACACATTTGAGCGAAAACAAGACAGTTTTGGTGGATAAAGGAAGGTGACGCCGATGTGGTCAATTTTGGTGCGAAAATTTCATGGAAAGCTTTTCGCCCACAAAGCTCACATTATGACCTATACACCATATAAACATGTTTGGGACACATTTGAGCAAAAACAACAAAGTTTTAGTGAATAAAGAAAGGTGACGCCGAAATGGTCACTTTTGGTCCGAAAATTTCACGGAAAGCTTTTCGGGCACAAAGCTCACATTATGACCTATACACCATATAAACATGTTTGGGACCCATTTGAACAAAAACAACACAGTTTTGGTGAATGAAGAAAGGTGACGCCGAAATGGTCACTTTTGGTCCGAAAATTTCACGGAAAGCTTTTCGCACACAAAGCTCCCATTATGACCTATACACCAAATAAACATGTTTGTGACACATTTGAGCGAAAACAAGACAGTTTTGGTGGATAAAGAAAGGTGACGCCGAAATGGTCACTTTTGGTCCGAAAATTTCACGGAAAGCTTTTCGGGCACAAAGCTCACATTATGACCTATACACCATATAAACATGTTTGGGACACATTTGAACAAAAACAACACAGTTTTGGTGAATGAAGAAAGGTGACGCCGAAATGGTCACTTTTGGTCCGAAAATTTCACGGAAAGCTTTTCGCCCACAAAGCTCCCATTATGACCTATATACCAAATAAATATGTTTGGGACACATTTGAGGGAAAACAAGACAGTTTTCGTGGATAAAGAAAGGTGACGCCGATGTGGTCACTTTTGGTCCGAAAATTTCACGGAAAACTTTTCGCGCACAAAGCTCCCATTATGACCTATACACCATATAAACATTTTTGGGACACATTTGAACAAAAACAATACAGTTTTGGTGGAAAAAGAAAGGTGACGCCGAAATGGTCACTTTTGGTCCGAAAATTTCACGGAAAGCTTTTCGCACACAAAGCTCCCATTATGACCTATACACCATATAAACAATTTTGGGACACATTTGAGCGAAAACAAGACATTTTTGGTGGATAAAGAAAGGTGACGCTGAAATGGTCACTTTTGGTCCGAAAATTTCACGGAAAGCTTTTCGCACACAAAGCTCCCATTATGACCTATACACCATATAAACAATTTTGGGACACATTTTAGCGAAAACAAGACAGTTTTGGTGGATAAAGGAAGGTGACGCCGATGTGGTCACTTTTGTTGCGAAAATTTCACGGAAAGCTTTTCGGGCACAAAGCTCATATTATGACCTATACACCATATAAAAATGTTTGGGACACATTTGAGCAAAAACAACAAAGTTTTAGTGAATAAAGAAAGGTGACGCCGAAATTGTCACTTTTGGTCCAAAAATTTCACGGAAAGCTTTTCGCCCACAAAGCTCCCATTATGACCTATATACCAAATAAATATGTTTGGGACACATTTGAGCGAAAACAAGACAGTTTTGGTGGATAAAGAAAGGTGACGCCGATGTGGTCACTTTTGGTCCGAAAATTTCACGGATAGCTTTTCGCGCACAAAGCTCCCATTATGACCTATACACCATATAAACATGTTTGGGACACATTTGAGCGAAAACAAGACAGTTTTGGTGGATAAAGAAAGGTGACGCCGATGTGGTCACTTTTGGTCCGAAAATTTCACAGAAAGCTTTTCGGGCACAAAGCTCACATTATTACCTATACACCATATAAACATGTTTGGGACACATTTGAGCGAAAACAAGACAGTTTTATTGAATAAAGAAGGGTGACGCCGAAATGGTCACTTTTGGTCCGAAAATTTCACGGAAAGCTTTTCGCGGACAAAGCTCCCATTATGACCTATACACCATATAAACATGTTTATGACACATTTAAGCGAAAACAACACAGTTTTGGTGGATAAAGAAAGGTGACGCCGAAATGGTCACTTTTGGTCCGAAAATTTCACGGAAAGCTTTTTGCGCACAAAGCTCCCATTATGACCTATACACCATATAAACATGTATGGGACACATTTGAGCGAAAACAACATAGTTTTGGTGGATAAAGAAAAGTGATGCCGATGTGGTCACTTTTGGTCCGAAAATTTCACGGAAAGCTTTTGGCGCACAAAGCTCACATTATGACCTATACACCAAATAAACATGTTTGGGACACATTTGAGCGAAAACAAGACACTTTTGGTGGATAAAGAAAGGTGACGCCGATGTGGTCAATTTTGGTCCGAAAATTTCACGGGAAGCTTTTCGTACACAAAACTCCCATTATGACCTATACACCAAATAAACATGTTTGCGACACATTTGAGCGAAAAAAAGACAGTTTTGGTGGATAAAGAAAGGTGACACCGATGTGGTCAATTTTGGTCCGAAAATTTCACGGAAAGCTTTTCGCGCACAAAGCTCCCATTATGACCTATACACCATATAAACATGTTTATGACACATTTAAGCGAAATAAAACACAGTTTTGGTGGATAAAGAAAGGTGACGCCGAAATGGTCACTTTTGGTCCGAAAATTTCACGGAAAGCTTTTCGCGCACAAAGCTCCCATTATGACCTATACACCATATAAACATGTTTGGGACACATTTGAGCGAAAACAAGACAGTTTTGGTGGATAAAGAAAGGTGACGCCGATGTGGTCAATTTTGGTCCGAAAATTTCACAGAAAGCTTTTCGGGCACAAAGCTCACATTATTACCTATACACCATATAAACATGTTTGGGACACATTTGAGCGAAAACAAGACAGTTTTATTGAATAAAGAAAGGTGACGCCGAACTGGTCACTTTTGGTCCGAAAATTTCACGGAAAACTTTTCGCGCACAAAGCTCCTATTATGACCCATACACCATATAAACATGTTTGGGACACATTTGAGCGAAAACAACACAGTTTATGTGGATAAAGAAAGGTGACACCGATGTGGTCACTTTTGGTCCGAAAATTTCACGGAAAGCTTTTCGCACACAAAGCTCCCAGTTATGACCTATACACCAAATAAACATGTTTGGGACACATTTGAGCGAAAACAACACAGTTTGGGTGGATAAAGAAAGGTGACGCCGAAATGGTCACTTTTGGTCCGAAAAATTCACGGAAAACTTTTCGCACACAAAACTCCCATTATGACCTATGCACCAAATAAACATGTTTGGGACACATTTGAGCAAAAACAACACAGTTTTGGTGAATGAAGAAAGGTGACGCCGAAATGGCCACTTTTGGTCCGAAAATTTCACGGAAAGCTTTTCGCACACAAAGCTCCCATTATGACCTATATACCAAATAAATATGTTTGGGACACATTTGAGGGAAAACAAGACAGTTTTGGTGGATAAAGAAAGGTGACGCCGATGTGGTCACTTTTGGTCCGAAAATTTTACGGAAAGCTTTTCGCGCACAAAGCTCACATTATGACCTATACACCATATAAACATGTTTGGGACACATTTGAGCAAAAACAACAAAGTTTTAGGGAATAAAGAAAGGTGACGCCGATGTGGTCACTTTTCGTCCGAAAATTTCACGGAAAGCTTTTCGCCCACAAAGCTCCCATTATGACCTATATACCAAATAAATATGTTTGGGACACATTTGAGCGAAAACAAGACAGTTTTGGTGGATAAAGAAAGATGACGCCGATGTGGTAACTTTTGGTCCGAAAATTTCACGGAAAGCTTTTCGGGCACAAAGCTCACATTATGACCTATACACCATATAAACATGTTTGGGACACATTTGAACAAAAACAACACAGTTTTGGTGAATGAAGAAAGGTGACGCCGAAATGGTCACTTTTGGTCCGAAAATTTCACGGAAAGCTTTTCGCACACAAAGCTGCCATTATGACCTATACACCAAATAAACATCTTTGTGACACATTTGAGCGAAAACAAGACAGTTTTGGTGGATAAAGAAAGGTGACGCCGAAATGGTCACTTTTGGTCCGAAAATTTCACGGAAAGCTTTTCGCGCACAAACTCCCATTATGACCTATACACCATATAAACATGTTTGGGACACATTTGAGCGAAAACAACATAGTTTTGGTGGATAAAGAAAGGTGACGCCGATGTGGTCACTTTTGGTCCGAAAATTTCACGGAAAGCTTTTCGTGCACAAAGCTCACATTATGACTTATACACCATATAAACATATTTGGGACACATTTGAGCGAAAACAAGACAGTTTTGGTGGATAAAGAAAGGTGACGCCGATGTGGTCACTTTTGGTCCGAAAATTTCACGGAAAGCTTTTCGCGCACAAAGCTCCCATTATGACCTATACACCAAATAAACACGTTTGGGACACATTTGAGCGAAAACAAGACAGTTTTGGTGGATAAAGGAAGGTGACGCCGATGTGGTCACTTTTGGTCCAAAAATTTCACGGAAAGCTTTTCGGGCAAAAAACTCACATTATGACCTATACACCATATAAACATGTTAGGGACACATTTGAGCATAAACAACAAAGTTTTAGTGAATAAAGAAAGGTGACGCCGAAATGGTCACTTTTGGTCCGAAAATTTCACGGAAAGTTTTTCGCACTCAAAGCTCCCATTATGACCTATACACCATATAAACATGTTTGGAACACATTTGAGCGAAAACAAGACAATTTTGGTGGATAAAGAAAGGTGACGCCGATGTGGTCACTTTTGGTCCGAAAATTTCACGGAAAGCTTTTCGCGCACAAAGCTCCCATTATGACCTATACACCAAATAAACATGTATGGGACACATTTGAGCGAAAACAAGACAGTTTTGGTGGATAAAGGAAGGTGACGCCGATGTGGTCACTTTTGGTCCGAAAATTTCACGGAAAGCTTTTCGGGCACAAAGCTCACATTATGACCTATACACCATATAAAAATTTTGGGACACATTTGAGCAAAAACAACAAAGTTTTAGTGAATAAAGAAAGGTGACGCCGAAATTGTCACTTTTGGTCCGAAAATTTCACGGAAAGCTTTTCGCCCACAAAGCTCCCATTATGACCTATATACCAAATAAATATGTTTGGGACACATTTGAGCGAAAACAAGACAGTTTTGGTGGATAAAGAAAGGTGACGCCGATGTGGTCTCTTTTGGTCCGAAAATTTCACGGAAAGCTTTTCGGGCACAAAGCTCACATTATGACCTATACACAATATAAACATGTTTGGGACACATTTGAACAAAAACAACACTGTTTTGGTGAATGAAGAAAGGTGACGCCGAAATGGTCACTTTTGGTCCGAAAATTTCACGGAAAGCTTTTCGCCCACAAAGCTCCCATTATGACCTATACACCAAATAAACATGTTTGTGACACATTTGACCGAAAACAAGACAGTTTTGGTTGATAAAGAACGGTGACGCCGATGTGGTCACTTTTGGTCCGAAAATTTCACGGAAAGCTTTTCACGCACAAAGCTCCCATTATGACCTATACACCATATAAACATGTTTGGGACACATTTGAGCGAAAACAACACAGTTTTGTTGGATAAAGAAAGGTGACGCCGATGTGGTCACTTTTGGTCCGAAAATTTCACGGAAAGCTTTTCGCGCACAAACTCCCATTATGACCTATACACCATATAAACATGTTTGGGACACATTTGAGCGAAAACAAGACAGTTTTGGTTGATAAAGAAAGGTGACGCCGAAATGGTCACTTTTGGTCTGAAAATTTCACGGAAAGCTTTTAGCCCACAAAGCTCCTATTATGACCTATACACCAAATAAACATGTTTGGGACACATTTGAGCAAAAACAAGACAGTTTTGGTGGATGAAGAAAGGTGACGCCGAAATGGTCACTTTTGGTCCGAAAATTTCACGGAAAGCTTTTCGCCCACAAAGCTCCCATTATGACCTATATACCAAATAAATATGTTTGGGACACATTTGAACAAAAACAAGACAGTTTTGGTGGATAAAGAAAGGTGACGCCGAAATGGTCACTTTTGGTCCGAAAATTTCACGGAAAGCTTTTCGCGCACAAAGCTCCCATTATGACCTATACACCAAATAAACATGCTTGGGACACATTTGAGCGAAAACAAGACAGTTTTGGTGGATAAAGAAAGGTGACGCCGATGTGGTCACTTTTGGTCCGAAAATTTCACGGAAAGCTTTTCGCGCACAAAGCTCCCATTATGACCTATACACCATATAAACATGTTTGGGACACATTTGAGCGAAAACAAGACAGTTTTGGTGGATAAAGGAAGGTGACGCCGATGTGGTCAATTTTGGTGCGAAAATTTCATGGAAAGCTTTTCGCCCACAAAGCTCACATTATGACCTATACACCATATAAACATGTTTGGGACACATTTGAGCAAAAACAACAAAGTTTTAGTGAATAAAGAAAGGTGACGCCGAAATGGTCACTTTTGGTCCGAAAATTTCACGGAAAGCTTTTCGGGCACAAAGCTCACATTATGACCTATACACCATATAAACATGTTTGGGACCCATTTGAACAAAAACAACACAGTTTTGGTGAATGAAGAAAGGTGACGCCGAAATGGTCACTTTTGGTCCGAAAATTTCACGGAAAGCTTTTCGCACACAAAGCTCCCATTATGACCTATACACCAAATAAACATGTTTGTGACACATTTGAGCGAAAACAAGACAGTTTTGGTGGATAAAGAAAGGTGACGCCGAAATGGTCACTTTTGGTCCGAAAATTTCACGGAAAGCTTTTCGGGCACAAAGCTCACATTATGACCTATACACCATATAAACATGTTTGGGACACATTTGAACAAAAACAACACAGTTTTGGTGAATGAAGAAAGGTGACGCCGAAATGGTCACTTTTGGTCCGAAAATTTCACGGAAAGCTTTTCGCCCACAAAGCTCCCATTATGACCTATATAACAAATAAATATGTTTGGGACACATTTGAGGGAAAACAAGACAGTTTTCGTGGATAAAGATAGGTGACGCCGATGTGGTCACTTTTGGTCCGAAAATTTCACGGAAAACTTTTCGCGCACAAAGCTCCCATTATGACCTATACACCATATAAACATTTTTGGGACACATTTGAACAAAAACAATACAGTTTTGGTGGAAAAAGAAAGGTGACGCCGAAATGGTCACTTTTGGTCCGAAAATTTCACGGAAAGCTTTTCGCACACAAAGCTCCCATTATGACCTATACACCATATAAACAATTTTGGGACACATTTGAGCGAAAACAAGACATTTTTGGTGGATAAAGAAAGGTGACGCCGAAATGGTCACTTTTGGTCCGAAAATTTCACGGAAAGCTTTTCGCACACAAAGCTCCCATTATGACCTATACACCATATAAACAATTTTGGGACACATTTGAGCGAAAACAAGACAGTTTTGGTGGATAAAGGAAGGTGACGCCGATGTGGTCACTTTTGTTGCGAAAATTTCACGGAAAGCTTTTCGGGCACAAAGCTCATATTATGACCTATACACCATATAAAAATGTTTGGGACACATTTGAGCAAAAACAACAAAGTTTTAGTGAATAAAGAAAGGTGACGCCGAAATTGTCACTTTTGGTCCAAAAATTTCACGGAAAGCTTTTCGCCCACAAAGCTCCCATTATGACCTATATACCAAATAAATATGTTTGGGACACATTTCAGCGAAAACAAGACAGTTTTGGTGGATAAAGAAAGGTGACGCCGATGTGGTCACTTTTGGTCCGAAAATTTCACGGAAAGCTTTTCGCGCACAAAGCTCCCATTATGACCTATACACCATATAAACATGTTTGGGACACATTTGAGCGAAAACAAGACAGTTTTGGTGGATAAAGAAAGGTGACGCCGATGTGGTCACTTTTGGTCCGAAAATTTCACAGAAAGCTTTTCGGGCACAAAGCTCACATTATTACCTATACACCATATAAACATGTTTGGGACACATTTGAGCGAAAACAAGACAGTTTTATTGAATAAAGAAGGGTGACGCCGAAATGTTCACTTTTGGTCCGAAAATTTCACGGAAAGCTTTTCGCGGACAAAGCTCCCATTATGACCTATACACCATATAAACATGTTTATGACACATTTAAGCGAAAACAACACAGTTTTGGTGGATAAAGAAAGGTGACGCCGAAATGGTCACTTTTGGTCCGAAAATTTCACGGAAAGCTTTTTGCGCACAAAGCTCCCATTATGACCTATACACCATATAAACATGTATGGGACACATTTGAGCGAAAACAACATAGTTTTGGTGGATAAAGAAAAGTGATGCCGATGTGGTCACTTTTGGTCCGAAAATTTCACGGAAAGCTTTTGGCGCACAAAGCTCACATTATGACCTATACACCAAATAAACATGTTTGGGACACATTTGAGCGAAAACAAGACAGTTTTGGTGGATAAAGAAAGGTGACACCGATGTGGTCACTTTTGGTCCGAAAATTTCACGGAAAGCTTTTCGCGCACAAAGCTCCCATTATGACCTATACACCATATAAACATGTTTATGACACATTTAAGCGAAATAAAACACAGTTTTGGTGGATAAAGAAAGGTGACGCCGAAATGGTCACTTTTGGTCCGAAAATTTCACGGAAAGCTTTTCGCGCACAAAGCTCCCATTATGACCTATACACCATATAAACATGTTTGGGACACATTTGAGCGAAAACAAGACAGTTTTGGTGGATAAAGAAAGGTGACGCCGATGTGGTCAATTTTGGTCCGAAAATTTCACAGAAAGCTTTTCGGGCACAAAGCTCACATTATTACCTATACACCATATAAACATGTTTGGGACACATTTAAGCGAAAACAAGACAGTTTTATTGAATAAAGAAAGGTGACGCCGAACTGGTCACTTTTGGTCCGAAAATTTCACGGAAAACTTTTCGCGCACAAAGCTCCTATTATGACCCATACACCATATAAACATGTTTGGGACACATTTGAGCGAAAACAACACAGTTTGGGTGGATAAAGAAAGGTGACGCCGAAATGGTCACTTTTGGTCCGAAAATTTCACGGAAAGCTTTTCGCACACAAAGCTCCCAGTTATGACCTATGCACCAAATAAACATGTTTGGGACACATTTGAGCAAAAACAACACAGTTTTGGTGAATGAAGAAAGGTGACGCCGAAATGGCCACTTTTGGTCCGAAAATTTCACGGAAAGCTTTTCGCACACAAAGCTCCCATTATGACCTATATACCAAATAAATATGTTTGGGACACATTTGAGGGAAAACAAGACAGTTTTGGTGGATAAAGAAAGGTGACGCCGATGTGGTCACTTTTGGTCCGAAAATTTCACGGAAAGTTTTTCGCGCACAAAGCTCCCATTATGACCTATACACCATATAAACATGTTTGGGACACATTTGAACAAAAACAACACAGTTTTGGTGGATAAAGAAAGGTGACGCCGAAATGGTCACTTTTGGTCCGAAAATTTCACGGAAAGCTTTTCGCACACAAATCTCCCATTATGACCTATACACCAAATAAACATGTTTGTGACACATTTGAGCGAAAACAAGACAGTTTTGGTGGATAAAGAAAGGTGACGGCGAAATGGTCACTTTTGGTCCGAAAATTTCACGGAAAGCTTTTCGCGCACAAAGCTCCCATTATGACCTATACACCATATAAACATGTTTGGGACACATTTGAGCGAAAACAAGACAGTTTTGGTGGATAAAGAAAGGTGACGCCGATGTGGTCACTTTTGTTCCGAAAATTTCACAGAAAGCTTTTCGGGCACAAAGCTCTCATTATTACCTATACACCATATAAACATGTTGATACGGGGATTAGCCGTGGATGTCCCGATCTTTCGACAACAAGCACAAAACAACAAAGAACACAAGTTAGACAATAATGACTCGACAAAGACTCAAAGGACTCGACAATAGTAATGAAAAAGATAGATAGGGCAGGAGAAAGTCTAGGTAGAACGAGCGAATAGACCCTTGATCCCAATTGAACAAAGTCCTAAACCAACGACTAGCTAACCAATCTCTACGATCTTACACAACCTAGGACGTATCCTAGGAGCACAAGAAAGGGGCTCGTGAAAGCTTGATAGCACCAATCAACTAGCGAAGATCGACACACACAAGACAAACCAAGCAAGATCAATTCACCAAGAATCCTCTCGGTCTCTCTCTTGAATCCTCAAGAAACAATGTGTTTGCAAAGCAATGCTTGTCATTAATCAAATATGGGTTTTTTTCCTAATACAACCGGCCTAGGAGGCTATTTATAGCCTTAAATGGAGATAGAAAAGGCTGAAAATAAATGACAACAAAAGAAATTCAGAAAATTGCAAGAAATTCAGAAAATTAAATGGAAATTAAAACAAATTCAGAAATTGCAAATAAAATCCCTAAAAGATAGGAAGTGGCCTTGACTTCTTCAATCATGGCTCCTAAAGAATAGGTCTTCATGGCTGGCCACTTGAGCACTTAGCAAGGCTGTCAACGGCTAGTATTTGGACCCGGTCTTCACGGAGCAAGGTAGGCACATGTGCTCGGTACAACCTCGGCATCAATCCAAACAAGGGTCCGTGGCTTGGGCTGCGTTGATTCCTTGAGGCCTCGTCGGTTCTTGAGCTAGGGCATAGCTCACAAGAGTGTAAGGCCTTAGCTTGTTGGCTTGGGCTGCATTGATTCCTTGAGGCCTCGTCGGCTCTTGAGCTAGGGCATAGCTCACAAGAGTGTAAGGCCTTAGCTTGGATGGTCCCGCATCAACCTCCCCTTCTTTGAAAGGATTCGACCACGAATCCAAGTTCTTGTCCACGAACTCCCTCTTGGCGGCAAGGAACACTTTTGATGGCACCGACCCTCCACTTTCCTTCTTCTCAAACTCCCCGGCTATTTGAGTAGGGGTCATTGGCTTTAGAGTGAAGTTCCTGCCCTTATACTCAAAGGAATAGCGGTTAGTGAAACCATCATGTAAGACTTTTCGATCAAATTGCCATGGACGACCAAAAAGTAAGTGAGAAGCTTGCATAGGTACTATATCACACAAAACATCATCTTCATAATGTCCTAACTTAAAAGAAACCTTAACTTGCTTATTCACTTTTAATGCACCGCAATCATTCATCCAATGCAATTTATAGGGCCTAGGGTGGTGTATAGTGGAAAGTTGTAGTTTTTCAACCAATTCAGTGCTAGCAAGATTACAACAACTTCCACCATCAATAATGACATTACAAACCTTACCCTTTACTAAGCATCTAGTATGAAATAAGTTCTCTCGTTGGTTATCATCACATGGAGTTGGATTGACATGCAAAGCTCTCCTCACAATCAAACTTTCACCATGTTCATACTCAATGCCTTCATCATCACAATCATCATAGGAATTTAAGATAGGATCACAATCAAAATGCAAACACTCATCATTTTCATGCTCAATTTCAGAATTGGTGTTGCCTAAGTGATCAACCATGAGAGCTTTCCTATGTGGGCAATCTTTCATCATGTGTCCTCTATCTTGGCACTTAAAACACATAACTTCCCTATTTCGCAAATTAGAAGGGTTAGGGGTACCTCCTTTAGGGTTACCGAGAGGGCTAGGTGGCTTGGCACTCGATATGGCTTGAACTCCTCCTCGATTCCCTTGCTCTCCTCCATTACCGAGACTAGGCTTCTCCCTTGGTGCTAGGGCATCTCGGCCATAGGGCTGCGTGCTTGAGCTTCGGTTTCCTCCTCTAGCTCCTCCTTGGTCTCTTGCCTTTAACTTCCTATCAACCTTCACGGCTAGATGTAAAAGATCAATAACGGAAGTATAAGGATAACAATCAACTTCTCTAGCCAAGTAAGGGTGTAGGATTCTTAAGAACCGAGCATTGGTGTCTTCCTCATCTTCTACCACGTTTGCCCTTGCCATAGCCAATTGCATGGCATTGAATGCTTCCTCCACACTCATGGAACCTTGCTTGAGGTTCTCAAGCCGCTGCTTGAGTTCCCTAGCGTAGTGTTGAGGGATGAATCGTGCCCTCATGAGTGCCTTCATTTGTTCCCACGTGGCTACGGGTGCGTCTAGGGCTCTTCTCCTTTCCTTCACAAGGGTATCCCACCATATTAGTGCAAAACCGCTAAATTCAAGGGTGGCTAGTTGTACCTTCTTGTAATCGGTGAAGTTGTGGCAGCTCCAAATGTGCTCGATCTTGGTCTCCCATTCGAGGTAAGTGTCCGGATCGCACTTTCCCTCAAAAGGTGGGATTGTGACCTTGACCTTGCCAACTCCGTCTTGCTCGGGCTCTCGGGGCCTCCGTGGACGGGGTCCTTGTTCATGCCTTCTCGATTGGCGCTCCCATTGATCCTCTTCTTCTTGGAAACCCTCAAAGTGTTCATAGGGCTCAAAGTCATCCTGCACATCACGAAAATGATTAAAACGACCACGCCTCTCACGAGGAGGTGGGTTCTCTTCCGGTGGAGTATTTCGTGCATAAATAGGAGTTCTAGGAGGACCTTCCCGGTTGTCTTGGGTGTGCTCCGGGGGTGGAACGCGGCTGTGATGTCCGGAAGCCGAAGGCTGGCCTTGGGGTGCCCTAGGCATCTCCGTGGACGTCGAAGGGCGTGCCTCTAGGGCTGCCATCCTTTCCATCAACGTCGTGATGTTGTTGTTCATTTTGTTCAACATGTTGAACAACTCCGGGGAAATGGGCTCGGAAGTCTCCGACCTTGGGGATTTGTTACCTATAGTCATCACAACTCAAACAAACACGTAAATAGGTTAAGGTTAGACAAAACAAAAACTTCCTCAAAAGTGTTTGCTCTCGACACTCCTCTCCCTTTGGTGCTGAAATGCTTGTTGTTGCAATTTGTCTTACGATAGTCAATCACTCAAGCTAGTCAAAAGGACAATCAAAAATCCTCTAACCAAAAGAGATTAGCTAGACAATCAATGATAAGGGTCCAAGCTGAAAATTTCAGAAATGAATCAAAGAAAGTGAGATCAAGAGATAATAGAAACAAAGGACAAGAATAAAATGGTAAGAAAGGACTAAGCACAAAACTTGATCAAATCAACCTTGTCTAACCTTCAAACTACAAGCAAGATAGTTGTTGGTAGGCTAAGGATAGGTTGAATGGTAAGATGGTGTTTAGGCTTTCTTGGCTCACAATGGCTCTTGTTCACTTGCAATGCTTACTCTTGCACTTCTCTTGTACACTTAGAACAATCAACAACAATGCAACTCAAATCTGATTTTTTTTTTTTTTTTAAATTCTTTTTCTTTCTTTCTTCTCTTTTTTTTTTTTCACTGTCGACTTCTCTTTCTTTTTTTTTTTTTTTGAAGTCTGATTTTTTTTTTTTTTTTGACTTTCAGCAATTAAATAACAAATGAAAAATCTGAAAATGAAAATAAAAGAGACCTTGTAACTAATAGAGCTGTTGGGATGGAAGTGTGGCAAAAAAATAGGAGCTGGAAATGGTATGGCTAAAATGTAGGGATTTTTTTTTGACTTTTCCTTTTGAATTTCAGAAAATAGCAAAAATAGAAGACCAAAAATCTGATTTTTCTTGAAATGGAAGAGATGGTGGCCGAGTGGTGGTTGGATGGTGGTGATATGGTGGCCGAATGTATGGTAGGGTAGGCTAGGACAAGCAAACCAACAACAACCAATGCTAATAGTAAGAAAAATCAAACAAAAGAAGAGATGATCAAACCTTGCACTCCAATGGAGTTTTTGAGCTTTTTGATGATGACAATGGAGATGAGACACTTGATGTCGGTAGCCGAAGCTCTGATACCAATTTGATACGGGGATTAGCCGTGGATGTCCCGATCTTTCGACAACAAGCACAAAACAACAAAGAACACAAGTTAGACAATAATGACTCGACAAAGACTCAAAGGACTCGACAATAGTAATGAAAAAGATAGATAGGGCAGGAGAAAGTCTAGGTAGAACGAGCGAATAGACCCTTGATCCCAATTGAACAAAGTCCTAAACCAACGACTAGCTAACCAATCTCTACGATCTTACACAACCTAGGACGTATCCTAGGAGCACAAGAAAGGGGCTCGTGAAAGCTTGATAGCACCAATCAACTAGCGAAGATCGACACACACAAGACAAACCAAGCAAGATCAATTCACCAAGAATCCTCTCGGTCTCTCTCTTGAATCCTCAAGAAACAATGTGTTTGCAAAGCAATGCTTGTCATTAATCAAATATGGGTTTTTTTCCTAATACAACCGGCCTAGGAGGCTATTTATAGCCTTAAATGGAGATAGAAAAGGCTGAAAATAAATGACAACAAAAGAAATTCAGAAAATTGCAAGAAATTCAGAAAATTAAATGGAAATTAAAACAAATTCAGAAATTGCAAATAAAATCCCTAAAAGATAGGAAGTGGCCTTGACTTCTTCAATCATGGCTCCTAAAGAATAGGTCTTCATGGCTGGCCACTTGAGCACTTAGCAAGGCTGTCAACGGCTAGTATTTGGACCCGGTCTTCACGGAGCAAGGTAGGCACATGTGCTCGGTACAACCTCGGCATCAATCCAAACAAGGGTCCGTGGCTTGGGCTGCGTTGATTCCTTGAGGCCTCGTCGGTTCTTGAGCTAGGGCATAGCTCACAAGAGTGTAAGGCCTTAGCTTGTTGGCTTGGGCTGCATTGATTCCTTGAGGCCTCGTCGGCTCTTGAGCTAGGGCATAGCTCACAAGAGTGTAAGGCCTTAGCTTGGATGGTCCCGCATCACATGTTTGGGACACATTTGAGCGAAAAGAAGACAGTTTTATTGAATAAAGAAAGGTGACGCCGAAATGGTCACTTTTGGTCCGAAAATTTCACGGAAAGCTTTTCGCGCACAAAGCTCCCATTATGACCTATACACCATATAAACATGTTTATGACAGATTTAAGCGAAATAAAACACAGTTTTGGTGGATAAATAAAGGTGACGCCGAAATGGTCACTTTTGGTCCGAAAATTTCACGGAAAGCTTTTCGCGCACAAAGCTCCCATTATGACCTATACACCATATAAACATGTTTGGGACACATTTGAGCGAAAACAAGACAGTTTTGGTGGATAAAGAGAGGTGACGCCGATGTGGTCCCTTTTGTTCCGAAAAGTTCACAGAAAGCTTTTCGGGCACAAAGCTCTCATTATAACCTATACACCATATAAACATGTTTGGGACACATTTGAGCGAAAACAACACAGTTTTATTGAATAAAAAAAGGTGACGCCGAAATGGTCACTTTTGGTCCGAAAATTTCACGGAAAGCTTTTCGCGCACAAAGCTCCCATTATGACCTATACACTATATAAACATGTTTATGACACATTTAAGCGAAATAAAACACAGTTTTGGTGGATAAAGAAAGGTGACGCCGAAATGGTCACTTTTGGTCCGAAAATTTCACGGAAAGCTTTTCGCGCACAAAGCTCCCATTATGACCTATACACCATATAAACATGTTTGGGACACATTTGAGCGAAAACAAGACAGTTTTGGTGGATAAAGAAAGGTGACGCCGATGTGGTCACTTTTGGTCCGAAAATTTCACAGAAAGCTTTTCGGGCACAAAGCTCTCATTATTACCTATACACAATATAAACATGTTTGGGACAAATTTGAGCGAAAACAAGACAGTTTTATTGAATAAAGAAAGGTGACGCCGAAATGGTCACTTTTGGTCTGAAAATTTCACGGAAAGCTTTTCGCGCACAAAGCTCCCATTATGACCTATACACCATATAAACATGTTTATGACACATTTAAGCGAAATAAAACACAGTTTTGGTGGATAAAGAAAGGTGACGCCGAAATGGTCACTTTTGGTCCGAAAATTTCACGGAAACCTTTTTGCGCACAAAGCTCCCATTATGACCTATACACCATATAAACATGTATGGGACACATTTGAGCGAAAACAACACAGTTTTGGTGGATAAAGAAAGGTGATGTCGATGTGGTCACTTTTGGTCCGAAAATTTCACGGAAAGCTTTTGGCGCACAAAGCTCCCATTTTGACCTATACACCAAATAAACATGTTTGGGACACATTTGAGCGAAAACAAGACACTTTTGGTGGATAAAGAAAGGTGACGCCGATGTGGTCAATTTTGGTCCGAAAATTTCACGGAAAGCTTTTCGTCCACAAAACTCCCATTATGACCTATACACCAAATAAACATGTTTGGGACACATTTGAGCGAAAAAAAGACAGTTTTGGTGGATAAAGAAAGGTGACACCGATGTGGTCACTTGTGGTCCGAAAATTTCACAGAAAGCTTTTCGGGCACAAAGCTCACATTATTACCTATACACCATATAAACATGTTTGGAACACATTTGAGCAAAAACAACACAGTTTTAGTGCATAAAGAAAGGTGACGCCGAAATGCTCACTTTTGTTCCGAAAATTTCACGGAAAGCTTTTCGCCCACAAAGCTCCCATTATGACCTATATACCAAATAAACATGTTTGGGACACATTTGAGCGAAAACAAGACAGTTTAAGTGGATAAAGAAAGGTGACGCCGATGTGGTCACTTTTGGTTCGAAAATTTTCACGGAAAGCTTTTCGGGCACAAAGCTCACATTATTACCTATACACCATATAAACATATTTGGGTCAAATTTGAGCGAAAACAAGACAGTTTTGGTGGATAAAGAGGTGTGACGCCGAACTGGTCACTTTTGGTCCGAAAATTTCACGGAAAGCTTTTCGCGCACAAAGCTCCTATTATGACCCATACACCATATAAACATGTTTGGGACACATTTGAGCGAAAACAACACAGTTTTGGTGGATAAAGAAAGGTGACACCGATGTGGTCACTTTTGGTCCGAAAATTTCACGGAAAGCTTTTCGCACACAAAGCTCCAATTATGACCTATACACCAAATAAACATGTTTGGGACACATTTGAGCGAAAAAAGACAGTTTTGGTGGATAAAGAAAGGTGACGCCGATGTGGTCACTTTTGGTCCGAAAATTTCACGGAAAGCTTTTCGAGCACAAAGCTCCAGTTATGACCTATACACCAAATAAACATGTTTGGGACACTTTTGAGCGAAAACAACACAGTTTGGGTGGATAAAGAAAGGTGACGCCGAAATGGTCACTTTTGGTCCGAAAAATTCACGGAAAACTTTTCGCACACAAAACTCCCATTATGACCTATGCACCAAATAAACATGTTTGGGACACATTTGAGCAAAAACAACACAGTTTTAGTGAATAAAGAAAGGTGACGCCGAAATGCTCACTTTTGGTCCGAAAATTTCACGGAAAGCTTTTCTCCCACAAAGCTCCCATTATGACCTATATACCAAATAAACTTGTTTGGGACACATTTGAGCGAAAACAACACAGTTTTGGTGGATAAAGAAAGGTGACACCAATGTTGTCACTTTTGGTCCGAAAATTTCACGGAAAGCTTTTCGGGCACAAAGCTCCAGTTATGACCTATACACCAAATAAACATGTTTGGGACACATTTGAGCGAAAACAACACAGTTTGGGTGGATAAAGAAAGGTGACGCCGAAATGGTCACTTTTGGTCCGAAAAATTCACGGAAAACTTTTCGCACACAAAACTCCCATTATGACCTATGCACCAAATAAACATGTTTGGGACACATTTGAGCAAAAACAACACAGTTTTAGTGAATAAAGAAAGGTGACGCCGAAATGCTCACTTTTGGTCCGAAAATTTCACGGAAAGCTTTTCTCCCACAAAGCTCCCATTATGACCTATATACCAAATAAACTTGTTTGGGACACATTTGAGCGAAAACAACACAGTTTTGGTGGATAAAGAAAGGTGACACCAATGTTGTCACTTTTGGTCCGAAAATTTCACGGAAAGCTTTTCGGGCACAAAGCTCACATTATGACCTATACACCAGATAAACATGTTTGGGAAACATTTGAGCAAAAACAACACAGTTTTGGTGAATGAAGAAAGGTGACGCCGAAATGGTCACTTTTGGTCCGAAAATTTCACGGAAAGCTTTTCGCACACAAAGCTCCCATTATGACCTATATACCAAATAAATATGTTTGGGACACATTTGAGGGAAAACAAGACAGTTTTAGTGGATAAAGAAAGGTGACGCCGATGTGGTCACTTTTGGTCCGAAAATTTCACGGAAAGCTTTTCGCGCACAAAGCTCCCATTATGACCTATACACCATATAAACATGTTTGGGACACATTTGAACAAAAACAACACAGTTTTGGTGGATAAAGAAAGGTGACGCCGAAATGGTCACTTTTGGTCCGAAAATTTCACGCAAAGCTTTTCGCACACAAAGCTCCCATTATGACCTATACACCAAATAAACATGTTTGTGACACATTTGAGCGAAAACAAGACAGTTTTGGTGGATAAAGAATGGTGACGGCGAAATGGTCACTTTTGGTCCGAAAATTTCACGGAAAGCTTTTCGCGCACAAAGCTCCCATTATGACCTATACACCATATAAACATGTTTGGGACACATTTGAGCGAAAACAAGACAGTTTTGGTGGATAAAGAGAGGTGACGCCGATGTGGTCCCTTTTGTTCCGAAAAGTTCACAGAAAGCTTTTCGGGCACAAAGCTCTCATTATAACCTATACACCATATAAACATGTTTGGGACACATTTGAGCGAAAACAACACAGTTTTATTGAATAAAGAAAGGTGACGCCGAAATGGTCACTTTTGGTCCGAAAATTTCACGGAAAGCTTTTCGCGCACAAAGCTCCCATTATGACCTATACACTATATAAACATGTTTATTACACATTTAAGCGAAATAAAACACAGTTTTGGTGGATAAAGAAAGGTGACGCCGAAATGGTCACTTTTGGTCCGAAAATTTCACGGAAAGCTTTTCGCGCACAAAGCTCCCATTATGACCTATACACCATATAAACATGTTTGGGACACATTTGAGCGAAAACAAGACAGTTTTGGTGGATAAAGAAAGGTGAAGCCGATGTGGTCACTTTTGGTCCGAAAATTTCACAGAAAGCTTTTCGGGCACAAAGCTCTCATTATTACCTATACACAATATAAACATGTTTGGGACAAATTTGAGCGAAAACAAGACAGTTTTATTGAATAAAGAAAGGTGACGCCGAAATGGTCACTTTTGGTCCGAAAATTTCACGGAAAGCTTTTCGCGCACAAAGCTCCCATTATGACCTATACACCATATAAACATGTTTATGACACATTTAAGCGAAATAAAACACAGTTTTGGTGGATAAAGAAAGGTGACGCCGAAATGGTCACTTTTGGTCCGAAAATTTCACGGAAACCTTTTTGCGCACAAAGCTCCCATTATGACCTATACACCATATAAACATGTATGGGACACATTTGAGCGAAAACAACACAGTTTTGGTGGATAAAGAAAGGTGATGTCGATGTGGTCACTTTTGGTCCGAAAATTTCACGGAAAGCTTTTGGCGCACAAAGCTCCCATTTTGACCTATACACCAAATAAACATGTTTGGGACACATTTGAGCGAAAACAAGACACTTTTGGTGGATAAAGAAAGGTGACGCCGATGTGGTCAATTTTGGTCCGAAAATTTCACGGAAAGCTTTTCGTACACAAAACTCCCATTATGACCTATACACCAAATAAACATGTTTGGGACACATTTGAGCGAAAAAAAGACAGTTTTGGTGGATAAAGAAAGGTGACACCGATGTGGTCACTTGTGGTCCGAAAATTTCACAGAAAGCTTTTCGGGCACAAAGCTCACATTATTACCTATACACCATATAAACATGTTTGGAACACATTTGAGCAAAAACAACACAGTTTTAGTGAATAAAGAAAGGTGACGCCGAAATGCTCACTTTTGTTCCGAAAATTTCACGGAAAGCTTTTCGCCCACAAAGCTCCCATTATGACCTATATACCAAATAAACATGTTTGGGACACATTTGAGCGAAAACAAGACAGTTTAAGTGGATAAAGAAAGGTGACGCCGATGTGGTCACTTTTGGTTCGAAAATTTTCACGGAAAGCTTTTCGGGCACAAAGCTCACATTATTACCTATACACCATATAAACATATTTGGGTCAAATTTGAGCGAAAACAAGACAGTTTTGGTGGATAAAGAGGTGTGACGCCGAACTGGTCACTTTTGGTCCGAAAATTTCACGGAAAGCTTTTCGCGCACAAAGCTCCTATTATGACCTATACACCATATAAACATGTTTGGGACACATTTGAGCGAAAACAACACAGTTTTGGTGGATAAAGAAAGGTGACACCGATGTGGTCACTTTTGGTCCGAAAATTTCACGGAAAGCTTTTCGCACACAAAGCTCCAATTATGACCTATACACCAAATAAACATGTTTGGGACACATTTGAGCGAAAAAAGACAGTTTTGGTGGATAAAGAAAGGTGACGCCGATGTGGTCACTTTTGGTCCGAAAATTTCACGGAAAGCTTTTCGAGCACAAAGCTCCAGTTATGACCTATACACCAAATAAACATGTTTGGGACACTTTTGAGCGAAAACAACACAGTTTGGGTGGATAAAGAAAGGTGACGCCGAAATGGTCACTTTTGGTCCGAAAAATTCACGGAAAACTTTTCGCACACAAAACTCCCATTATGACCTATGCACCAAATAAACATGTTTGGGACACATTTGAGCAAAAACAACACAGTTTTAGTGAATAAAGAAAGGTGACGCCGAAATGCTCACTTTTGGTCCGAAAATTTCACGGAAAGCTTTTCTTCCACAAAGCTCCCATTATGACCTATATACCAAATAAACTTGTTTGGGACACATTTGAGCGAAAACAACACAGTTTTGGTGGATAAAGAAAGGTGACACCAATGTGGTCACTTTTGGTCCGAAAATTTCACGGAAAGCTTTTCGGGCAAAAAGCTCACATTATGACCTATACACCAGATAAACTTGTTTGGGAAACATTTGAGCAAAAACAACACAGTTTTGGTGAATGAAGAAAGGTGACGCCGAAATGGTCACTTTTGGTCCGAAAATTTCACGGAAAGCTTTTCGGGCACAAAGCTCACATTATGACCTATACACCATATAAACATGTTTGGGACACATTTGAGCAAAAACAACAAAGTTTTAGTGAATAAAGAAAGGTGACGCCGAAATGGTCACTTTTGGTCCGAAAATTTCACGGAAAGCTTTTCGCGCACAAAGCTCCCATTATGACCTATACACCATATAAACATGTTTGGGACACATTTGAGCAAAAACAACACAGTTTCGGTGAATAAAGAAAGGTGACGCCGAAATGGTCTCTTTTAGTCTAAAAATTTCACGGAAAGCTTTTCGCACACAAAGCTCTCATTATGACCTATACACCAAATAAACATATTTAGGACACATTTGAGCGAAAAGAAGACAGTTTTGGTGGATAAAGAAAGGTGACGCTGATGTGGTCACTTTTGGTCCGAAAATTTCACGGAAAGATTTTCGCGCACAAAGCTCTCAATATGACCTATACACCAAATAAACATGTTTGGGACAAATTTGAGCGAAAACAAGACAGTTTTGGTGGATAAAGAAAGGTGACGCCGATGTGGTCACTTTTGGTCCGAAAATTTCACGAAAAGCTTTTCGCGCACAAAGCTCCCATTATGACCTATACACCAAATAAACATGTTTGGGACACATTTGAGCGAAAACAAGACAGTTTCGGTGGATAAAGAAACGTGACGCCGATGTGGTCACTTTTGGTCCGAAAATTTCACGGAAAGCTTTTCGGGCACAAAGCTCACATTATGACTTATACACCATATAAACATGTTTGGGACACATTTGAGCAAAAACAACACAGTTTTGGTGAATGAAAAAAGGTGACGCCGAAATTGTCACTTGTGGTCCGAAAATTTCACAGAAAGCTTTTCGGGCACAAAGCTCACATTATGACCTATACACCATATAAACATGTTTGGGAAACATTTGAGCAAAAACAACACAGTTTTGGTGAATGAAGAAAGGTGACGCCGAAATGGTCACTTTTGGTCCGAAAATTTAACGGAAAGCTTTTCGCACACAAAGCTCCCATTATGACCTATATATCAAATAAATATGTTTGGGACACATTTGAGGGAAAACAAGACAGTTTTGGTGGATAAAGAAAGGTGACGCCGATGTGGTCACTTTTGGTCCGAAAATTTCACGGAAAGCTTTTCGCGCACAAAGCTCCCATTATGACCTATACACCATATAAACATGTTTGGGACACATTTGAACAAAAACAACACAGTTTTGGTGGATAAAGAAAGGTGACGCCGAAATGGTCACTTTTGGTCCGAAAATTTCACGGAAAGCTTTTCGCACACAAAGCTCCCATTATGACCTATACACCAAATAAACATGTTTGTGACACATTTGAGCGAAAACAAGACAGTTTTGGTGGATAAAGAAAGGTGACGGCGAAATGGTCACTTTTGGTCCGAAAATTTCATGGAAAGCTTTTCGCGCACAAAGCTCCCATTATGACCTATACACCATATAAACATGTTTGGGACACATTTGAGCGAAAACAACCCAGTTTTGGTGGATAAAGTAAGGTAACGCCGATGTGGTCACTTTTGGTCAGAAAATTTCACGGAAAGCTTTTCGCGCACAAAGCTCCCATTATGACCTATACACCAAATAAACATGTATGGGACACATTTGAGCGAAAACAAGACAGTTTTGGTGGATAAAGGAAGGTGACGCCGATGTGGTCACTTTTGGTCCGAAAATTTCACGGAAAGCTTTTCGGGCACAAAGCTCACATTATGTTGACCTATACTCCATATAAACATGTTTAGAACACATTTGAGCGAAAACAAGACAATTTTGGTGGATAAAGAAAGGTGACGCCGATGTGGTCACTTTTGGTCCGAAAAATTCACGGAAAGCTTTTGCACACAAAACTCTCATTATGACCTATGCACCAAATAAACATGTTTGGGACACATTTGAGCGAAAACAAGACAGTTTTGGTGGATAAAGAAAGGTGACGCCGATGTGGTCACTTTTGGTCCGAAAATTTCACGGAAAGCTTTTCGCGCACAAAGCTCCCATTATGACCTATACACCATATAAACATGTTTGGGACACATTTGAGCGAAAACAAGACAGTTTTTGTTGATAAAGTAAGGTGTCGCCGAAATGGTCACTTTTGGTCCGAAAATTTCACGGAAAGCTTTTCGCGCACAAAGCTCCCATTATGACCTATACACCAAATAAACATGTTTGGGACACATTTGAGCGAAAACAACACAGTTTTTGTGGATAAAGAAAGGTGACGCCGAAATGGTCACTTTTGGTCCGAAAAATTCACGGAAAGCTTTTGCACACAAAACTCCCATTATGACCTATGCACCAAATAAACATGTTTGGGACACATTTGAGCGAAAACAAGACACTTTTGGTGGATAAAGAAAGGTGACGCCGATGTGGTCAATTTTGGTCCGAAAATTTCACGGAAAGCTTTTCGTACACAAAACTCCCATTATGACCTATACACCAAATAAACATGTTTGCGACACATTTGAGCGAAAACAAGACAGTTTAAGTGGATAAAGAAAGGTGACGCCGATGTGGTCACTTTTGGTCCGAAAATTTTCACGGAAAGCTTTTCGGGCACAAAGCTCACATTATTACCTATACACCATATAAACATATTTGGGACATATTTGAGCGAAAACAAGACAGTTTTGGTGGATAAAGAAAGGTGACGCCGAACTGGTCACTTTTGGTCCGAAAATTTCACGGAAAGCTTTTCGCGCACAAAGCTCCTATTATGACCCATACACCATATAAACATGTTTGGGACACATTTGAGCGAAAACAACACAGTTTTGGTGGATAAAGAAAGGTGACGCCGAAATGCTCACTTTTGGTCCGAAAATTTCACGGAAAACTTTTCGCACACAAAGCTCCCATTATGACCTATACACCAAATAAACATGTTTGGGACACATTTGAGCAAAAACAACACAGTTTCGGTGAATGAAGAAAGGTGACGCCGAAATGGTCACTTTTGGTCCGAAAATTTCACGGAAAGCTTTTCGGGCACAAAGCTCTCATTATGACCTATACACCATATAAACATGTTTGGGACACATTTGAGCAAAAACAACACAGTTTTGGTGAATGAAGAAAGGTGACGCCGAAATGGTCACTTTTGGTCCGAAAATTTCACGGAAAGCTTTTCGCACACAAAGCTCCCATTATGACCTATATACCAAATAAATATGTTTGGGACACATTTGAGGGAAAACAAGACAGTTTTGGTGGATAAAGAAAGGTGACGCCGATGTGGTCACTTTTGGTCCGAAAATTTCACGGAAAGCTTTTCGCGCACAAAGCTCCCATTATGACCTATGCACCAAATAAACATGTTTGGGACACATTTGAGCAAAAACAACACAGTTTTAGTGAATAAAGAAAGGTGACGCCGAAATGCTCACTTTTGGTCCGAAAATTTCACGGAAAGCTTTTCGGGCACAAAGCTCACATTATGACCTATACACCATATAAACATGTTTGGGACACATTTGAGCAAAAACAACAAAGTTTTAGTGAATAAAGAAAGGTGACGCCGAAATGGTCACTTTTGGTCCGAAAATTTCACGGAAAGCTTTTCGCGCACAAAGCTCCCATTATGACCTATACACCATATAAACATGTTTGGGACACATTTGAGCAAAAACAACATAGTTTCGGTGAATAAAGAAAGGTGACGCCGAAATGGTCTCTTTTGGTCCGAAAATTTTACGGAAAGCTTTTTGCACACAAAGCTCTCATTATGACCTATACACCAAATAAACATGTTTAGGACACATTTGAGCGAAAACAAGACAGTTTTTGTGGATAAAGAAAGGTGACGCTGATGTGGTCACTTTTGGTCCGAAAATTTCACGGAAAGATTTTCGCGCACAAAGCTCCCATTATGACCTATACACCATATAAACATGTTTGGGACACATTTGAGCAAAAACAACACAGTTTTAGTGGATAAAGAAAGGTGACGCCGAAATGCTCACTTTTGGTCCGAAAATTTCACGGAAAGCTTTTCGCGCACAAAGCTCCCATTATGACCTATATACCAAATAAACATGTTTGGGACACATTTGAGCAAAAACAACACAGTTTCGGTGGATAAAGAAAGGTGACGCCGATGTGGTCACTTTTGGTCCGAAAATTTCACGGAAAGCTTTTCGGGCACAAAGCTCTCATTATGACCTATACACCATATAAACATGTTTGGGACACATTTGAGCAAAAACAACACAGTTTTGGTGAATGAAGAAAGGTGACGCCGAAATGGTCACTTTTGGTCCGAAAATTTCACGGAAAGCTTTTCGCACACAAAGCTCCCATTATGACCTATATACCAAATAAATATGTTTGGGACACATTTGAGGGAAAACAAGACAGTTTTGGTGGATAAAGAAAGGTGACGCCGATGTGGTCACTTTTGGTCCGAAAATTTCACGGAAAGCTTTTCGCGCACAAAGCTCCCATTATGACCTATACACAATATAAACATGTTTGGGACACATTTGAACAAAAACAACACAGTTTTGGTGGATAAAGAAAGGTGACGCCGAAATGGTCACTTTTGGTCCGAAAATTTCACGGAAAGCTTTTCGCACACAAAGCTCCCATTATGACCTATACACCAAATAAACATGTTTGTGGCACATTTGAGCGAAAACAAGACAGTTTTGGTGGATAAAGAAAGGTGACGGCGAAATGGTCACTTTTGGTCCGAAAATTTCACGGAAAGCTTTTCGCGCACAAAGCTCCCATTATGACCTATACACCATATAAACATGTTTGGGACACATTTGAGCGAAAACAAGACAGTTTTGGTGGATAAAGAAAGGTGACGCCGATGTGGTCACTTTTGGTCCGAAAATTTCACAGAAAGCTTTTCGGGCACAAAGCTCTCATTATAACCTATACACCATATAAACATGTTTGGGACACATTTGAGCGAAAACAAGACAGTTTTATTGAATAAAGAAAGGTGACGCCGAAATGGTCACTTTTGGTCCGAAAATTTCACGAAAAGCTTTTCGCGCACAAAGCTCCCATTATGACCTATACACTATATAAACATGTTTATGACACATTTAAGCGAAATAAAACACAGTTTTGGTGGATAAAGAAAGGTGACGCCGAAATGGTCACTTTTGGTCCGAAAATTTCACGGAAAGCTTTTCGCGCACAAAGCTCCCATTATGACCTATACACCATATAAACATGTTTGGGACACATTTGAGCGAAAACAAGACAGTTTTGGTGGATAAAGAAAGGTGACGCCGATGTGGTCACTTTTGGTCCGAAAATTTCACAGAAAGCTTTTCGGGCACAAAGCTCTCATTATTACCTATACACAATATAAACATGTTTGGGACACATTTGAGCGAAAACAAGACAGTTTTATTGAATAAAGAAAGGTGACGCCGAAATGGTCACTTTTGGTCCGAAAATTTCACGGAAAGCTTTTCGCGCACAAAGCTCCCATTATGACCTATACACCATATAAACATGTTTATAACACATTTAAGCGAAATAAAAGACAGTTTTGGTGGATAAAGAAAGGTGACGCCGAAATAGTCACTTTTGGTCCGAAAATTTCACGGAATCCTTTTTGCGCACAAAGCTCCCATTATGACCTATACACCATATAAACATGTATGGGACACATTTGAGCGAAAACAACACAGTTTTGGTGGATAAAGAAAGGTGATGTCGATGTGGTCACTTTTGGTCCGAAAATTTCACGGAAAGCTTTTGGCGCACAAAGCTCCCATTTTGACCTATACACCAAATAAACATGTTTGGGACACATTTGATCGAAAACAAGACACTTTTGGTGGATAAAGAAAGGTGACGCCGATGTGGTCAATTTTGGTCCGAAAATTTCACGGAAAGCTTTTCGTACACAAAACTCCCATTATGACCTATACACCAAATAAACATGCTTGGGACACATTTGAGCGAAAAAAAGACTGTTTTGGTGGATAAAGAAATGTGACACCGATGTGGTCACTTGTGGTCCGAAAATTTCACAGAAAGCTTTTCGGGCACAAAGCTCACATTATTACCTATACACCATATAAACATGTTTGGGACACATTTGAGCAAAAACAACACAGTTTTGGTGAATGAAAATAGGTGACGCCGAAATTGTCACTTGTGGTCCGAAAATTTCACAGAAAGCTTTTCGGGCATAAAGCTCACATTATGACCTATACACCATATAAACATGTTTGGGAAACATTTGAGCAAAAACAACACAGTTTTGGTGAATGAAGAAAGGTGACGCCGAAATGGTCACTTTTGTTCCGAAAATTTCACGGAAAGCTTTTCGGGCACAAAGCTCACATTATGACCTATACACCATATAAACATGTTTGGGACACATTTGAGCAAAAACAACAAAGTTTTAGTGAATAAAGAAAGGTGACGCCGAAATGCTCACTTTTGTTCCGAAAATTTCACGGAAAGCTTTTCGCCCACAAAGCTCCCATTATGACCTATATACCAAATAAACATGTTTGGGACACATTTGAGCGAAAACAAGACAGTTTAAGTGGATAAAGAAAGGTGACGCCGATGTGGTCACTTTTGGTTCGAAAATTTTCACGGAAAGCTTTTCGGGCACAAAGCTCACATTATTACCTATACACCATATAAACATATTTGGGACACATTTGAGCGAAAACAAGACAGTTTTGGTGGATAAAGAGGGGTGACACCGAACTGGTCACTTTTGGTCCGAAAATTTCACGGAAAGCTTTTCGCGCACAAAGCTCCTATTATGACCCATACACCGTATAAACATGTTTGGGACACATTTGAGCGCGAAAACAACACAGTTTTGGTGGATAAAGAAAGGTGACACCGATGTGGTCACTTTTGGTCCGAAAATTTCACGGAAAGCTTTTCGCACACAAAGCTCCCATTATGACCTATACACCAAATAAACATGTTTGGGACACATTTGAGCGAAAAAAGACAGTTTTGGTGGATAAAGAAAGGTGACGCCGATGTGGTCACTTTTGGTCCGAAAATTTCACGGAAAGCTTTTCGGGCACAAAGCTCCAGTTATGACCTATACACCAAATAAACATGTTTAGGACACATTTGAGCGAAAACAACACAGTTTGGGTGGATAAAGAAAGGTGACGCCGAAATGGTCACTTTTGGTCCGAAAAATTCACGGAAAACTTTTCGCACACAAAACTCCCATTATGACCTATGCACCAAATAAACATGTTTGGGACACATTTGAGCAAAGACAACACAGTTTTAGTGAATAAAGAAAGGTGACGCCGAAATGCTCACTTTTGGTCCGAAAATTTCACGGAAAGCTTTTCGCACACAAAACTCCCATTATGACCTATGCACCAAATAAACTTGTTTGGGAAACATTTGAGCAAAAACAACACAGTTTTGGTGAATGAAGAAAGGTGACGCCGAAATGGTCACTTTTGGTCCGAAAATTTCACGGAAAGCTTTTCGGGCACAAAGCTCACATTATGACCTATACACCATATAAACATGTTTGGGACACATTTGAGCAAAAACAACAAAGTTTTAGTGAATAAAGAAAGGTGACGCCGAAATGGTCACTTTTGGTCCGAAAATTTCACGGAAAGCTTTTCGCGCACAAAGCTCCCATTATGACCTATACACCATATAAACATGTTTGGGACACATTTGAGCAAAAACAACACAGTTTCGGTGAATAAAGAAAGGTGACGCCGAAATGGTCTCTTTTAGTCTGAAAATTTCACGGAAAGCTTTTCGCACACAAAGCTCTCATTATGACCTATACACCAAATAAACATATTTAGGACACATTTGAGCGAAAAAAAGACAGTTTTGGTGGATAAAGAAAGGTGACGCTAATGTGGTCACTTTTGGTCCGAAAATTTCACGGAAAGATTTTCGCGCACAAAGCTCTCAATATGACCTATACACCAAATAAACATGTTTGGGACACATTTGAGCGAAAACAAGACAGTTTCGGTGGATAAAGAAACGTGACGCCGATGTGGTAACTTTTGGTCCGAAAATTTCACGGAAAGCTTTTCGGGCACAAAGCTCACATTATGACCTATACACCATATAAACATGTTTGGGACACATTTGAGCAAAAACAACACAGTTTTGGTGAATGAAAATAGGTGACGCCGAAATTGTCACTTGTGGTCCGAAAATTTCACAGAAAGCTTTTCGGGCATAAAGCTCACATTATGACCTATACACCATATAAACATGTTTGGGAAACATTTGAGCAAAAACAACACAGTTTTGGTGAATGAAGAAAGGTGACGCCGAAATGGTTACTTTTGGTCCGAAAATTTCACGGAAAGCTTTTCGCACACAAAGCTCCCATTATGACCTATATACCAAATAAATATGTTTGGGACACATTTGAGGGAAAACAAGACAGTTTTGGTGGATAAAGAAAGGTGACGCCGATGTGGTCACTTTTGGTCCGAAAATTTCACGGAAAGCTTTTCGCGCACAAAGCTCCCATTATGACCTATACACCATATAAACATGTTTGGGACACATTTGAACAAAAACAACACAGTTTTGGTGGATAAAGAAAGGTGACGCCGAAATGGTCACTTTTGGTCCGAAAATTTCACGGAAAGCTTTTCGCACACAAAGCTCCCATTATGACCTATACACCAAATAAACATGTTCGTGACACATTTGAGCGAAAACAAGACAGTTTTGGTGGATAAAGAAATGTGACGGCGAAATGGTCACTTTTGGTCCGAAAATTTCACGGAAAGCTTTTCGCGCACAAAGCTCCCATTATGACCTATACACCATATAAACATGTTTGGGACACATTTGAGCGAAAACAACCCAGTTTTGGTGGATAAAGTAAGGTAACGCCGATGTGGTCACTTTTGGTAAGAAAATTTCACGGAAAGCTTTTCGCGCACAAAGCTCCCATTATGACCTATACACCAAATAAATATGTTTGGGACACATTTGAGCGAAAACAAGACAGTTTTGGTGGATAAAGGAAGGTGACGCCGATGTGGTCACTTTTGGTCCGAAAATTTCACGGAAAGCTTTTCGGGCACAAAGCTCACATTATGACCTATACTCCATATAAACATGTTTGGGACACATTTGAGCAAAAACAACAAAGTTTTAGTGAATAAAGAAAGGTGACGCCGAAATGGTCACTTTTGGTCCGAAAATTTCACGGAAAGCTTTTCGCGCACAAAGCTCCCATTATGACCTATACACCATATAAACATGTTTGGGAAACATTTGAGCGAAAACAACACAGTTTTGGTGGATAAAGAAAGGTGACGCCGATGTGGTCACTTTTGGTCCGAAAATTTCACGGAAAGCTTTTCGCCTACAAAGCTCCCATTATGACCTATACACCAAATAAACATGTTTGGGACACATTTGAGCGAAAACAACACAGTTTCGGTGAATAAAGAAAGGTGACGCCGAAATGGTCTCTTTTGGTCCGAAAATTTTACGGAAAGCTTTTTGCACACAAAGCTCTCATTATGACCTATACACCAAATAAACATGTTTAGGACACATTTGAGCGAAAACAAGACAGTTTTTGTGGATAAAGAAAGGTGACGCTGATGTGGTCACTTTTGGTCCGAAAATTTCACGGAAAGATTTTCGCGCACAAAGCTCCCATTATGACCTATACACCAAATAAACATGTTTGGGACAAATTTGAGCGAAAACAAGACAGTTTTGGTGGATAAAGAAAGGTGACGCCGATGTGGTCACTTTTGGTCCGAAAATTTCACGGAAAGCTTTTCGGGCACAAAGCTCACATTATGACCTATACACCATATAAACATGTTTGGGACACATTTGAGCTAAAACAAAAAAGTTTTAGTGAATAAAGAAAGGTGACGCCGAAATGGTCACTTTTGTTCCGAAAATTTCACGGAAAGCTTTTCGCGCACAAAGCTCCCATTATGACCTATACACCATATAAACATGTTTGGGACACATTTGAGCAAAAACAACACAGTTTCGGTGAATAAAGAAAGGTGACGCCGAAATGGTCTCTTTTGGTCCGAAAATTTTACGGAAAGCTTTTTTCACACAAAGCTCTCATTATGACCTATACACCAAATAAACATGTTTAGGACACATTTGAGCGAAAACAAGACAGTTTTTGTGGATAAAGAAAGGTGACGCTGATGTGGTCACTTTTGGTCCGAAAATTTCACGGAAAGATTTTCGCGCACAAAGCTCCCATTATGACCTATACACCAAATAAACATGTTTGGGACAAATTTGAGCGAAAACAAGACAGTTTTGGTGGATAAAGAAAGGTGACGCCGAAATGGTCACTTTTGGTCCGAAAATTTCACAGAAAGCTTTTCGCGCACAAAGCTCCCATTATGACCTATACACCAAATAAACATGTTTGGGACACATTTGAGCGAAAACAACACAGTTTTTGTGGATAAAGAAAGGTGACGCCGAAATGGTCACTTTTGGTCCGAAAAATTCACGGAAAGCTTTTGAACACAAAACTCCCATTATGACCTATGCACCAAATAAACATGTTTGGGACACATTTGAGCGAAAACAAGACAGTTTTGGTGGATAAAGAAAGGTGACGCCGATGTGGTCACTTTTGGTCCGAAAATTTCACGGAAAGCTTTTCGCGCACAAAGCTCCCATTATGACCTATACACCAAATAAACATGTTTGGGACACATTTGAGCGAAAACAAGACAGTTTCGGTGGATAAAGAAAGGTGACGCCGATGTGGTCACTTTTGGTCCGAAAATTTCACGGAAAGCTTTTCGGGCACAAAGCTCACATTATGACCTATACACCATATAAACATGTTTGGGACACATTTGAGCAAAAACAACACAGTTTTGGTGAATGAAAAAAGGTGACGCCGAAATTGTCACTTTTGTTCCGAAAATTTCACGGAAAGCTTTTCGCGCACAAAGCTCCCATTATGACCTATACACCATATAAACTTGTTTGGGACACATTTGAGCGAAAACAACACAGTTTTGGTGGATAAAGAAAGGTGACGCCGATGTGGTCACTTTTGGTCCGAAAATTTCACGGAAAGCTTTTCGCGCACAAAGCTCCATTATGACCTATACACCATATAAACATGTTTGGGACACATTTGGGCGAAAACAAGACAGTTTTGGTTGATAAAGAAAGGTGACGCCGAAATGGTCACTTTTGGTCGGAAAATTTCACGGAAAGCTTTTCGCGCACAAAGCTCCCATTATCACCTATACACCATATAAACATGTTTGGGAAACATTTGAGCGAAAACAACACAGTTTTGGTGGATAAAGAAAGGTGACGCCGATGTGGTCACTTTTGGTCCGAAAATTTCACGGAAAGCTTTTCGGGCACAAAGCTCTCATTATGACCTATACACCATATAAACATGTTTGGGACACATTTGAGCAAAAACAACAAAGTTTTAGTGAATAAAGAAAGGTGACGCCGAAATGGTCACTTTTGGTCCGAAAATTTCACGGAAAGCTTTTCGCGCACAAAGCTCCCATTATGACCTATACACCATATAAACATGTTTGGGACACATTTGAGCAAAAACAACACAGTTTCGGTGAATAAAGAAAGGTGACGCCGAAATGGTCTCTTTTGGTCCGAAAATTTTACGGAAAGCTTTTTGCACACAAAGCTCTCATTATGACCTATACACCAAATAAACATGTTTAAGACACATTTGAGCGAAAACAAGACAGTTTTTGTGGATAAAGAAAGGTGACGCTGATGTGGTCACTTTTGGTCCGAAAATTTCACGGAAAGATTTTCGCGCACAAAGCTCCCATTATGACCTATACATCAAATAAACATGTTTGGGACAAATTTGAGCGAAAACAAGACAGTTTTGGTGGATAAAGAAAGGTGACGCCGATGTGGTCACTTTTGGTCCGAAAATTTCACGGAAAGCTTTTCGGGCACAAAGCTCCCATTATGACCTATACACCATATAAACATGTTTGGGACACATTTGAGCAAAAACAAAAAAGTTTTAGTGAATAAAGAAAGGTGACGCCGAAATGGTCACTTTTGTTCCGAAAATTTCACGGAAAGCTTTTCACGCACAAAGCTCCCATTATGACCTATACACCATATAAACATGTTTGGGACACATTTGAGCAAAAACAACACAGTTTTAGTGGATAAAGAAAGGTGACGCCGAAATGCTCACTTTTGGTCCGAAAATTTCACGGAAAGCTTTTCGCGCACAAAGCTCCCATTATGACCTATATACCAAATAAACATGTTTGGGACACATTTGAGCAAAAACAACACAGTTTCGGTGGATAAAGAAAGGTGACGCCGATGTGGTCACTTTTGGTCCGAAAATTTCACGGAAAGCTTTTCGGGCACAAAGCTCTCATTATGACCTATACACCATATAAACTTGTTTTGGACACATTTGAGCGAAAACAAGACAGTTTTTGTTGATAAAGAAAGGTGTCGCCGAAATGGTCACTTTTGGTCCGAAAATTTCACGGAAAGCTTTTCGCGCACAAAGCTCCCATTATGACCTATACACCAAATAAACATGTTTGGGACACATTTGAGCGAAAACAACACAGTTTTTGTGGATAAAGAAAGGTGACGCCGAAATGGTCACTTTTGGTCCGAAAAATTCACGGAAAGCTTTTGCACACAAAACTCCCATTATGACCTATGCACCAAATAAACATGTTTGGGACA
This sequence comes from Persicaria maculosa, assembly GCA_963922045.1. Lineage (NCBI taxonomy): Eukaryota > Viridiplantae > Streptophyta > Magnoliopsida > Caryophyllales > Polygonaceae > Persicaria > Persicaria maculosa. The sequence goes on from OY998268.1 coordinate 2,233,139, forward strand.
CATTTGAGCGAAAACAAGACAGTTTTGGTGGATAAAGAAAGGTGACGCCGATGTGGTCACTTTTGGTCCGAAAATTTCACGGAAAGCTTTTCGCGCACAATGCTCCCATTATGACCTATACACCATATAAACATGTTTGGGACACATTTGAGCAAAAACAACACAGTTTCGGTGAATAAAGAAAGGTGACGCCGAAATGGTCTCTTTTGGTCCGAAAATTTTACGGAAAGCTTTTTTCACACAAAGCTCTCATTATGACCTATACACCAAATAAACATGTTTAGGACACATTTGAGCGAAAACAAGACAGTTTTTGTGGATAAAGAAAGGTGACGCTGATGTGGTCACTTTTGGTCCGAAAATTTCACGGAAAGATTTTCGCGCACAAAGCTCCCATTATGACCTATACACCAAATAAACATGTTTGGGACAAATTTGAGCGAAAACAAGACAGTTTTGGTGGATAAAGAAAGGTGACGCCGATGTGGTCACTTTTGGTCCGAAATTTTCACGGAAAGCTTTTCGGGCACAAAGCTCACATTATGACCTATACACCATATAAACATGTTTGGGACACATTTGAGCAAAAACAAAAAAGTTTTAGTGAATAAAGAAAGGTGACGCCGAAATGGTCACTTTTGTTCCGAAAATTTCACGGAAAGCTTTTCGCGCACAAAGCTCCCATTATGACCTATACACCATATAAACATGTTTGGGACACATTTGAGCAAAAACAACACAGTTTTAGTGGATAAAGAAAGGTGACGCCGAAATGCTCACTTTTGGTCCGAAAATTTCACGGAAAGCTTTTCGCGCACAAAGCTCCCATTATGACCTATATACCAAATAAACATGTTTGGGACACATTTGAGCAAAAACAACACAGTTTCGGTGGATAAAGAAAGGTGACGCCGATGTGGTCACTTTTGGTCCGAAAATTTCACGGAAAGCTTTTCGGGCACAAAGCTCTCATTATGACCTATACACCATATAAACTTGTTTTGGACACATTTGAGCGAAAACAAGACAGTTTTTGTTGATAAAGAAAGGTGTCGCCGAAATGGTCACTTTTGGTCCGAAAATTTCACGGAAAGCTTTTCGCGCACAAAGCTCCCATTATGACCTATACACCAAATAAACATGTTTGGGACACATTTGAGCGAAAACAACACAGTTTTTGTGGATAAAGAAAGGTGACGCCGAAATGGTCACTTTTGGTCCGAAAAATTCACGGAAAGCTTTTGCACACAAAACTCCCATTATGACCTATGCACCAAATAAACATGTTTGGGACACATTTGAGCGAAAACAAGACAGTTTTGGTGGATAAAGAAAGGTGACGCCGATGTGGTCACTTTTGGTCCGAAAATTTCATGGAAAGCTTTTCGCGCACAAAGCTCCCATTATGACCTATACACCAAATAAACATGTTTGGGACACATTTGAGCGAAAACAAGACAGTTTCGGTGGATAAAGAAAGGTGACGCCGATGTGGTCACTTTTGGTCCGAAAATTTCACGGAAAGCTTTTCGGGCACAAAGCTCACATTATGACCTATACACCATATAAACATGTTTGGGACACATTTGAGCAAAAACAACACAGTTTTGGTGAATGAAAAAAGGTGACGCCGAAATTGTCACTTTTGTTCCGAAAATTTCACGGAAAGCTTTTCGCGCACAAAGCTCCTATTATGACCTATACACCATATAAACTTGTTTTGGACACATTTGAGCGAAAACAACACAGTTTTGGTGGATAAAGAAAGGTGACGCCGATGTGGTCACTTTTGGTCCGAAAATTTCACGGAAAGCTTTTCGCGCACAAAGCTCCCATTATGACCTATACACCATATAAACATGTTTGGGACACATTTGAGCGAAAACAAGACAATTTTGGTTGACAAAGAAAGGTGACGCCGAAATGGTCACTTTTGGTCCGAAAATTTCACGGAAAGCTTTTCGCGCACAAAGCTCCCATTATGACCTATACACCATATAAACTTGTTTGGGACACATTTGAGCGAAAACAACACAGTTTTGGTGGATAAAGAAAGGTGACGCCGAAATGGTCACTTTTGGTCCGAAAAATTCATGGAAAGCTTTTGCACACAAAACTCCCATTATGACCTATGCACCAAATAAACATGTTTGGGACACATTTGAGCGAAAACAAGACAGTTTTGGTGGATAAAGAAAGGTGACGCCGATGTGGTCACTTTTGGTCCGAAAATTTCACAGAAAGCTTTTCGCGCACAAAGCTCCTATTATGACCTATACACCATATAAACATGTTTGGGAAACATTTGAGCAAAAACAACACAGTTTTGGTGGATAAAGAAAGGTGACGCCGATGTGGTCACTTTTGGTCCGAAAATTTCACGGAAAGCTTTTCGCCTACAAAGCTCCCATTATGACCTATACACCAAATAAACATGTTTGGGACATATTTGAGTGAAAGCAACACAGTTTTGGTGGATAAAGAAAGGTGACGCCGATGTGGTCACTTTTGGTCCGAAAATTTCACGGAAAGCTTTTCGCGCACAAAGCTGCCATTATGACCTATACACCATATAAACATGTTTGGGACACATTTGAGCGAAAACAAGACAGTTTTTGTTGATAAAGAAAGGTGACGCCGATGTGGTCACTTTTGGTCCGAAAATTTCACGGAAAGTTTTTCGCGCACAAAGCTGCCATTATAACCTATACACCATATAAACATGTTTGGGACACATTTGAGCGAAAACAAGACAGTTTTGGTGGATAAAGAAAGGTGACGCCGATGTGGTCACTTTTGGTCCGAAAATTTCACAGAAAGCTTTTCGCGCACAAAGCTCCTATTATGACCTATACACCATATAAACATGTTTGGGAAACATTTGAGCAAAAACAACACAGTTTTGGTGGATAAAGAAAGGTGACGCCGATGTGGTCACTTTTGGTCCGAAAATTTCACGGAAAGCTTTTCGCGCACAAAGCTCCCATTATGACCTATACACCAAATAAACATGTTTGGGACACATTTGAGTGAAAACAACACAGTTTTTGTGGATAAAGAAAGGTGACGCCGAAATGGTCACTTTTGGTCCGAAAAATTCACGGAAAGCTTTTGCACACAAAACTCCCATTATGACCTATGCACCAAATAAACATGTTTGGGACACATTTGAGCGAAAACAAGACAGTTTTGGTGGATAAAGAAAGGTTACGCCGATGTGGTCACTTTTGGTCCGAAAATTTCACGGAAAGCTTTTCGCGCACAAAGCTCCCATTATGACCTATACACCAAATAAACATGTTTGGGACACATTTGAGCGAAAACAAGACAGTTTCGGTGGATAAAGAAAGGTGACGCCGATGTGGTCACTTTTGGTCCGAAAATTTCACGGAAAGCTTTTCGGGCACAAAGCTCACATTATGACCTATACACCATATAAACATGTTTGGGACACATTTGAGCAAAAACAACACAGTTTTGGTGAATGAAAAAAGGTGACGCCGAAATTGTCACTTTTGTTCCGAAAATTTCACGGAAAGCTTTTCGCGCACAAAGCTCCCATTATGACCTATACACCATATAAACTTGTTTGGGACACATTTGAGCGAAAACAACACAGTTTTGGTGGATAAAGAAAGGTGACGCCGATGTGGTCACTTTTGGTCCGAAAATTTCACGGAAAACTTTTCGCCTACAAAGCTCCCATTATGACCTATACACCAAATAAACATGTTTGGGACATATTTGAGTGAAAGCAACACAGTTTTGGTGGATAAAGAAAGGTGACGCCTATGTGGTCACTTTTGGTCCAAAAATTTCACGGAAAGCTTTTCGCGCACAAAGCTCCCATTATGACCTATACACCATATAAACATGTTTGGGACACATTTGAGCGAAAACAAGACAGTTTTTGTTGATAAAGAAAGGTGACGCCGAAATGGTCACTTTTGGTCCGAAAATTTCACAGAAAGCTTTTCGCGCACAAAGCTCCCATTATGACCTATACACCAAATAAACATGTTTGGGATACATTTGAGCGAAAACAACACAGTTTTTGTGGATAAAGAAAGGTGACGCCGAAATGGTCACTTTTGGTCCGAAAAATTCACGGAAAGCTTTTGCACACAAAACTCCCATTATGACCTATGCACCAAATAAACATGTTTGGGACACATTTGAGCGAAAACAAGACAGTTTTGGTGGATAAAGAAAGGTGACGCCGATGTGGTCACTTTTGGTCCGAAAATTTCACGGAAAGCTTTTCGCGCACAAAGCTCCCATTATGACCTATACACCAAATAAACATGTTTGGGACACATTTGAGCGAAAACAAGACAGTTTCGGTGGATAAAGAAAGGTGACGCCGATGTGGTCACTTTTGGTCCGAAAATTTCACGGAAAGCTTTTCGGGCACAAAGCTCACATTATGACCTATACACCATATAAACATGTTTGGGACACATTTGAGCAAAAACAACACAGTTTTGGTGAATGAAAAAAGGTGACGCCGAAATTGTCACTTTTGTTCCGAAAATTTCACGGAAAGCTTTTCGCGCACAAAGCTCCCATTATGACCTATACACCATATAAACTTGTTTGGGACACATTTGAGCGAAAACAACACAGTTTTGGTGGATAAAGAAAGGTGACGCCGATGTGGTCACTTTTGGTCCGAAAATTTCACGGAAAGCTTTTCGCGCACAAAGCTCCCATTATGACCTATACACCATATAAACATGTTTGGGATACATTTGAGCGAAAACAACACAGTTTTTGTGGATAAAGAAAGGTGACGCCGAAATGGTCACTTTTGGTCCGAAAAATTCACGGAAAGCTTTTGCACACAAAACTCCCATTATGACCTATGCACCAAATAAACATGTTTGGGACACATTTGAGCGAAAACAAGACAGTTTTGGTGGATAAAGAAAGGTGACGCCGATGTGGTCACTTTTGGTCCGAAAATTTCACGGAAAGCTTTTCGCGCACAAAGCTCCCATTATGACCTATACACCAAATAAACATGTTTGGGACACATTTGAGCGAAAACAAGACAGTTTCGGTGGATAAAGAAAGGTGACGCCGATGTGGTCACTTTTGGTCCGAAAATTTCACGGAAAGCTTTTCGGGCACAAAGCTCACATTATGACCTATACACCATATAAACATGTTTGGGACACATTTGAGCAAAAACAACACAGTTTTGGTGAATGAAAAAAGGTGACGCCGAAATTGTCACTTTTGTTCCGAAAATTTCACGGAAAGCTTTTCGCGCACAAAGCTCCCATTATGACCTATACACCATATAAACTTGTTTGGGACACATTTGAGCGAAAACAAGACAGTTTTGGTTGATAAAGAAAGGTGACGCCGAAATGGTCACTTTTGGTCCGAAAATTTCACGGAAAGCTTTTCGCGCACAAAGCTCCCATTATCACCTATACACCATATAAACATGTTTGGGAAACATTTGAGCGAAAACAACACAGTTTTGGTGGATAAAGAAAGGTGACGCCGATGTGGTCACTTTTGGTCCGAAAATTTCACGGAAAGCTTTTCGGGCACAAAGCTCACATTATGACCTATACACCATATAAACATGTTTGGGACACATTTGAGCAAAAACAACAAAGTTTTAGTGAATAAAGAAAGGTGACGCCGAAATGGTCACTTTTGGTCCGAAAATTTCACGGAAAGCTTTTCGCGCACAAAGCTCCCATTATGACCTATACACCATATAAACATGTTTGGGACACATTTGAGCAAAAACAACACAGTTTCGGTGAATAAAGAAAGGTGACGCCGAAATGGTCTCTTTTGGTCCGAAAATTTTACGGAAAGCTTTTTGCACACAAAGCTCTCATTATGACCTATACACCAAATAAACATGTTTAAGACACATTTGAGCGAAAACAAGACAGTTTTTGTGGATAAAGAAAGGTGACGCTGATGTGGTCACTTTTGGTCCGAAAATTTCACGGAAAGATTTTCGCGCACAAAGCTCCCATTATGACCTATACATCAAATAAACATGTTTGGGACAAATTTGAGCGAAAACAAGACAGTTTTGGTGGATAAAGAAACGTGACGCCGATGTGGTCACTTTTGGTCCGAAAATTTCACGGAAAGCTTTTCGGGCACAAAGCTCCCATTATGACGTATACACCAAATAAACATGTTTGAGACACATTTGAGTGAAAACAACACAGTTTTTGTGGATAAAGAAAGGGACGCCGAAATAGTCACTTTTGGTCCGAAAAATTCACGGAAAACTTTTCGCACACAAAACTCCCATTATGACCTATGCACCAAATAAACATGTTTGGGACACATTTGAGCGAAAACAAGACAGTTTTGGTGGATAAAGAAAGGTGACGCCGATGTGGTCACTTTTGGTCCGAAAATTTCACAGAAAGCTTTTCGCGCACAAAGCTCCCATTATGACCTATACACCAAATAAATATGTTTGGGACACATTTGAGCGAAAACAAGACAGTTTTGGTGGATAAAGGAAGGTGACGCCGATGTGGTCACTTTTGGTCCGAAAATTTCACGGAAAGCTTTTCGGGCACAAAGCTCACATTATGACCTATACACCATATAAACATGTTTGGGACACATTTGAGCAAAAACAAAAAAGTTTTAGTGAATAAAGAAAGGTGACGCCGAAATGGTCACTTTTGGTCCGAAAATTTCACGGAAAGCTTTTCGCGCACAAAGCTCCCATTATGACCTATACACCATATAAACTTGTTTGGGACACATTTGAGCGAAAACAACACAGTTTTGGTGGATAAAGAAAGGTGACGCCGATGTGGTCACTTTTGGTCCGAAAATTTCACGGAAAGCTTTTCGCCTACAAAGCTCCCATTATGACCTATACACCAAATAAACATGTTTGGGACATATTTGAGTGAAAGCAACACAGTTTTGGTGGATAAAGAAAGGTGACGCCTATGTGGTCACTTTTGGTCCAAAAATTTCACGGAAAGCTTTTCGCGCACAAAGCTCCCATTATGACCTATACACCATATAAACGTGTTTGGGACACATTTGAGCGAAAACAAGACAGTTTTTGTTGATAAAGAAAGGTGACGCCGAAATGGTCACTTTTGGTCTGAAAATTTCACAGAAAGCTTTTCGCGCACAAAGCTCCCATTATGACCTATACACCAAATAAACATGTTTGGGATACATTTGAGCGAAAACATCACAGTTTTTGTGGATAAAGAAAGGTGACGCCGAAATGGTCACTTTTGGTCCGAAAAATTCACGGAAAGCTTTTGCACACAAAACTCCCATTATGACCTATGCACCAAATAAACATGTTTGGGACACATTTGAGCGAAAACAAGACAGTTTTGGTGGATAAAGAAAGGTGACGCCGATGTGGTCACTTTTGGTCCGAAAATTTCACGGAAAGCTTTTCGCGCACAAAGCTCCCATTATGACCTATACACCAAATAAACATGTTTGGGACACATTTGAGCGAAAACAAGACAGTTTCGGTGGATAAAGAAAGGTGACGCCGATGTGGTCACTTTTGGTCCGAAAATTTCACGGAAAGCTTTTCGGGCACAAAGCTCACATTATGACCTATACACCATATAAACATGTTTGGGACACATTTGAGCAAAAACAACACAGTTTTGGTGAATGAAAAAAGGTGACGCCGAAATTGTCACTTTTGTTCCGAAAATTTCACGGAAAGCTTTTCGCGCACAAAGCTCCCATTATGACCTATACACCATATAAACTTGTTTGGGACACATTTGAGCGAAAACAACACAGTTTTGGTGGATAAAGAAAGGTGACGCCGATGTGGTCACTTTTGGTCCGAAAATTTCACGGAAAGCTTTTCGCGCACAAAGCTCCCATTATGACCTATACACCATATAAACATGTTTGGGACACATTTGGGCGAAAACAAGACAGTTTTGGTTGATAAAGAAAGGTGACGCCGAAATGGTCACTTTTGGTCGGAAAATTTCACGGAAAGCTTTTCGCGCACAAAGCTCCCATTATCACCTATACACCATATAAACATGTTTGGGAAACATTTGAGCGAAAACAACACAGTTTTGGTGGATAAAGAAAGGTGACGCCGATGTGGTCACTTTTGGTCCGAAAATTTCACGGAAAGCTTTTCGGGCACAAAGCTCTCATTATGACCTATACACCATATAAACATGTTTGGGACACATTTGAGCAAAAACAACAAAGTTTTAGTGAATAAAGAAAGGTGACGCCGAAATGGTCACTTTTGGTCCGAAAATTTCACGGAAAGCTTTTCGCGCACAAAGCTCCCATTATGACCTATACACCATATAAACATGTTTGGGACACATTTGAGCAAAAACAACACAGTTTCGGTGAATAAAGAAAGGTGACGCCGAAATGGTCTCTTTTGGTCCGAAAATTTTACGGAAAGCTTTTTGCACACAAAGCTCTCATTATGACCTATACACCAAATAAACATGTTTAAGACACATTTGAGCGAAAACAAGACAGTTTTTGTGGATAAAGAAAGGTGACGCTGATGTGGTCACTTTTGGTCCGAAAATTTCACGGAAAGATTTTCGCGCACAAAGCTCCCATTATGACCTATACATCAAATAAACATGTTTGGGACAAATTTGAGCGAAAACAAGACAGTTTTGGTGGATAAAGAAAGGTGACGCCGATGTGGTCACTTTTGGTCCGAAAATTTCACGGAAAGCTTTTCGGGCACAAAGCTCCCATTATGACCTATACACCATATAAACATGTTTGGGACACATTTGAGCAAAAACAAAAAAGTTTTAGTGAATAAAGAAAGGTGACGCCGAAATGGTCACTTTTGTTCCGAAAATTTCACGGAAAGCTTTTCACGCACAAAGCTCCCATTATGACCTATACACCATATAAACATGTTTGGGACACATTTGAGCAAAAACAACACAGTTTTAGTGGATAAAGAAAGGTGACGCCGAAATGCTCACTTTTGGTCCGAAAATTTCACGGAAAGCTTTTCGCGCACAAAGCTCCCATTATGACCTATATACCAAATAAACATGTTTGGGACACATTTGAGCAAAAACAACACAGTTTCGGTGGATAAAGAAAGGTGACGCCGATGTGGTCACTTTTGGTCCCAAAATTTCACGGAAAGCTTTTCGGGCACAAAGCTCTCATTATGACCTATACACCATATAAACTTGTTTTGGACACATTTGAGCGAAAATAAGACAGTTTTTGTTGATAAAGAAAGGTGTCGCCGAAATGGTCACTTTTGGTCCGAAAATTTCACGGAAAGCTTTTCGCGCACAAAGCTCCCATTATGACCTATACACCAAATAAACATGTTTGGGACACATTTGAGCGAAAACAACACAGTTTTTGTGGATAAAGAAAGGTGACGCCGAAATGGTCACTTTTGGTCCGAAAAATTCACGGAAAGCTTTTGCACACAAAACTCCCATTATGACCTATGCACCAAATAAACATGTTTGGGACACATTTGAGCGAAAACAAGACAGTTTTGGTGGATAAAGAAAGGTGACGCCGATGTGGTCACTTTTGGTCCGAAAATTTCACGGAAACTTTTCGCGCACAAAGCTCCCATTATGACCTATACACCAAATAAACATGTTTGGGACACATTTGAGCGAAAACAAGACAGTTTCGGTGGATAAAGAAAGGTGACGCCGATGTGGTCACTTTTGGTCCGAAAATTTCACGGAAAGCTTTTCGGGCACAAAGCTCACATTATGACCTATACACCATATAAACATGTTTGGGACACATTTGAGCAAAAACAACACAGTTTTGGTGAATGAAAAAAGGTGACGCCGAAATTGTCACTTTTGTTCCGAAAATTTCACGGAAAGCTTTTCGCGCACAAAGCTCCCATTATGACCTATACACCATATAAACTTGTTTTGGACACATTTGAGCGAAAACAACACAGTTTTGGTGGATAAAGAAAGGTGACGCCGATGTGGTCACTTTTGGTCCGAAAATTTCACGGAAAGCTTTTCGCGCACAAAGCTCCCATTATGACCTATACACCATATAAACATGTTTGGGACACATTTGAGCGAAAACAAGACAATTTTGGTTGACAAAGAAAGGTGACGCCGAAATGGTCACTTTTGGTCCGAAAATTTCACGGAAAGCTTTTCGCGCACAAAGCTCCCATTATGACCTATTCACCATATAAACATGTTTGGGAAACATTTGAGCGAAAACAACACAGTTTTGGTGGATAAAGAAAGGTGACGCCGATGTGGTCACTTTTGGTCCGAAAATTTCACGGAAAGCTTTTCGCACACAAAGCTCCCATTATGACCTATACACTAAATAAACATGTTTGTGACACATTTGAGCGAAAACAAGACAGTTTTGGTGGATAAAGAAAGGTGACGCCGATGTGGTCACTTTTGGTCCGAAAATTTCACGGAAAGCTTTTCGCGCACAAAGCTCTCATTATGACCTATACACCATATAAACTTGTTTTGGACACATTTGAGCGAAAACAAGACAGTTTTTGTTGATAAAGAAAGGTGTCGCCGAAATGGTCACTTTTGGTCCGAAAATTTCACGGAAAGCTTTTCGCGCACAAAGCTCCCATTATGACCTATACACCAAATAAACATGTTTGGGACACATTTGAGCGAAAACAACACAGTTTTTGTGGATAAAGAAAGGTGACGCCGAAATGGTCACTTTTGGTCCGAAAAATTCACGGAAAGCTTTTGCACACAAAACTCCCATTATGACCTATGCACCAAATAAACATGTTTGGGACACATTTGAGCGAAAACAAGACAGTTTTGGTGGATAAAGAAAGGTGACGCCGATGTGGTCACTTTTGGTCCGAAAATTTCACGGAAAGCTTTTCGCGCACAAAGCTCCCATTATGACCTATACACCAAATAAACATGTTTGGGACACATTTGAGCGAAAACAAGACAGTTTCGGTGGATAAAGAAAGGTGACGCCGATGTGGTCACTTTTGGTCCGAAAATTTCACGGAAAGCTTTTCGGGCACAAAGCTCACATTATGACCTATACACCATATAAACATGTTTGGGACACATTTGAGCAAAAACAACACAGTTTTGGTGAATGAAAAAAGGTGACGCCGAAATTGTCACTTTTGTTCCGAAAATTTCACGGAAAGCTTTTCGCGCACAAAGCTCCCATTATGACCTATACACCATATAAACTTGTTTGGGACACATTTGAGCGAAAACAACACAGTTTTGGTGAATAAAGAAAGGTGACGCCGATGTGGTCACTTTTGGTCCGAAAATTTCACGGAAAGCTTTTCGCGCACAAAGCTCCCATTATGACCTATACACCATATAAACATGTTTGGGACACATTTGAGCGAAAACAAGACAGTTTTGGTTGATAAAGAAAGGTGACCCCGAAATGGTCACTTTTGGTTCAAAAATTTCACGGAAAGCTTTTCGCGCACAAAGCTCCCATTATGACCTATACACCATATAAACATGTTTGGGAAACATTTGAGCGAAAACAACACAGTTTTGGTGGATAAAGAAAGGTGACGCCGATGTGGTCACTTTTGGTCCGAAAATTTCACGGAAAGCTTTTCGCCTACAAAGCTCCCATTATGACCTATACACCAAATAAACATGTTTGGGACATATTTGAGTGAAAGCAACACAGTTTTGGTGGATAAAGAAAGGGACGCCGATGTGGTCACTTTTGGTTCGAAAATTTCACGGAAAGCTTTTCGCGCACAAAGCTCCCATTATGACCTATACACCAAATAAACATGTTTGGGACACATTTGAGCGAAAACAAGACAGTTCTGGTGGATAAAGAAAGGTGACGCCGATGTGGTCACTTTTGGTCAGAAAATTTCACGGAAAGCTTTTCGCGTACAAAGCTCCCATTATGACCTATACACCAAATAAATATGTTTGGGACACATTTGAGCGAAAACAAGAATGTTTTGGTGGATAAAGGAAGGTGACGCCGATGTGGTCACTTTTGATCCGAAAATTTCACGGAAAGCTTTTCGGGCACAAAGCTCACATTATGACCTATACACCATATAAACATGTTTGGGACACATTTGAGCAAAAACAACAAAGTTTTAGTGAATAAAGAAAGGTGACGCCGAAATGGTCACTTTTGGTCCGAAAATTTCACGGTAAGCTTTTCGCGCACAAAGCTCCCATTATGACCTATACACCATATAAACATGTTTGGGACACATTTGAGCAAAAACAACACAGTTTCGGTGAATAAAGAAAGGTGACGCCGAAATGGTCTCTTTTGGTCCGAAAATTTTACGGAAAGCTTTTTGCACACAAAGCTCTCATTATGACCTATACACCAAATAAACATGTTTAGGACACATTTGAGCGAAAACAAGACAGTTTTGGTGGATAAAGAAAGGTTACGCTGATGTGGTCACTTTTGGTCCGAAAATTTCACGGAAAGATTTTCGCGCACAAAGCTCCCATTATGACCTATACACCAAATAAACATGTTTGGGACACATTTGAGCGAAAACAAGACAGTTTTGGTGGATAAAGAAAGGTGACGCCGATGTGGTCACTTTTGGTCCGAAAATTTCACGGAAAGCTTTTCGGGCACAAAGCTCCCATTATGACGTATACACCAAATAAACATGTTAGAGACACATTTGAGTGAAAACAACACAGTTTTTGTGGATAAAGAAAGGGACGCCGAAATAGTCACTTTTGGTCCGAAAAATTCACGGAAAGCTTTTCGCACACAAAACTCCCATTATGACCTATGCACCAAATAAACATGTTTGGGACACATTTGAGCGAAAACAAGACAGTTTTGGTGGATAAAGAAAGGTGACGCCGATGTGGTCACTTTTGGTCCGAAAATTTCACGGAAAGCTTTTCGCGCACAAAGCTCCCATTATTACCTATACACCAAATAAATATGTTTGGGACACATTTGAGCGAAAACAAGACAGTTTTGGTGGATAAAGGAAGGTGACGCCGATGTGGTCACTTTTGGTCCGAAAATTTCACGGAAAGCTTTTCGGGCACAAAGCTCACATTATGACCTATACACCATATAAACATGTTTGGGACACATTTGAGCAAAAACAAAAAAGTTTTAGTGAATAAAGAAAGGTGACGCCGAAATGGTCACTTTTGTTCCGAAAATTTCACGGAAAGCTTTTCGCGCACAAAGCTCCCATTATGACCTGTACACCATATAAACATGTTTGGGACACATTTGAGCAAAAACAAAAAAGTTTTAGTGAATAAAGAAAGGTGACGCCGAAATGGTCACTTTTGTTCCGAAAATTTCACGGAAAGCTTTTCGCGCACAAAGCTCCCATTATGACCTATACACCATATAAACATGTTTGGGACACATTTGAGCAAAAACAACACAGTTTTAGTGGATAAAGAAAGGTGACGCCGAAATGCTCACTTTTGGTCCGAAAATTTCACGGAAAGCTTTTCGGGCACAAAGCTCTCATTATGACCTATACACCAAATAAACATGTTTAGAACACATTTGAGCGAAAACAAGACAGTTTTGGTGGATAAAGAAAGGTGACGCCGATGTGGTCACTTTTGGTCCGAAAAATTCACGGAAAGCTTTTGCACACAAAACTCCCATTATGACCTATGCACCAAATAAACATGTTTGGGACACATTTGAGCGAAAACAAGACAGTTTTGGTGGATAAAGAAAGGTGACGCCGATGTGGTCACTTTTGGTCCGAAAATTTCACGGAAAGTTTTCGCGCACAAAGCTCCCATTATGACCTATACACCAAATAAACATGTTTGGGACACATTTGAGCGAAAACAACACAGTTTTGGTGAATGAAAAAAGGTGACGCCGAAATTGTCACTTTTGTTCCGAAAATTTCACGGAAAGCTTTTCGCGCACAAAGCTCCCATTATGACCTATACACCATATAAACTTGTTTTGGACACATTTGAGCGAAAACAACACAGTTTTGGTGGATAAAGAAAGGTGACGCCGATGTGGTCACTTTTGGTCCGAAAATTTCACGGAAAGCTTTTCGCGCACAAAGCTCCCATTATGACCTATACACCATATAAACATGTTTGGGACACATTTGAGCGAAAACAAGACAATTTTGGTTGACAAAGAAAGGTGACGCCGAAATGGTCACTTTTGGTCCGAAAATTTCACGGAAAGCTTTTCGCGCACAAAGCTCCCATTATGACCTATTCACCATATAAACATGTTTGGGAAACATTTGAGCGAAAACAACACAGTTTTGGTGGATAATGAAAGGTGACGCCGATGTGGTCACTTTTGGTCCGAAAATTTCACGGAAAGCTTTTCGGGCACAAAGCTCCCATTATGACCTATACACTAAATAAACATGTTTGTGACACATTTGAGCGAAAACAAGACAGTTTTGGTGGATAAAGAAAGGGATGCCGAAATAGTCACTTTTGGTCCGAAAAATTCACGGAAAGCTTTTCGCACACAAAACTCCCATTATGAACTATGCACCAAATAAACATGTTTGGGACACATTTGAGCGAAAACAACACAGTTTTGGTGGATAAAGAATGGTGACGCCGATGTGGTCACTTTTGGTCCGAAAATTTCACGGAAAGCTTTTCGCGCACAAAGCTCCCATTATGACCTATACACCAAATAAACATGTTTGGGACACATTTGAGCGAAAACAAGACAGTTCTGGTGGATAAAGAAAGGTGACGCCGATGTGGTCACTTTTGGTTAGAAAATTTCACGGAAAGCTTTTCGCGTACAAAGCTCCCATTATGACCTATACACCAAATAAATATGTTTGGGACACATTTGAGCGAAAACAAGAATGTTTTGGTGGATAAAGGAAGGTGACGCCGATGTGGTCACTTTTGATACGAAAATTTCACGGAAAGCTTTTCGGGCACAAAGCTCACATTATGACCTATACACCATATAAACATGTTTGGGACACATTTGAGCAAAAACAACAAAGTTTTAGTGAATAAAGAAAGGTGACGCCGAAATGGTCACTTTTGGTCCGAAAATTTCACGGAAAGCTTTTCGCGCACAAAGCTCCCATTATGACCTATACACCATATAAACATGTTTGGGACACATTTGAGCAAAAACAACACAGTTTCGGTGAATAAAGAAAGGTGACGCCGAAATGGTCTCTTTTGGTCCGAAAATTTTACGGAAAGCTTTTTGCACACAAAGCTCTCATTATGACCTATACACCAAATAAACATGTTTAGGACACATTTGAGCGAAAACAAGACAGTTTTGGTGGATAAAGAAAGGTGACGCCGATGTGGTCACTTTTGGTCCGAAAATTTCACGGAAAGCTTTTCGGGCACAAAGCTCCCATTATGACGTATACACCAAATAAACATGTTAGAGACACATTTGAGCGAAAACAACACAGTTTTTGTGGATAAAGAATGGGACGCCGAAATAGTCACTTTTGGTCCGAAAAATTCACGGAAAGCTTTTCGCACACAAAACTCCCATTATGACCTATGCACCAAATAAACATGTTTGGGACACATTTGAGCGAAAACAAGACAGTTTTGGTGGATAAAGAAAGGTGACGCCGATGTGGTCACTTTTGGTCCGAAAATTTCACGGAAAGCTTTTCGCGCACAAAGCTCCCATTATTACCTATACACCAAATAAATATGTTTGGGACACATTTGAGCGAAAACAAGACAGTTTTGGTGGATAAAGGAAGGTGACGCCGATGTGGTCACTTTTGGTCCGAAAATTTCACGGAAAGCTTTTCGGGCACAAAGCTCACATTATGACCTATACACCATATAAACATGTTTGGGACACATTTGAGCAAAAACAAAAAAGTTTTAGTGAATAAAGAAAGGTGACGCCGAAATGGTCACTTTTGTTCCGAAAATTTCACGGAAAGCTTTTCGCGCACAAAGCTCCCATTATGACCTGTACACCATATAAACATGTTTGGGACACATTTGAGCAAAAAAAAAAAAGTTTTAGTGAATAAAGAAAGGTGACGCCGAAATGGTCACTTTTGTTCCGAAAATTTCACGGAAAGCTTTTCGCGCACAAAGCTCCCATTATGACCTATACACCATATAAACATGTTTGGGACACATTTGAGCAAAAACAACACAGTTTTAGTGGATAAAGAAAGGTGACGCCGAAATGCTCACTTTTGGTCCGAAAATTTCACGGAAAGCTTTTCGGGCACAAAGCTCTCATTATGACCTATACACCAAATAAACATGTTTAGAACACATTTGAGCGAAAACAAGACAGTTTTGGTGGATAAAGAAAGGTGACGCCGATGTGGTCACTTTTGGTCCGAAAAATTCACGGAAAGCTTTTGCACACAAAACTCCCATTATGACCTATGCACCAAATAAACATGTTTGGGACACATTTGAGCGAAAACAAGACAGTTTTGGTGGATAAAGAAATGTGACGCCGATGTGGTCACTTTTGGTCCGAAAATTTCACGGAAAGCTTTTCGCGCACAAAGCTCCCATTATGACCTATACACCAAATAAACATGTTTGGGACATATTTGAGTGAAAGCAACACAGTTTTGGTGGATAAAGAAAGGTGACGCCTATGTGGTCACTTTTGGTCCAAAAATTTCACGGAAAGCTTTTCGCGCACAAAGCTCCCATTATGACCTATACACCATATAAACATGTTTGGGACACATTTGAGCGAAAACAAGACAGTTTTTGTTGATAAAGAAAGGTGACGCCGAAATGGTCACTTTTGGTCCGAAAATTTCACAGAAAGCTTTTCGCGCACAAAGCTCCCATTATGACCTATACACCAAATAAACATGTTTGGGATACATTTGAGCGAAAACAACACAGTTTTTGTGGATAAAGAAAGGTGACGCCGAAATGGTCACTTTTGGTCCGAAAAATTCACGGAAAGCTTTTGCACACAAAACTCCCATTATGACCTATGCACCAAATAAACATGTTTGGGACACATTTGAGCGAAAACAAGACAGTTTTGGTGGATAAAGAAAGGTGACGCCGATGTGGTCACTTTTGGTCCGAAAATTTCACGGAAAGCTTTTCGCGCACAAAGCTCCCATTATGACCTATACACCAAATAAACATGTTTGGGACACATTTGAGCGAAAACAAGACAGTTTCGGTGGATAAAGAAAGGTGACGCCGATGTGGTCACTTTTGGTCCGAAAATTTCACGGAAAGCTTTTCGGGCACAAAGCTCACATTATGACCTATACACCATATAAACATGTTTGGGACACATTTGAGCAAAAACAACACAGTTTTGGTGAATGAAAAAAGGTGACGCCGAAATTGTCACTTTTGTTCCGAAAATTTCACGGAAAGCTTTTCGCGCACAAAGCTCCCATTATGACCTATACACCATATAAACTTGTTTGGGACACATTTGAGCGAAAACAACACAGTTTCGGTGGATAAAGAAAGGTGACGCCGAAATGGTCACTTTTGGTCCGAAAATTTCACGGAAAGCTTTTCGCGCACAAAGCTCCCATTATCACCTATACACCATATAAACATGTTTGGGAAACATTTGAGCGAAAACAACACAGTTTTGGTGGATAAAGAAAGGTGACGCCGATGTGGTCACTTTTGGTCCGAAAATTTCACGGAAAGCTTTTCGGGCACAAAGCTCTCATTATGACCTATACACCATATAAACATGTTTGGGACACATTTGAGCAAAAACAACAAAGTTTTAGTGAATAAAGAAAGGTGACGCCGAAATGGTCACTTTTGGTCCGAAAATTTCACGGAAAGCTTTTCGCGCACAAAGCTCCCATTATGACCTATAC
Source organism: Persicaria maculosa (assembly GCA_963922045.1). NCBI lineage: Eukaryota > Viridiplantae > Streptophyta > Magnoliopsida > Caryophyllales > Polygonaceae > Persicaria > Persicaria maculosa. The sequence continues at coordinate 2,250,954 of OY998268.1, forward strand.
ACCATATAAACATGTTTGGGACACATTTGAGCAAAAACAACACAGTTTCGGTGAATAAAGAAAGGTGACGCCGAAATGGTCTCTTTTGGTCCGAAAATTTTACGGAAAGCTTTTTGCACACAAAGCTCTCATTATGACATATACACCAAATAAACATGTTTAAGACACATTTGAGCGAAAACAAGACAGTTTTTGTGGATAAAGAAAGGTGACGCTGATGTGGTCACTTTTGGTCCGAAAATTTCACGGAGTGATTTTCGCGCACAAAGCTCCCATTATGACCTATACATCAAATAAACATGTTTGGGACAAATTTGAGCGAAAACAAGACAGTTTTGGTGGATAAAGAAAGGTGACGCCGATGTGGTCACTTTTGGTCCGAAAATTTCACGGAAAGCTTTTCGGGCACAAAGCTCCCATTATGACCTATACACCATATAAACATGTTTGGGACACATTTGAGCAAAAACAAAAAAGTTTTAGTGAATAAAGAAAGGTGACGCCGAAATGGTCACTTTTGTTCCGAAAATTTCACGGAAAGCTTTTCACGCACAAAGCTCCCATTATGACCTATACACCATATAAACATGTTTGGGACACATTTGAGCAAAAACAACACAGTTTTAGTGGATAAAGAAAGGTGACGCCGAAATGCTCACTTTTGGTCCGAAAATTTCACGGAAAGCTTTTCGCGCACAAAGCTCCCATTATGACCTATATACCAAATAAACATGTTTGGGACACATTTGAGCAAAAACAACACAGTTTCGGAGGATAAAGAAAGGTGACGCCGATGTGGTCACTTTTGGTCCGAAAATTTCACGGAAAGCTTTTCGGGCACAAAGCTCTCATTATGACCTATAAACCATATAAACTTGTTTTGGACACATTTGAGCGAAAACAAGACAGTTTTTGTTGATAAAGAAAGGTGTCGCCGAAATGGTCACTTTTGGTCCGAAAATTTCACGGAAAGCTTTTCGCGCACAAAGCTCCCATTATGACCTATACACCAAATAAACATGTTTGGGACACATTTGAGCGAAAACAACACAGTTTTTGTGGATAAAGAAAGGTGACGCCGAAATGGTCACTTTTGGTCCGAAAAATTCACGGAAAGCTTTTGCACACAAAACTCCCATTATGACCTATGCACCAAATAAACATGTTTGGGACACATTTGAGCGAAAACAAGACAGTTTTGGTGGATAAAGAAAGGTGACGCCGATGTGGTCACTTTTGGTCCGAAAATTTCACGGAAAGCTTTTCGCGCACAAAGCTCCCATTATGACCTATACACCAAATAAACATGTTTGGGACACATTTGAGCGAAAACAAGACAGTTTCGGTGGATAAAGAAAGGTGACGCCGATGTGGTCACTTTTGGTCCGAAAATTTCACGGAAAGCTTTTCGGGCACAAAGCTCACATTATGACCTATACACCATATAAACATGTTTGGGACACATTTGAGCAAAAACAACACAGTTTTGGTGAATGAAAAAAGGTGACGCCGAAATTGTCACTTTTGTTCCGAAAATTTCACGGAAAGCTTTTCGCGCACAAAGCTCCCATTATGACCTATACACCATATAAACTTGTTTGGGACACATTTGAGCGAAAACAACACAGTTTTGGTGGATAAAGAAAGGTGACGCCGATGTGGTCACTTTTGGTCCGAAAATTTCACGGAAAGCTTTTCGCGCACAAAGCTCCCATTATGACCTATACACCATATAAACATGTTTGGGACACATTTGAGCGAAAACAAGACAGTTTCGGTGGATAAAGAAAGGTGACGCCGATGTGGTCACTTTTGGTCCGAAAATTTCACGGAAAGCTTTTCGCGCACAAAGCTCCCATTATGACCTATACACCATATAAACATGTTTGGGACACATTTGAGCGAAAACAAGACAATTTTGGTTGACAAAGAAAGGTGACGCCGAAATGGTCACTTTTGGTCCGAAAATTTCACGGAAAGCTTTTCGCGCACAAAGCTCCCATTATGACCTATTCACCATATAAACATGTTTGGGAAACATTTGAGCGAAAACAACACAGTTTTGGTGGATAAAGAAAGGTGACGCCGATGTGGTCACTTTTGGTCCGAAAATTTCACGGAAAGCTTTTCGCACACAAAGCTCCCATTATGACCTATACACTAAATAAACATATTTGTGACACATTTGAGCGAAAACAAGACAGTTTTGGTGGATAAAGAAAGGTGACGCCGATGTGGTCACTTTTGGTCCGAAAATTTCACGGAAAGCTTTTCGCGCACAAAGCTCCCATTATGACCTATACACCATATAAACATGTTTGGGACACATTTGAGCAAAAACAACACAGTTTCGGTGAATAAAGAAAGGTGACGCCGAAATGGTCTCTTTTGGTCCGAAAATTTTACGGAAAGCTTTTTGCACACAAAGCTCTCATTATGACATATACACCAAATAAACATGTTTAAGACACATTTGAGCGAAAACAAGACAGTTTTTGTGGATAAAGAAAGGTGACGCTGATGTGGTCACTTTTGGTCCGAAAATTTCACGGAGTGATTTTCGCGCACAAAGCTCCCATTATGACCTATACATCAAATAAACATGTTTGGGACAAATTTGAGCGAAAACAAGACAGTTTTGGTGGATAAAGAAAGGTGACGCCGATGTGGTCACTTTTGGTCCGAAAATTTCACGGAAAGCTTTTCGGGCACAAAGCTCCCATTATGACCTATACACCATATAAACATGTTTGGGACACATTTGAGCAAAAACAAAAAAGTTTTAGTGAATAAAGAAAGGTGACGCCGAAATGGTCACTTTTGTTCCGAAAATTTCACGGAAAGCTTTTCACGCACAAAGCTCCCATTATGACCTATACACCATATAAACATGTTTGGGACACATTTGAGCAAAAACAACACAGTTTTAGTGGATAAAGAAAGGTGACGCCGAAATGCTCACTTTTGGTCCGAAAATTTCACGGAAAGCTTTTCGCGCACAAAGCTCCCATTATGACCTATATACCAAATAAACATGTTTGGGACACATTTGAGCAAAAACAACACAGTTTCGGAGGATAAAGAAAGGTGACGCCGATGTGGTCACTTTTGGTCCGAAAATTTCACGGAAAGCTTTTCGGGCACAAAGCTCTCATTATGACCTATAAACCATATAAACTTGTTTTGGACACATTTGAGCGAAAACAAGACAGTTTTTGTTGATAAAGAAAGGTGTCGCCGAAATGGTCACTTTTGGTCCGAAAATTTCACGGAAAGCTTTTCGCGCACAAAGCTCCCATTATGACCTATACACCAAATAAACATGTTTGGGACACATTTGAGCGAAAACAACACAGTTTTTGTGGATAAAGAAAGGTGACGCCGAAATGGTCACTTTTGGTCCGAAAAATTCACGGAAAGCTTTTGCACACAAAACTCCCATTATGACCTATGCACCAAATAAACATGTTTGGGACACATTTGAGCGAAAACAAGACAGTTTTGGTGGATAAAGAAAGGTGACGCCGATGTGGTCACTTTTGGTCCGAAAATTTCACGGAAAGCTTTTCGCGCACAAAGCTCCCATTATGACCTATACACCAAATAAACATGTTTGGGACACATTTGAGCGAAAACAAGACAGTTTCGGTGGATAAAGAAAGGTGACGCCGATGTGGTCACTTTTGGTCCGAAAATTTCACGGAAAGCTTTTCGGGCACAAAGCTCACATTATGACCTATACACCATATAAACATGTTTGGGACACATTTGAGCAAAAACAACACAGTTTTGGTGAATGAAAAAAGGTGACGCCGAAATTGTCACTTTTGTTCCGAAAATTTCACGGAAAGCTTTTCGCGCACAAAGCTCCCATTATGACCTATACACCATATAAACTTGTTTGGGACACATTTGAGCGAAAACAACACAGTTTTGGTGGATAAAGAAAGGTGACGCCGATGTGGTCACTTTTGGTCCGAAAATTTCACGGAAAGCTTTTCGCGCACAAAGCTCCCATTATGACCTATACACCATATAAACATGTTTGGGACACATTTGAGCGAAAACAAGACAGTTTCGGTGGATAAAGAAAGGTGACGCCGATGTGGTCACTTTTGGTCCGAAAATTTCACGGAAAGCTTTTCGCGCACAAAGCTCCCATTATGACCTATACACCATATAAACATGTTTGGGACACATTTGAGCGAAAACAAGACAATTTTGGTTGACAAAGAAAGGTGACGCCGAAATGGTCACTTTTGGTCCGAAAATTTCACGGAAAGCTTTTCGCGCACAAAGCTCCCATTATGACCTATTCACCATATAAACATGTTTGGGAAACATTTGAGCGAAAACAACACAGTTTTGGTGGATAAAGAAAGGTGACGCCGATGTGGTCACTTTTGGTCCGAAAATTTCACGGAAAGCTTTTCGCACACAAAGCTCCCATTATGACCTATACACTAAATAAACATATTTGTGACACATTTGAGCGAAAACAAGACAGTTTTGGTGGATAAAGAAAGGTGACGCCGATGTGGTCACTTTTGGTCCGAAAATTTCACGGAAAGCTTTTCGCGCACAAAGCTACCATTATGACCTATACACCATATAAACATGTTTGGGACACATTTGAGCGAAAACAAGACAGTTTTTGTTGATAAAGAAAGGTGACGCCGAAATGGTCACTTTTGGTCCGAAAATTTCACAGAAAGCTTTTCGCGCACAAAGCTCCCATTATGACCTATACACCAAATAAACATGTTTGGGACACATTTGAGCGAAAACAACACAGTTTTTGTGGATAAAGAAAGGTGACGCCGAAATGGTCACTTTTGGTCCGAAAAATTCACGGAAAGCTTTTGCACACAAAACTCCCATTATGACCTATGCACCAAATAAACATGTTTGGGACACATTTGAGCGAAAACAAGACAGTTTTGGTGGATAAAGAAAGGTGACGCCGATGTGGTCACTTTTGGTCCGAAAATTTCACGGAAAGCTTTTCGCGCACAAAGCTCCCATTATGACCTATACACCAAATAAAGATGTTTGGGACACATTTGAGCGAAAACAAGACAGTTTCGGTGGATAAAGAAAGGTGACGCCGATGTGGTCACTTTTGGTCCGAAAATTTCACGGAAAGCTTTTCGGGCACAAAGCTCACATTATGACCTATACACCATATAAACATGTTTGGGACACATTTGAGCAAAAACAACACAGTTTTGGTGAATGAAAAAAGGTGACGCCGAAATTGTCACTTTTGTTCCGAAAATTTCACGGAAAGTTTTTCGCGCACAAAGCTCCCATTATGACCTATACACCATATAAACTTGTTTGGGACACATTTGAGCGAAAACAACACAGTTTTGGTGAATAAAGAAAGGTGACGCCGATGTGGTCACTTTTGGTCCGAAAATTTCACGGAAAGCTTTTCGCGCACAAAGCTCCCATTATGACCTATACACCATATAAACATGTTTGGGACACATTTGAGCGAAAACAAGACAATTTTGGTTGACAAAGAAAGGTGACGCCGAAATGGTCACTTTTGGTCCGAAAATTTCACGGAATGCTTTTCGCGCACAAAGCTCCCATTATGACCTATTCACCATATAAACATGTTTGGGAAACATTTGAGCGAAAACAACACAGTTTTGGTGGATAAAGAAAGGTGACGCCGATGTGGTCACTTTTGGTCCGAAAATTTCACGGAAAGCTTTTCGCACACAAAGCTCCCATTATGACCTATACACTAAATAAACATATTTGTGACACATTTGAGCGAAAGCAACACAGTTTTGGTGGATAAAGAAAGGTGACGCCGATGTGGTCACTTTTGGTCCGAAAATTTCACGGAAAGCTTTTCGCGCACAAAGCTCCCATTATGACCTATACACCAAATAAACATGTTTGGGACACATTTGAGCGATAACAACACAGTTTTGGTGAATGAAAAAAGGTGACGCCGAAATTGTCACTTTTGTTCCGAAAATTTTACGGAAAGCTTTTCGCGCACAAAGCTCCCATTATGACCTATTCACCATATAAACATGTTTGGGAAACATTTGAGCGAAAACAACACAGTTTTGGTGGATAAAGAAAGGTGACGCCGATGTGGTCACTTTTGGTCCGAAAATTTCACGGAAAGCTTTTCGCACACAAAGCTCCCATTATGACCTATATACTAAATAAACATATTTGTGACACATTTGAGCGAAAACAAGACAGTTTTGGTGGATAAAGAAAGGTGACGCCGATGTGGTCACTTTTGGTCCGAAAATTTCACGGAAAGCTTTTCGCGCACAAAGCTCCCATTATGACCTATACACCATATAAACATGTTTGGGACACATTTGAGCGAAAACAAGACAGTTTTTGTTGATAAAGAAAGGTGACGCCGAAATGGTCACTTTTGTTCCGAAAATTTCACGGAAAGCTTTTCGCGCACAAAGCTCCCATTATGACCTATACACCATATAAACATGTTTGGGACACATTTGAGCAAAAACAACACAGTTTTGGTGAATGAAAATAGGTGACGCCGAAATTGTCACTTTTGTTCCGAAAATTTCACGGAAAGCTTTTCGCGCACAAAGCTCCCATTATGACCTATACACCATATAAACTTGTTTGGGACACATTTGAGCGAAAACAACACAGTTTTGGTGAATAAAGAAAGGTGACGCCGATGTGGTCACTTTTGGTCCGAAAATTTCACGGAAAGCTTTTCGCGCACAAAGCTCCCATTATGACCTATACACCATATAAACATGTTTGGGACACATTTGAGCGAAAACAAGACAATTTTGGTTGACAAAGAAAGGTGACGCCGAAATGGTCACTTTTGGTCCGAAAATTTCACGGAAAGCTTTTCGCGCACAAAGCTCCCATTATGACCTATTCACCATATAAACATGTTTGGGAAACATTTGAGCGAAAACAACACAGTTTTGGTGGATAAAGAAAGGTGACGCCGATGTGGTCACTTTTGGTCCGAAAATTTCACGGAAAGCTTTTCGCACACAAAGCTCCCATTATGACCTATACACTAAATAAACATATTTGTGACACATTTGAGCGAAAACAAGACAGTTTTGGTGGATAAAGAAAGGTGACGCCGATGTGGTCACTTTTGGTCCGAAAATTTCACGGAAAGCTTTTCGCGCACAAAGCTACCATTATGACCTATACACCATATAAACATGTTTGGGACACATTTGAGCGAAAACAAGACAGTTTTTGTTGATAAAGAAAGGTGACGCCGAAATGGTCACTTTTGGTCCGAAAATTTCACAGAAAGCTTTTCGCGCACAAAGCTCCCATTATGACCTATACACCAAATAAACATGTTTGGGACACATTTGAGCGAAAACAACACAGTTTTTGTGGATAAAGAAAGGTGACGCCGAAATGGTCACTTTTGGTCCGAAAAATTCACGGAAAGCTTTTGCACACAAAACTCCCATTATGACCTATGCACCAAATAAACATGTTTGGGACACATTTGAGCGAAAACAAGACAGTTTTGGTGGATAAAGAAAGGTGACGCCGATGTGGTCACTTTTGGTCCGAAAATTTCACGGAAAGCTTTTCGCGCACAAAGCTCCCATTATGACCTATACACCAAATAAAGATGTTTGGGACACATTTGAGCGAAAACAAGACAGTTTCGGTGGATAAAGAAAGGTGACGCCGATGTGGTCACTTTTGGTCCGAAAATTTCACGGAAAGCTTTTCGGGCACAAAGCTCACATTATGACCTATACACCATATAAACATGTTTGGGACACATTTGAGCAAAAACAACACAGTTTTGGTGAATGAAAAAAGGTGACGCCGAAATTGTCACTTTTGTTCCGAAAATTTCACGGAAAGCTTTTCGCGCACAAAGCTCCCATTATGACCTATACACCATATAAACTTGTTTGGGACACATTTGAGCGAAAACAACACAGTTTTGGTGAATAAAGAAAGGTGACGCCGATGTGGTCACTTTTGGTCCGAAAATTTCACGGAAAGCTTTTCGCGCACAAAGCTCCCATTATGACCTATACACCATATAAACATGTTTGGGACACATTTGAGCGAAAACAAGACAATTTTGGTTGACAAAGAAAGGTGACGCCGAAATGGTCACTTTTGGTCCGAAAATTTCACGGAAAGCTTTTCGCGCACAAAGCTCCCATTATGACCTATTCACCATATAAACATGTTTGGGAAACATTTGAGCGAAAACAACACAGTTTTGGTGGATAAAGAAAGGTAACGCCGATGTGGTCACTTTTGGTCCGAAAATTTCACGGAAAGCTTTTCGCACACAAAGCTCCCATTATGACCTATACACTAAATAAACATATTTGTGACACATTTGAGCGAAAGCAACACAGTTTTGGTGGATAAAAAAAGGTGACGCCGATGTGGTCACTTTTGGTCCGAAAATTTCACGGAAAGCTTTTCGCGCACAAAGCTCCCATTATGACCTATACACCAAATAAACATGTTTGGGACACATTTGAGCGATAACAACACAGTTTTGGTGAATGAAAAAAGGTGACGCCGAAATTGTCACTTTTGTTCCGAAAATTTTACGGAAAGCTTTTCGCGCACAAAGCTCCCATTATGACCTATTCACCATATAAACATGTTTGGGAAACATTTGAGCGAAAACAACACAGTTTTGGTGGATAAAGAAAGGTGACGCCGATGTGGTCACTTTTGGTCCGAAAATTTCACGGAAAGCTTTTCGCACACAAAGCTCCCATTATGACCTATACACTAAATAAACATATTTGTGACACATTTGAGCGAAAACAAGACAGTTTTGGTGGATAAAGAAAGGTGACGCCGATGTGGTCACTTTTGGTCCGAAAATTTCACGGAAAGCTTTTCGCGCACAAAGCTCCCATTATGACCTATACACCATATAAACATGTTTGGGACACATTTGAGCAAAAACAACACAGTTTTGGTGAATGAAAAAAGGTGACGCCGAAATTGTCACTTTTGTTCCGAAAATTTCACGGAAAGCTTTTCGCGCACAAAGCTCCCATTATGACCTATACACCATATAAACTTGTTTGGGACACATTTGAGCGAAAACAACACAGTTTTGGTGAATAAAGAAAGGTGACGCCGATGTGGTCACTTTTGGTCCGAAAATTTCACGGAAAGCTTTTCGCGCACAAAGCTCCCATTATGACCTATACACCATATAAACATGTTTGGGACACATTTGAGCGAAAACAAGACAATTTTGGTTGACAAAGAAAGGTGACGCCGAAATGGTCACTTTTGGTCCGAAAATTTCACGGAAAGCTTTTCGCGCACAAAGCTCCCATTATGACCTATTCACCATATAAACATGTTTGGGAAACATTTGAGCGAAAACAACACAGTTTTGGTGGATAAAGAAAGGTGACGCCGATGTGGTCACTTTTGGTCCGAAAATTTCACGGAAAGCTTTTCGCACACAAAGCTCCCATTATGACCTATACACTAAATAAACATATTTGTGACACATTTGAGCGAAAGCAACACAGTTTTGGTGGATAAAGAAAGGTGACGCCGATGTGGTCACTTTTGGTCCGAAAATTTCACGGAAAGCTTTTCACGCACAAAGCTCCCATTATGACCTATACACCAAATAAACATGTTTGGGACACATTTGAGCGATAACAACACAGTTTTGGTGAATGAAAAAAGGTGACGCCGAAATTGTCACTTTTGTTCCGAAAATTTTACGGAAAGCTTTTCGCGCGCAAAGCTCCCATTATGACCTATTCACCATATAAACATGTTTGGGAAACATTTGAGCGAAAACAACACAGTTTTGGTGGATAAAGAAAGGTGACGCCGATGTGGTCACTTTTGGTCCGAAAATTTCACGGAAAGCTTTTCGCACACAAAGCTCCCATTATGACCTATACACTAAATAAACATATTTGTGACACATTTGAGCGAAAACAAGACAGTTTTGGTGGATAAAGAAAGGTGACGCCGATGTGGTCACTTTTGGTCCGAAAATTTCACGGAAAGCTTTTCGCGCACAAAGCTCCCATTATGACCTATACACCATATAAACATGTTTGGGACACATTTGAGCGAAAACAAGACAGTTTTTGTTGATAAAGAAAGGTGACGCCGAAATGGTCACTTTTGGTCCGAAAATTTCACAGAAAGCTTTTCGCGCACAAAGCTCCCATTATGACCTATACACCAAATAAAAATGTTTGGGATACATTTGAGCGAAAACAACACAGTTTTTGTGGATAAAGAAAGGTGACGCCGAAATGGTCACTTTTGGTCCGAAAAATTCACGGAAAGCTTTTGCACACAAAACTCCCATTATGACCTATGCACCAAATAAACATGTTTGGGACACATTTGAGCGAAAACAAGACAGTTTTGGTGGATAAAGAAAGGTGACGCCGATGTGGTCACTTTTGGTCCGAAAATTTCACGGAAAGCTTTTCGCGCACAAAGCTCCCATTATGACCTATACACCAAATAAACATGTTTGGGACACATTTGAGTGAAAACAACACAGTTTCGGTGGATAAAGAAAGGTGACGCCGATGTGGTCACTTTTGGTCCGAAAATTTCACGGAAAGCTTTTCGGGCACAAAGCTCACATTATGACCTATACACCATATAAACATGTTTGGGACACATTTGAGCAAAAACAACACAGTTTTGGTGAATGAAAAAAGGTGACGCCGAAATTGTCACTTTTGTTCCGAAAATTTCACGGAAAGCTTTTCGCGCACAAAGCTCCCATTATGACCTATACACCATATAAACTTGTTTGGGACACATTTGAGCGAAAACAACACAGTTTTGGTGGATAAAGAAAGGTGACGCCGATGTGGTCACTTTTGGTCCGAAAATTTCACGGAAAGCTTTTCGCGCACAAAGCTCCCATTATGACCTATACACCATATAAACATGTTTGGGACACATTTGAGCGAAAACAAGACAGTTTTGGTTGATAAAGAAAGGTGACGCCGAAATGGTCACTTTTGTTCCGAAAATTTCACGGAAAGCTTTTCGCGCACAAAGCTCCCATTATGACCTGTACACCATATAAACATGTTTGGGACACATTTGAGCAAAAACAAAAAAGTTTTAGTGAATAAAGAAAGGTGACGCCGAAATGGTCACTTTTGTTCCGAAAATTTCACGGAAAGCTTTTCGCGCACAAAGCTCCCATTATGACCTATACACCATATAAACATGTTTGGGACACATTTGAGCAAAAACAACACAGTTTTAGTGGATAAAGAAAGGTGACGCCGAAATGCTCACTTTTGGTCCGAAAATTTCACGGAAAGCTTTTCGGGCACAAAGCTCTCATTATGACCTATACACCAAATAAACATGTTTAGAACACATTTGAGCGAAAACAAGACAGTTTTGGTGGATAAAGAAAGGTGACGCCGATGTGGTCACTTTTGGTCCGAAAAATTCACGGAAAGCTTTTGCACACAAAACTCCCATTATGACCTATGCACCAAATAAACATGTTTGGGACACATTTGAGCGAAAACAAGACAGTTTTGGTGGATAAAGAAAGGTGACGCCGATGTGGTCACTTTTGGTCCGAAAATTTCACGGAAAGCTTTTCGCGCACAAAGCTCCCATTATGACCTATACACCAAATAAACATGTTTGGGACACATTTGAGCGAAAACAACACAGTTTTGGTGAATGAAAAAAGGTGACGCCGAAATTGTCACTTTTGTTCCGAAAATTTTACGGAAAGCTTTTCGCGCACAAAGCTCCCATTATGACCTATACACCATATAAACTTGTTTTGGACACATTTGAGCGAAAACAACACAGTTTTGGTGGATAAAGAAAGGTGACGCCGATGTGGTCACTTTTGGTCCGAAAATTTCAAGGAAAGCTTTTCGCGCACAAAGCTCCCATTATGACCTATACACCAAATAAACATGTTTGGGACAAATTTGAGCGAAAACAAGACAGTTTTGGTGGATAAAGAAAGGTGACGCCGATGTGGTCACTTTTGGTCCGAAAATTTCACGGAAAGCTTTTCGGGCACAAAGCTCCCATTATGACGTATACACCAAATAAACATGTTAGAGACACATTTGAGTGAAAACAACACAGTTTTTGTGGATAAAGAAAGGGACGCCGAAATAGTCACTTTTGGTCCGAAAAATTCACGGAAAGCTTTTCGCACACAAAACTCCCATTATGACCTATGCACCAAATAAACATGTTTGGGACACATTTGAGCGAAAACAAGACAGTTTTGGTGGATAAAGAAAGGTGACGCCGATGTGGTCACTTTTGGTCCGAAAATTTCACGGAAAGCTTTTCGCGCACAAAGCTCCCATTATTACCTATACACCAAATAAATATGTTTGGGACACATTTGAGCGAAAACAAGACAGTTTTGGTGGATAAAGGAAGGTGACGCCGATGTGGTCACTTTTGGTCCGAAAATTTCACGGAAAGCTTTTCGCGCACAAAGCTCCCATTATGACCTATACACCATATAAACATGTTTGGGACACATTTGAGCAAAAACAAAAAAGTTTTAGTGAATAAAGAAAGGTGACGCCGAAATGGTCACTTTTGTTCCGAAAATTTCACGGAAAGCTTTTCGCGCACAAAGCTCCCATTATGACCTGTACACCATATAAACATGTTTGGGACACATTTGAGCAAAAACAACACAGTTTTTGTGGATAAAGAAAGGTGACGCCGAAATGGTCACTTTTGTTCCGAAAATTTCACGGAAAGCTTTTCGCGCACAAAGCTCCCATTATGACCTATACACCATATAAACATGTTTGGGACACATTTGAGCAAAAACAACACAGTTTTAGTGGATAAAGAAAGGTGACGCCGAAATGCTCACTTTTGGTCCGAAAATTTCACGGAAAGCTTTTCGGGCACAAAGCTCTCATTATGACCTATACACCAAATAAACATGTTTAGAACACATTTGAGCGAAAACAAGACAGTTTTGGTGGATAAAGAAAGGTGACGCCGATGTGGTCACTTTTGGTCCGAAAAATTCACGGAAAGCTTTTGCACACAAAACTCCCATTATGACCTATGCACCAAATAAACATGTTTGGGACACATTTGAGCGAAAACAAGACAGTTTTGGTGGATAAAGAAAGGTGACGCCGATGTGGTCACTTTTGGTACGAAAATTTCACGGAAAGCTTTTCGCGCACAAAGCTCCCATTATGACCTATACACCAAATAAACATGTTTGGGACACATTTGAGCGAAAACAACACAGTTTTGGTGAATGAAAAAAGGTGACGCCGAAATTGTCACTTTTGTTCCGAAAATTTCACGGAAAGCTTTTCGCGCACAAAGCTCCCATTATGACCTATACACCATATAAACTTGTTTTGGACACATTTGAGCGAAAACAACACAGTTTTGGTGGATAAAGAAAGGTGACGCCGATGTGGTCACTTTTGGTCCGAAAATTTCACGGAAAGCTTTTCGCGCACAAAGCTCCCATTATGACCTATACACCATATAAACATGTTTGGGACACATTTGAGCGAAAACAAGACAATTTTGGTTGACAAAGAAAGGTGACGCCGAAATGGTCACTTTTGGTCCGAAAATTTCACGGAAAGCTTTTCGCGCACAAAGCTCCCATTATGACCTATTCACCATATAAACATGTTTGGGAAACATTTGAGCGAAAACAACACAGTTTTGGTGGATAATGAAAGGTGACGCCGATGTGGTCACTTTTGGTCCGAAAATTTCACGGAAAGCTTTTCGGGCACAAAGCTCCCATTATGACCTATACACCAAATAAACATGTTTGAGACACATTTGAGTGAAAACAACACAGTTTTTGTGGATAAAGAAAGGGATGCCGAAATAGTCACTTTTGGTCCGAAAAATTCACGGAAAGCTTTTCGCACACAAAACTCCCATTATGAACTATGCACCAAATAAACATGTTTGGGACACATTTGAGCGAAAACAACACAGTTTTGGTGGATAAAGAATGGTGACGCCGATGTGGTCACTTTTGGTCCGAAAATTTCACGGAAAGCTCATCGGGCACAAATCTCACATTATTACCTATAAACCATATAAATATGTTTGGGACACATTTGAGCAAAAACAACACAGTTTTAGTGAATAAAGAAAGGTGACGCCGAAATGCTCACTTTTGGTCTGAAAATTTCACGGAAAGCTTTTTGCCCACAAAGCTCCCATTATGACCTATATACCAAAAACATGTTTGGGACACATTTGAGCAAAAAGAACACAGTTTTGGTGGATAAAGAAAGGTAACGCCGATGTGGTCACTTTTGGTCCGAAAATTTCACGGAAAGCTTTTCGGGCACAAAGCTCCCATTATGACCTATACACCAAATAAACATGTTTGGGACACATTTGAGCGAAAACAAGACAGTTCTGGTGGATAAAGAAAGGTGACGCCGATGTGGTCACTTTTGGTCCGAAAATTTCACGGAAAGCTTTTCCGGCCCAAAGCTTACAATTTTACCTATACACCATATAAACATGTTTGGGACACATTTGAGAAAAAACAACACAGTTTTGGTGAATGAAGAAAGGTGACGCCGAAATGGAAACTTTTGTTCCGAAAATTTCACGGAAAGCTTTTCGCACACAAAGCTCTCATTATGACCTATACACCAAATAAACATGTTTGTGACACATTTGAGCGAAAACAAGACAGTTTTGGTGGATAAAGAAAGGTGACGCCGAAATGGTCACTTTTGGTCCGAAAATTTCACGGAAAGCTTTTCGCGCACAAAGCTCTCATTATGACCTATACACCATATAAACATGTTTGGGACACTTTTGAGCGAAAACAACACAGTTTTGGTGGATAAAGAAAGGTGACGCCGATGTGGTCACTTTTGATCCGAAAATTTCACAGAAAGCTTTTCAGGCACAAAGCTCACATTATGACCTATACACCATATAAACATGTTTGGGACACATTTGAGCAAAAACAACAAAGTTTTAGTGAATAAAGAAAGGTGACGCCGAAATGGTCACTTTTGGTCCGAAAATTTCACGGAAAATTTTTCGCACACAAAGCTCCCATTATGACCTATACACCAAATAAACATGTTTGGGACACATTTGAGCGAAAACAAGACAGTTTTGGTGGATAAAGAAAGGTGACGCCGATGTGGTCACTTTTGGTCCGAAAATTTCACGGAAAGCTTTTCGGGCACAAAGCTCACATAATGACCTATATACCAAATAAACATGTTTGGGACACATTGGAGCGAAAACAACACAGTTTTTGTGGATAAAGAAAGGGATGCCGAAATAGTCACTTTTGGTCCGAAAAATTCACGGAAAGCTTTTCGCACACAAAACTCCCATTATGAACTATGCACCAAATAAACATGTTTGGGACACATTTGAGCGAAAACAACACAGTTTTGGTGGATAAAGAATGGTGACGCCGATGTGGTCACTTTTGGTCCGAAAATTTCACGGAAAGCTCATCGGGCACAAATCTCACATTATTACCTATAAACCATATAAATATGTTTGGGACACATTTGAGCAAAAACAACACAGTTTTAGTGAATAAAGAAAGGTGACGCCGAAATGCTCACTTTTGGTCTGAAAATTTCACGGAAAGCTTTTTGCCCACAAAGCTCCCATTATGACCTATATACCAAAAACATGTTTGGGACACATTTGAGCAAAAAGAACACAGTTTTGGTGGATAAAGAAAGGTAACGCCGATGTGGTCACTTTTGGTCCGAAAATTTCACGGAAAGCTTTTCGGGCACAAAGCTCCCATTATGACCTATACACCAAATAAACATGTTTGGGACACATTTGAGCGAAAACAAGACAGTTCTGGTGGATAAAGAAAGGTGACGCCGATGTGGTCACTTTTGGTCCGAAAATTTCACGGAAAGCTTTTCCGGCCCAAAGCTTACAATTTTACCTATACACCATATAAACATGTTTGGGACACATTTGAGAAAAAACAACACAGTTTTGGTGAATGAAGAAAGGTGACGCCGAAATGGAAACTTTTGTTCCGAAAATTTCACGGAAAGCTTTTCGCACACAAAGCTCTCATTATGACCTATACACCAAATAAACATGTTTGTGACACATTTGAGCGAAAACAAGACAGTTTTGGTGGATAAAGAAAGGTGACGCCGAAATGGTCACTTTTGGTCCGAAAATTTCACGGAAAGCTTTTCGCGCACAAAGCTCTCATTATGACCTATACACCATATAAACATGTTTGGGACACTTTTGAGCGAAAACAACACAGTTTTGGTGGATAAAGAAAGGTGACGCCGATGTGGTCACTTTTGATCCGAAAATTTCACAGAAAGCTTTTCAGGCACAAAGCTCACATTATGACCTATACACCATATAAACATGTTTGGGACACATTTGAGCAAAAACAACAAAGTTTTAGTGAATAAAGAAAGGTGACGCCGAAATGGTCACTTTTGGTCCGAAAATTTCACGGAAAATTTTTCGCACACAAAGCTCCCATTATGACCTATACACCAAATAAACATGTTTGGGACACATTTGAGCGAAAACAAGACAGTTTTGGTGGATAAAGAAAGGTGACGCCGATGTGGTCACTTTTGGTCCGAAAATTTCACGGAAAGCTTTTCGGGCACAAAGCTCACATAATGACCTATACACCAAATAAACATGTTTGGGACACATTGGAGCGAAAACAACACAGTTTTGGTGGATAAAGAAAGGTGACGCCGAAATGGTCACTTTTGGTCCGAAAATTTCACGGAAAGCTTTTCGCGCACAAAGCTCCCTTTTTGACCTATACACCAAATAAACATGTTTGGGACAAATTTGAGCGAAAACAAGACAGTTTTGGTGGATAAAGAATGGTGACGCCGATGTGGTCACTTTTGGTCCGAAAATTTCACGGAAAGCTTTTCGGGCACAAAGCTCCCATTATGACCTATACACCAAATAAACATGTTTGGGACACATTTGAGCGAAAACAAGACAGTTCTGGTGGATAAAGAAAGGTGACGCCGATGTGGTCACTTTTGGTCCGAAAATTTCACGGAAAGCTTTTCCGGCCCAAAGCTTACAATTTTACCTATACACCATATAAACATGTTTGGGACACATTTGAGCAAAAACAACACAGTTTTGGTGAATGAAGAAAGGTGACGCCGAAATGGTCACTTTTGTTCCGAAAATTTCACGGAAAGCTTTTCGCACACAAAGCTCTCATTATGACCTATACACCAAATAAACATGTTTGTGACACATTTGAGCGAAAACAAGACAGTTTTGGTGGATAAAGAAAGGTGACGCCGAAATGGTCACTTTCGGTCCGAAAATTTCACGTAAAGCTTTTCGACCACAAAGCTCCCATTATGACCTATACACCAAATAAACATGTTTGGGAAAGATTTGAGCGAAGACAAGACAGTTTTGGTGGATAAAGAAAGGTGACGCAGATGTGGTCACTTTTGGTCTGAAAATTTCACGGAAAGCTTTTCGGGCACAAAGCTCACATTATGACCTATACACCATATAAACATGTTTGGGACACATTTGAGAAAAAACTACACAGTTTTGGTGAATAAAGAAAGGTGACGCCGAAATGGTCACTTTTGGTCCGAAAATTTCACGGAAAGCTTTTCTGGCACAAAGCTCCCATTATGACCTATACACCAAATAAATATGTTTGGGACACATTTGAGCGAAAAAAACACAGTTTTGGTGGATAAAGAAAGGTGACGCCGATGTGGTCACTTTTGGTCCGAAAATTTCACGGAAAGCTTTTCGTGCACAAAGCTCCCATTATGACCTTTACACCAAATAAACATGTTTTGGACACATTTGAGCGAAAACAAGACAGTTTTGGTGGATAAAGAAATGTGACGCGGATGTGGTCACTTTTGGTCCGAAAATTTCACGGAAAGCTTTTCGGGCACAAAGCTCACATTATGACCTATACACCATATAAACATGTTTGGGACAATTTGAGCAAAAACAACACAGTTTTGGTGAATAAAGAAAGGTGACGCCGAAATGGTCACTTTCGGTCCGAAAATTTCACGTAAAGCTTTTCGACCACAAAGCTCCCATTATGACCTATACACCAAATAAACATGTTTGGGAAAGATTTGAGCGAAGACAAGACAGTTTTGGTGGATAAAGAAAGGTGACGCAGATGTGGTCACTTTTGGTCTGAAAATTTCACGGAAAGCTTTTCGGGCACAAAGCTCACATTATGACCTATACACCATATAAACATGTTTGGGACACATTTGAGAAAAAACTACACAGTTTTGGTGAATAAAGAAAGGTGACGCCGAAATGGTCACTTTTGGTCCGAAAATTTCACGGAAAGCTTTTCTGGCACAAAGCTCCCATTATGACCTATACACCAAATAAATATGTTTGGGACACATTTGAGCGAAAAAAACACAGTTTTGGTGGATAAAGAAAGGTGACGCCGATGTGGTCACTTTTGGTCCGAAAATTTCACGGAAAGCTTTTCGTGCACAAAGCTCCCATTATGACCTTTACACCAAATAAACATGTTTTGGACACATTTGAGCGAAAACAAGACAGTTTTGGTGGATAAAGAAATGTGACGCGGATGTGGTCACTTTTGGTCCGAAAATTTCTCGGAAAGCTTTTCGGGCACAAAGCTCACATTATGACCTATACACCATATAAACATGTTTGGGACACATTTGAGCAAAAACTACACAGTTTTGGTGAATAAAGAAAGGTGACGCCGAAATGGTCACTTTTGGTCCGAAAATTTCACGGAAAGCTTTTCGCGCACAAAGCACCCACTATGACCTATACACCAAATAAATATGTTTGGGACACATTTGAGCGAAAAAAACACAGTTTTGGTGGATAAAGAAAGGTGACGCCGATGTGGTCACTTTTGGTCCGAAAATTTCACGGAAAGCTTTTCGTGCACAAAGCTCCCATTATGACCTTTACAACAAATAAACATGTTTTGGACACATTTGAGCGAAAACAAGACAATTTTACTGAATAAAGAAAGGTGACGCCGATGTGGTCACTTTTTGTCCGAAAATTTCCCGGAAAGCTTTTCGGGCACAAAGCTCACATTATGACCTATACACCATATAAACATGTTTGGGACAATTTGAGCAAAAACAACACAGTTTTGGAGAATAAAGAAAGGTGACGCCGAAATGGTCACTTTTGGTCCGAAAATTTCACGGAAAGCTTTTTGCACACAAAGCTCCCATTATGACCTATACACCAAATAAACATGTTTGGGACACATTTGAGCGAAAACAAGACAGTTTTGGTGGATAAAGAAAGGTGACGCCGAAATGGTCACTTTTGGTCCGAAAATTTCACGGAAAGATTTTCGCACACAAAGCTCTCATTATGACCTATACACCATATAATCATGTTTGGGACACATTTGAGCGAAAACAAGACAGTTTTAGTGGATAAAGATAGGTGACGCCGATGTGGTCACTTTTGGTCCGAAAATTTCACGGAAAGCTTTTTGCGCATAAAGCTCCCATTATGACCTATACACCATATAAACATGTTTGAGACACATTTGAGCGAAAACAACATAGTTTTGGTGGATAAAGAAAGGTGACACCGAAATGGTCACTTTTGGTCCGAAAATTTCACGGAAAGCTTTTCGCGCACAAAGCTCTCATTATGACCTATTCATCATATAAACATGTTTGGGACACATTTGAGCCAAAACAACATAGTTTTGGTGGATAAAGAAAGGTGACGCCGAAATGGTCACTTTTGTTCCGAAAATTTCATGGAAAGCTTTTTGCACACAAAGCTCCCATTATGACCTATACACCAAATAAACATGTTTGGGACACATTTGAGCGAAAACAAGACAGTTTTGGTGGATAAAGAAAGGTGACGCCGAAATGGTCACTTTTGGTCTGAAAATTTCACGGAAAGATTTCCGCACACAAAGCTCTCATTATGACCTCTACACCATATAATCATGTTTGGGACACATTTGAGCGAAAACAAGACAGTTTTGGTGGATAAAGATAGGTGACGCCGATGTGGTCACTTTTGGTCCGAAAATTTCACGGAAAGCTTTTTGCGCATAAAGCTCCCATTATGACCTATACACCATATAAACATGTTTCAGACAAATTTGAGCGAAAACAACATAGTTTTGGTGGATAAAGAAAGGTGACACCGAAATGGTCACTTTTGGTCCGAAAATTTCACGGAAAGCTTTTCGCGCACAAAGCTCTCATTATGACCTATACACCATATAAACATGTTTGGGACACATTTGAGCCAAAACAACACAGTTTTGGTGGATAAAGAAAGGTGACGCCGAAATGGTCACTTTTGTTCCGAAAATTTCACGGAAAGCTTTTCACCCACAAAGCTCCCATTATGAACTATACACCAAATAAACATGTTTGGAACAGATTTGAGCGAAAACAAGACAATTTTGGTGGATAAAGAAAGGTGACGCCGATGTGGTCACTTTTGGTCCGAAAATTTCACGGAAAGCTTTTCGCCCACAAAGCTCCCATTATGACCTATACACCAAATAAACATGTTTGGGACACTTCTGAGCGAAAACAAGACAGTTTTGGTGGATAAAGAAAGGTGACGCCGATGTGGTCACTTTTGGTCCGAAAATTTCACGGAAAGCTTTTCGGGCACAAAGCTCACATTATGACCTATACACCATATAAACATGTTTGGGACACATTTGAGCAAAAACAACAAAGTTTTAGTGAATAAAGAAAGGTGACGCCGAAATGGTCACTTTTGGTTCGAAAATTTCACGGAAAGCTTTTCGCGCACATAGCTCCCATAATGACCTATACACCAAATAAACATGTTTGGGACAAATTTGAGCGAAAACAAGACAGTTTTGGTGGATAAAGAAAGGTGACGCCGATGTGGTCACTTTTGGTCCGAAAATTTCACGGAAAGCTTTTCGGGCACAAAGCTCTCATTATGACCTACACACCAAATAAACATGTTTGAGACACATTTGAGCGAAAACAACACAGTTTTTGTGGATAAAGAAAGGGACGCCGATGTGGTCACTTTTGGTCCGAAAATTTCAAGGAAAGCTTTTCGCGCACAAAGCTCCCATTATGACCTATACACCAAATAAACATGTTTGGGACACATTTGAGCGAAAACAAGATTGTTCTGGTGGATAAAGAAAGGTGACGCCGATGTGGTCACTTTTGGTCCGAAAATTTCACGGAAAGCTTTTCCGGCCCAAAGCTTACATTTTGACCTATACACCATATAAACATGTTTGGGACACATTTGAGCAAAAACAACACAGTTTTGGTGAATGAAGAAAGGTGACGCCGAAATGGTCACTTTTGTTCCCAAAATTTCACGGAAAGATTTTCACACACAAAGCTCTCATTATGACCTATACACCAAATAAACATGTTTATGACACATTTGAGCGAAAACAAGACAGTTTTGGTGGATAAAGAAAGGTGACGCCGAAATGGTCACTTTTGGTCCGAAAATTTCACGGAAAGCTTTTCGCGCACAAAGCTCTCATTATGACCTATACACCATATAAACATGTTTGGGACACTTTTGAGCGAAAACAACACAGTTTTGGTGGATAAAGAAAGGTGACGCCGATGTGGTCACTTTTGGTCCGAAAATTTCACAGAAAGCTTTTCGGGCACAAAGCTCACATTATGACCTATACACCATATAAACATGTTTGGGACACATTTGAGCAAAAACAACAAAGTTTTATTGAATAAAGAAAAGTGACGCCGAAATGGTCACTTTTGGTCCGAAAATTTCACGGAAAGCTTTTCGCGCACAAAGCTCCCATTATGATCTATACACCATATGATACGGGGATTAGCCGTGGATGTCCCGATCTTTCGACAACAAGCACAAAACAACAAAGAACACAAGTTAGACAATAATGACTCGACAAAGACTCAAAGGACTCGACAATAGTAATGAAAAAGATAGATAGGGCAGGAGAAAGTCTAGGTAGAACGAGCGAATAGACCCTTGATCCCAATTGAACAAAGTCCTAAACCAACGACTAGCTAACCAATCTCTACGATCTTACACAACCTAGGACGTATCCTAGGAGCACAAGAAAGGGGCTCGTGAAAGCTTGATAGCACCAATCAACTAGCGAAGATCGACACACACAAGACAAACCAAGCAAGATCAATTCACCAAGAATCCTCTCGGTCTCTCTCTTGAATCCTCAAGAAACAATGTGTTTGCAAAGCAATGCTTGTCATTAATCAAATATGGGTTTGTTTCCTAATACAACCGGCCTAGGAGGCTATTTATAGCCTTAAATGGAGATAGAAAAGGCTGAAAATAAATGACAACAAAAGAAATTCAGAAAATTGCAAGAAATTCAGAAAATTAAATGGAAATTAAAACAAATTCAGAAATTGCAAATAAAATCCCTAAAAGATAGGAAGTGGCCTTGACTTCTTCAATCATGGCTCCTAAAGAATAGGTCTTCATGGCTGGCCACTTGAGCACTTAGCAAGGCTGTCAACGGCTAGTATTTGGACCCGGTCTTCACGGAGCAAGGTAGGCACATGTGCTCGGTACAACCTCGGCATCAATCCAAACAAGGGTCCGTGGCTTGGGCTGCGTTGATTCCTTGAGGCCTCGTCGGTTCTTGAGCTAGGGCATAGCTCACAAGAGTGTAAGGCCTTAGCTTGTTGGCTTGGGCTGCATTGATTCCTTGAGGCCTCGTCGGCTCTTGAGCTAGGGCATAGCTCACAAGAGTGTAAGGCCTTAGCTTGGATGGTCCCGCATCAACCTCCCCTTCTTTGAAAGGATTCGACCACGAATCCAAGTTCTTGTCCACGAACTCCCTCTTGGCGGCAAAGAACACTTTTGATGGCACCGACCCTCCACTTTCCTTCTTCTCAAACTCCCCGGCTATTTGAGTAGGGGTCATTGGCTTTAGAGTGAAGTTCCTGCCCTTATACTCAAAGGAATAGCGGTTAGTGAAACCATCATGTAAGACTTTTCGATCAAATTGCCATGGACGACCAAAAAGTAAGTGAGAAGCTTGCATAGGTACTATATCACACAAAACATCATCTTCATAATGTCCTAACTTAAAAGAAACCTTAACTTGCTTATTCACTTTTAATGCACCGCAATCATTCATCCAATGCAATTTATAGGGCCTAGGGTGGTGTATAGTGGAAAGTTGTAGTTTTTCAACCAATTCAGTGCTAGCAAGATTACAACAACTTCCACCATCAATAATGACATTACAAACCTTACCCTTTACTAAGCATCTAGTATGAAATAAGTTCTCTCGTTGGTTATCATCACATGGAGTTGGATTGACATGCAAAGCTCTCCTCACAATCAAACTTTCACCATGTTCATACTCAATGCCTTCATCATCACAATCATCATAGGAATTTAAGATAGGATCACAATCAAAATGCAAACACTCATCATTTTCATGCTCAATTTCAGAATTGGTGTTGCCTAAGTGATCAACCATGAGAGCTTTCCTATGTGGGCAATCTTTCATCATGTGTCCTCTATCTTGGCACTTAAAACACACAACTTCCCTATTTCGCAAATTAGAAGGGTTAGGGGTACCTCCTTTAGGGTTACCGAGAGGGCTAGGTGGCTTGGCACTCGATATGGCTTGAACTCCTCCTCGATTCCCTTGCTCTCCTCCATTACCGAGACTAGGCTTCTCCCTTGGTGCTAGGGCATCTCGGCCATAGGGCTGCGTGCTTGAGCTTCGGTTTCCTCCTCTAGCTCCTCCTTGGTCTCTTGCCTTTAACTTCCTATCAACCTTCACGGCTAGATGTAAAAGATCAATAACGGAAGTATAAGGATAACAATCAACTTCTCTAGCCAAGTAAGGGTGTAGGATTCTTAAGAACCGAGCATTGGTGTCTTCCTCATCTTCTACCACGTTTGCCCTTGCCATAGCCAATTGCATGGCATTGAATGCTTCCTCCACACTCATGGAACCTTGCTTGAGGTTCTCAAGCCGCTGCTTGAGTTCCCTAGCGTAGTGTTGAGGGATGAATCGTGCCCTCATGAGTGCCTTCATTTGTTCCCACGTGGCTACGGGTGCGTCTAGGGCTCTTCTCCTTTCCTTCACAAGGGTATCCCACCATATTAGTGCAAAACCGCTAAATTCAAGGGTGGCTAGTTGTACCTTCTTGTAATCGGTGAAGTTGTGGCAGCTCCAAATGTGCTCGATCTTGGTCTCCCATTCGAGGTAAGTGTCCGGATCGCACTTTCCCTCAAAAGGTGGGATTGTGACCTTGACCTTGCCAACTCCGTCTTGCTCGGGCTCTCGGGGCCTCCGTGGACGGGGTCCTTGTTCATGCCTTCTCGATTGGCGCTCCCATTGATCCTCTTCTTCTTGGAAACCCTCAAAGTGTTCATAGGGCTCAAAGTCATCCTGCACATCACGAAAATGATTAAAACGACCACGCCTCTCACGAGGAGGTGGGTTCTCTTCCGGTGGAGTATTTCGTGCATAAATAGGAGTTCTAGGAGGACCTTCCCGGTTGTCTTGGGTGTGCTCCGGGGGTGGAACGCGGCTGTGATGTCCGGAAGCCGAAGGCTGGCCTTGGGGTGCCCTAGGCATCTCCGTGGACGTCGAAGGGCGTGCCTCTAGGGCTGCCATCCTTTCCATCAACGTCGTGATGTTGTTGTTCATTTTGTTCAACATGTTGAACAACTCCGGGGAAATGGGCTCGGAAGTCTCCGACCTTGGGGATTTGTTACCTATAGTCATCACAACTCAAACAAACACGTAAATAGGTTAAGGTTAGACAAAACAAAAACTTCCTCAAAAGTGTTTGCTCTCGACACTCCTCTCCCTTTGGTGCTGAAATGCTTGTTGTTGCAATTTGTCTTACGATAGTCAATCACTCAAGCTAGTCAAAAGGACAATCAAAAATCCTCTAACCAAAAGAGATTAGCTAGACAATCAATGATAAGGGTCCAAGCTGAAAATTTCAGAAATGAATCAAAGAAAGTGAGATCAAGAGATAATAGAAACAAAGGACAAGAATAAAATGGTAAGAAAGGACTAAGCACAAAACTTGATCAAATCAACCTTGTCTAACCTTCAAACTACAAGCAAGATAGTTGTTGGTAGGCTAAGGATAGGTTGAATGG
Organism: Persicaria maculosa; assembly: GCA_963922045.1. Taxonomy (NCBI): domain Eukaryota; kingdom Viridiplantae; phylum Streptophyta; class Magnoliopsida; order Caryophyllales; family Polygonaceae; genus Persicaria; species Persicaria maculosa. The sequence continues at coordinate 2,276,136 of OY998268.1, forward strand.
TAAGATGGTGTTTAGGCTTTCTTGGCTCACAATGGCTCTTGTTCACTTGCAATGCTTACTCTTGCACTTCTCTTGTACACTTAGAACAATCAACAACAATGCAACTCAAATCTGATTTTTTTTTTTTTTTTAAATTCTTTTTCTTTCTTTCTTCTCTTTTTTTTTTTTCACTGTCGACTTCTCTTTCTTTTTTTTTTTTTTTGAAGTCTGATTTTTTTTTTTTTTTGACTTTCAGCAATTAAATAACAAATGAAAAATCTGAAAATGAAAATAAAAGAGACCTTGTAACTAATAGAGCTGTTGGGATGGAAGTGTGGCAAAAAAATAGGAGCTGGAAATGGTATGGCTAAAATGTAGGGATTTTTTTTTGACTTTTCCTTTTGAATTTCAGAAAATAGCAAAAATAGAAGACCAAAAATCTGATTTTTCTTGAAATGGAAGAGATGGTGGCCGAGTGGTGGTTGGATGGTGGTGATATGGTGGCCGAATGTATGGTAGGGTAGGCTAGGACAAGCAAACCAACAACAACCAATGCTAATAGTAAGAAAAATCAAACAAAAGAAGAGATGATCAAACCTTGCACTCCAATGGAGTTTTTGAGCTTTTTGATGATGACAATGGAGATGAGACACTTGATGTCGGTAGCCGAAGCTCTGATACCAATTTGATACGGGGATTAGCCGTGGATGTCCCGATCTTTCGACAACAAGCACAAAACAACAAAGAACACAAGTTAGACAATAATGACTCGACAAAGACTCAAAGGACTCGACAATAGTAATGAAAAAGATAGATAGGGCAGGAGAAAGTCTAGGTAGAACGAGCGAATAGACCCTTGATCCCAATTGAACAAAGTCCTAAACCAACGACTAGCTAACCAATCTCTACGATCTTACACAACCTAGGACGTATCCTAGGAGCACAAGAAAGGGGCTCGTGAAAGCTTGATAGCACCAATCAACTAGCGAAGATCGACACACACAAGACAAACCAAGCAAGATCAATTCACCAAGAATCCTCTCGGTCTCTCTCTTGAATCCTCAAGAAACAATGTGTTTGCAAAGCAATGCTTGTCATTAATCAAATATGGGTTTGTTTCCTAATACAACCGGCCTAGGAGGCTATTTATAGCCTTAAATGGAGATAGAAAAGGCTGAAAATAAATGACAACAAAAGAAATTCAGAAAATTGCAAGAAATTCAGAAAATTAAATGGAAATTAAAACAAATTCAGAAATTGCAAATAAAATCCCTAAAAGATAGGAAGTGGCCTTGACTTCTTCAATCATGGCTCCTAAAGAATAGGTCTTCATGGCTGGCCACTTGAGCACTTAGCAAGGCTGTCAACGGCTAGTATTTGGACCCGGTCTTCACGGAGCAAGGTAGGCACATGTGCTCGGTACAACCTCGGCATCAATCCAAACAAGGGTCCGTGGCTTGGGCTGCGTTGATTCCTTGAGGCCTCGTCGGTTCTTGAGCTAGGGCATAGCTCACAAGAGTGTAAGGCCTTAGCTTGTTGGCTTGGGCTGCATTGATTCCTTGAGGCCTCGTCGGCTCTTGAGCTAGGGCATAGCTCACAAGAGTGTAAGGCCTTAGCTTGGATGGTCCCGCATCAACCTCCCCTTCTTTGAAAGGATTCGACCACGAATCCAAGTTCTTGTCCACGAACTCCCTCTTGGCGGCAAGGAACACTTTTGATGGCACCGACCCTCCACTTTCCTTCTTCTCAAACTCCCCGGCTATTTGAGTAGGGGTCATTGGCTTTAGAGTGAAGTTCCTGCCCTTATACTCAAAGGAATAGCGGTTAGTGAAACCATCATGTAAGACTTTTCGATCAAATTGCCATGGACGACCAAAAAGTAAGTGAGAAGCTTGCATAGGTACTATATCACACAAAACATCATCTTCATAATGTCCTAACTTAAAAGAAACCTTAACTTGCTTATTCACTTTTAATGCACCGCAATCATTCATCCAATGCAATTTATAGGGCCTAGGGTGGTGTATAGTGGAAAGTTGTAGTTTTTCAACCAATTCAGTGCTAGCAAGATTACAACAACTTCCACCATCAATAATGACATTACAAACCTTACCCTTTACTAAGCATCTAGTATGAAATAAGTTCTCTCGTTGGTTATCATCACATGGAGTTGGATTGACATGCAAAGCTCTCCTCACAATCAAACTTTCACCATGTTCATACTCAATGCCTTCATCATCACAATCATCATAGGAATTTAAGATAGGATCACAATCAAAATGCAAACACTCATCATTTTCATGCTCAATTTCAGAATTGGTGTTGCCTAAGTGATCAACCATGAGAGCTTTCCTATGTGGGCAATCTTTCATCATGTGTCCTCTATCTTGGCACTTAAAACACACAACTTCCCTATTTCGCAAATTAGAAGGGTTAGGGGTACCTCCTTTAGGGTTACCGAGAGGGCTAGGTGGCTTGGCACTCGATATGGCTTGAACTCCTCCTCGATTCCCTTGCTCTCCTCCATTACCGAGACTAGGCTTCTCCCTTGGTGCTAGGGCATCTCGGCCATAGGGCTGCGTGCTTGAGCTTCGGTTTCCTCCTCTAGCTCCTCCTTGGTCTCTTGCCTTTAACTTCCTATCAACCTTCACGGCTAGATGTAAAAGAAAGGTGACGCCGATGTGGTCACTTTTGGTCCGAAAATTTCACGGAAAGCTTTTCTGGCACAAAGCTCCCATTATGACCTATACACCAAATAAATATGTTTGGGACACATTTGAGCGAAAAAAACACAGTTTTGGTGGATAAAGAAAGGTGACGCCGATGTGGTCACTTTTGGTCCGAAAATTTCACGGAAAGCTTTTCGTGCACAAAGCTCCCATTATGACCTTTACACCAAATAAACATGTTTTGGACACATTTGAGCGAAAACAAGACAGTTTTGGTGGATAAAGAAATGTGACGCGGATGTGGTCACTTTTGGTCCGAAAATTTCTCGGAAAGCTTTTCGGGCACAAAGCTCACATTATGACCTATACACCATATAAACATGTTTGGGACACATTTGAGCAAAAACTACACAGTTTTGGTGAATAAAGAAAGGTGACGCCGAAATGGTCACTTTTGGTCCGAAAATTTCACGGAAAGCTTTTCGCGCACAAAGCACCCACTATGACCTATACACCAAATAAATATGTTTGGGACACATTTGAGCGAAAAAAACACAGTTTTGGTGGATAAAGAAAGGTGACGCCGATGTGGTCACTTTTGGTCCGAAAATTTCACGGAAAGCTTTTCGTGCACAAAGCTCCCATTATGACCTTTACAACAAATAAACATGTTTTGGACACATTTGAGCGAAAACAAGACAATTTTACTGAATAAAGAAAGGTGACGCCGATGTGGTCACTTTTTGTCCGAAAATTTCCCGGAAAGCTTTTCGGGCACAAAGCTCACATTATGACCTATACACCATATAAACATGTTTGGGACAATTTGAGCAAAAACAACACAGTTTTGGAGAATAAAGAAAGGTGACGCCGAAATGGTCACTTTTGGTCCGAAAATTTCACGGAAAGCTTTTTGCACACAAAGCTCCCATTATGACCTATACACCAAATAAACATGTTTGGGACACATTTGAGCGAAAACAAGACAGTTTTGGTGGATAAAGAAAGGTGACGCCGAAATGGTCACTTTTGGTCCGAAAATTTCACGGAAAGATTTTCGCACACAAAGCTCTCATTATGACCTATACACCATATAATCATGTTTGGGACACATTTGAGCGAAAACAAGACAGTTTTGGTGGATAAAGATAGGTGACGCCGATGTGGTCACTTTTGGTCCGAAAATTTCACGGAAAGCTTTTTGCGCATAAAGCTCCCATTATGACCTATACACCATATAAACATGTTTGAGACACATTTGAGCGAAAACAACATAGTTTTGGTGGATAAAGAAAGGTGACGCCGAAATGGTCACTTTTGGTCCGAAAATTTCACGGAAAGCTTTTCGCGCACAAAGCTCTCATTATGACCTATTCATCATATAAACATGTTTGGGACACATTTGAGCCAAAACAACATAGTTTTGGTGGATAAAGAAAGGTGACGCCGAAATGGTCACTTTTGTTCCGAAAATTTCATGGAAAGCTTTTTGCACACAAAGCTCCCATTATGACCTATACACCAAATAAACATGTTTGGGACACATTTGAGCGAAAACAAGACAGTTTTGGTGGATAAAGAAAGGTGACGCCGAAATGGTCACTTTTGGTCTGAAAATTTCACGGAAAGATTTCCGCACACAAAGCTCTCATTATGACCTCTACACCATATAATCATGTTTGGGACACATTTGAGCGAAAACAAGACAGTTTTGGTGGATAAAGATAGGTGACGCCGATGTGGTCACTTTTGGTCCGAAAATTTCACGGAAAGCTTTTTGCGCATAAAGCTCCCATTATGACCTATACACCATATAAACATGTTTGAGACACATTTGAGCGAAAACAACATAGTTTTGGTGGATAAAGAAAGGTGACACCGAAATGGTCACTTTTGGTCCGAAAATTTCACGGAAAGCTTTTCGCGCACAAAGCTCTCATTATGACCTATACACCATATAAACATGTTTGGGACACATTTGAGCCAAAACAACACAGTTTTGGTGGATAAAGAAAGGTGACGCCGAAATGGTCACTTTTGTTCCGAAAATTTCATGGAAAGCTTTTTGCACACAAAGCTCCCATTATGACCTATACACCAAATAAACATGTTTGGGACACATTTGAGCGAAAACAAGACAGTTTTGGTGGATAAAAAAAGGTGACCCCGAAATGGTCACTTTTGGTCTGAAAATTTCACGGAAAGATTTTCGCACACAAAGCTCTCATTATGACCTATACACCATATAATCATGTTTGGGACACATTTGAGCGAAAACAAGACAGTTTTGGTGGATAAAGATAGGTGACGCCGATGTGGTCACTTTTGGTCCGAAAATTTCACGGAAAGATTTTTGCGCACAAAGCTCCCATTATGACCTATACACCATATAAACATGTTTGGGACACATTTGAGGCAAAACAACACAGTTTTGGTGGATAAAGAAAGGTGACGCCGAAATGGTCACTTTTCGTCCGAAAATTTCACGGAAAGCTTTTTGCACACATAGCTCCCATTATGACCTATACACCAAATAAACATGTTTGGGACACATTTGAGCGAAAACAAGACAGTTTTGGTGGATAAAGAAAGGTGACGCCGAAATGGTCACTTTTGGTCCGAAAATTTCACGGAAAGATTTTCGCATACAAAGCTCTCATTATGACCTATACACCATATAATCATGTTTGGGACACATTTGAGCGAAAACAAGACAGTTTTGGTGGATAAAGATAGGTGACGCCGATGTGGTCACTTTTGTTCCGAAAATTTCACGGAAAGATTTTTGCGCACAAAGCTCCCATTATGACCTATACACCATATAAACATGTTTGAGACACATTTGAGCGAAAACAACATAGTTTTGGTGGATAAAGAAAGGTAACGCCGAAATGGTCACTTTTGGTCCGAAAATTTCACGGAAAGCTTTTCGCGCACAAAGCTCCCATTATGACCTATACACCATATAAACATGTTTGGGAAACATTTGAGCCAAAAACAACACAGTTTTGGTGGATAAAGAAAGGTGACGCCGAAATGGTCACTTTTGTTCCGAAAATTTCATGGAAAGCTTTTTGCACACAAAGCTCCCATTATGACCTATACACCAAATAAACATGTTTGGGACACATTTGAGCGAAAACAAGACGGTTTTGGTGGATAAAAAAAGGTGACCCCGAAATGGTCACTTTTGGTCTGAAAATTTCACGGAAAGATTTTCGCACACAAAGCTCTCATTATGACCTATACACCATATAATCATGTTTGGGACACATTTGAGCGAAAACAAGACAGTTTTGGTGGATAAAGATAGGTGACGCCGATGTGGTCACTTTTGGTCCTAAAATTTCACGGAAAGATTTTTGCGCACAAAGCTCCCATTATGACCTATACACCATATAAACATGTTTGATACACATTTGAGCGAAAACAACACAGTTTTGGTGGATAAAGAAAGGTGACGCCGAAATGGTCGCTTTTGGTCCGAAAATTTCACGGAAAGCTTTTCGCACACAAAGCTCCCATTATGACCTATACACCAAATAAACATGTTTGGAACACATTTGCGCGAAAACAAGACAGTTTTGATGGATAATGAAAGGTGACGCCGATGTGGTCACTTTTGGTCCAAAAATTTCACGGAAAGCTATTCGGGCAAAAAAGCTCACATTATGACCTATACTGGTATAAACATGTTTGGGACACATTTGAGCGAAAACAACACATATTTGGTGGGATAAAGAAAGGTGACGCCGAAATGGTCACTTTTGGTCCGAAAATTTCACGGAAAGCTTTTCGCGCACAAATCTTCCATTATGACCTATACACCATATAAACATGTTTGGGACACATTTGAGCAAAAACAACACAGTTTTGGTGGATAAAGAAAGGTGACGCCGAAATGGTCACTTTTGGTCCGAAAATTTCACGGAAAGCTTTTCGCGCACAGAGCTCCCATTATGACCTATACACCATATAAACATGTTTGGGACACATTTGAGTGAAAACAAGACGTACATTTTTGGTGGATAAAGAAAGGTGACGCCGATATGGTCACTTTTGGTCCGAAAATTTCACGGAAAGCTTTTTCCGCACAAAGCTCCCATTATGACCTATACACCAAATAAACATGTTTGGGACACATTTGAGCGAAAAAAAGACAGTTTTGGTGGATAAAGAAAGGTGACGCCGATGTGGTCACTTTTGGTCCGAAAATTTCACGGAAAGCTTTTTGCGCACAAAGCTCCCATTATGACCTATACACCAAATAAACATGTTTGGGACACATTTGAGCAAAAACAAGACAGTTTTGGTGGATAAGAAAGGTGACGCCGATGTGGTCACTTTTGGTCCGAAAATTTCACGGAAAGCTTTTCGCGCACAAAGCTCCCATTATGACCTATACACCATATAAACATGTTTGGGACACATTTGAGCAAAAACAACACAGTTTTGGTGGATAAAGAAAGGTGACGCCGATGTGGTCACTTTTGGTCCGAAAATTTCACGGAAAGCTTTACGCGCACAAAGCTTCCATTATGACCTATACACGAAATAAACATGTTTGGGAAACATTTGAGCGAAAACAAGACAGTTTTGGTGGATAAAGAAAGGTGACGCCGATGTGGTCACTTTTGGTCCGAAAATTTCACGGAAAGCTTTTCGCGCACTAAGCTCCCATTATGACCTATACACCAAATAAACATGTTTGAGACACATTTGAGTGAAAATAGCACAGTTTTGGTGGATAAAGAAAGGTGACGCCGAAATGGTCACTTTTGGTCCGAAAATTTCACGGAAAGCTTTTTGCACACAAAGCTCCCATTTTGACCTATACACCAAATAAACATGTTTGGGACACATTTGAGCGAAAACAAGGCAGTTTTGGTGGATAAAGAAAGGTGACGCCGATGTGGTCACTTTTGGTCCGAAAATTTCACGGAAAGCTTTTCGCGCACAAAGCTCCCATTATGACCTATATACACCATATAAAAATGTTTGGGACATATTTGAGCGAAAACAACACGGTTTTGGTGGATAAAGAAAGGTGACGCCGATGTGGTCACGTTTGGTCCGAAAATTTCACGGAAAGCTTTTCAGGCACAAAGCTCACATTATGACCTATACACCAAATAAACATGTTTAGGACATATTTGAGCGAAAACAACACAGTTTTGGTGGATAAAGAAAGGTGACGCCGATGTGGTCACTTTTGGTCCGAAAATTTCACGGAAAGATTTTCGCGCACAAAGCTCCCATTATGACCTATACACCAAATAAACATGTTTGGGACACATTTGAGCGAAAACAAGACAGTTTTGGCGGATAAAGAAAGGTGACGCCGAATTGGTCACTCTTGGTCCGAAAATTTCACGGAAAGCTTTTTGCACACAAAGCTCCCATTATGACCTATACACCAAATAAACATGTTTGGGACACATTTGAGCGAGAAAAAGACAGTTTTGGTGGATAAAGAAAGGTGACGCCGAAATGGTCACTTTTGGTCCGAAAATTTCACGGAAAGCTTTTTGCACACAAAGACCCGATTATGACCTATACACCAAATAAACATGCTTGGGACACATTTGAGCGAAAACAAGACAGTTTTGGTGGATAAAGAAAGGTGACGCCGATGTGGTCACTTTTGGTCCGAAAATTTCACGGAAAGCTTTTCGCGCACAAAGCTCACATTATGGCCTATACACCATATAAACATGTTTGGGACACATTTGAGCCAAAACAACACAGTTTTGGTGGATAAAGAAAGGTGACGCCGATGTGGTTACTTTTATAAGTTCTTGCACTTGTTTTTGAAGCTTCTTTGTTTCAGCTGGATTAGTACGATATGCAGCCCGGTTGGGTAATGTTGCTCCTGGAATGAAGTAAATTTGACGCTCTATTCCCCTAAATGGTGGAAGACCATTGGGAATTTCTTCTTGAAACAAAGTTTTAAATTCCTGCAATAAAGTAGAAACAAGTGGAGGTAGATCATTCAAATATTGAGAAACAAACAAATCATCTTTAAAAAGCACAAGAAAACATGTTTTACTCCCCTGAATTGCATACTCTACTTCTTTTGCCTTAGCTAGGAGAATCTGATTAGAACTAGCCATGTTTGAACCAATGGCTAGCTTCTTCTTTTGCTTTCTTCTCTCCAAGTTAGCTACATGGTCAGCCATAATCTCATGAGGTGCCATAGGATGCAGTGTAATTTTCTTACCTTCCATTTGGAAAGTGTGCTCATTGGTGACTCCGTTATGGATCACACCTCGATCATATTGCCATGGTCTCCCTAAAAGAAGGTGACATGCTGTCATGGGGAGAACATCACAAAGTATCTCATCTTTATATCCTCCAATTGCAAATGCAATCATGGCTTGCTTGTCAACTCTTAGAGGTGCCTTGGAATTCAGCCAATTCAAGGTGTATGGCTGCGGATGTGGGCTGCATTTGAGGTTGAACCTATCTACAACCTCTTGATCAATAAGATTGCAACAAGATCCTCCATCAACTATCACACTACATACCTTGTCTTTGATGAGGCATCGAGTATGGAAGAGAGTCTCTCTTTGAGTGGGCAAAGAAGGAGCATCATTGGAGATCAATGCTCTCTTCACCACAAAACATTCTCCAACAGCCGCATTAGCATGAATTTCCTCTTCCTTATCTTCTAAGGTTGGCTCTTCTTGGCTCTCCTCCTCGGATTCGTACTCTCCTTGATCATTGAGTAGCACTTGCCTTCGAGTAGGGCACTCTCTAGAAAAATGACCCTTACCCCAGTACTTATCAAGCTTTTCATCTAGGACTCTCCCGGTCAGCCCTAGTTCTCTCATACACTTGTTGTCTCGCAGCTGCATCTTCTTCCTTAGATTGTTGAAGAACGGCTTGCAAAACAGCTAGTGTGATAGCTCTTCCTTCATTCCCTGCATTAGACATATTTTCCTACATACAAAAGGCACAAACAAAAGGAAAAACAAAGAAGAACCAAGAAAATCACAAAAACATGCAAACACGTAAGGGTTAGAAATCAAAAGATCTCTCTCTCACCTCCCTCATATTCTTTTCACTCATGAATTTTTCTTTTGGGGGTGAAACTCTCCCTCACTTTGAATGTGATCTCACTTCACTCAAAATTCAGATTGTAAGCACACAATTATGCAAACGACACTTCTTCAAGCAAGTGATGTGAGGATGCTTCTTCCTTGCTAGAACAAGGTCTATCTCCGCCGAGGCAATGTACTTAGTGATGTTGTCCTGGAAACTCACACAAAAGTATCAAAAGCACAAGCCAAGGCAAGCCCAAAGGCGATTATTTACCAAATTCCAAAATCAAGTAAGTAATGCTCGAATGGAAAAGGGTAAACAAGATTTAGGTAAGGCAAAGAACAAGGCTTGGAGCAGCTAATGATGTGATGAGAATGTCTTGTTTTTTTTAGCACAAACAACAACAACACAACTTTCACTTCAAATGCTCACAAAGTGCACATAGAACAACTTTTGGAGCTTTTCTAACTTCTTCTCTTTTTCTTTCTTTCTTTTTTTTTCTGTTTTTTTTTTCCAGAAACTTTAAGCACACAAACAATACTACAAAACTGAATTTACTTCAACTTCAAGTACATATCAAGCATATTCCATCAATAGCTCATCACCATATAATATGTTAAGCATTAGGAGAATAATGGTGCAACCGGTGCAACACATTTAAGGGTGAAGTTCAGATTTTGGATATGAAGGATGAAGGTTCATGTAAACTCAAAGAACACTAGATAGAAGCATCGAAAATGCATGAACAATTGATAGATCTGATTTTTTTTTCTTTTTTTTTTCTTTTTTTTTTCTTTTTTTTGCAGATCTTAACCACACATATTAAGGTATAAAGGACGAAAAAAATGATGGGAAAGGCAGGAGAACAATCAGGAACAAGGGTGGATAGAAATGTTTGAAAATCAAGCAAAACAAACCGAAAATGGAGAGGTAATTCGTACCCCTTTGGCTTGAGAAACTTACCTTGAAGATAGCTCTGATACCACTTGATGAGTTTCCCCTTGAGGATCCTTAAATCTCAGTACAAAGTAAGTCGGAGCAAGCCTCGAACCAACCGGTGGAAGATGGATGATGGAGATAGATTTCGGTGGAATATTTTTGGTATTTTTGTGATAATGATAAAACTCAGATTTGGGGGAAAACAAACTGAATTTTATAAAGGATAGGTGAACAAAAACAAGTGGATATGACTCACCACAAGTTCTTGAACATAGATCAAGTACAAACGGATATTACGCACCGAAAATACAAGATCGGACCTTCGATATGACTCACGAAGGAGATGAAGTTTTCAAGCTTCAAACTAAGGATACAATCCTGGTTTTTTATGATAAATGGCGTGCCCTCTAATGGCTACAAGGGCTGCATAATATAGAGGAAGTTTGTGGACAGCTTGTGCAAAAAGGTGGCTTGCATTAAATACAGTCTTGGAAGTTGTTCTCTTCACAAATGCACCAGCTGCATGGGGGATGTATTCCATGATGTCTTCTCTTCCCAATGTGCATATAAATGCATGAGAAGTTTGAATTTGGATCTGATTTGCCTCCATAATAATCAGCTAGAACCGAGGCATTTCCGGGCTTCTTGGGCTGCGTGTTGTGATCTTCAATTTGTTGTAGACTTGTCAAAGCTTGAACTTGAACTTGATTGTTCATAGGAATGGTTAAGATTCCTTGAAGAAGGTCAGCTTGAAGTCGCCTTGCCCGAGCTCGAGTGATGGAACCGAGAGGCAACTCGTTTGATGAGTCATTTGGAGCTTCGTCAAGTTTTGCTTCTTGATTGATCATAGGTGTGATCACATCAGTGCTCCTTTAAGCTTTTTAGGCATTTAGCTCCGTCTTAAAACACACTTTCCCAAGTCCTCGTTTGTCTAATTGACGCATATGAATATGCGTTGGAAAGATCTTTTTGAGAACTATAACTCTTATTAAGGCATCAGAACTTGATTCGAAATGGTGAATGGTGAAAATAGGGATTTCTTCCAGTTGTACCATATTGTACTCTTCCTTAGCTTCTCCATTGTCTTCATGGTTTTCCGTTAAGCTCCAAAGTGCATCCAAACTTCTCCAAATAAGCTCTAAAGCCCTGAAAATCATACCAAACTTTTTGTAGACTCCATATCTTGTAGCATTAAGCATAACTACACATTTTCCACACTTTTCCAACGTAAAATGACACAAAAAGATTCAAATAAGACTAAAAACATGACCCTAAATAGCCTAAAACAGAGCACATCAATATCCCGATCTCACTCGAGAATATTTATCCACTTTGGAGGTTTCGAGTGACCCAACTCTCAAATTTCTCCTTCAAGGGAAACACTTTAAGGTCACATCGACGGAACTGAAACAAGCTTTCGGGATCAGCATGAATCCGCCCTATATAGAAAGGAACAACATTGAAAGCTCAGAGCCGATTATGACATGGAAGCTACCCACCCGGAAAGAAGAATTGACAGGATGTAGAAATCGAGACAACAACATTACACATCCACCGCTAGAGTTGTGCTCAAAAGTTTGAATTTGGGCATCCGGACACTGAGTTGTTCTCAATTCACGATTGGAACCTGCTCTATTTTTTAACACCAGAAACAACCGTAGTCCTATTCTGGTTAAAGATCTTCATCGACAATTACTTCAAGGCAATATATGGACGCAGGAATCTCACTATCGGTTTTGGAGGAATGGTAACATTGCTGGCCGATTAGTTGAAAGTGGATCGCAAGAGTCTTACCCCCATATATGATGGAGGTTTCTTATTGAGTTTAAACTACTTGCGCGAGCACGACATCCTAACTTCCAATTACATATGGAAGTCAGAAGTAGGGCACATCTTGGATCTGCCTACCTCAATCCCATCAGCCAGGAAAATTAAAGAATTCTATTTGCCATCAGCAAAATAGTGGCCACCGCGTCAAACGCATTCATCGTATGATCTTAACATGAGACAAGGGGCCACTACACTTAACATACCAGCATGGCTCGTACAGATGGAACTAAGGATGCAGACACTAGAAATCATAAATGAAGAGCTCTATATGGAGATCGTCGCTTTACAGAATGAAAAGAGAATTATGCAAGCAAGTCATAGTACACTGGTAGCAGCCACACAGTATGGACTAATGGATTTACGCGGTCATATAAAGAAATCACGAGTGTCAAAGCTGCACTCGCATCAAGACAAATGAATCAGTTAGTCACCCATACTCTCCCATTGAGTCTTTTAATTTCTTTATTTTAATTTTAATTTTAGTTTATTTTTCTTTTATTGTTTTCATTCATTGAGGACAATGAAAATTTTAAGTGTGGGGGAAAAGGGTTTATCTTAAGTCTAGTTTTTGTATTTTAGAGCATATTGCAAAATTTTGCATGCATTTTAAGTTTATTTCCAGCACTTTATTATGCATGAGAAAATCAAAAGAAAAAATGAAAAAATGTCAAAAATACCAAAAATATCATTCATATTTGCATTAAATTATGTCATTATTCAAACACCCATCTACCTTAGTCCTCGAAGTGTTTTTATAAAATGTTGATCATTTAAGTTCCATAACTAGTTTGGATTAATTAGCCTTAAAATTTTGTTTTAAGTGAAACATATTAAGTGGACGTAATTGAGAATGGACGATCTAAGTTCCTGAGCATGATTGAAATCCAAAAAAAACTTGTGCTAATGAGAATTTTTGGCCTTATAAGGATCATGTATATTCTGTTTGCTTTGGATTGTGTGATTTACTCTTCTTGTGCATTAATCTTTGAGTATTGGCATAGTTATTTATCGTTGAGGCTCACTATAATACATGTTCGTTGCTTATAAGTTTCATATGATTGAGGCAATTGTTCTTAGCCATATTTATCCATATCTACCCTATATTATACCTTTGTTTGAAGCCAATTTGAGCCTTAGCCTATTTATTTTGGAAGCTTCACAAAAATATAATTTATCCCTAGGCGATAATGAGTCTAACCGTCTAGGAATTAGGATTGGAGTTGGTGATGGATTTGTCAATTGGAGAAAAGGAAAAAGCTAGTAGCTTATTCATTATTGTCAAAGTGTTTCAAAAAGAGTTGTAATGTTATGTGCTTTATTTCCTCACATTTTGTGATTCATAGATGACTCTAAGAGAAAAGAAAAACAAATCAAAAAAAGAAAAGAAAAGAGAAAAAAAGAATAAAAATATATATAGAAAAAAATATTATGCGAGAAGTATAGCCAAAATAAGGTAACCTTCTTGGCAATAAAGAGCCTTGGATCCGGCTCCCGTCCCATTGCTATAGAAACTGCACCCAACAATTTGTCAATCATCCACCATCCGATTAAATCAAGGGCTAGGATTAGTTCCTAATTTTTTTTTAAAAAACAAAACAGAAAGAAGTCTGACTCCTCTTCCCCTCTTCCCATTTTATTTTAAATTAAAAAAGGTAACTACTTTGATTCGTTGTAACTATATGATCTTCAAAGATCAAAACTATATGATCATCAGCCATAAAATCACTCATCTCCGCTCTTTGGCTCAGTAGACTTATCCTCCAAGTTGGGCGATTTGGGGCGATTTTGTGGGAAAGAGGGTTTGGGGCGATTTTGATGCGGGACCATCTTCTACAACTCCAGACACACCCATCATCTTAGGAGAAGGACCTATGACTCGAGCCCGAGCTAAGAAGCTTCAACGAGACTCATTCCTATTTGTGAGTCATGCTTTGTTCTCGAGCACGGTTCAACTTCCCGAGCCAACATTGAAGACATACATGTGCATTGGAATTCAAGAAGAGGCCGAGCCTCCTTAGTTACATCAGGCCGAAATTGTCTAAGTGTTGAGACTCTTTTATATTGCTATTTTTAGTATTATTTTTACTTAAGTTATTTTAGGAAACTTTAGGATAATTTTATTAATTCCTTTAAGTTGTTAGTTTATCTCCTTTAGTTAGATAAAACCGGCCCAATAAGCCTTTTTAGGGTTATAAATGCCGATTCCAGCATTGTAGAGAAGACGTTCAATTCATTAAGAAAATTCAGATTTGTGTTGAAACACATTGAGTGAAAGTCAATCGATTCGAAACGTTGCTCATCGATTGCAAATTGGTTCTTGTTCTCAACTTGGTTTGCTTTGTGTTCGTCAACTTCGCAAGACTTGGTGATCCTAGTATTCACAAGCCCCCTCCTTGTGCCTCCAAGTTGTCCGCTTGGTTGTGTAGGGTTGTAGAGGCGGGTTATATAGTCATTGGTATTGGTTCCTACCCTCTTAGGAGGCCTGTGGTCTTTATCTTGTTCTATATAGATCGACTCAGTCCTTATCGGTCATGTCTTTCCCTTATTGCATCTAAATTTTGAGTCTTTTTGTTCAAATCCGCCGCTGCGTCATTATTCATTGTTGAGCCTTTCTTGTTTCTTGTTTGATTGTCGAAGATCGGGCATCCTACGGCTAGCCCCGTATCAAATTGGTATCAGAGCCAGGTTTCCGACATCAAAAGTTTGAGTCTTTTACTTTTCATAAACACAAAACCCACAAAAAGAGTCCTTATCGGTCGTGTCTTTCAATTATCGCTGCGTTTCTTTGAGTCTTTTGCTTCCGTTCTTTAGTTTGTTGTTTGATTGTCGAAGATCGGGCCATCCTGCGGCTAACCCCGTATCAGATTTGGGGCGATTTTCTACTGGGAAGGAGATGGACTGATGGAGCGGGGTGGGTTGCGGCAGTGAGGAGCTCAAGAGAGAGAGTAGCGCGGTGGCGAGGAGCGAAAGAGAGGGAGTAGCGTTGATCTAAAAGCCCTCATCAACTTTCAGATCGACAGTGGGATCCTATCCGGGGGAAGAAGAGCTCTCTTTGGTAGGAGGAGTCAGACTTCTTTTTTTTTTTAAAAAATAAATTAAAAACTAATCTTAGCCCTTGATGTAATCGGATGGTGGAAGATTCACAAAATATAGGATGCAGTTAATTTAGTACTGGACGGGAGCCAGATCCAAGAGCCTTAGTCATTTTATTTGTGACAGTTGGATAAAAATATGAGTTAAGAGAGTTTGTGCTTGAAGATTATCTTGTGCTATTTTTGATTTGTTTTCTCTATGGTGGAATTATATGGAAGTATATCTTAATTCCCGGAATTGAAAGCACCACATAGCCAAATATACTCCTTGCCTTTATTTTCATACCAAGTCCCGCTACAACCCCGCTGAATGGAGTCTTCTTACCGATTTGATAGATTTAGAACATTGCGTATTCAGGAAGGTCGTCCTTTACACCATGTTTAGGAGTCATGAGATGATGTTCAGTTATCATTGCTCTATTATATTACACGTTTTGAAGCGTTGACATGTAAATGTTTGTTGTTGTCAATAGGTAGAAACCATCAAACACAATAATGCAAACAAAACGAACTACACAAATAAAGTATAACCACCAAAGCTAAAGACGAAAACCATCCAAAACAATAATGCAAACAGCAGTGCCCTAACGCGCCCGCGTTTCTAGGTGCCGTGCCCGTGACACACACCAGTGCCCTGATTCGGACTAATGTCACGCCCGCTTTATAACGTTTAATGCGACGTTGTAGTGTCATAACGATACAACGTAGATTACGATGTTTTGACAATGTCAAATTCTACGTTTTGACAACGTCACATGCAACGTTGCTATATGGCTCGATCAGGCCCGCGTTTTACAACGTTAAATGCAACGTTGTAAAGTGACCGACCCGTCCCGTTCTGTCCTCAATGTCACAACGTTGCATGGGACAAATTGCACGTCGGATCCGACGTTGTAGTGTCATTAACGTTAGAACGACCATTCCGACATTGTAAAGCGTCCTTAACCCGCGGATTTGCGGTGTATAGAGGGAGACCTTTTTTTCCCAAGGAAAAAAAAAAAACGCTTCCCCTCACAATTCAGAGCGCATATTAGCAAGTCACGTGACGTTCGCGTGACCGGCCACAGTAGGTCAAATATAAGGCCCCTGCCCCCTGGTGTGAGGGAGAGATCGCCAAGCTCATCGATTTCCCTCATTTGTTCTTCCGATTGTTCTTCGTTTTCGTTTCGTCTCTTTCTTAATCGATTGAATCTACAATGGCAGAGGTACCTCTCTCTCTATCTCTCTCTTGTTCTCTGTACGCTCGTTCCTAGCCTTTTCAAATACGGAGGCCTTTTCATTTATATTGACTCCTACAGTCCTACGGATTCGGTGTTTAAGATTTGAATCGATCTCTATGAAATTGTGTTTGCAAAATTGTTCATAATTTTATTTTCATCTGAAATTGCGCGAATCGAATAGTTTTGCATGCCATGCTTCCTGTTTTTTTCGTTTGAGATCCCCGCGACACCATTTTCGTCTTCAATTCTCTTAGATGGACTAGACATTTGTTGACTGTCCAATTCAGCGTAGATTAATAAATGAGGGGACCATGAATTAAGTTCTGCTGCGGGTAAATGTCGATTAAGTGTTCTACTGCAAATGTAAGAGGCGCCTTTTACCTCTTGTGTTCGTGTATGTAAAATTATTTTGTAAGATAATCATGTTGTTAAAAAAATAAATTCTTTCTGATTGTTAAACTGAAATGGCTAGGAACTTCAGGGAAGCTGTTTCAACTGTTGGATATCTTATTTATTTCCACCCAAAAGATTATATGCATTTAGTTATTATCTTCTAGATCTTCCATTGATTAGGGATGAATGATGATGACAGATTAAGGGCTCATTTGGGTGAGAATTGAAATTTCTAGGAAGTTACTACATGAGAATTGAATTCCCCCAAAGGAAATTTCATGGGAATCGTGAAAATTTATTTTGTTGATTTTTTATTAATTGAAAATTTCCAAAGGGTGAAAGTTGAACTTAGCTATTTGAACTTCCTCCAAATTGGAGAAATTTAACTTCTTGGGGTTTTATATTTCAAAAATGTCAACCAAACACAGACATTTCTCTCACTTCCCGGGATTTTACACACTGGGTTTTGGGTTGCCAACCAACTGAGGCCTAAGAGAAAGGATGACACCGACTCTCTAGATATTCTCTTTTCGATGTCCCTGCAACGAATCACAATTCTCCGCAGAGAGAACTCTCTCATAACGTGTAGGCTATTGTTTTGATTACTGGTTGACACATCTAGTCTTCCACTTGGTGAATATTTCCCAGAAAAGACTTCCTCCACACTAATTCTCAGGCAATTAAGTTATGCCACATAATCCCCGAGAATTAATTTAGCATAAATCCTGGATCCTTTGCCTTTGGAATAACGATCACCAAGTGGAAGATTAAAGGTGTAAACGCACTATCTACAAGCTACACATCTGATGCATGAATGGAAAGGTTGGAATTCTCTATGTAGATAAGTGTGATTCTCTGCAGCGGTTTTTACGTATATCGAAAAGAAAAGTCCTGATCCCCATAAATAGTGAGTTAGTTATACTTTTCCCTCAATATGTTATTTAGAGAAGATCTAGGAGATAATAACTGAATGCATATTATCTTTTGGGTGGGTGGAAAAAATAAGATATTAATTTCTTAATATCTAACAGGAACCATATCCTTCCATGACCATCAACACGGGATATTCTAAGAGGCCTCTTGATGTGATGTTGCATTGGATCTATCATTTGAGCCACATGATGAAATGAAAGAGCATTCAGTGCTATCAGTTTTACATTTTTGTAGTTGATGGACTGGCATACTATGTGGTTGAAACATTCTACCACAACTTGGGTTTTACCTCAATGACATGAGCTATATTGTAGGGCACTGGTTTAGAAAGGGTAAACTCCACCCCTCCCTAACTCTTTCCCTTTTCCTTATGATGCTCCCAACTATAATCAGGTTACTTTGTTCCAACTCATATAAGAGTAGATGGTGTGATAAATATGTGTTATCCACCTCAACAATGGGATATCAGATTGAACCCCTAATTGATGATAGGACTGCTTGTGACCAAAACCTTTTAATATAGAGGACTTATATAGGAAATGCTAAAGGTTAGGGACCATCGTAGGAAAAGGGAAAAGTTTAGTAACTAGGTTTCAAATTTACCCAATAGAAATCTTCAACTTGCACAGATGTGAAGATGAATTTATACACGGGGAAAATTCAACATGTACCATACAATATGATTTTCAGTGTTGAGCTCTCTAATTGCTGGTCAGTGACTTGGCTTTTTTTTTTTATATATAATATAAAATTAATTCTTCCATTTTGTTCATGAAGCATTTAGGAGTAAATCAGCTTGGAAGCTATGTCATTATTTCCGAACATACTTTGCTGCAGTAGATCAGCAAAGAAGAATACTTTCTAAGATTTCAATGTTGTTGCTCTTGCAGTGTGCAACATTTGTAGAGTAAGTGAGTAGTAACTGGGTGCCCTAGTATGAACCCCTTGCCGCAAGTATTGGCTCATGTTTGCAAGTGCCCTGAAAAGACTATAGTCTTAGTTTTAGGGACCAAATGACTCTTCTAAACAATGAATGGTGCCTACCTTAGTTTTGTCAATGTTCTTTCCCCCTAGATTCCTTAGTTTTGTCAATGTTCTTCTCCCCTAGGTTTTTTATAAATGCATTAGCTATGTGAAACCAACTTCCTATAATCCCATGTCTCCTAATTGCTTAAACTTTGTCATTCAAGTTGTGAAAGATATAATCGATGTATTAAAAGACGCTTGTTTGGTGGTCTTATTGGCGGATAAAACGTTTTTTTGGCTATTTTCTTATATTTAACTCTTGAACATATCGAAAACTCATATATTGTAATAAAATATGCATTTTCAAAGTCATTAACATATTTAAATAAAAAAACATCATGATCATTTTAGCTCTCGTTAGATTCAAACATAAAATCTCATAAACATGTTCAAATAAACATCACAATCCATAATTTCTATATTAACAAAATAAAATAACAAAAATCAATCTCAAATTCTAAACAAACCATCAAAGTGCCAAACGCCAAAGTGCTTGGCAGTGTCATGGTGGCTAGCCTACGCTAAGAGCCTTTTTTGGAACTGTGGATATAATTATCTTTCTATGAGTGAGAAACATTTCTGTAGATAAGAATGGATGATAAAACAATAATCACTGCATAGATAAGCTGCTTTGCTCATTAGTTTTAAATCCACATTTTCCCTCATGTGGTTTGTCTTTCAGATTGAGCTCAAAACTGCACCAGCGGATTTTCGATTTCCCACTACTAATCAAACAAGGCACTGTTTCACTCGCTACGTAGAATTCCACAGGTATGCATTTGAGGATTTGAGTTTGTGGTTATATTTTGAGACATATCTATGGGGTTTGTATATTGATATGAAGTGAGCATACTTAGAGTTCGCTAAATATATGATGTGAATACAGGTGCATTGCTGCAAAGGGTGAAGAGACAAATGAGTGTGCAAAGTTTGCCCATTACTATCGTGCTCTGTGTCCTGGTGAATGGGTGAGTTCTTTTACCATCGAGTTTTTGGCACCAGAAATAATTTTGAATATATGTCCTATATCTTTGACAACCGACATTCTATTGCACTTGTTGGTTTACCTGAATGTACACTGGGCTTACATAAGGTCATGGATCCTTTTTCGATTATTTATATTTTTAAGAAAGTTGATATAAAGCATTCCATCTAGTTTGCTGGCTTACTGATGGAAAATAAAATTAGAAAATCTCAAGCATAGATATGTCCATTGTTTTTTAAATGTTCTCTATATTTGATGCTTTTGCACTTATTCATCATATCAGTATATACCCGAAACCAAAATTGAGGTTTGCATGTGTTTTCTTTTGCCTGTATCGTATACTGCAAGGGGATGTAAAGTACAACACCCCTAGAGTACCCAACCCCTAGAGTTACGAGTGTTGGTAATATGCATTTAAGTCTACGATTTTAGTTCATAAAAATTCTGAATCAAGAACCACAACCACATCCTGGTATGTCCTGCAATGAAACAGGGTTTTTTTGGGGGTTGGGATGTGCACACTCTCCCCCGATCTAGTGGAGAGGGTGTCTCTAAGAGACCCAGACACAACCGGCACAGAAGGGATTTTTTTTGGTTTGTTTAAGCCATTTGAACTGCTACGCCATAACCGATCTTTTCATTTTGCTGATCATGACAGGTTGAGCGCTGGAATGAGCAGAGGGACAATGGAACATTCCCAGGGCCTCTGTGATCTCATCTCAGTATATCTCCATGGACACCACCACCGCCTTCATCTCGGAAACATTTGGTTGTTTGTTGCTAGTCACAAGCATTGCACCTCTTTCCCAAATCCCGTTGTTTTTTTATCAATAATTCTGGATATTGCAAATTAAAAAATTTCAATCTTTGGTGAATCCACACACTGTTATTTTTACCCTCCAATTCAAGATATTTTGGTTTGCCACAAAGTGGAAACTCCAATAATTTGTGATTGAACAAAGTAGACAATGATGAAATCTTTGACAGTGTATCTGCTTGGTGGTGTCTTGTTGTTGGTGTTGGTGGCAAGCCGTTCAGGCGTTCACAGCCACTTGTATGGCAATGGCATGCTATTTGATTGAGTCACCGTCTTGTCTTTTGTGCATTTTTCCCCGGATGCACTCGAGTTTGTAACAAGTTAAACAGCAACGCATGGTTTATGTGTTTGTAGTTTACTGGACTTCTTTTGTGCTGTATGAAATTGAGAGCTATGATTTGTTTATTAGTTTCAAAAATGGCCCACTCCTTGAGCTGATTTGGCCCACAGATCCATTCACAAGGACGCTACACCTTTAACAAATTACGGAGTAGATAATTACTCAAATCCATTCGGTAAAATATGTTGTAATCAAGCTTGCTATTTTAACAACCGTAAAAACTATATAAAATACTACACTTGATCTTAGCCAAGACATAGTGGTGTGCAGTAAGGGGGAATTAGGAGGTTCTGAGTTTGCTCATTGTATCTATCATTTTCTTTGGGCGAAAATCTAAGGTTTGCCTTCTCTCTATCAGTGGGTCAAGTCAATCGGCGCAAGTCGGTTTCCTTGATACATGACTCTTGTAGGCTGGGTCACATGTCCGGAGTTTGCTTTCAAATTGTGGGTTTTCTCGTCATAAAAAAACCCATATATAATATTATTACTTGTTAATTAATTTTTAAAAATAATTTAATATTTCATGCATCTCAAAATATAGGTCGTTTGTCCCTTCAACACGCTTTTTAAAAAGCTAAAACTTCTATAACATATTAGCTTTTCTTAAAATTTTAAATTATTACGAAGTAATACTTGTTCCATAATTTTAAAAAATTAATATAAAAGTTAATATTTTATGGAGTTTTTATCTCCTTAAAAAGCATGTCTAAAAGTCAAATGACCTATATTTTAAGACAAAAGAAATATTTTTTAGTAACATGTATGAAATGATTTTCTAAAATTATTTTAAAAAATTTATATTTTATATAGTTTTTACGGAATTTTCGCCAAATACCCCTGAGGTTAAGGCTAATTCGTGTGGTGTAGGAAAGTTTGACATATTTTTCCAGGTGCCCCTGAAGTTTTTATTATTTTTACCAAATGCCCCTGAGGTTTTCATTTTTTCGCCAGATATCCATCTGTCAAATTTGTTAACATTTTGGATGAAAATAAAAAGAAAATAAAATACAGAGTATCATTTAATTATAGTAACTAAATTTATTACTTTCGCCAGATACCCCTCTGTCGAATTTATTACTTTTGTAAGATATTATTTGCACAATATCATTTAATTATAGTAACTAAATTACCTAAAGTTATTTACACAATACGAAGTATCATTTTATACTACATTTTTTAACCAATGGAATTAATTTCAAACTTTTATGTAATAAAGTTAATATTAACTATACAATGCTATTTCATTATGCATTATTACATGATATCATTTCATGCTATTTTTTTTAAAACCATGAGATTAATTCAATTTTTTTTAAAAAAAAATACATAGTTCCAAATATGTGAATTCTTTTTTTTCCTAAAGCAACCAATCTCTCTCTCTCTAGCTATGTGTGTGTATATAATGAAAACTATTTTTTATATATAATAATCTTAATTTTTGGATTTTCACCCAATCAACCTAATCTACATAAATTTTTAAATAATAAAATTTTGAAATATTTTTTAACCAATGAGATTTACCTATTCTAACTATTAAATGAGAAATATTTTTTCTTAGATTCCATAATCATTTTAATTTTGCAATTTTCTCCCAATCAACTAAATCTAAAAAAAAAGCAAACTTATGAAATTTGTACACGTTTTTTTAATCAATCTAGCTATATGAAACTATTAAATCATAAGCATATATTTTTATTAGGTGTATAACCACATTTATTTTAGAATTTTAACCCAATCAACCTATTCTACTTAAATCTTAAACTCATGTAATTTTTACACATTTTTCATAAATATTTTTATTATTTTTTACTTAATTATCAAATCTATTTTTTTATTATATGTTAACATTTGATAATATTTTATTAAAATTTATCATAGTAATTTTTTTATACTTATAAAATTTTATTTTTATTGTCTAAAAAGAAAACTATGCACTATGACGCGAGGATTGTACTAGTTTTCAACCAAAATGTTAACAAATTCGACAAAAGGGCATTTGGCGAAAAAAATGAAAACCATAGTGGCATCTGGAGAAACATGTCAAACTTTTGTACACTACGCGAATTAGCCTTAACCTCAGGGGCATTTGGCAAAAATTCCGTAGTTTTTACTATCATAAAGAAGTGTACATGAATAATAAACAACATGTTTATATTTTGTCAGTGTACATGAAATAAGCAATATGTTTTATCAAACGAAGAGAGTAACTTCTTAGGAAATTTGGTACTTTTTTTGGTAGAAAGGAAATTTGGTACTTAATTGCTAATTTGTTTATTAAAAAATGTAATTTTAGGATATAAATTTCGTTAAGAATAAAAAATCATTTTAATTATTTTATTGGGCCATTTGCTAAACTAACCCTATTATCCGAAATGTTTGCGTGAGTGACCCAATCCGAAAAAAATTTGCATAAAAGTGGATATCCGGTGGCAAGGTTGAGCCGGTTGTAGGTAACCCAATGGGGTACAGCTGGACACGGATAGAAAAGCAGGAAAAGTGTGTGTGTGAGAGAGAGAGAGAGCGGTTTACTGAAAAGCAAAGACAAATCAGAAAGAGAGAGAGAGAGAGATGGAGGAGGGAAAAAGTACACTGAATTTGCTGTTGCAGAGGACAGAAGACAGAGGGAGAGAGAGATAGAGAGAGAGTTGGAAAACAAAAGTGCAGTCTGAGAGGAGAGAGAGATCAGCGAGAGTGTCAGTGAAGGGGCATAAAAAGATACCGTCAATTAAATTTGAAGCTTCAGAGAAATCAATTGAAGTAGGAATGGGGCGTGGGTTTATATGCAGAATCACGTGTAAGAAGTAAGTGTTAACTGGACGTATATATAAAAAAAAAACATGTCACATATTGCATTTAACTGGACAAATTTGCTCGGAGAAACAGATCAATACAGCATGCGGAATCGACTGAAGAAGATTTGTGGGAGAAGCAGATTCACTATAATGACATCTACTATGCTTTAATATTTACCCATAGTTTGATGCCATGATTTTGTTCTCTCATGTCGACACTACTATGCTTTAATGTGACTGGTCCAAGTGTAAGAGTCATAGTGAGGGTGAAATTGAGGGGGCAGAAATATACTTGTAATTAAATCTTAAGTTTCAGAGAAAAACCATCGAAGAAAAAGGTGGGTGGGAGGTAATTTGTAGGTTGACGTGTAAGCTGTTCGTTTAAACTGGACAGTCAATGGAATATGACATGTCACATAGTGAGATATACTGGACATAATATATGTGAGACAGATTCACTAGCATTAAACAAATACAACATCGGAGCAAACATTTAAAAGACAGTAGCAAATAGTAGAAAAATACATGACATTGAAATCGAAAATTACGGTAACAGGTAGCGAAAATGCGGTTGCGTGGTGAATCTGCACCCATTCCACTCGAAGTGTGGGCGCATATCGCGGGCACGATGATCAGTTGTCTCCCTGCTCAACGGGAAGTGGACCGAGAAAGTTCGGTCATTCCCATAACCGGACACACGAACGACCCTGCCGGACCAATACCCATCGTTGACGTGACAGTCCACACGGTCGTTGACTGCGTAGGCGTCATATGAAATACGAGGCGGACGGGGACGAATTCGTAAAACCGGTATGATTTCCTTCAGCAGTTCTCTTCTGTTGTTCCGTAGGAGGGTCACATATTCCACCAACCACTGGCCAGGATCCACTTTGTGTACAAGGGTCGCCTCGTAGAATGACCCGAGCATCCCAGCCTCACCGCTGACGATCTCTACCTTTTGATTTCGTCGGTAAGGCGGCGGCATTGGTCCTGCATAAAAAATAAAAATATGGTAGTATAATCATACAAGTAGCACAAATCTAAACCAATGAAATGCTTGACAAACCTGCAACCTCATTCCCATCGTCCGAGCTGTCGGATGATATAACGATGGGCACTGATCGGGGAGGGAGGCCAGATGAGGAAGCAAGGTGGTGTGATGAGGATACCATTTCGTTGAAGGGGTGTTGGAGAGGTGGTGAAATGGCAATGGGGATTTAACTTCACCGAATTTGGGTGAGTAAGGACACTGTTCAGCATGTGACCTTTAACATGGCAGTGTGTTGGTATATACATGACACGTTTCACTGTTGACATGCCATAAATTGGTTTTGTACTGGACATATTGTCGGTGCGTTTTATTCAATGTTTGACCTTGGTATAAAACTGGGTTTCCCACTCACACTTCATACTCATTAAATGCAAATCTGTAGGAAAATGTAGCAATCAACAATATTGAAACGATAAGAAGTTCAAACCAATGAATACAATTTGACCAAAAAAAAATCAAAGAGAGAGGGATAGAAAAGCAAGGGCATCCTGCAGAGGAGAGAGAAACTGTCAGACAGGACAGTGGATAAGACAGGGGGAGAGAGAGAGAGAGATAGAGAGAGAGAGACAGAGAGAGAGTGAGAGTGAGAGTGAGAGTGAGAGCGGGAGAGAGAGATCGTTTCTCGCCCAGGCAATAGCGCCAAAAGGGAATAAGAGGGAGAGGAGGGAGGATGGGGAGAGTTTAACCCCATTCAAGCGCCTGACACCTATTGGGGTTTACTGGACAACCACCGACATCTGATAGAAAATGAGTAAGTATTCCTTCTTTTTAGGTTATGCGATACGTTTCTACATAAAATATATTCATCTTCCTGTAAAACTGAATGTGTCCCCCTCTAACTAATGGATCAGGGGACAAATCGTTCGTCTGTATGACTGTAGTGTTTGGAGGATGGTGGGTATGTGAACAGGGCACTTGGGTCGTGGAGGGGTACAGGAGCGAGAAGGCTGTCCTGGTAGACGAAAGTATTGACTACGTCTCCCTGAAGAAACAGGTGATGGCCAAGTTTAATGTCGATGGGAGGAGGCATGACGTCCAGCTCACATATGCAAAGCCGCAAAAGGAAGGGTGCAGACGTTTTTACATTGGGGATGACGCAGACCTGCAGGCCTTCAAGTTTTTAAATGGTCTATCGGAAGAACGATCGTGGTCTATCGACCTCCATGTCTCCCCGATACGCAAGTTTGGTGGAGAAGTGGCCACTACAGAAGGATCCACAACGACCTATTCAGTCGGGGGTGGGCCACCCGTGACCCAAGAAGATCACCCACATACGGACCCCCGCTTGGCAGGGGATGAAGAAGTGGAAGTTGTGGGAGCACAAGGTGTCAGTGGACAACCAACTGATGTCCAGTTAGAAACTCAGCTCGTCCAGTTAGAATATCCATCTGTCCAGGTAGAAGATTCACGTGTCCAGTTGGAGCCAAGTGGGAAGCATGTAATTTGTGTCAGCAGTGACGTCGAAGATGTAGTCAGCTCATGGGATCACGAGGCGGAGCGAGCGGTGAGGGAAGTAGAGGAAACATACCAACGCGCAAAAGGGAAGTCCGAAGCATTTCCGACAACTGTCAAAAGTGAACCAATAGAGTGGGCGGGTGTACATAAGATGCACTTCACTTGACATTGTGACTGACCAAGTCCACCTTTTGCAATTCAGTATGTAGCTATCCCAGTTTGTACCTTTGGTTTGGTCTGCCCTACTTTGTTCTACTTTGTGTGGTTACCCCAATTCGTACCTTTGGTTTACATGACAGACAATGAACATAGCATGACATATAATATATTTGACATGACATCTATAAAATTCTACATGACATTAAGACTAACTAACCAAGTCCACAAACCAATAACAATGGCAAAGTGAAATGTCTACAACGAAACAACAACAGTCTAAAACGAACCAACAGAAATGTCTAAAACCAACCAATAACAGTCTAAAACCAAACACAACAGTCTAAAACCAACCAATAACAGTCTAAAACCAAATACAACAGTCTAAAACCAACCAATAACAGTCTAAAACCAAACACAACAGTCTAAAACCAATCGGGAAGTACTTTTAAGAGTCGGATGGGGGTGTAAGACGTCCGTGAAAGATGGCAGCACAAAGGAATTGGCGGTACACCGCAATGAAGTCATCGTCAAGGCCACGGAACGTGGTGTCTCCGGCCACGAGGAGCTGCATGAAGCGGATGGCGTATGGACCACAGTCGCCCGTACATCACGACAACGAAACATGTTCACCCAACCTGCGACAATTGTTTATATTTGGAACAAGTGGAAATATTACTTACGATTGTTTGTTTTGGGGAATCCCTTTCACCCTCTTGTACGCAAAGGGTTTCGGGACTTTGCCGACCCATTTAACCCGAAGTTCGGGATGGCTGTCCATCAGAATGGGGAGGAGGTGGGTCACCGGCTTTAGAAAGCCCGCCATGTGGCGCTCGGCGACTAGGTTGATGTCGGGATCGTAGATGTTCACTGTCGACTCCGCGAGATTGATCTCTAGTGCCACCCAGTGCTCGTTCTTGACATTCCAAGGCGCCAACAGCCGGTCGACAACGGCCCACTCCGTTGCAAACCTCTCCGGTGACTTGCCGTCGAAGTAGTGGGACAGCTTCTCGTCCCCCTTGACCACATCAAGTTTCCCCTTCGCATCCGCAAAATGCTTCTGCAGTAGATACCCCCAGAAGAAATCAAGGACGGCGACATCTTCGTACTTGTCGTCGTCCTTGATGTCCTTCCGCAGAAGGGCGCATGCCTGCTCGATATGCTGCACGCACGAAAAACCATTCATATGGAAGAGCATATGACGAGGAAGGAAATTCATATAATCACGTTGTGGGAACCTAACCTCGGATGTGACCCAACTTGTCGGTGATTGGAGTACCGTGAAGAACTCCCTATGCAGTAGGCTGCCTTCAACCGACCAGACAGGGTCAGTTCCGTCCTTCATCCAGGATGAAAACGCATCAACGTCTACTCTCGTGGTCATGCCTAGGTCCACGACATCCACTGCTTGCGATGCCTTCTTGCCCACACGCGGCTTGTTCGCTGGCTGCTTTACTTCCCCCGGGGAGAATGTATCAGGATGTAGACGGGTCCTCCTACCGCGCCGTTGGAGGGGCACCTCAGCCTCAACATCAACCTGCACCCAGCACACCATAGTGCATATAACATGACAGATAGTTAATTTGACAGGACAGTCAAATGTCCATACCTCGCCGATTTTCAGAGTAGGTTTCTCCGACTGATTGTCCTCCTTGGTCGGCTGTATCTCCTCCTCTTCCTTGTACTTTTCCTTTTCCTTCACTGCTCCATGAACCTATCCACATGACATCAAATTAAATTGACAGAAACTGATAGTTTCATGACATGTGCTGACATTAACATGACACCTACCAATATTGACATGACAGTGATATATAATTACATGACGCTTAATATGATGCCATGACACACCAAAAGCCTTACCTCCTTCTTTGGCAGCACCTCCCCTTGCTCCTCCGACTCCCTAGTCCCCTTCCCCCTCAATGCCCTTGTACTTTTCCTTTTCCTTCACTGCTCCATGAACCTATCCACATGACATCAAATTAAATTGACAAAAACTTATAGTTTCATGACATGTGCTGACATTAACATGACACCTACCAATATTGACATGACAGTGATATATAATTACATGACGCTCAATATGATGCCATGACACACCAAAAGCCTTACCTTCTTCTTTGGCAGCACCTCCCCTTGCTCCTCCGACTCCCTAGTCCCCTTCCCCCTCAATGCCCTCTTCAAGTCTTCAATCGACTCCTCAAGCGTCGCCATCTTCGATCCTAACTCCGCGGTTATGCTCCTCGCCATGTCGTCCAACTTTTCCAGTAATCTTGACTCGATCTCTAAGATGGCAGCTTTTGTCTGCATACCCTCCTTTGATTCTGGCGTTGACCCAGGTGCTTCCCGTGGTTGTTCCTTCCGTGTGGGTTTCAGATTTGCTGCTAAGAACGCCCGGACAATGTCGTCGAAGAAGTGGTCCCGTTTATCGTGATCGTATCGGGCATCGCGGTACAAACGGGTAGCTTCCTCCACTTCGTCGGGGATGAGAACCGGCCTCACAGCGTTAGGGTCATCGAAATACCCGAGCTCCACAGCCTCCCGCAGTCGGGTTTCGATTGCGGAATACTCGAGGTTCCCTTCCTTAGACTCGTACCGCAGACACCGAGGGTACAGGTTCTCATCTATGACGCTCGCACATTGGACGCCGACTGGAGGGAGGGCTTCGTACACCCAGATCTGCAAACAACGTTTGTCCAGTACAAGGTCAATTGTTGTCCAGTATAAAGTATATGAATGACTAGTATTAATTCATTAGTCGTCCAATGAGATTTGTAAACGAACCTGGAAGGCGAGGGGGAATCCCATCAGCACGTACGACGGACGTGGTGCAGTGGGGTTGCTGCCAGTGTGTTGGAGCTTCCTCTCGATTGCATGGTTCAGGAACTCGTTCGTTCGCTCGTAGGAAAGCCGACCCCATGGATAGGCCAGGAACCTTTCAATGTCCGAGACGAGGTTGACCACCCACCCCTGAATGTAGTTTCGGGGTTCCTTCGCGAACAACACGCCCTCGACCAGCATCAGCAGGACATATTTAAACTTCTTGGCAGACGATTTCTCAGATGCCATTGCCACTTGGAACATCACCTCGAACCCGGACATCTTCAACTTGGTAACTCCAAAGAAATCATACACTGCCGTCTCGCACGCCGAGTCATTCTCAGGTTCGTCGACATAGCCGCAGTTGAGACCGGTGACAAGGGCGAACTCAGTTATTGAGAACCTCACAACTGCATCATGGATCTTGTACCATGTTTCATGCTTCTTCTTCGTCTTCAGTTGTCATTGGAGAACGTAGTGTACAAGCTGCCCGGAGAACTGGACCCTTGTGCTTATACCCATTCTTGCAACGCCCCCTAACGGGTTGTCCATAAGGCGCTTCCACTGGGACTCGCTCAACCGGTTGTCAATGTTTACTAGGAGGGGCAACCGACAGTATTGGTTACATCGCGCTTTGAAGTGTCTGTCTTCCTGGACAGCGTACACAGCCTGCACAGACTTCAACAAGTGAGAAATGCTGCACCACGACAATCACAACTTACATTACTCAACGAATGCCCATCATACCACGCCGGAGGTTTGCGATGCAGGGTCGACAATCTTCTTTCCACTCCGCCGCTGCGACATTTTTTATATTTAGCAGATATCCTGTATGTTGGGAGACCAAATATCAGTAATCTCGAAATCAATTCGCGTCCCCCAGCCCACAGTTCCCTTCTCATCAGTCCCACAAACATTGTAGAATTCAATATGTACATGACAGTTACTCATTCAGAACCTATGCATATCAAGTGTCAAGATTGAATGCACCCAATGGTTCAATATGTACATGACAGTTACTTATTCATCTTAAGATTGAATGCACACAGTGGTTCCATATTCATCCCTGCAGTCTATCTTACATGACACCTAAACATTTATACATGACACGTTAATATATATACATGACACCTAATTATTTATACATGACAGTGGACTGGACTTATTCAATTTGTACATTTCTAAATTGCACACGAGTGTCAAAATTTTTCATCAGAAATCTCGACCTACTGACATTAATATTCAGTTCCCCTGTCCAATTTCAATCAATCTACACATATGAAAACTCACCCTTTGTAACATTTTCCCTAACCCTAATTCGCCCCATTCCGGCCAATTTCCCCCCTAAACTGAATGTATCTACAACTACCCTACTCCTGAAAATTCGAATTCGACATAAACGTTCCCCAATTTCCCCTTTCCCAATAATTCCCTTCTCTCCACACACCGCAGTTCCCAAACTTTCACCCTTTGGTTTTAACGTGACGCCGGTTACTTCCTACATGACAGGGAAAATTGCGAACTGTCAACCCATTCGACCCCTTTATCCCATTTTCACACAATCAAAAACAGTTTAGGTTCTTCCAATCGGTTCCTCCCCTACGAATCCAAGCAATTGGTAATTAATCGATCGAGTTAAGTTTTACTTACTTCAAAATCGCCCTGTTCAATATCGGTTCACCTTCTTCGAACCTCTCTTGCACTGCACTGTCGGCTTCTTCCTCTTCTTCCTTCTCTTTTTCTTTTCCTCAGGTTTGCATGAGCGACTGTTGCCCTCTCTCTTTTTCTTTTTCTTCTTCCTCTTCTTCCTTCTCTTTTTCTTTTCCTGTTTTGTAGGCCCGTGAGGTACAGTTTATTTTACAGTTTTTTTATAAAACTGTTTCCCCCTCTCTCACTCTCTCTCTCCTCATTAACTTCCCCCGGTTACTCTCTCTCTCCACATTCACTCTCTCTCTCCTCTGTCCCGGTTGCATTTTACCGGATGGAGTGCAAATTTTTTTGGGTGGAGGGTTATCCTTTGCAATTGGTCCGGATAGTGGGTTATGGGCGCAAAGGTGTTCGGATAGTGGGTTAGACTGTGCAAATCGCTCTATTTTATTCTTCATTTTATAAAATTATCCTTTTAGTAATTGAGTCGATCGTGTATCCATGGTAAAATTTTATCCCTTGGATTCTATTGATAGAATTGTTAGCTCTACACAAATTGACATTACGAAATGAGGATTAGAAGATGATATCATCTGTTGATAAATAATATCTTACTAACTTCATTCACAAAGTGTGTAAAAATGTAATTTAGTTTTTATACTAGGTATATGATGTGCGTGTAGTGCGCAGTGCAAGGACATTGCGGTAGCACAAGACTTAAGAAGATAAACTATGTTATAATGTATCATTGAAATGCACATAAGTCATTGTCTCCTCTAGGGTACACCCCTAAGGTTCAACCTAGACATACTCATTCCGCCAACCAGCTAGCCCTTCTAAGCAATTGAGTTATACTTTAAAATAACCCAACAACCCAGCCAATAAAAAAACCTTCAATTCACAATTTAAGTCACAAAAACACACTAAAAGATAAGTAATACATAGTTGCAGCAAGCCCTTCAAACCTACAAGAAACATCCTAAAACAGCTCTCAATCATGTCTAAAATAAGCCTAGAACAAAGATTTATTTGTTGAAATAAATGAGTAACATCTTCTAGCTATGAAAGCCCCCCGACTTTGCAGTCCAAATAAACAAAATTCCCTCTAAAAGCCTTATGCTACAACAACTCAATAGCAATGAACATCTTGAAACAACGCAAAAAGCAACCTATCTCATCTTGCAATGACCAGACAACCCCTAACCAGATCTATCACCTCCATAGACAACAACTCATCTAAGGGTGCAAATGAGCAAAGTTTGACCCTCATAGCCCCAACACCATGCCAAAGCAGCTTCACAAATCAACAACACCACAACAACTTCGCAGATTGTGTGCCACCAAATAGTAGTGACGCAAGCAACGACCTCAATCGAAACCTCAACTAAATGTTGCCAACTTCCATCCCCCTTGCAGCAACAACTTCTTAACTAAATTTTGCACAAACACAACAACCCATAAGCCAAAATTCTAATGGCATTGACAAGATGGAAAATAGAAAAATCTATTAGCTTGTGTTAAGCAATCATACAAATCTAAATCATAAAATATAGATGATCAGGCAAGTATGATAATAATCCTATGATGCACCAGATGCAACTGTCTTTTATATAAAGCAAAAGCATATAATTTATCATAGCTGGTGACTATATTCTTAAGTTTCAGAGTGTGCCTTAGCAATGTTTATATAGAGCATGAAGAAATGCATGTCAGTTTTTGGAAGCTAGCACAAGTTTGAATCGAAGAAAACCTCAATTTTTTCACATGTTAATTTTTGGAAGAAAACCTCAATTTTTTTCATTCATAACACAGTGCATGCACAACTTATTTAATGCCACTCTGTTTCCACCTCTATCATACTATACTTCCCATATGCTCGTGGTTGGATGAAAAAAAATTGCATTTTCTTGCATAAATGTGGGAAGTTATTTTATCATTATATAAATATGAAAGTATATATCCTATTCTCTTTATTTGCTTCCATCTAGCAATATGCTTCTTGATTTAGTTTTCTCATGTGATAATTCATGTAGAATGCAACCTGACTACCCAAAACAACTATAACTTTCCTCGTATAGCGTATCAATGACCAAAAAGAAGACTTTCCCCATTGATTAAGCATGTGTGTAAGGCTACATTCACAAATTACTTTCAAACGACGGGATAGGATTCATCGCTTGTTTTGAAAATGGAAAAAAATAATCATATTATACAAGAAAATCAGATATTTTTAAACTTGATAGGAGGTATGAAGTTTGATTTGATTCAGCTTAATGTATTTGGAGGGCTGAAACCTGCAAGTGGAATTGAAACGAGGATTCAATAGTAAATCTAGTCTCTCAATATGTTAATTAGAGAAATAGTAAAGCATAGAAAAAAAAAAAGAATCTTACCAAGAACTCATTATCATGGAGAACTCTTTAGTTAACTACTTACAAAATTCTCTCTTCGCAAGGGACACTAATGGGGCTAAAATGGTCATTGATCCCAGCCATAGATAGTCTCAAACTCAACAACTTAGTATAGTAGTAGAGTAGAGGTCAATCTAACAGAGAGTGTGTGCGACTCATGTATGTTCTTTGTCAATAATAAGAGAGAAGAATAGAGAGAAGTAGAGAAAGATGTAGAGAAAGCAATAGTAAAGTAGCAAAGCGATGGTGAATGATGTAAAGCAATATAGCTTCACTCACAATTCGAAACAATGGTTGATTTTCCCATCTTTGGGCTTTTCTCTAGTTAAGTAGGTTTCTACTTAGTTATTCTAGGGTTTGGTTTGTGTACAGACTTTAGTAGGCCGCCTATTCAATCACCTCCTTTACTCTAGCATGAGGGGAGAGTAGCAATGGGTCCTAAACTCCTTGCATATAGACACTATCCCTCCTGTCTCGTCGATCTTCTTACCTAGTTGTCAGCCCGGTCACCGCTTCTACTAAAAGAGATAATTTCTATCTGTTAATCTTCCTACACTATCAATATTCTCGAACCATTCCTACAAGAGGTGCTGACCACTTGTGGATGATGGCCCTGTAAATGATAAAACTATAATCCTAGTGCGATGCGATTCTATCTTATTGACCAATTAAGACACAATCGAAAACATTAGCAATATCAGAACAAAGAAGATTGAAATAAACTCAAGAGTTAACAATAAATCAGCACTCACATTCTATCAACCATGTCTTGAAATATTTATTTTTCTTTATATATATTTTACGATTTTTCATATATATATATGAGAAATCATGAAATATATAAAAAAAATTAAATATTTTTATTTTAGGGACAAGGCTCATTCTGTCCCGCAAGAAATAAGGTCCGTGTGAGATTAAAAATTATAAAAAAAAGTGAATCATGTCCTGCAAAAATTAGTCGAGATGAGACGCGGGACGATCCCCGTCCCGTACCGCGCCCACCCTACTAAAAAATATTTATTCTCTTGGTTGTAAGGCTGTGATAGGCTTTGGGATTTTTTTTTAAAAAAAAGTTGAAGCTGATAGTATTTAGCAGTAGTTTTTATTGGAGCTTCAAAAGTTATAGGAGAGATTTTGGGAGATTTTTTTCTGATAAAAATGCAAGCTACGAGAGGCAAGATTCGGGAGATTTTTATGGGGGCTTCGAGTTCTACTGTCTAATCCTGCCCTTCTTCTTCAATTGCCATAACACAACCATCAAAATCCTTCACCACTTTCGACCTCCACCTTTGTCGACGCCGAGCTCCTTCGCTAACATCGAACTCTTTTGCCGCCATCGCCATCGAGCTCCTTTGACCTCACCTCCGTCGAGCTCCCTCGCCAACGTCGTCGTCGAATAAGTCCGTTGAGATTCTTCACCCGTCGAACCCGACTTTCACTAATCCCTTCAGATTACTCGTCCTTTTGTTGTTTCTGTTATCAATGGCGTCAAACACAATCTCCAGTTGCTTCTTCGATTGCCGAATCTGCTTGATCTCCAACAGCTTCATCATCTTCCTCAATCTCTCTCAGTGGGCTCATCGGAACCTAGAATTGGAGCTTTCAAATTGTCGGAAATGAGAAATCCTACAACCTAGCACTCAAATGTATGGTGATTTTGGGAGAAAATGGGGAATCGAGTTGGATTTGAGATTGCTTGGGATTGAAGGGGAATCGTGAGGATGGTGTGGGAGGGAGTGGAACCAGTCGAAAATGTGGGAGGCGAGGAAGATGGAGCCATGGGGAAGAGGAGCAATAGCAGCACTACAGTGGTAAAGGGAGGAAGAAGAAGGGAGAGTGTGAATACGAGAAGGAGGAAGAATGGGCTGAACATAAGCGTATTTTTTAATTTTTTACTACAAAAACATCTTTCAAAGCTTATAACTACCAAACACCATTCAGATTTTTTTACAAGATTAATTTAAAAATTCTCTACCTTTCACATCTCCATAATCTAAAAAAACCTCCACCTAAAAAAAGGTTAAATCCACATATGGTCCCTGAACTTTGATCAAATGTTCAAACGGGTCCCTACTTTATTTTTGTTCATTGAAGTCCCTGAAATTTGATATTTTGTACAGATTTGGTCCTTTTATTAGTAAATTCGTTAAACAAGTGTTAAATAATGACATGGAATCAATGTATTTTTGCATATTAATGGCAAGAGTTAGGTTATACACATGTAATTGCTTGATATTTGTTTTACTAAAGTAAAAAGTTAAATTATATTAAAAATTAAAAATATATATTTTAAAAAATATTTTTTCATAATAAAAAGCACATTCTATTTTCCAACTAAATGGTATAATTTTCCGATGATATTTTATTTTAAAGTATTTTAATGACCATAATTTTCTTATTTAATTAAAAAAATAAAATGTGTTTTGTTAAAAAAATAAACTCTACTTTGGTTATAAAAAATAAACTATATTTGTGTTAACAAAATAAACTCTATTTTTAATTAAATAAGGAAATTTTGGTTATTAAAATACTTCAAAATAAAATATTACTGGAAAATTATAACATTTGGTCGAAAAATAGAAAGTGTTTTTGATAAAAAAAATATATTTTAAAATATGTTTTGTTTAAAGAAGACTCTATTATATATGATGGGTTTTGAGAAGAAAAAAACTCAATTTTTCACTTTAGTAAAACAAATATCGGGCAATTACATGTGTATAACCTAACTCATGTCATTAATACAAAAATATATTGATTCCATGTCATTATTTAACACATATTTAACAAATTTATCAAAGGTAGGACCAAATGTGTACAAAATCTCAAAGTTGAAATACTTCAATCAATAAAAATAAAGTTTAGGACCCATTTGAATATTGGGAAAATTGCAAAAAATAGCTTAACCTTTAGGGGTTGACGCGCTCAATAGCCTGAACTATAAAAAATGCAGAAAATAGCCCCAAGTATTTACTTGGTTGTAGAAAATAGCATCAAGCTACATTCAAATTTAAATTAATTACAAAAAATAGCCTCAGGTTGCCTTTAAATTCAAATTAATTTCAAAACCTCTCCAAAATAATTTTTATTTAAAAAATCATCACTTCTTATATGAAAAATAGCCTAAATAATTTTTATTCTCAAAATCTACTACTACTTCTCATAAAATCTTTTCTCACTAAGTCATTATTAGCTAAATTCATCATTGAATTAATTATTAAAACTACCTTATGCCATATAAATTTTGTAATTGAATAAATTTTTTAAAAAAAGGCTACTAAAAATATCACAAGATCCTTATTTTTCTTAAATAGATAACAAACTACCATGATTGTTAGGTTTAAAACAATATATAATGAATGCTTAACTGCTTTTTTGTGCTAGTTTTGTTCAGAAAATCACCCTAAATCGCTTATTAGATCAATTGTAAGTAGAAGCTTACGTATTTAGTTACTTTTAATGATGTGTAAATAATCTAATTAATTTTTTAAAATAATAAATTTTAGTTATATTTATATGGTTTGATATAATTTTTATAATTAATTCAGCTATGAGTTTAGATAACAACGGTTAAGTGTAACATGTTTTTATATAAGAAGTGATGATGAATTTTTTTTCAAAATATTCACTAAAAAATAAATAATTACCAAAATATTCAAGCTTTTAAAATATTTACAAAAATATTCATTTTTTGCAAGTCCGTCAGAAAAACGCGGACTGAGACCGCGTTTTATTCAGAAGGTGAAAATTTTGAAATTGAAGGAAAAAGAGACAAAAAATTAACAAAAGAAATGCGGTTTCAGACCGCGTTTCTATTGTTAATTTTATTTAGGGATAAATTACGTAATTTTAAAAAAAATTACCATAGAGACGCGGTTTCAACCCGCGTCTCTTGTTTTTTTTTTTTGAAGGAAAGGTGAAGATGGGTGCCGATGGTGCATCCGGAGGCGGGGAGGCCGATGGTGCAGTCGGATCCCGCTGGAAGGAGAGGCCGGAGGAAGGAGCAGCCGGTGCCTATGGTGGGGGTGCTACAACTGCTGGTGGTGGGCTTGCTGTCGGAGGCGGGGATGATATTGCAGCCGGAGGGGTTGCTGAAGCGTCCGGCGGTGGGGGGCTGGTGGTGGTTGAAGGGGGTGGGGCTGCAGGTGAGGAATTAGGGCTTGATGCCATGAAAATTGAAGCTTGATTCCTCTTTCAAGATTCAGGCCTCTCTAAAACCTCAAAAACAACGCATCTGCCACCTCAATTCAACCCCACCGAAACTCCCAAACCTCGATCAATCAAACCCTAAATCCAAAAATGCCAAAAATTGAGAAACCCCAAACCTCCGACAGCAAGCCCACCACCAGCAGTTGTAGCACCCCCACCATCGGCACCGGCTGCTCCTTCCTCCGGCCTCTCCTTCTGATACGGGGTTAGCCGTAGGGTGGCCCGATCTTCGATAATTAAGACTCAAAGACAAGAACGGAAGCAAAGACTCAAGAACAAGAACAAAGACTCGAAATTTCAGCGACTCTAAACTCAACAAAACGACGAAATAAAGACCGATAGAAGGGTGATTCGAACTAAGGTAGAACGAGATAAAGACCCCAGGCCTCCTAAGAGGGTAGGAACCAAGTATCAACGACTACAAAGCCCGCCTCTACAACCTTACACAACCAAGCGGACAACTTGGAGGCACAAGGAGGGGACTTGTGATTACCTGGATCACCAAGCTCTCGCGAGGTTGACGAACTCAAAGCAAACCAAGCTGAGACAATAACCAATTTGCAATCGATGAGCAATGCTTCGAATCGATTGACTTTCACTCAATGTGTTTTCAAAACAAACTGATTTTTCATTCAAAAGAGACGTCTGAGTTACAATGGAAGGATCAGCCGTCTACTTATAACCCTAAGGCTGATTTTTAATAAAAATAATAAATATAATGGAAATTAAAATAAATCCCTAAATTACCTAAAATAACTTAAATAAATAAGGTCTCTAAAAATAGTAACAAAGAAAGTTCCAACACTTAAGAATTTCCGTCTAAAACAGTGACAGCTGCAAAGAATGTGATTTTCGGCCAATCTCTAGGTCGAATCTGGAAAAACCGTCAACAGCAAAGTTGTAGATCTCTTAGTCCTCGTTCCGACAAGGTATGGCACGATCAAATCCGATTAATATTGACTCCGTACGACTCATTTTACTAAGACGTCGAAAAGCTGTCAAAATGCTGAACGAATCTATAAACGTCATTTGCACTTTTGGATCTTTTCCCATGGTGGAGCCTTCTTCTTCCTCTTGAGGATGACAACATTCTCACGAGCTCGAATCTTAGGTCCATTCCCAAGTATAGGTGTGTCCGAAGGTGTCTTGGATGGTCCCGCATCACCTTCCAGCGGGATCCGACTGCACCATCGGCCTCCCCGCCTCCGGCTGCACCATCGGCACCCATCTTCACCTTTCCTTCAAAAAAAAAAAAACCAAGAGACGCGGGTTGAAACCGCGTCTCTATGGTAAATTTTTTTTTAAAATTACGTAATTTATCCCTAAATAAAATTAACAATAGAAACGCGGTTTGAAACCGCATTTCTTTTGTTAATTTTTTTGTCTCTTTTTCCTTCAATTTCAAAATTTTCACCTTTTGAATAAAACGCGGTCTCAGACCGTGTTTTTCTGACGGACCTGCAAAAAATGAATATTTTCGTAAATATTTTAAAAGCTTGAATATTTTGGTAATTATTTATTTTTTAGTGAATATTTTGAAAAAAAATTCAATGATGATTGTTTTAAATAAAAATTATTTGGGAGAGGTTTTGTAATTAATTTAAATTTAAATGCAATCTACAAATTGTTTTAATTAATTTGAATTTAAAGGTAATTATTTGAATTTGATTGTAGCTTGAGGCTATTTTTTACAACCAAATAAATACTTGAGGCTATTTTCTGTATTTTTTATAGTTTAGACTATTAAGTGAAATAATCCCTGAAAGTTGGGCTATTCTTTGCAATTTTCACTTGAATATTTGGTCAAGATTTAGAGACCATAAATGAATTTTACGAAAAACAAAAAATACCCAATTTGCCAAAAACAGCAAAAACTGGTCGCAAAATCTTCCAAGTAACCTCCATCTTATCTTCTTCATCACTCAAATTCCATTTCTCAATCATCTTCATCAATACGAAGAGCATAGACCCCACCTCCAATAATATCTTCTTCCTCCACCCACAGATCCAACAGTAAACAAAAATGAGGGCATCAAACGGGCTAACAGGGTTCCTGAATTTCCTGATCCTGGTCCTCTCAATCCCGATCCTTGCTGGAGGGCTATGGCTAAACCACAAGGCCAACACCACCGACTGCGAGCACTTCCTCGCCAAGCCCATAGTTGTCCTCGGCGTCTTCCTTTTGCTTGTCTCCATCGCCGGCATCGTCGGTGCCTGCTGCAGGGTTAACTGGCTCCTATGGCTTTACCTCTTTGTCATGTTCCTCCTCATCGTCCTCCTCTTCTGCTTCACCATCTTCGCCTTCGTCGTCACCGACAAAGGCGCCGGAAATTACCTCGCCGGGAAGGGCTACAAGGAGTATAGGCTTGGGGATTACTCTGACTGGCTCCAGAAGAGGGTTAACAACACTAAGAACTGGAACCGTATCAAGAGCTGCTTGGTCGACGGCAAGGTCTGTCAGAGCTTGATTGATCAGAACACCACCTCTGAAACTGCGTTCAATGCTGAGAAGCTGTCTCCTGTTCAGGTAATTCTACAAAGATATCAACTTTTTTCCCCTTGGTTTTTGATGAATCTGACTTGTGAATGTTCAGAAAATGGATTTTCTGGTATTATTAGGTTAGAGTCAAACCTTCCTTTTTCTTTTCTGGTTTCTTTTTCTTAGTAAAGTCAAGATCTTTATGGGCGGGTGCGGTTACCTTTTACAGTATTGATGATCGCTTGAACACCTACATCTCCTCTTTTTTTTTAATCACTGTTTTCGAATCAGCACAGTATATATAATCAGGATCAAGATTCTCTTTCTGTGAAATTGGAGGTATGGAATTTTGTTATTCTCATATAAGGTTGGGAGGGTGGGTGGTATCACCGAGTCAATGCCTCAGGTCATTCCAAACATGGGTTATGACTTATGAGTGTTTCTCATCCACATACCCATATCTTGATGTGGATACCAAATGACCCTGAATGTACATTTGATCTCTATGATTGACACAGAATTTTAGCTTTCTGATCCCTTTCTCTATCACCATTTATACAATAATGAAAATTTATATCAGTAAGATATCATATTGGGTGCCTCTTCTTGAACTGTGATTTGGGGTTTGGAAATTGTTTGAGAGGGTAACTTGACAGATAAAGAGTATGGTTTTCGTCATTGCCTAGTCTTTTGTCTTCATTGAGAAGTAATTTGTAATTTTGAATTTGTTTTGTGTCTTGAGCTGGTCCTCAGTTTCCTTTGTTTACTCATGTATTCCAGAAACTGGAAAGAAGGAAAAGAATTCTTGTTTCCATTGACGAGCTTTGTGATGGACCTTGCTCTACTTGTTTCCATAACCTAGGGCTTTTAAGTTTTAAATTTGAACTTGATACCAGTTGAAGTTTCTAATCCGCTGTAATTCGATGTTGTCAGTCTGGTTGCTGCAAGCCATTGGATGAATGTGGATTCACCTACGTCACCCCCACTGACTGGACAAAATCGTCAACAACAAACAGCAACGAAGATTGCAACTCATGGAGCAACGATGTGAGTGTCCTGTGCTACAACTGCAACTCGTGCAAGGCAGGCGTGCTTCAGAACATCAAGAATCACTGGAAGAAAATTGCCATCGTCAACATCATTTTCCTTGTCATCCTCATCATCGTCTACTCTCTTGGATGCTATGCGTTCAGAAACAACCGAGAGGACAACTACAACAGACAGTGGAACTGGAAGCCATACCGGTGATACCGCCCTTAAAAGTTATACTGAAGCAACCAGCCCTTACCCTTTGCTTCGCCAGTACTGTATTATATATTATTGCTACTACTGTATTATATGTTATTGCGCGATCAGATCATCCTAGTTTGTTGATACTGGTTTGAATTGAATGCTTTAATTTTCATTTGAGTCAAAACTTAACAATGAGGTAATGGGTGCTGTATATTCCCCATCTGGCATTGTTGACTGTATTAGATCAGGCTTTGTGATTATGAATATTCCGAGTGCATTTCTATTAGATCTATTTGATTTTACTATATTCAAGAAAAAAATTGATCAAACTGCAAATGCAGCAGAGCAAATTATACATTTAGATAGATTATCTGATATATGAAAAGAATCATTCACACAACCCTCTTAATCATATGGAAAACGATAGTGTTTGTTTGGTGCAATAAGTTGATCATTTATAAGGAGCTAGAATAAGTACTTACTAAATGCCGAACAAAACCCAGCATTAACTGAACCATCCAAGATGGGAGGTTTTCATGTGTTTGTCTTAAAATATATGGGATTAACCGATCATGGATTTTATTATTATTATTATTATTATTATTATTATTATTATTATTATTATTATTATTATTATTATTATTATTATTATTATTATTATTATTATTATTATATTATTATTATTATTATTATTATTATTATTATTATTAATTTTTTTTAAATTTTTTAAATTTTTTTATTTTTCCTGCTAGAAGGGGTTGCTCTAAATGGTTCTTGCAGGATCCTCGGCTTCCTTGCAGTGGCTAGTTGTGTTGGGTTCCGCCTTCTTGGATTCCCCCTCGGCACAAATTACAAGCCAGTGATCACAACAGCAGAGCCAGGCACAGACCCAGGGGTGGGCTGGGCTTTGCTGTAGCCTACCTCAAAAATCTAGAATATACTTAATAAGAAGAAATAGAGGGACACAAAATGAATTTAGTGCAGTTGGTTATTTCTTTAGGCTTTGATAAAAGCAACCCGAATTCGAATCCTTAGAAGCCCATTTTTTCCCATTTCTCTTTATAACACATATTAGGGGTTTATTTGTCACATTTTTTTACAACAATTTATATTTCATATTAATCACTCTTTTAGAAAATTAAAAAAATGTATTATATGTGATATTAATACTTATGTAAATATAAAAATAAAAAATACATGTGTTATATTCATGATATTAATAACTCTTTTTAAAAAAAAATTGTATAAGGCGATCCTAGCCTACCTCAAATTTCATTTCTGGTTCCGTGCCTGAGCAGAACCCATTAAATTGAAGGGTGAGAAACCACCATTAGAATCGACGAAACTTCACAATCTTAACATATGACAACGGTCCAAAATGTGTAATAAGAGCATTAGGACTGAACATAGCAGAGTAGATGGGGGATTTCTGCGATATGCACCAAGCTTGGATGACGTATTTTAGACCAGATCCAGTGATTCCCTCATCATGGAGATTTATACATAAGAATGTACGTCTCTTTCAGAAGAAAAGATGATGCCAAATTGATGAATTCACAAGAGCATGAAGAATGTACAGCGTCGGTGCCGATCTCCCGGTTCGGTAAGCTGAGAGCTGGTGCCGCGCTTCCTAGGTCGGTGTTATTAGTGCAGATATAGACTCCATAGGTCGGTGAGTCGGTGTTATGAGTGCCCACACAGATATTAAATTGAGGCAGCCAAGCAACCAAGTGTCTTGAGCAGCTACTGATCCAAACCCGATGTTAGGGAATGAGCTTGTTGAGGAACGCGGTAAGGAGCTTTGTGCCTTTGAGCAATGCTATGGAAACAGCTCCTCCTATGCACGCGGTAGTTCCCAGTATTTTGGATATGCTACTCCAACTCCTCATGTTCAATACATGTATACATGATTATTGATCCTTTTTGGAGGTGGGAGATGATATGCTTCGAGGGGTTCAAACTTGGAAGGATACAAAATGTACTTCCTAAAACATGTGAAAAATAGACGGCATAGCGAATCAAAAGAGTCTTGTGTCAAAAGTGTGAAAAAATATAAACTAAGGGCTCGTTTGTTTATATAAGAGGGGAATGTAAATGAAATGTATTGAATTTTACATATTAAATGTATATGATCGTCATTTTTTATGAGCTTAGAGAAGAGGGTGGGGGAATGATTAGACC
The DNA here is from genome assembly GCA_963922045.1 of Persicaria maculosa. Classification (NCBI taxonomy): domain Eukaryota; kingdom Viridiplantae; phylum Streptophyta; class Magnoliopsida; order Caryophyllales; family Polygonaceae; genus Persicaria; species Persicaria maculosa. The sequence continues at coordinate 2,319,834 of OY998268.1, forward strand.
ATTATAGAGGTAATAGTTACCTTCCTTAAAATTAGGGAATAGAATACGAGAAAAGATAACAAATTTTGTATGAAAAATGGGAGAAGAAGAGGAATGATTAGAATAGTGATCAACGAATCTTAACTTAATATGAACTATATTCATAAAGGCAGGGCCGTCCCGATGATTTCAGAGGCCCGGTGCAATATTATAATTAGGCCCTATCATTTTTTCACATTTTTATATGAAATTATAGATGCATTTTTTATTATAAAAAAATATGAAATTCAAATGATGATGAAGGCAACAAAAATCAAGGATTTTGTAAAAAATTGTTAAAAAACGAGAATATTTTTTTAAAATGATAAATACTTATATATTGTTTTCAAATTTTCTTTTACTCGTAACACATCTTACACTTAAAAATATTAAATTCTACATTAATTTATAGAACGAAAATGTCCTTAGGATAAATTAATTTTGACATATAAAAATAAGGTGATAATTCAACAATTTGTGATTTATCCAAAATTAAAAGAAAATAAAGTTTGGAAAGAAAATAGGAAAGAGAAATTAAGGTGAAAGTAGGAAAAGAGAGGCTCCGAGAAAAAAATAGAAGGAAAAATCAACAACGGGGAAAAACGCTCTCTTTGAGAGTCCCTACAATCCTCCTCCGGGAGCCTAACCCTCCTCAAGGAGCCACCAATCCGTCTCCTCGGCACGATAATCTCGGCTTCGGCCGCCTCCTCTCCTCCTCGCTCGTCCACCCCACTCCTCTTTCGGGTGTGCTGTTCAACCAGTCGTCCTCGATGGGGATGTACTTCGTCTCCTTTGACCTCGGCACCCTTGGTCCTTTTATGATCCATCTTCTCTTGAGTTGTCGTCTACCCCGGCACCGCCTCCGCCGCCTTAACCCGGGTTCGAACCTCAATGTCCTCCAGGCCACCTATCGCTTTCGGCTTAGGTGACCTCCGGCCCCGGATCCGGCCATATGACCCCCCATCTTCAACCTTTCCCTAACCGTCATTTATTTAGGAGTTTTTGTGCTTCCCTTGGCCTCCTCGGGGTGGTCTTTAATTTGGGGATTTCGGGCCTCTCCTTTCGGTTTCCCCTATTCATAATCCCATCTTCCTCCTATCTTCAATTCTAGTCCGCACCATAGTTTCTTATTCTATCTATCACTGCAGGGATCGGTCTTCGCCTCCCTCCATCGATCGACATCTTTTTGGGCTTCGGTTTCTTCCTGTCAGGCCGGTGTTCTTGCGTATGACAGGTTCCAGTGACCTCCTTTTCCAGGCTTGGTTCCGGCCTGGCCTTTGGTGGTGGGTAGCCGGTCTTTGCTGGGTTCCCTAGCGGTGCTGGGTCGGCGGTCTTTGATGCTAGGTTCCCTGGCGATCGTGCGACTCGGTGTCGTTGCACTGCCCCTTCCGTTAGCTTTGCGACGCCCCCTCCGTTCACCTTAATCCGCTGCTGGGTTGTCGTCAATAGCTACAATTCAATGGGCTGGTTTGTGTGCTTTGGGCCCAAGGAAATCCTTGGGCCCAAAGAAATCCCGAAGGAAATATTAAATTAAATTAAAAAAAAGGAAGGCTAAAAGTATTAAAAAAAAGAAGGCAATCCATCTTCCTTCTCCCTTGTACGACAAGTTGCCTCAGGGGTTGTTTTCCTCCTTTAGGCCACTAATTAAAAAAAAATCAAATCAAATCAAAAATAAAAATCAACCGGTTATATATATGTTTACTTATTTGGTATTTTATACCTTATAGGCTTATAGGTATATATGTATAAGGGTGCGCTCCGGTGAAAACCAAAATTACTGTAGAAACCTGTGAGGACCGGCTTTTTAGCCCGGTTCACTAGCTTTATAGCCCGATTTTTAATAGAACCGATCAATAAAGTCACAGATTTTAGCCCAGTTCTGAATAAAATCGAGTTATAAAGTCACTATTGTAATTTTAAAACATGAGTTTTCAACACAATTTTTTTGTTTAACCGAGATATAAAGTCATGTGTTATTTTAAAACTGGAGTTTTTAGCACGGTTTTTAGGTTGAACTGAGTTGTAAAGTCACTGTGTAATTGAGGTGTTAAGCACAGGTTTCAAATAAACCAAGCTATAAAGTAGTCCTCACGGTTTTTACCACAATTTGAGGTTTTCACTGGAGTCAATCCGTATATGTATATACATATTTATATTTTCAAACAACATCCCTTTAATATATGTATACTTATTTGGTATTTTATACCTTATAGGTATATGTATATTAATTGTGTAAGCGGTTATATATATATATATATATATATATATATAATTATTAAAAATCCCGAAAGGGTTTATCAAAATCCTGTTAGGGCTTGGGTGCTTTATACACAGGTGTTGTCTGGCTTTGCATTTGGTGGGGTCGAGCTTTCTCTTCCGCAGATGGGGTTTTGGCTGCTGGAGTCGGGACATGCAAGGGCCATGGTAGTGTGTACCGTGGCGACTCCTCTTTTCGGGTTGACTGCTTTCCTGGTTTCGTCCTCACTGCCCACAGGATGATCGGGTCCTGATGTGTCGCTGGCCTGCGGTACTGCTTCTGGTGGTGCTTGGCTTTGTCCGCCATTTTCGTCCTCATCTTGTTTGGTTTTGTTGGTTTTGCTTCATTTTTGTAGAGCACTCTTGTCTGTGTTGTGCGCCACTTTGTATTTTCTTTGTTTAACGATTCACCGTTTGCCGATTTTATCGGCCATCAAGTTTCAGACCTGTCTAAGCTCGAATTATTACCTAATAAAAAAAATTAGAAGGAAAAGGTGGACCCCAAAATAAAAAAAAAGTTTGAGGTGAAAGTGGGTAAGAGAAAGATTTTGGAAATATAAAAAAAAGGCAAGGGAAAGGAGGATGTTAAGCTGAGATGAGAATCGAACCCTCGCCCACATACTCAAAATGCATTGCCACAGGTTACCACTATGCCACAAACTTCTTATGTATGAAAGCTTTGTAATTATATACTATTAAAAATTATATTGGGCCTCTAAAATATTTGGGCCCTCTGCAGACAGACCGAGTGCACCGCCCTTCCACCGGGCCTGCATAAAGGTAAGCATTACCTTTCTCCAAACAAAAACAAATAAGGGTAAATATATAAACAAGTGTTTTACTTCTACTGTCTATTAGTTTAAGATGAACTTCACCACAATTACACAACCAATAAGAATGACTTTTACTTTGTTGAAAAGTAATAACAAAATTTTGACAGGAGGGAGATGCAAACGTTCACATTTTGCACACTTAAAAACTAATTGGAACACAATGTGTATCAAAATATACATATTTAACCATTTCCACACAGGGCCGTCCAATGAATTTTGGAGGCCCGGGTCATAAGTTTGCTACTGATATTTTTCAATAAAATTAATATTAACGATTTTTTTTTTATCGTAGTATATCATATGTACTAAATTATTTGTATTATATTTTTTTGTATTTGAAGTAAACTTTAAGTTATTAGCAAATTTGTTTTCACTAGTTGTGGATACTTATTTTCGATAAATTATTTTTATCTTCTTTTTTAGAAAAACGAGTTTTAGTTTTGAAAAATATAAATTAGACGCAATTTTGAGTAATTATTGTGAAATTAAATATATGGGTGAAGAACTGAAGGGTGTTTTGATAAAAATTGCATAAAGTTTTTTCATATTTATGAAATACAGTATTAATCTAGGTGGTTCAATTTATGTCAAAATATTATATAAGATGGTTTTATAAAAGAAAATTTATAAAAGATGGTTGATTAAATCTAAAAGGGATTTTAAAGAAATAATCCTAAATTTTATAATTTAATCATCTCTTGTTAGAAAATTTTATTAGTTTTATTAACATTTGATTAATTTACTACATTTTCTAGCACAAAAAAAAAATTACAACATTTTCTTTTCTTTTTTTTTGTGGGAGAATTTACTACATTTTTTTAACAATAGCTAAAGTAGAAATGGAAAGATTCAACGAACTACATTAATTACTAATACTCGGTAACGAATATAATGAGTAAATGCTATTAAAAAGGAGGGGGATATAACTATACAATTAAAAAAGAAAAAAAATGAAAGGGCGAAAATAAGTAGTAATTGGGATTCGAACTCTGCCAAGAAGAGAAAGAAAGCGCTCCTATCCTACCAGCCAACCAGTATGGCAAAGAAGGCAATTTGTCACTTTGTAAACATTTTACAATATATACTAACATTGGTAAAATGAGGCCCTATAAAATCGGAGGCCCTGGGCAAGCGCCCACTTCGCCCTTGCCCAGGGCCGGGCCTGTTTGCACATATTATTGGAGTTAGTCTGATGTGTTAGGCTTCTAAAACATGTACACTCATCCCCTTCTAAAGCATGTGCTTCTATGTATCACCTATACCACCTCAATTCCCATCGCCAATTTCTTTATATTTTAACATGTACGGGTAAATTACACTAGTTCCTAACCTTTTATATCCTTTTTCAGTCGATCCCTAACTTTCCGTTCATTTTATTTAAGTTACTAATCTATTGATTTTATTGCACCATTGCTCTAAATTATTTTCGGTTTATATTTTTTTTAAAGAATAAGGTCAAATGGAGTAGATTTTGGTCAAAATTAATTTTTAGTAGTTTCCCCCTTAAAAAAGGAAATTTGGTCGCATGACCCTTTTAAAAAACATAATTAACTATCTAAACCCCTTCCAAAAAATTAGGCCCTCTAACCCCTCTTTCCTTCTCCCTTTGAGAAAAGAAGAAACGAGCTCTTCCCTCTCCTGTCTACCCGGGGTTTAAGAGGCGCCAACCCATGCCACCTAACCCTCTCAGGTTCGTTGTCCTCACTTGGAGCCTGAAAAGAAAGAGCTCTTCTGACATGGGTAGGGCTTGAATCACTTATAAATCACTCCCAACATTCTTATGATATCCGACGTGGGATGGCGATATTACAAAGATCTTGTTTTTTCATCGTCTTCCACCACCCGTGCTCTCCCCCTTGATTGCGTGCAAGTTCCACCTCGATCCAATGATCGTGTTATGCACAATTTACAGGTTGATTGACCTCCAATTTCATAATTCTCATGTCGATTTTGGGTTAACCATGTGATAAATTCGAATTGAGTGTGCGTGGTTGATTTTGGGTTAACTAAGTCATTAATTCCTCGATCCTTAACCCAGAATGAAAAGAAGTTATTAGTGGCTCAAACTTTAATTCAATTCAACTGAAAATCACTTACACATATATAGGAGTTTATTTTTGTCGCTATGCTATTATAATCGATGTGGGACGAAAATTCATGGCTGATTTGACAAAAGTGTTCATCACGAAAGTTGTATCCACTTAAAATAACTTTTCAACAAGTACTCATGGGTTTCAATTAGAATTTTATACAGTCCAGAGGACCCACATTAACGAGGTGTCGCCAAGTGGTTTTCTCAAATGAGAGTTTGTGTTTGGGCTCCGACGACAAAGCTTTGTAGGGAAAAGGGGTCAGGGTCATTGGCAGCTAGGATCACATGATTGTGCTTAAGGTTTTTGTCTATACTCTTGTTATGTTTTGTTTGTCCTTGACAAAAGGGAGAAATTGTTGAAGGACTTTGTGACCTTCATTTCCTTGTGCTTTGTCAAGAATAAACTGTTGTTATGCTTGATATGTGTCTTATTGATCATGTTTGCAAGTTAAGTCCGAGGCTAGGACAAGCTGTCAAGAGAGAAAGGTCATGAGGACCTTAAAGGAAGATTGTTCACGAAGGACACACTAAGTTGAGGGATGACACATGATTGCAGAAATGAAAGTGTGTTGCCCTGGATCCTTGGAGGAGATGGGTTGCATACCTCAAAAGCTTGATTTTTTGGTTAACAAATGAGTTAGTATCAAGTGAGATTCAGGTTAACGATGGAGTTAGAATCCAGTAGAGGCATGTTTCTATTGTCCTTGTGAGATGAGATGCATGTAGTTGAAGATACTATAGTCTAAAAGGCTTTGACGCAGAAGATGAGAAGTGGAGTAAGTCCTCATGGAAAAGGATGTCCAGATTATATAGTTTGTGGCTAAAGATTTATGTTCATTATTGTTGATGGGTTTTCTATCACCAAAAAGAGAAAAATGTTAGAGCACCCTGAGTATTGTTATGAACTTTAATGTTTTGGTGATAGCAAATTCTAATATATGATGTGTTTGTCTGGATCCTTTGTAGATGATTAAATAGGTTTAGAGTGGGATAAAACCTATGAAGATGTATGAAGAAGAGATCTTGCAAAGATCGAGAAAGAGGCACATGAGAAGAAGAGTTGTGTCTTTGAGGACGCCAAGTATTTGTCTAGGAAGATCTCGAAGAAGATTGGAAAAGACACTAGAGAATGTCCTCGAGGGACATTAAAGAGTCATAAGAGAAAGACAAAGAAGATTGGTGTCTTTTGTGGGCTCCACATGCTATTGTGATTATGTATTATTAGAAGATTATATAAAGATATGATTTGGAGGATTTGGAAAATATCTCTATGGATGTAAAGTGTTCAATTACATATAGACTGATTGGGAATTGTTTTCATGTTTGAGGAAGTTTTTGCCTTAGAGAGAAAGGAATGTTTAAGGATATAAGTTACAAATGATTTCCATGGAAAGGATGAACCTTCTTTGTGCTAAAATAAGAGGTCTTGTCATTGGTGTGCTTCCAAGAAAACGATGGTTCTAAGGAACCAGAACGACGACTCTTGTGTGCTTTGTTTTAATGTTTCTTTCTTTGGTTGTTTGCCAACACTTTGGATTGTGTTGGTAAAGTCTTAGGTGTCTTTATCAATAAAAAGATATATTCAAAATCCTCATCAAGACAAAGAGGATTGGTGATTTTTATCCGGCCCCACACTACATATATGTAGATAGAGAGTTTCGAATTTTTTTTTAAAATATTCACAATAAAATATTTATTCATCAAAATATTCACAACATCAAAATATTTACAAAAATATTCATTTTTTGCAGATTTACCAGAGAAACGCGGTATAAAATCGCGTTTCTTGTTTAAATTACAAATTTGAATAAAGCGTCGAAGGAAAATTACGTTTTTCTAAAAAAAACGCGGTTCAAAACAGCGTTTTTATTTTATTTTTGATTTAAAAACAAAAAACTGAAAAAAGCCCCGCCGACTGCCACCGGAATTGAGCACCATCTCCACCGCCCATTGTCGCCGCCACCACCTTCTCCGGAGAAGCCCTGGTCCTCCATCGCCGTCATCATCGTCGACACAATCTTCGCCGCCGTCATCATCGACATCAGAGGCCGATATGGAAGAATGACACTAGAGCATCCGGGGAGGCGGGTGTAACGGCCCGGATATAAATATCCGGGATACGTTTCGAAGGTCGGATACCTTCGTTCGGATGTTGCAATTCAGGTACGGGTCGAGGTTTCAAACCTCTAATCAGTCGAAGTTTCATAAACTCAGTTTAAACGAAAGTGAAGTGGAAATATGATTTAGATACAAAAGCCACGGCAAGGCCGGGTCAAAACCAAAACATAATTCTAAAGTCGGATGGCCAGATTAGCGGGGTTAGACAGATTTCTTTGCAATCGCCGAGGGACCTTCCCCCGCCATACAAACAAAGACAATCATACCTAAAAACAATGGGTGCGAGTGGGGTCAGACCGAGGCCCCAACACGCTCTGTCCAGCAAGCGAACATACACATACGCTAATAATAAGGATGATGCAGATGCGGAAATTAAATCACACTAGCATGATCCTAATTTGCAATATGCGAGAAATAACTGTAAAGGCGCCCAAAGAATGCCAAGTGGCATGTCCCTCTCCTACCTCTGCACCCCTTTCCGTTAGTGCAGAGACCGGCCGGTTCGATGCTATAGCATATCATATCTCATCATCATATCTCATCATCATAACATAAATTAAAATAAATAAATCATGCCCGATGGTGCTGGGCTATCATCATGCTCATATCGACTCGATAGACTCAGGGCACCCGATGGGGCTGGGCTACCCTATGACCCTAGCAAAGACTCTAGGACTATCACAGATAACGGCCGTTCTGTTTCATACGCGTAAAGAAATAGAATGCTCAATCATAAGTGCAACCTAGCATGATACTACATGGCATGCGTTAATGTTTATGCAACACCTAGTATGTCATACATTCACAAGCCGGTAATCTCTTTCGAATCTGAGTAAACCCATAAAGGAACTTACCTGAATAAGCCGAACAGCAGAGAACAAGGCAGAGCAGAATCCAAGAAATGAATCACCGATAGCAAGCAACGTCCAACATTCACAAACACCTAATAACATATAAAATGCATAAGTCTACCTATTTCACACAAGGCGTCCCTAACTATCATTCATATCTCGTCTCATATCCCATTTCAGATTATTCCATCTCATTTTATCATTTCAGGTTCATCTCATATCATCATCTCATTTCCAAACAATCTCTCAAAGAACTAAACTTAGAAAATCAAATAATTCTTTTAAAATCGTACTTAGTCAAACCCGACATTACACATTTAAACCTTAAAACCAATTTCCAAAAATCATATTATAAAACAATTCCGGCATGCTTCTCATTTCAAAACATTATATGAATAAACTCCAATATTAAATCATCAAAATAATCCTATGTTCACAATTCATATTTTATAAATCAAAACCAACAATCACTTTAAAATTCCCAACTTACATATTTAAATCCTCTTAAAAGGCATCAATTAAATAAGCCAATCAATATAATCTTAAAACATAATACAATAAATAATGATTAATTTTCCATAAATTCTAAAATCCCAAAATAATAATATTCAAATAATTCAACACTAGTTATCCATAAAATCTCAATAATCCATAAATGTATACATAATCCAATATCAATTAATATCACTTTTAAAACCTTTTAAATATAAATATTAATAATTTCAGGATATATAAATATATATATTCATTTTTCCAAAATCAGAATATTAATAAAAAAAACATATAACATATATGGGTGTATATATATATATATAAACACATAACACAATATATATATATGTAAAACATAACAAAAGAATAACCCAGCCCAACCGAAATCAAAACCCAACCCAGCCCAAACAAAAGCCCAAGACCCGGATCCCTGGCCCAAGGCCCAAGCCCAAACCCGGATCCCTCTTTCCAACCCACCAACTGCGTTTTTAAATGAACCAGACCAAAAAAATAAAAGAAGAAAAGGGTGCTGAACCGGAAAAGAAAGAAAAGGGTGAACCGGGGCATCGAACCCGTCTTCCCCACAGGAGGAACAGAGCGACGGCTCGAGGAAGAAGAAGGGAGGGGATCTCCTTCGGTGGTGCTCCGTTCGGTCTCAATTTTTACCCAGGGACTCGGAATGCAAACCCGACCACACCCATTACAGAAGAAAGGAAACGCGAGCAACGGAGGAAGGGGGAAAGGAGGGCTTACAGTGGCGACTCCGAGGGCGACTCCGAGGCTCGACGGCGGCGCTCCGGCTGCGGGGCTCGAGGGAAGGGTGACCCGAGGGTCTAAGAAGGGGAAAGAGATGGGTGAGGGACAGTTTCGAGGAGATTCAAGCCGGAATCGAGTAAGAACAAAACGAACCTTAGTCGGACGAACAGGGCTGCCTTGGCTCGTTTTTGGGTTCCGGCGGGCGGAGAGGCTCCTGGGCTCGGCGGCGACTTGGAGACCAAGCCTTGGACGTTGGGGCTTCTTCTGTTGCTGATCAAAGGAAGAGGGTGGAGCAGGGAGGCTTGATTTCTTCCTCGGTAGAACAGAGGAGGTAACGGGGGCGCCGACGAGGAGCTGCAGAGGTGGTGGCTGCTGGTGGTGTTGGTGTGGGTGGTTGTTCGATGGGGGAGGAGGTTGAGCCTGTGGCCGCTTTGGCCTGAAAGAAGAGGAGGAGGAAGTGTCTACTGAAGAAGAAGAAGAAGGGTGAAGAGGGCTGCTGTGAGGGGGTGAATCAGAATGAGGGAGAGGGCTATGTAATGGAGAATGAGGACAAGCAGTTTAGGCTGGTCCCCCAACGGCAGTTGAGAGAGAGAGAGAGAGAGAGAGAGAGAGAGAGAGAATAAAGGAAAAGATAAAAAAAAAGAATTGGTCCCCACAAGATATTTTGAATGCCCGACAAATATCTCGAAACCCGCTCGCCCGACCGAATCCCGACTAAATCAAATTTAATTAAATTTAATTTACTAATCTCAATATAACGGAATTAAAATAATTTCAATCAATACTCGTAACTCAAATTAATTTTATAATGCTCGATCTCCGAAATCAAATTCCATTTCTAAAACCCAATTCAAAACTATATAGAAGTTCGTTTAAGTAAAATTCAGTTGCTCGAGGACGGAAATTCCAAAACTTCTAGAATCTAAATTTTTAAAGTCGAACATAATTTAATATTGTAAGAAAATAATATTTTAACTTTTCCGGTCTTTACAGCGGGGAATCGAAGGTGGACTAAAGGTTGGCGCCGTTGGCGAAGGAGGTCGGGCAGAGGGAGGGAGGGCGGGCGGGGGAGGAAGGTGAGGAGGGGACATGGAAGATCGGAGGTTGGGCGGATCTCGGAGGGCGACATGGCAGAACGACGCCGGAGCATCCGGGGAGGCGTGGAATCGAAGGTGGAGGTCGGCGCCGTTGGCGACGGAGGTCGGGCAGAGGGAGGGAGGGAGGTCGGACAAAGCGAGGGTGAGCGACTAAGCGGGGAGGAAGGTGAGCGATTGAGCGGAGAGTTGCATGGGTGATGGTGGGCGAGGAGGGAGGTGGGGCAGAGCAGAGGGATGAGGATGAACAGGTGAAGCGCGGGTTAAACCCGCGCTTTACCTTTTTTTTGTTTTTTTTTTCTTATTTTTTTCTTATTTTTTTCTTATTTAAGAAAATAAAAGAATAAAACGCGGGTTCAACCCGCGTTTTATTCGTTTTATTTTTTTATTCACTTTTCTTCGGTTTTAAATTTTAAACATACTAATTAAATGCGGTTTGAACCCGCGTTTTTCTGACAAACCTGTAAAAAATGAATATTTCTGTAAATATTTTAAATATGTGAATATTATGATAAATAATTATTTTTGATTGAATATTTTGAAAAAAAATTGAGAGTTTCCACCATCAATCACGTGTCATGCTTTATTACATACTTTATTCACTTAGTTTACTAATAGCACTGCCACAGTCTCTATCAAAGGTCCCGTAACTTTTGAATGAAACCTTTTGGCTTGGAGTGTTGGATATGACACTATCCATGTTCGTGTTGCTTGAGCCACTTCATATATACCTCTTATGAATTGGTCTCGTCACGAATTTGAAGGTCTCATCATAAAAGTAACACGGTTGGATCCCGATCTTATATTCCATCATATTAAAGTTAATGGACTTTAATTATACGATAAATGAATCATTATTAACACAACCGTAATGCATCTAAGACAGAGAAGTGAATTAACTAAACCCAGTGGATGGATAGTTCGGGTTGTGCTAATTGTTCACATGAATTAAGATTAACTAATTATGTTTTTATCACATTTAACTTCTCCTATCAGAGGTTGCTCCAAATCATTTAAGCTGGAATCTTGCTTGCCTTCCTTCAAGTGGCTAACCACGTCTGCTTCCGCCATTTTTCTGTCTTCCATCTCCTTGGACTTGCCCCACAGCACAACGTACAAGCCCGCAATCACAGTGATAGCACCCAATAAACTAAAGGGGTAAAGAACCAAGCACCATTTAAACAGCAAGAAGATTCCCAATCTTAGCAGATTCAGCGGCCATTAACACAAAAAATGTATGACAGCGTTAGATATAGACAGACAGGTTTAATTACCTGCCAACGAAAATCTGCTCATGTAGAAATATAGCTGCTAAGATAGTGACCAAGACAGTGGCAAGAGGACTGAACATAGCAGAGTAAAGGGGGCCTCGACGCTGTATGCAATAAGCTTGTATGATGTATTGTATGCCTGATCCGGCAACTCCCTGTTCATGAAGATGAGAATTGAAGTGATTGGGGATAGCATTTGACGAGTTTACGAGGGGAGAGAGATCATAAGTACCGAGAAGAAGATACAAGTGAGCTCAAGGGGTGAGCTCAAATTCCAGGCAGCCAAGTCAGGCTTTGAGAGGAATGCAACCACCCCTGACTGAAGAGTCGACAGTAAGCACGTCCAAGCTGCGACCAGTAAGTGATCTGGGCAGGCTGCAGTGGCTGGGACCTATTTTTTTAAACTTCAAATTTGATAGAAGATAGGCATACATATATATAAGCCGGATAAGCTAGGGTTTTACCTGCAAAATAAGCCAGATGGAGGAGGTGCAGCTGTTTCCAAAGAGAAATAGGCAGCCAAGCAACCAAGTGTCTTTAACAGCTACCAATCCTAACCGCAAGGTCAGGGAGTTAGCTCGATCAGCCGCAAGCCAGATGGTGGGAAGCACCGCGTTAAGGAGCTTGGGGCCTTTGAGCAATGCCATGGAAGCAGCTCCTCCTACGCACGCGATTGTTCCTATGATTTTGGCTCTGGTGCTCCATCTCCTAATGTTTACTCTCTCCAACCTGTAAAATATATATAATGTACGTACATGTACATGATTATTATATTCATGATCCACTAATTAAATATACATATGAAGTGTGGATTTAAATTTAATTACCCGAACAAAGCAGCAATGAGGAAAGTGATTGCAGGGACTAAGTTGAACATGGCGCTTGCTATGGATGATGAAGCCAGGTACAGTCCTTCGAAGTACAAGTTCTGGTTCAACGTTACCCTGTTAATCATTCATTTCATTTGTTCCAAATTAATTAAGGAAAGAAACAGGTACAAAGTTAATAAATTTAATTATATGAATTTGAGAGGGATCGATCCAGGGACTGAAGATTAACATGGATTACCCGATGAAAGAGAGGGTAAAGATTAAGAGAAAGCTCCTTAGTCCGATTGTACACGTCTTTCCCTTTCTCCTGCATTTTATTTTTCATATCAAAACATGTTATAACTATACCATTCATATTTCATATTACACTGTTATTAATCAAATAAGTTTTTTCCTTTTATCATTGATTAGAATTAAATCATTTTAATTACCATAATGGTCAGTATTTATTTCCATCTAATGTATAGTTTTGATGATGCCATAATAAAATAAATAAATGTGATTTTCTTAAAATATATATTGATACAAAAATAATCCAAACATGTCAAATATTATAGGTATATTAAAGAATTCGATAATATTTTCTAATGCTATAGCTTTTGATTCAGACTTTTGATTCAGACTTCTGAATTCGATAATATTCGATAATCCAAACATGTCAAATATTTTCTAATGCTATAGCGTTTGATTCAGACTTTTGTATAAAACGCGTGTTAAAATCGTGTTTGTATATATATGTTGCAATTAAAAAAACAAAAAAATAAAAGTACAAACGCGTCACTAGGCCGCGTTTTATATTTGTTGCAAAAATGAATCTTCTCTTAGGGGGGAAGCCGATGATGGTGGTGGGCCTACATAGCTCCATAGCTCCATTTGCATAATTAACATAAAACGCGGCTTAGTGCCACGTTTATACTTTTAATTTTTTTTTGTTTTTTTAATTACAACATATATACAAACGCGATTTTAACTCGCGTTTTATTTAAAAGTCTGAATAAAATGCGGTTTGAAACCGTATTTCTATAATAAAATATAATTTTCAATCCGCCTCCATATTTAAATTGCTTATTAGTACTAGAAACGCGGTTTCAAACCGCGTTTTTCTGATAATTCTGCAAAAAATGAATATTTGTTTAAATATTTTAAACTTGTGAATATTTTCGTAAATAAATATTTTTTTGTGAAGTTTTTTAAAAAAAATCATGTGATTGCTTCATCTATTTCTCATTAAATAAATATTTTAAATCCATTAATTTTTGTTATATATAAATGCTTAATCTATGACTAAAAGATAATTTTATATAAAAAAAATATGACTAAAGGTTCAAGCTTAGAAAAACTGACAAAAGTTTATAAATACATATATGAATAATGAGAAATAATAACAATTATTAGTAATATACGTATAAAAAAACTAGAACAACACTCTATGGCCATCATTCCATGGTAAGCCAAAAAATGAGGTTTGGCCTAATTTTGCTCCCACCTAGGCCAAAATTCATTTTAGCCTTTTTGTTTTTGGCCTATTTCTAAAAGAAAGGCCAAATTTGGTTTCCTCTTTTGGAAGGTCAAATGCTATTTATTTATTAATTTATTTTTAAGTGTTTAATATTTATGTAAATCTATAAATAATACAATTATAAACCTATATATTTTGTATTTATGGTTTTTAATTAAAAATAAAAGTTGTTCTATTGTAAAGATATTCAAGAGTTTTTCAATATGACTATAATATTTGGCATATTTGAATTATCATTGCACAAATAATATTTTTAGAAAATGACATCAATATTTTTTTATTATAGATTAATCAAAATTATAATAAAAAAATAAATATTAAGTTGCTTAAAGTACTAATGAAGAAAAAACAAGTTCAAAATGAAACTACCAACTATTGAATCATGATTACATCTAATATTCTGGTAGATCCGCATTACTTTCTTCATAACCATTTTCTGTTCCGAAGCCACCACTTTGATCATCTTCATGTATATAGTTTTCATTGCTCGTTCGAAAGTTACCATAGTCATAATTTTCAATAGTTTCATTTGAAGAGTGAGATGATGGTGATATTTGAGAATAATTCATTGTTGATTCAAATCGAAAGGATAAAGATAGAATCAGATGACGGAGATTAGATGTGACAGTTCTAAATTATATTAGTATTTATAGAAAGTTTAGTCTGTCAAAATTGGCCTACGGTAGAAATAGTAAAATCGTATAATAGGCCAAAAAAGAATATTATATAGAATATTCTCTTTTGGTATGTTATTTCCCTTAGCCATTATGACTTAGCTCTAAGTGATATTTTCTCTCACAGGTGAAACATTATTTCGGTTAATATTATTTTAGAAAGGAAAAGAGACGATCATTTAATATAGAAGTAGTATATAATATAAATATAAATAAAATTATGATACTAATTCATCTTTATTTCTTGGTAAAAAAAATCATTGTTTATGTAGAATTTAATCGTTACCTTTTAGAGATAATAATTTAACCATCGAAAGAGTTTAATAAAAAATAAAATTTAAAATATCTTAACTGTAAAATTTGACCCAGATCCAAGTAGTTAAGATCTCTTGAACGGATATATCGGATAATATTTATCTTCGATCCTGATGGAAGCTTATTTCCAATTTGCGATTGATCGAGGGTAGTTAGATTTTACAAGAAATTAAGGTCACACACTCACACACATGATATCTAATTTTCAAATTAGAATTAATTACGTATATTATACAATACACCATTAAACGCAGATGTAAAACAACAAAAAAATAAAATAAAAAAAAGCATACGTACCAGGTGACGAAGAGAGCAAGTGGGAAGATGGAGAGAGTTGCCATGGACTGTCGATAGAGGATGAAAACCCTGGGACTCATCCCCTTCACAAGGGCCGCCCTGTTCAGGAGCGCCACCGCCGCTCCGATCATCTGTATGATCACCATCCCAAACGCCGGCTTGTAGTCCTCCCAGTCCCACCTCAATCGCCGCCTCCTTCCTCCAGCTGACCCCTCTCTCTCCATTTCGATCTCCCTCTCTTTCTCTTTCTCTGTGGAGTGTGTACAATAATTTTAGTTTTATACTACTGGTCGGCCTGGGTGGGGAGTTGTTTTTTTCATTATTTTATCTTTTGTGGCGACGCAACGCGCCCAGGGAACATCCGATCGGTCGATAGATCTGTCGGGACTCAGACGTACGCTTATATAATTATAAGCTACTCGACAAATGCCATTACTCTCTAATTTTAAGTGAAAAAGGAAATATATGATTGCCAGCGCTTATACAGGTAATATAACAAGAGTTTAAGATTGAATGTACTCCGTATATAGCGTGGATACAGGTCAGACTTCAGATCAAGATGGATTGGATATACATATACTCATGCATGTAACATGATATTTCTTCTTTTTTTTTTTCCAACTTGTTTTCGTAATATATTTTTTTATGAAGGCTAAAACAACCCTAATGGCAGTTCATTCTCTTCACTCCCATAACATCTGGGTCAAAGTAATTCCAGGAAAATACAACGCTTATTAATTACACAAGAAAAGGAAACACTTTGTTGAGTCTATCTTGATGGTATATTATATATATTTAATGTTATATTATATGTATAATGGAAGACAAAGAAAGGTAGTATTTATTTTATACAAATATCAATTAGATTATTTATTGGGATTTATATTTAATTATTTGTTGGAGATTTTGTGCAGGATTTGATTTGGTTATTGAAGATTTGGGGTTGACTTTCTAAAAGCCTCTTTGAGGATTTTGTGGAGCAATCTTCACATTCAAAAGGTTGTTGGTTTGTTGAGATCTTCAAGAGATTTGGTTGAACCAATCTTTGTTTGCCTTCAACGTTTTAAAACAAACCATCAAGACCTTACTGTTTGAAAAGATAGTCAAAACCATGGTTTTCAGGTTTTGGTAAGGCCTTACCGACACTGGTAAGACCTTATCGACAGTGGCCTCAGGAATTACACGAGCTTGGAATTGAATGACACAGACTCAATTTAATTGAGCCTATTTGTTAAATAGGCCTATTTTACTTCTGGAACGCTTCTTCTCTCCGTAAGTATAGCAACGTCTCTCATCAAATCAGGCGTCCAAAGTTCAAGCGTTCAAATCAATTCAAACTCTGACGGGCGGCCTTTATAAGGAGATCAAGAGGATCACAGTAAAAAAGAGCTTCAACATCAGCGCTTAAAGTTTCTCCTGCAATCCTTTGTCTCCTACAACACCGATCTCACATCTCTCCTTACTTGAGCGTTTTATTTCTTTGAGAGTTTGTGAGGTTTACTTTGAGCTTCATCGTACAATTCATTTTGAGTTACACTAAGGGTTCTTTACCCAATCATAGAGGGTACTTCGGTATCCTTAGAAGCTTTATTTCACTAGTGCGTTTGGGTTGCTAGATAGGAAGTTAGTCTAGAAGTGGGTAAGTCTTCTAGAGGTTGTATCTAGGGCTCATAAGATAAAGTGAAATAAAGTTGTTGAATCCTACGGGTTGGATAACCCTAGGCGGGGACGTAGGCGGTTGTGCCGAACCTCGTTAACAAGTATCGTGTGCTTTACTTTCTGCTCTTTACATTCGTGCTTGTCTTTTCTTTACATATTGTTCACCACGTTTTTATTAACTTGTTTCTGCATTTCAGATAAGGTCTTACCTCTGGCTGGTAAGGTCCTACTGTTTCCTGCATTTTTGAAAAATTGTCATACTCTATTCTTTCCCCCATCTAGAGTATTTCTTTGCCTTTTATTTGCCTATTCCGCACTTCAATTGGTATCAGAGCATAACTCACGTACCTTAGATATTACTATCTGTGAGTCTAATCATGGCAGGTGAAGGCTTCGGTCAAGGAAGATCTATTTTTCGTCCACCTCTCTTTGATGGGAACAATTTCATGCACTGGAAATCTTTGATGCAAATGTTTATCATTGATCAAGATTTGGAGCTTTGGCATATTATTATGCGAGGGCCCAATATACCCAAGAAGAAAGATCCCAACGGCATGAGTGTGGACAAGCCAGAAGCAGATTACAATAAGACAGATCTGGAAAGCGTGGCTAAGAATTTCAAAGCCATAAATCTGCTGTATTGTGGGTTAAGCACCGATGAATTTAATCGTATCTCATCTTGCAAGTCTGCAAAAGAGATATGGGATAAATTGGTGGTTACCTATGAGGGAACAAGCCAGGTCAAAGAGACCAAAATTAGTATCTATCTTAGACAATATGAATTGTTTAAGATGAATCAAGATGAGTCAGTGAAAGCAATGTTCACCTGTTTTACGGAGATCATTAACAACCTTGATTCATTGGGAAAAACTTTCCTGAATGAGGAGAAAGTTAGAAAGATACTCAGATGCTTGCCCAAAGCAAAGTGGGGTCCCAAGGTCACTGCAATTGAGGAAGGTCAAGACCTTACAACACTAGCGTTGGATGACCTTCTTGGAAAGCTTATCACGCATGAGATGGTCCTCAACGAAGAGGACGGTGAACCATCCTCCAGTGTAAAGAATCTGGCGCTCAAAATCAAGGAGGATGTGCCATCAGAGGACGACGAAAGTGATAATGATGATGAGGAAGATCCCTTCGACTTGATCACAAGGGGACTTGCTCAGATTCTAAAGATGAAGAATCGATTCTCAAACCGAGAATATACAAGATCATCAAAGCATGAAGGTAAGTCCTCTAACCCTAATAAAAGGACAAAAATTCTAACATGCTATGAATGTGGTGAAACAGATCACTTGATGAAGGAGTGTCCTCAAAAGAAGAAGAACAAGCAGAAGAAGAGTGATCGAAAGAAAGACGATTCAGAAGAAGAGTGATCGAAAGAAGAAGAACAAACAAATCACTTGATGAAGGAGTGTCCTTAGAAGCTTTATTTCACTAGTGCGTTTGGGTTGCTAGATAGGAAGTTAGTCTAGAAGTGGGTAAGTCTTCTAGAGGTTGTATCTAGGGCTCATAAGATAAAGTGAAATAAAGTTGTTGAATCCTACGGGTTGGATAACCCTAGGCGGGGACGTAGGCGGTTGTGCCGAACCTCGTTAACAAGTATCGTGTGCTTTACTTTCTGCTCTTTACATTCGTGCTTGTCTTTTCTTTACATATTATTCACCACGTTTTTATTAACTTGTTTCTGCATTTCAGATAAGGTCTTACCTCTGGCTGGTAAGGTCTTACTGTTTCCTGCATCTTTGAAAAATTGTCATACTCTATTCTTTTCCCCCATCTAGAGTATTTCTTTGCCTTTTATTTGCATATTCCGCACTTCACACTTTGTGGCAGTACGTGGTCCAAGCTCACCTCTATTAGGCATTTCTTTAAACCAGACCTTCATTGGTCTATCGGAAATGGTCACTCGGTTAATTTCTAGAAGGACAATTGGGCTCACCAGACCCCCTTACATGATCTGGCACTTAAACCGATTGATGAAGAATCTTTCAATTCGTCCGTTAACCGGTTTATCGCTAGCAATAATAAGTGGAATGTTACAACGCTTCATACAGACTTACAAGGTACTAAACACAACCATCATTGAACACATTATTTACATTAAATTACCAGATAAAAATTTCAATGACAGACTCTTCTGGAGGCCTAGTAAGGATGGCTGGTTCTCAACTAGCTCAGCCACGACTATCATCCCGCTTCACACCGGAGACCCAAATTTCGACTGTAAGTGGCGTTGGAAACTGAATGTTCCACATAAAATTAGACATTTTCTATGGAAAATCTCTCGCGATGGGTTACCCACTTCGGATAGACTACAACGGTCACATGTTTCGGTACCATCCGACTGCAGCTTCTGCGGTTGCTCTACGAAATCTATATTCTATTTACTACTGGAATGCCCCATGAAAAACGACCTGTTTTCGGCGCTTACGATTAGTAAACCTGATACAATAGGCATCACTGTTGACTCTAAACCTAGTACCATCCTAAACAACATATATACATCTCTGGGTAAGCATACAACCGATAATCTGGCCTTTGCTTGGTGAGGACTCTGGTTTTTTAGGAACCAGCTTGTCTTCAATCACGTTACATCTACGGTTCATGAGATTGCCTTATTCTACAATTCGTCTTATCAAATTTGGTCTGCAAGTACTAAAACAATTGATAATCAAAACATTGGAACCCAGATAAACGCTTTCTCGGCTCCAAATACTAATCCCATTTCGAGCAATAGTAGCTCACGGAAAACACCAGTTTGGGAAAGACCGCCTTCTGGGTATTACAAGCTAAATTTTGACAGTTCCTAATTGCCAGTCTAAGGCAGGCTCCTACGGGTTTGTCATTCTTGATCACAACGACAATATTTTCTCTTTAGGATCGGGGCACTGTAATAACAGTTCTGCGGTGTTTGACGAGGCCTTGGGCCTCCACATGAGCGTTGCAAAGGAGAAAGCCCTGGGAATTCAATACTTTCTGATCGAAGGGGATTGTCTGGTTAATATAAAGGCTCTCCTGGGGGACTGGTCATGTCCTTGGAACATTGAGCTACTGATGGCCAACATACTAGTCACTTAAACTATCTGTCTCATGTTGCTATTTGTCATATTTTAAGGGGTTCAAATGTGGTGGTTGACATGATTGCACGTCTAGTCTACAACATCCTTGCCGATGATAGCTTGGTGACTGATCCAGAACTTCGTGTTCTCGTCCGCTCGGACGTGCTAGGAAAGAGGCCCGCTCGACGGCGGCTTTCCTAATTCGTATCTTGCTTCTAAAAAAAAACTTTCTCCACTCCAATACAAATATGCAAGTTTTACTTCATTTTATTTTAAAAAAATAATCAGGAGAAAGTTTCTATTAATTTTGATTTTCTATTCAATGCATTTTAAATTTTTAGATACGAGATGCTAAGACCATCTTCAACCACTTCCTTAAAAGTTCTTCAACATATGAAAACAAAATACATATTCTCTAAACGAAAATTTCACAGGGTGCTCTTGTCATATTGCAATTTTTGCCGGGTATATAATTCTTTTACATATTTCGTGTGGTACCCCTGGAATTTTGTTATATTTCACCTCGCACTCTTGGTGGGTTAAAATTAACAACAGGCCGGTTTACATCTCCGTTACTTTTGAAATAAAAAAAGAACGGAAGAACACTCGAAGACATCTTCACTAAAAGTCGACCGAAGAACGTAGGCACACAACGAAGATGCAAAACGAAGACACAAAATGAAATAACACTTAGAGTCGATTGGAGAACAAGGAAGAATTGAGTGCGACAGTAATTGAGGGCAGCGACGGTGACTAAGGGTGGCGGTGAGGTTGCTTCTAGAGACGTTGTGATCGACTTGTAAAGATGGAGGTGATAGTGGGAGAAGAAGCCAGACATCGAACCCCTGTGTTTGAGAGCGAAGGCAATGGTGACGCATTGTCTAGGCCGGCGACCGGAGGTGGAGAAGAAGGTGATATCAGGTTAGCATATTTCCCCCCTTTACTGAAATTTAGGGTTTAGGTTGACATTGATGCATTTTGGGTTTTCTTGTGATGTGAAATTGGTGAAGTCAATTTGAAACTGAGGGGTTTCTTGTGATGTGGCATTGATGGAAGAGGGGAAGTTGAAATTTCGTTTCTCAACTTGTATATCTATGGTGGATTTGTTAATAAAATTGCAATGCTTGCTAAGTTACTTACTGTCAACTTTAATGGTTAAATGAAATGTTCTGCCTATTTTAAGAGAAGTAACTTGTTTGTTATTATTGACTTGTATGTGAACTCAGTGCGTTTAGAAGTAAGAGAAGCAACTTGTTTCTTATGATGTGGCATTCGGGTTTTCTTGTAGGATGACGAATAGGATAGTTGTACAAATGCGTTATATTCATCGAGAGTACATTGAATTTGAGGTGGAAGACCCGGATAAGTGATAATGCATATTTTAGATAGACATTATAGACATTTTTAGGTGAATTAGAGTAGGTTTATTGGATGTTAATTAGTTAATTTGCATTGTTGTTCATTTGGGCAATCGAGTTCAGAATCTATGCAGTTTTATGCTTATTATGCAGATTTACAATCTGAGCTTGAAGAGAGGCTAAGGTTGGACTAAAGAAGCTGGGAAGAGGTTGATATTAGGTATGATATACGAGCTCACGAGCTCGAGTACTTGATGTTCAAGCTCGGCTCATTTGAGCTCGAGTTCCAAATGAAAACGAGCTCAAACAAGGATTCGAGCTCGGCTCGCGAGCTCGAGCTCATGAGCTTGCTTCCACTCGAGCCGAGCTCGAGATCGTGAGCTCGCTTGTACTCGATTTGAGCTTGAGTTCATGAGCTCGTTTACCGTTGATGTTTAGCTCGATTTGTATTCCAGCTTAACTGTCTGCAACATGGTTGTTAGGATCGAGATCCTAGTATGGGATCAAGACAAGAGCGTAGGATCAGATCGTAGGATCGTAAGATCCTAGTAAAAAGTGAAAATAAAACTAAGGATAATGTCTTATAAAAGCCATAACAAACAAATACCTTCATTTTAAAATAAAACTAATCTTTTGATCCATTAAATAAACTAAATAACTAACATAGTCCAATAATAACCACTTAGCATTCATAATTTCTCAAAGATAACGTCTCAAAAGGCGATAAACATACAAGGATAATGTCTTAAGATGTGAAAAACATAGAAGAGATAAATCACACATCTAAATATCCAATGTCATCTCTAGTTTCAAATGTCATCATCGCAATTAACCACATCATGAACTATTTCAACATCCCTATCAAGGAAATCATCATCATCATCATCATCATCATCATCATCATCATCATTTATCTCAACATCTTCATCTTCATTGTGATACGGGGATTAGCCGTGGATGTCCCGATCTTTCGACAACAAGCACAAAACAAACAAAGAACACAAGTTAGACAATAATGACTCGACAAAGACTCAAAGGACTCGACAATAGTAATGAAAAAAGATAGATAGGGCAGGAGAAAGTCTAGGTAGAACGAGCGAATAGACCCTTGATCCCAATTGAACAAAGTCCTAAACCAACGACTAGCTAACCAATCTCTACGATCTTACACAACCTAGGACGTATCCTAGGAGCACAAGAAAGGGGCTCGTGAAAGCTTGATAGCACCAATCAACTAGCGAAGATCGACACACACAAGACAAACCAAGCAAGATCAATTCACCAAGAATCCTCTCGGTCTATCTCTTGAATCCTCAAGAAACAATGTGTTTGCAAAGCAATGCTTGTCATTAATCAAATATGGGTTTTGTTCCCTAATACAACCGGCCTAGGAGGCTATTTATAGCCTTAAATGGAGATAGAAAAGGCTGAAAATAAATGACAACAAAAGAAATTCAGAAAATTGCAAGAAATTCAGAAAATTAAATGGAAATTAAAACAAATTCAGAAATTGCAAATAAAATCCCTAAAAGATAGGAAGTGGCCTTGACTTCTTCAATCATGGCTCCTAAAGAATAGGTCTTCATGGCTGGCCACTTGAGCACTTAGCAAGGCTGTCAACGGCTAGTATTTGGACCCGGTCTTCACGGAGCAAGGTAGGCACATGTGCTCGGTACAACCTCGGCATCAATCCAAACAAGGGTCCGTGGCTTGGGCTGCGTTGATTCCTTGAGGCCTCGTCGGTTCTTGAGCTAGGGCATAGCTCACAAGAGTGTAAGGCCTTAGCTTGTTGGCTTGGGCTGCATTGATTCCTTGAGGCCTCGTCGGCTCTTGAGCTAGGGCATAGCTCACAAGAGTGTAAGGCCTTAGCTTGGATGGTCCCGCATCAACCTCCCCTTCTTTGAAAGGATTCGACCACGAATCCAAGTTCTTGTCCACGAACTCCCTCTTGGCGGCAAGGAACACTTTTGATGGCACCGACCCTCCACTTTCCTTCTTCTCAAACTCCCCGGCTATTTGAGTAGGGGTCATTGGCTTTAGAGTGAAGTTCCTGCCCTTATACTCAAAGGAATAGCGGTTAGTGAAACCATCATGTAAGACTTTTCGATCAAATTGCCATGGACGACCAAAAAGTAAGTGAGAAGCTTGCATAGGTACTATATCACACAAAACATCATCTTCATAATGTCCTAACTTAAAAGAAACCTTAACTTGCTTATTCACTTTTAATGCACCGCAATCATTCATCCAATGCAATTTATAGGGCCTAGGGTGGTGTATAGTGGAAAGTTGTAGTTTTTCAACCAATTCAGTGCTAGCAAGATTACAACAACTTCCACCATCAATAATGACATTACAAACCTTACCCTTTACTAAGCATCTAGTATGAAATAAGTTCTCTCGTTGGTTATCATCACATGGAGTTGGATTGACATGCAAAGCTCTCCTCACAATCAAACTTTCACCATGTTCATACTCAATGCCTTCATCATCACAATCATCATAGGAATTTAAGATAGGATCACAATCAAAATGCAAACACTCATCATTTTCATGCTCAATTTCAGAATTGGTGTTGCCTAAGTGATCAACCATGAGAGCTTTCCTATGTGGGCAATCTTTCATCATGTGTCCTCTATCTTGGCACTTAAAACACACAACTTCCCTATTTCGCAAATTAGAAGGGTTAGGGGTACCTCCTTTAGTGTTACCGAGAGGGTTAGGTGGCTTGGCACTCGATATGGCTTGAACTCCTCCTCGATTCCCTTGTTCTCCTCCATTACCGAGACTAGGCTTCTCCCTTGGTGCTAGGGCATCTCGGCCATAGGGCTGCGTGCTTGAGCTTCGGTTTCCTTGAGCTCCTAAGCTTCTTGCCTTCAATTTCCTATCAACCTTCACGGCTAAATGTAAGAGATCAATGCTAGTATTATAAGGATAACAATCAACTTCTCTAGCTAAGTAAGGGTGTAGGATTCTTAAGAACCGAGCATTGGTGTCTTCCTCATCTTCTACCACGTTTGCCCTTGCCATAGCCAATTGCATGGCATTGAATGCTTCCTCCACACTCATGGAACCTTGCTTGAGGTTCTCAAGCCGCTGCTTGAGTTCCCTAGCGTAGTGTTGAGGGATGAATCGTGCCCTCATGAGTGCCTTCATTTCTTCCCACGTGGCTACGGGTGCGTCTAGGGCTCTTCTCCTTTCCTTCACAAGGGTATCCCACCATATTAGTGCAAAACCGCTAAATTCAAGGGTGGCTAGTTGTACCTTCTTGTAATCGGTGAAGTTGTGGCAGCTCCAAATGTGCTCGATCTTGGTCTCCCATTCGAGGTAAGTGTCCGGATCGCACTTTCCCTCAAAAGGTGGGATTGTGACCTTGACCTTGCCAACTCCGTCTTGCTCGGGCTCTCGGGGCCTCCGTGGACGGGGTCTTTGTTCATGCCTTCTCGATTGGTGCTCCCATTGATCCTCTTCTTCTTGGAAACCCTTAAAGTGTTCATATGGCTCAAAGTCATCCTGCACATCACGAAAATGATTAAAACGACCACACCTCTCACGAGGAGGTGGGTTCTCTTCAGGTGGAGTATTTCGTGCATAAATAGGAGTTCTAGGAGGATCGTCCCGGTTGTCTTGGGTGTGCTCTGGGGGTGGAACGCGGCTGTGATGTCCGGAAGTCGAAGGCTGGCCTTGGGGTGCCCTAGGCATCTCCGTGGACGTCGAAGAACGGGCCTCTAGGGCTGCCATCCTTTCCATCAACGTCGTGATGTTGTTGTTCATTTTGTTCAACATGTTGAACAACTCCGGGGAAATGGGCTCTGAATTCTCCGACCTTGGTGATTTGTTACCTATAGTCATCACAACTCAAACAAACACGTAAATAGGTTAAGGTTAGACAAAACAAAAACTTCCTCACAAGTGTTTGCTCTCGGCACTCCTCTCCCTTTGGTGCTGAAATGCTTGTTGTTGCAATTTGTCTTACGATAGTCAATCACTCAAGCTAGTCAAAAGGACAATCAAAAATCCTCTAACCAAAAGAGATTAGCTAGACAATCAATGATAAGGTTCCAAGCTGAAAATTTCAGAAATGAATCAAAGAAAGTGAGATCAAGAGATAATAGAAACAAGGGACAAGAATAAAATGGTAAGAAAGGACTAAGCACAAAACTTGATCAAATCAACCTTGTCTAACCTTCAAACTACAAGCAAGATAGTTGTTGGTAGGCTAAGGATAGGTTGAATGGTAAGATGGTGTTTAGGCTTTCTTGGCTCACAATGGCTCTTGTTCACTTGCAATGCTTACTCTTGCACTTCTCTTGTACACTTAGAACAATCAACAACAATGCAACTCAAATCTGATTTTTTTTTCTAAATTCTTTTTCTTTCTTTCTTCTCTTTTTTTTTCACTGTCGACTTCTCTTTCTTTTTTTTTTTGAAGTCTGATTTTTTTTTTTGACTTTCAGCAATTAAATAACAAATGAAAAATCTGAAAATGAAAATAAAAGAGACCTTGTAACTAATAGAGCTGTTGGGATGGAAGTGTGGCTAAAAAATAGGAGCTGGAAATGGTATGGCTAAAATGTAGGGATTTTTTTGACTTTTTCTTTTGAATTTCAGAAAATAGCAAAAATAGAAGACCAAAAATCTGATTTTTCTTGGTGGTGATGAAAGGGTGGTCGAATGGTGGTCTGATGGTGGTGATAGGGTGGCGGTATGGTGGTGATGAATTGGTGATGGGGTCGGCAGAAGGTAATGCCTAAGCAAACCAACAACAACCAATGCTAATAGTAAGAAAAATCAAACAAAAGAAGAGATGATCAAACCTTGCACTCCAATGGAGTTTTTGAGTTTTTTTTGATGATGACAATGGAGATGAGACACTTGATGTCGGTAGCCGAAGCTCTGATACCAATTTGATACGGGGATTAGCCGTGGATGTCCCGATCTTTCGACAACAAGCACAAAACAAACAAAGAACACAAGTTAGACAATAATGACTCGACAAAGACTCAAAGGACTCGACAATAGTAATGAAAAAAGATAGATAGGGCAGGAGAAAGTCTAGGTAGAACGAGCGAATAGACCCTTGATCCCAATTGAACAAAGTCCTAAACCAACGACTAGCTAACCAATCTCTACGATCTTACACAACCTAGGACGTATCCTAGGAGCACAAGAAAGGGGCTCGTGAAAGCTTGATAGCACCAATCAACTAGCGAAGATCGACACACACAAGACAAACCAAGCAAGATCAATTCACCAAGAATCCTCTCGGTCTATCTCTTGAATCCTCAAGAAACAATGTGTTTGCAAAGCAATGCTTGTCATTAATCAAATATGGGTTTTGTTCCCTAATACAACCGGCCTAGGAGGCTATTTATAGCCTTAAATGGAGATAGAAAAGGCTGAAAATAAATGACAACAAAAGAAATTCAGAAAATTGCAAGAAATTCAGAAAATTAAATGGAAATTAAAACAAATTCAGAAATTGCAAATAAAATCCCTAAAAGATAGGAAGTGGCCTTGACTTCTTCAATCATGGCTCCTAAAGAATAGGTCTTCATGGCTGGCCACTTGAGCACTTAGCAAGGCTGTCAACGGCTAGTATTTGGACCCGGTCTTCACGGAGCAAGGTAGGCACATGTGCTCGGTACAACCTCGGCATCAATCCAAACAAGGGTCCGTGGCTTGGGCTGCGTTGATTCCTTGAGGCCTCGTCGGTTCTTGAGCTAGGGCATAGCTCACAAGAGTGTAAGGCCTTAGCTTGTTGGCTTGGGCTGCATTGATTCCTTGAGGCCTCGTCGGCTCTTGAGCTAGGGCATAGCTCACAAGAGTGTAAGGCCTTAGCTTGGATGGTCCCGCATCAACATTGCAAGATAACGTAGCCATACCAATACCACTTCCATGGGTTGAGTCGTGGGTTTCACTTTCAACATTATCAACTATAAATGGAAATAAGGAAAACACTATGAATACTATGCAACTTAAGTTAAATAAATGTAAAGGAGGAATAAGATGAATATGTACCATCAACCTAGACCTCTTCGTTGGTTGTTTAGTTGATTCACTACTCGACATTCTTATCAAATTCTGCATTTCACAAATGACAAATCCAACAATAATATAAAAAACTCACAAAAAAAGCACTAAAACACAGTACTAAAAGTAACACGCACTACCCAGTAACCACACATAACCAACAGTTATTTCGCACTAAAAAGGACTGAAAATTCGAGACTAGAATCAAATCAAGACTCACATTTCGCCATAAAAATGACTGAAAAATCTGAAAACACTGAACAATCACTTAGCCTATTGCCGAACTGATGAGAGCCTGAGAGGTGTGCTACTGCTACTCGCCTTCGCCCTCAATATTTGTTGCTAATCTACTCGCTGGAGTCACCACCAGTCTACCACCAAATACTCCACAAAATCGCTTAGCCCAATTGCTTGCTGCTCACCATTCAGACTGTCGATTGCTTGCCACTCGGATTAGGGTTTTACGTTTCAACCATCGACTCTATTGAGTGGAATGGAGAAGCCATTCAGATGTCAGAGAGTGGAGATGGGCTTCAAAACAAAAACCCCCATGGGTTGACTTTAACAAAATTGACCCGCTATCCAACAAAATATAATACATACAACTCAAATTTTAACATTGCTAGAAATGTAGTATTTTCTTAGGATTGTAAGATCCTAACAGATCCTAAAGATCCTACCGATACTAGGCATATCCCAGCACTATCGAGTATATATGCCTGATCTGGATCAGAACTCGCCTAGGATCGTAGGATCGTAAGATCCGGATCGGGATCCTAATAACCATGGTCTGCAAACCTAGCAAATTAAGTTGAATAATTCAATAGCAAGTTAATTTAAAAGACTAAAACATTACACCAGTATTCGAAGTACAATCCGACATTACAAAGTTCAAATACACATGTCAACTAAAAATAGATAAAGTTTGAAATAGAGCAACATGAATGCAACACACGAACACAACGACATAAGCAACACGAACACAACACAGACAATAGTGTCCAGGCACTTTTAGTCGTGGACAACAACAACATCAACATGTACTTGAAAAAAATCAACCTTTATAGAAAAATAGCCTTTACAAAAAAAAATCAGCAATGAAAAAATATAAAAACCATACCTGAAAAGTCCAAAATTAAGCTCAGTTGGCTGGCCAAATCTAAAATAAATAATAAAAGCATATCAATATATGAAACTAATTACAGTTGAGCATATTACATCTACAAACTAAATGTGAGATCATATATGAAACTAATTATAGCGGAAAACTAATTATGAATAGCATCTCTAATTTGTAAAAAATCAGCAATGAAAAGCATACCTGAATTTCAATCAAGGATATTATTCCGAAACCTATTCGAAGCACAACTTCCAATTGAATCAAAGCTCAACATTGTTTGGGATCCACCTTGACCTTTACCTGAGAGGTTATCAATACCAAATAAATGACAAAGCTATAAAAAATTCTAAAAATGAAGCCATAATGAACTTGCAAACACTTTCTCAATAAGGGAGTACATTAGATCTCAACTTGACAGGCTCTAAATTAAGTCTAACTTTCACCTAAAACCAAAAATAGAAATTACTACACAAATACACTATAATAATCACTGTAGTACTGCACAAATCATATATTCATATGCACTATAAATTTGAAATGCAAATGCAAATACAATGAAAAAATTAATTAACTTTTTTTTAGCATATGTAAATCTAATACAAAGTAAGATGAGGTCTACACTGTAATCGACCAGCAGTCCAACATAAATCATTGAAATCAGTAACACTGTAATCGACTTTTAAGAGAGAAAAAAGAAGGTCAGATTACAAGAAGAAGGTAAGGTTCGGTGTATACCTGGGCGAGACGAGCAGCGAGACAGAGCGATGGCGGAGAGACTCGATGAGAGCTGCAAGATAGGTCTAGTCCAGATCTATCGACGGTTAGTCTAACACTTGCATTGGAGAGATGAGAGATTAGATCAGTGGCCGGAGGAGAGGCTCTGCGAGATTAGAGCTCGAGATCGGGAACCACTTACAAGAGGAGGAAGGATACAACAACCCAGAGCCATTCGAGCTCGAGATCGAGATACAACAGCGACAGATGGGAGATTAGATCGGCGGCGGTGACTTGAGAATGAGAGAGGAGGGAGGCGCGACCTGAGGATGAGGGAGGACTGAGGCCAGTCTGAATCTGAGAATGAGGGGCGAGGGATTCGCCAGATCTGAGAGTGACCGCAATTGAAAAAATGAAAATTGGAATGGAGGCCAGGGGGAGGGATGGAGTGGAAGGTTTACATTAACTGTGGGGGGTAAAAATGTAAATTAACCTAAAAATGAGCAACTGAGTATACTTGATCTCGGCTCGAGCTCGTGACGAGCTCGACTGTGAGCTCGAACTCGACTCGTTTTCGAATTCAAACGAGCTCGATCTGAGCTTTTCCCAAGCTGAGCCCGAGCCGAGCTTGAGCTACTCGGCTTGATTATCAGCCCTAGCTAATATTTAGCTTAAAAGAGGTCAAACAGTCGCACAAGAGGAGCCAAGAAGAAGAGAATAAAAAATAAAGGAAGAAAACACAACATTGGAAAAGCGGCACCCAATGCTTTACACCCGGCGCCCGCTGGTTTCCCAGATTCAGTAAACGATGAGATATTTTTGAATATTTTAATTAGGTAATTAATTATATGTTTCTAGGGTTTTCTGAGGGTCGATTATTAGTCTATATAGGTCGTTTTTTCAGTAGGTTTCGAGAAAAACACATATCTTATTATCTTACCTTTCAATCATTCATTGTTCATTAGATTATAAGCAACTAAGCTAATTGTTTTGCCTGCGATTTGAAGACATGGTTTGTTGCATTACGAGTCTTTGATTTCTTAGTTATTCCTATGATTATTTCATTACTCTTGTGCTTATTCTATGTTATTAATTCTCTCTTGATTGATCACCTTGATAGAATTGCATCTTGCCAGGGTTTTAATGTATTCATAAGAATAATTATACCTTTTGCAGCAATCACAAGTGAGTGATCTGTAAAAAGAGATCTCGATTATGTAGGGTAATGACTGCTTGGTTAAATATTGATTCTTAAGTCACTAGGGTTGAGGGGATGATAACTTTCGACATATACTAGTTGCTTAAGAGGGTTGGTACTGCCATTCTGCCAAGTACATTGGGACTTTGTGCTATTTGCATGCTGAATCTATGCAGGGCTAAGGTTGCACGTAGATGTAAAGGATTTCCAGGTCCATAAGGATTGTCAATCCATATAAACCAATATGGGAATAACTTAATTGAATTAGAATAACTAGAAATCAAGTCAAGGATCAAGAACACCAACCAATGTTGAGAACTCGCAGGTAGCGCTTTACTCCTATTAGTAACCAATTCGCAATCATTCCTTTTTTTAAAAAAATTTATTTTACTTGTTTTATATCTTGCATCATTATTATTTTGCTATTAAAAGTTGACAAGGAAGACACATACAAATGGTAACTCTCCGTGGATCGACTCCGGACTTACCTACTATATATACTAGTTAGTACATTTGGGTTATTATTATTTTTGATAGGGAACAATGACCTTACGCCCCGCCAAAATTGAGCATCGTAGCCGGGAGATTACTATAGTTTTTATGTGTTTTTATTGTTAACTTGGGTGTGGACCACTCTGCATGATCCATACCCGTGCTACTAATTCATCTCCTTTGCCTTTTGATCCAGATATTGAAAGATCACTTTCTAGGTTGAGAAAAAGACTTGAGTTCAACCAAGAAGAAGGAGAAGAGATGAATCCCAACAATGCTTTTCCTGGAGAGGGAATTCCTCAAAATCCCAATAATGACAACAATGATAATGGGGATGTTGACGCTCCTCCTAGGAGGACCCTGAGAAGTCTAAAGGAGCCCAATCTGACATCACAACCGCTTGCGATCAGGCTTCTACTCTCCCTAAGGGGTCAAGATTTGAATATAAGTCTAACTGGTCTACTATTTTGCCAGTTTTTCATGGAATGGCTGGAGAGGAGCCCAACAAGTATCTCGTAGAGTTCACTAGTGTCTATGACAGACTGAGACTCCAAGGCCTGAATGATGGTCAAATCATGCTCAGAGTGTTTCCTTTCAGTCTGAAGGATGCAACAAGCAATTGGCTCTACTTCCTACTAGCAAAGAGCATTACCAGTTGGGTAAGATTGAAGAAAGCTTTCCTGCAGAAATACTTCATTGCTACTCATCTCATCAAGCTCAAGAAGGAGTTGACAAGCATAGAGTAATCCCTTGCGGAGAGTCTCTATGAATATGTTGAGAGGTTCAAGAAGCTCAAAGCAAGTTGCCCGCAACATGGCATACTAGAAGATGACCTTGTCCTCTATCTATGAAGGCTTGCTTGATGATGAGCGAAGTGTCATCAATGCTACAAGTGGAGAGGATGTCTTAGACAAGACACCTAAGAAGGCAATGTAAATCTTAGAAGGCTAAGCCAATGCTTCACAACAATACGGAAAGCATCAAGGCATTAGAGGAGTCCATAGATTGGACAACCCTTGACGAAGTCGCATCAGTGAACTTGACAAACTCCCAGACATTCAAGAATATGGCTCTATAGATGACTCAAATGCAGCATCTTAGACCCTGCGGAGTCTACGGAGTTCCAACTCATCCTAATGATCATTGCTCGCTCATTCAAGAGGAAGTTGCTGATGTGAATGCTATGGGTGATTATGGACCTCACTGAAACTTTGGTAAAAAATTTTATAATTCTAATTCCAATTCAAATTATCAAAGTGGTTTCAATGGCAGGATGAATCAGCAGCAACAACAAGCACCTTATCAAGGGCTAGGATGAAAATCGCCAAAGAAATCCGTCACAAGGTGACTCAACAAGGGATGAGACCTTGAGGCTTTTGTTGGACAAGATGAATGTCCGGGATAAATTATTGAGTCAAATGCTCAAGAGATAGGAGAGCTCAAGACTATGGACTCCGGGAAATCCGTCACAAGGTGACTCAACAAGGGATGAGACCTTGAGGCTTTTGTTGGACAAGATGAATGTCCGGGATAAATTATTGAGTCAAATGCTCAAGAGATAGGAGAGCTCAAGACTATGGACTCCGGGAAGCTACCTTTGCAAGTCATAGTGAGTCCTAAGGAAAATGTAAGTGCCATGATCCTTAAAGGAGGAAAAGAAGTAAAGAAGCCATCAATAAACACAATTGAAGAGCCTACAACTAGAAAAGATGTGGTTGAGCAAAGCACAAAGGAAGATGGATCTATAGAATAAATGGCGCTCGTCGCTCATTCCCACACCAGCGCCCGCCGCTCCTCATGCAAAAGAATGGTCCCTTGATGATTACAAGCCCGCAACAGCATTTCCAGAGGCTCTAAAGGAACACAGAAAATGGGATATCGAGAAGGAACTTTATGATACGTTTGCAAAATGTGAGGTAAACATTCTTCTTTTAAATCTTATTAAATTCCTACCTCGCTATGGACATGTTTTGAAAGAGATATGCACCATTATGAGGATACAAGGAATGAAAACCAAAGAGAAGGTAAATTTAAGTGAGCATATCTCCGCTGTTCTCCAGAAGCGATTGTTTGAGAAGTGTGGAGACCCAGGTATGTTTATGTACGATTGGAAACACTAGAGTTAAGCAAGCTATGTATGATATAGGTGCTTCAATTAATATCATGTCTTATAATCTTTACAAACTTTTGGGTCTGGATGCTGTGATTGAGACAGGAATAACAGTACAGCTCACTGATCAATTGCATATTAAGCCCAAAGGCATTGTTGAAGATTTATTGGTTGTGATTGATAATCTAATATTCCCTACAACTTTATTTATCATATATATGGAACAAGGAGTACCAGAGACACCTATCATCTTAGGTAGACCTTTCTTAAAGACTGCCAAGACCAAAATTGATTGTTGTGAACGCTCCTTAACAATGGAGTTTGACGGTAAGAAGGTTTAGTATTCTCTTTTTGATTATGTGAATCCTTCTTTTCACAACCGTCCTTTAAGTTTGGTAGACATGTTATACACTAACCAAATTGAGTGCAACAATCGTTCGTAGGCAATGTTAGAGGTTCCTAATGTAGAGAACCTATTTAATTCTATTCTGTCTAATAACTTGCAGGAGTTTTCCCTGGAAAAAAGGCAGAACCAAATGTTGAGAGCTTTCATGAAGTACAACAACCCATACTTTTGCCTTATGAAAAACTAATTCCAAATAGTGTGCAAGCTTTTGTGATTTCAAGGCAACCCCCAGGGCAAACTCAAGAACATGAGAAGAAGCTAATTGAAGAATTAGATGAGCACTTGGATAGCACAACGCATTTTCTATGGGTGCATGCGCTTGTCAAGAAAAGAATAGGACTGGGTGACCCAGGTGGAGGAACTTAGCAAGAAAGAAAGAACATCGGGCCAACGACGCAAAAGATAGGCACTTCTTGGTAGGCAACCCGAGGTGATTAGTTAGGTTTCAATTCTTGCATTTATTTTTCAATTCAATAAAAGTAGGATAGATCTCTTTAGTTTGCTTTGTTTTTGTATACTCTTTGTTGGAACTAAGTTGCAGGAAGAGATTGGTTAAGAAAAGAAACGAAGATGGAAGTACAGAAAAAATGGAGCTCGCTGCTCTACTACCGGCGCCCGCCGCTTTTTCCCAATAGCCACTTATTCGATTTAAGCACGGAGGGAAACACAGGACCACTTTAAAAATTCCATCCTTCCTTCCCTTCTATACAAATGCCCAAATTCATCTTCCTATCTTCTCTTTCCTCAAACCTCCCCCCCAAGCAACCATAAAACCCTAAACCCTACAACCTCCAAATTCCGGCCATCAAAACCCAAAATCAGACCAAAAAGCCATGTTTTTCCAATCCACCAACACAAATCCACCCTATCTCAGCCCTTAAACCACCTTTTTCACCATCCTTTATCCATCTTCCATCACCTTCAAATTCAAACCCACAAACCACCACCAAAATCCTTCCTTTTTGATTCCACAATCACCCACACACATCCATCACAACCATCAAGGCTCTAATGGTTAAGTTTCGAGCATAAAGGAAGCTTTTGGAGGGGTTTTTGATGTCCTTTCAATGACGTTGAAAATTGGAGTTCAAGCTGATTAGAAAAAACCCGTGCTAGTCGCTTTTCACCAGCACCCGCCGTTCTCTCCTAAGGTGTTTTGTTTGTTTTTTGTGAGCTTTTTCCGATCTCTCCTCTTGTTTATTCATTATGGAGACTATTCTTGAAATGATTATACTACCATACCTTGCTGGAGTCGAGAGAGAGCGATGGGACAGGCTACGTCATCGACGCTACTTGTCAGTGCTTTCATTTAGACACTTTGCGGCATCTTGGATTGTTTGAGCCTGTTTATGCTTTACTTGGGAATGGTGGTTTGAGTGATCTTGTGACTAGGAGTGCCTTGACTTACCCAGCTTTGGGGAATAAATTTCTCGTGACTTTAGACATACGGTCTGATGTTGATATCCGTTTCCGATTGATAGGGAGAGAGTGCCTGGAGACGAAGAGCACTCTGGTCTTTGCTTTTGGCATGAGGAGACAGTGGACCTCCACTTAGAGAGGTACTATGACTTCACCCCCATTGGCAGAGACTTGGGTAGTAGTGACTGGGATGCTAGAAGGATATGAGGGCGGAGCCTATGACTATTTGATTACATATCCCACTCTCCGCTTGTGCCACAGAGTATCGAGTTCAACTTTCTATGGCATGACATATTCACACTGTGTCAAGATGAGGATGTGGGCTTGGTTGTATTGTTTAACTTTAGAGTCTACTGTGATTTTGGATTGGGTACAACTGTTTCTTGGGGCATGTGAGGGGGTGCGTAGTCAGCATTATCAGACTCATGTTCATATTATCCCCTTTGGAGGCATGATCATACTCATTGCTTATCCCATGGAGATCGATTTGAGTTCCCTACAACCCCTGAGTTTGTTTTACATATATCATATGGATGCGCTGATAGGAGCCCGCATGATCAAGAGGTTGAGGATCCCACATGCAAGCAAGGGATTCCGGTGGTTATCTGGACCACGTGGGGAGCATCACCAGCATCTCCGCTCCCTTTTGCCGATTGGCCCTACCCTGATAGTGTTTCGCATACGACACATTGTGCTTGACATGGATTTGGTTCACTCTCCGGGGTTTCATTTTGATTCGGAGGAGGAGCATGAGCAGTGTTTTGAGAAGTTGCCACCCATGGAGACTATCTCTATACTTGTGTGCTTTATAGATATTGAGCGTCACCTATCTGACCTTGAGCGTTAGTAGATGACCCACTCACAGGAGTTGCGTTATCAACAGAGCATCCTTAGCCAGCAGGTCGACGAGCTCCGGAACATCCTTATAGGATTTATAGGCCAGTTTCCACCTCCGTGATCACCGTTCCAGTCGCTGCCTTCCAAGTGAGCGGTATGTTTCTCCCTTCCTACACCCGAGCTTTATCTTTGTTCTTTGTGTTTTTGCATTGAGAACAATGCAACATTTAAGCGTGGGGGAAGAGCTAGTTGTGAGTTAGTTTACTTCATGCTTATGATTTCAGTTTCATGTTTATATCATGTTTAATTTACTTTATTTACAATTTTAGTTCTTTTGTTATCATGCAACATGTTTATTTCGAGAATTATCAAATTCCAGAAAATCAAAGAAAAAATTGAAAAATGTCAAAAAAAAATCCAAAAATATCATGCATTACATATTTGTATTATTTAAACACCCATCCAGCTATGTTCTATACTCTATTTCTATATCAGCAGAATCATATAAGTTCTTTGGAATTTCGGATGAATTAGCCCTGTCTTATAGTTTTTGAATTTTTATGTGAATCATGATTTGACAAATATAATTGAGCATGTATGATCCAAGTTCCTAGGCATCATTGAAATCCAATAAAACTTGTCCCAGTGAGATTCTTTTGCCTTAAAAGGATTACATCTATTTTCCCTCTGCTTTCGTTGTGTGATTTACTCTTCTTATGCATTTATCTACTAAGTATTGACATGGTTATTAGGATTGAAGCTGACTAAAATACATGATCATTGCTTATGAGTTGCATATGATAGAGGCAAGACATCATGGAAGTTAATAAAGTTTTTCACGATGCTACCAAAATTTTAAGTCATACCTACACCCCTACCTCGCATTTGTTTTGTCTTACCGAAAGAAATGTTGCAATAGCCCTAAATGGGTTGCAAATACCATCAATATGCCAAGTCGTGATGGATGCTAGGGCTAAATGGTTATCCTACTAAAAAAAATTCCTAATATTTTCTCGTAACAACGTGTTTTGACCCTCGAATTAAGCTCACCGGTCTTCAAACATTTTTAGAACACTACTATCCTATGTTGGGGGATTGAAGATGATTCCCCTTATAATGTACATCTTACAATTTCTAGAGTTAGAGAATTACTTCAACAATTGTATGATCTTTATGCCAAAGGTACTCCCCCATCTCAAACATCCCCTGCTCCCTCAATGACTTCGTCACGCACTAGCATTACTGTGCGAGCGAAAGCTCTTGCTAGAGATATTTTTGGTACAAAGAGATCGAGGACCTTGTCGAGCTCCCACTCGGAGCTCGATGAATATTTATCTACTAACTTTGACTTTGTTGATATTGAGGAGAAGGATTTCGACGTTTTGGAATGGTGGAGCTATTCAGAAAGATTGCGGTACCCTAATCTACAAGTAATTGCCCGTCAGATTATTGGAGGACGTTACTCAACCGTTGCGGTTGAGCAACTTTTTAGTCAAGGCGAACATAACTTAACAGCCCCAAGATCGTCTATACTCCCGAAGAATCTCGAGAAGCAAGTTCTACTCTGCGATTGGAAGCGGGCAAATATGAGAGTCCAAAGGAACTACTCGATCGACTCAGACTCGGATGAATGATTTGATGATGACACTACATCGATCGGGTGCTTAAATGGAGATGCCACAGGAAGGTAAGCGGGGATTCAACACTAGAGGTAAATGAACTAAATGAGCTTTGATTACTTTTTCCTGAAAGCATACGTAGGCAATTACTGCTAATCAATATTGGAAGACCTTCTTCCTTTTTTTTTATCTAAATAGAAAATATGATATTTCTGACTCGAACGCACATGAAAACATTTAATTTTTTTTTTAATTTCTAACCTGGCAGGTTGGTGGGTCGATCGACCCATGACCCGACAGGTCACTTTGACTCGTCAAACCGTCTACTCCATGAGTTTGGGTCCATGTTACAACTACCCGACCCGTGACCCACTGGGTCAACCCATCAACCCGGTGGGTCAGACCCGTGGGACGACCAGCGAGCTAGGAGTTGACACTATGGATTTATTTTCTTATTTCCCGTTTTGATTGACTCGGCTGAAGAATTTGTATATGTTTGAGCTTGCTTTTATTTATATTTTTATCATATTTTTATCACAAGCCTTTAGGACAAGTACGGGTAGTGAAAACACCAGGTATGTGTCGGATATGTCTCTCATTAAGTTAGCTTAGATTTGTCTCTATGGGGTTGAGTCGGTCAGATTTGATTTCTTAGATTAGGCCAGACCTTATCAACTATAACGTGAAAGAAAGAAGCCCTTTAAAATGTGGTCCCAAAAATAATTACATTAAAGTTCTTTACCAATAAACTTGACCTAATTTATGAACCTTGTTGATGGGATACTAGCTCCTTATTTATGCCTTTGTTGGGCCATTCTAATATGGATCTCATCTCCGTACTTCTTTGGGCAAATGGCAGAAAACCGGAAAACCGTCCCTTAAATAGGAACTTTTGCAGAAGACTACCCCTTAAAATACAAATCGCAGAAAACCACCCTTTAAATACATTTCATTTGGATTTGACCACCCCTGTCCCCTGGCCACTTTCACGTTAGGAAACTGTCAATAAAGGTGTGAAACTTACCCCAACATTATTATTATTATTATTATTTTTTGGGAAATTTCGCCTAGTAGCCACAAGGTTTGGTCTTTTTCACATGGTACCCAAACTTTTTAAGAATTTTGCATGATAACCACGAGATTTAGACAAATTTTGTGTGATAACTAAACTTATTAAAATCATATAGAAATTATATAAAATAACAAATATATTATAATTCATTCATATAATCACTCAATTTTGGTGTTTTGTTTTTAAAAAACCATCAGCAACCCCTTTTTTAAAAGGGGTTGCTGATGAGTAAAGAATGAGTAAATTATTTAAAATATATACTTAATTTATTTTCAAATCCACAAATTAAGTACATATTTTAAATTATCAATCATTCATATATGTTCTAAAATATCCTAAAATATTTTGGATAAAATAAACTTTGTATTATATATATATATATTATGTAATCTTTTTAAAACATTAGAAAGGTTATTATCATATTATGTATACTTTTTTTTCCAAATTTTAAAGTTTTTTTATATAAAAAAAACTACCATTATTTTTTGTTATTTTGTAAAATTTAATCATTTAGCATGCAATTAATGTGTAGCACTATAAAATATTTAAATGGTTGTAGTTAAATTTTTAAAATAAAAAAATTGGGTTGTGTGAAAAAAGAATTTTTTTATGATTATCTTGTGATTTTACCTAAATTCTGCAATATTTTAAACCAATTTGGTTAACATAAGAAAAATTTTCAAACCTCATTGCTACCACACAAAATTGGCCGAAACCACGTGATTACCATGCGAAATTCTTGAAAAGTTTGGGAACCATGCAAAAAAAGTCAAACCTCGTGGGTATCAGACGAAATTTCCCTTTTTTTTATACGAAGTATTATTATTAAAATCTAAAATCTATATATAATCTTAATTTTTTATACTTAGTGGTGAGGTGTCATGCTCTCCTTCACCCTCTCTCTTTCATCCAATTTTTTTTTATTTTTTATTTTTTTCTTTTTTCAAACTATATATATATATATATATATATATATAATCTTAATTTAGTATACTTAGTGCTCAAGTGTCATTCTCTTCTTTACCCTTTCTCTTTCATCCAATTTTTTTTTCTTTTTCAAACTATCTATATCTATATCAGCCGAAAAGACAAATGAGTATATTAAATGACCCTATAGAGACAGATTAATATATTAAAAGACGATGGGGACAAATTGATATATTTAATATCTTCAATGGACAAATACCCCTTTTTGCTCCACAAATTTTGATTTAAATAAATTGGTCCGGTTTTTAACTTCAAAACCCGGTTTTATTTATTAAAATTAGCCCAACCTAAATAATAATAATAAAAAATTAGAGGAGCTATAGCGGAGGAGTTGCAGCGGTACGGTTGGGAGATGGCGCCGACCGAGTTCAACCTTCCCTTCGACCTTCATCTTCAATTGGAGATGGCGACGACCGACTTTGACCTTTAATTGGGGATGGTGGAGGCTGAGAGGCCTTCGATCGAAGACAGGCAGAGACGACCTCGATTGGAGGAGAGCGAGGTGGTAGGCGGTGGTGGTTCAGGGATGAGAATGGGAGATTGGGTCTTCGTCGGCATCCTGAGCGAATGAGCGACCGGGATCGAAGAAGACAGAGCAGAAGGAAAGCGAGCCATTCGATAGTGGCTTGGTGCTTCCGCACAAGAGGTGGTGGCTTCTTGTGTTGACGATAACGGTAAGGGAAAACGGTTTTGTCTTCAATTGGTTTCGGGGACGGATTTGTGGCATCCGGTGCTCGACAGGTCGGGCCCCAACTTTTCCGGCCTCAACGAACAGCTCCGGCGACATTCTTCTTCTTCTTCATTTACACAG
The DNA here is from genome assembly GCA_963922045.1 of Persicaria maculosa. Classification (NCBI taxonomy): domain Eukaryota; kingdom Viridiplantae; phylum Streptophyta; class Magnoliopsida; order Caryophyllales; family Polygonaceae; genus Persicaria; species Persicaria maculosa. The sequence continues at coordinate 2,360,147 of OY998268.1, forward strand.
GTCTGGCCCCATTTTTTTTAGCATAAAGCCCGGTTTGCTTTATGAGTTAATTTTTTTTTAAAAAAAATAAAACACATAAAACGTTTTGTCCCTGTCATTAAACCAAAATCCATGGATCGAGAAGATATTTGTCCATTGAATATATTAAATATACCAATTTATCCCCGTTGTCTTTTAATATACCAATATGTCTCTAGGGGTCATTTAATATACTCATTTGTCTTTTCGGCCTATCTATATCTATATATAATCTTAATTTAGTATACTTAGTGCTTAAGTGTCATCCTCTCCTTCACCTTCTCTCCTTCATCCAATTTTTTTTTCATTTATTAACTATATCAAAATATTCAACCAATCTATATCTATATACTCTTAAAACATAATTAGATATAGTTAATAAATGTGTTCAACCAATCTATATCTATATGGATCGATATAGTGCTTAAGATATATAGATATAGATATAGATATAGTTAATAAATGTGTTCAACCAATCTATATCTATATACTCTTAAGCACTAAGTACATAATTTAACACATTTATTAACTATATCTATATCTATATATCTTAAATAAGAAGATTTTTGCTTACGTATCATCTCCACCTTCATTTTAGCTATTTCAACCAATAGCGAATTTCCTTTGTTTTCCCTCCTACCTTCATTTCTAAAATACATTTTAGCTATTTCAACCAATATTACGTTTAAGTCTTTATAATAGATAATAGATTTGTTAATATAATTCACTATTTGTATTTTTTTTCATTTTTTGGTCATCTTATAATAAATATTTTATATTTTATTTTCCTTTTTATCCTCGCAAACGCGCCATGGCGCAGGGATTATATTAATATGTTCTTAAAATAGAAGAGTTTTAGCATACGTGACATCCCTACCCTTTTTTAGTTGTTTATATCAATCTAATTTTTTGGCTTCAATTTTTCTTCTTCATTCCTGTATCCCTTTAAACCAATCACATTTTTTTCTTTTATTTTTAAAATATTTACTAACTATTAGGCTTAATTCAAAACATTGAATTTATTATAATCTAATGCTTACTATTAATTTACATGTAAATCTTTATATATTATAAATATCTAATATGTATATACTTTTTAATATTTAACCCTTTATGATGACAAGGCATAACCAATATCATTTTATTTAAAGAAATTTCAAGATTTATAAGATACATTTATGTTAAAGATATTTATGTTCACTTTTATTTATACTTTATATTATTATTTTTTAAAATTTTATTTTAGATTTTAGGTTTAATAAATCGCGCCATAGCGCGGGAATTGTAATAGTTTTTACATGAAAATGGAAAACATAAAAAGTGCAACTGCAATTAAACCGGTCCGGATATTTCCACCGCTAATTTTTACTATTTCCACCGCTAATCACCGTAGATAATCATGGTGGGGTTAATGACGTTTAACGAAAACCCACCGTTGTACAGTACGGTGGGTATGATGCACCGTTGTATACAGCGGTGGCGTTTACTTAACGGACGTTAAGTGTAATTCCACCGCATGTATCAACGGTGGGTGTGCCTCGAAATTCGAAATGGAATACAGTAGAGGCCACCGTGTGTTCCTACGGTGGGTTGCAATTTTGAAATTTGAACCCACCGCAACACATCACGGTGGGTTGAAATTTTGAAATTTGAACCCACCGCAACAAATCACGGTGGGTTCAAATTTTAAAATTTGAACCCACCGCAACAAATCACGGTGGGTTCGAATTTTGAAATTTGAACCCACCGCAATTAGTGATGCAACGGGACGAAATCCACCGTGGAGGGATACGGTGGGCTCCGAGCCTTATAAATAGACGTTAGGGGCCCACCGTATCCGCACAATTCCCAATCTCCCGTTCCGTTCTCTTGTCGTTTTGTCTTCTTCAAAATTCCAAACCTTTTTGTCCCGACATTCCTAGTCTTTTGTCCCATTCCCTTTTCTTCGTTATTTGTCCTATCTTTGTGATACACAATGGTGAGTGAGAGTATTCAGGATGGTGCTCGAGGGCAAGGTCGTGGTGCGGGCCGTGGACATGGTGATAGAGATCCATTACAGGTAATATCGTAAATATGTAAATAGCGTATTTTAAAATTTATTGAATTAGAATAAGTAATTGATAAGTATTTGTTGATTTATGAAATGTAGCCGGCTCCGATTATTCAGAGACGTGGACGCGGTCGTCCTCGTGGTGGGAGAGGGACGGTGGGCTTACCGGCTGTGGGGCTACCAGAGGTATGACTAACGCTATGATTTTATAATATAGTTTAGTGTTCTAATACATGTTATAGGTGTGAATAATGATATAATATAGCTTAGTGTTCTAATACATCTTAATTCTAATTCTAATACATGTTATAGGTGTGAATCTGTAGTAGTCGAATGTTTATGGGATTTTAGATCCTAAAAATATTTCGATATTTGATCGATAGGAATTAGAATTTGTTTGTTAATCGTATACATACATTATCGCGTGGATTAGAGTATAGGGTGGTGTTGCGGACCGCCCGTAGCGCTGCTGTTAAGGGAAGACAGGCGTTGCGCGAGTCACGTGCACATATTGAGTCTATTCCTTTCCGTATGCAAGGTGTAAAGAAGCGTTTAGATACTATGGTAGTAGACGAGGGGGGGTGGGGAGCTCTAGTCACGCAGTTGCCGACGTAGCTAACGTACGTCCCCATATGGATGATGCGATGATAGAGGCATCGACCCAGATTCGGTTGGCGGCATTAGACGAGGCGATTGACGACGTGGTTGACGTACGTCCTCATCGGGACGAAGCGATTACAGAGGGTTCGACCCAGATTCGGTTAGCGGCATTAAAGCAGGAGTTGATGTCGACATCCGAGGAGGCCGTATTGCAGGCGGGTGAGGATGTATCGGTAGTTCATGCGGGTGAGCAGCCGGCGACCCAGCACCCGAGCTACGTGGATTATTTTGGCACTGCATTTCAGAGCGAGCAGTTGAACTCGTACGACGACACTGCACCGTTCGTTGGAGATAGAGGGCTTGGGGGGGCGGGCACTTCTACTCATGCTGCGAAGGGTGGTGGCAGGACGATGTTTGTGCCGGATATCAACCTCGATGACATTGATTTCGCGGGGTTGACACCGAGCAAGACTACATAGCCATGTGTACCGCTTGAGTCTCAACCTGTCACAGTCGCAGCTGGCGGGGGCATTGGCGTCGGCGAGCGTGATATGTATGACCCTGAGCATGAGGTGGATGATGGATAGGGGCAGAGGGGTGAGGACTAGTCTGATGATGTGCACGCAGACGCAGAGCAAAGATTCGAGGCGAGTGGCTCGCGGCAAGGAGAGAGTGCCCGACAGCGGGGTGAGTCGAGCGGCTCAGGGTCAGCTAGCCCATCATATGGAGGAGGTCTGAGGACGCTATTGTTGCTGCATGATTACGGGGCGCACATTGCTGAGGCTATTTGGAGACAGGATGAAGCCGCCTTGGTAAGGGTGTTGCGTGTGCACCGTAGGGGTCATATGATAGTACGTGTTGAGGCATTAGTGGAGGAGGATGGGGAGGATACCTGGTTCACTGCTACTCGGGACAGTGGGTTATGGCAGTTGCGGGACTTCTCATGGGAGTGCGTGGACCATAGTCTCATCAGTGCTTTTATTGAGCACTGGCACCCTGAGACTAACACTTTCCACTTTGCTTGGGGAGAGATTATGATCACATTGCATGATGTGATGTTCATTATGGGTTTCACGATGGATGGGGATGAGTGCTCGTCTTTTGAGGTGGAAGAGGTTGGGAAGACTCTAGTCGGACAGATGTATGGGTTTACGCCGGCGCAGCAGAAGACTTTCGACGGCTAGGAGGTCCGAGTGTTAACCCACTCTTGGAGGCAATAGCCCCTATGTGCTAGAGGGTTCGGTAGGGTGTCCCCCACGAGCATGATGAGGAGTGGATTGCTGCCGCAGTTATGGGGATTCTTACATCGGCGATGCTATTCACTGAGAAGTCGAACAACAGAGTACGACCGGAAGTGCTTCTTCGGTTCACACAGGCCCACCGGATTCCGCAGTTATCTCTGGCAGCAGGTATCCTCTCCTGCTTATACCAAGGATTGGGCAAGGCAACGAGACAGCTAGCGAAGGACATGGACGGTTGTACGTTGCTCATGCTGGTACTTTATCGACCGTGATCAATAGTACATGTAGACATTTCCTGTTATATTAAGTAATCATCTGATGGTCAATGTCGTTGTAGGTATGGATATGGCTGCATTTTCCGTTGTTTAGAGGCCACATGACGATGAGTCGGAGACTTGCACGGGATCCATGTCATGGCATGAGATATCTGGAGTTGGCGACGTCGTGGACGTCCAACAGAGATGGAGGGCCTCAAGTGTTGCGGTTGTAGGAGCTGCGTCGTAGGTTAGACGAGATGACTGTCGACGAGGTATGTCCAACATATACGTTCGCCGTCGACGTTTTCTATGTATACTTTTAAATTTACATGTACAAACTAACAAACACTATCTTATATTTGCAGATTGAGTTCATGCCCTTTGGTAGGAATTTAGACTTCGACAACCAACTCCGTCTGTCATGGTACAGGGGCACCATCCGTTGGTTGTTCGAGGAAGAGCCGTACATGCCTGACCGAGTGACGCGTCAGTTCGGTCGTATTCAGCACATTCCCTCTAGCCCGATTAGACCCACGATTGTACACAGACAGAAGTCACTGAAGGGCAAGAAGGAGGCGACCTTCTCGCGTCAAGACAACCATTGGGTGAACAAATTTCATCAATTATACGACATGTCGGACCTCCCGCGTACTAGCAGTGAGTACCCCTACGGTGTTGTCGATGGTTATCTGCATTGGTTTCACGAGATCAGTCACCCTTACCTTCTCCCCAACACTGAGCAATTCGAGCCCATCATCCCGCCTCCACCACCACCCCCTACTGTCGGAGTGCCCCCACCGCCATCTGATGCTGCGACGCCGACACTAGAGGAGATTCGCTACCGCGCGACCGGTGAGGAGATCAACCGGCTACTGTCACAGGGCGTACCTCTCACGGCCCATCACATTCTACGCATCTACGAGCGTTATTGGGTAGATCGTCCCTAGTGATACATTGTTGGACCTTTTTGAAGGTTCGATAATGTATAACAAAGTAGAATAAAGATACTCTAGAAGGGGGGTTGAATAGAGTATGCCAACTTTTCGCTGACAATCTCAAGACTTTTGAAACGCTTTCCAAACCCTTTGAGTAAAATCAATTCTTTCGATTGGGATACCTGAAGCACAACAAAGTTATACAATTCGAAACAAGTGCGGAAATAATGGTAAAGCAATAAGTAAAGAACACGATGAATTGTTAACGAGGTTCGGCTCCTTTAAGGCTTAGTCCCCGCCTAGGGTTCTTCCACAACCCTAGGATTCAACAGGCTTTATTGATTCACAAAGGTTAGTATAACATATGTATAATAATATTCAGAAACCATACATAGATAATATATATAAGATAATAACTAAAATATAGGTTTTGAATTTCATCAATACAGCTTTAGCTTCAAGACCTTTGACACAAGCTTTGTGTCAAAGCCTTTGAAACCATTTTCGATTTTCATCAAGGGAGTGGAGTTATCAATCTCCCCCTTGATGAAAGACAAAACCTGTGCATCCCTGTAACTTAGTCAAGCAAATATATCATATAAAAAATTGGACTAAGTACCTGCAGGGGTTAGACAAATGTTGGATCATATAAGTTCAAAACCAATGATAAAAGCATCCAACAAAATAAGGCAAAATAAGGTCTTCCAAGACCTTATAGTTCAAAGCGGTTTAAAGTCTAAAGTCTAACCAATCTCCCCCTTTTTGTCTTTCAACAAAGGGAGGAGTATGACAACAGTCACCAAAAGTTTTGAAAACAGGGCCAGCAGTGTTAGAGAGTTAGATCAAAGGTTAGGATAGGGGTTCAGGGTTCATCGTCTTGAGCACCATCCTTGATCAGCATCTTCAACTCGTTTAACAGCCTGGCCATCTCTCTCATCTCAAGCATCAACTCGTGGCGGAACTCCTTGACGTCCAAGTGAACTTCCTCCAAACCCAACTTTAGGTTCTCCATGCACTCATCGATGGCAGAGCTAGTGGGAAGAGCTTTTGAGGAAGGAGAGGCAAGGCTCCAAGTCCCTTGAGGGGTCTGAGTTATGCCGATCTTCTCAAAGCTCTTGGAGTCAAATTTTCCCGTATGATATTGTTGTTCTTCATTTTCAAAATCAATTTTAGAAGCTTTGAAGACACGGGTCAAGAGGTTTGCGAATGGGAGGGGAGTTCCTTTTCTGGCTTTTCGGGTGTGAGCAATGGATCCTAAAATGGTATTGGCCAGATCAAGATCATGGCCATTCAGAATACGGTACAGGAGGACCATAGCATTGTCAATGAGGAGGGAGCCAGAGTTGATTCGGGGTAAAAGACATCTCACAATAATGTTAAAGATGATTTTGGCTTCAAGTGTGAGGGACGAGTGGGTGAGTTGTTTGGTGGTGCTGCTTGTTGCTTCGGGGAGCAGGTATTTGGCCCGGGCAAGAGTAACACACTGGTCTTTTGTGGGGGTTTGAGGGGAGGGTGGACTTGGTTTGGGAAGACCAAGGAGTTCAGCGAAGTCAAGGGAGTTGAACATGATTCTAACCCCTTTGACGACTGACTCGGTGTGCTTGGCTTTGAGGTTTATGTAGAAGAGACGGGTTAGTTGGGGGTAGTACTCAGATTCAAGGTTCAGCAGGGTCCATGCAGGGGTTTGTTTGAGAAGGGAGATGCAGGGTAGGTTCAAAGCTTCTAAAAAATTAAAATCGATAAAGTCAGAACAACAAATCCTACGAGTTTTAAACTCGTCTACCCATTTGCCAGCCATCTCGGCATTCTCAAACCAGGAGGAGGGTAAGGATTGGTTTACCTGGATAAGTGCAGTGGGATCGACGGCAGGCTCGGCGTTTTTTCTTCGGGCTTTTGTTGGAGCGGTCGACTTGACGGGCGCTTCAAATCTTTTGAGAGTGGCTTTTCTCGAGCGCTTGGGAGGTGGAGACGTCTTGGCTTTAGCGGCCTTGCGCTTCTTCGGGGATGGGGGAGGAGGAGGAGGAGTAGGAGAGGGAACAGGTTCCGGCTCCTCTTCCTCTTCTTCCTCAGACCCCGAGCCCTCAGCAGACTCCTCAGCCTCATCTCCCTCGGCCTCCTCGTCATCATCAACCTCGTTGTCCTCCTCAGCTTCCTCTTCCTCTGGTTCCTCAGAACCTCCTCTAGAACCTCCTCAAGATCTTCCTCTTCCTCCTCTTCCTCAGCAATGATCTTTTTCTTTCCCTCAAGCTTCCCACTGAGGGGCGTCTTTTTCAGGCGCTTCATGGACCGTTTGATTTCGGTAAGAGTGCTCTCAGGGACGGTGCTCGGGACAGTGGTCTCAGGGGTAGGTTCGGTTTGAGGGGAAATCACGAGGGGGATCTGACGACCTTTGGAGGTAGCGCCAAGTCTTTTGGGGGTGGAGGTTTTCTTGGATTTGGGTGCCATGGATACGAACGGTAAAAAATTTCAGAGAAAGGATAAAAAAGATGGTTTAAAGGTCAGAGAGATTCGGTGGGCTCTGAAGATGTGAATAGTGGGGGTAAAGATTGTGTGGTTTAAAAAGGGAGCGGGTGAGGTAAGTTGGTGGGACAAGATGGTAGTTTCCAAGGTAATAACTCTAACTCATCTTAACAACTGCCATATTTTCAAAATCAGTCTTACCAAAACAATTTCTAAATTTAAACAAAGAGCCGTTTGAATCTTAATGATTAAGGCAAGATGTTTATCAGATTTAAATAATTTCCACAAATAAAAATATAATCGGATAACATGCAATAAAAAAGATTTTCCTTAATAGGTAACAATGAAGTAAAGATATTTAAAATTCCTTTTAAAAAATATTTGATCAAATATCTAAAAAGATACCAACCAAATATATGATCCGTTATATGTTCTCTACTGTTCAGTTCACAACCTTTGAAATGAGGTTCAAAGGTATTGACACTGAGTAGAAGTTTTCTTTCATAAAGGGAAAGCTCCCCCTACGAAAGTGCATCCCTATTAAGCATTCCGATTTCACGTCTAATGAAGGTGAACCTGTCCTCTGCCAATGGCTTAGTAAAAATGTCAGCCCATGATAATTAGTTGATATAAATGATATTGACACATCACCTTTTTCGACATGGTCTCTAATGAAATGATGCCTCACATCAATATGTTTGGTCCTTGAATGCTGAACGGAATTCTTTGTAATGGAGATGGCACTTGTGTTGTCACACTTAATGGGAATGTCTTTGAGGTCGATACCAAGATCTCTCATTTGTTGAGCTATCCAAAGGATTTGGGATCAACATGCTCCAGCGGCTATGTATTCGGCTTTGGCAGTGGAAAGAGCAACTGAGTTTTGTTTCTTTGAGTGCCAACTAATCAAGGATGCCCCTAAGAATTGGCAACATCCCGACGTGCTCTTCCTATCCACCTTATAGCCTGCAAAGTCTGCATCAGAATACCCAATTAGTGTAAAATCTCTTTGCTTCGGGTACCACAAGCCAAGCTCCTTAGTGCCATTGAGATATCGAAAGATCCTCTTCACAGCCACGAGGTGAGATTCTTTAGGGTCAGCTTGAAACCTAGCACACATGCAAACACTAAACATGATGTCAGGTCTACTAGCAGTAAGATATAATAAAGATCCAATCATCCCTCGATACTCCTTTTGATTGACACTCTTCCCGGTCTTGTCTTGATCTAATGACAAGGTTGAGCTCATGGGTGTCTTGGCTGCTTTGGATTGATCCATCTTAAACTTCTTCAAGAGATCCTTAGTATACTTGCTTTGGTTGACAAAGATCCCTCTCTTAGATTGATGAACTTGCAACCCCAAAAAGAAGTTGAGTTCTCCCATTAAGCTCATCTCAAATTCACTGCACATTATATCGGAAAATTCCTTGCACAAAGATGTGTTAGTAGCACCAAACAATATATCATCAACATATATTTGGATAACCAATATGTCCTTTCCTTTGGTCTTGATGAAAAGAGTCTTGTCGATCAACCCCCTTTTAAAATCATTTTCTAAAAGATATTTTGACAAGCGCTCATACCAAGCTCTTGGGGCTTGTTTCAAACCATATAGCGCTTTGTCTAGTTTGTAAACATGATTAGGAAATTCCGAACTTTCAAAACCTGGGGGTTGAGCCACATAAACTTCTTCTTCTAAGAAACCATTAAGAAATGCACACTTGACATCCATTTGATATAATTTTATGCCCATAAAAGATGCAAATGCTAATAAAATGCGAATGGCTTCAAGCCTAGCTACGGGAGCAAAAGTCTCCTCATAGTCTATACCTTCCTCTTGATTGTAGCCTTGAGCAACAAGCCTCGCTTTGTTCCTCATGACCTTACCATTCTCATCTAGCTTGTTCCGAAATACCCAACGTGTGCCAATGACTGATTGATGCTTTGGCCTAGGCTTCAAGGTCCAGACTTTGTTCCTTTCAAATTCGTTAAGCTCACTTTGCATAGCAATGATCCAGTCTGGCTCTTGAAGGGCCTCATCCACCTTCTTTGGTTCTACAAGTGAAACAAAAGCGTGAAAAGCACAGAGATTTTTAAGTTTAGAACGAGTTTGAACACTAGATGTAGGGTCAGAGATGATATCATGTAATGGGTGTGACGAGGAGTATTTGAACTTTCTCTTGTGTTAAGCAGGAGGAATGTCGAGTTTTTATATTACAAATAATAAAGATGTATATAAATGTAAACCGACTCCTAGCCTATGCAAATAATTACAAGACTTCCTCCCGCTGTAGTGGAAGGGTAGTCAGGATTGATCCACGAGGAGGCGTGTCAGCGTGATTCTAGTAGCGTTGGAATCTCACGTCTTACGTCGACCAGAAGCCTCGATTTCGACCTCGGCTGTCGATCCTCTCTGCAACAGAAGACCTGTAGAGACAAAAACAAGCAGTCGATATCGACTGGAAAGGTCGATATCGATGTTAGTCCACGGAATCGACTGGCTCAGAAGACTGCCAGTCGACACAGGTGGTCGATATCGACGTCTGGGGGTCGATATCGATGTTCAGCAACTTAGTAGTGATGATCGTCGTCGACTCAGAAAACTGTCGACGAACTCAGTGGTCGATATCGACGTCTGTGGTCAATATAGATGTCTTCTCCTGCAAAGTTGTTAGCTTTTGTCGGCAAAGAAAGGCCGAATTCTTTAGGATGGATGAGGATGCAATGATCAGAAATAAAAAGAGGTTTTGTGTGTATAAAATATGTAAAAAGCAACTCCTAGGATTAGGGTTTACCACAACGTTAACCAATGTATGCGATAAGATAAATAAGGCGGACAATTGCGCTATTTCACCCGAGGGACAAGCTTTCGCCGTACACCAACTCTTAGGATTACTCTTGCAAATAAACCTAATTGTCTCTACCAATTTTATGTTTATAACTCAATTTGTTAGCACGAATCCCTTTTCTTTCGATTAAGACTAAATATAGAATCGTAGGAGATGATATAGACACAACGATATCAACATCTAACACTTACGTCAAGCACGCATGGCTAACGTCGGGCTCACCCCGACCCTAAGAGTTTTGGGGGACTACTCGCACCTCATCATGGAACTCATATTGATTGAAAGAAATATACTTGCATTAAAATATAAACTTCGAAGCTTTACAACTCAACGTTGGCTTTCGCAAACGCCAAACCCTAAAACTTCTCTCTAACTCTATTGCTATTGATTGTGTTGATTGATGATTTTTTGATGATTGAATGCCATCCCCCTAGGGCTTTATTTATAGGCTACTAATCCTCGCTATCCAATGATTGTAACTTCTATCTAAACTATGAACTCTATCCAAACAATTAAGATAGGTCTTTTATTTTGATAAAACTTTAAAGGAAAAGATAAATTCAGCTGCTAACTTAGAAGTACAAGATAATCCGTGCCTCCTTGAAGATAAAGTTTCCAATCCGCGTCTCGAAATCGAGTCTATCTTCTGTCCAGATAAGGTCGATATCGACCACAGAGGTCGATATCGATGTCTGTGTTTCTTCTCGACTTGTCTATCTCCACTCGATGTCTATGTTGAGGTCGATATCGATGCTAAAGGTCGATATCGATGTCTCCTTGGTTGGTCGGTGTGGTCTATCTCGACACTCAGAAGGTGTGTCGATAACTATGGTCGATATCGATGTTTAAGGTCGATATCGACCTCTGCTCAGCTTCACTTGGCTTCTACGTTTTGACTCCGATTTCACTCGAATTCCTACATGGTTAGCTCAAAACTTGTGCAGACTCTTTTTCTTGTATTTTAGCCCATTCTTACACAAGTTTTTATCCTTTTGAACATTTTCTTTGGAAATCGAATGAAATAAGAAGTCAAAAGATGTAACAAAAGAGGTACAAATATGTACATCAAAACACCCCATACTTAGACTTGCTTGTCCTCAAGCAATAACCAAACAATAACCAATACCTACAACACACGCTTCAAGTCTTCGCCCTTGTCAAAAGCAACATCATAAGCGGTAGCAAAGTAAAGCAAGTGAATTTAACGTCATAGCACATATTTAGGCGATCCATAGGCATATGCAATTTTGATCCAACCTCACAGGGATAATGTGTTTGCACTCAACTCTCATGTGTTTAGGCTATGATGTTCAACTCTCAACTCAATTCCATACACAATCTCATAAACATTGAAATTTATAAAAATCCATTTCGCAACCAATTATGAAAATGCAATAAGAACCATCAGGAGGACTTTCGCTCAATGGAAGACTTCAAAGAAGACTCCATTCGGCGGGGTTGTAATGGGGCTTGGTAAGGAATTAAGGGTATGGAATTATTTGGCTATGTGGTGCTTATATAATTCGGGAATCAAGACTCCTAAATCTCAACTCTTACAATATCCAAACCATAATTCTTCCATGTTGCTCTTTCCAAGCTTAATTCTTCATAATGCTCTTTCCCAACTCATCTTTCTATAATATGCTCAAAAGATGCACTAAAAGATGTAAACCATACTATCAACCCTTCTTTCAAACTCGAATATGCCTCTAAAAAATATAACACTTGTATGAAATAAATAAAGGACTTAAGGATTTTGGCTCATGCACTATATATATACATCTCTTTTTTTCTTCTTTTTTTGGATTTTTTTTGACGAAAATAATAAATAAATACTAAAAAATATGTGCATTTATATGGTGAGCCAAAAATCCTTTTACAAAATATGACAAAATATAAATATGCGCCAACCCATTATTTCCTTGTTCAAAACTGGACAATATGCACTTTTCTTTCCACAAGGCTTTAGTCCAGCCAATCTAAGTCTTAATTCCCAAATGGGGGTCAGGCTCAATTCGGCTAGGGATAATTTTGTGGAGTTTGCAATTTCAGGCTCAGGCCAATTTTCCGGCTTCAAGCAGGGATAATGCAGGGTAGGTAAAGAGAGGATAAAAATGGCTTTAAAAGATGCCTCCATCATTTAATTCTCGTAAACATAGACATATTTATGTATTGGTTTTGAATAACTATCACAACATTTAGAGATGCATAGGAAGAGTAAATTCACTCAAGAAAGCAGAGGGATTTTTGATGTTCTCCCTATAGGCCAAAATTCTCACAAGGACAATTTTTGTTGGATTTGCTTTTTAGCCTAGGATCATATGTGCTCAATTTCATCACAAGTTCACAATCTACATAAAAAATTTAAGGACTTAGGCTAAACCATCCAAATATGCCATAGGATTTACATGATCAAGTCAGCTATTGAGTTTTCATCATAGGACATCTAAGTAGGGTTTAAAAACAAACTTAAAAATAAACATGCATTTTTTTGTATTTTTGACATTTTTCTATTTTTTTGGATTTTTTTTGACATTTTATAAACGTAAAACTAAGAACAAAAACTTAAACATGAATGCAATGCGAAGAAGAAAACCAAGTTATGACCATAAGACATCTTTTTCCCCCACCCCATACTTAAAATATACAGTGTCCTCACTGTATTAAAAAGAAGAACAAGGGTAGAGAGAAACTCACAGCGCAACCTGCGGATTCAGGTCGATTTCAGGTTGGGTCGATGCCAGAAGTCGATATCTATGTCAGTGGTCGATGTCGACTGCATCTGTCGAAGTCGAGGAAGAAAATGAAGACAAGGGCTGCTTGGTGAAGGTCGATATCAATGATTATGGTCGATATCGACCTCTGCTTTTCGCTCCTGAGTCCTCGATGTCGACTCCAGGAGATGGCTTGACCCTGGGGGGTCGATTTCGACTGGCCTGGTTGATTTCGACTACCTCTACAGAAGCTTCTTTTCTTCTTCGTCATTACTTTTGGTCAATAACCTAAAATCTTGGTTAGATTTATAGATAAAGCCACGAATTATCTCAGTTATAAAAGTTTCAAAAAGCTAAAAGTCAAGTCCTAAAAACCATCTATGAAAAATTTAAAGGTTTTATGTACATGCTCTAGAGTTTTGAGTCGCTAGGCCGACTTCTCCGTCAATTCTTTACGACCCTTTTATGTAGGGAACCTTCGAGCTTGAGCCTTCTCTTGGGTCATCTAGGTCCTTTTGGTAGTATCTAAGTTCGGCGACCAAGGCTTCTTCAATGTTAGGTTCTTCTTTGGGCGCTTTCCTTCGCTTTCTTGACTTAACTTTAGCAATATAGGCAAACCATGGAGCTTTGACCCTCTCTTTAGTAGAATTATCAATAATTGGCTTAATTGATTCATCAATAAGGGACAGTGGAGGGTTGGAAGTCATACCTGGGCTTACCTGTTTGGGCCCGAAACAGAAATCTTCGGGCTGAGGGGTGGTCGATGTCGACCAAGGTGGGTCGATTTCGAGAGCTTTGGTCGATATCGACATGTGGGGGTCGATATCGACCTTTGTGACCCCATACTTAAGCTCCTGACAACAATCTGGCATGCTTGACTTCGACCAAAGGGGGTTGATTTCGATGTTTTTAGTCGATATCGACTTGTTCCAGTCGATGTCGACCCTGCTTGCTGTTTCCGTCTTCGCCAACAAAAATTTTCTAAGCTTCTCCTTAGCCGGCAAGAGGACTACTTGCTCTAGGTGCTTCGTTTCGCTCATGGTTGGGTTGAAAGAGAATTCTATCACTTCGTTCCCTATAGTAAAGGTTAGTAATCCTCGACGTACATTTATATTGGCATCAGCAGTAGCTAAGAAAGGCCCACCAAGAATAATAGGCACTACAGGATCCTCAGGCATCTCCAATACAATGAAATCAGTAGGCACAAAGAACTTACCTACCTTTACAGGAACGTCATCAACTATACCTGTGGGCTTGACGAATGAGTTGTCAGCCATATAGAGTTTCATGTCCACAGGTTCAAGGGCGCCAATGTTCACCTTTTTCCAAATAGAGAGAGGCATGAGACTTACACTTGCCCCTAGGTCACATCGGGCTTTGTAGCGATGTTGGCCAAGTCCCACGGTGATTGCAAACTTCCCTGGATCACTCCTCTTCTTAGGGAAGTCCATCTTTGAGCACTCCTCTGTGATCTCTGCCATGGATCTCTTCTTGCTAAGGATGTTTTTCAGGAATCGAACATAGGCGGGCATCTCGCTTAGGGCTTCTGTAAGAGGAATGGTAACATTAAGACCTTGAAGAATTTTTACAAAGCGCCTAAACTGGTGGGATCCTCCAATGCTTTGGATGGGAATGACAACGTCTTCTTTGGTGGAGGGGCCAAAACAGTGGTCGGAGGGGTCTGCTGGACATCGACATCGACTGGGCTCTGGTCGATATCGACTGGAATGGTCGATGTCGACCTCTGTTGTGGCTCTGATGGCTCTGCAGTGACCTCGACGTCGACCTGGGTGTCGACCTGGGGGTCGATATCGACCTCTTCCTCGACATCGACTGGGCTGGATCTGCTGCTTTCTTCGACTCCGTTTGTGGTTTTGTACTTTGTTGCCACTCCTTAATTGCATGGCTGCGACATGGCCTGTCCCGGATTACCCCTTAGGATTGGTAGTTGGTTGCCTAGGGAATGTGCCGGATGGTCTAGGGGTTTGTGCCGCCAATTGACCCAGTTGGGTCTCTACATTCTTTTTCCAAATATCCATCTCCCCAATCCTTGTGGTAAGGTGATTGAGTTGAGAATGGATGGCATTGTTGGATTGATCATTTTTAGCCTGATTCTGCCTGATTTCATCCAGCACAAGTTGAAGATCATCCTTCTTTTGGTCTCTCTCCGGGTGCTCAGGAGCTCTATATGGCAGGGGGTCCCTAGGGTTAACCGGGTTCCTTTGTGGTTGATGGAACCTTTGGTCTCCCCAATATTGGTGATTGGGACCCCTCATGTAGCGCGCCTCCTGAAGAGTCTCCGCTAGTTGTACTTGTTCAGCATGGGGGCACTCGATGGTTGTGTGCCGCTGCGATCCACATTCAATGCAATCTTGGTTCGCTGAAAGGAACCTCACTTGCTTTTGGAGCTTTCGAAGTTGATCTCTATGGAATTGCTCCTTCACGTCTGGATCGATTACATTGGAGGGTTCATATAAGGGCATAGATGGGGCAGGCCTCGACGATGATGACGTGTCGGAAGCCTCAAGAGTCCCATATGTGTTGTCGAATTCCACCAACCGCTCTATGGTTTCCCAAGCCTCTTGTAGAGCGAGTTCAAGGTAGCCATAGGCGGTGTAGGTGTTGATCCTCTCCTTGGTTGCAGCATCAAGAGCATTGTATATAATCTCCTGAATTACATACGGTGGTTGGCCATGCGTCGGGCATGATCGTAGTAGGTCCTTAAACCTTTCCCAAACAGTCGCCAGAGCCTCACCAGGCTTTTGTTTGAAAGCCGTGATTTTCCGTCGGATCAACGCCGTCTTAGAAGGAGGGAAGAACTTGTTGAGGAATGCGTCCTTGACTTCATTCCAGGTGCGGAGTGATCTTGGGGCTAAGCTCTCCAACCACTGCAATGCTTTTCCTGTAAGAGACCAGTGAAAGGCTTTTAGTTGGACATACTCAAGAATTTGTCCATCAGCAATAGTATCAAAAAGGTCTAAGAAGGTTGATATATGTGCCATAGGGCATTCATTAGGTTTTCCTTCATATTGATGCCTTCTTATTTCAGTTAGGAAGTTAGGTTTAATTTTAAAATTAGAGGCAGTGATAAGAATCGCCGATTCAGGCACTGTGAGCGCGGGGTGCATATATTGCTTGGCATTCCGAGGGAGGGCATTGATTTGGGCTTCTATTTGCCTCCGGCCTTCCTCCTCCCTGTCAGCGCTCTCCTTAAGTGCCGCCTCTCTAGTTGTTAAGTCCTCAACCTGCTTCCTTAGTTGCTCAATTAGTTCAGCCTGGTTCGCGTTGTCGGCCATGATTCTTTGAGCTTGGGCTCTTAGGTGGAAATAACGCTCAGGGTCGTCTACTCCTTCAAATTCAGGTGGACATCAGCGCGTCGCATACACCTGCAAAACCAAACTAGGTAGAGACGTGAGATAGACTACTAGGGCGCGATTGATAGCCTCCCCGGCAACGGCGCCAATTTGTTAAGCAGGAGGAATGTCGAGTTTTTATGTTACAAATAATAAAGATGTATATAAATGTAAACCGACTCCTAGCCTATGCAAATAATTACAAGACTTCCTCCCGTTGTAGTGGATGGGTAGTCAGGATCGATCCACGAGGAGGCGTGTCAGCGGGATCCTAGTAGCGCGGGAATCTCACGTCTTATGTCGACCAGAAGCCTCGATTTCGACCTTGGAGCTCGATGTCGACCTCGGCTGTCGATCCTCTCTACAACAAAAGACCTACAGAGACAAAAACAAGCAGTTGATATCGACTGGAAAGGTCGATATCGATGTTAGTCCACGGAATCGACTGGCTCAAAAGACTGCCAGTCGACACAGGTGGTCGATATCGACATCTGGGGGGTCGATATCGATGTTCAGCAACTTAGCATTGATGATCGTCGTCGACTCAGAAAACTGTTGACGAACTCAGTGGTCGATATCGACATCTGTGGTCGATATCGATGTCTTCTCCTGCAAAGTTGTTAGCTTTTGTCGGCAAAGAAAGGCCGAAGTCTTTAGGATGGATGAGGATGCAATGATCAGAAATAAACAGAGGTTATGTGTGTATAAAATATGTAAAAAGCAACTCCTAGGATTAGGGTTTACCACAACGTTAACCAATGTATGCGATAAGATAAATAAGGCGGACAATTGTGCTATTTCACCCGAGGGACGAGCTTTCGCCGTACACCAACTCTTAGGTTTACTCTTGCAAATAAACCTAATTGTCTCTACCAATTTTATGTTTATAACTCAAGTTGTTAGCACGAATCCCTTTTCTTTCGTTTAGGACTAAACATAGAATCGTAGGAGATGATATAGACACAATGATATCAACATCTAACACTTACCTCAAGCACGCATGGCTAACGTCGGGCTCACCCCGACCATAAGAGCTTTGGGGGACTACTCGCACCTCATCATGGAACTCATATTGATTGAAAGAAATATACTTGCATTAAAATATAAACTTCAAAGCTTTACAACTCAACGTCGGCTTTCGCAAATGCCAAACCCTAAAACTTCTCTCTAACTCTATTGCTATTGATTGTGTTGATTGATGATTTTTTGATGATTGAATGCCAGCCCCCTAGGGCTTTATTTATAGGATACTAATCCTCGCTATCCAAGGATTGTAACTTCTATCTAAACTATGAACTCTATCCAAACAATTAGGATATGTCTTTTATTTTGATAAAACTTTAAAGGAAAAGATAAATTCAGCTGCTAACTTAGAAGTACAAGATAATCCGTGCCTCCTTGAAGATAAAGTTTCCAATCCGCGTCTCGAAATCGAGTCTATCTTCTGTCCAAATAAAGTCGATATCGACCACAAAGGTCGATATCGATGTCTGTGTTTCTGCTCGACTTGTCCATCTCCACTCGATGTCTATGTTGAGATCGATATCGATGCTGAAGGTCGATATCGATGTCTCCTTGGTTGGTCGGTGTGGTCTATCTCGACACTCAGAAGGTGTGTCGATAACTATGGTCGATATCGATGTTTAAGGTCGATATCGACCTCTGCTCAGCTTCACTTGGCTTCTTCGTTTTGACTCTGATTTCACTCGAATTCCTGCATGGTTAGCTCAAAACTTGTGCAGACTCTTTTTCTTGTATTTTAGCCCATTCTTACACTAGTTTTTATCCTTTTGAACATTTTCTTTGGAAATCGAATGAAATAAGAAGTCAAAAGATGTAACAAAAGAGGTACAAATATGTACATCATCTTGCTAGTCTCAGCTCCCTGGTTCGTCACATCAATAGGATTTGTTTGAGGTCCATCTGACTCCATGGATACATTATGCTCAGTTACTGAAGTATCTGACGTCTCAATAGCTTTGGACTGAGCTTCAAGACCTTGAGCCAACTCCTCAGTGTTAAGAATCTGATCCTGCATGTTCCTCTTCTCTGTGTTCTTAGTAGCAATATCATCCCCATCCTCATTCTCTGTATGGCTATTAAGATCTAAATCTGCAACACTTTCACTTAAAGAACCGTCATTGCATTCATCAAAGATACCTTCATCACTACGCGCATCAAATTTCCCAAGGTTATCTTTTCCATTGTTATGAACAAAACAAGTACATCCAAAGGGTTTGAAATACGATATAAGGGGTTTGCGGCCTTTGAAAAGTTCATAAGGAGTTTTCTTTAAGATGGAACGAATAAGACAACGATACAAAATATAGTTAGCTGTGTTAACAGCTTCAGCCCAATAGGTTTTAGGTAGTGCATTTTCTAAAAGCATAGTCCTGGCCATGTCCTCTAGGGTGCGGTTCTTTCGTTCCACAACCCCATTCTGTTGAGGTGTCCTAGGAGCAGAAAAATTATGGGAGATGCCATATTTAGCACAAAACAAATCAAACTGAAGTTGATCAAACTCCCTACCATGATCACTTCGAATTGACACTATGGGCTCGTTTCTTAAAGTTTGCAACTCCTTACAAAGTTTTGAAAACTCAAATAAAGCCTCTGATTTTTCTTTTAAAAATGCAACCCAAGTATATCTCGAAAAATCATCAACAACAACAAGCATGTACTTTTTACCATTGGGAGATTTGACTCGCATAGGACCACATAAATCCATATGTAAAAGTTCAAGGGGTCTAGAAGTACTTACAACCTTTTTGGGTTTGAAAGAGCTACGTGTTTGTTTACCTCGGGTGCATGCTTTTCACATCTCAATACCTTTGAAGTCCATCTCAGGTAATCCTCTTACAAGCCCTTTGGACACAAGCTTTTGTAGTGTATTTGGGCTTACATGACCGAGTCTCCTGTGCCAGAGCTTTGGATCGTCCATCAAAGCCTTTAGGCAGGTTAAGCTTCATTGTGCCACTTGCTCAGCATTCACGACATAGATGTTGTTATAACGATAGGCAATTAGAACTATTTCACATGTATCTTCTCTGCGCACTAAACATCTTTTCTTGTTAAATCTAACATCATTACCATTATCACATAGTTGAGAAACACTAAGCAAATTATACTTCAAACCATCAACAAGATAAACATTTTTAATACTGTGGTTAGGATCACTCCCAACACTACCGATACCAACGATGTCACACTTTCCTTTGTCACCAAGAGTGATTGTTCCAGTGGATTGCTTCTTTAGTTCATGGAAGAGAGACCTCTTCCCACTCATATGTCTAGAGCATCCACTATCAATAATCCATTTTTGCTCTTTCACCTTGGTGATCTCCTCAAGTTGCTCATCGTGGGATTCATCTCCTGAGGCCATGAGACAAATGTTGGCCTTCTCATCATCTGAGTCTGAGTCACTTGAGTCAGAATCACTCCAAGCTGCCACCATGGCTTTCTTTATCCATCTATCACCTTTGTTGAACTGGCTCTTCTTCTTTTGAGGGCAATCTTTCACTAGATGGTCTGTTTCACCACATTCAAAACAAGACAAGGGTTTAGTCTTCTTGTCATATTTGTTATATTGAGACTTACCTCAAAATTTAGAAGACTCTGATCCATCTTTGTTGTTGAATTGCTTCTTCATCTTGAGGATTCGAGAAAGACCCCTTGTAATGAGAGCAAAGGGATCATCCTCATCATCATCCTCATCTTCAGAATCAGACACATCTTTGGGCTCATCCTTCTTAGACTTGAGTGCCAAGTTCTTAGTGCTTGTTGGGATTTCTCCATCGTTTTCATTGAGAATCATCTCATGTGTGATCAACTTCCCAAGCAGGTCATCAAGGGGTAGAGTGGTGAGATTTCGGGCTTCCTATATGGCTGTCACTTTAGGGACCCATTTGTCTTTTGGGAGGCACCTCAATATCTTCCTTACTTTCTCAACATTTTCAAAGGTCTCGTCGAGAGAGTCAAGGTTTTTCGTGATTTCCGTGAATCGTGTGAACATTGCCTTAATAGACTCATAAGGCTTCATTTTGAAAAGTTCATACTTTCGAAGGAAGATACTGATCTTGGTGTCCTTCACTTGACTGGTTCCTTCGTAGGTGACAACTAACTTGTCCCAAATCTCTTTAGCCGACCTACAAGATGAAATACGATTAAACTCATCAGTACTAAGACCACAATATAGTAAGTTAATGGCCTTATAGTTCTTGGAAACGAGTTCAAGATCCGCTTGGATGTATTCGTCCTCAGTCTTCGCAACTTTGCTTCCATTAGGTCCGTCTTTTTCAGGAATCTTTGGACCATTCTCTATAATGTTCCAAAGTTCCATATCTTGATCTATAATGAACATTTTCATCAAGGACCTCCAGTGGACAAAGTTGTTTCCCACAAAGAGCGGTGGTCTATTGGTAGACCTCCCTTGTGCAAATCCTCCGCTTGCTTCACCAGACATGATCAAAACTCACAAGATTGTTAGATCAAATGCAGTTAGTAAGGCTCTGATACCAATAAAAGGTTCGATAATGTATAACAAAGTAGAATAAAGATACTCTAGAAGGGGGGTTGAATAGAGTATGCCAACTTTTCGCTGACAATCTCAAGACTTTTGAAACGCTTTCCAAACCCTTTGAGTAAACTCAATTCTTTCGATTGGGATACCTGAAGTACAACAAAGTTATACAATTCGAAACAAGTGCGAAAATAATGGTAAAGCAATAAGTAAAGAACACGATGAATTGTTAATGAGGTTGGCTCCTTTAAGGCTTAGTCCCCGCCTAGGGTTCTTCCACAACCCTAGGATTCAACAGGCTTTATTGATTCACAAAGCCTAGGATCCTAATAGCTCACCGAGAAGCCTCTCTCTTATACAATTGCAATCTAGTCAACTCTCGTTCCCTTGGAGTCCTAGACCAATCTATAAGAGCCCCACCTCTCTCAGCTATCTAGTACAATCCTCTTACACTCGTGAATCAATAACCTAGTGCACACTTCCTGAGTTATATATACTCTCGAGTATAACACTATCTCAGAATATGTCCTATAAGCTTACTGTGTAACTCTCAAATGCTTTGAAACAAAAGATAAGACTCTTAACACCTAGCAGAGAGTACACGTAGAAGAAAGATTGACTTGAGGGCTGAGTGTGCGTTGTAGTTCAATGATCGTTAGTGTTCAACTCTTGTCTTCTTCTCTCTTCTTCATCTCCTTTTATACTTGATCAAATCGGCACCATTTGAAACAAGAATCTTCACCCAACGGCTACTTGAGGTCATGGCTTAGGAAAGATCTTCGCAATCTTCTGATTCGGGAAACTGCAAAGCCACCATCCACCTGATTTGATCTTCATATCTTTCAGCTTTAAGGAAGGAGCTTTCTTCGAAATCTTTGTTGTATGGTTAGTATAACATATGTATAATAATATTCGGAAACCATACATAGATAATATATATAAGATAATAACTAAAATATAGGTTTTGAATTTCATCAATACAGCTTTAGCTTCAAGACCTGTGTCAAAGCCTTTGAAACCATTTCCGATTTTCATCAAGGGAGTGGAGTTATCACTTTTTATTTCGTTTTATGTTGGTTCTGTTAGTTGTATGGACATTGTAGCCTAGGTATTCGGCCATTTCGTTGTTTGATGACTGCTTTTCGTTGTCCGTTTATATAGATATATATATTTTTCATAAACGTCATTAAATTGAATTTAGAAATACACGAATCATATATATGATAATAAACTTGCATACAACATTGTCTAAACGTAGTAAATAGAAATACTACTTAAACAAGAACGAAAGTCATAAAAATTAGCTTTACCTTGACAACTGAACGTTTAATTTCTTATTCTCCTCTTCCAGCGCCGCTACACGCCTCTCCAATATATCGATACGCCACCGTTGTTGCTGGTTTTCAACGAGCAATGAACGATTCTCCTCGCGTAGCGTCTTTATCATCGACTCCACCGTCTTCGAATGTGGGCTCCTAGTGTACAGCACTGCTTCAAATTCTTCAAGTGTCCCACGGCGTATTTCATCGTTGCTGGAGTTGTTATTACTATCGTCTGACATCTCCTAGTGTGTATGCGGCTTCCCTTCCCTCCTTCCCCCTTTTTGTAGCAGTGTTGATATTCACCGCAGGTGTATACGGTGGTCACCGCAAAACCATACGGTGAGCCCCGAATGTCACGACAATGATTACCTCATGTCACTACAGTGGCCACCGTATGTTCCAACGGTGGCCACCGTATGTTGCAACGATGGCCACCGTATGCACCTACGGTAGAGGGCACCGTCACATCAAATGGTAGTTATCCCTATAAAGACGAAGCCTCGTTCTGTTCCACTTATTCACAATAACATGTCGGTTAAAATATTACGACTTACGGGGGAGACGAGGAAGGGTAAGCAGTTCGAAATAACCGTCGACAAATATACTCACTCGGTCGAGGATTATTTCTGCAACTGCAAGCATCGCAAGTGAATGGAATTTTCATGCTGCCTTTTTCGTGTCATCTGTTTTGATGGGGAGAGTTTCTCGTTTTCAGAGCCAGTTGATCTGGATTGATTGGAGGGAGAGTTGATGTACACTGTTGATCCGGAGGGGTACTATCGAGATGCTGTTGAGAAAATCAAGGACCTTGTCAGTGACGCTTTTGACGATGTCCGGTTAGCTTACGCGTTATGGATAGTGAAAGTCGCAGTGAATGAATTAGTGTGTCCTGCGAACAAAAGATTAAAGAAGTACGCGTGGAATTATCTAGAGATTCAGATATTGAAGGATATTATGGAGGAGTCTGTTGGTAGTTGTTCTGTAGGGCCTGGACTAGACTAGATGACGGTACTTTCGAATAGTTGTGATGTGATGTGTATTGTTGAAAATGTTGTAATGTTTTATCGTTATTAATGGACGAGTTTATTGATGATTATTTAGCTGCATAATGAGAAATTTCCGCCATAATCAACCCACTTCAAACCCTAAATATGTCGTCTTGTTTTGTACTGTATAAACCCTACAATCCAGAAACCTTAGGGTTCGAGCAACCGTAGTAGGGGCCACCCTTTAGGGTTACGGTACCGTAACCCTAAACGGTAGTTATCATATATGGTTAAGGGGTCACCCTTGAGGGATATGATCCACCATAACCCCTGACGGTGGCCACCCTTTAGGGATATGGAGGCCACCCTTTAGGGTTACGGTGAATGGTGTACCATCGTGTCAACGGACGGTGGCATGGGTGGAAAAGGGATCCACCCAGCGTTGCCAGTAACGGTGGGATGGCTATAAGAGGACCCCCCTCCATCGACGGTGCAAAACGACAAACATGTCGACAACAGAAATATTTAACGGAGAAACTAAAAGGGAAAAACGGTTCAAAATCGTGGTCGAAAAATTCACTCGGCCTAGGGAACACCATTTGTGTAACTATCAACATAAACGCTGGAAAGCATACCCCTCTTGTCTGTTCCAGGTGTCATGTTACGACGAGGATGCAAGGACGAGGTCGGAGTACGTAGACCTGCACTGCGTCCAGGACGAGACTATGACCACGGCCGACCCTGAGTTCTCCTACGAGAAGACCGCTCGGGAACTCACTGGTCTGATAGGCGGTTTCTTCTCCAACGTTAGTCAGAGTTGCATGATGCACATAGGGAAGTACGCCGTAGACAATGCAGTGCGGCGGCGAACGAGACTGTGACCAAGTATGCATTCAACAGAATGGAGATCAGGATCTTTCGAAGCGTCGGAGCTGAGTTCGTTGGTAGTTGTGGGTATTTTGTAGACTGCATGATGACGGGTTATAATTTCGTTGTTTTGAAATGGGTAGTTGTCGTTTTGTTTTGGAGGTTGTAAGTATTTTGTGTAGTATTATTTGTAGTAGTATTTGCATGGTACCGAACGCAAAAAAATGGGTTGTTGTAAGTATTTGTCGTAGTAAAAGGTTTCCTGAAAATTGTCCGAACGCAATCTCATCATAAAAGTTACCCGGATACAAAAATGTCATTAATTACGAAATTTTACGATTACATACTTCAAAATAAAAATCTAACAACTACCAACTGACGCCGACCTCTCCTTCCGCGATAAGCAAACCTTGATCTCGTTGAATGAAAATCTTCTTGCATGTCGATTGAACGCTCGTAGTAGTTTGCATACAAACTTACTAATGTCAATTGCGCATGTATTTATCAGATCTTCCTCCACGTACGTCAACACGCGCAAAAAGACAACCGTCTCGATTTTCAAGTAATAGGAGTCGGAGCCGCCGAAGCCTGCATAACATTCCTCACACCCAAATTCCACCAGATAAGACGGACGCGTGTCGTCTTCACATTCAAAACGACAAATAATGCAGACACTGTCCTCTAGGAAACATCGATGCTGACAATTACAATCGAACACAAAATATGGCTCGTCACGGTAACGCCAAGTGACCGTGTAATCAAAATCACATGCAGATCGACAAAAGACTTTAGTTATCCACATTTGTTGTTCCACACGTCCGCAGCATAGTCAGATGGTCTTAAATAAAGGGCCTCAACCCAACCGTATAGTGTAACGGTGGTGACCATGTGGACTCACGGTGGTCACCGTAGGTCTCTGCAGTGGGCACCACAGAATCACACGGCGACCACCGTGAGATCCTGCGGTGCAGACCGTATGTATCTGCGGTGGTCACCGTGTATCTCTACGGTGGTTTTTCGTCAGGCCAAAAGAAAGGGGCAGTCCATTGGGCTGCCCCTCCCTTTTGGAATTTTGTTACAGTTACACTCAATAGATGATAGATGTCTCGTGCAACTTGCCAACGCCCATAGGATTTTGATCTCAAATCCTACAGGCGTTGACAAGGTGTAAAAGACATCAACCAGCTAGAAAAAAAATAATGTTTGAACGGATCATATGTTTTTTGTTGCTGACGTAACAGCTATAACTCAAGCAACATGTCAAAGGCCACACGACAATATGGAACCCGCTTCCCCAATCGTGTAGCCTCGACATGTTGCTCCTATTATCGCTGTTAAAATTATTAAGGTCGGATCAGTATTTTTTCATTGTGGACATAACAGCTATTACTCAAGCAACTTGTCTACGGCCACACGTATGGAACCAGCTGCCCCAATCGTGTGGCCACGACAAGTTGCTTATGTAATTACCGTTAAAATTATTCGGGGAGGGCTTTTGGTGAGAGGATCAGTATTTTTTCTTTGTGGGCATAACAGATATTGCTCAAGCAACTTGTCAAAGACCTTACGATAGTATTGAGCCAGCTGCTCCAATCATAAGGTCTCGACAAGTTGCTTGTGTTATCGCCGTTAAAGTGGACACGTACGGCGACTTCAGCCAATGGCATTGGGCTCATTATATAGGGTTTACTACCGTCGCCCTCAACGGTACTAACCGTGTCCCTCAACGGTGTGCACCGCAGGTAGCGACGGTACCCACCGTAGCCGTCAACGGTACCCACCGTAGGGAGCCACGGTATGCACCATATTAAGTGATGGTGCCGATCCCCGCATTGAAAAGCGGTCGGAGGAGCGTATGACTAGGACCCAACGGTCATATTATTTCACCGTGATGTGTGACGGTGGATACCAATCTCTATAAGAACGAACATCGCACGAGTAATCGATAACCAAAAGTAGCTACACTTGTCATCGCATCGCCACCAACAGTTGCTACAATGTTAGAAGAAAGTCCGTGTACACCTGAACCGGTACGTACTTTTAATTACAGTCGTAGTCTATTTCTATACAGGATTTTACTTTTAATTACGGTCGTAATCTATTTCCATATAGGATTTTGATCTAAATATAGTGAATATAGGTTTTTAATCGATATATATATAATATTAATTACGGTACGTACTTTTAATTACAGTCGTAGTCTATTTCCATACAGGATTTTACTTTTCATTACGGTCGTAATCTATTTCCATATAGTATTTTGATCTATATATATAATATTAATTACAAATAGTGTATGTAGATATAAGGTAGGATATATATATATATATATATATATATATATATATATATATATATATATATATGTATATATATATATATATCTGAATAAATGTATTTACCGCCACACAGCATCCATTAGAAGAGCAAGCGGACCCGATGTCGGATCCGTGTAACGAAATGGATACCACTCGTCGGGTATTCCACGACTACACACCAGAGTTCACCACAACGCAAACGTGGTCAAATCGCGATGACTTGATACATCATTGTCGTGGCGTTGCCCTACCGCTAAATATGGTTCTCACCATAAAGCGGTCATGGGCAAGCACTCGTACAAGACATGGCAGTGTGTTGCTCGCGTGTGAGAAGTACGGTGAGTACATTCCACGCAAGAGGCCAAGAGTTGCCAGTGATGTGCCCGATCTTACCACTCGTAGGGGCATTTCAAAGCTAGAGCAGTGTCCTTTTGCCTTGTCGGGGGTAGAGTTCAGGCGGAGCGAGTGGGGATTAGACGTAGTTCACGGAAGGCACAACCATGACCTTCCAGCTACGTTGGTCGGACACCCATACCTCGGTCGAATGGATAAAGAATATTTGGAGACAACATTAGCCCTCACTTGCACAAGGAAGAACTTCATCATTGCCATCCGCTTCATGTCGCACGAGAACACGGATACGTACATTTGGGTGTTACAACAGCTCCAGTACCTTTTACGGGGCACTCAACCTAATGTATTTGTCACCGACCGGGAGCTGGGACTCATCGCAGCACTACGATCGGTGTTTCCCAATGTACGACATATATTGTGCAAAGTACACATCCACCGCAAATGCGAAGAAGTTGCTTTCAAAAAGTCGAAGAACCTTGACATCGCGGGTCGTTTTAAGAGGGCGTGTTATGGCCTCTTTGAATCCAGATCCACTGACATGTTTGACGCCCAAAGGAGGGGTATGCATGCAGAGTGGGGCCATATTGAGGGGTTGATGCCGTATTTTGAGGCGACGTGGTTGCGCGATTACTCCCAGAACATTGTTCGCGTATGGACATATACTATAGAGCATTTTGGTACGACAACGGCGAACAGGTATGTCATTCTTCTCTATCCTCATTCCATTTGCACCATCAATTATTCACATGTCAGCACGCACGACCGGTGTCTTTCTTTATAGAGCGGAGTCCACCCATGCAGTGCTAAAGAGCACCCTCCACTCTGCAATCGGTGACTTCACCTACGTCATCAAAGCAATCGATCTAATGATGGAGAACCAAATCGCTGAAGTGAAGAACACGATGGGGTGAGCTTACAACACTTGGCCGACAGACTCACACGGCCTCTGGTTGTTCGATCGGATTCGACATATTGTGTCGAAGGAATGTTTCAACATGTTGTTCGAAATATACACGAAGATGGAAACATATCCGCCATTACAGCCATGCCGAGATAGTTACTGGAGGACCGTCTTTGGTCTACCCTGCACATATGAAATGCAAGCTGCTCGGGACGCGTAGAACTGATAAGGCCATCCTAGATTCACATCTTTTGGAAGCAATTGGATTATGATCGCCCCTATGTTGCCCATGTAGATGATAACACGCCGCTCACGAGAGCTGATGTAGACATCTCACGCTTAATCACGTTGTTCCAGAGTGGAGCCATGGATGACGATACTCGTTGGAGGATCGCCTCAGCATTCAACGATGGCGATCGTCCTTCCCACACACCATTGACTCCGCCTGACCCCGAGGACCGTAGACCGACCGGGAGGCCGCGGACTCGCAACCCTTGTCGAATGAACCCTCTGTCATGGGAACGGGAGCGTGCTCGGGCCGAGCGTAGAACCACTAGAGAGGGCAGCAACGGATCTGTGATGGGACAAAGTCATGGACGGGGACGATCGTCATCTACAAACGGTGAAACAATCGCGCAAAATGAAGAGGGCACTGGGTCCAATCCACTTCACGGCGACAACACTCCTACTGGCCGTGGAAGAGGACGAGGAAGGGGTCGTGGTTGCAGTCCTTCCCGGGGATGAGGCAGAGGAAGATCAACGACAGAGTCTAGAGGAGACATCCCAGCAGCACCACCTCTTACACTTCCGCCTCAGAATCTCCCTCACCTACGTTTCGATTGGGGAACAAGCAACATCGACGACTTCATGATTACTTTCATTCGAGCCGTAACGAACCTTGAAGGTGATGGTCATTGTGGTTATAGATCGTTCACTTGTCTTCTGAACTTGGGTGAAGATGCATGGCCACAAGTTCGACGGGATTTGGCCATTGAGTTACAGTTGCATGCAGATCGTTACTATTACTACCTTGCCTTGGATGAGCTTCTCATGAGGGTCAATTACTTTGGTGCGTGTCATGATGCTACGTATTGGATGGAGATTCCGATAATGGGCGAAGTGTTTGCCACGCTGCACCAACGTCCATTGGTGATACTGTCACAGATGATGCCGATGTTGTGCCTCCCTCTTTACACCACTGGAGGCCCGTCCATATCGTCGTACGACGAGTTAGATGGGATAGCTTTAGTTGGCAACAGCAACCACTTCGTACCGGTATGTTTCGAATGTCATATGGATTTTTTTCATCACATTATGTTTTTTCCCTTCTCATTTCTTTTTTTCCATACGTTTTACGCGGATTTGGTTATATCTTGGATCCCCTCTACCTCATGTGTACTCTACATGGACACAGCACTACCATCCCTCAGTCAATGGGTGGGACGAGTAGTTCACAGCCAAGATTGCACGATACAGAGCCTATCGCCGGCGAGATGGTGGTCGTCAGCTGCGATATTAGCATTTTCATGTTTCCTAGACTTGCAACCTCCATCTTTCTGTCTTTTATTTCCTGACAGATGTTGTTCAATGTATCTTATTGTCGTAACTACGTTTGTTTTTTATGACATTCTTCCAAACTTGGTTTTATCCGTCTCCCTTTTGATATACTTAAATATGCTCGCATGTCCACACCGACCCGACCTATCAATGTACGCTATTATTGAAATTGTGGATGTTGATTGGAAATTTCAAGTTCTATTAGGGAAGTAAAAGAGCTACAAAACATGAGGTTATCTGGTCCGGAAAACAATTCATTTCGGGTTATCCAGTCCGGAAAACAATTCATTTCAGACATTTTTTCAAATTTTTGATAATCTCAGTACGGGTCAGGCTATCATCACAAATCGGGCCAGTCCGGGCCGGTCCGGTCCTTCCTCTCCCCCATAAATTTTACACCCCATACCACATCCCCTCAAGCCTTCCCCACCATAGGTGGCTGGGGTGGGTACCACCGTATGAAGCTACGGTGGGTTAGCTACCATTAACGCCGTCTATCCCCGATGGATTTAGCCACCGTCATATACGTCGGTGGTTGACCATATACGGTCCACCCCACCGCTACATACAACGGTGGCTTTTGTAATCGTCATTAAAGCCACCGTCGCCAGCTACGGTGATTAGCGGTGGAATAGTAAAAATTAGCGGTGCAAATAACAACACTCCAATCAAACTCTCGTCCAATACCCAAGTTCAAGAAGATTATCTTGTTCAACATTCAAGGTCCCAGTTCACAAAGGAAGGCAGGCGACCAGCTGGACACAGAGAAGTGATTGCTTGAGTGTGAAATGGTGATGCAATGAAAGAACACAGAGCAAGCAAAAAAAAGCAAAACAAACAAAATCCCGCATATCACTTCTTCAATCAATTTGAACCTTTAATTCCTTCTGGAGCACTCTGGAGTCTGGGCACAATAACATGTGGGTAAGAGGTGATTCTAGTGATGTGGAACGGTGGTGAGATTAGTGAGAGACACTGGATCTTGGATACCATAAATTGATGTTGAATCGAACCCCGATTTGGGGAGTGAATCTCAAATCCGATGACCCGAGGATGGTGGCAGAGATTTTGGCCATTGGCTGCTCAATAATGGCTATTCCCCCGAATGGTGTAGATGGATATATGGTAGCTAGGGTTTGGCAAATTTGTCGATTTCCTCCCAAATACCGCTCGTGGTGCTTCACTCTAACCTTGAGTAGAAGATGCCTTACTGTTCACACATAGAGAGGGGGGTGCGATTTGGGGAACTTGTGCCAGAAATGGATAAGTGGTTTGGTCTGGTGGGGTTTCCACCTAGGGAAGCAGATGGAATGAGATAGGGTTTGGAGTTAAAAGGGTAAATTGGACTTTTTATATTTTTTTGACACTTTACTGACGAAAAAGGGATGAGGGCTGGTAAAATTCAAACATAATTAATTTAAGGGGTGGTTTTCTGCAATTTTAATTTTGAGGGGTGGTTTTCTACAAAAGAAAAAGCTTCGTTCAAAGGGCGGTTTTTTTTTGCTATTTTGCCTATTCTTTTTTATGTACTTTGTCATTAGTGGCGGGCGTAGGAAACTCTGGAAGGGGTGAAATTCAGAATTATAACTACAAGTTCTCCAACACGCTAATTAATATAAAATTGTTCATTACCATAAAATAACGCACAATACAAATCTATAAATAAGTTCAAATGTTGAAATGAAATGCATATTTAGAGATTTAATAGTACAGAATATAGGTTCAGGCAAATAAAAATGAGGTAAATCCAACTTACGAGTTCTTATAGCTTGGTAATACTCCAGAATACGTTCATTTTCAATGCTTCTAGATCTTTCTCTCTCTCTCTCTCTCTAACAAGAAAGATTATTGGATAGGTGGTCATCCGATGTCCTATTACACAAATTCATCTTGACAAATGTATATATTGAATTGATTATATAGTTGTCCCCTGTTGGTGTAGTTGAGCCATCAAAGTTTGGTTTCATATAACCATTTTCTGGTTTTCTCCATTTGACATTTTTCCTACTAATAATCTTTTTTCGAGAAACCAATGTGGTCTTAGTTCTATCAGGATTAAATTCTTCATTTTCGCTTTTCTCCAGTTGTCTCATGTTGTTTGTACGAAGCTTGCAATCTCTTGGGTAGATGGGATTTGATTTTCTCGGAATGTTACCTGATTTCTATAAAACCAGGTAGTCCACCATTTGATTGATTGCCAAGTTTTCTTTCTCTTCCTTATCTAATTTCTCACCTAAATGACTCATGATTGTTTTAATATCTCTTAGCTTGTTGAGTTCAGGGTGGTTTGTGTTATTTCGGTAATTTTATCTATTTTTAGACATGAAACACTAAAAAAACCACACTCTATGAACAGATGGTCGTCTTCTCTATGGTTGCCACAGAAACTGCATTCATTAGGAATTAGAATTCCTCTATTAGCTAGTCTCTCTTTTGTAGGCAGTCCTCCTTGACTAATTTTCCAACGGAAAATTTAATTTTCAGAATCATATCTATTTTCTATATCCAAGTATTTGGGTCATCTAATGTTCAATTTAGGTTAGTTATGGTTGTCATTGCGCTGCTTGTAGTGAACCATCCTTCATGGTTCGACCACCAGTATAGTCTATCTGATAATGCATTGTTTGGTATTGGGATATTAGTAATTTGCTTTACTATATCTTGGTATAATTCATCATTCAACTTCTCTTTCCACCATTGTCCACCTATAATTTAGTCACTCACCTTAGTTGTTCTATCAATCTGTCTGGTTGAGCTAACTCTTTTTATGAGAGGTGTGGTTGATACCCAGTTGTCTTCCTAAAAGTTTATTGATTTACCATCACCTACGGACCACACAAGTCCGGTTTTGAATTTATTTATCAATGAGCTGACGTTTCTCCATTGCCATGATGCATTTCCTCGTGTACTATACTGTAGTAGGTTTGTTTCTTTTAGGTACTTATGTTTTACGAATTTGACCCAATAATTTTCTAGTTCAGCTAGGGTTTTCCAAATGAGTTTTATTTGAAGTGCTTCGTTCATATCTTTAGATTTTCTAATTCTTAAACCGTGTTTCTTCTTAGGTTTATAATGTCCGCATTTTTAGACATGTTTTATAGTTAGTCTTGAGTCCAATTGAGTCCTTTTATTAGCTTTTGTGTTGGGAAAGTGTGTCATTTGTGTTGATTATTGTATTATTCGAGATATGGATGTCTACACAAGCTTTGGTGGTGTTTTATAGGTTTTGGAGCTGATTTGGAGGATTTGGATGTACGTTGGAGCTTAACGGAAAACCATGAAGGCATTGGAGAAGCTTAGAAAGAGCAAAAGGGGAGAAGCATGGAGAAAATCCCTATTTTTGCCATTCATCACTTCGAATCAACTTATAGTCCTTGAAAAGAGCTTTCAATGCATATTCATATGTGTCAATTGGTCGAACGAGGACTCTGGAATGTGCACTTCAAGATGGAGCTGGAACTGCCCTATCGACGCCGACACCCCACCTGTTGATGTCAATACCCTGGGTGTCGATGTCGACACCCCTGTCTGAAGAGTCCAAGATGTTGAATTAATCACCGTTTATGTCAACACCTCGCCTGCCGGTATCAAAAACCTCTGGGTGTCGATGCGAGGAACTACGGACAGTTGTTGGGCTGGTTTTTGGGCTTTTTAAATTAGATTTTTATCTAATTCTTTTGAGATTCTCTTAGATATGGATAGAAGTTAGATAGATATTAGATTTAATTATATTTTCCTAAGATAAAATCATTTTCCTTGGGGATTAAGTCTTAGTTTGATTATAAATAAAGCCTATTACGGGCTAATTTAGCACAGAAGAGATGCGTTGAATAGTGCAAGAGGCGCACAGCAGTAGTAGGCGATTTTTAGGGTTTTTGTTTTGGCATTTGGGCGAAGAGCTTGGACGTGTTTGTTGTGATTAAACGTTGAATTTCCAGGTTCTGTTTAGTTTCAATTCCACTTTATCTTTCTTTCTCTTAAATTCATGTTTCTATATATATGGATCGTATGTACTCACTTCTTAGGATGTATCTTGTACAGAAATGTAGGCCTTTAATTGAGATGAGATGGAGGGTTGAGATTAATTTGGCTTGTTTAATAATTTGTTAATTAAAAAAGTGTGGGCCCCATACATATTCAACCTCCAATACTTTTGGCATGTGCGCGATGTATAATCTCTTATTCTCTTTAATTAGCAAAACCTAGCCCCCATGTTTTTCAATCAGTCAGTGCAGATCGACAACATAGTCCAAAGAGAAAGGCAATTCGTGGGTGATCGGCAGCGATGAAGGGCGAAGGCTGACGAAGAGGCGACACTTGGGAGGCAATTAATGGAAAGGGGAGGATGACGGTGGTGGCGATGGAGGACGATGGAGGCAAGACGAATTGAACCGAATTGACGATTAGGAGGCAATCAATGTTTAGACACCCTCCTCCTCGACCCTGCTTTGGCGAAATCCTCCTCAATCAACCTCCTTAAATTGAAGGCGATGACGAAGGCGTGGTCGAAGGGGCGAATCGAATTAGAGGAGATGGTGAAGGCAGGGATGCAATTCAAAGGCGGAGGGCAATGTGTAAGAAGGGTGGTGGTCGAGGTCGTGTGAACGAGGGCGAAGAAGAAGGCTGGCAATGCCCTCCTCCTTGACTCTTCTTTGGCGGAATCCTCCTCGACCCTCATGCTTTAATTGAAGGCTACGACGAAGGCAAGGTCGAGTAGTGCGTCGGTGGCGATGTCAGCACTCAACGCAGATGAAGAGGAAGGTGAAGGTTAAATGCCTTCATCTGCTTTTTTTTGTCGGTGGGGGTTGGGGGGGAGGGGGGTGGGGGTGTGTGTTAAATTTAGTGTAGGGGTTTTTAGATGCATAATTTAATTCATTATTCGTCAATTATTCAACCTTATGTGTTGAATTTCGATTATTAGTGGTAATGAGTTGGTTAATTATTCAGTGAAATATGATTCATTATTCGTCAATAATGGAGTCTTCGGTTTGAAAAACAATATAAAAAATTTCATCACACGAGTATAACTACACAACTAAACATTATTTGGTGAAATGTGAAACATGATTCGGTGAAATATGAAGCATTATTCATATAAATCGTAAGTATTGTTTAGGGAACACAATATAACTACACAACTAAACTTATCTTGAATCCAGCAAAACAACACCAAAACGAAATCTCTGAAAAGGCCTAAAACATGTCTGTTAAGAAACTCTAAAACTATCTAATAGTATGTACCATCCCCTCTATCGGCTTCACAAAACCTTTATTTATAGTGCTCAAAAGATCTAAAGATAAAAGTATATCTAAAAGATAAAAGATAGAACTTTCCTCAATTAATAGATATAACTAGATAGAAGATAGATGAAAGATTTCATATAGAAGATAGAAGATTTGACCGCTCTAAAAAAGGAAAGTGTAATCTGTATGCGCAGCCTCCAACTCTGTGATTTACAATCTTTAAGTGTCAATCCGCGACTGAGAATCTTGCTCCGCAGATGACTCTCATGGGAAATGTATGACTTCATTGTAGAGAATCATTCCCACATCTCCGTACTATGGCTCCACGACTGATGAACTTCTGCTCCACGGGTAATATATAATTTCAGAATGTAGAATCTCTCATGTCCTTGTACGACGACTTTGCAGATCAACTTGATATGTCCGCGATCCAATCTTGAAGTTCCACCCTCGATGTGTTGGACCCAAATATGTATAACTGGCACTCCTAATCACATCCGCGTATAGTAGACGTTGTTGAACTTTGCGGCTCTCATAGATATTGTTTGGCTTAAGCGGAGGAGAACCATGCTCAAAAGTATTCGTCCACGACTGCCTTATCCACGTCTCTTCTTGAAGTCAGTCGCTTTGAATAGAAGGATATTCTTTGATCAGCGCGCAAATGATAATTCCATCATGCAGCTCAGTGCAGCCTTATCATTTGGTCTTCTGCTCGATCTCAGAGTTGGTATCTACCATCCGCGGCCAGCGAGACCCTTTGCTAGCTTTGCTTCCTTGGCTTTTCTTCTTTGATCACTCGCGCATCTCGACTTCCAACTCTCAAATGCTCTCCTTAAGCTCGGTCCGTGGTCAGCAACACTCGTGGACATGACTCTGATTCTGCTTCGTTTCCTTGGCCATAAAATATGCTCCAAAACACCTGAAATTGCATACACACCACATGTAGACCTCTATACTCGAAATAACTCATAAAACACATATAAACTAATACTTAACGGACATAAAACTATACTTGCTAGACACCTAAAACATGTAAAATACGATGATATCAGCGTGACTTGATGGGTCTCACGTCGGTGGAGAAGCAATCAACGATGACGAGAGAAGGATTGGGTGAAGTCGCGTCGATTTGAGTAGCAGAGACGGTCCGTGTGGTTAACCGGTAAAGGTTATTTCTTTTAGTGAAAGCAACTGCTAGGGTTGAGAACTAGGTGACAAGTTGACGTGACAGGGGAAATAATATTTATTTGCCAGGTGTTAAGGACTTATTCAAGAGTTTAGGGATTTAGATGGTGTTATCTATAAGTTCGGCCTATCTAATTCTGTGGTTAAACCGACCCTAGGATAATTGCATAACCTTTATTGCATAACAACCCGAGGATTATGAAATTACCGTTGTTGTGAATATAAGTGGAACTATATCATCGCCATATTGCTATCTACTATTTAATCATTTCTAGTTTAGTTTACTTATTTCTCTCATTCACATTGATATTTTGCTTTACAAATGCATTTAAGAGTCGTACGTGTTCTTCGTGGGATCGACCCATTGCTTGTTCTATACTAGGGCTGGGTTTCTGGTCTGGACTGGATCGGACCGAACTGGAAATTCCGGCCCGATTCAAGATCGTTGGACCAGAATTTTTGGGGAAATGTACCGTGGATCGGACTGGGACCGAGAAATATGGTCTCACATTTTCCAGTCCATGGACTGGAAAGACCGTTTGGACCGGTTTGATTCCTGCCTGTTTTTGTTTTTCTTTTTCTTTTGTTACACCACAACAACCCCAAATTTTTGTACTTTACACTTTACATCAACTATATTTTACAACAATGCAGCAGCTGTATTTTACAGTAATACCACAACAATACAACAACATAACATCCCTGTTAATGTTTTTGTAATCTGTATTTTAAAGAAAAATCATGTAAATTGAAAATAAATTCATTCATGATTCATGCATGATCAAATCCACAAAAAGCACACTGTTTAAAAGTTAAAACAACAAATCAACCCCAACATGCAACATACAAAGTTTAAACTTAAAGCAAAAAGTTTACACTAAGCAAATGTTGAAAGTTGTAATCAACTAATCATCCATTATCTTGCCAGCTTGCCTTGAGTTCTTATGTGAGAGCACCTAGATGGTAAAGCAAATAACAATAAATAAATTATGATAACAATTGAGCACAAATATTAAGTAATTAAAGTTTGTTACCTTCTCGTCAAGACCATTACTCCATACAAATGTAAAAATTTCCTTCGGTGAGATCTATATCTTTCTTCATCGAGTCTAAACAACATGGAAATAATGCTTAATTTTGAAAATTTAACATTTTTATTAACATAAGTACAAGTATATATACCAAATGAATATAAGCAGATTCAGACGAAATGGTGGATATAAGAATGGCCAATAAAGCTCGTGCCATACGTGCAAGTACATGATGTCTATTCTTATTAGCATTCCACCACTCAAGGACACTCTTCTTCCCAACGTCTGGCCTTTCAATTTCAACAAGATGTTGATCGAACTCGGACCTCAAGTTCGTATCAATGCAATTATTTCCTTCCTATAGAAACTCATATATTCAGCTTGATTCATCTGCATCCACCATTATAGGTTGGCGCGATTGTAACCCCCCTTCATCGGATGGATACTAGAGACTTTTAAACTCATCAAACAATTCATAAGAAATATCTTTCACTTTCTTCACCACAAAGTCCACATCTTCATTGGGAAACAATCGAGTAAGAATACTAGTCACACCACGAATCTTGCTTTGAGGATCAAGAATGGTGGGCACAAACATCATCAAATTCATCTTCTTAAAAGTACCGAAGTACTTGTCAATGGAACTATTATCCTTAGCCACTTCTTTCATATAGTTGCAAGCAACATCATTACCTGATGCATTGTCAACAGTAACACTCAAGAGCTTACTAGACAAATCCCAAAACCTCAAGCAATCTTCTAGTGTTCTCCCAATTTATTCCCCCTTATGGCAAGTGGTAAAAATAAAGTTCAGAATTATCTTTTGTAACTTCCAATCATTATCAATCCAATGAGCAGTTACACATGTATAATTATTAGTTGTCGTCGATGTCCAGGTATCCATAGTTAAACACACACTTTGACAAGACTCCTTCATGAGTTTCTTCCACTTCTCTCATTCTCTCACATAAAGAGATTTACAATCACGTTTAACTGAAAACACGATGACATGTTACATAAAGGTTGTGCAGCATAAAATGCATCGACCATACCATCCTTCTCAACTGATGCAAAAGGAAATTCATCTCTAATAACCATTCAAGACACATATTCCCTAATAAACTTCTCATCAAATGTCCAATTTTTCATTTTCGACCCCCGTCTAGAACATTCTGAAAAGTGCGTTTAGATTGAGTACCTTTGTCTTGATTTTTTAGGTTGTTTGGACATGCCTCAAAATGTCTCCCTATATTTTTATTTCCATTTATTTTTGAATCACAAGCATGGGATATCTTCGAACAATAGTTGCACCTAGCTCTCTTCTTTCCCACCTCATCAAAGTATACTGTGAAGTGATCCCAATAATCTCTTCGCTTCCTTCTTGATGTTTGAGCGGGTAACCCTATATGGATGTGTCTATGCATTCCTCAAAAGCCTCATTCATTGCCCTTAGCCTTAGGGACATACCTTCCATGTGTACAACAATCTTGCATATCGATCATCTGAAGAAAAGCTAGTCATTCGCGGATACATGCAATACGATCCTAACCAGACCCTATTGGTATGAGGTCCAACAAGTACTATCCACAAGGATGACAAAAGGGGTTCAATGTGGACTAGAATGAGATTAAGACTTCGTAGGCATCTCGGTATTTTGCTACCAATGTGGTGGTAGACTCGGAAAATAAAAGATGAAACTATAAAAGATCTTTCCGATGCAAGAATTTCATCGATGCCTTTATGGAAACTCTATGGTCATAATTGTAGAACATACATAGTCATAGTGCACATTGTGATACTCAATACATATATATGGTCAAAACACAACCACTAGCATGGACCTATCTCAAGGGATAATAATTCAAAAATAGAAACAAAGACAAAAAATTTCAAATGGCATAGTCGATCATAACGCACATAAGTGAATACAAGCGTAATGACATACTAAGTATAATAAGTACCCAGCAAAACATGAGGCATGGATAATACTCCTAGTGCAACATAAAGCATGGAAACAAATTAGCATGTTTCATCCACACATGAAAAGCAAGGTCTAATAACCTACCATCATGAATTGACAAGACATAACTATCATACCTAGTGACATGACCAACAAAACATATCATACATAAAGCCACATACATAAACAAGTAATTGTAACATGTACCTATCATTACAAGCCACGTATATGACACTATGCCTAGTAACATATTTAACGAGGGGGCATCGCATTGGATCTATTTTAAAATTATCATAGCATAAAGTAAATATAAATAATGTGGTAGTCGAAAGATCAAGTTATAATCTAACCCTAAGTACAATGTGGTGTGTGAACATGCAAAGTGTAAAACTATTAACATACAACAAGCAAACAAGCTAAGGGTATCATAGGATGGGAAGAAACAATCATGTGATATACAACCTAAGCATGTTGCTATTCATATAAAACGTCATATAATAGCATCAAAAAATAACAAGAAAGTAGATTAGTAGTACATAACTAATCTAAGCAGTCACAAGGTCATAAGGTCATACAACAAAATATGCAAGAATAAGTATACTACCACAAATCTATTGTGAAATTGGTAACATCGTGATATAAACGGGTATTAAATCACATAACCCTATCCTTGAAGGCATAAACCCTAAATGATACTAATAATATATAACAAGGCACAAGTACATAAAAATGGAATGTGACAAGTTGACATGGTAATGCACAAATTCACACTAAGTCAAAACAATAATTTAATAGCACAGCATAGATACATTGACCTAAAAGACATGTGAAGTATAACATAAAGCGATGTGGACCTAATTCAACGATGACCAAATATAGATACATAGAGAATAACCACATAAGTAGCATACCAACGATGATATGAATAGAACAAGTATTCATTGTAATAACATGTCAAATCACAGTGGCACAAGCAAGACTAAAAACATATCATAAGAGTGATCAACACATGACATAAATAAGGTATAAAACTACATAATCTTATCCTCAAAACATAAATCTTATACATGCTACTAATAACGCACGACATAACATGATTACACATAAGTAGAATGTAACAAATAACATGTACACGTGAGAAGCCAGAGTAATCCTATGATAGCTTAACAAGGGAACGTAAGAAGTGTAGTGAGAATTAACACGATCAGGAGACAAAAAGGCTTAGGCATAAGTACACGTAAAGAGCATAATGGTATAAATATACATATAAACAAAGTTATGTGTATAAAAAGTAGTTAAACGTGATAATATGTTGAGTCATAGAAACTGTAGTAAGACTACCATTATAATCAGTTGGTAGTTTCCACGGATGGCATCGACTCATTCCCAACAACTCTATCAACCCCATTTCCCGTGAGACTTATGTGTCACCAATTATTTAAATGGCTTCTTAATTGTTTCCCTTTGGGATTAGAAGGAGATGTACAACATATTTCTCAAGGTTATTAAATAAGGATTTTGTGTTGTATTTCTCAAATATTTGACTCTAGGACTTGTGTGTTATTTCCCAACTCATCAACAAACTTTTGAGGTTTACCATTAAAGAGGTCAATTGGCTCCCACCATTGTGAAGAAAATGAACTTGATCGATGGGAAGAGGAGACCACATGGAATAACTCTATTGCAAGGTTTGATACTCATCTGTCTTATAAAGGAGTCAAAGGATTAAACATCCATGTAGAGTTCCTATTTAAACTAAAACACATGCATGCAAACATTGCCTCTATCCTGCAACTACCAATAAATCACCTAATTGGGCACTACCATTACTGTTCTAATATGAGGGTGCTCTCTATCTCAAAGTCTATGCCCATCTCGCCAAATATTCGACTATGAATACCACACATCTCACCATTACAACTACATAAAGCATGTTTAGTTAACACCCAGTATAGAAGCACTCAATAATGATATAATAAGATCCCCTTTGAGGGGGGTCATCCTCGGGCCCAGTTTATATATCACCAAAGCTATCCTACAAGCTACCCTTTGAGGGGTAACTGACCTTTTGGCCTCTATATCCTACCTCGCATCTCCAACCACAGCGGTGCAAACTTCTTGGACTCTTCCAGGCCTTCTTGTAAAGTATAAAGTTATGGTTAGTCTACCAAACCCCTTTCTACATCCATAAGGGATGGTCTATCACCGTACTACCCACACGATTTCCCCATCTTATTCTTCTCACTTAGGGGTTAACTTATTTCTCCAATTAAACTCATTTTTCCCCTTTATAAAACCATTCAAAAATCCTTTGAAATCATTAGACCGTTTCTTAAAAATCAAGTTACAACTCATTTATACTCGGATCGCATAACCTGGCTCTGTTACCACTTCTGTAACGGCCCATATTATAAAAACCTGGGTTACGTTTAGAAGGTATGATTACCTTCAGCTAGATCTTGCAATCCAAGTACGAGTTATTTTGGAAAGCAAAGAGGTAGTGTTTAAAGGAGGGATTTCATACCCCAAAATGAACGAAAGTCCGGTGGGACTTGGTAATTTCTAGGGCTGGAAATCACCCGTGGGTGACCGATTCACTCAACCCACCCGACCTGATTATTAGGGTGAAAACCCGAAAAAAAACCGGGTGATGGATGGGTGATGGGTCGGGTGAAATGGGTGATGGGTTGGGTGATGGGTGATATAGTTTCCACCCATTACCCGACCCATCACCCGACCCGCTTAACCACCCGCTAGCTCACCCGATTATTATAAAAAAGAGGCTAGTGCATAAATAATATAATTTAACATAACTAATACATTTCTCATTTTCTACCTCTAGTTTCTCTATTTTTCAAGTGTTCTTGTTCAAAAAGGTCTAAAAAAAATATAAACTTGCATTATTTAACTCCATGTCTTTTTAAAATTTCTTTTATTTGTATTGCATATACCGATGAAGTGTAAGCAATTTGACTCTTTCCAACGACTTTGTTAGCATTTACTATATTAATCCATGATTAACCAAATCGTATTTTTCCAATTTGTCATGAGATTTATAACAATAATCCTCTTTATACAAAGATATTAAAGAAATGACACCTGAGTCTGATTTCTAAGGACATAGTTTTTCTATACTTTTTTAATTTATTTTAAATCTAGTAACCAAGTTAAATTCATCTCATTTAGTTTGATATATTAAACTTCTATTACTAACTTTGTAAGTTAAGGATAGTGATATAATGTATGAATAAGTCTTTTATTCATTTAGTAAGATTCATATGTTGACATGGTTTATAAAATTATCGAATATAAATGATTTTTAGGTATGTCTTGTGGCTCATTTTCTTTAAATTTCTTTCACCCGATTAACCACCCGACCCATCCGATTCACCCGATGGGTAGGGTGATGGGTGAAACATTAGACGGGTGGGTGATGGGTCCGGTGAAATTTTTTTGTGATGGGTCGGGTGAAAAAATGGGTCCACCCATCCATTACCCGACCCATTTCCACTCCTAGTGATTTCGCAACCGGTACCTGTCCTAGTGCCACTACTCACGAGATCATGTAAAACTAAACCAAAAGCATAATGAAATCCGAAGAGGGAAAGACATACAAGACTTGCCACGACAGAGTCGGGTCAAAACCAAAACATGAAGTAAAGTATGCAAAAATAGCCAGTTGGTAAAGTCAGTCTCTCAAGCTATCTCTAGCGTCCACAGCTCCACCTCGCCATAGAAACACATCAACACTCAAAAGTAGGTAGAGGTACCTAAAACTAACCACTGAGTCAATTGTTGAGCCAAATCATGTGTGTGTTAAAGGCACAGTTGAGTGCTATACAATATACATCTTGATCATGATAATCATGTCTAATATAGTACAAAAATGTAAGCACACAAACATGTTATAACAGAATTTAAAGAAAAGTGGTAAATGGCCCCACATAGAATGCCAAGTGGCATATCTCTCTCCTACTACCACACCCATGCTGCTAGTGTGGTACCCGACCGCGATCAATGTGCTATAGCATTCAATTTCATTGTCATTTCAATTTCTTTCTCATGCTCATTTCTTCTTCTTTTTTTCACTTACTTTCTCATTCAAAAAGACTCGATATTAAGTATGAACCAGATGGGGCTTGGTCATCCTATGACCCTAGCCAAGACTCCAAGACTCACATAACAGTCATTCTACCAAAGACGGAGAGAAAACATATGCTCAATCAATAGTGTAGTTACTAAGCATGCTACTAAATGAATGTTATGCACCTACCATACTATATAACACTCATGTATGAGAGTCCGATGTCATGAGTAAGTTCTGGAGAACTTACCTGGTCATAGCGCTCCAAAAGCAATCCAACAAGCAAATCTAAAAAGCAGATCATAAACCTCCTATCATATAAAGATCGAATACCATTATAAGACTTATTACTAATGCATACATATTCCATGTTTCCACTTTAAGACAAGCATAAGAGTTAGAAAGATACTCTCTCATCATATATAAGTCATGGTTATAATCAGTGAAAAACATAATAATTTCTCAAACAATCTCTCATTTAAAACCTTGCTCATACTTCAAATCATATCGGGGATATGTTTATTATAAAAACAAGTTATAAAAGAACCTTAGGAATCTATCAGGTACAGAACATCTTATAAACAC
Organism: Persicaria maculosa; assembly: GCA_963922045.1. Lineage (NCBI taxonomy): Eukaryota > Viridiplantae > Streptophyta > Magnoliopsida > Caryophyllales > Polygonaceae > Persicaria > Persicaria maculosa. The sequence goes on from OY998268.1 coordinate 2,403,537, forward strand.
AAGTTTATTGTCAAACAATCTTCCCAAAACCATGACATTTCAAAGCTTGACGGAAATCTTCTCAAATAACAATTCAAAACAATTCATCATAATAGAGTTTCAAACCTTTCGGGTAAATCAAGTTCAAATTTTCCTTTAATTATTATCTCAAGAAATGCTTGAATTCTGAAAACATCAAGTTGACAAGGACCTCATGAATCAACTCAATTTATCAAGAATTTGAAAACCACTCTTATTCAAGGTAACTTAGATGAATCGATGTTTTAAACAGTTATAAAATCAATTGTATTAAAACATTCCACCAAGATAAGAAATGAAAAGAGCCACCACTTAGACTCAAAATCTCTTGAAAACATTTGACTCGGGTTCTCAAGTTATAGGCTTAACAAATTCGTCATCTTCCCCAAAATACCCAGATTTTCAGAATTGGGTGATCGATTTGAAATCAATAAAACTCTTAAATTAACCGTTGGAACGATCTTATTTTTATAGAGTAGCTAGAAAACATTTAAATGAACATCATAACCTGAATTCAAGTCATTCTAACCGTTGGATCAAAAGTTAAGCTAAATTACAGAGAAACATGAACCCAATTTTTGCTGTTTTGAACGCAGCCTTGAAAAATCCACATCAAATCAACGAAAAATAAAAAAAACTCTATTTCAAAGCTCAAACCAAAATCAACAAGTTTGGAACAAAATCATTCAACACATTTTTCATATTACAAGTCAAACCCTTCAAAATTAATAAAACATTTGACAACAACCAGAAATCCTCAAATCAATTTAAACCCAAAGTTAATCTCAACGGGCCTAAAGACTCCTAGGCCATAAAACATCATCCAATCAAGACATTATCAATAATACAAAAGGGGGTAGCTTAGCCTAGCAAAAAGTCATTTTTTTTCTCAAAACCAAGACATTAACAAGGAATTAGGGCTCAACTAGTGTGTGGAAAATATGGGTGAAATCCCTAAAACCCAAATTCAAAATTAAAGGTTTCAAATTGGTAAATCAGCACTATACTAAGATGATAGAAGCTAAAGGAAGAGAAATTAAGAAGAAATTACCAATTTTGAGTTGAAAATCTCCCACTTTTTGGCACCTTGAACACTTGCATTTTAGAGGCTGATTTCTGAGCTGCTTTGTGCACCAAAATGTCTGATTTAAGACTTGTAATGAAAGAGGGGATCACAGGGAGGAAGTAGAAAGTAGAATCGTTCGATTTGAATGTGAAATGAGTGAGTTATGGGGGTTTTAATTTTGGGGTGAAGAGGGGCTACGGGATTTGGGGAGAATGAGAGAGTTTGGGAGCTGAAGATGCATTTGTGGATGATCGAGAATGAGAGATAGGGGATAAGGTTCTTTAAATAGGAAAGGGGAAAACCCTAGACCCGTGTCTTTGCCCCAACTTAAGATCTTGAGTCACTTTAACTTACTTTGTGCGATTCGAGTTAGGTCAAGGTGAAAAAAAAAAATTTAAATGCATCATATTCAAAACCTATAAAATATTTAAAATCTTTGTAAATGCTAATTTTATTTCGCAAAAATTAGTTATTCTATTAAAATGGCTTTAAAATGAGGAATTACCCAAAATAAATACTCAAAGTTATGAAAATTGACTAAAATATTTATTTAAAGCCATAAAATAGTTTTATAAAAATTGGAACGCGCTCCCTATATACACCGCAAATTAACGTTCAATCTGACGTTGTAACAACATTGAATCCAACGTTGTAATTTCACTTAAAAAATCCGAACCTTGTAACAACGTTGAATTAGACGTTGTTACAACGTCTAATTCAACGTTGCTAATATGGGCCAGATCGGGCCTAATATAAGATATTAAAAAAACAAATTTTTTTTATTTACAACGTCCATTTGGACGTTGTATTTTTTTTTGGTGTTGTGGGTGGGTGTGAAAAAATGTGTAAAATTTACCCTAGCAACGTTCGATCCGACGTTGTTAGCCCGGTTTGGCCCGATCCGATTCTTCACTTCACACATATTACAACGTTGCATCCGACGTTGTAATATAATTAACGCTACAACGTCGAATCCGACGTTGATTAACAGCTTTAATCCATGAATTTGCGGTGTATATAGGGACACCCAAATTGGAATCTTTACATCAAATAAAATAAAATATACTAAAATTATATATAAAAATTAGGCCCTTTAAAACAATTGGATTTGGAAACTCAACGCTCCCCTTAGGATAAAAAAACTCATTTGGAATTAAGATACTGATGCATTACCTATGACAACAGAATTGAACGAACAATGCATCCTTTGTAACCAAGAGGAGGATGTTCATCATCTATTTCTTCTATCCCAAATAACTCGATCTTTGATAACCCGTTAAGAACAACTAACAAAAAATATATCATGTTCTCAAGACCAATAAGATATCTTTTAAGCACCCTTGCAACCTTGAAAAAAGAAAATATAAATTTCATAGACATATGCTTCATATGGCATGCAATCTGGGAACTAAGAGATAACATTATCTTTAGCAAACACAAGGGAACAACACTAATGCATACTGCACAATAGGTAATTACCAATATTTCAAACTGGAATGAGTCACATATAAAGGTAAATAATCAAAAGAGAAGAACCCAAAGGGCTTCCCATTGTGAATGTCCACCTAGAGGCATCTACAAAATAAATGTCGATGGCTCAATCATACCATCGGGAGAGTGAAACATTGGTGGTATTATTCAAGATTATCATGGGTAGGTTATTGATATTTTCAAGAACACGGTAAAAAATGGAATGGTCCTACAAACAGAAGCTACTGCGTTTTATACAAGGGTAAAGATAGGTCACAATAGAGATCTAATGAACAGCATCGTTGAAGGTGTTAGTCTTGACGTTATTAAAGCAACGGAAGATCATGCTGACATCCCTTGGGAAATCCTCATAACGATAAAGATGATACGAAGTATGAAAAGCAGTTTTAGCTACATCAAGTTCAGACACTGCTATAGAGAGTCTAATACAAGTGTCGATTACATTGCTGCATCTAGACCAACCCAGGTCAATGTCGACCACTACAGAGGCCCAGGTAAGTACATATATAGGTTTTGCAATCGATATCGACCACCCCTAGTCGGTGTCGATCACCTCTTCTAAGAGAAAATCCAATGACGAAGCCCAATCAGCGTTGACGTCGATGTATGATTGGTTGATGTATGCTTGGTCGATGCCAACTCTTGTAGCTGACCTTGAAGCATCAGTAATGAAGATTGACACGGACTAACTTGGAGAAATCATGAAGAAGGAGGAGGCGGAGCCGATTTTGATACCGCAAGACCCTTCTCCGGAGTTGAAACCATTGCCAGACACCCTAAGGTATAAGTTTCTAGGTCCAAATTCTACTTATCATGTGATTATCAATGCGCTACTAACTATGCAGGAAGTAGGAAAGCTTGTGGAGGTGTTTCGTGCCCATAGAAAGGCCATCCGGTACTTGTTGGAGGACAAAAGGCATTTCACTCGCTACATGCATGAATCAGATCTTTTTATAGGACGATCGCAAAGCAATCATTGAGCACCAGTGGAAGCTTAACTCGAATATGAAGGAGGAGGTGAAGAAGGAGATCCTGCAGATGTTGGATGCCGAAATCATCGACCCAATCTCGTATAGCGAATGGGTAAGCCCCGTTCATGTGGTGCCCAAAAAGGGTGAAATGACCGTGGAAGAAAACGAGAAGGGAGAAGTAGTGACCAAGAGGATCACAATGAGTTGGCGGATGTGCATTGACTATCGAAAGCTCAACGTCGCCACTAGAAATGACTATTTTCCCTTTCTGTTCATTGATCATGTATATGATGTGTCACCAACAGTGTCACCACTGATAAGGGTAGTGATAGTGACCTCGTAAAAAAACTCTAATAACAAAGTTGTCACAAAAAAAGTTGTTACAACATGTGTCACCACTGATAAGAGTGGTGACAGTGACCTCGTAAATAAAATTTAAAAGAAACTTTTAAAAACAAAGTTGTTACCAAAAAAATGGTTGTCATCACATGTGCCACCAATAGTATCACTACTGATAAAAGTGGTGACAATGACCTCGTAAAAAAAATCTGAAAACAAAGTTGTCACCAAAATAAAAAAAAAATATTTTCACCACATGCGTCACCATTGATAAAGATGGTGACACTAATCTTGTAAAAAAATGAAAAATTTCTCCAAAATTTTTTTTGTCACCATACATGTGTCACCAAAGTCATTGACCTTGACCGATCAATGGTCAAATTAATTAAAAATAGAAAGAAAAGACAATAGTTACATTAAAAATGAAAAGGAAAGACAAAAAAGTGAATTTGGGACAATTACTTAAATGCCTTATGAAAATGAACATTTATTAAAAAAAAAAAAGGTATCCCAAATGTACATTTAGCAAATTTTTCCAAAAAGATATCCAAATTATATAGATAGAATTTTATATGGAACCACTCTATAGTAATTTTCGTGACATAAAAACTTATAATAAATTAAATATCTTTATGCGATTTTTCTTTTATATAGATAGGATTTTATATAGAATGATATAGTTACAAAACAATAATAATTTGTATATTAATCAGCATCATCATCTTTAGTATTACTATTATGATGTAATAAACTATTATTTAGAATTGAGAGAATTAAGGTGTGATACGTAGGACCGACCCCATCCCAAGTGCGACACCTCTAGCTCGCCATAGACTGACGCCGTCGGCGCTCCTGTCTTACTGCCTTCTCCAGGAGCGTGGAAAACGAACCTTAAGCTCTCGTTGCTTGAAGCCTTATCAGAGAACTCGATCATATGCTCCACCTTCCCTTCTCGATCTGGATCTCTGACAGGTTGATTGAACGATGGTTGTGGTTATTGTAGTGGTGGTTGTTGAAGGAGGTGGTCGGGGACCACGATCTCCCGAATCTCCTTCCTAACAACTAGCGTCGGGTCTTCATCGGCAACGACGAACTTTTGTGGGCAGCGGTTGCGCTAGCTTAGAGGTATTATGAGGCAGAGGGAAGCAAGAATAAAAGGAGGACAATGGTAATTTGGGGTTTATACAAATATTATGGACATTTACTTAATTGGAAAAAATAAATAGACATTTATATAATTAGATATCCTAGATGGATATTTGAGCAAAATTCTCCTATTTTTTTATTCATATCAAATTATTTTAAGTTATTATTCTTGGAATTGAAACCTCATCCTTAGATCCATACGCCCTGAACCTTTCTCTAAAACCTAGCCGCCACCTTTTCTTCCTCTATCCTTCACCATTGAACCCGGTCATGTGCTGCTGCCTCCCCCCCCCCCCACCGCCCTGACTCGCATCCGCTGCATCACCCCCCCAGATCCTGACCACTCCACATCAGCACGTTCCACCCCGGCCACCCCTTGCCTCTAGGGTGGCCTCCATTGATGATGCCACAAATCCAAACAAAATCCAAACAAATTCAAGATCCCAACCCCCCAAATCTCCCCAAACAAAGTTGATACCTCAAATCTCAGAAGAAAATGTTCACAGATCCTCAAAAAGAGGAACAAAAATGGGGGAAATTCCAATAGAGGATGTAGAAATTTCAAAAAAAAAGGAAAAGTGGCCTCCTCTTGCGGGATGGTTGGGTCAGTCTAGGGGTCTTCAGTGGTGCTTGTCCCTGGTGGTTCGTTGGCGGTGGAGCTCCGGTGATGTAGGTGACCCACAGGGCTCGTGTGCTCCCTGTCAGCTTGCTTAGGTGGCTGGCTATTCGCCTCTTTCCCGCCCTCCTCCTCTCTTCCTCAGCTTCTTCCTTCTGCTATGTCGTCTCGGTCTTGGGAGGACATCACTTATCGTTCAAGTGGCTTGGTCCGATGGACTTTAGCCACTAGCTGTGATCAAACAAAATTTATTCAAACTTCTAACCAAAACTTCTCAATGAAAAGCCTCTTTATCAAACAAAATTTTGACATCCAAAACCGATTGAAAACTCTTGTTTTTAAAGATAGTTTGTATACCCAAATTG